>OV788322.1:13344278-14649047 GCA_928718305.1 Tetramorium bicarinatum
TGTCTATCCCTTCTTCCGATTTTTAACAATTAATAACTCGATTAATATTGCGCCATTCGTAAAATGGTACGAGACTTTTCTATTCAGTGTGATGCAAACTATGTACCTTCGACGGGTTAGTCATTCATTGTGGGACACCTTGTATAATACAATATTTAAATAAATCTTTTTCGATAAAGTTTCGAAAAAATAATTTCGCGATTTTATCTTTTATAAAATATTAAGACATTCACTAATTATAATATATTCACCCAATTGTAAAACGTTGTGTTTTCCAAAAACAACCATGATAATTACAAATAGCACTTTTTAAATACCATAATTGTTTATATGCGTATAAACACTTATGTACTTGATTACACGAACGATTGTATCTTCGGTGGAGGTAGCGTGGTCAATTAACCCATTGTCTTCTCAACTCATCCGTGATTGATTAAGCACGAAATAGTTTATTTCTCCCGTCATGTCAAAACCTAATTGATAAAAGATAAAGCAGAGCGAAGGACAAATAGCGCTATACTTGCCGCAAAATAATCGGCGGGCGTGAGAAATGGGCTAATCGACGCGATTAACAGGTTTTTAACTTCTTTAATTTATTTCTTTAATCGCTAAAAATGCTTAACAACAGGGATAACGATTTTTTGCCTCCCGAAATACATCGCGAGCAAGCTCTTAAATTTATTGCTTCTTCTATTCTAGAACTGTCCCGTACATACGACTTCGGCGCTCAACGGTAACGTTCCGCGAGCACTGCTCTGCATTTCGCGTCGAAGTCTCCGCAAGAGGAAAGACGAAACAAAGTTTTAAAATCGATCAAATCTGCTGAGCGCCGAAGACATGACATCACAGTAAAACATCCAACCGCTCTTTGTTCGTAGCCGATGATTTATTATTAGTATATCGAAAATACCGCGGCTATACGGCGGCGGCGGCGGCAGCACAGCACAATCTCTTCATCAACGATGTGAATTAATAAAATATTGACAATGTACAATAATCAAATAGATGCTCTTCGCTGTATAACGATTGATATACGAAAATAACAGAAAGCGATCGACGGTCTGTATTAAGCCGACGTTTAATTCTAGCGCGTCGTCAAATGCTTTTATTTATCCCTTCTACCGCTTTCACAGGCAGTACTAAAGCTAAGAATCTGCCACGAATAGCGTAATATGTACAAGGGCGAGAGATTAATATTTCAGCTTTTTGGATCTTTCATTTTGCGAGCGACGACGACGATGAAAATACTGATTATTGATATTTTGGCAGCCGATGTTCGCTCTAAGCGAATAGTAATTTATTAGCTCTATTATTGGATAAGGAGAATATACTCTGTTTAGCAATGCACTTCCAGCAGTGCACACGGTCGATCCAGCTTTCTCGATTACTTATCTTAACGTGGATTGTCCAGTACCAAGTTTTTATCTTCGTACTTTCGGGGACGTAAAAACTCATATGCGTGAGCGTGCATACGAGTAAAAAGAACCAATCAACGTCAAAAGCAGGCGGGCAGTGGTTTCTTGATTTTTTTTTTATTAATATTCGTATTAACATACGCACGGCCGATCGTCCTTTCGTCCTTTTTCCTGCTAAGCGGTCCATCACGAGGCACTTGGACAAATCGACTTCAAGTTATTGCGGAACCGGATTACTTTTTCGAAGATACGGATTATCGTATCCAGTACTTCATCGTTGCCGGAAACTGGCGAGATACACGAGCAGTCATGATTCTCATGCGTACGGTTCTCACGTTTAAGTGGCGCACGGGTGTTACTGCAAAAATACGAATAGTTCACCATACGAATGCACAGAACACTCGACCTGGCCTCAATTTTGACGCTTCGCTGCTTCCATTTAGATTTTCACCTGCGAATTACGTGGACGTTGATGGCGACGACAAGACGTGTTCTGGTTGATAATACCTCAAGCCATTTATCTGTAAAAAAAGAAATAAGTTTGAGTGAGAATGATTGAAACTTTTTTTTTATTCGAAAATAACTTTGTTGCTTGTCGTACCGTCATGTCGTATTCCGTGATATACGCTGGGATCTCGAGTTGGTCAGGCGGCATAACTTCATAAAGATATTCTACTCCAGGCAAATTGTGAACTTTTTGCTTAATAGCTGGAGCCATGAAGGTCGTGAACCACCACGTCATCATCTATAACAAATAATCAATTGTATTTATTTAGAGAAAATTGGACTTTCTTTGATATATAAAATCGTAATAAGAACACAGAACAAACAAGAGTAGAATCTGCGCAAAAATGATACCATTTTCACATTGTAGTTATTATTAATTATTTTTTAATTATACAAAAAAATTGTTAATTACAAAGTTATTGTGTATAATTGTAGTTGCTAACAAAATATGAATAGCCAGGAAATTCGATACGATCGTTCCGAAGCTGATTCATCATGCATAAACGTGGGAAATGCAATAATAACGTTCATTAAGAGTGCGGTTTTGCGTCTTAAACAACGTTTATTAAGTATAAGGTCTACTTATATCAGCATGTCACGATATGCTGACATTGTTACTAACCTTGGTCCAGAAGGTAGGATGGATAATATAGAAATGTTTTAGATTCTTCTTATACCTGTAAAAGAAACTTTGTTTCAAGATTGCTATCAAATTTCTGCAAACAAGCGGCATCAAGTTGCGTAGACAGCAACTCAATGCAACTTGCTATTGCATTGCATAACTCGAACTATAGTAATTTAACAATATTTCATTCTTTTCTTGGCAATGTAAGAAAATAAAAATAAAAATTCTGTCTTTGTCTTTAGTAACATAACACTACCCAAATATTCTTTTCTGTCTTCTATACGAAATTTTTTATTTAAAAAAAAACTAAAAGAAATCATATTTTTTTCTTTTGTTTTTAAGTATATTAAATATGAAACATTAGTTTTTTAATAAATATTCAAAAGACTGTTGCCAAATTTCTACCATCGCTTCACCTTACTTTTGTACGTACTATAAAAATGTGATTCTACGTTAAAACACGATCAATAGGTTCGATGCGTTCGATATCTCAAGCGTACAACTTACTTGTAGGGAAGCACATTGTAGACTTCGCGTAGCCAGTGTAAACTGGGGTAATTACTGCTGGCCGTAAGGGTGTGGAAATACGCGATAACGTAATCCCCTTTCACTATAGGATCCAGTAATTGTATCAGGTACAGCAAGGCCTAAAATCACAAGGGACACGAAGATAAAAATCCAGTGTATTTCGCAAATTTTACTCACTATTGTCATAAAAATAGTAGTACTCATTAAAATATGTTGAAAATACATTTAACGTAAAAAAAATGTGTTGTCAAAGTAGAGTGGAGAAATAGGGATAAATATGTCCTAAAATAAACGCTGCGTAAATATTCTCGGGATCGATGGAACGTCAGCAACGAGATATACAGAATGTTTCGCAAGACTTTTCTACGTCGTGGAATATGTGATGTATCCCTTGCCGTTTCTATTGAAAGAACCAACGCCGCAATTTCATTGTGATTTCATCGTTTCACCTTTAGAAATCCGAAGGTTCGAGACCGACAAATGTCGGAGAGTTTCGGGCGATCAATGAACTTAGAGAGAGCACTATATATGTATCGTAAGCTCGACAGAGTCACAGTAAGAAATTGATAATATAGGCTTGTACTCGAAATCATCTAAGCAAACAAGATTTGCCGTTATATAAATTCGTAGGAATCTTTTTTGCGCAGAAATCGACGTCTTCAAGGTCTAGAAAGATTGACATTTCAAGATGAAGATGTGACATTTTGAAAGCTCTTCAGTATTTATCAATTCATGACAATATTTGCAAAATTATTATTTTACCTCTTATGTTACAATTATTACGCTATCTCCATTATATTATTCTTTTTCGAGAGTTCGCTCACTCTTCTTCGCTCTTATTAATATTAAATTAATAATATTATTGAAAAAGTGATATCGGCTTCGAAATTATTTCACGAATGTATCTTTATACGATCCAACTATGCGTGTCCGATTACGATCAAATGATATATCATTATGCAATGCGTACATCAGTCATTATTATCTGTTATCTCAATGCAAGACAATAAAAAAAGTAGAAAATTTTTTGCTCTTAGAACTTCCGTTTAATGGGATCTCCAAAGTAAAAAAGTCAATGAGACGCAAATTGGTATTGCTGTCGACAAGGAATTCGTGCCAAGTCGAAATCGATGCTGTTTCGTAAATTACAAAACGTGTCACTATCTGTATCGCGGCCCTGAAGACGCGTTATCTCAGGTCGCTGTGTAATTAGCATCCTGATTGAGCGTAAATGTTTCATCTCAAAAGCAGGTCAGTTAGTATGAAACAAAGACGCGGACCGATTGAACAGATGTTTAAATTAACAAACTTAATGGAGACTCGGTATTAATAGCGGATGATACTACGCACGTCGAATCTCTCAGGCTCAGAACGCGCACCTCTCGTGAACGCTGTGTATACATGACGTTGTTTCAACAGCCGCTGCATACATAGCAGGGTATATTTTTAGCAATACCAACGAATCTTTACATGACATCGGTGATATTCTTATCTCGATTAAAATCAAAGTAGCGAGGCTCACCATACTAGCGGTTCTAGACCACCGGTGACGGATTGCAATCGATAATCGGAGTAAAAAAATCCAATACGAAGCTAAAAGCTTTTCTTCCTTGCGCGAAAGATTTGGAACACGCGATCGGACCATTACTGACAAATCACGATGGAAGCCCGAATACGTTGGTTCGAGAAGCGAGTTAAAACATTTGTGATGTCTTAGTGTACGTGAGATTGATTTGCAAAATCGCACGTGTTTTCTTTTTTGCGCACAGAAATGTAGACCGAGCTATCTCGTTTAAAAGCTTTTCGAAAGCCGCGAGTTTTAAAAAGTGTCCATTCCATTTAACATTCTCGTTTTAAGCTTCAAACAATTATTTTAGATTTATTTGCTTCGTAAAAATGTATAAAATTATTTCTTTATTCTTTACTCATATTTGATTTGATGTAAATACTTGAGATATCTTCGTCACTATCGATTATATTAGAAAATATGTAAAGAAGAAATTATTAGAAATCAAAATTATCGTATGTGAGGAAGATTGATGTCAAAAATTATTTTCGTCTTTTTCATCAACTGCGACATAAAGTTAATGCAAGTTACGATATAAATAGAAAAAAAAGAAACAAGTCTTGACTATCGTTTGTTTTCTTTTCTTAATCACCTTAATCACTATCTCATACGTGCCGATGATCGGAGATCGTTGTCGATGCAAATGGGTTAATAGGGTGAGAAAGTTTTATTGGATGGGGGTGCGCGTCGCGACGACGTTGCAGTCCGCTCTCGCCCTCTCCATGGAGGGACTCGTTCCGCGGTCGGTCTATTTCTGGACGTGTAAATATCGATTCGCCACCCGCCGCTATATCTCACTGCGTTCCGGCTATGAGGAGTAAGGATGAATCCGTCGGGGGAAGGAAATGACACAACGGGACACAACTGGCGCAAAGATAGGCGCCAAATGATCGGGACTTGGCTTGGACCGCTTGGACGCAATCGAACGGCATGCACGAGTCTGTGATTCTATGCACGGATTCGTTAAAACCGGCATGTCTCTAAAATATGCATTTGAAAAAAGAGGTAAAGAAAAGTGGTACAATTTCTCAATATGTATGTGAAAAGACACTTTCTATAATGATTTTTGGAGCGTATCCAATAGGAGAATTTTGCGAATTTCAACTAATAATAGTTTTTTGGAAACGAATTCTTGTCGAATATTTTAAGTCATTTAAAGAAAGTATTTCAATTTTTTTTAAGTCAATTACATAACATTAATAAAATTAACATAATTATATAATATTTTTTATTGAAATTTATCGGAAAATTTGTTGCAAAAGAAAATAATCACGGAATTGTATTATACTATAACTTAGAAACAAATGCTCAATAATATTTAATTAAAGTGTATCAGCATGGTGCGTGTACAATAACGTATCATAAATGTATACGATAAGAGCGTAAAAATCAACGAGAATTTCAACAGAAGAATATTCTGTAAAACACTTTCCATTATATTCGAATCGATTAAATTGCAAAGGGCAACTAAGAGTGGCTATAGAACGGTGCTATATACCGTTGTAATCTCCAATTATTTGAGAACTATACTGTAGTAAAATTAATGAAGATACTTGTGATAGAATTTTAATTATTTTATTTAAGAAGATGATGCCTTCAACAGCATCACTCTATTGAATTTCTATCGGATGAATGGTGATACTTTTATCGTAGTTGTGCGTAGGCTAAGCGGCAGATTTTCTTGTGTAATCCCTAGCAACATTGATTTTCGAGGTTCACGCCAACGGTCTTTACCTTATCTAGATTGATTTTAGTAGCTGGGAACCATTTGCCGACGAAAATCACCACTGGTCGGCCCTGCCGGTCCACGCCGCTTTGGTACAAACAACCGATCCCCGAGACTTCAGTTAAATCCTCCGTCTTCGCCCTTCGAAGAAGCCTCTCATACCTACAAAATAACATGTACAAACAAATTTCGTTCGCCTTATTGTATTTATTCAGTACATAAACTATTTCTACTATCGTATGTCGACATATTGCTCGGTTGTATTTTATAGGCAAATTTTCAGGCAATCGTTTTCAGGGTTACGTTAACTACATAATAAGACAAACTGCGCGATTAAGTTTAATATTCATTATAATTGCTATTATTATACCCACTGATGAAACAGTTTGAAACAGTATAAGTATTTGTATACGAAAAAGTTTTCAAAAACTAATACTTAAGATCATCAAATAAGATGAAAACGTCATCGATTTGCTGTGAATCGTTTTTTTTTACATACATACATACAAATAAGACTGCCAAAAGAAAAACATTATTAATTAAAACATTATTTTAATAAAAAACAAAATCAATAGTGTTGCGCTTAAGCGTTGTTAATTCGCGAATTCGAAGGAAGGCATGGCGTGACGCGGAAATTTTGCTCGAGTTTTGTAATACGACTCGTCATCGTGTAATTTTAATTATAATACGGAAGATCATACAATAATACGTAAGATAAACCGCAAATGGTGACGTGTATGAAAATGTAATATTGTAAAGCGTATAAATTTTGTGGGTGCGTCTTATCGCAAACAGCCAAGCCCCGTCGCGAACTTTACATTAGCATTGCTAGCAGCTACAGTATAATGGCTTCTGCTCGTTGCATTTCATTCTTTTTCCAAGTAGATTCCGATTCAGAATACATTCATGCTAATAAAATTCCATCTAAATATATCTCAACTTGGCGATCAGCTTTAAACTTCTTTTTCCAAAATCGTCGAATGTAAATAAATGAAACAAACAGTTACGATACTGTCGTGCATGAATTCTTCGACACTGGATCGATCATTACCAACTCCGGTATATTTTTCAACAGTAAATGAGAATTATACTGGACAAACGCCAATAAAAGAGCAGGGATCAATAGCGAGCCGATAACGAGACCGAGGTTTCATCGGAAGCGCGTTTGACACGAGGTCTGACGAGACGCGGACGAGCACTACTCCTAAATACACACCGGTCCTCGTCCTCGATGACATCCACCATGTCAATCATGACCATTCTGATGTCACGTTCCCTTCGTGATTTCGCCTCCCGCGATTTTATCTCGGTAAAAAGAAGGGCAGGGGGGAGGAAAATTGATCGGGCCCACTAGCAGCCGTGTGCGGCAGTCTTTTCCCACGACATCCGTTAAAAAAGGAACGGTATCGCGGCACGATGGACGAGGGACCGCGCGCACAGTTCCGTCGTTCGATCGGAGCACAGAGAGTCGAGGGCGGCGATGGAGAGGGATGGCAGCGGTACGACGGATCGCGGCAAACTGAACGAAACCGAATCGAATCGTCTTGTCTAGAGAGAAGGAGAGTAACCGCCTCCCGGTTACGACGTCCGCGATGACTATGATGCCTACGACGGGTCCTGCCGAGGCACCGCAAGGCGCCTGCCCGGCTCACTGAACGGCTGCGTACTCGATGCGCGCGAGGCGACGACGAGGCGCGGAGTAGGGGTCGCCAGCCCATTGTTTAATTCGATCGCAATGTGTATTCCTTTAATTACGAATAATATACCGTCCACGGCGGCCTTGGACAACTGTCAACGTTTGTTATCCTCCGTGACTTTTTATGACTTTTATGATCATTTCTGTAATGGGTCGAGATCGGGAAACAGGAAGCTGGAGCGCGCTCCGCTCCCGACTGCTTGCGCTATTTGTCGAACACGCTTGCGTGAGTTGGTGCGCGAAAGTATTAAGTAAATAAAATATTGTCCGCATATCCGAGAGATAAATTGAGATAATTGGTACTCTTTGAAGAAAGACAAAAATATGAATTTTATTATGAATACGTTCTATATCATTGTGCATTTGTTTATGGAATTATCTTCTATGGAATTGTTATCGAGCACGGCGGATTCGACGCAATTGCTTGGATTTAAGGACATAGCTGCTTTAGAACAAATATAGACTGTCTTCGAAGCACTCTTTCGTGATTGATCATATATTTTCGATCGAATTCGTATCAGGCATCTGTGAAGGCCAATCTAAAGAATAAACATTTCCATTTCGTTACACACAAGCTATTGCAATGTTCTAAATTGTTTTCTAAATAGATTACATTCGATAACGATGGAAATTAGACGATTTATTAAACTTAAATATGAATATTTTGAATATATTTTCAATTTCCGTGCATGTTTTTTTTCAAAATAATAACTTTTCTTTCAGTTCGTGCAGATGATGATCTTGCATAACGAACTATCATTAGAAGGCTCAGTCTTGTTGCAAACATTCTATCAATAAAATTATTTTTAATTTGTAAAATTAAAATATTAACAATTTTCTTTTAAATATTCTTTTAAATATAGACTGAGAAATTTAGACGACTCTGAAAAACACGGTTTGACATTGCACGAATCGACGTACCGACGAATTAGCACATCGCTAAAGTGTTCGTGCGCAGTAAGAATATTTGGCATTCGGGATTATCTTAAATTGAAAAAACAAATATATATACGCTTCATAGATTACTCGGGACAAACAGCGTATATTTCGGAAAATTTTAGATTGTGCATAAAAATGGAATATCCGAGAGTTACATTATAATGTGCATTGCATGTGTAAAAAATGAATAATGATTTTAATTTGAATTAAATTGATAATTATTTAAAATAACATCGCTTCTCATACTATTCTTTCTAAGGAAAAATTAAATAACATTACAAAGACATTAATTTTGCACGCAATTGCATCACGTTGTTACTTAAGGCTGCAATTTCGTGACCTTGACTTCGATTAAACGAATCCAAGGTATTTTATCGAAAGTATGACACAAAAGTATTTCTCTAATGTATCTAGATAGCTCTGTAAAATTTCAAATAAAGATAAAACCATACTTTAGAACAGTAAAATATCCATAATCATGATAATATTCAGATAAAATTTTTATTACGTTCTGCAATAAATCGATTGTATTTCATAAGATTATTCATCTCAATATTACACGTAATATGCTATAGACATCTCATCATAATACAACGGTAGAATCGATTATTATCTCATTAAAGCAAAAGACAGATCGTTCTATTTGAAAAAAGAAGCTCACGTAATGAATCTGCCATTGGTATAATCAATGGTTCGAGTCACACGTGGGTTTGTCATCTTGGTGTAATAAACCCGACATGTCACGATAAAATGTCGTCGATGACAATCTCGGTCTCGAAATAAACATTAAATACGACAGAGAATGTCAGGTCTGAACGAATGATTTATTTCTATGACGCAAATGATATTTCAGCGCTGAAATCAATTAGAAACAGGTATTACGAAGTAAACTTTGTATGTGCGTCATAGTCGCAAAAGTCGATAAACGATATAATTCATAGATATGATATCGTTTTGTCAACTTTAATACATACATATAATATCAGATAATCAATAAAACTATTTGTGATATGCAAACATATTGCTGTTAACTAATAAAAATTAATAATAATATTAATAAGAATTTTATTAGACAAAGAATATAAAATTATTTGAAAAAAGTCTGAGTATATAAAATTAGTATTAAACTTTTTAGAGAAGAATAAAAATTTCCGATGTGTACCTTTCACAGAGGTTACACGTGTATGAACGAAAATACATTTTAAGCTGTTTTTTGTATATCAATTTGTATATCAAATAAAATAATTGCATATAAATTACTCTGCAAAAGTGAGTACTAAATTTTGCTAATCATGAAAAGAGCAATAAACTCGAAAAAAGTCGTAATGACTTCGGCATTTATGACAACATTAAATATCAGAAAAAATCAAATGTCTATTATTGTAAAACAACGGATTGGATTATAATTGGCTGATGTCCGTTATATCCTTAAACGTTCTTCATTCATTTTGCATACTCATAAATACAATACATTTTTCATTTTTGTCGATATAGAAGAAATCTTTTAATTACTAACCACACGGTAATGCTTAACTCTTGTTATCGGTGTACGAGAAACAGTATTCCCGTACGAATACATTATTTCTCATTGTGCTGCGTAGGTAAAAAGGAAGAAACGTAGTGTCATTGAGATTTAAAAAATCAAGACTTATTGCATTCAATGGAAAAACTAGCTTTGTAATAGTTACATAATTTTCTGCTAAATAATAATCCGCCGATTTTGGATATATTGATAAATTAGCGCGAATGATGAATCATAACTGCGAATTTGATGAATTTCATACAAATGATGTTAGAATCATCGGAGAGAAAAATTAAAAAGGAAGAAAATTGATTATTTTTCCTAAATAATTAAAATATTCATGTTTCTTTAATACTAATAATTTATCATAATATTTTAATTTAACTCTTAACAATAGATTGAAGCATAAAAATAAGCTTGCTCTCATTCCTCTGATTTAAATGTACTGATTTTCATAGTTAATTATTCATTAACTATTACGAATTAATTTTATTTTTATAGAAATGTAATATAAATATTTTAAAAATAATTCTATTAGAGACTATTTCATAAATTCGTACCTTTCTTTATGTTGCATTTGCTTGAGCATAATATCCGCCAGTGGGTCGGCAAAAGGTCTCTCTCCCAAAAGTCTCTGTCGGTCCAAATCACCTTGCATTTGCGCAAAGGCATGCTCACCGATATTGACCGAAGTTTCCAATTGTGTCGAAAGTTCTACCGTTTCGTCGCCTGTAAAAATACGATGTGCTCTTTTAAAAATATCGTTTAAATTTCCATATCTAATTACAATGTTACATCGGAACGTTCCGTTACCATGCAAAGCGTGCTGAGGATTGTCAATAATTCTGATTTGTCTATCCGGAAGTAAAGGTTCTCCGTCCACTCCGCCAATGTCATTCGGTAATTGCCAGCAAGCGTTATCCTGTTCTGCCAAATTTCGGGGAAAATAAAGCGGCAGAAGGACTTCGTATATTCCAAGATCGCACGGCTCTAGTACAAATATAATACATGTTAACGAATCGCTGTATTGCTCCATGAATCTACGTACAGTTCCTGAAAAAAGAAGAATTATTTATTTATTTCGCATTGACGTATATTTATATTTAGACGTATATATAAATTTAGATCTTTGCTTGCTGTATACTTACTGAGAGCTATATGCGCTCCTGCATCCGGAGGATAATTTCTCCGTACTGAATTTATTACTGGTAGAGCAATGGTACGCAATCCCATTTCTCTTGCCTTTTGTAGAACATTTCTATGATAAAAAAAATTATATTGTAAAATAAGAAAGCATAATTCTCTTTCACTATGAAGGAAATATAGTGGCCGCCCACAAACCTACTCCTGTACGAACGGCCACTATACGAAACGTGTACGAATAGCCGACCTGCACCAAAGCGATAATACAAAAACAAATAATTTATTGCGGCATTGTGCTGCTTGTTTCAAACATAATGAAAAATGTATATCGATATTGTTACAACATGTAACAATTTATGTATAATTCTTTGTTTCAAAATCTATTTATATCTATTATACACAACTATTATATACTATTAACTTTAAGTTCTTTTCGATATATATTATGATTATCTTATGTTATTTAATTATTTCTTTATTTCATATTATTAAATATATGTTTAAATAGAAAAATTAATTTTATTTATAGTAAACATTTCTTATCTTATTCTTAAAATACTTAGAGATAAGTTTTAGTATGAATATGAAACGTGATTACAAAAAAACGGTTCTTTCTCTTTTTTTTTAAATAAAATTTTTTATGTCATCAATGATTTTTTCATTGATTTAAGTAACTTGTACGAAGACGCTAAAATACAATACAATAACAAACATTTGCGGTAAAATTGTCTTATAAAGCTGTAATGCTTTTTATTCGATTCTTCCATAGCGAAAAGGTAAAAATTAATTCCTATATTTCTTCTTTCAGCAAAATTTTACTTTTTATATTTTTTTATATAAAACTTTTGTATTTTCTAGTAATATCAGAGTAAAAATGAAGTAATATTTATACTTATATATTATATATAAAGTATTCAAATTACCTATAGCAACAATGTAACGTGTTTTGCGCAGCTGTTTGATACTTGACATTATAAACTGGTCCAACGGTATGAATAATAAAACGAGCACATAACCCATGACCCTGTGTTACTCTTACTTCACCGGTTCTGCATTCTGCAATTAAAATTTTGACAATTAAAATTTTGTCAAGGACAAATGTTATCGTTCTGTTATCATCGAGCATAGCACGTGTCAAAATACAAACCTTTAATTTCATTAAATATTTCTATCTTGAGTGCAGAACCAGCTCGGCTGAATATTCTTTGGCACATAGGACTATTATCATCCATTGTCTCGTTGGTAGGATTTACCACTGCGTCTACTTGTAATATCGAGATATCCCCGGTCCTGAAACAATTTACGGAGCATTAATGTATTGCATAATTTTACTGTACTCGATTATTAACAAAACTTGAGAAAAATTCGAGAAATGCTTTAACGAGATTGAGTAAGATTGTACACTTAAGGTCTCACCATAGCGCGATCTTGTTGTTAAGCGACGGTTGGCAAGGAAATGGGCTTATGGCATGGTGCGCCGTTTCTCGAATGGAATCGGAGTAGTCTGTGTATCGATGCTGGATGGGATAATCAGCCCATCGTTTCAACACAGCCGGCTCCACAATGTCCTGGGCGACACCCAAGGGTTCCATCAGCCTCATCCAGCTGAAAATCGTACCATAAGCTAGAGCGATCGCGCGCTTTGTCTAGACTTGGACGAAAAACGGAGTAGCGTCCCTTTGTTTTCCTATCAGCTGTTTCAAGCCTAACCTCACCTCATTTCTGCCATTTCTCTGCCTGACGTGCGTCATACGCGGCGCGGTCATTGACCCGGAAGGAGTACGTGTAACATTCAGCTCAGCTGGCTAATGTTTGACGCAATAATCAATACGAAATTCATCAATGCGAAATTATATTTGGAAGGCAAAATTGTGTACACAATAAATGAATAAATAAGAAAATAATTAAATATTTGTCGTTGCAAACTTTATAATTAACGTTTAATGTAATATGAATAATATAAATAAATTGTGTTTAATAAATAAATTAACATTTAATGTAACATAAAACTTTATTTTAAGAACTTGGGGATTCTTCAATGGGAATTTTGGGAGAGAAGGGAGGAAATTTCGAGTTGTTTTCTTCAGTTGAAATTGTTAGCGCGATTCGTTGAAGTCTCCATCGCGGATAATCAAGGTATTCTACGTAACATCCGAGCTATTTCTATATAAAAACGCGGTGATACTTTGGGCTATATTATTTGAACTATTCCGAACGCGTGTTCGTTCGATTCTCGTAACGAAAGTGCCATGCTGGTGCAGTCGGTATTTCATCGTATATTTCTAAAAATAAATAAAGTTCCGTCGATAAAAATATGGGCCGCGCATCATGGGCAAGGAGAATGGAGCTCGACCAAGGACGCAGCTCCGATCGAGCGCTTTGAATACACAAGCTAATCGCGTGTCGGGACAATCATTTGACTCCATCAAAAGACAAATGGATCTAATTCCACAAAAGTGGAGGAGATAAATGAAATTATAAACTGTACACTCTTGTCAGTAAAATTGAGAAATTTGAAAAATGGAGCTGATTAGTCTGACCTCTGAGAGACTCATTTCGCGAGCGCGCGACCAAATGACTGTGCTTCTTTGCGAAGGCTACAAAAGAAAGATATAGAATCATAAATTGTCTAACGGACATTAATCAGGCAATATCTGATACAATTATACATTACGTTTTAATGCAAATTTGTGCGCGGTCGAGCGCTATTTCTAATTGTAAGTGCTCTCTGCTATCTCGTTGTTCATCAAGAGCAAATTACCCGAAGCAAAAATGGAGAAAAATGCACATTCGTAATATAGTACATGTAATATATGAATATGTAATATATTACACAAATCGATATCAGGAAACACGCGTTATTTTCATGCACGCGTTATTTCGATCAAACTCCGATTAACTTAATCTGCGATTAACTCGTAAAATAATGACTACAGTACTTTGTTAATGTGAGTTATTACTTTTTTTTATTATTTGACGCAATGGAACATTAAATTAGAGATGGTAAATTATACAGTTTGAAATTTTGCTGCGAGCAAACTTCATCGGTTGTATTCATTGCCGATGAAGTTAATCGAAGTTTGGTCGAGTTCCTTAAATCATCGCGATTCAGTAACTCAACCAACTTCTAATAGGCTTAAGTTGGATTGCTGGAGTTCCTATTATATGACGAAATTCTAATAACACTAATACTAGTAATAATGTCGCATAATACTGTGTGGCATGAAACTAAATTTCTGAAACTAACGTTTCTTTCTTTCTCTCTTTCATTTTATTATGTTTGTTGTTTCCAACTTTGTTCGTTGGTGATCGAACTGTTTGGAACTGTATGCATGCATACAGATAGCAGGATGTACGCTGCCGATAATGGCGAGGAGCCGGGAGACTGGCGCCGTCTGGCCTCAAGCGGATCTTAAGCGTTCTGCAAACCCATTAAGGGACAGGACCGTCGACCTCGATGCAATAGCCAGAATAATTCACACTCACTCGCGGTAGTAAGGGGAGTTCCACCAATTCAGATCGATATAAAAAAAAACCGTCGCTCGTATTTATATCTCGAAGCGATAAAGAAACGTGAATATTATAAGACGTTTTTGCCTCATTCCTTTAAAGTCTTGGAAACTAACTTGGAAAATACGAAATTCACATTATCGTTATTCATTCGAAATCTAGTTCAAACGAGACTTAAATTTGTTTGACTATCGATGAACAAAGTAGTAAAAGCGAAGAAGCATAATAAAATATAAAGTGGAAGCGATAAACGTAAAAATGTTTATTTATTCGAAGTCTATTGATAATTCAGACGAGACTTGAATTTAAGAATTTGCAAATTCTTAAAGATAAAATGTCTATAATTTGCTCTCACAATCAGTGGGGAAATACCCGTATTATAATACGCAAGAGACAAACACATCGTTGTAAGCGCGTACAGAAACAAATCACACTCCGAGATTGAGATTCATAAATCGAGAGGCTAACAACGAGTCAAGATTTAACGAGTATTTCGATGATTGTAGACCATGAGCTGATTCATGATTTAAATAAAAACCTTCGATCTCAGCTGCGAGAAGATTAATAAAACAGAACTAAATGTACAAGTCCAATGGTAACGTGTATGGTAATTACATTAGAAGTAAGCGGATTAACTTTACGGGATAACTTACTATTTACGTAATAATATCGACTACGTCAGTCCTCTTATCTAACTATAAACAGTCTCGCACACACGGCTGACCGATCAATCGATACTCCGGACTCGCGAGAGCCGAACACTTGCTTTTACCGCTGGTATGTCCGTCGTCTCAGCCGTGGATCCCAACGGGAATCAGGAATCGACGGGCTTGCGAATATCCTAGCCTTATATCGCTGCCCCAATTCGATACTCGAGGTATCTTTAGATAGCAAGATTTAGAAATGACGCGGATTTAAGCTTTATCTTTTTGACGGAAACGTACGGTGTCGCTCAAGCGATGATTATTTTTCTGTTTAGTATCAAGGTCGATCAATATGTCATCAGTTTCAATTTGAGTACAGGCGTCCCTTGACAAAAATGCATCAATTTGTTATCTCATGTTTAAAAATCGCTTCGTCGCATCAGAACGGTGACGTGAATCACGGTTACGATGCACGAAGGCGCACAAAGTTGCAAAGTTACGGAAGCGAGCGGGAACGGAAGGTTTGTGCGTTTAACGACCTTACGTCTAATAACTTTATAGCGGCCGATAACATTGCCGTGCACGAAGGGGGTCAAAGCCGCTCGATAAATTCAGCCTCAGAAATAGATCGAAGCACATCGTACATAAGTAATGTCTCAGCTTGCGACAAAACGGTAGCGATGCGAAAGTTACTACCGCCGATGCGAGATAGTTTAATAACGGCTTCGTGTACTAGCTTCGATCTTGCCGTTGGGCATATCGGACGAACGCATCGATGCATCGTCGAAGCCTTTTCCAGTCCAGCGTTATTCCGCAACACGAAAGGCTTCCAAACGAATCCTTTGTGCGCGCGTAGTCGCCAGCGAAGTGAAAGAATTCGAAAAAAAAAAGAGTTAAACAATAAATCGGTAGCTATCGACGTAATCGGCATGGTTGTTTTTACAAAATCTAAACCGTTCTTTTTTAAACTGAATAATCATTCTGATGCAAAAAAATAATATATTCGGATATAATACGATCATTCAATAGAAACTAATAATTAAAACTGCTAGTTCCTTACTGCAATTATATACATACATATTGGATCTTAATATCAGAAGCGACAGATAATAAATCGCATGAGATTTTTTCTTCGTATCACACGTGGAGGCAAATTAATTTCTTTTCGCGCCGTTTGCATCTGCATTCAACAGTATAAATTAATAAAATATGCTAAGAGCATCCCTCTCTCTCTCTCTCTCTCTCTCTCTCTCTCTCTCTCTCTCTCTCTCTCTTTCTCTCCCTTTCTCTCTCCCCTTTAATAAACGTATAATTCAATCTGTATGTGTCCTACATTTCCAGCGAAAATAAATCTTATCACGGTTAATCAAGATTTATGGCTGTCTGTTAATGCACACGAACCGAAACGACAATTTTTAACACATTCCGCGAATTTATTTCACGAATGGCCGCATGTGAAACAACGGAACATTTTGCATTTATAGTACAAAAAAATATTCATATAATTTCTCAATTCTGACATCATAATCTAGTACAATAGCGAGATGAGAGAACAGAAGCCATAATCGAGTGAATAATGCTATCCATCAAAATGTCAGAGCTGGTCTATCGGAATGTATATAAACCATTTCGAGTTTATTAATAGTTCATTAGCGTCCGGTTATCTTTCAAAGGAGCGGTAGATCCGGTTGATAACATTTGTCTGACGATCTCCTCTCGGTTTACACACTGATAAAAGCTGCCAGTACGCTTTATTCACAGCGATATCCCATCGATACGTACCAAGATAAAGTTTATTACTCTTGCACTAAAAACTCGGCACTGAATCTAGAAGAGAACTGCGTTTCACTTTATCTTTATTAGGTACTTAACACTTGTTTTTGAAAAAATTCCATATTCTGTCGCATATATAGAGTCATTAATGGATTACTGATTTTTATTTTCAATGATCAACGTTGAATCTCAATTTCAATTTTGTTTTAATTAAAAAACCTTATATCCTTATATTGATTATCTTATCTTGTTTATTTCCTTATCTCGTTATTATTTGTAATTTTTAACGCGATACAATGAAATTGGCATGAAGCTTATCTGGCTAACTGCATGGACTTTGCACGTCACAAGTCCGTTGTACCTATGACTCAGTAAATGACGCAAGGTAAATATTCACAACATTCCTTGCCTTTACTGGTACCGTTCAGCGCATGCAAGAGAAACGGCCGATCGAATCGATGATTGTGAAATATTAGCGAAGTGTCGGTTTGCTACCTTAGATACGTTCGCATTCACTGTGCAGAATTATTTTTATTCCGGATTTCTAACTAACGTTGGCTTCCGATTACTCCATTCTTGCCTACGGGGCGAGAGTTTACGTTCTCACTTTAAATCAGGAATTTCATTCTCTCGTGCTGACATTTTCGAGAGATGCTTCTGCTTCGTAGCGAATGTATAGCGACAGTAAGCACCGTGTATCATATGGCGACGTTCGACACACAATGTACATACAATGACATATTTGGTGTATTATGTCATCCGATGAGTTGTTTTTCTTGAGGCTCTCGACTATCGGTGAATAGGCCGCAGTCATTTAAATAATTTTTCAACGCATTATTTCTTAACATGACAGAATATTATTCTTTAAAACTCGTAATCTTTCATTACATCGTGAAAAATGAAAAATATTAATTTTTTAATATACATATTAATATTTTTGCATGTTATAATTCATTATCGATGGAACAGATTTACAAAATATATGGCAAGATCTTTTTTAATTAATAGCTGTAACCTCAATTAACCATCACACCGTCTATTTTCGCTGAAATTGTATGTACGCGCAGATTGATTTTCTTTCAGTTATTATTGAAGGATAAGCGCGAAATGATGATTCGTAAAGTTTCGACGCGATGCTTTCGAAAACAAGTCGCGCTCTTGCGTTCATAACATTTAGATTGATCTTTCCATTTGTCAATTTATTCTAAGGAGCAACTTGTTATTAAGTAAGTGGAGAAACTGTCGAGAAACGTATCCTGCATCGTCTTAGATCCTGCATCTACCTACGCTCGCAACGCCTACGAGAAATGTCGTCTTAGCGGAAGTTGCACTAATTAGGAACTGTCGGAGGCTATCAGATGTGTTAAAGATGTTTAATTCGCGTCTTCTTGGTAATAATTTTTAACCGAAAGAATTGTGTGCTCCAATCAAAACTGATAATCTTATGTTAGTATATACGTATTATTAGCTGTCCAATATGGTATTAGCTGTCCAATATTAAAACCTGTTTCTTATTTATAACTTATACGTATATATTTACATGCTTATAACTCTTTCATTAAGATAAAAGAGTGAATGATGAACATTAATGCATCATGTACTATACACGCATATATTCTAAATAATGCCTTTAAATTTATAAATGTGAATGTATATCTGTTCTGCAACGACGCGTAATTATCGCCATAAATATCTAACAATAAGTTGAATCGATAGTTTGAGGACATTTCATATTAGAAGAAATGAAAAAAAAAGTGTTGTGCGAAACGAAAAAAAAGTTCTTGCGAGAGACCAGATATTTCTTTTATGCGTGTAGTTTCTTGTATGACGGTTTTTCTGTCTTTGGCGAATTCATAAAACTTTATTTCAGCTTCGATTTAAAAAAATGGCGCTCCATATCTCGACGTCGAACTTAGATACTGCGTATTACGCTTAATTGTCGGATCCTTGTAATTATCTGTTTAATGGCTTTACAAGCAAAGTGAAATAAGATAAATGTACCATTGCCTGTTCTTGTTGCGAGTCATGTTTCGTAAAACGCTTGGTAGACGAAGAATGATGAAGTAAAATCTAAACAATAACTAATAGTATAAAAAGATCGAATTATGCCGAACGGCGTAAAAAGCGATAATCCGACACAATAAGCCGATCGAGCGTCACGAAAGCGTTCGAGCAATGACCGTGCGTAGAAATACGAATAACGGATGTGATGTAATGAGAGACGATTGTCCTGCTATTCGAATAAATCGTGCGTTGAGGGCATTGTCAAAGGTACATGCTAAATCATCACGATACTCGTCGCGATTGTACGAATGACCTCAATTGGACGATCCCTATCGGAAGCGATCGGATATCGAATTTTAGAACAGAATATTAAATAACAAATATTAATCGTACGTAGCCTACAGCTAATATGATAAATTCAAAAATATCAATCGAAAGTTTATAATTTCATGCCCTTTTATTAGATGTGAATGTCTGAGAAAAGAAGCAATAAGATTCTTACAATTAGATTCTTACAATTAACATCTTCCATGTTAAACATTTGTTTTATCTGAGGTGATACAATCATCGTACAATCAGACATGATTCTGCAATCTTTAATAATCAAAGAATTAAATTAAGTTTTTACTGAAATTTTTGCGTTTTAATTGTCTAACTTGGGATGCGTTTCACTTCGTCTGCACACGAAAGTAACAAAAATTTAGCCGCATTTGGAAAATTAGCGTGGATCGTTGAATCCAAGGCAATTGCTCTTTACACATTATACGGTAAATCGAACTGTCAGCTGCAAGTTGACAGTTGTTTCGTATAAAGTTCCTCATGCTGCTCGATGGAACAATACATCTCCTGGAACAGCAGCTGAATCGGTCCACGGGGACGTGCAAACCAATCAACGTTCAGATGCCAAATGTGTGTGCAAGGCTGAAAATGCATGACCTACATTATCGATATGCGACCTCTATCGCGATAGATACGACGGCGTGGCATGACCTATCGATAGTCCGCCGTATCGCAAAAACGAAGATCAATTGTAATTGCGTAATTTAGAGCGACTTAAGGCATATATTGTGAATACTCGAGAGTAGTTACTTCGAACTGAACTCGCAACATTTAAATATTAGACGCAAAGAATTACATTCTAACATTCAGTCTAACAAATCGATCTAAATTCATCGCGTGCATTTATCTATAATACGTAAACATTTATTTAGGATTGAAAAGTAGTACGTGTACTGTCCGGCATTTAAAAAGTTAATGCTAAACTGTCAATAGGATTATTGATTCTTTGAAATGGAAATTTCATTCATCGTCATGTTTTCATTATTTTTTGCTTTTCATGATTAAATAATATATGATTGACAACATTGTGATCTAGAAATATGTAATTATTAAAATAATAGAAAGTAAAAGACGTTTTTTCTTTATTGTTCTCTTTATCTGTGTTCACTTTGCAAATTATTTCTAATAAATGAACAGAAATCAAATATTTTGTATTCAATTTTAATCGACAAGTTTAATACGAATCACAGATTGCTTATTATTAAAAAGAATCTTTATCTATGGAGATTTTAAAAAACACAGTTTGCTAATTACGATCGTGTACTGACTCGAACGTTTGGAGAACCGAAATGCGAAAACATTACGTCGACGTGGAACTACAAGGAGGGGTCATTGCATACTTATCTATGCAGTTGGAAAAGTAATAGCTCACGATTACAGTCAGCAATTCTTGTTTTCGAAGTATAATTGCGTCTTATCAGGTATTGAGTCGACATTCGCTGCGGAACGGCGAAAACGGTCGCGGAGGCCTACCGAACCGCGAGACGACAGAGCCATCGTTTCCGAAATCGTTCTCAGATCCGCTCGCGCCTTTGAGAGAACGTTGCAGCGGCGGGGAGGCGCGGGAACGTCGAATACGAGGACACGCGGAGAGAATGTACGCCGCGCGCGAATTATCGACGTCGACGCGCAGACCGTGCGTACCTCTATACCGGTGGCACCGAGCCGCCGATGTGCGCGATCAAGGTCGCGGCGCAACGCGCCGCGCCGCGCCGCGCCGCTCGCCGCTCGGATAGTCGATGAGCATCGACTTCTCGACCTTCCGTAATGAAGAGGAGAGAGAAATTCCTCCTAGCAAAGATGATCCACGCGCGTTCAACACCTGGCACGGCCTGAACCTCCACCTAGACCGGAATGCCTGGAGTAACACACATCTCTCTCTCTCTCTCTCTCTCTCTCTCTCTCTCTCTCTCTCTCTCTCTCTCTCTCTCTCTCTCTCTGTCAAGCCGCTTAGAACTTTGTGGGTGGCCACGCTCCTCGAACGCGTCCGTCCGCGCTGTCTGGGATTTCACGAGGCGAAAGTGAAACGATGTCGGAGTAACGTCTGTTTGTGTCGTATAGAACGGCGCGCGGCTCGTGCTCCGAAATCTCGCGTGGGTGAATTAAATTCAGGGGATTAGTATTTCGGCGCACTTGTATCATTATCAGATAGCGGCCGTATCTCGCTGAAATTTTCGAGATAACTGGTAACCTTCCTGGCCGCGAATACTCTCCTGTTGTTCAACAACAAATCGCGCAATCGGCTCACGCGGTAATCGTTTAGCCCTCGCATATCACAATAGCGCGATCCCGTGATGGTATGTTAATTGCGGTCATCCCGAGCATGTAACGCTCGCCGCGGTAGCGTGCGCCTGGAAATGGCCATCCACGTCCGGACGGTTTAACACGCGATCTCACGTCGGGCCGGAAGGACGTCCGCCCGTCGAGAAATTCTGGATCTGTCAAACACCCGTCCGTTCTCCCGAGGCTGTTGCGCCGCAACGACGATCGTACCCGCCAAAATCGAGTCGAGTCGCACCGAGGACGGAGGGTGCTTCTCGCATCCGGGGGTGGTCCTCCGCATCCGTCGACGCGCCCGCACCTCGCACCCCTTTCTCTCTCTCTCTCTCTCTCTCTCTCTCTGTCTCTCACCTGCGGGTGCTCGTCCGCCTTGTCGGACCGCTGCGAGGATGAGAGCGGAAGCAGGTCACAGCCTCAGCGGTTGCACGGATGCCCGGCGGAACGCCTCCGGTGGACTGACGAAAACGCGAGGGGAAAGAAAATGAGCTTGGGTGAGAAAGTGCGCGGAGGAAAGAAGGAAAGAGGGTGAGAGAGATGGAGGAGCGGTACCACTTTCCCTGCCCGCTTCACGTCAGAAACGTCAGCTCTGCTCTCCCGAGCTGGAGCACCCGTGTGCGCGGTGCCGAGTAAAAACCCGCCACGATGACCGACGACCGTGCCGTCGCATTCGTGCGCGAACGCTGACTGACGGACGCGCGCGACGGCCTTGTCAGGCCAAGCCGATCGGTACACGGCTGGCGGCAGTGCGGCACCGCGGAACGCGCGCGCGCGTTCTCTGCTCCTCCACATCGGAGCGGCGGGCACGCCGTGTGTACGCGTTTTGCACTTGGAGTTAAGTAATTCCGCCGGGTCGAACACGGCGTATCTAGACATTATAAATGTTTCAGGGATATTAGGGGATAAGAAGTATGTCACAACAAAGCGATTGGATTACACTTGTAACGCCACACTATAATATAAGCACCACCTTATAATCGTGCAGGTGCTCACCTCCGAATGCGAAATGACATACGGCGCTCATGTTTGTGATTCGCGGCGAAAACTATTCGTGAAAATCGCACTGTTCGGAATTTATTATTAAACGTACGAAGTTAATTTTTAAATAAATTGTTATATATTTTGTTTTTTATTCCTCTTGATTTTAGCCTGAGATGTATGTACGTCAGGAAGAACAAAAGGAGACGTCAGGACGATATTTTTAACGATTTAGCCCTCTACAGCGCGTTATCTACACTTTCGTTTTTCGGTAACTCTACGGCAAAGCTCATATTTTACCGATAAAATATTTACCTACCAAATATTTCAGCGAAAGTTTTCTCGAAAGAATTTTTAATAACGCAAAATATATAAAAAATGTCTTTTATCTACGGGTACGATCTGTATCCAAATCCAACAGATGTTATGTAGCATTACTTTACCTGCAGTTGATCAATTTGCTAGCCATTTATTTCCACATTCATCTCCAACGTTTTTAATAAATGTAATACTTTCTTGCATATAACTCCCTCCAATTACTTTGTTCTATACTTATTATTTAATCCAGATGTTGTTTCTAATCTTTAAAGAAAGTCTTATTTAAAATGAGAAATAAAAGAAGTGATTAATATTTATCTTTATATAATAAAAATTTTTAATTAAAGTTGCTCATTATTTTTTCGATATTAAGCTTACGTTTCACTTATTTTAAATTGTGAAAATTGAATATATACCAATATTTAAATATAGAATTGCTGTAAGAAAAAGTTTAGGACTTGTGTCAGCTCTATTTCTGGAAACTACTTTAATTTAAACCGTATTCTGATTCTTTTTAAAGATGAAGTACGATAAAAATAAAACAAAATCCGAGAAAAATAAAATAAAATTAGAAATATATTTATTAATTATTGTGTTGAATACTATATAATGTTTTTTTGTAAATGAAAACCGGGAAAGAATGAGACGATTTTCTTTTTGAACCGAGGGCGAAGACGAACAGTTTGAAAAACTACCTAAATATAGAATACATACGTGGCTATTGTTAGAACGTTTACGTTTTCCCGAGTACATCTACTGTCTGAAGACTTGAAAGCACCTTAAAATAGTTGTTTATTCTATTAACCGTGAGTGCTCAAGGTAAAACTTATAACGAACGGTAATTCAAAGAATTTATCTTTGCATCATTTTATTTCTGAGAGCAAATAATAAAATTAATTTTTTTATCCATATTATTAGATATTTTATTATTTATCATTAATTAGATATTTTTATTCAGAATTCGTTGAATATTATTTAGCCTTTTTAGGCCTTAAATTATTCTTTCTTAATTTTGCATTTGTTAGAATGAAAAAATTGAAGGTGCTTATATTACATAAAATATCCCTCATAAATTGAGATGTAAAATTGAAACAGCGCAGTATCCATCGGAAAATCCTTCGTGGCTTGGATTTGTTTTCTTGATTAATGGATGGCTTCCTAAGATGTGAAATACGCGCGGAAGTCTAAAGCAACGCTTCTGCGCACGAATTCGATGCGAAGATGTATCGTCGGCTTTGCGCAGGCGGTCTTTCGAAATGGTATTTTTAGAGATGCGAGTCGGTGCCCGCTAGCAACGACGACAGTAGTCAGACAGAGTCGTCGTTGACCCTTGGAGAAACCGAAGCTACGAATTTCACGATTTTTCCATTGACTATCGGTGAGTGACTCTTACTTGGATTCTGAATCGTTGTATTCAAAAACTCTTATTTGTACGGCCGTCATCTTGAAAACAGAAAGTCATATTTGCTGTTAGATGATATAACATCTAGCTTATTCTATTTAATATATCAAAGCCTTATTCGCGCTTATCTTTTCGTAATACGTATAAGAGTGAGCTACAATATATTGCACTTATTTTCATTAAACAATTATTTATTATTTTCGCATTGTAATTAAAACCGCTAAATCTATTTTTATTTTACTAATCTAGTTCTTTTATCCTACTTAGTCTTTAAAGAGAGTCGGGATACATTCTAGATCGAATTAGTTTCTAAAAATAAAAGCTGACATAATCCAAACTTTTTCTTTCGGCAGCTATATATCTATGAGTTGATAAGTATGCAATTTTAACAGTTTTAAAGCATCTTGATATGTTAAATTATAATTTAAGAGTCGTTTTATGATAAGTTGAAAAAATTAAATTTGAAAACAAAATTATATATATATAAATATTATTTATATTAAAAAGAGATCAATTACTCAAACAAAATAAGTAACACTACGCTGACAAATTGGATATTTAATAAAATAATTTACAGGGAAAATAATCGAAAATATACTTTTCACTCTGATAAGTGAAAAAGTTTAATAATGGGAGCATCAAGTAGCAGTAGTAGTCCGTCGACTTTGATCTCTGCGAACGAACGTGAGGCAGAAACACCTTTGTATCCGGAAGATTACCCCACGAACGACGGAAGACAAAGAACGTATGTCGGAACGAGTACCTACAAGAGGGAGAATCAGCCACAAGTACGTTGCTAACTAAATATTCTTTGAAGAAGGAGAGAAAGGAGAGAAAGAGAAAAATCGTGAATTTATTCGAACAACTTTGGCACACAGGGTCCGAGCCCCTACGCGACCTTGAGAACTGGCGAATTCTGGGATCAGAGGCCAACGGCACCTACCCTATCGAGTATACTGCCTCCTAAAAATGAGACTCTGGTAAATCATTGTTAATTTTCTGTCTTTTCTTTTCTCAACTTTGTTATATTAAATTCTTAGTTCAATATTTCATCGTCGTTTTCAAACAACTGTCAAACAATTGATATACTTTTCCGCGAACGGTGTCGAGATATATAATGCTACTGATATTCGTCGTGTGAACAGTCTGCTGACACGTGCGATTGCAGCTAAATTAAACTCGGGCATTGCCATCGTCGAGTTGCACCTGCGATTTTCCGGACAAAAATCACACGGTTTTATCCCGCGGAAGCCGGTTCCTCTGTTAGTCGCGACAAGCTGGCAGCTCTCCAATTCGTGTTTTCGAGAGAACACACTGACTCACAGTCACGAAAAGTCGTCTTCACAGTCATCGGTCGTGATCACGTGCTTGGTCTCAGTTGATTCGCGAGAATTGCATTTTGTGCCAGTGTACTTTCGCGAATTGTCGAGGGCGGACCATTATTCCGAAAGTATCAGTGAAATTTTACTTTTGTAAACGGTAAACTTATGTAAGACAGTTTTTAATCGCGTGTTCACGTTTTAACAAAAAAAAATCCTTATGAAAAGAAAGAAAAAAGAAGAAATTTCTTTGTTTCCTTCGTGTTCTTTGTTCGAAATTGATTTATTGTTGATATTTGTGATGTATGTTAAATTTTGCAATTATATTTTGAAAATTGTCACCGAAATCCAGTTTCACAAAAAAGCGACATTTCGGATAATTATCGATTTGCATACTGTCAAGTTTTTAACGAATTGGGAATTTCCCCGTTTATTTATGTTGCAGTTAACGTGCGCCACGCAAATGACAGGTTGGCAGTCTGCCGATGGTCACGATCCCCTAATGTGTCAACAGAATAATGAAATCGTCGAGCTTTCGCGAATCATCTCGCAGCTGGCCATGGCCAATCATCAATTAGCCAGTGCGCATGGTGCAACGCTAGCGCGTATGGAAGCGTTATATTTGGAGTTGTCGAGGGATAGAGAAGATCGGAAACAGACGATTTCAACAGAGAATCTGGAAATACGCAAGGACGTTCCTCGAAAAAGACTGCAGGATGAAGACGTTGAAAAGGAAGAGATACGAAAATTGGAACAGCGTGTCGTTAGATTAGAAGAATTGCTGGCGACATGCTCTTCTGGACAGTGCAAGCAACAATGCTTGCAAGAATATAGGAAATTGTGCTGTAAAATGGAAACGTCGGAGAATTCTCCGAAGACACGCGATACGAAGAATGAGAATTCCTGTTCGAAATTCGCGGAATCGCGTTATGGATCGACGGAGCGACAAACGAGTCACATCGTGTTAGATGCTGTTAGTGAAGTACCTGATGATTGTGGCACGGCAAGGAAGGAAACGGATGTTCAAGTATATTGTAGTGCTCATTCCGATGATTCCGAGACGAATATTTCTAGTTTAGACGAAAACTCATGTTCCGTGAACGTAGATTTAGATAACATGCGCAGAAAACGCGCAAGGTTGAGAAATGACGTAGAAGATTCAATGAGAAATCCAACGAGCGAAGAAACGTTTAAATTGTCCGAAGAAGTTGAGAAATTGAAAGCGGATCGACTGGAATTTCAAAATGCAAATGAAAGACTATTAGTTAGTCTGAAAGATCAAGAAAATTTAGTGCAAAAATTAGGCATAGATTATGAGGTATGATATTTTTTTAGAATTTTCTGATTCTAGGGCTTGTAGGAAGATATCAAGAATTTCAGTTTAGCAACGTTACATTAAAACATTCTATAATAAATGCAATCTTTTTATTTAGGAACTGAAGACACGATATGCAACGGTAGAAGTTAATTTACACGAACGCAGGCAACAATATGACGAGCTGACGAAACACTTAGAATGTGCTAAGAAAGAAGTCGAAAGATTGCTGAAAGAGATCGATATCTTTAAGTCGGAAAAAGACACTGCCGATGCGAGAATTTTAGTTTTGGAAGAAAATCTGCAAAAATCATTGCTCGAGACTGAACAGATAAAGAATGAAAACCAAAAGATATCAGAATTGCAGGCACAATTGTCCGAAGAAGTCTCGGACAAGATAAAACAGATTAAGGCTCTTGAAGACGCTTCGCAGGAGATTCAAAGACTGAAGGAGACTATGAAGACTGAAAGAAAGAACGAAGACGATATTGTTTCAACAGAAGATATCGGTATATTTTACGTTGCTTACAAATTTTTATTATATTATTCTAATAATCACATTGCATATAAATGAATCGTTTAAACTCGTAAAGTAAATTCGAGCGTTTATATGCTATAGATTTGATAGACGGCGTATCGGAAAGTACATCGAATCCAAATTGTGTCGCTGCCAGTATGGACGAATTTAGAAAGGAACTAACCCTAAAGAGAGAAGCTAGACATAGAGCTATCGCGGCGGTCTCATCCGAGATGGAAAGACTTAGAAGAGAATTAGACGCTGAGAAGAAAGCTCATTCCGAAACGTCAAGCATGTTGGCTGAGTTACGTTCCGCTTATAGCAATCCGCAAGACCTCGATCTTGCGAATGACGGTTTTGCGAAGGCTACGATGAAAGAACAAGAGGAGCGCAAGCACGCGGAGGAAAGCGAGAAAGCGTTGAAACGCGCAGAAGTGCAACGATTGACGCGCATTCTAAAAGTATTGTTTATCATACATTTTATGTTGCAATCAAAATCCATAAATGAATATACAGATACAGGCTTGTTTCAGGTATCCGATGAATTAAGGAATGACGTGCGATACCAAATTGAGAAAGTGGACGACCTTCGTTACCATTTGGAAAATGATCCAGAACGTCACCGGCAACGCATTCACTGTTTGTCGGAAGTCACAAACAAGGCACGCGTGTCTCTCATTGCACGAGAACGTCAGACCAATGAGCTGAAGACTTATCTGGCTCAGCTGTTGGTCAGACTGGGTGACAGGAGTTTCCTGGAGATCCAAGATGACGTGGGGGTCGAATGCAACCGACAGTTGGAGAATATAAACGCGCTGAAAAGCCTCTACAACGAGAGACTGAGGATCTTGACCGAGATAAAAGATTCCTCGATCAGAGAACTGACGGATGTGAAACAGAAACTGGAATACGCTCTAAAGAAATCGGAAAACTTGGAAGAGGAGCTGAAGAAAGCTGAAGATAAGGTATCAAGGCTTTGTCATTCAATTTCATTTTAATTGAGTTTGAGTTTAAGATTCTTATGTTATATATGTCAGGTTGACGCTCAAGATTCAGAAATAACAAACTTGGAATCGCAATTGGGACTAACCAAGGCGGATTGCAGAGATCTGCAGAATCAAATGTCTCTCATTAATGGATTATTCACGCAAATGCTACTCGGAGCTTCCTCTGCAGACATGGATCTCGATCGGTTGACTCAGTTGCTACAGGTATTGCAATGCTGATTACTTATTTAGTTCATAACTAAAAAATTATTAATATTTTTTGAAAAAATCAACGATAAATTTCATGAAAGAAATTGTAAATGAAAAGAAGAGATTCAATAATCACTTTTAACGCTGTAGGAAAATCACGATCTTATAAGTGACATAGCTAGGGAAGAAAGCACCGAAGCAGCGGCTCTTCCTAAACTTCTTCTGGATTTGATTGAGCAAGTCGAGGGCGGTAAAGCATCCCAGAAACACACGAGCGAGGAGAATAATGTAGAAAATGTTGGCGAAATTGACAGAAAAGAAGATGATCTGCAAGAAGAAGATATCGCCCATAATTTACCTAAGGTCTTTACACACGTAAAAAAATATATTAATTCCTAATATAATTTTTATAATATTTGAATATTAATTAAAATACTGCGTCACAGTAATATTGAGAATTATATGATTACGTGCTTTTGTTTTCATATACAGGTTGACTTCGTTAAAGTTATTGTGGAATTATTTTGTAGGTGTGGCGTGTTTTATTGGAACTACTTAGTTGCCACGCGGTCACCTCTCCGAGCGTTTCCGTTGCGTCCTGCTCGGATCCGAACAGCTGTTACAAGTCTGTGGACACACCGGCCGGCCCAAGATTGGTAATATCCGTGAGCAAAACTTATATTCGTTTAAAGGAATTAATTCTGGAGAAGAAGCATTTGGAGAAGGAGATGAATCGTATGAAGCAGTTAAACACTCATTTAGAAAGTAAACTGGGCGAACAGGTAAATAATTTTCTAAGCTTTTACATATAAATAAATGCATAATGACATATGATAGAAATTTATTATTATTTATTATTTTTTTCAATAGGAGAAAAGACTCTCTATGGTGTCGGTCGAGTTGGCCAAAACATGGAATATCGTCGGCCGGATGCAGGCGCAGCATCAACAATTGCACACACACGAAGAGATATTAAGATACGAATTGCAAGAGAAAAGAAAAATGTTGCAGGAATTGAAGCAAGAGTTGGAATACTGCAGAGAGAAATGGGAGTCAGCTAGACAAAAGAACACAAACACCGAACGAGAATGGAGAAACTTGCGTCGCGAGTTTGCTGCACGGAAAGCTTTAGCTGCCCATGACTCTTTCAATAGGTTTCTTATTCACAATTATATACATACGTTATTTTGTGTTTTAATTCAATAGTGAGATATATCTAAATAACAAGAATTTTAAACATATTACAAACTTAAGTATTATTTATTTTTGAAAGTAAAATCTTATAAAAATAGTATTACTTTTATTTTGATTAATATATCATTTTAATTAATATTAATATTTACAAAATTTATTATTAATTATTGCAAACTATGAATATCAAATCTATTTTTTAAATTGTCCAAGTTAATGTTCTATTATAGCAATAGTAGAGAGATAATTTTTAAATTATCACATTTTATTATTTATTGTACAAAGATTATTTTCTGACTTGTATTTTAATTGTTCTAGCGCTGAAAGCGGTTTTAGTGACGAGAGAGGTGACGATACTGACGAAGAAGAAGCGATTGAGGGGCGAATCAGACATGGTCCGCGCCGGCGACGAAAGGTTTCAATTAATTATTTATACAAATTTTGATAATTTTTCTTTTTTCAAATAAAATGTTGCTTGTATTAATACAGGAGAGTCCTAGAGCACCGACACCGGACACGGAGTCCGAACAGCCGACAGATACTGAACTATCAGAGTCAAAGACTGGTTCTTCGGTGACTCTGGAACAACGCACGCCGACTCCGGAGACCGAAGCGGAATTGGACGAGTCAGAAATCGCGCATATTGATTCAGAACTTATTAACGTGATGGAAGTTGATGTAAGCAAAAATTACAGCAAATTTAGAATATGTATTTTATTGATGATTAATCAATATAATTTTGAACAGCGCACTGTGGAAGGTACTCAAGAGATTCTGGATCCCTTGGACCAAGCTCTCACCAATGTTATACAAAATCTTATAAAAATTGACAGTAGAGAATCAGACGAAAATGTTTCGTCTTCAGAAAGTATGACGATACTCTTTGAAAATTCGTGTAACAATTCAATCCCTGAAACCGCCGGCAAAACGGAAATCGATCAAACGACAACTTCTGAAACGGATTTTTGTGACGGAAATTCGCAATCTTGGACACTCGAATCTCAGTGTTCGTCACCCACTGTGAAGACATTGAAACGAACAGCTACGAGTAGCGACCTATCTTTGGCGATGGATAATAGCGAATTATCTGAATCGTCGTCCACCATGATGAGAAATTTATCAAAGCGACGCGACGTCGATGGTGAGAAATTAAAATCCGAAAGTATTCCATCTTCACCCGTTTCTTATGCACCCATCGCTGCAATTAGTACAACCAGCACGATGTCTGTCTTTTCCATCGGACCCCTTCCTACTACTGCATCATCCTCGTCAAAAAGCGTGCAGTTCAGCAATCCCTTGATCGTAGGTCCGTCTAATCGTTTACTTGCTCCAGTGTTTGGCACGGCTGCGACAGAATTGGAAAATTTTACAGATAACAGTATTACCTCTTCGTCAACCATTTGGTCTTCCTCATTGTCATCGAATCAAGAAGAGGAGCCAGCAGAAAGCAGGGATCAGCGATCTTCTAAATCAATAGACAACGTCGCAGATTCCGATAATATCTCCGTGGATTCTTCTTCGAGTTTGGACACGGTCCGAGAATTTCCTACGGCCGACATTAGTCCTATGCCTTCATCCATATTAGCATCTAAAGACGAGTTACGGGAAAGCGCGATAAGCTCGCAAAAAGGAGCCATGTCGACTAAATCCCAAACTCCAGAGGAAATTTTGGCGGCACGGGCTGATCGATTAAAACGTTTGGAGGAGCAAGCCGATTGGCTTATGAAGAAAATGAACGCTACAAGCAAACGTGGCACTGCTCTCTGCATAAGATTAGAAGAGCTTCATGAAGCTTACGGTGAACCGCCAATTCCTCCACCCATGCCAGATGTTTTACCTAGTTGTAAACTGCCATCTGTCCTGCTGAATCTACCTCGTCAGGTAAAAGCACGTAATAATTTTATAAATTGTCATTAATTTTCGTTGTCTAATGTTTTTCACTCGTAGATACCTGAATCGTCATCTATTGGCAGTAGCAAGAATATCGAGAATGAAAGCTCGAGCACAGCAAAAAATGACACGTTAAATAAAAATGTGCCATAAAACGTCTATTATTTTCTGGAAAAAAAATTAATTAATATTTATCTTTATCCTTCAAATAAATCTATAATATCCTCTCTGCATACAAAACCACATCGCAAAGCAATATATTTTATTCCCGATGTATGTTGCCCTGGATGTTAATGTTTATTTATCGTAATATTAATGCAGCTAATTATAAAATAAGTTGTATTAAGCTGTGATCCCATATTGATCTTTTTTTGGCATACCTTTAAATTTAATTTTAATAAAGACTTATCGTTTATCTATATTTTAATTTTATATTATATATAAATACTATATAATACCGTTTTCTTCCTGTTGTTTTTCCAATAAATGTCCAATAAATTTGACATGATTTTTCTCTTAGACTTTTTATACCTTGCATACATAATTAATAAAAGAACCCGAAAAATATTCTAATATAAAATAAACAATAATTTATATAAGATTATCCAGTATAATTAATTCATTAAATTGAAGGAAAAGAAGGTAAAAAATACTAATAAAATGAAAAAAGAGACACAAATGTATATGTACTAATTTGTTATGTCTAAATTGTAAAATCTTTAGCTCTTATATTCAGAATCAGTTATTCGTCTATTTATTTTCCAAGATATTTTTCTTTCCAGAAAATAAAATAGAAGTACTCAACCACTAGGGATACTAAAACACAAAATATATAAATCACATTTCTAAATAAAATATAATGTTATAATTGCTTTACAAAAGAAACTTACTATGGTTATATTCTAATATCCATTATCAAATACGGTAAGCCTTAGCATTTCAAGGGCAATGAATTAGAACGCAGCTTATGTTTTAAAGTAACGTTGATATAGTTGATAGTTGACTATGGAAGACCAAGTAAAACTTATAAGAAAGTATTAGAATATTATATATTAGAATAAAAACACGAGAGAATATGCATCGCTGAAGAGAGACAACAGCGCTTGCGCTAACTTAGTGCCTAAAGTTTCTTTCTCTCATAGATGTTACATTACGAGAAAAGAACATCTGTTAAATTTCTTTGGCGTTAAATCGATCATTTAAATGAAGATATTTTTTTTAAAGAAACGGTATTAAATTGCGAGAGCTCTGATGATATTTTATCTTTTATTTTATAATATTTTCATTGCTGAAAATTCTGCCAATTAGGCTGAATCGAAATTGACTTAAATTGTAGATAAAATTTATATTAAAAGAAAAAAATAGAATTTGTTGAATCAATCAACTGAATGATAAGAATAAATTCAGTTACGTTTACTTCATTCCCATCAAACGCGTTTTAGTGCTAGCATAAACATGATCAATGTAGTGAATAGATATTTCAGACTTAATCGAACTCTCTTGTTGATAATTGGTTTGTGGCCTTATGAAAAATCAAAATTTGCTGGACTACAAATAATCTGCACGTTTAGCATTCTTACAACTTGCGTTATATTTCAAGTATGTCGATTCTAATTCTAATGATATTATGCATTATGTAAGATGTTAATCTGCAAAATTAGTTCACTTTTACAAATTTTCCCACTACTTTGACATCATTTTGGCAACATTTTTAAAAAAGTATATTAAATTAAAATTATATTTATTGAGTAAATGAATATAAAAAAATTATTTGAATCAAATTTTACATATTATATGTGTGTATTATATATAATAAGATTTTATTCTTTATACATATAAAAAAATTTGTGCAAGTATGTATACATAAATACGTGCCTATGTATATAACATTAATATACATAATAACATTTTCTATTTCCTTTTTAACAAATTATTATTTATAGCTTACAACAATGGTGACTTCAAAATATTCTGCAGAAATTGTCATCAAGGTTCTTTCTACTGCACTTGTTTTCAGCGTCTTTGTCATAAAATATAATTCCTTCTATGTCAATAGTGAAACGGTAAGTTGATTTATACTACATCGTTCGTTCAAATAAATATCTTAATATTAAAAATTTTAATATTAAAAATTTTAATATTAAAAATTTATACCTAACAACTTTTTTAAAACTTTATTAAAATAAACAGCATGAAAATTTATTGAAAGAATAGATAAAGTATTTAATGGAACAAGTTCAGGATATCTATAATGATTTAAGAGACAATAATGAAATTGCTATTGTTGATAAATATGGGAATATCGCAAAGTACTATACAACTGGTATTACAAGTAAGACATGATTGCTTTTTTATATCTTTTTGTATATCAAATCGTTATTGAGTTTTCCATTGAAACTTTCACAAATATATTAAAATTAGAATTATACAAGAGATCACATTAAATTCTTAATGTATTGATTTAAATACATCAAAGAAGAAAAAAACAAACTTCTTACAAACATTTTTAAATTGAAAATAATTTTTACTTTGTACTTTGTTCTAAATATAATATAATATTTAAAAAAAATATTTTAAAAAATATAATTGAGAGATGAAATAATATATACACATATATATATACATATAGTTATTGCACTGAATATATATGAAATTTAACATTGATATATCATATAATTTTTATGAGGCACAAATATATGTTAAATATAAAAGATTTACTCAAAATATTTTATGATGTAATACTTATAACAATGTAAAATTTTTAATTATTAGAAAACTATATTTTACATTATTATTTTATATTGTTAGTGAGTTTTTGTTCTGGCGCATTTATTTTTTTGAGCGCTCAATTATGGCCAGATATTATCCATATTATATTATCTACGAACGTGTCTCGGTCACGTAATCTGCAGATCTCCACTGAATATTTCATCGATCAAGAAAAATATTTCTACTTATCGTTATTTCATGTAAATGCGTCTATCGTCATTGGACTGATTGTAGTGGTAGCGACAGGGTCCATGCTCCTAGCATACCTTCAACATGCCTGTGGAATGTTTAAAATTGCTAGGTACAATAATAAATATATAAATAATAAAAAAATTTTAATTAAAAATATATTTGTAATTCTGTCATTTCGGAAAAACATTTCTTTTTGTATAAATCTGAAAGTTTACTTTACCAAAAATTGTATAAAGTATGAGTACGGTAAGTATGTACATGATTTCTTCTAATATACAACATAACATATACATAAATCAACTTGTCAGCTTTGCTATCAAGATGGAAATAAAATGAAATAAATAAAGATATTTTCGTTTATTTTTATTATTTAAAATCCTTATTAATTCGGATTATTACACATATGATAATTTCATCAATTTTTAGATAATTGTACATACACTGGCGATCAAAATTAACGCATAGGTAATTCCATGCCAAAATTTCACATGATTTCAAATAAACGTAACTCCATCAAAAGTGATCGTATCCTAAAAAATTTTTTTTTGTTTTGAAGCTTAAAGTCTCTACTTTAAAAAGCAATTAAGACATTTTGACTTTATCTTTCTCCCTTCGAGCTCTTCATATGTAAGGACGTGTTTTATTTCCCAAAATTTGCATAATTTGATGCACTCCACGTGCTCGAATAAATTTTTTTCGCAAATGTTATTACAACTATCGAAAAATTTGGACTTTTCCGCGTAAATTAAAAAAAAATAGAATGTACGATTTTTTTTCACAGAGTTATGTCGTTTTGAAGTTACCCATACATTTTTGTGTAATTACCGTCAACATGATCATTATCCGATGCGCACCACGAGGAGATTGGTCGGATTTGGCGCATCGTGTGTGTAAAAACCTTTGCATTTGAAAATGCGTATTTCTGTCTCGTCTTTGAATGATCTCTTGTAGACGATCACGCATATTAATGCAGGCTCTAATAGTGTCGTGAGCAATTTCATGCCATATTTGTTATAGCGCTGTTACTAATTGTTGAAAATTTGTTGGCAGTCTCTCTAAATTTTGTAATCTCTTACTCATTATGTCCCACACATGTTCAATCACAATCACATGTTAAAAATTACAAGAGGGCTATAAAACTTTGTAAGACACACTTTGTGAGACGCGGTCATTCAAAGACGAGTCGGGAATACGCATTTTTAAATGTAAAGGTTTCCACGCACACGCACACGACGTGCCAAATTCGACCAGCAACCTTTTGTTCCGCGCATCAGGTAATGGTAATGCTGCCGGTAATTGCACAAAAATGTTACTGTAACTTTAAAACGCCATAACTCCGTGAAAAAAAATCGTACGACATTCAATTTTCTTTAATTTACGCGGAAAAGTCCAAATTTTTCGATAATTGTAATAATATTTGCGAAAAAAATTTATTCGAGCATGTGGAGTGCGTCAAACTATGCAAATTTTGGGAAATAAAACACGTCCTTACTTATGAAGAGATGGCTCGAAGGGACAAAGATAAAGTCAAAATGTCTTAACTGCTTTTTAAAGTAGAGACTTTAAGCTTCAAAACAAAAAAAATTTTTTTAGGATACGACCACTTTCGACGGAGTTACGCTTATTTGAAATCATGCGAAATTTTGGCATGGAATTACCTATGCGTTAATTTTGATCACCAGTGTATATAGTGCGTTAACGCTAGCTTATAAAAAATAATTTATATTATATACTATTTTTTATTTTTAACATTTTTAATTTTTTTATTGCCTATTTAAACGTTAAAATTTATATAATTATTAATAATTAAATTAACTATTTACAGTTACCGTATCGAAAAAGCAATAGACATGCACATATTAAATAATGTTTATGAGAACGAGATTCCGGTTTATAAAGGTATAACTCATGCTGTAGATATTCATCGGAAAGCTATAACGTTGGTATAAACTTATTCTCTAATATATATTGATATATGAATAATGTATACAATAATGCATTTTTGTTTTTAAAGATTCTGCACTCATTTAATATCAAATTTTGAAATATCGTTCATGTTTTTAATAGCGGTTGGAGTGCTTTCTCTAAGTCTAAATATTTTTCAAGTAAGTATTTGTATCTACTTAAAAATCCACGTTTAATGATTTACATGCTATATTTTTTTATGTTAATAATTTTGCATGCTGCTGCTTTATATTAATAATTTTAATGTCCTTTTACTGCTATGTTTATATATATTATAATTATAATAAAATTTTATTTTGATGATTGTGCGAAAAGATTATTCAAAAGTTTAAATTTTGGTATTAAAATATTTTAAAATATAAATTTTTATTTATGTTTTTGAACTTTTAAATTTGTATGTAAATTCTTATATTATTTAAATACAAAGTTTTAATTTGCAATTTATAAGTAAATAAGAAATGATTATAAGAAAAGTAGAATACAACTATAAATTTTAATGACAAATATTTACTTTATACATTTTTTAATTTCGAGTAATCAGAAAAAAAAATAAAATTTGAATTTTCAAATTTATAGAAAAGAATTTTAATAAAATTGATCGAAAAACAATATATGAGAGGAACAATATATACTTTTGTTAATTAAAACATATTTAACTTTTTTTTTAATATTAACAATATCATGTATTAACTTATAATTTATAAGTTTTTCATCAAATTCTACCGTAAATTATGTTTATACTTCTTTTAGGAAATGATCTCAATACTAAACTCGTACATTAGATTTTTCAGATTGTATTATTTGGAAATATTATGGAAGAACTTCCGATATACCTTGTACTCGCATTTTGTTGTTTTCTGTACATGTTTCTATCCAATCTTATCGGACAACAAATTATAGATCATAATAGTCATGTATTTATTACTGCGTAAGTAATATATTTTATATTATATTTAAGGAAAGATTTAAATACAGAAATAATGAAAAATAATGTAGTAAAATTTTAAAATGTTAATATATAACACACAGTAAATATGTATTTATATGATTTAAATAACTGTATTAATGCTCTTATTTCTTTTCTCTTTTATGTTGTTATCAATTTTAGATACAAAGTTAAATGGTACGTTGCTTCTGTATCCATACAAAAGCTGATACTGTTCTTATTGCAAAGAGGTAATAAGAAATTTGGCTTGAATGTCGGGGGATTGTTTGTATCATCTTTAGAATGTTTTGCAACGGTAAGAAATATATATTTAATGTATCGCAATATATTAGAAATATATTTTTTCCTTAACAAAACAGATTAAAAGCAAACCTACTTTCTTACAGCTAATAAATGCAGCCGTATCTTACTTTACTCTTATGTATTCAGTGCGATAATAATGTAATATCAATTAATATTATAGCGATGGAACAGAAGCGTGGAATATATCTCATATACCTCATATGTAAACGAATACAATGTGTAACATAAATGATGCATATCTTAGCGTAAATTAATAAAATAAATAGAGAATAGAAGAAAAAGATTTGATAATAACACTTAATATAAGAAAAAGAATAAAAATATTAATACGCACATATCTGCATCACATTTTATATATACTTACATAATGTAATAAAAATAAAATTAATTAAGCATTAACGACTTAAGCTTCCTTGCTTAATTTCACTTTAATATTTTCGCAACTTTAATTTAATCTAATATATATGATTTATCATATATATATGTATATAAATATATATAGGTATATATAAATACATACATGATAAATAATATATATTAGATTAAATTAAAGTTTCGAAAATGTTAAAGTAGAATTAAGCAATGAAGCTTAAGTTGTTAATTAAATTTATTTTTACCATATAAGATAAAAATTGAATGGAGATATTTAATATTTAAATCTATTCGACTTTTAAAATCTTACATGATTTGAGCTTAGATCGGTGTGAGTCAGATGGGTTTCTATCTGTAATAAATTTTAAAATATTTGTACGAAAGGACTTTATTTTATATATATTATTTAATTTTTAATAAGACTAAAGGAAAAATCGTAGGACTATAAAAAATAGAAATGTATATAAATTATATACAATATAGATAATATTATATAATTTTGTACAGACAGTGTGTATGAGACACTTTTAAAACATTTTTATCCCGGTTTTTATTTTTTTTAGATTATATGTAACGTGCAAGTGTACATATTGAAACGAAACATATGGATAAAGAACAAATAATATGGTTGCATAACTTTCACTTCTCTCGTGAATGATATTCTATAAATAGGAAACATCTGTTGAAGTTATTTTCGTTTTCTGTCGACGTTGAAACAATTATTTAACTGACGATTACATCTCTACAAAAGTGCTAAATTATAAATATTTAGATCTCATTGATATTTCACGCTGTTGCAATTTAAGTAAATTATGGAGTTAACTTAAATTATAGAACGTTAAAATATTGGTTGTGTTCCAAAATTCACTGTCAAGAATCTATAGTATACGTTACGTACACTATATTTTAAGTGCCGAACTTTGGAACACAACCAATTGCATTATAATTCGCAGACGTGTAATGAACAAGATATTTCTAAAAAATTCTCCCTGTTATAAATCATATATACATACGAATATTTGTAACGATATGAAGAATATGGATAAGAGTCACTGAAACATGAGTTACTAGTGTGCACGCATAACTTTTACAGCAGGACTTTTCTTATGATATTCTATGAGAAAGAAACATCTGCTGAATTTCTTTCAGTTGTTGAATCGATTACTTAATTGGTAAACGCATTTTGACGCTATAGTGTTAAATTGCAAATATGTCGATGTAAGAGTAATATTTTATGTATCATATTACAGACTAAATTATGGAAAATAACTTAAATTGTAAAACGTTAAAATTCATGCTAGAAGAGAGAATATTTAATGGACACATCGAATATGGTAGGGTAAGCGAATCTTTGTCTATTACACCTTCGTCGTAACTATTTCAGAGCTAGCACAGAAATGATCAATATTGTGGATAGATATTTCAGTCTTAACCGAACGCTTTTGGTGATAGTTGGTTTGTGGCCTTATAAAAAATCCGGATATGTTCAACTGCAATTAATCTGCATCTTTAGTACTCTTATATCTTGCGTTATATTTCAGGTACAGTAATTTTAATTTTAATGATATATGTATTATTTCAACGCATATCTAAGATTTTTTCAAATAATTTGTACTTATGGATTTTCCTGTCCATTTAATTAACATTGTTTTTGAAAATGTTAAATTTATAGAATGTGTTTCTAGAGCAATGTCAAATATAAAAATTCCTTTTAATGTTTATAATATTGAAAAAAATTTTTGATATTTAATATTTAAATTTCAGAGTTAATAAATAATAAATAATCATTCTACTTTCTTAAAAGATTTTATTACTTACAGCTTACAACAATTTTGACTTCAAAATGTACCATAGAATTAATCATAAAAATTCTATCTTCTGCACTTGCTTTCAGCGCCTTTACGATAAAATATAATTCTTTTTATGTCAATAGTGAAACGGTAAGTTAATTGTCTATACTACATTCGTTCAAATAAATATCTTAATATTAAAAATTTATACCTAACAACTTTTTTAAAACTTTATTAAAATAAATAGCATGAAAATTTATTGAAAGAATAGGTAAAGTATTTAATGGAACAAGTTCAGGATATCTATAATGATTTAAGAGACAATAATGAAATTGCTATTGTTGATAAATATGGGAATATCGCAAAGTACTATACAACTGGTATTACAAGTAAGACATGTTTGCTTTTTTATATCTTCTTGTATATCAAATCATTATTGAGTTTTCTATTGAAACTTTCACAAATATATTAAAATTAGAATTATACAAGAGATCACATTAAATTCTTAATGTATTGATTTAAATACATCAAAGAAGAAAAAAACAAACTTCTTACAAACATTTTTAAATTGAAAATAATTTTTACTTTGTACTTTGTTCTAAATATAATATAATATTTTAAAAAATATTTTAAAAAATATAATTGAGAGATGAAATAATATATACACATATATATATACATATAGTTATTGCACTGAATATATATGAAATTTAACATTGATATATCATATAATTTTTATGAGGCGCAAATATATGTTAAATATAAAAGATTTACTCAAAATATTTTATGATGTAATACTTATAACAATGTAAAATTTTTAATTATTAGAAAACTATATTTTACATTATCATTTTATATTGTTAGTGAGTTTCTGTTCTGGTACATTTATTTTTTTGAGCGTTCAATTATGGCCAGATATTATCCATATTATATTATCTACGAACGTGTCTCAGTCACGTAATCTGCAGATCTCCACTGAATATTTCATTGATCAAGAAAAATATTTCTACTTATCGTTATTTCATGTAAATGCAACTGTGGTAATAGGATGTGCTGTAGTAATAGCAACAGGGACGATGCTCATAGCATATCTTCAATATGCTTGCGGAATGTTTAAAATTGCTAGGTAAAATAATAAACATAAGAATATAAATTAAGAATTAGTTTTCCATTAATATTCATACATTTTTGAAAACTTTTTTTTATAAGATTATAAAGTTTTATTTTGCAAATTATTTGAGAATGCCAAAAAAAAAAAGAAAGTTTAAATAGTTATTATATTTAAATGTTTATATTAACAAATTATCAATGCATATCAATATTTTACAATTTTTTTAATCGTAAACATTAATATGAATGTTATGGTCTAATATTATGTTAATAAAATCATAATCTGTTATTTCTTTAAGTTATTGTCCATTTTAGAATAAATTTTCATATAATTATTAATAAATAAATTATTTACAGTTATCGTATTAATAAATAAATTATTTACAGTTATCGTATCGAGACAGCAATACAAATTTCTATATTAAAACAAACTAACTTGCAGAACCAAATTCTAGCTTATAAAGGTATAATTTGTGCTGTAGATATTCATCGGAAAGCTATAATGTTGGTACTTATATATTCTATGTAACATATAAATAAATATTGCATATAATATATACATATAAACACAACATGTATATAACACACTTTTATTTTACAGATTCTCCAGCTATCTAATATCTAGCTTTGAAATATCGTTCATGCTTTTAATCGTGGTCGGAGTACTTTCTGTAAGCCTAAATGTTTTTCGAGTAAGTCTTTGTTCTTATTTATAAATCTACATTTAATAACTTGCATGCCTATTTCTTTACATTGTTTTATTATCATAAAACAATATAAAGAAATAAGCATGCAAGTTATTAAATGTGAATTAATATAATAATTATAATTTTATTATTATCTCTTTTGACTAAAATATAAAATAAAACGATTTATTCAACAAATATTTTATGATATGATACTTATATCAATAAAAAATTTCATATTGTTAAAAAACTAACACTATAAAATTTTATTGATATAATGATGGTTTAGATGATTTAGATGATTTAGATTAAAAATTATAGCAAAAGATTATTCAAATTTGGACTATAATAATTTTAAGTCTTAGTGATTTAATTTTTATTAACTAGACTTTCAAATTCACATTTTTATAAATTGTTTAAATATAGGAAATTTAATATTTAAAATATTAAAAATGAAAAAAATTATGACAAAGAAGAACATTATTATTAATTTTAAAGATATTTATTTTGTTAAATTTATTTAAAAAATTGTAATAGTCTAACAAAATTGTAGAGTATTAAAAAATTTTTTAAAAACAATTATGATAAAATTGACATTTATTATTTTTATTTGTAAAAATTATTCATGTATACATATTTAATAGATTAACTTATAGTTGATAAATTTTATGCAACGTTCTTCTAAATTAACGTTTATGCAAGTTATATTTATATTTTATATTATACTTCTTTTAGGAGTTGATCTTAATAGCATATTCGTGTATTAGGTTTTTCAGACTGTATTATACGGACATAAGGCTGAAGAGTTTTTGATTAACCTTGTAATTGCATTTCTCTCTTTCCTATACATGTTCTTAGCTAATTTCATCGGACAACAAATTATAGATCATAATAACCACGTATATACCACTGCGTAAGTAATATAACTTTATATTGTATATACATAGATTGTACCTATATACAATATAATTTATAAATTTAATTATCCATTCTTAAAAAAGAGACGGTTCTTGCAAGTATGCATGTGATGATGCACCGATGCGTCTGTGTGTAGGCGCGTCAGTCATTTTTTTAAATCTTAAATCTTTAAAATTTTTTAAATTGTGATAATAACGAGAACATGCACGCATAAAGCAAGCAATCACCATCACTAATTGTCACTGAAGAGAAAAATAATGTCGCTTGTATTAATTAATTCGTTCGTCGTATACATATACATATAATGTTAAAACTTAATGTAAATATATTCATTTTTCTTAGACGTTTCATATTATTATCTCTTTTAGATACAAATCCCAGTGGTATATATCTCCTTTACATATACAAAAGTTAATACTGTTTCTATTACAACGAGGCAATAAAAGTTTTGGCCTGCGTGTTGGTAGATTATTCATAGCATCTATAGAATGTTTTGCCACGGTACAAAATATTTCATATATTATACATGTGTTACATACAATTATTTACCATATAAATATTTCATGCATGACATAAAATAATATTAAAAATCTCATATGGAATATTCAACAATTTTACATTATATTGAAAATATTTCTATTTTAATATAATGAAATAAAGGTGATTTATTACAGCTAACTAATGCATCCGTATCTTATTTTACTATTATGTATTCAATGCGATAATAACGACATAATAAACCAATAAGTGTATGTAACAATTAAAAACTAATGAAAGACAGGATTCTGTATACCTTATATTAAAAAACGGATACTATATGCATAAAAGATACAAAAATGAGAAATAGAAGAAAAAGATTTTATTAAGCATGCTTAATGTAAGAAAAAAAGGAATTAATATATATTTATTACATTGTATGATGCTATACATTTACAAATTATGTCATAAAAATAAAATAAAAAGTTACGTCCAGTTTCATATGAAAAATTGGGCCCCGAGTAAACAGTAATGAGATATAGTTAGATGTGACGGATTATATCAAAGACATTGAAATAATATGTCTAGCATGTATTTGGCACAGTTCATTAATCCGGTTAAGTCCCTGGACGCGATGTATGCCGTCATGTCAGAGAAACTCGGATACTATTCTTCTGACGACGATGTTATATGTATCTGAGATATGCCTAACATCTTAATGAAGATATTCATGTGCCAGCAATATGTTCATACAGTTAGAGAACTCCGATGAAGAAAAGGAATGTGTGGAGGGATAAGATAAAGTTAAGAAAATTAGGTTTGTGCATTCCACAGAGTTCAATTAGGCAATTAAAACCTTCTGTTTTGTAACTTCGTGAGTAGCCCCCTATCGGTTAATATATGACTCATGACTGTTCACTCGTGGCCCAAACTGGGCATAGTCTTTTAGTAATATTTTATGTGTTTTATTTTTAATTTTGTTTTATAACATATTAAAATTATATCTATCTTTGTAATGCAACGAAATGAAAGTAAACATGATTTGTTACAGCTGTTCAATGCATCCGTATGATATTTATCATTATATATTATTCAAGGCGACAATAACAACATAATATCAATTAGTATTATATAAATAGAAAGTTAATGAGAGATTGTGTGCAACATATCTCATGTGTAAAGAATAAAAATATATACATATATAAACGAAATAAGTTTGAAATAAAATTTTTGAAAAAATCTTTTATTTTTTAAAAATAGTATATCTAAGTTAATATTATACTTTAAACGTGAAATATCAACATTTTTTTAAATTTAAAATTTGATTTCCAAGTCCAAGCATCCGATCATCTTGGAGGTGTGTTCCGGTATTTACTGCCAGTTCTGAAAATCTACAGTGTAAGTAACGTAAAGATTGTTGCGTATTGACAAATTGATTAATAATATTTCATGTGAGAAAATATTAAAATAAACGTTTAATAAAAATTTCGCAACATTTTTTTTTATTATGAACTTATGTAAGACATGAAAACAAACTAACTTAAGGAAATGTCAAATACGACATTTTGCTTCTCATAAGTAATAAATATTGCGTGCTATAAGGTATCTGTATTCCATCTTGTAAGATTTTTATAAAACTGTTATAGTTTACATTTATAAAGTATTTATTCAAATAGTAAAAGAATTTTATTATCATCGCATATGTAATTTCAATCCTATTATTTTAAAAAAAGCTATTTTTTTCACCTTTTTTACTGTGAGATGTTACCGTGTCAGAACACGCGAAATTTTGCCATTACAATTGGTAAATTTTAATTTCTTATAATTTGAAAAGTATTATACCTTCGACATTTGTATATTAGAATTTTTATCACTAAATTATAGAGACAAAAGAATACGTCTTTAAGAGAAAATGCAATAGTGGTGGGACACACCCTGTACATGGCAAGAGGGACACAAAATATTCAGTTCGCAACGCAGGCTAGTTACATATCTATAGTTGATTATGGAAGACCAAGTATAACTTATAAGAGAGTATTTTAGAATGAAAACACGAGAGAATGTGCATCGCTGAAAAGAGATAACAGCGCTTGCGCTAACTTAGCGCCTATAGGTTCATTCTCTCATAGATGTTATGTTACGAGAAAAGAACATCTGTTAAATTTCTTTGGCGTTAAATCGATCACTTAAATGACTTTTTTTAAAGAAACGGTATTAAATTGCAAGAGTTTCTATTACGATGGTACTTTATTTTTTATTTTATAATATTTTCATCGCTGAGAATTTTGCCAATTATGCTGAATCATCGAAATTGACTTAAATTGTAGGTAAAATTTGTATTAAAAGAAAAAAATTAGAATATGTTGAATCAATCAACTGAATGATAAGAATAAATTCAGCTACGTTTACTTCACTCCCATCAAACGCGTTTTAGTGCTAGCACAGACATGATCAACGTCGTGAATAGATATTTCAGTCTTAATCGTACTCTCTTGTTGATAATTGGTTTGTGGCCTTATGAAAAATCTAAATTTGCCGGACTACAAATAATTTGCATGTTTAGCATTCTTACAACTTGCGTTATATTTCAAGTATGTCAAGTATTCTAATTCTAATGATTTTATGCATTATGTAAGATGATAATCTGCAAAACTAGTTCACTTTTACAAATTTTCCCACTATTTTGACATAATTTTGGCAACATTTTTAAAAAAGTATATTAAATAAAAATTATATTCATTAATCAAATAAATATAAAAAAATTATTTAAATCAAATTTTACATATTATATGTATTATATATAATAAGATTTTATTTTTTATACATATAAAAAAATTTGTGCAAGTACATATACATAAATAGGTGCTTATGTATATAACATTAATATACATAATAACATTTCTTATTTTTTTTTTAACAAATTATTTTTTATAGCTTACAACAATGGTGACTTTAAAATATTCTGTAGAAATTGTCATCAAGGTTCTTTCTAGTGCACTTGTTTTCAGCATCTTTGTCATAAAATATAATTCCTTCTACGTCAATAGTGAAACGGTAAGTTAACTATCTATTGTATTGTATTTGTTAAACTAAATATAATAGTTTAATATATATATATATATATATATATATATATATATATATATATATATATATATCTAATTTTATACCTACTAATTCTTCTTAAATTTTACTAAGACAAGTAGCATAAAAATTTATTGATAGAATAGGTAAAATATTTAATGGAACAACTCCAGCATATCTATAATGGTTTACGAGACAATAACGAAATTGCCATCGTAGATAAATATGGAGTTAATGCAAAACAATATACAGCTGTCCTTACAAGTAAGATAATATTTCTTGCTTTCTATTCCTTTTAGTTTTCCAAATAATTTAATAAATTTTATATTAAAACATTTAGAACATAAAAATATTCATTTTATATTAAATAAAAAGATACATTAATGTTTGAATTTAAATACATTAAAGATGAGGAAATAGGAAATGTTACAAAATATCTCATAATTAAAATTATTTTAATTGTATACTTTTTTCCAAATAAAATATTTGACGAAATGTGACTGATAATAAGAGATAAAATAACATATATAGTCATTGTACTTAATTATAGAGTAACAATGTATGATATATTTTATAATAAGTTTATGATAAGTAAAATAGAAATATGTTTAATGTTAAATTTAATAACATAATATTTATAATTATAAATTTTAAATTCCTAAATATATAATAGATAAAAATATGTAATAAATAACAATATTTAATAATACAATAATTTTATCAAATCAATATACTTAAAAAGAACTTAACAGTTATTGAAAATAAAAAAAGAAATCTTTTAAAAAATTTACAGTTTATTATTATTTGTATAAAAGTTGTAAAATTATTAATTTATTTATTAAATATTTTTGGATAAGATATATTTAAAACATTATAAAATTTCAAATTTTTTATTCCTAAAAATTATATTTTAATTATCACTTTATAATATTGTTTAGTGGTTTGTGTTTGGAGTGTATTTATTATTGTGGGAGCCCAATTATGGCCGGATTTTATTTACGTCATACTATCTAAAAACATATCTCGATCACGTAACCTGCAGATTTCTACTTACTATTTCATCGATCAAGAAAAATATTTCTACTTATCGTTATTTCATGTAAATGCATCTATGGTCATAGGACTGGTTGTACTGATAGCGACAGGGTCAATGCTCATTGCATATCTTGAACATGCCTGTGGAATGTTTAAAATTGCTAGGTACAATAATAAATATATAAATAATAAAAAAATTTTAATTAAAAATATATTTCTAATTCTGTCATTTTGGGAAAATATTCGTTTTGATAAGTATAAGAAATTTAAATAGTTGATTCAATAAAATAATGAAATGTTGCTATATGTATACACTCTTGTCAGAAAGTTTAACACCAAACTAATAAATAAAGTTCACAGAGAAAATCCAAAATAAAAATGTTTTAAATTATAAAAAAATTAATATTTATCTGTAAAGAAATAACAATTTTTAATTTATGAAAAATTATTAAACATTCTTTTCATCAAAAAATCCACCCTTTTTCTTTATAACTTTCATACAAAGTCTAAACATATTATCGATGATTTTTTTATTGTTTCACTGTCTATAGTATTCCAATCTCTCTTTAATATCTTCCATAAAGATTTCTCTGAAATTGGACAATATCTTTGATCTCTTCGATCGAGCTCCCAAATGAATTTTCGAGAGAATAATATATTTTTACTGAAACGTGACGTTTTACGGATTGTTCATTTTCTAATTAATTACAGATTAGCTTTTAAATAACTATGGGATTATATTACATAAAAATAAAAATAGTTTGCATTATTTTTTTAGAAGAAATCGTAAATTAAATTTACAAATTACTTTGGTCTTAAACTTTTTGACGGGAGTGTACATATACGTATACAAATCATGTACATATATGTATACATATGTACATGATTTCTTACAACATACAACATAATATATGTAAAACACCTTCTCAGCTTTGCTATCAAGATGGAAATGAAATGAAACAAACAAAGATATTTTCGTGTATTTTTATTATTCAAAATTCTTATTAATCCGAATTGTAATATTATACATATTATAATTTTATCAATTCTTAGGTAATTATACATATATGTATATTGCGTTAATACCAGCTTATAAAAAATAAGTTATATTATATACTATTATTTATTTTTAATATTTTAAATTTTAAAATTTATTGCCTATTTCAACGTTAAAATTTATATAATTATTAATAATTAAATTAAGGATATATAAAATTAATTATTTACAGTTACCGTATCGAAAAAGCAATAGAAATATACATATTAAAAAATATTTATAAAAATGAGATATTGGTTTATAAAGGCATAAGTCATGCCGTAGATATTCATCGGAAAGCTACAACGTTGGTATAAACTTATTCTCTAATATATATTGATATATAAATAATATATACAATAATGCATTTTTGTTTTTAAAGATTCTGCACTCATCTAATATCAAATTTTGAGATAACGTTCTTGTTTTTAATAGTGGTTGTAGTGCTTTCTTTAAGTCTAAATATTTTTCAAGTAAGTGTTTGTATTTACTTAAAAAACGACGTTTAATGATTTGCGTACTATATTTTTTTATGTTAGTAGATTTTCATGCTATTGCTTTATGTTAATAATTTTAATGTCTTTTTATTGCTAATTTTTATATATAACATAATTATATTAAAATTTTATTTTGATGATTGTGCGAAAAGATTATTCAAAAATTTAAATTTTTATATTCAAATACTTTATGATATAAATTTTTAATTGTCTTATTAAATTTTTTAAATTGTATCTGAATTCTTATATTATTTGAATACAACATTTTCATTTTTAATTTTTAATTAAATATGAAATGATTGTAAGAAAAATAAAATATAACTATAAATTCTAATGACAAATATTTACTTTATGCATTTTTTAATTTCGAGTAATCAGAAAAAGAAATAAAAGTTGGATTTTCAAATTTATAGAAAAAAATTCTGTTAAAATTTATCGGAGAAAAATGAGAGAGACAATATGTATATACTTTTGTTAATTAAAATATATTTAATTTTTTAAATAAAAATATTAACAATATCATGTATTACCTTATAACTTAAAAGTTTTTCATCAAATTCTACCGTAAATTATGTTTATACTTCTCTTAGGAAATGAACTCAATACCAAACTAGTATATATTAGATTTTTCAGATTGTATTATTTGGAAATGTTTTGGAAGAACTTCTAATATATCTTATACTTGCAATTTTGTGTTTTCTGTACATGTTCCTATCCAATCTCGTCGGTCAGCAAATTATAGATCATAATAGTAATGTATTTATTACTGCGTAAGTAACATATTTTATATTATATTTAAAGAAAGATTTAAATACAGATATAATGAAAAATAATGTAGTAAAATTTTAAAATATTAATTTATAACACAGTAAATATGTATTTGTGTGATAAAATAGCTGTATTAATGTTTTTATTTTTTTTCCTTCACTATTTGTTATCAATTTTAGATACAGTGTTAGATGGTACGTTACTTCTGTACCTATACAAAAGCTGATACTGTTCTTATTGCAAAGAGGTAATAAGAAATTTTGTTTGATTTTTGGAGGATTGTTTATAGCCTCTTTAGAATGTTTTGCAACGGTAAGAAATATATATTTCATATATCGCAATATATTAAAAATATATTTTGTCCTTAATAGGACAATTTAAAAGCAAATCTACTTTGTTACAGCTAATAAATGCAGCCCTATCTTATTTTACTCTTATGTATTCAATGCGATAATGACGTAATATCAATTAATATTATAGCAATGGGATAAAAGCGTGGAATATACATCAAATGTAAACGAATACAATGTGTAACATAAAAGATGCATATCTTAGCATAAATAGAAGATAGAAAAAAAGATTTGATAACAATGCTTGATAACAATATAAGAAAAAGAATAAAAATATTAGTATGTACATATCTGCATTACACTTCATATATATGTATTTACATAATATGATAAAAATAAAATTAATTAAGCATTAACGATTTAAGCATCCTTGCTTAATTCTACTTTAACATTTTCGAAACTTTAATTTATTATAACATCATATATTATTTATCATATTGTTACGCTTTTCGCTGAACTCGCGCAATCACGCGTCTCACTCGCGCAACTCCGGATCGTAACCCGTCAAAATTTGACAGCTGCTCTCTGTTTTCTTCGTTGCTAAGCAGCTTCTTTCTCTATCCCGACAACTGCCCATAGCGGATCGATAATATTGATTTTCCACGGTCAGCTGTTAACGTATCTGGCGCGACGCTCAACTTCGGCTCGAAGACGAGGATTGTCCGAGCGCGGATGCAACAATATATATATCATTTAATTTTTAGCAAGACTAATGTAAAACTCGTAGGATTATAAAAAATAGGTATGTATATAAATTATATGATGTGTATATTATATATGATACTTATATTAATGTAAAATTTCATAATGTTAAAAAACTAAAACTCTTTAAAATTTGATAGTTTAGATTAAAAATTATAGCAAAAGATTATTCAAATTTCGATTATAATACTTTTAAGTCTTAGTGATTTAATTTTTACTATGTAAACTTTCAAAATCACATTTTTATAAATGGTTTAAGTATGGAATATTTAATATCTTATTCTATTAAATGAAAAATAATTATAACAAAAAAACATTATTATTAATTTTAAAGCTATTTATTTTAAATTTGTTCAAAATTTGTTTAAAATAAATTTGAAATTTATTTAAAAAATTGTAATAGTCTAACAAAATTGTGCAGTATTAAAAATTGTTTAAAAAATAATTATGATAAAATTGACATTTATAATTTTTATGTATAAAAATTATTCATATATACATTTAATAGATTACCTTATAGTTGATAAATTTTATGCAACATTCTTCTAAATTAATGTTTATGTAAGTTATGTTTATATTATACTTCTTTTAGGAATTCATCTTAATAGCATATTCGTGTATTAGGTTTTTCAGACGTGTATTATTCGAATATAATGCTGAAGAATTTCTGGTTAACCTTGTAATTGCATTTATCTGTTTTCTATATATGTTCTTAGCTAATTTCATCGGATAATAAATTAGATCATAATAATCATATGCCACTGCCTAAGCAATATAACTTTATATTGTATATACATATATTATACCTATATAAAATATAATTTATAAATTTAATTGTCCATTCTTAAAAAAGAGATGTTAAATCGGTTCTCGCAAGTATGTGCGTGACAATGCGCCGATGTGTCTGTGCATCGGCACGTCAGTCATTTTTGAAAATTTTAAATCTTTACGACAATTGTGATAATAACAAGAACATGAACGCGTAAAGAAAGCGATCATCATCGCTAATTATCAATAAAGAGAAAAATAATGTCGCATAATAATTAATCCATTCGTCACATATAAGTACACATAATGTTAAAACTTAATGTAAATATTTTTCTTAAAAGTTTCATATTACTATCACTTTTAGATACAAATCCCAGTGATATATAACTCCTTTACATATACAAAAATTAATATTATTTCTATTACAAAGAAGCAATAAAAGTTTTGGCCTGTGTGTTGATAGATTATTCATAGCATCTATAGAATGTTTTGCCAAGCTAAAATATTTCATATATTACATATGTATAACATACAATTATTTACCATACAAATATTTCATGCATGATATAAAATAAGATTAATAATCTCGTATAGAATATCCAACAATTTTACATTATGGTAAATATGATTTATTACAACTAACTAATACATCCGTATCTTATTTTACTCTTATGTATTCGATACGATAATAACAACATAATGTACCAATAAGTGTACTTAACAATGAAAAACTAATGAAAGACAGGATTCTGTATATCTTATATTAAAAAATGGATACTACATGCATAAAAGATGCGAAAATAAGAAATAGAAGAAAAAGATTTTATTAAGCACATTTAATGTAAGAAAAAATGTAATTAATATATATATTTACATTGCATAATACTATATATTTACAAATTATATCATAAAAATAAAATAAAGGACTATGCCCAGTTTGATATGAAAAATTGGGGCCTGAGTGAACAATAATGAGACATGGCTAGATGTAACGAATTGTACCAAAAACATTGAAATAATATGTATAGAACGTATTTGGCACATTCATTGATCCGGTTAATTCCCTGGACGCAATGTATGCCGTCATGTCAGAGAAATTCGGATATTGTTCTTCTGACGGCGATGTTATATGGTATTTGGAATATGTCCAACATCTTGATGAAGATATTCATGTACCAGCAATAGCAGCTATTAATATTTTCGTACAATTAGAGAGCCCCGATGAAGAAGAGGAACCTGAGGACGGATAAGATCAAGTTAAGAAAATTAGGTTCGTGTATTCAACAGAGTTCAATTAGGCAATTAAAACCTTCTGTTTCGTACTTCGTGAGTAGCCCCCTATCGATTAATATACGACTCATGACTGTTTACTCGGGTCCCAAACTAAGCATAGTCCTTTAGTAACACTTTATGTAATATTTTTAATTTTGTTTTATAATATATTGAAATTATATTTATCTTTTTTAATGCGATGAAAAGAAAGTAAACATGTTTTGTTACAATTGTTCAATATATCCGTATGATATTTTATCATCATGTTCAAGGCGACAATAACAACATAATATATCAATTAGTATTATATAAATGGAAAGTTAATGAGAGATTGTGTGTAGCATATCTCATGTGTATAGAATAAAAATATATACATATATAAACGAAATATATTTGGAATAAAATTTTAGAAAAAATTTTTTATTTTTTAAAAATAGAATATCTAAGTCAATATTAGATTTTAAACGTGACATATCAACATTTTAAATTTGAAATTTGATTTCCAAGTCCAAGCATCCAATCACCATGGAGGTGTGTTCCGATATTTACTGTCAATACTGAAAATCTACGTAACGTAAAGATTGTTGCGTATTGACAAATTAATTAATAATATTTCATGTGAGAAAATATTAAAATAAATGTTTAATAAAAAATTTTGCAGCATTCTTCTTTATGAACTTATGTAAGACTTGAATCTAGTTAATTTAAGAAAATGTCAAAAATGACAGCTTGCTTCTCGTAAGTTATAAATATTGCGTGCTATAAAATATCAGTATTCCATCTTGTAAAACTGTTATAGTTTACGTTTATAAAGCATTTGTTCAAATAATAAAAGAATTTTATTATTATCGGATATGTAATTTCAATCCTGTTATTTAAAAAAGAGCTCTTTTTTTCATCTTTATCACAGTGAAATGTTATCGTGCCCGAACGCGCGAAATTTTGCCATTACAATTGGTAAATTTTAATTGCTTATAATTTGAAAAATATTATACCTTCGACATTTTTATATTAGGATTTTTGTCTCTAAGTTACTTCAAGAATACGTCTTTAAGAGAAAATGCGGTAGTGGTGGAACACATCCTGTACATGGCAAGAGGGACTCAAAATATTCAGCTCGCACCGGGCGCAACGCAGGCTAGTTGCAGGTCTGTAGTTGACTATGGAAGACCAAGTATAACTTATAAGAGAGTATTTTATAACGAAAACACGAGAGAATGTGCATCGCTGAAAAGAGATAACAGCGCTTGCGCAAACTTAGCGCCTATAGTTTCTTTCTCTCGTAGATGTTATGTTACGAGAAAAGAACATCTGTTAAATTTCTTTGGCATTAAATCGATCACTTAAATGACGACATTTTTTTAAAGAAACAGTATTAAATTGCGAGAGTTCCGATTATGATGGTATTTTATCTTTTATTTTATAATATTTTCATTGCTGAAAATTCTGCCAATTCTGACAAATGAGGCTGAATCATCGAAATTGACTTAAATTGTAGATAAAATTTATATTAAAAGAAAAAAATCGAATTTGTTGAATCAATCAACTGAATGATAAGAAATTCAGTTACGTTTACTTCATTCCCATCAAACGCGTTTTAGTGCTAGCATAAACATGATCGATGTAGTGAATAGATATTTCAGTCTTAATCGAACTCTCTTATTGATGATTGGTTTGTGGCCTTATGAAAAATCAAAATTTGCTCGACTACAAATAATCTGCACGTTTAGCATTCTTACAACTTGCGTTATATTTCAAGTATGTCGATTCTAATTCTAATGATATTATGCATTATGTAAGATGTTAATCTGCAAAACTAGTTAACTTTTACAAATTTTCCCATTACTTTAACATCATTTTGGCAACATTTTTAAAAAAGTATATTAAATAAAAATTATATTAATTTATCAAATGAATATGAAAAATTATTTGAATCAAATTTAACGTATTATATATATTATATATAATATTTTATTTTTTTTACATATAAAAATATTTGTGCAAGTACATATACATAAATACGTGCCTATGTATATAACATTAATATACATAATAACATTTCTTATTTCTTTTTTAAACAAATTATTATTTATAGCTTACAACAATGGTGACTTCAAAATATTCTGCAGAAATTGTCATCAAGGTTCTTTCTACTGTACTTATTTTTATCGTCTTTGTCATAAAATATAATTCCTTCTATGTCAATAGTGAAACGGTAAGATCTATTGTATTTGTTAAACTAAATAGTTTAACATATATATTGTATGTATAGTTGTATACCTACTACCTAATTCTTCTTTACTAATTGTAAGACAAATAGCATAAAAATTTATTGATAGGATAGATAAAACATTCAATAGAACAAGTTCAGCATATCTATGATGCTTTACGAGACAATAACGAAATTGCCATCGTAAATAAATATGGAGTTAATGCAAAACAATATACAGCTGGCCTTACAAGTAAGATAACATTTCTTGCTTTCTATTCCTTTTAGTTTTCCAAATAATTTGATATCAAATTTTATTAAATTTGTATTAAAACATTTATAACATAAAATATTCATTTTAATTAAATTAAACAAAGAAATACATTAATGTTTGGATTTAAATACATTAAAGATGAAGAAATAGGAAATGTCACAAAAAAATCTCATAATTTAAAATTATTTTAATTTTATACTTTTTTCCAAAGAAAATATTATAAGAAATGTGACTGATAATAAGAGATATAGTAACATATATAGGCATTGTACTAAATTATGGACTAACAATGTATAATATATGTTATAATTTTTTATGATAAGTAAAATAGGAATATGTTTAATGTCAAATTTAATAACATAATATTTATAAAAAATATGTAATAAATAATAATATTTAATAATACAATAATTTTATCAAATCAATATACTTAAAAAAAACTTAACAATTATTGAAAAGATTAAAAGAAAGAAATCTATTTTTAAAAATTTACAGTTTATTATTATTTGTATAAAAGTTGTAAAATTATTGATTTATTTATTAAATATTTCTGGATAAAATATATTTAAAACATTATAAAATTTCAAATTTTTAATTCCTAAAAATTATATTTTATCTTATCATTTTATAATATTGTTTAGTGTTTTGTGTTTGTAGTGTATCTATTCTTGTGGGAGCTCAATTATGGCCAGATTTTATCCATATTATATTATCTACAAACGTGTCTCGATCACGTAATCTGCAGATCTCTACTGAATATTTCATCGATCAAGAAAAATATTTCTACTTATCGTTATTTCATGTAAATGCGTCTATCGCCATTGGACTGGTTGTAGTGGTAGCGACAGGGTCCATGCTCATAGCATACCTTCAACATGCCTGTGGAATGTTTAAAATTGCTAGGTACAATAATAAATATATATATAATAAAAAAATTTCAATTAAAAATATATTTTTAATTCTGTCATTTTGGAAAAACATTTGTTTTGACATAAATCTGAAAGTTTATTTTGCCAAAAATTGTATAAAATATGAGTACAGTAAGTATAAAAATTTACAGTATTTAAATATGAGTACAGTAAGTATAAAAATTTACAGTACAGTATAAAAATTTAAACAGTTAATTTATTAAAATAATGAAATGTTGCTATATGTATACATGTATGTACATGACTTCTTACAACATACAACATAAAATACGTAAAACAGCTTTTCAGCTTTGCTATCAAGATGGAAATGAAATGAAATAAACAAAGATATTTTCGTGTATTTTTATTATTCAAAATTCTTATTAATCCAAATTGTAATATTGTACATATTATAATTTTATCAATTCTTAGATAATTATACTTATATGTATATTGCGTTAATACCAGCTTATAAAAAATAAGTTATATTATATATACTATTACACTGCTCAAAAAAAATATGGCATTAAAAAATTTATGCCAAAAATTACTAAAATTTAACAGATCATAACTCTGCGAGAAATAATCTTAGAGCAACAAACTTTTTTTTTAATTAAAGGTTAAAATCTCAGCTTTAAAATGGTGTATATATTTTTTTATTAGGGACATTCATGCAACAGAAACTTCTTAAATTAAAGGGTATGTTTGAGATTTTAAAATTAGCCAAGATTGGAAGTGTGCACGGACTTGGATAATTTTTTTTCTAGCATGTGATATACATCAAATAAAAGCCTAATTCTTCCTCTTTAATTTGAGTGGTTGCTGATCGCTGTGCGATTTTTTTTAACCGAGTTATCAAGGTTTGAAGAAGAAATGGTCATTTTGTCTTTGATCACTTATTACTCGTAAACAAATCAACATACAGTACTCCGCAAAAAAGCATTAAAAAGCTGAAAGATAGCTCTTTTATACGCTGTTATTGTTTTCTTCTTAGCTTTACTTTTTCTAACCAAAAATTAAATTCAAATATCATGTAAAAAATCACTTATTTTACGTTTCTTCTTTAATTCAATATATTGTCATGAAAAAAAATCCAATCAAATCACTAAAGCAAAGTTTTGCAGTTCAAGTATACAACAATAAAAAACAATAACGTTTATCAGCTAAAACATTTTTATTCCATGTGTCCATCGTTCTTAAAATTATCTAAATTGCTAAAAACTAAAAACTAGCGATATTGCGTTAAAGTTAAAATTTTAAACTTGAAAATGCATGTTTAATTTCTTAAGCCGTTCTTTCTTCATTTAATATGGTAAAGCAGATCGATTCTTTTAATTTTCAACAATTTAAGTTAGATCTGCGATCAAAGTCAAAATGACCATTTCTTCTTCAAACCATGATAACTCGGTAAAAAAAATTGCACAGCGATCAGCAACCACTCAAATTAAAGGGGAAAAATTAGGCTTTCATTTAATGTATATCACATGCTCGAAAAAAAATTATCCAAGTCCGTGCACGCTTCCAAATTTAGCTAATTTTAAAATATTAAACATGCCCTTTAATTTAAGGGGTTTCTGTTGCATGAATGTCCCTAATCAAAAAAATATATACACCATTTTAAAGCTGAGATTTTAACCTTTAATTAAAAAAAAAGTTTGTTGCACTACGATTATTTCTCGCAGAGTTATGATCTGTTAAATTTTAGTAATTTTTGGCATAAATTTTTTAATGCCATATTTTTTTTGAGCAGTGTATTTATTTTTAATATTTCAAATTTTAAAATTTATTGCCTATTTCAATGTTAAAATTTATATAATTATTAATAATTAAATTAAGGATATATAAAATTAATTATTTACAGTTACCGTGTCGAGAAAGCAATAGAAACATACATATTAAAAAATATTTATAAAAACGAGATACTGGTTTATGAAGGCATAAGTCATGCAGTAGATATTCATCGGAAAGCAACAACGTTGGTATAAACTTTATTCTTTAACATATGAATAATATATGTAATAACGCAAATAATTTTCATTTTTAAAGATTCTGCACCCATCTAATATCAAATTTTGAAATATCGTTCATGTTTCTAATAGCAGTTGGAGTGCTTTCTCTAAGTCTAAATATTTTTCAAGTAAGTATTTGTATCTATTTAAAAATCGACGTTTAATGATATGCATGCTATATTTTTTTATGTTAATAATTTTGCGTGCTACTGCTTTGTGTTAATAATTTTAATGTCTTTTTGCTGCTATTTTTATATATATTATAATTATAATAAAATTTTGATGATTGTGCGGAAAGATTATTCAAAAGTTTAAATTTTGGTGTTAAAATATTTTATAAAATAAATTTTTTATTGTGTTTTTAAATATTTTAATTTGTATCTGAATTCTTATATTACTTAAATACAAAGTTTTAATTTGTAATTTATAAGTAAATAAGAAATGATTATAAGAAAAGTAGAATATGATTATAAATTTTAATGACAAATATTTATTTTATGCATTGTTTTATTTCGAATAATCAGAAAAAAAAATAAAAGTTAAATTTTCAAATTTATAGAAAAACATTTTAATAAAATTTATCGAAGAACAATATATGAGAGAAACAATGTATACTTTTGTTAATTAAAACGTATTTAACTTTTTTTATAAAAATATTAACAATATTATGTATTGTAATTATAATATTATGTATTATGTAAATATAAATATAAGTTACGGTAGAATTTGATGAAAAACTTATAAATTATAAGTTAATAAACTTATAATTTATAAGTTTTTCATCAAATTCTACCGTAACTTATATTTATACTTCTCTTAGGAAATGATCTCAATACCAAACTCGTACATTAGATTTTTCAGATTGTATTATTTGGAAATATTATGGAAGAACTTCCGATATATCTTGTATTCGCATTTTGTTGTTTTCTGTACATGTTTCTATCCAATCTTGTCGGACAACAAATTATAGATCATAATAGTCATGTATTTATTACTGCGTAAGTAATATATTTTAGATTACATTTAAAGAAAGATTTAAATACAGAAATAATGAAATAATATAAATAAATATAGAAATAAAAAATAATATAGTAAAATATTAAAATGTTATTATATAACACACAGTAAATATGAATTTATGTGATGAAATAACTGTATTAATGCTCTTATTTCTCTTCTCCTTTATGTTGTTATCAATTTTAGATACAAAGTTAGATGGTACGTTGCTTCTGTATCCATACAAAAGCTGATACTGTTCTTATTGCAAAGAGGTAATAAGAAATTTGGCTTGAATGTCGGGGGATTGTTTGTAGCATCTTTAGAATGTTTTGCAACGGTAAGAAATATATATTTAATATATACCGCAATATATTAAAAGGATATTTTGTCCAAACAGGACAGATTAAAAGCAAACCTACTTTGTTACAGCTAATAAATGCAGCCGTATCTTATTTTACTCTTATGTATTCAATGCGATAATAATGTAATATCAATTAATATTACAGCGATGGGATAGAAGCGTGGAATATATCTCATATACTTCATATGTAAACGAATACAATGTGTAACATAAATGATGCATATCTTAGCATAAATAGAGAATAGAAAAAAAAAGATTTGATAATAACACTTAATATAAGAAAAAGAATAAAAATATGTACATATCTGAATCACTTTATATATACTTACATAATGTGATAAAAATAAAATTAGTTAACGACTTAAACTTCCATACTTAATTCCATTTTAACATTTTCGAAACTTTAACTTAATCTAATATATATTATTTATCATATATATGTATACATATATATATATATATATACATACATATATATATATATATATATATATATATATATATATATATACATATATATATAATTTAATTTTTGGCAAGACTAAAGTAAAAATCGTAGGATTATAAAAAATAAAAATGTATATAAATTATACACAATATAGAATAATGTTATATAATTTTGTACAGACAGTAAGTATGGGACACTTTTAAAACATTTTTTTCCCGCCAGATTATATGTAACATGCAAGTGTACATATTGAAACGAAACATATGGACAGAAAGCAAATAATATGTTTGCATAACTTTCACTTTCCTCGTGAACGATATTCTATAAACAGTAAACATCTGTTGAAGTTGTTTTCCTTTTCTATCCACGTTGAAACAATTATTTAACCGACGATTTAACCGACATCCTCACAAAAGTGCTAAATTACAAATATTTAGATCTCATTGATGTTTTACGCTGTTGCAATTTAGATAAATTATGGAGTTATCTTAAATTATAGAACGTTAAAATATTACGTGCATTATAAATTAGTAAATGTGTAGTAAACACGATATTTCTAAAAAATTCTCCCTGTTATAAATCATATATACATACGAATATTTGTAACGATATGAAGAATATGGATAAGAGTCACTGAAACATAAGTTACTAGTGTGCACACATAACTTTTACAGCAGGACTTTTCTTATGATATTCTATGAGAAAGAAACATCTGCTGAATTTCTTTCAGTTGTTGAATCGATTACTTAATTGGTAAACGCATTTTGACGCTGTAGTGTTAAATTGCAAATATGTCGATGTAAGAGTAATATTTATATGTATTATATTACAGACTAAATTATGGAAAATAACTTAAATTGTAAAACGTTAAAATTTACGCTAGAAGAGAGAATATTTAATGGACACATCGAATATAGTAGGGTAAGCGAATCTTTGTCTATTACACCTTTGACATAACTATTTCAGAGCTAGCACAGAAATGATCAATATTGTGGATAGATATTTCAGTCTTAACCGAACGCTTTTGGTGATAGTTGGTTTGTGGCCTTATAAAAAATCCGGATATGTTCAACTGCAATTAATCTGCATCTTTAGTATTCTTATATCTTGCGTTATATTTCAGGTACAGTAATTTTAATTTTAGTGATATATGTATTATTTGAACACATATCTCAGATTTTTTGAAATAATTTGTATTCACGGGTTTTCCTGTCCATTTAATTGATATTTTTTTGAAAATGTTAAATTTATAGAATATGTTTCTAGAGCAATATTAAATACAAAAATTCTTTTTATTATTTTTAATATTGAAAAGAATTTTTATTTAATATTTAATATTTAAATTTCAAAGTTAATAGATAATAAATAATCATTCTAATTTCTTAAAAAATCTAACTACTTACAGCTTACAACATTTTTGACTTCAAAATGTACTGTAAAATTCATCATAAAAATTCTATCTTCTGCACTTGCTACCAGCGGCTTTATTATAAAATATAATTCCTTCTATGTCAATAGTGAAACGGTAAGATCTGTTGTATTTGTTAAACTAAATAGTTTAACATATATATTGTATGTATAGTTGTATACCTACTACCTAATTCTTCTTTACTAAGACAAATAGCATAAAAATTTATTGATAGGATAGATAAAACATTCAATAGAACAAGTTCAGCATATCTATAATGCTCTACGAGACAATAACGAAATTGCCATCGTAAATAAATATGGAGATAATGCAAAACAATATACAGCTGTCCTTACAAGTAAGATAACATTTCTTGCTTTCTATTCCTTTTAGTTTTCCAAATAATGTAGTATCAAATTTTATATTAAACCATTTATAACATAAAAATATTCATTTTAAATTAAACAAAGAAATACATTAATGGATTTAAATACATTAAAGATGAAGAAATAGGAAATATCACAAAAAATCTTATAATTTAAAATTATTATAATTTTATACATTTTTATACTTTTTTCCAAGAAAGAAAATATTATAAGAAATGTGACTGATAATAAGTGATAAAGTAACATATATAGGCATTGTGTACTAACAATGCATGATATATTTTATAATTTTTTATGATAAGTAAAATAGAAATATGTTTAATGTCAAATTTAATAACATAATATTTATAATTATAAATTTTTAATTCCTAAATATATAATAGATAGAAATATGTAATAAATAATAATATTTAATAAGACAATAATTTTGTCAAATCAATATACTTAGAAAGAACTTAACTATTATTGAAAATAGTAAAAGAAAGAAATCTATTTTTTAAAATTTACAGTTTATTATTATTATTTGTATAAAAGTTGTAAAATTATTGATTTATTTATTAAATATTTTTGGATAAGCTATACTTAAAACATTATAAAATTTCAAATTTTATTTCCTAAATTTTTAATTCCTAAAAGTTATATTTTATATTATCATTTTATAATATTGTTTAGTACTTTGTGTTTGGAGTGTATTTATTATTGTGGGAGCTCAATTATGGCCGGATTTTATTTACGTCATACTACCTAAAAACATATCTCGATCACGTAATCTGCAGATTTCTACTTACTATTTCATCGATCAAGAGAAATATTTCTACTTATCGTTATTTCATGTAAATGCGTCTATCGCCATTGGACTGATTGTAGTGGTAGCGACAGGGTCCATGCTCATAGCATATCTTCAACATGCCTGTGGAATGTTTAAAATTGCTAGGTACAATAATAAATATATAAATAATAAAAAAATTTTAATTAAAAATATATTTCTAATTCTGTCAATTTGGAAAAACATTTGTTTTGACATAAATCTAAAAGTTTATTTTGCCAAAAATTGTATAAAATATGAGTTCAGTAAGTATAAAAATTTACAGTACAGTATAAAAATTTAAACAGTTAATTCATTAAAATAATGAAATGTTGCTATATGTATACATGTATGTATATGACTTCTTACAACATACAACATAATATATATAAAACAGCTTTTCAGCTTTGCTATCAAGATGGAAATGAAATGAAATAAACAAAGATATTTTCGTGTATTTTTATTATTCAAAATTCTTATTAATCCGAATTGTAATATTAAACATATTATAATTTTATCAATTCTTAGATAATTGTACATATATGTATATTGCGTTAATACCAGCTTATAAAAAATAAGTATATATACTATTATTTATTTTTAATATTAAAAATTTTTAAATTTATTGCCTATTTCAATGTTAAAATTTATATAATTATTAATAATTAAATTAAGGATATACAAAATTAATTATTTACAGTTACCGTGTCGAGAAAGCAATAGAAATATACATATTAAAAAATATTTATAAAAACGACATACTGGTTTATGAAGGCATAAGTCATGCCGTAGATATTCATCGGAAAGCTACAACGTTGGTATAAACTTTATTCTCTAACTAATATGAATAATATATGTAATAACGCAAATAATTTTCATTTAAAGATTCTGCACCCATCTAATATCAAATTTTGAAATATCGTTCATGTTTTTAATAGCGATTGGAGTGCTTTCTCTAAGTCTAAATATTTTTCAAGTAAGTATTTGTATCTATTTAAAAATCGACGTTTAATGATATGCATGCTATATTTTTTTATGTTAATAATTTTGCGTGCTACTGCTTTGTGTTAATAATTTTAATGCCTTTTTGCTGCTATTTTTATATATATTATAATTATAATAAAATTTTGATGATTGTGCGGAAAGATTATTCAAAAGTTTAAATTTTGGTGTTAAAATATTTTATAAAATAAATTTTTTATTGTGTTTTTAAATATTTTAATTTGTATCTGAATTCTTATATTACTTAAATACAAAGTTTTAATTTGTAATTTATAAGTAAATAAGAAATGATTATAAGAAAAGTAGAATATGATTATAAATTTTAATGACAAATATTTATTTTATGCATTGTTTTATTTCGAATAATCAGAAAAAAAAATAAAAGTTAAATTTTCAAATTTATAGAAAAACATTTTAATAAAATTTATCGAAGAACAATATATGAGAGAAACAATGTATACTTTTGTTAATTAAAACGTATTTAACTTTTTTTATAAAAATATTAACAATATTATGTATTGTAATTATAATATTATGTATTATGTAAATATAAATATAAGTTACGGTAGAATTTGATGAAAAACTTATAAATTATAAGTTAATAAACTTATAATTTATAAGTTTTTCATCAAATTCTACCGTAACTTATATTTATACTTCTCTTAGGAAATGATCTCAATACCAAACTCGTACATTAGATTTTTCAGATTGTATTATTTGGAAATATTATGGAAGAACTTCCGATATATCTTGTATTCGCATTTTGTTGTTTTCTGTACATGTTTCTATCCAATCTTGTCGGACAACAAATTATAGATCATAATAGTCATGTATTTATTACTGCGTAAGTAATATATTTTAGATTACATTTAAAGAAAGATTTAAATACAGAAATAATGAAATAATATAAATAAATATAGAAATAAAAAATAATATAGTAAAATATTAAAATGTTATTATATAACACACAGTAAATATGAATTTATGTGATGAAATAACTGTATTAATGCTCTTATTTCTCTTCTCCTTTATGTTGTTATCAATTTTAGATACAAAGTTAGATGGTACGTTGCTTCTGTATCCATACAAAAGCTGATACTGTTCTTATTGCAAAGAGGTAATAAGAAATTTGGCTTGAATGTCGGGGGATTGTTTGTAGCATCTTTAGAATGTTTTGCAACGGTAAGAAATATATATTTAATATATACCGCAATATATTAAAAGGATATTTTGTCCAAACAGGACAGATTAAAAGCAAACCTACTTTGTTACAGCTAATAAATGCAGCCGTATCTTATTTTACTCTTATGTATTCAATGCGATAATAATGTAATATCAATTAATATTACAGCGATGGGATAGAAGCGTGGAATATATCTCATATACTTCATATGTAAACGAATACAATGTGTAACATAAATGATGCATATCTTAGCATAAATAGAGAATAGAAAAAAAAAGATTTGATAATAACACTTAATATAAGAAAAAGAATAAAAATATGTACATATCTGAATCACTTTATATATACTTACATAATGTGATAAAAATAAAATTAGTTAACGACTTAAACTTCCATACTTAATTCCATTTTAACATTTTCGAAACTTTAACTTAATCTAATATATATTATTTATCATATATATATACATATATATATATATATATATATATATATATATATATATATATATATATATATATATATATAGTATATAATTTAATTTTTGGCAAGACTAAAGTAAAAATCGTAGGATTATAAAAAATAAAAATATATATAAATTATACACAATATAGAATAATGTTATATAATTTTTACAGACAGTGGGTATGGGACACTTTTAAAACATTTTTATCCCGCCAGATTATATGCAACATGCAAGTGTACATATTGAAACGAAACATATGGACAGAAAGCAAATAATATGTTTGCATAACTTTCACTTTCCTCGTAAACGATATTCTATAAACAGTAAACATCTGTTGAAGTTGTTTTCTTTTTCTATCCACGTTGAAACAATTATTTAACCGATGATTACATCCCCACAAAAGTGCTAAATTATAAATATTTAGATCTCACTGATACTTCACGCTATTGCAATTTAAGTAAATTATGGAGTTAACTTAAATTATAGAACGTTAAAATATTGGTTGTGTTCCAAAATTTACTGCCAAAAATCTATATTATACGTTACGTACACTATAGATTTTCAGTGCTGACAGCGAATTTTGGACCAATTGCATTATAATTAGTGGATATGTAGTAAAAAAAATATTTCTAAAAAATTCTGCCTGTTATAAATCATATATACATACGAATATTTGTAACGATATGAAGTATATAGATAAGAGTCACTGAAACATGACTAGTCATTGAAACATGACACTTTTATCACTGTGAGTTGTAATCGTGTCCGAGCTCGCGAAATTTTGCCATTACAATTGGTAAATTTGAATCGCTTATAATTTGAAAAGTATTATACCTTCGACATTTTTATATTAGGATTTTTGTCTCTAAGTTACTTCAAGAATACGTCTTTAAGAGAAAATGCGGTAGTAGTAGGACACATCCTGTACATGGCAAGAGGGACGCAAAATATTCAGTTTGCACCGGGCGCAACGCAGGCTAGTTGCAGGTCTGTAGGTTGACTATGGAAGACCAAGTATAACTTATAAGAGAGTATTTTAGAATGAAAACACGAGAGAATGTGCATCGCTGAAAAGAGATAACAGCGCTTGCGCTAACTTAGCGCCTATAGGTTCATTCTCTCATAGATGTTATGTTACGAGAAAAGAACATCTGTTAAATTTCTTTGGCGTTAAATCGATTACTTATATGATACTTTTTTTAAAGAAACGGTATTAAATTGCAAGAGTTTCGATTACGATGATACTTTATTTTTTATTTTATAATATTTTCATCGCTGAAAATTTTGCCAATTAGGCTGAATCATCGAAATTGACTTAAATTGTAGGTAAAATTTGTATTAAAAGAAAAAAATTAGAATATGTTGAATCAATCAACTGAATGATAAAAATAAATTCAGCTACGTTTACTTCACTCCCATCAAACGCGTTTTAGTGCTAGCACAGACATGATCAACGTCGTGAATAGATATTTCAGTCTTAATCGAACTCTCTTGTTGATAATTGGTTTATGGCCTTATGAAAAATCAAAATTTGCTGGACTACAAATAATCTGCACGTTTAGCATTCTTACAACTTGCGTTATATTTCAAGTATGTCGATTCTAATTCTAATGATATTATGCATTATGTAAGATGATAATCTGCAAAACTAGTTCACTTTTATAAATTTTCTCACTATTTTGACATAATTTTGGCAACATTTTTAAAAAAGTATATTAAATAAAAATTATATTCATTGATCTAATAAATATAAAAAAATTATTTAAATCAAATTTTACATATTATATATATTATATACAATATTTTATTTTTTTTACATATAAAAATATTTGTGCAAGTACATATACATAAATACGTGCCTATGTATATAACATTAATATACATAATAACATTTCTTATTTCTTTTTTTAACAAATTATTATTTATAGCTTACAACAATGGTGACTTCAAAATATTCTGCAGAAATTATCATCAAGGTTCTTTCTACTGCACTTATTTTCATCGTTTTTGTCATAAAATATAATTCCTTCTATGTCAATAGTGAAACGGTAAGATCTATTGTATTTGTTAAACTAAATAGTTTAACATATATATTGTTGTATAGTTTTATACCTACTACCTAATTCTTCTTTACTAAGACAAATAGCATAAAAATTTATTGATAGGATAGATAAAACATTCAATAGAACAAGTTCAGCATATCTATGATGCTCTACGAGACAATAACGAAATTGCCATCTTAAATAAATATGGAGATAATGCAAAACAATATACAGCTGTCCTTACAAGTAAGATAACATTTCTTGCTTTCTATTCCTTTTAGTTTTCCAAATAATTTAGTATCAAATTTTATATTAAACCATTTATAACGTAAAAATATTCATTTTAAATTAAACAAAGAAATACATTAATGGATTTAAATACATTAAAGATGAAGAAATAGGAAATATCACAAAAAATCTTATAATTTAAAATTATTTTAATTTTATACATTTTTATACTTTTTTCCAAGAAAGAAAATATTATAAGAAATGTGACTGATAATAAGTGATAAAGTAACATATATAGGCATTGTGTACTAACAATGCATGATATATTTTATAATTTTTTATGATAAGTAAAATAGAAATATGTTTAATGTCAAATTTAATAACATAATATTTATAATTATAAATTTTTAATTCCTAAATATATAATAGATAGAAATATGTAATAAATAATAATATTTAATAAGACAATAATTTTGTCAAATCAATATACTTAGAAAGAGCTTAACTATTATTGAAAATAGTAAAAGAAAGAAATCTATTTTTTTAAATTTACAGTTTATTATTAGTATTTGTATAAAAGTTGTAAAATTATTGATTTATTTATTAAATATTTTTGGATAAGATATACTTAAAACATTATAAAATTTCAAATTTTATTTCCTAAATTTTTAATTCCTAAAAGTTATATTTTATATTATCATTTTATAATATTGTTTAGTACTTTGTGTTTGGAGTGTGTTTATTATTGTGGGAGCTCAATTATGGCCGGATTTTATTTACGTCATACTACCTAAAAACATATCTCGATCACGTAATCTGCAGATTTCTACTTACTATTTCATCGATCAAGAGAAATATTTCTACTTATCGTTATTTCATGTAAATGCGTCTATCGCCATTGGACTGATTGTAGTGGTAGCGACAGGGTCCATGCTCATAGCATATCTTCAACATGCCTGTGGAATGTTTAAAATTGCTAGGTACAATAATAAATATATAAATAATAAAAAAATTTTAATTAAAAATATATTTCTAATTCTGTCAATTTGGAAAAACATTTGTTTTGACATAAATCTAAAAGTTTATTTTGCCAAAAATTGTATAAAATATGAGTTCAGTAAGTATAAAAATTTACAGTACAGTATAAAAATTTAAACAGTTAATTCATTAAAATAATGAAATGTTGCTATATGTATACATGTATGTATATGACTTCTTACAACATACAACATAATATGCATAAAACAGCTTTTCAGTTTTGCTGTCAAGATGGAAATGAAATGAAATAAACAAAGATATTTTCGTGTATTTTTATTATTCAAAATTCTTATTAATCCGAATTGTAATATTAAACATATTATAATTTTATCAATTCTTAGATAATTGTACATATATGTATATTGCGTTAATACCAGCTTATAAAAAATAAGTATATATACTATTATTTATTTTTAATATTAAAAATTGTTAAATTTATTGCCTATTTCAATGTTAAGATTTATATAATTATTAATAATTAAATTAAGGATATATAAAATTAATTATTTACAGTTACCGTGTCGAGAAAGCAATAGAAATATACATATTAAAAAATATTTATAAAAACGAAATACTGGTTTATGAAGGCATAAGTCATGCCGTAGATATTCATCGGAAAGCTACAACGTTGGTATAAATTTTATTCTCTAACATATGAATAATATATGTAATAACGCAAATAATTTTCATTTAAAGATTCTGCACCCATCTAATATCAAATTTTGAAATATCGTTCATGTTTTTAATAGCGATTGGAGTGCTTTCTCTAAGTCTAAATATTTTTCAAGTAAGTATTTGTATCTATTTAAAAATCGACGTTAAATGATTTGCATGCTATATTTTTTTATGTTAACAATTTGCATGCTATTGCTTTAGATTAATAATTTTAATGTTCTTTTACTGCTATTTTTATATATATTATAATTATAATAAAATTTTATTTTGATGATTGTGCGGAAAGATTATTCAAAAGTTTAAATTTTGGTATTAAAATATTTTATAATATAAATTTTTATTTATGTTTTTGAACTTTTAAATTTGTATGTAAATTTTTATATTATTTAAATACAAAGTTTTAATTTGCAATTTATAAGTAAATAAGAAATGATTATAAGAACAGTAGAATATGACTATAAATTTTAATGATAAATATTTACTTTATGCATTTTTTAATTTCGAGTAATCAGAAAAAAAAATAAAATTTGAATTTTCAAATTTATAGAAAAGAATTTTAATAAACGAGACAATATATGAGAGAGACAATATATACTTTTGTTAATTAAAACATATTTAACTTTTTTTTTAAATATTAACAATATCATGTATTAACTTTTAATTTATAAATTTTTCATCAAATTTTACCGTAAATGATGTTTATACTTCTCTTAAAAAACTCAATGAACTCAATACCAATCTAGTACATTAGATTTTTCAGATTGTATTATTTGGAAATGTTTTGGAAGAACTTCTGATATATCTTATAGTCGCACTTGCGTGTTTTCTATACATGTTCCTATCCAATCTTGTCGGTCAGCAAATTATAGATCATAATAGTCATGTATTTATTACTGTGTAAGTAATATATTTTATACTATATTTAAAAAAAGATTTAAATACAAAAATAATGAAAAATAATGTAGTAAAATTTTAAAATATTAATTTATAACACACATAAATATGTATTTGTGTGATGAAATAGCTGTATTAATGCTCTTATTCTTTTTTCTCCTTCATTATATTTGTTATTAATTTTAGATACAATATTAGATGGTACGTTACTTCTGTACCTATACAAAAGCTGATACTATTCTTATTGCAAAGAGGTAATAAGAAATTTTGTTTGAGTTTTGGAGGATTGTTTATAGCCTCTTTAGAATGTTTTGCAACGGTAAGAAATATATATTTCATATATCGCAATATATTAAAAATATATTTTGTCCTTAACAGGACAATTTAAAAGCAAACCTACTTTGTTACAGCTAATAAATGCATCCCTATCTTATTTTACTGTTATGTATTCAATGCGATAATAACGTAATATCAATTACTATTATAGCGATGGGATAAAAGCGTGGAATATACCTCATATGTAAACAAATACAATGTGTAACATAAAAGATGTATATCTTAGAATAAATAGAAGATAGAAAAAAAAGATTTGATAATAACACTTAATATAAGAAAAAAAAATTAATGTGTACCTATCTGCATCACACTTCATATATATTTACATAATATGATAAAAATAAAATTAATTAAGCATTAACGATTTAAGCTTCCTTGCTTAATTCTACTTTAACATTTTCGTAACTTTAATTTAATATAACATCATATATTATTTATCATATATATATTATTTTTAGCAATACTAAGGTAAAAATCGTAGGTTTATTAAAAATAGTTATGTATATAAATTATATACAATATAGAATAATGTTATATAATTTTGTATAGACGGTGTGTGTGAGACACTTTTAAAACATTTTTATCCCGGCAGATTATATGTAACGTACAAGCGTACATATTGAAACAAAACATATGGATAAGCACCGCAGAAAAGCGAATAATATGTTTGCATAACTTTCACTTCTTTTGTGAACGATATTCTATGAACAGGAAACATCTGTTGAAGTTGTTTTCTTTTTCTGTCGGCGTTGAAACAATTATTTAACCGACGATTACATCCTCACAAAAGTGCTAAATTACAAATATTTAGATCTCATTGGTGTTTTACGCTGTTGCAATTTAGATAAATTATGGAGTTATCTTAAATTATAGAACGTTAAAATATTACGTGCATTATAAATTAGTAAATGTGTAGTAAATAAGATATTTCTAAAAAATTCTCCCTGTTATAAATCATATATACATACGAATATTTGTAACGATATGAAGAATATGGATAAGAGTCACTGAAACATAAGTTACTAGTGTGCACACATAACTTTTACAGCAGGACTTTTCTTATGATATTCTATGAGAAAGAAACATCTGCTGAATTTTTTTCAGTTGTTGAATCGATTACTTAACTGGTAAACGCATTTTGACGCTATAGTGTTAAATTGCAAATATGTCGATGTAAGAGTAATATTTTATGTATTATATTACAGACTAAATTATGGAAAATAACTTAAATTGTAAAACGTTAAAATTTACGCTAGAAGAGAGAATATTTAATGGACACATCGAATATGGTAGGGTAAGCGAATCTTTGTCTATTACACCTTCGACATAACTATTTCAGAGCTAGCACAGAAATGATCAATATTGTGGATAGATATTTCAGTCTTAACCGAACGCTTTTGGTGATAGTTGGTTTGTGGCCTTATAAAAAATCCGGATATGTTCAACTGCAATTAATCTGCATCTTTAGTATTCTTATATCTTGCGTTATATTTCAGGTACAGTAATTTTAATTTTAGTGATATATGTGTTATTTCAACACATATCTCAGATTTTTTTAAATAATTTGTATTCACGGGTTTTCCTGTCCATTTAATTAATATTTTTTTGAAAATGTTAAATTTATAGAATATGTTTCTAGAGCAATATTAAATATAAAAATTCTTTTTAATATTTTTAATATTGAAAAGAATTTTTATTTAATATTTAATATTTAAATTTCAAAGTTAATAGATAATAAATAATCATTCTAATTTCTTAAAAAATCTAACTACTTACAGCTTACAACATTTTTGACTTCAAAATGTACTGTAGAATTCATCATAAAAATTTTATCTTCTGCACTTGCTACCAGCGGCTTTATTATAAAATATAATTCCTTTTATGTCAATAGTGAAACGGTAAGTTGATTGTCTATATTCGTTCAAATAAATATCTTAATATTAAAAATTTTAATATTAAAAATGTATACCAAACAACTTTTTCAAAAATTTTATTAAAATAAGTAGCATAAAAATTTATTGAAAAAATAGGTAAAGTATTTAATGGAACAAGTTCAGCATATCTATAATGATTTAAAAGACAATAACGAAATTGCTATCGCAGATAAATATGGAAATATCGCAAAGTACTATACAACTGGTATTACAAGTAAGACATGATTGCTTTTTATATCTTCTTTTATGTCAAATCCGTTATTCAGTTTTCTATTGAAACTTTTACAAATATATTTAGATTTAAATTATACAAAAGATCACATTAAATTCTTAATGTTTGGATTTAAATGCATCAAAGATGAAAAAATCAAACTTCTTATAATCAAAAGTTCTCATAATGAAAATAATTTTTACTTTGTACTTTGTTCTAAATATAATATAATATTTTCAGAAATATAATTGAGAAATGAAATTTAACATATACATATATATATAGCCAGTGACTATCGCTGTTCGTTAAAAGTTAGGTAAGATGGCCAATGCTTATTTTGCAATATTATAATAATATAAAATTTCTGTGAATTATTTTTTATTATATCTCATTACTATTATGTACCTTAATGAAGCCATATGTTGAATGTTATTAAAAAATATTAAAAATAAAAATATGTTTTTTGCATTTTAAAAAACTATGGCCATCTTACCCGGGTTTACCTATTATATAATGAACATTTTATGAGTAGCAAATATATATTAAATATAAAAGATTTACTCATAAAATATATCTTATGATGTGATACTTATAACAATGTAAAATTTTTAATTATTAGATAACTATATTTTACATTATCATTTTATATTGGTAGTGAGTTTCTGTTCTGGTATATTTATTATTTTGAGTGCTCAATTATGGCCAGATATTATCCATATTATATTATCTACAAATGTGTCTCGATCACGTAATCTGCAGATCTCCACTGAATATTTCATCGATCAAGAAAAATATTTCTACTTATTCTTATTTCATATAAATGCAACTGTGGTCATAGGATGTTGTATAGTAATAGCAACAGGGACGATGCTCATAGCATATCTTCAATATGTTTGCGGAATGTTTAAAATTGCTAGGTAAAATAATAAACATAAGAATATAAATTAAGAATTAGTTTTCCATTAATATTCATACATTTTTTAAAACTTTTTTCTATACGATTATAAAGTTTTATTTTGTAAACTGTATGAGAATGCAAAAAATAAGAAAATTTAAATAGTTATTATATTTAAATATTTATATTAGCAAATTATGTATATTAATATTTATTATTCAATATCGACAATGTTAATATAAAACACAATGTACTTAAAATTTTTAATTTTGCGTTAAAAATAGAATTTTAAATTAAATCAAATTAAATAAGAAAAGTAGAGACATCTCTATTTTTACTTATCTCTATATATCTAAATTTTTAATAGGATAATTACATCATATTACAAATATTGCATTTTTTTTAACCGCAAACGTTTATATGAATGTTATGGTCTGACATTATGTTAATAAAATCGTAATCTGTTATTTTTTTAAGTTATTGTCCATTTTAGAATAAATTTTCATGTAATTATTAATAAATAAATTATTTACAGTTACCGTATCAAGACAGCAATACAAATTTCTACATTAAAACAAACTAACTTGCAGAACCAAATTCTAGCTTATAAAGGTATAGTTCGTGCTGTAGATATTCATCAGAAAGCTATAATGTTGGTATTTATATATCCTATGTAAAATATAAATAAATATTACATATATTACATACATATAAATACATGTATATAACACACTTTTGTTTTACAGATTCTCCAACTATCTAATATCCAGCTTTGAAATATCATTCATGTTTTTAATCGTGGTCGGAGTACTTTCTATAAGTCTAAATATTTTTCGAGTAAGTCTCTGTTCTTACTTATAAATCCACATTTAATAACTTGCATGCCTATTTCTTTATATTGTTTCATTACCATAAAACAACATAAAGAAATAGGCATGCAAGTTATTAAATATGTATTAATATAGGGTCGGTGCCATTTGTGGTCACTGCTTCATTTCTGGCCACTTCGACAATTTTCGAATTATTTAATTGATGCTTTTGTTGGCCCTATGGAGTAGATGAATTTTGTTTTTACAGTATTTCTCCTGATCACACTTGCTGAATGCGTGTATAATTATGGTTTTATGACAAATCTAAATACTGGCCGAAAACGGTCTTAAAGTGGCCAAATGGTGCACCTAATAATCTTATTATTATCTCTTTCTACTAAAATATCAACTAAAACGATTTATTTAACAAATATTTTGTGATTCAACAATATTTGATGTGATACTTATATCAATGTAAAATTTCATATTGTTAGAAAACTCTCTAAAATTTAATATTTTAGATTAAAAATTATAGCAAATTATTCAAATTTGGATTATAATACTTTTAAGTCTTAGTAATTTAATTTTTATTATCTAGACTTTCAAATTCACATTTTTATAAATTGTTTAAATACGGAATATTTAATATTTTAAATATTAAATAAAAAATAATTATGACAAAACAGAACATTATTATTAATTTTAAAGCTATTTATTTTCTGAAATTTATTTTAAAAATTGTAATAGTCTAACAAAATTGTGCAGTATTAAAAATTTTTTTAAAAATAATTATGATAAAATTGACATTTATAACTTTTATTTTTAAAAATTATTCATATATACATATTTAATAGATTACCTTATAGTTGATAAATTTTATGCAACATTCTTCTAAATTAATGTCTATGCAAGTTATGTTTATATTATAGATATTTCTTTTAGGAATTGATCTTAATAGCATATTCGTGTATTAGGTTTTTCAGACTGTATTATTCGGATATAATGCTGAAGAATTTCTGGTTAACATTGTAATTGTATTTCTCTGTTTTCTATATATGTTCTTAGCTAATTTCATCGGACAACAAATTATAGATCATAATAACCACGTATATGCCACTGCGTAAGTAATATAACTTTATATTGTATATACATATATTGTACCTATATACAATATAATTTATAAATTTAATTATCCATTCTTAAAAAAGAGATGTTAAATCGGTTCTCGCAAGTATGTGTGTGCCGATGCGTTTGTGTGTCGGCACGTCATTTTTGAAAATTTTAAATCTTTACGAAAATTGTGATAATAACAAGAACATGCACGCGTAAAGAAAGCGATCACCATCTAGTTATCACTAAAGAAAAAAATAATGTCGCGTGAATTAATTAATTCGTTCGTTATATAAATATACATATAATGTAAAAACTTCATGTAAATATATTCATTCTTCTTAAACGTTTCATATTATTATAACTTTTAGATACAAATCCCAATGGTATATATTTCCTTTACATATACAAAAATTAATACTGTTTCTATTGCTAAGAGGCAATAAAACTTTTGGCCTTTGTGTTGGTCGATTATTCATAGCATCTATAGAATGTTTTGCCACGGTACAAAATATTTCATATATCACATATGTATAACATACAATTATTTACCATACAAATATTTCATACATGATACAAAATATTATTAATAATCTCATATAGAATATCCAACAATTTTACATTATATTGAAATTATTTCTATTTTAATATTCTATTTTAATATAATGAAATAAAGGTAAATATGATTTATTACAGCTAACTAATGCATCCGTATCTTATTTTACTCTTATGTATTCGATACGATAATGACAATATAATGTACCAATAAGTGTACTTAACAATGAAAACTAATGAAAGACAGGATTCTGTAAATCTTGTATTAAAAAACGAATACTACATGCATAAAATATGCGAAAATGAGAAACAGAAAAAGAAAATTTTATTAAGCATACTTAATGTAAAAAAATATAATTAATATATATTTATTACATCGCATGATACTATACATTTACAAATTATGTCATAAAAATAAGATAAATTTAGTAACACTTTATGCATTATTTCTAATTTTGTTTTATAATATATTGAAATTATATTAATTTTTTTTAATGCGACGAAATAAAAGTAAACTTGATTTGTTATAACTGTTCAATGCATCCGTATGTTATTTTATTATCATGTGCAATGCGACAATAACAACATAATGTATCAATTAATATTATATAAATAGGAAGTTAAATGACAGATTGTGTGCAACATATCTCAAGTGTAAAGAATAAAAATATATACATATATAAACGAAATATGTTTGAAGAACTTTAAATTCTCATTATTAGCACAGGAGTTGCTATGACGCATGCTCATGCATAACTATTATCGCAGGACTTACTTTGTGAGCGATATTCTATGAGAAAGAACCATCTGTTGAATTTCTTTCGGCTGTTGAATCGATTACTAAATTGGTAACTGTGTCTCGACGATATTGTGTTAAATTGCGAATATGTAGATCTAACAGCGATATTTCGCGTTCTGCATTACAGTTGTGAGCCAAATTATGGAAAATAACATAAATTGTAGAAAATTAAAATTGATATTAGAAGAGGGAACATAGTAAATATTTAATCGATCAATCGGATGTGGTAGGGATGAACGAATTGTCATTCGTTTCATTCTCAGTCAGAAGTATTTTAGAGCTAGAGAGAAGAGCATGGATAAATATTTGAATTTAAATCGGACTTTTCTGCTAATAATTGGTCTATGGCCTTATAAAAAATCGAAACTTGCTCAACTTCAGTATATTTGCATATTTGTTTTTTTTACAAGTGGTATCGTATTTCAAGTATGTGTATCAATATTCTAATTTCTTTACTATATACATTTCAGAGAAAATATTAAATGTATCAAATCGGTTTATACTTACTATTTTTCCAATATCAATTTGCAACTAACATTTTCTTTATTAGATAACCAATTAAATATGTGGTTTAACATAAAAGACTATTTTAGAAATGAATGTAACTAAATAATGAAAAATCTTATTTAGTATATTAAATAAAAATATATCTTTCTTGTTTTATATTTATAATTTATAAACTAAATATGAAATTATATGAAGGAATTTCCTATTCTAATTTCTTTAGAATATTACTATTTATAGTTTACAGCATTTATAACTTCAAAATGTACCGCAGACCTTATCATCAATATTTTTTCTTCTTCACTCGGTTTAATTAGTATAGAAACAAAATACATCTTGTTTCGCATTAAGAATGGAGCAGTAAGTTTACTATCTATATATTTATTTAAATAATGAAAAATAAATATTTTTCATTATTTAAATTTAAAAACAAAATTTTAAACTCATATTTTTAAAAAATTTTACTAATTAATTAGACCTATACAAGTGGTATAAGAATTTATTAAAACAATAGGTAAAATATGTAATAGAATATCTTCGACATATCTATGCTAATTTAAAAGACCATAATGAAATCGTTATTATAGAAAAATATGGAAACAAAGCTAGACGTCATACGACAGCACTTATAAGTAAGTAAATATACACTTGATTCCTGTTTATGCATTATATTTAAAACATAAAGGAAGAAAAGAAGAAAATAATTTTTTAAAAATTATTTCAGACGGTTAGATTAATGTTTAAATTTGAATATTTCAAACAATAACGTAATGAGAAACTTTTGCATCAACTAAATGATACTTTCTGAATTAGAAGCCTTGTATTTCATTCATTTTCTAATATATCTAAATTTAAATAATTACAATATTCGAAAATTATATAATTTATATAGCCGTAGTATTAATGCATGCAAGAGTAAACTGCATTTGTAAAGTTATATCTATTTCTTCAGTTGAAAGAAAGTTACATATTATTAATGTGAATGACATATTTACAATTTGTTATTTAGCGCTCCTGTTTAGTCTCGCATTGATTCATATAATCGTGGAAACTATGTGGCCAAAATTTTGTGACATTATCTTATCTATAAATGGATCTGATCAACGTCGTTTGTATATTGTGACTGAATATTTTATCGATCAAGAAGAATATTTTTTCTTACTATTATTTCATATGTACATAGTTCAATATGTAGGATTATTTATCTTATTAACAACAGGAATGTCGCTTTATACATTCCTTCAGTATGCCTGTGGAATGTTTAAAATCGCTAGGTAAAAACGTAATACATATTTACTTAACTTAATAAAAGATGTGAATATAGAAATAATAAAAAAATTATGTTAAAAGGAAGAAGTCATGTTTTTCATTTAATAGGAATGATATCTTGACTCTTATGACCTTGTGAGATAAATTTATACATAATTAAAACATTTTCATTATTCCAGTTATCGTATTAAAAGTGCAATGAAAATTTATATTTCACAAAATATTATACTGCAAAATGAGAATTTGCTTCATAAAAATATAATATATGCTATAGAGATTCAACGAAAAGCTATGTTGTTGGTATTTTTTTCATCAATATAGCAGTAAGACATATACATATCTTTCTTTAATTATTATGTAATTTTATATTAAATTTTATATTTAAAGAATTTCCGAATATATAATATCTACATTTGAGGTAATGTTCTTGGTGTTAATAGCAATCGGAGTAATGACTTTAACCTTCAATATTTTCCGAGTAAGTTTGGTTCTTTATTTCTAAATAATAAAATGACATTAATTAATATTGATTGATTTAAAAAAAAACCTAGTGAATTGTTCTTTAGCTCCATAACTTTTTTTGTTATATAAATATACACTGCGTAAATATTTAATTCTTAAATATATTTCTAATATTTAAATTAAAATTTTGTGTTAAAATAAGATTTATATAAAACTTGCAATTTTTAATTTTTATAGTAGAAGTAAGTAAGAAATAAGCAGCAATTGCTTACTTACTTCTACTTACTTACTTAATGTTCAAAATAATATAAAAATATTTTTGTTATTTAACAATTTAATTTTGTCACACGCGTTGTCTGCCCGGTGAGTTTTATTTACTATGCCACAGTAAAATTTTTATTATCATAAGCATATACATATAATAAAATATTATATAACATAATTAAATAAGATTATATTAAATAAATAAGATTAATTGGACAAAAATTACGGATTATTATAATCACGTATTTGATACGACGTAAGAAATATTTTCTTATTATATTATTTTACAAACTTTTAATAAAAAAAAAGGAACTAAAGACAAAAATTTATTGCAGTTGATAAATGCATTTATAGCTTATTTTATCGTTATGTCTTCACATGAATAATATGTTAAATTGCAAACTTTTTGCTTTATATTATCGGTTTTAATGTAATAAAATTGGCAAGATCTTTTAAATTTAACTTTATCATAATAACTAAAATTCGCCTATTAGATTTTTCAGATTACGTCATCAGGATATAATTATCTAGAATTTACAAATCCTTTTTTGTCATCACTTACTTGTCTTTTATACATGTTCATATCCAATTTAATCGGACAACAAATTACGGATCATTATAATTACGTATTTGATACGACGTAAGAAATATTTTCTTATTATATTATTTTACAAATGTTAATAATAAAAATAATTCATATTGTTTGCTTATTAATATGTACACGAAAACAAATATGCATATAATTTAGTATTATTCATATCTTTTTTTCTTAAATTATCGACTTTTTATATCGTCGTATATAGATACAAAATCCAATGGTATCTAGCTCCTGTACATATACAAAAGCTGATACTGTTTTTAATACAAAGAGGCAACAAATCTTTTGGTATGAGTGTGGCTGGACTGTTTATAGCATCTTTGGAGTGTTTTGCTACGGTATAGAATTTATTTTATATATAATAATAAAATCAATATATTTTTTCTTCTTCCTCCCTTACTTTGTTTTTTCTTTTTTCAAAAAAAAGAAACTAAAGGCAAAAACATAATTTGTTGCAGTTGATAAATGCATCTGTATCTTATTTTATTGTCATGTCTTCAATGCGACAGTGATAGTAAAACGTTAACGCCATAGTGATGTGAACTTAGTAAAAAATAATACATTACATCTTATATAAGAGGTATCATGTATCATATAAAAAATGTATATGAATTAGATAACAAAGTAAAAGGTTCCATAATAATTTTTATCTTAAATATAAGAAACACAATGGAACTATATTTCTCATAATCAGTTACCATAATCAGGACCTATATTACGTATTTATAAAATATACAAGAATGAATTGAAATAAGTTATAATAATTTGTTAAATGTAATATTATATTTTTTTCTTGATTAATAATACTTTTATATTTTAAAACCTCAATCCAAGATCTAGTATGGATTTTGTTTAATTTTTTTATATATTTAATTTTAAATAATGTTATATACTTTACAGGTTGTAATTTTGTAGTAGATATGAAATTTTTAAAGCATTTTTATTCTGAAGAATCTCAAGAATAATTTACAATTGTACTCGTTGAATGAATAAAGATGAATGCACCACCGGTGAGTAAAAAAGCGTTTTGCGCTTGCGTAACTTTCTCTTTAAAACTTCTCTCGTAGATAATATTTCATGGGAAAAACACATCTGTTGAATTTCTCTCGTCATTGTATCGATTATTTAACCGGCGAACGCATGTGGATGATATAGTGTTAAATTGCAAGTGTTTCAATGTCACGGAGATGTTTTGTAGGAACCGCTTATGTTGCGATTATATTAAATTAGGGAAGTTATCTTAAATTATAGAACGTTAATATTCTTGCTAGAAAAACTTAGAAAATATAGATATATATATTTCATAGATCAAGCAAAGAGGGGGAATAAACAAACTTTAGTTTCTTTTATCCCCATTATACACATTTTAATGCTAGCAGAAAAATGATGAGTATCGTCGATAGATATTTTAGTCTTAACCGGACTCTTTTGCAGGTAGTCGGTTTATGGCCATATCAAAAATCAAATCTTGCTCGACTTTATTTATTTTGTAGCCTTAGTATTATTGCGACTTTTGTTATATGTCAGGTACGTTAATATTCTGATAATATTATTATATTATACAAAATATATAAAATTATGTGATACTTGTCGATATTTTGGTTAATTTAGAGATAATATTTCTTTAATGAAAACATAGGTTGAGTGATAAATGATTGAGTATCTAAAATTCCTTTAAATCAAAGTGCTAATGTGCTAATAAGTTGCAAAATTTTGTTGTACATGTTTTATTTACTTATATTAAAATAAATTACTTTTATTACATTTATAATTTATGTACTAAAGTAATCAAATATACTTCAAATTTTAATACATACTTATATATGTGTATACTAATATTTAAAAAATTATATTTACAATATATAAATGATGTCGAAAATGTTAAACAATTTCGCAATGTTAAAAATAGAATGATCAATTAATAGAATATAAGCAGCGCGAATTGTTTCAATTAAATGCTCGTCTCCAACAAATTGAGTATTTTTATAACATATGAGTAGGCAGAATATAGAATACTCTAATGAAAGATAAAGTTAAATGTTTCTAAATTCTTCAAAAATTATTGATTACAGTTTACAACATTTGTGACTTCAAAATGTACTATAGACCACATTATAAAGATATTCTCCCAATTATTCGCTACCTTTACCTTAGTAGTAAAATACAACTCATTTTGTGTTAATAATGATACAGTAAGTTGATTATATTATACGATTAAATAAATATTTATGTATTATTGCAATTATATAACTGTTTTCAAATTTTTACTAAAAGATATATGTATACGTATATACATATAAGTAACATGAAAACTTATTGGACAAACAGATAAAATATATAATGGAGCAACTTCAATGTACTCATGATGCTTTAAAAGACAATAATGAAACTGCCATAATAAAAAGATATGCGGACAACGCAAAACGTGTTACGATTTTGTTTACAAGTGAGACGATATTTTATTTTTATTTATTTTATATTTAAAATATATGTTAATAAATTTGAAATTTTTGTAACATAAAAAATAATTTAGCAAATTTGAAATTATTAAAAACTGTAACTTATAAATAATTAATGTAAATCTTTATAATGTTGTCTAGTTATACTCCTTTGCTTTACATTTGTTATTATTGGCGCTCAATTGTGGCCAGATTTTATCGATATTATTTTATCCGCAAACGAGTCTCGATCACATCGTCTACAGATCACAACTGAGTATTTCATTGATGAAGAAAAATATTATTATATATTACTACTTCACATAAATGTAGCGATATGTTTAGGATTAACAGCATTAGCGGCAACAGGAGCAATGCTCCTTGCATACTTTCAACACTTCTGCGGAATGTTTAAAATTGCTAGGTAAAAGCAATAAATATTAAGTTAATTAAGTAAAGAATTAAAATTAAGAAAAGAAACTTCGTTCTTATATAAATTTTAAAATCGAAACTTTACATTAAAAAATATAATATTAAAAATGTTGATTATATAAAAAATTTCTTAAATAGAACTGGCTTATTAAAATAATAAAATTTTAATGCATAATATATGTACAGAAACGTGCAATAAAATATTCATAAAATTATATCAACTTTTTTTGAAAACAGGACTTTTAATAATATGAAATCAAGATTTCGCTGAGAAAAAAGTATTATTTTCGATTTTTTTTCCTTAATAATATTATTGCCTAATATTATTACAATATCTAATGTTCTTAAATTTTGATATAATTATAGTAACTAAATTATTTTTTAAAAAATTTACAGTTACCGTATTAAGAACGCAATAGAGATTTATATATCAAGTATTAATCTAAAAAAGAAAAATTTGGTTTACAAGAATTTTATTCACGGTATAAATATTCATCGAAACGCAATAATGTTGGTATTTATAGTTTATAATATCTTATTACATATATATATATATATGTATAAAGATATTAGTATATTATATAATCTTATATAAATATACTAATAGTTTATAATATATCAATTCACACACACGTTTTTTTAAAGGTTTTCTGAATATTTAATATCTAAATTTGAGATGTCTTTCATGTTTTTAATAGTGTTCGGAGTAATTACTTTGAGCCTTAATACTTTTCGAGTAAGTTTTGTTTCGTTTTTCACATTTAATGAATTATATATGTCCCTGTGTTATTTTATATTAATAATCTGAATCGTATTTTCAGTAATAGTTTTGACATCTTAGATTGAAAATTTTTGACTGATATTTGATAAAAAGATTTTTATACAAATTTAAATTTTGATGTTATTGGTATATTCGATAATTATCTTGCAAATGATCTAAATTTTAAATGCCAAATGTAAATGTAAAACATGACACAAATCGATTATGTTATCAATTTTAATATCAAACATGTATTTCATAAAACTTGGATTCATAGTTCATAAAAAATTTACATTAGTTTTATTTATTATTTAGTTATAATTCATAAATAATTAAATTCGTAAAATTAGATTAGTAAATTCATAAATATTGGATTAGTTATAAAACGCTGCATTCTTGGCATTTATTTAAAGAAACAATTAATATTGAATTGCTTAAAAAAGTCATTACAATGTAATACAACAGCAATAAGAAACATTAAACGTAATTATAATTCAAACTTTCAATTAATAAAAGATTTTTAAAAAATTTTTTATTTATAAAAATAATTACGATTTAGTTAAAAATTTGTATATTAATTTTATAGTAGATTAAAAATTATCTAATTTAAATAGCGATTTCAAAACTGATTTTAGCACTAAAACTTGTACATTAGCTTGTTCAGATTTTATCATCTACGTATAGTATTGAGGCACTACCAGTAGCATTTGTAGCAACAAGTATTTCTCTTACATACATGTTCATATCCAATTTTATCGGACAAGAAATTATAGATCACTATAATCTTATATTTACCACTGCGTAAGAAATATTATAGTTAATTATATTATAGTTAGTGTTTTATACACTTTAATATAAGATTGATACAATATAAATACCAAATATACATGTACATGTCGTGAAAATTTATAAGTAACTTTTTTCTCAAATTATTGATTTATATTGTTTTTTTTATTTATTATGCCTGTAGATACGAAGTTCAATGGTACATAACTCCTATATACATACAAAAATTGATACTATTTCTGTTACTAAGAGGCAATAAATCTTTTGGCCTGAATGTTGGTGGATTGTTCATAGCGTCCCTTCAGTGTTTTGCTACGGTATAAAATATTTTATATGGATAGTATACTGAATATATGTATCATACTTTAAGATAATGAAACGAAACTATTGTTTTTTGTTGTAGCTAACAAATGCATCCTTGTCTTATTTTATTGTCATGTGTTCTATGTGATAACAGAAGTTCTTTTCAATTAAAAATATATATGTATATTATTTAAAAATAATAATAAATTTTATATTTGAACTCACAATAAATATATGAATATACAAGTTAATATATACAGCAGTAGTCATATATACAGCAGTAGTCATATATACAGCAGTAATATCTGAATATATTAATTTAAAAATAATAAATGAGAAAATAAAAATTATTTTATTGCTTATCATAAATATCTATTTATTTCTTGCGTTGTAAATTTTTTTATATGAAACGATCTACATATACTGTTTTATCAAGAAATAATAATGTTATTTTAATCAATACAATGTATTAAACATGTATTTTCCATACGTATCTATAAGCACAAAGGACATCATAATAAAAAACCGTGATGTTGGGTTTGATATGATTTATTCTCGAAATAATTAACAATTTTGCAAATGCATAGGCACTTCTATAAACCTCCATTCTAATATCTTCCTTCCAATAGGCTATCATACATGTTTTATTAGAATATAATATGTAGTAAATATGTATAATATTCACAAAATAATTCACATTTTTCATGATCGTAATTTATAATAAAGTTTATATAAAACTCGTTTGTATAACAAAAACAGCACTAGGTGCATATATCGGTGTTTCTTAACGTTTATCCTTTATTAATTATCATTTGTCGTTGTATTCTAATATTCCTTAAAGAAATTTGAAAATATTTTCAATATGATTACATGTTAAAGGCAACTGTGTGTTGTAATATTTGTTTTCTGAATTTTTCAAAATAATATTGACTAAAGACACTTTAGAAACATGCATACACACTTCCGTCCTTATATTCATCTTCATCCTTAACAATTGTATTCTTATCTCTAAATTTTATCTACATTTTTTATTTTATTATTGGCTTCTTACAGATTCTTAAGATTAATCCGATTTTTTGTATCTAAAGTCTTGTTATTCTTATCATTCATAATAAACTAATGATTATTTATGAACATTATTTCTTTCTTTTTTATCACACTGTACGGCGATGTACGCTACATCCTACGGAGCTTAATTATATTAAAATGATGCTACGTTGGTACGCTCGTCACATAATAAAATTGATGTACAAAAAGTATATATGTATATAATATTATAAAATATATTTACAATAATTTAAAGTACATAGGTTTCTTTCAAAAAATATCCCGCATTCGTCACACGCTAAGATTTCTCGATTATTTGCGAGATTGATATGGTTTATTTTCTTTATCAAAGAGAGACCTTTATTTTATTTTTATTCGTAGACAAAATACGGAATATCTTTATTATTTAATATCTAATTCTAAATTACTCTGAGAAGAATCATCGAGGTACTTAATGTCGTGAATCGATATATAAAAATGTAATAACTTATATCAGTGGCACTTTTCAAATGTGCATTATTTAGAGTTACAGTACTTTGTATTCTTGCATCGTGACGTAAAATTTTTATCACGTCGACTATATTAATATTATAAAACCAATCCTACTATTTAAAAACAGTACTGATTTTTATTGAGATTAGTAGTGGGATTTAATGTACAAACACGCTTATAGTGTTTAGACATTTTTATAGTATGTTCATTTTTAAAACAGAATGTTATTTATTTTAGTTACATTTAATAATTTGTCACTAAGACACAAATAATAAAGAGAAAGTAATATTGACATAAAAATCGGGTCAAAAATTGAAACTAAATCCCATTACTAGAATGGATCATTCAAGTCAAATTTAAAATTAATTTTATTTAGTTATAAATCAGAGATGTGCAAACTATTCGAAAACAAATCAAATTGAATCGAATCAGAGGAAAAGTTTGAATCTAAATAATTTAAATATAATATTAATCATATACGTATACTGTATCTATCTTAAAATCATCTTCTTAGTCCTTTGCATCTTGTAAATGCGTGGTGACTTCTTAAAATCATTTTTTCCGTTAAGTAAAACAATATGGTCATGTTAATAATGCATATATTATTTTTATATCAAAATATTCTTTTATTATTTACGTTTTAAAATGCAATTTAATAATAATTATATTATTTATTTCTTTATAAATATTATATTATATAAATTAAAAATTACGTTTTAACGATTCGATTCGATTTAATCCGATTCGGGTAAAATTTTGTCAATTTTATTCAATTCAAATTCGAAAAAAAAAAATGAAATGCAATTCAATTCGTTCGACATAAAAATCCTTGATTTGCTATTGCATCTCTATTATAAATTTCTCAATTTTTTTTATCACATATTATATACTAGACTTTGTCAAATGTATATCATTTCCAAAACGGGTTATAATCATTTCATACTTTACTTAAAACTTTTATCAAAACAGTGGCCTCAATGGTCAAAGACTAGAAAGATCCAAACCGAAATGCACTTCTCTCTATTTGCCTATCAAAACTGAAATTCTTTAACCATCCTCTTATAAACTGAGACATATACTGACATATACGGGATAAAAGTCGAGATTGAACACGGGGATCTGTTGATTATAAATCGAGAGATTCTATACAAAGCCAGGCATTATCTTAAATTTTATCAAATGTATTACTTTACGTTTTTGTTCTCGAAATGAATTACAATCACATCATATTTTTTCATCCACAATCTTTAACTCAACAATCGATCTCATTTATAAATCAAGATAAATATAGGATAAAGATTGACGTCAAATCTGAAAGTCTGCAAATTACGAATCGACTGTTCCTACATGGAACTATCAGTGTCTTCATAAATTTTATCAAATATTGTATAAAATTAAACTTTTACACAAGAATTCTATAAAACAAATTTTATATTGAAGATATAACTTATATTATTATTGTAATAATCAAATGGAAAACTGTGTTCAAGCGCAGTTGTTTCATCGATCGATAAAATTAAATTGATGTTTCTTGTCAGTAGACGTGGGTCATTGAATCATTTGTAAATATCTGTTCTCTTCTAATAAAGAGCTAAGCGAAGATGTCATGTCATTGACAACCATATTGGCGCTCGCTGGCAAAGGTTGCGGCAACGACAGAGGATGCGTCGAGCTGGAGACGTTGGTCTCGTGGGTTTGAGCGTTAACGGACCAATTTCTACATTGCTGAACGTATTCCAGTGTCCTGCGGTAAGAGTCTTGTCTCATACCTTGAGGTGGCTTTATCGGCGAGCCTTGTTGCGACTGGCTAATATCTCTGCACTGTATCTCTGGCAACGGTCCACTATGTTGATCGTGATAACATTGATTTCCGTAAGTCCATGCACAATTGCAGTTATATTGAGCCGGAGGATTCGTGCGAGTTTGACAGTTATGCGCGCAGGTTTGTTGTTGTTGCTGTATTCTGCAATTAGTCTGCTGAGTGTTACAAAGTTGTGGTGACGTTCTCTTTGACCCGCCGCCACTGTCATTGATCTGACGGTGCGCACCACTGGGATGAATACAGTTGTTGATCTGTAGGCAGGGTGTCGTGGTCGATTGTTGAGTCTGCTGTTGACAGCTTTGAAGATTCGTCGTGAGCGTACTCATCGGTTTGCCCTGATTCGCATGGCTCAATTGAGAACAATGGGGTGATATCGGACCGCATTGATTAGTTATCGGAGACTGTTGAGCAGAGTGTACGTTGGGCATCTGATTGTTGGACGTTACCATAGACCTCGTGCACTGACCGGAAGACTGGCTACACTGAGCGTTTGGATGAGCAATAGTCGGCGGATTGGGCATGGGCGCAGTCTGCTGAGTGCAATGCGGCGACAATTGCTGACAATTATTCGTTAGCCGCATTTGTATGTGATTGGACGACGTGCAAGTCTGATGGCCGGCTGGGCCACCGGTGCTATTGCAGTTTGCATTCATTTGGCCGGCGCAACCGTAACCCGAATAGTAAGTGTGATGTGCGTGGTTCTGAGGACAATTTCGGGAAAGCTGGGCAGAGTTTTGAGGCAGGTTTTGCGGCGCGTGTTGTGGTGCCAACGCGCCAGCTGCGGGGGATGTCAACGGCTGATCGCTCAAGTGAGCCGAGGCGAAATGGGAACTCGGTGACATGACTTGACCCGTGGCTGGACTTGCTACTTGCCCGCCAGTGACTTGAGACCCATAATTTGGCGGCGGGCAATACTGCGACGGAGGTTGAGTCGTACGTGAATTCGGACATTGGCCGTAAGACGCAGACGAGGGATTCTGATAGTTCGGACAGGGTTGTTGAACGAGTTGCTGAGAGGAATAGCAGTTCTGCTGGTGTGACTGATGCGACTGATTGTAACTGCACGTGGGCTGCACTTGTCGTTGATAATGTAAAGGATTCGTACATATCGGCGAGTGACAAATCGGTAAAGGACTACCGCGATAACTGACTTGATTTCCGCCCGCTTGAACCTATAGTGACAATATCAATTTCGTGATTAAAAAAAAAGAAATCAGAGTGAGAAAAATATCAAATATAAATAATTTAAAGAACACACTCGTGATTACCTGATTCAAATACTGCATCATTTCGTCAGGGATAACAGGAAGCTTGTTCTCCACCATTTCACCTTCGCCCACCTCGTCCAGATCCACCTCCTGATTGGGATGAAGCTCCGGTTGAAGCTCAGGCAACTGCGCCGATCTCGGCCTGGGCGGAATTGGAGGAGAAGTCCTTTGAACTGGGTTACTGCGAATGGGTTCGGACATTCGTCGATCACTTGATGGTTGAGTACAATGACCACTCGGATTATTCCAGTCGTTTGGCATCGCCTGAATGCTCTATGTAAAAATGTTACGTCGTAAAGCTGCTTTTTGTCTTTTTATGTAATAAAATTGTAGCATGAGACATACCTGCAGAGACATATTTTGCGTTTGAACGACAAGATTATTCGTCGAGTAAGGCCCCTGAAGATGATTCTGATCAATCCTGCTAGAAGCGGTGCTCATCTGGCTACTTCGTCTAGACGTACCCGGACTGATCGGATCGTAGAAGCTTTCCGGTCCTGGGCCCATTCTGACAACACTCGCCTGGCTGCTTCTTCTGCTACTGAGATCTGCCGATCTCATGCTGCCGTAATAAGTGCTGATGGTACTGTTGCTGTCTCTTCGCGGCTCACCGAACGGCTGCAATCGTAGCTGAAGATCGGACAGACTTGTCTGCCGCGTCTGACCACCGCCGCCACCCTCCATTTTCAGATCGGTGATCCTTTTATTCAGTTCACCGATATTACCCTGAGGTGCGACGCCGTGAATCCCGCGCATATTCGCCACGCCGATCGGCATGTTCGGTATGCCTTTGGCGTTCAGTCTTCCTTTCAGACGATTTCTCGACGTAAGTGCCGGTACTTGCAATTGCTGCTGCGATTCCATACCACCGACCTGTGGATAATCGAGACAATGTCATTTAAGAGTCGAGGTCGAAGAACATCAAAAGAAATGTAAGCCAAGAAAAGCAAGACAATTACTTTGTATTAATGCTTCTCTTATCTAGCGAAATTCGTTCTCCAGCAATCCTCGATGGACTTACCATGGCACGTAGTGGTACAGGAAGATCAGAGATGTCCAAGTCATCGGGTTCCTCGTTCCATGGTTCCTCGGCGAGAGCGATTCCGTCGCCGGTGAGAGCACCCATTCCCGCGACCTCGTCATTACAACCACCCACCAGCGGACTACCCTGCTGCTGCATGATGCCGGGCGGACTGTTTGCTTCGCTTTCGGACTTGACGCTGGGACTTGAGAGGCTGGGTGTTTTCGGAGGCAGATCCTCACTCCGACTGGGACTGTTACCTCCCGCGCCGGCCTCGTCGCTGCCACCGCCGTCACCACCACCGCCGCCCTTGTGCTTCTTATTCGCGTAAAACTCGGCGCCGTGGACAGTCTTAACGTGCTTCCTCAGCGAAGATGGATCCGTGTACCTCTTTGTACAGCCGGGAGCTTTGCAAATATATGGTTTCTAAACAAAGAAAGTCGATGGAACGATTAAACAGATATTTCAGGTAATAGTCATTATGTAATCGTTCAATCTACCAAGAGACAATCAGAGATAATGACTACTTGTTCGAAATTTTAATTTTATCTAGCACTTGTAACCATCTTTCGAATCTTTCTTTAAATTTTCTTCCTTTTAACAGTTAAGAAGAAAAAGATACCTCGCTGGAGTGCGTTCTGTTTTGATGCTTTGCTCTATCGCTGGCGTTGCTGAAGGCTTTGGTGCACCCTGGATACTCGCAGGTATACGGTTTCTCGCCGGTATGAGATCTGAGATGAGTCTTGAGGTTCTCCAATCGCGAGTAGGCTTTGAAGCAACCCTCGAACTGCGTTTAAAAGAATATTAGTTTTATAATACATACTATTGCAATATAGAGAAATATAGATTAAATATAATTCTTGAATACGCTATTTGACAATCAATATAGATATTGAAACCAAGGAAAAAAATCGAAGAAAAAAGAAAAACCGAGTCTTTGATGCAACTCGAACTGCATTCAAAAGGATATGTAATTACTATTATAATACATATTATTATAATATAAATTAAATATTATTGAAATAATATAGAAATATATATTAAATATAATTCTTGAATAAGCTATTATCGATAATAACCAATATATATAAATACTGAAACCAATGAAAGAGAATACAAAGAAAAGAAAATTATAATACAAGTGTCTTTTTTTAATTACTCTTCTTTTTAAATGGGTATTCTAACTTTTTTAAAAGACAACACAAAAATAATTTCTCGCAAAGCAGCTAGGGCAATAAAATCAGGATTAGAGCACCAAATTCTCCGCACAGTTTCGTATGATTGTGCCTATGTGGGTATTCTAGCTTGACAGACATGAGTTTTTAGGAAATGATATGCTGCGTTAAAAAATATTCGTCCTCAACACTCTTATATAATTAATTCGCAGTTGAATAGTTGCGCGTTTCTTCGAAACGCATATTCATCAAAGCAAAATCGATGAGCGATTCAATCTCTTGTCCTAATTAAGTAATCAACGATGTTAACTTTTTTCAATGACATCTCACAGTGGCGCGTCGCCGGACGTATTACCCGCGCAGCGTCGCGCGATTCACGCGGTACCGCGATCACGTGACTATGATTCGAAGCTCTGTTCAGTTCGCGCCGCGATTTTACGGTACGTAACTCCACGACGCGATCGTTCCGCAGTTTTCGCGTTCGTTTACCCGTTCCGCGGTGACTTCCGAGTGCGAATGAGTGTCAAGGACATTGAATTCGACGGCATCCGTCATTCCATTGTGCGAATCGGCTCGAGCGGCGATCAACAGTTTCAATATTCGTGATTGGCGTCGCGTCGGGCAAGCGCCGCGCCGCGCCGTTTCGGCATCCATTTTCTAATACACATCTCGCTCGTTCGGCGAGCGCGCTCGGAAACGCGAAGAAACGTCGAGAGGCAAACTGTCGCAACGGTTTAATCGAGACGCATAATCTCGCTCTTGTCTCTTGTTGACGGGCGCATCGACATTTCTCAGAATTTCGATCGAGAACGCGTCGCGCGTAACAAGTCGGGAGTGACGAACGCGATTGCGAGTGGACGATTGCCATGACGATCATCTTTAATTAATGTGTTCGCGCGCCATTTACAATGCTCGTAACTGTCGCCGGCTCTGTCGGAAGAACTTGCTTACAGTCGCGTGTGTGATTGAACATTGAGAACGTCGGACATGCAGAAACGAACGATTCACGTATGGAGTGCTTGTGGATACGGATGCATCGAGAGACATCGAGAGACATCGAGAAATCGTCGTGGCGGATTAATCGAGGCAGATTATTCAAACGACAGTGATGTCTCGGTGAGTCTTCTCAAAAATTTACGAAATTTAATTAATTTTAATAGAAATAACAAAATGTGATCCCTTCTCCTTTAATTTCGAATTCCCGAAATTTTGCAAAGTGAATTACGATGAAAAAGCTTTGCCCTTCTTTTGGATTTTCATCTTCCCAAAATTTTGCGAAATAATTAATTTAAATATAAAAATAAAAAATATTCTTTTCTTTTAATTCTCCCCGAAATTTTGCAAAGTGAATTATGACGAAAAAGCGTTCCCCTTCTTTTGGATTTTTATCTTCCCAAAATTTTGCGAAATAATTAATTTAAATATGAAAATAAAAAATATTCTTTTCTTTTAATTCTCCTCGAAATTTTGCAAAGTATGGAACTACAAGTTGTTGAATAAGATGAAACTTATATTTCTCTGTTTCTTTAATTACATTTTATTGAAATTTTATAAAGTAAACGATAGAAACAATTTAAATAGAGAGAAAGATTATTTAGAAAACTTTTTTCAAGATTATCTCCAGAATTTATTACGCAACACATATAATATGAATCTGTAATTAATATAAATTATATTTTTCCTTGGTACTCGTGGGTACCAATTTAATTCATTTTTATATATTATGCACATATTATATTGTATATTTCATATGCATATACACAATGTATCTCAAATGACGAAAATTATTTATTGAAATTGTGATATTTCTTATATGTGTGATTTATATGTATGTAATTTTATTCAAAGCTCGAAAAAATACGTAAATCTAATAAAAAGATTTATGCTTATATTATTAAATCAAAAAATAAATATTACACCTAATAATTATGTTTAGCATAAACTGAATTCTTTTATAATCTGTATTATAGCTATTTTTCCGTAGCAAGAATAAGACTATCACTAAAAATGAAATTTATAAAAATTTTTTTATGATACATGGTGTACTCAAATTAATACTCCAAGTTTTACAATCGATTGCTATTTTTATTTAAATATTTTTAATATCTGGCCGTGAAAATTCAAATAAAACGCGCTAAAATAGTGAATAGCGATATTTATGAAATTTCTTCAAGTCACTCCGTCAGCATTTACGCGCGTTGGTGTGTAATTGATTAATACAAAAAATTTTCGGGCGGGAGAAACAAGTAAGCACTTTACTTACGGTACACTTGTGTGGTTTTTCACCCGTATGCCTTCTCATGTGTACGACCAACATATATTGAGCCTTGAAGGGTTTTTCCTCCCTCGAGCATTCCTCCCAACCGCAAACAAAGCTCTTCTTGTTGGCATGTATGTGATCGTTGTTGATATGCTTCACGAGATCGTCCTGATTTGAAGAAAGATGCATGCCAGATTAATGTGGATAAAACCAAGTATTTCGCCGAGATATATAGAGATAGTATGATATCGTATTGTATTTTTAACTCTTTTTCCCTGTCTCTTTAAATAATTGCAAGAAATATTTCACAATGCTACGTACAAAATTATTCTCATTAGCATTCTGCTCGAAGGTCCGAAAATCGCGGTACAAAAATTGTAATTATTCCTGTCATTCTTGGTGCAAGCTCATTGACGAAGAAATAAATGATTAAGATATCGTCGCACGTCCGTATATTACCTGTGTAGGAAACTCGAGACCGCAGTCTCTCCAATGACAATTCGTTTCGATGAAGTCACCAGGTTCGTCTCTGAGGTCCTCACTCGGACTAAGACCTTGAGGGTGAGTCGGTGGGGCGGTAGTGGTGGTCGCGTTGGTAGTCGTTGTCGCCGGTTCCCTCTTGACTTTGGTAGCGGCCCGCCTTGAGGAAGTGTCGGCCTCGGCCGTCACTGAGCGAGTCGATGATTCCGATGCTTTTCTACATGACTCTACGCTCTATACACGAAAAAGAAAAAGATATTAAATATCATTCTTAATATAAATATATTTTTTTTCCTATTATTTAAATGCTCGATGAATTTAAGAGTGTAATTTTAATAGTATAGTATTTTTAAGATAGTTAAAAATTTTTCAATTACATTCAATCATTAGTTAATTATTTAATGTTATTTAATGTAAGCAATAAGCTTTTAGGAATATTTTATTTTCTTCTTATTGCCACACGTGTAATAATTTATATAGAAATATAGAATTTAAATTCAAATTATTTAATCAGTTTGCAAATAAGTTTTAGCAGAAATGAAAATAATAAGAGCGTGATAAATATTTTTAGTAATTATATAATTTTGAATAAAAAACTTGATGATATATAAGAGAGCTATTAGTATCCTAACAATTTTTTTATGTGGCAATTTTGATATTTTACCATGATAATTTGGCTCTATTTATGTATTTTTAATATATAAATAATTCCTTATCGTTAATGAAATCGGAGACGCGAATACATTAAGTATTTGAAAGGCAATCAAGATTGAGATAAATATGAAAATCTGCGTGTGATTAATCTTTTATTGTACAATTATACATATAGCTTGCACAAAAACTCTCGCGCAAACACGGATCGCGAGAGTTCTTATTCGTATAAGTACGCAAGGCGCGTACACGAACACGACGACAACGGAACACGATGGAAAGCAAAATGCAAACCGATGCAAATCACGCCGGTAAACTTTACAGCGTGCGGACGCGGGGCAGAAAATGAAAACGCCGCGCCTACGTCGGCGAGCGCGCGGATGCAAATAAATCAGCGCGGGTCCGCCGCGACGATGGCGGTAGAGAGGAAACGACAAAGACGAGGAAGCGACGGTCAGAGTAAAAGAAGGAAGAAGGATCGACGAGAGGGAAAATAAAGGTGCGTTAGGAGGGGGGTGGAATCGGACAAAATAATGTGCGCGAGATTGCTTGTAACCCGAGGACCCTCTCGCGAAAGGGTAACCCAATCTTTTTCTCCGTCTCTCTTTTTCTCCCTCTCTCTTTCTCTGTCTTCGTTGTTCCATTGTCGCCCATCGTTAGACGAAGCCAACGGGACGTAGCTAAGAAAGGTCGAGCGGGCATCTGATGGGGGGTACGAGAGCACGATTATTTATTCTCAATGAATATCGATGACGGGCCACCAAGCGTATATCATCATACCCTCGACTCGCAATAACAATCGAATGGTTTGACATTCCCGGTTCGCTATTGCCCTCCTATCTAATGTCGATTAAACCGTGTTTACTATCAAAATTATTTAATTTCTAATATATTTAACGGGACGCAATTTATGTTATTTGCATTGGAAAGGATCGAATTTTAGAGCTTGTAGGCAATGACTGCTTTTTTTAAGCTTCTCACGGTTTTTTACTTACCTCACTTTTTGGGGGCATTCCGGCTCCATGCGGGCTAAGCGTTGCTGACGATGTGGAATGAGGCGGCACACCGGGATACAATTGCGAATGGGGGGACAGTCCGTGAGCATGGGGGTGAGAATGAGGATGCGGCGGTGGCGGTGGTGGTGCGGGTGGCTGCAAGGGGTGCGTGTGAGGTAAAAGCGCCGCCGCGGCCGCGCTCCTCAAAATGTGGGCCTGTAGCTGCTGCAGGTGCGGCGCCATGCTGGGATGCATGCCTAACGCTGGACTCATTGCTGCGGCACAATGCAGGCCGATTAATTACTGATATATGCGAGAATAATTTTTATTTAATAGAAAACGCAACTTCTTCACGGTTATTTGATAATGTAATATTTATTTCGTGGTAATAACGTCAAAAATGCAATAACTTTGCAGCAGTAATATATTCAAAATAGACAACCTTCAGATAATACATGATTTAAAAGCGTTTAAAAGATATCTACAAATATTTGATAATTGATGAGGATCGGATGCTTAATGCTTTATACGAATCACTCGAATATGGTAGCGATACGAGAATAACAACGAAATCGGACCGTATGTCCGTTCTTTTGACAGTCCGCGCACGACACGCCGGACTTCCGGCACGTAAGCTAAGCTTGCATTTTAATCATGAGTCTCTATTACGAAACCATAAAGTAACCGTGCGTAGATGGAAACTGTACTATTATACTGTGCATAAATGGTACTTGAATAAGCTCGTATTTGTCCGAATGTAATAAATTTATATAGTATTAATTATATTTTCATTATGCTTTCACTACAATGATCGATACAGTTTCAATTGAATTAAGAATAAATATTATAAACAATTGAAATACTATCAATGAATTCTAACAAATTTAATTTCTATTAACTATGATACGAATGTAAATTAGGGCCGCCGAAAATTGTGCAAGGTATAAGCAAACTAAATAGAAAAGAATGTCGAAGATAGAACGGTGCAGGTGATGTATATTTCACAATGGTGTATGCATCAAAGGCAAATTTAACGAGCAGGAACATCCTGCGGGTATTCGACGATGCAACGCCGACAAACGACCGGCATGCCACGCCGCCTGAATTTTAATTCGTTAATTACTTCATTTAATCGCAAATTACCGGGCGTTCTTAACTCGCAAGAAGGTTCCCGCCTATATAATGGCTTCATGTGCACTGGTACTATAATACGTCGCCGCCTATCGCCTTCGATCGTTTCTTAAAGCGTACCTGCTCGCTAGATTAGATATTAACAATATACACTTGCCCTTTAATCCCATTATATTTGCTATAACTCGCTATAATGCATATCTCGATCCCCAATGAGTCTTTGAACAATCAATAAAGCAATAATTCTCTTTTGTGATAGGAATTTTATATCGTTAGTCGTTCAATGCTCGATTGATTGGAATTATATAGGCGGATATTTTACTTACCCGCGGAGAGATGTCCGTAGCTTCCGCTCGCACTACTACTTCGCGAACCATTCACGATGGATGCCAAGCTATTGGGGCTGAATCGAATCATGCTGTCGATGTCGAACCTGTCCGAATACGGTGAGCTGCTCAGCGCTCTTTTCCGACTTGCTCTGATCGCTGAGGCTCGCGGACTTCCTAGTCGCGATGATGCTGAAACTGAAATTTAAGTAAAGGTGTATTTAACTTGACATTTATAAATAGAAACTTCCAACTTTCAGTCTCCAATTATTTTCTCGATCCCACTCGCTCGCCATCCCTATGTCAAACAAGCTGACAGAATTTACAATTTAATTACCATTGTCACGTGCTAACATGATCTTCCTTGGAATAACGCATTTTTAGCATTCACCGCTGAGGTGGTAATCGGGTACATAGATAGGAAGAACTCAGATGGAAGGTGCAGAAGAACCAAGAACATTGAGTGTACGGAGAGAGAGAGAGAGAGAGAGGGGGGGGAGAGGGGAGAGACGAGAAGACTAAGAAGAGAGCCCGATCTTGTGGCTTGAACGTTTTAGCGGCGATTTGCCTGCGACCGCAGCGTAACGACGTAATATACAAACCACTTTCTTAAGAGCGTGGTGGCGGCTCGCTTGTACGTACCATCGTTGGTTACATGGTGGCGGTTACGCTCTCTCGTCCTTCTCTCGGCACAGTCAACTCTCTCTTTCTCTCTCTTTCTTTCTCCTCCTGTCCTCCCCCAACCCGATTTCTTGCTCTACCATCGCGGGATTAAGCCGCGAGTGCTCTCTACCTCGCTTTCGTACCCCTTTTTCTTCCATCGTTCGTTCCTTCTCGTCCTCTCTCTCCCTCTCGTCTCTCTTTACCCTTCTTCGTCTTCTGTGTAAGGAGCAACGCGATACACAGAAGACGAGCACGAGAAGCGAGCCTACCCTTCTCCTCGATTTCCACTCGGTTGATCGCTCGTTCGCGCACAACGGGTATAGAGTTACTCGCAGTTGGAGATCCCCTTGCCTCGTCTTCCTCTTTTTTTCTTATTTGCGAAACCCGCTCTCCTTCTCCTTGTCTCGTCGCGCCGGCCTGCACGGAGGGCTCTGCTTTGTCCCCTTCATCGGTTATTAATTCGGTCAATGATCAAATTTACGGTGGTCAGCGGCGGTGGCGGCGGCGGCGGAACGAAAACCAGCGACTTAACTGCCGTGCGGTTTTTCCGCATGACGTGGAATGCATGCTCAATGAACGATTTATCGGCTCACATTGCTACACTTGCTTTCTTATAAGCTTGTTATCGCAGTTTCCCAGCATTATATTTGATCCGGTTTCACATTTTGCGTTATTTTCTAAAAATGCATCAAATCGAATTGACGATTAAAATATAAAGAAATTGTTATCATATGACGCTCGAATACCCAGATTTTTCTCGCGTCGTCTCTCAACAAGAATCGCCGATTATTCGCCGAGACCAAAAAGTTGGTTCTACCATATCCGGTTGGCGTCGCATCGCACAGTTCTCGCTGACTTTAATGAATATGCGAATGTGGATCCTCCTTCGTTCCTTACACTTCGTTCATCCCTCGCTCGGGTCTACCAAAGTACCCTTTTCCTCGCGAGTTCCAGGACCTCGACACGCTCGATAAGTTTTAAGCTCTTCTCTTCGCTCCCTCGCGCAGGTCGAACATGGGATTGAGACATGTAAATTGGTGCAATCGTGCACTCCGATCGGCGCGGCTCCTCCGATGCTACTACGCGAAGCATACCACAGCAACTACAGCGCTTTTCAAACTATTCTGTTCGCGTGTTGAATTGAAGATCGATCGTTTCATTTCTTAGCTTTGTATTCATCTTATCAAGTATATCGTAATTAATATTTAAATCATTTTCATCATTTCTTTGCAAAAATGTTTAATGTTTTAAACGCTTAAATATTCTGAATAGCTAGACAGAAAATTCCACGTATTCGATTACAATATTATGATTAGCGAAAATGCATATACAGACATACACACACATACGTGCACGCACAAGTGAAAATAATACATCACTCAGAGTAAAGAAACTGAGTCCGAATTAGAAAAGGGGGAAAGAGGAAATGTGAAACAACCTGTAGGGTAGGCGCTAAGGTGTTAATGAGGTCGTGTCGCTCCGAGTCGATTCAATTATGCGGCGGTGGCGGCTAACGAGGCCCCGTTTACCCTTTCGGTCGTCTTTTAGCCTCTCGGCCTCTTAACCAGTCGATCTCCTACCTGCCGGTAGTGCCACTACACCTATGGCTAGGCACGGCACGGCACACATAACTCAGTCACACGTACACACGTCAGCGCGGACATTAAAGAAAGGATACATATTATTGGACTTACCATCAATGGAGAACGGGAATTCGGACGATGCGAGGGTGCTGGCAGGACCTGCTGCATGTAAGAGGTATTCGGGCCCCAAACCACTCAGTCCTGAAAATTAAAAAAAAAAGAAAATAATATTCGCGTAAGACGCAATGACGGATTGGCCGAATTGATGAAATAGACACCATCTTAGTCGTCGCTCGAAGAGGGAAGTAAGGCGCGTTATTACCACGGCACAGATCACGCGCGATGAATCGGGTTCGGAGCGCTTTTATACGCTGGAGAGGAGATTTCCGGCGGAAATGCGGGTTCTCTTTACGGGGTCTTCCGTCGTTTGTCGAAGAAGAGGTAACGAATAGTTCTTGTGTTCTGTTCGCGAACACTTCTATCTGCATGTGTATATATACGATTAGATAATTACCGTGTAGTGAGGTGTTGGGACTGTGTGTGGAGGCCTGGAGTTGATGGTAGAGGTGGTCCATGTAGTTGATCCGGTAAGCGGGATGTAGGGTCGTATGTTCCGCGAGGGGATGACTTCTACGTAGAAAATCACCACCGGAAGTGCCGTTACCGGCAGTCCCACCCCCACCGCCGCCTCCGCCACCTCCACCACCACTTCCGCTTCCGCTGCCACCCCCACTGCCGTTACCGGGTGTTCCAATCCCCGTCGAGCTGCTGGATAAGCTGAAGAGCATAAATGTGAACACAATGTTAATTGAAAATGTCATGTCCATTCACTCACGGCTATTAAAAAGGCGAAATTCATTTTCAGAAATTGCTAATAGATCACGGTAAATGCCGTTCTCCATCCTCTATATACGATAACTCTCATTAATGAAACGTATTTCTACCGAGACGTTTGTGATTTACGGCGAGAAGTGAAAAAGAAAAGCATTCTCGTTTGACGGATGGAATTACGACACACTTCGTGAACGCGACAAATGGCGCGTGTCTCTTCGTCAAAGCTCCTATTCGCGTCGCTTCTTGACGCAGACAGGTGTCTTACATTAATGGCATAGTCGTATGATCAAAGTATAACTTTGTTCGCGGGATAAGATAATGCATTTTTGTTTGTCATTCTCACTGACGTCACAATGCGCACACTCGTTCGCTTCGAGGAACAGAGGGCCGTGATTCAGAAGAGAGGAACCAAACCACCGCGAAAGAGGCAGCGCGTCTCGTTTTGAATGATGGCAATTCGCCACGCTCGAAACATCGAGAAACGATGCGTGTCCGGTGCCTTCAAAGATCCTCTTCCTCGACGTCCGGGTTCTTCCGCACTCAGACTTCACTAACGACAGTCTCGTACGAGTAAAGCTGCGTCTTTTCAGTCAGTTAGGAATATATTCTTGATATTAAATATTACAATACACTAAATCAGTGTATTTACAAATTAATACACGCAAACTATGCAGTATTTTTTTATTGCCAATAAGTACAAATTACAAGAAGATCCATCGTACTCTTTCAAATTTAAAGCATCAAAAAATAATTTTAAAAGTATTCTTTTCTCAAGTATTGTTGTCGATTTTTAAAAGTGTCTTATAAACGTGCCATCATACTAATCCATGAAAATTCAGAATCAACTCCAGGTAGCTTGTTTTGTATTCCAAAAAATCGTCGCATTTCATAATAATCAAAACAAATGTTTATGGTTAAATTATCGAGACAAACGGTTTTTTTGTTCGAAATTACAAAAGAATAAAATTTTCTTAGCTCGAATCAAATCTCACGGCTAAATGGAAAGGGGAATACCATGTGTGGAAAGGATTCTAATATTATAAGACAAATATAAAGGTCTAATTAGCTGGTAGTGATTACGGTGCGTCGCGAATGATAAAGTAAATAGCATCCTGCGGGACAGAGAGGATTGGCGCGTGTCGCAACGTTTTAAGGCGGATTACGATGTTTGAGTCGGTCGCTGTCTAAATATTGGCTCCGCGCTTCCATGAGTTTGCTGAGTAAAGACAACCGGGTCGGCTGTTTGACTTTGCTCAGTGTCCACGGATTTTGATTACTGCCTGTTGGCTGCCCGCTTACAGTGGTCGAACGTGTTAAAACATTTGTCGCGATACTCGTTGACAGGTCGAGGGATCTCTCAATTCCGCATCGTTCTCGTGCCTCCAGCAGCAGGAGAAGATGCGAAAACACTTTACGATACTAGCGCCTTTAAATCAGACACCAGTTTGTCAGATTGTTAAGTAATTACAATTATTGCAATAATATTAATTAACTTATGCAAAACTATGAAAATATATTAGCATTCTGAGTCGATCGCGATGAATAATATTTTCCTAGCAATTTAATCATTTCCCTTAATAAAGCGGCGACGTCGGAACAAAAATTAGAACGCTTTGACAGGCTGCTTAGTAGCGGATCTCGTAAAAAAGTTGACTGAGAGAGAATCGGGAGGAACCGGGGACACCATTACAATGAAAACATCGTCGACTCCGCCGGGTTTGGCATACTCATGTTCTTCGTTTTTTCTTTTCGCGCCGAGAGAGAAATGGCTGAAAGAGAGACAGAGATTGAGAATTCTCGTAGTAGCAAGAGAGAAGGAAAGACTGGAAGATAGAAAGAGAAAGAGTGAGCTGTGTCTATTTCCAATCCTGCTGACTGCCAGATGACTCGAGGTATGGTTCTGCCTCTGGCTGTCCTTCCTTCCTTTTCTACAACTTGCCTCCTTCTCCCTAGCAGCCACCGCTTTAAGCGTCTGTCACACTCCGCGAGTTTTTAAAATATCCACGCAACCGACGACATATATCCGACGTACCTGATTTACTTTCTCCGGAGAAAGAAAAATGCGGGATGCAAAAATCATAAAAGCAAAATATTTTTTGCAAAAATATACTTTATATTGAAATCAGTTATTTTATTCAAGACGATAGCGACATAAAATAAATTTTATTATTGTGTATTTATAATCGTTAATAATTTAAATCGTTTTTTAGATTGAACCATATTGAAGACACTATATATATTGCGTATTGTGAAGGAAGATTTATTTTTTCCTTCCTTTTCTTTTGATTTGCCGCACCTCTTATTTTCACTCTTCTTTGTTCACTTCACACATTCACTCTCGAAATTCGGCCTCTCCGTCTCGCATACGCGAGCCATCCGCAACTTTCTTCTTCCATTTAGTGCCACGCCATGGCTTTCCGTCCCCGTCGAAACAGCCCCCACCGACAGATAAAACTCGAGTCGTTAACTCGACACGCCGGAAACCGACACATCTATCTTTATCTACGACCCATCCGCTTCGAGAACCCAGGGATCTTCTTGAAATTCTTATGGCCACCGCTCGTTCCTTGTCAGTGACGCTCGACTATTGAAATCGTTGATTTTCGATCTTTCTTTTGAAGTTTAGTGTCTCACGGTCATTTTCTTGTTTGTGATTTCTAAGCCAATACGCTCTAGATTAATATAGACTATAGTTTAATATGATTTGGATTAATCTCGTAGCAAGCTTTTCTTTGTACACCTACGGATTAAATTCATTGTAGAATTGCGCAGCAAGAGTACAACTCTCCATAGTAGAAATAGATGAGAATTCCTTGAAATTTTGGCAGTGATAATTCAGTGATCGCCGGGCAGACACGCGACGTCTCGGTCGGTTTAATCTCGAGAGGCAGAAAGAGGAGGAGAAGGGTCGGCGAAGCTGGATGAAGAATTAAGGTTCGCAAGCTCATTAACGTGACTCGTGGTAATGAGGCGAGCTAAGCGGTGCCTGGGAACATCTGCCCGGTTTCCCTGTTGCCTCGGAACTTGAAAAAGAAATATAGAGACCGCGACGACGGAAAGAAGCTCGTGTGGGTACGAGGGTACGGGCAAGCCGAAACGGGGTAAAAGGATGCGGCTTAAGCACGAGCCGAAAGCCGATCAGCGCGATGTGGTAAGGCGAGAGATTAGGCCCTCGCCAAACTTCATCCCTCTCTACATCGGATATGCGCAAGTCGGTGTAAGATGACTCCTTATAATTTGCCGAACGATAATCCTGTGACTCGTCAAAAAATTGACGTTCCATAATGAGAGTTGTATCAATCTTTATGATTCCGAGGGATCCTACATTATTAATCCTCATATTATTGGTTGGATAAGTGGCGCAATTATTTTCTGTACGTTATCCAAAGTACAAACGGCGAGCTTTGATTCAAACGACGTTGAAAGTGCGGTGTATTCACGAGGTCTCAAGTTATAATATTTATCGCTGTGCCGTTTGCTGAACGCGCTGTCGCGAGAGACGACGTAGAGAGAGGAAGGAAACCATATGGCGCGAAGACTGTATGGCAGCGCGAGTGGCACGCGCTTCAAACGCGACCATGAAAAAGAAGAGAAGGTAGAAAGATGAAGATAATGACTGAAGGAAAGTGACACTGAGGGATTAACATTTTTTAATATTATCACCAATCGCTGCTGCGCAACGATATGGATTATCTCCCTGACATATGCCATTGTGGAAACCGTTTGGAATCTGTGACGAGAAGTGGAAATAAACAATGCCATTCACGTCCATTTCCCTTGTAGAGTTCTACGGTGGCTTACGCCACATAAGCCAATCATTGACGTTGGTGGAGCTTCGTGCCGAGCTCGAGATAATTTTTCGCAACTCTGCACACTCGTCGCGGGTTGATCTATGGTCGCGATCCTGGCTCCACGCCAGAATCGCGTTTTCTCGACTGAGAGTGTCGGCGACTTGGACACCATAGTGAACGTCTTAAGCCCCTACTACGAAAAGTCGTGAAACGTCGCGGGCCTAAAGGCTGGAATTATTTTCGATGGACACGCAGATATAGTTCCGCGCCTGGCGCTTACACACGCGGGGTCGCGGGGTTGAGTCGTATAATCTTATATTTAGCGCACCTCGGGCCCTTCGAGTCACACCCTTTTGCGACTTGGACGAGTCGAAGTGAATTTCGTACAGCGGGAGCATTTATATAGGCGAAATTCGAAAGATTTTCCTCATTGTTTACAAACTAATTTATAAGTATTCCTCTATATCGATTATTTACATCCCGTCTAAGAAACGGTAACATAGCAAGGATAAGACTAATTGTAAGACGAGCGAGACTTGGGAAACTCGTCTTGCGCCAATAAGATTACACGTTCGAGAATCGGGTGCGATGCTTTCAAAACGAGTTCGAAACGCGAGGAAACTCGATTACGATCAGGCAGAGCCTCGTTAATCAAGGTATTTACACGCGAGATCGGTCGCCGGTCTATCGATATGCGAAACGTCGCCGCGGATCGATCGGAGCCGCGCCTTCGCTGCAAATCCGGCCTAACGGCGCACTATATGCTCGCTCGTAGTGTTATTTATAGGCTATTCGAACGCTGCGTAGCGCGCTTCTCGCGTACGTGCGTTTAATTCATTTGAGCCGGAGATTCGTCCTCGGATACCTCGTAGAAGACAGGCCGTGCCGCTCGTAAGTTATGTGCGAATTAGCAGTCTGCGCTATTAGCACGCGTCGGAATATTTTTCCCCCCGAGATTTTGAGATTTAGATATCACTGTAGGCTATAAATGTATGCCGCTACCTTTTGTTTGATGTTTCGTATGACGTTTATGTTATTACACTTGCATGAAACTGTACTCACTACATAAAACCACGCAGTGTTGAAATTTACAAGTTGCAGATCGTTGCTGTTGGTATCAATTATGATTAAATAAATAAATTAGAGAAAGAAATAGAGATTAATCTGCAAGATAATATTTAAATAAAAAATTATAAATTTGGACTGCTAAATTGTTATTTTCCTTTTATTTCGTTCAGCTTCTCGACAAGTGATACGAATAGTTTTGTCGCCTGGATACATAACTGAATAACGTTAATGCATTTTTTATGTTTCCGCGAAATTTATCGTACCAACCGGTAGATTTATCGTTCTCGACCAATCTCCACCTCTGTCTGATCTATCCTTCACGCTCGCGAAAGAATCTCCAAAGCAATGTAGAATCTACTTAGCAGATAATGTTATTTATGTACCAATCAAAAATTGAGCACATGTAAGGTAAACGAAAAAACTAGTAAATATTAAAATTTTTTTTTCAAATTGTTTGCAAATCAAATACATATAATTAAGCCATTTACTAGCTATTCATAATAAATATTTTTCGAGTCTTAATATACATGATTTTTTAAATAATTCTATTAATTACCGTTAATTTACAGTGCCAAATAGATACTTTTGGAATTTTCCAACATTTTATTTCATTTATATTTGTTCAATAAGATAACCGCCAATATTATATTTCATCAAATATTCACTCTATATATCATACCCCCCCACAAATGACTTATTACCATAAACAGTTTATCTGCAACAAGATATTCCAAGGTGTAGCCGATGTCTCTTTAATGAACGTTTGTTGCCTTACCGTTCCGACACAGCTGAAACACGCGATTTACCCGTAGGATTCAATTATACAAGGATAGGTCCCTTCGTAGGTTTTGTACGTGCGACGCTTACCAATTCCCCGCCTTACGGGTTCCGGTTGCAGCATAGAAACTACGCCGCCTCTTTGTCGTCTCTGCCTTTTCTGGTTTCGGTAAAATCGACATGCGAGGCAGGCAGGTAACGTCGTCGTCGTCGTCGACGACCAGGCGCCACTAACGAAGTAATTCGTGCACAAAAATGTTACACGCTGCAACTTGCATTATTCATCATTGTGGCTCTTTAACGCTGGAAAACCGTTTTATCTGTCTCGCCGATTTTTCGGAATGAATTTTTTTCATTTAAGCATTTTCCCAAAAGCGTTAATCGTTTAAGATCGAATATTGAGATTATTTTTGAGTCTAAGACTAAGATTAAAAAAAACAAAATGTATCTCTATATAAAACGTATTTTACGATGTACGTAGAATACGTCTCGTTAAATAACAATAATTTCATAGAATAATGTGTAATTAGGATTGTACCTTGGTATACATACTGTGTATATTAACCACAATATTTGTTGAATGATTTTCGAAAATTAGAGACAATGTCTCCGAAAAGTATAAAACATAACGAAGTAGACAAGGGTTTTAAAACAAGTACCGCGTGGAATGCACTCATCGCGCACAGGCAGGAAAGATCGGCATCCGTAGAGGGCCGCAGGTAGACGAATATGGTGGGTACACCGAGAGCCGTGACTAATGACTCTATTGACGGGGGATCGAAGGACGTTTATCGACACGAAGAAACTCAAAGCAGCACTTGTTTTATATTCGTGTTTCCAAACGTTACTTCAAAAAATTTGTCACTTTTCGAATTACGGTCACATCGCTCTCAAACATCTTTCATAATTTTTTCTATATTATGGATACGTCGAGGAAAATTTTTTTTTCTTGGTTTAGTGATGAAGATTTTAGTTATGCTCTGGCGTCTCTTGTCCCCTCTTTCTTTCTCTTCCGCGCACGAACTTAGAAGAACTACTGCGTTTTGTCACGCTTTTTAAGTAGAACGCCGTAACGCGCACGTGATTGCCTCATACAATTACCTGCGAATCTGCTCGTCTCTCTCTTCATCTTCACTGTCGGCTCAGCGCGAGACGTATATCCCACGCCTAATGTACAACATGGCGCGAACATGACACAAAACTACGGAGAACCCCTTTTTTATCGCGACGCCACGCTTCATTCCGTCCGCCTGAAATTACGCTCGCTCTCCAATCTCCGCTCGCAATATGGGATAAATGACGGGCCTACGCTTTGCCACCGGCAATGCTGAAGAAGGCCGATTACAATATTGAGTTTGTGGCGCGGAACATCTTATTTCCGAATCTGTAAAGTCACGTTTATTTGTGATACACTGTTTTTCATAGTAAACAAAACAATATAGAAATTTTAATAAATATTATACTAAATAAAAACAGATTCTCACACGCATATATAAACACTGTTGCAAAGTAAATTGTAAAAGATATAATCCGAAGAAAGTATTTTGAACGTAAAATATTTACTTTTTAGATCAAACAAATCTTCAAGCAGACATTTAATTCACATAGACATATTTAATCTCGCATCACGTACATATTTTCTCATCTAATTTTCTATAAAATTATTTTACCCCATTAATTTCGTTACATGTAAGAAGACCTGTACAAACGACGTTGTAATCACACGCGTGTACTCGCACGAGGCAAGGTCGGTCCAAAAGCGTGATCCTACAAGGTTCCCTCTTTTTCACCTTCCCGTCTCTCGAACCTTACCCGTTCGCGCGCTAATAAAATGCGCTCCGTTCGTTCGCTTCTCGCAAAGCCCTCTTTACATTTACATGGCCGGACCGCTCGAAGCGCGCGGCTACGTGGTCGTGAGGACATCGCGCTCATGAATTTATCTCGCTCCACTACCAACACACCATGACGTGTCCGGGCGCGAAGGAGGAACGGGGGAAGGAAAGGGACAGGACGATCTTGGTGTCGCTGGACCAACGTTCCACAGACGAAGAGATTCCAATCGGAAGTTTTAAAATTAATCAGTGTTCTCACGTTTACGATTTAATTACGCTACAATGGCACGTGTGTAACTCCAATACAGATTGCGTCTAAATATTGAAATCCAATTTCTTTTTCGTTAATTAATCAAGTTTATTAGTTTGAGATGTTTACACAGCTTCATCATGTAACGAAACGCTTCAAGCGAGAATCGTCACACGTATATCTTCTAGAATATCTATCGAACTATTTTCTCTTTCGTCAGCGAGCATCTCTTCAAAAGCGAAGCAAGTCAATTCTAAATTGTAGCCAGTTCGGTTCACGATTCGATGTATAGAAGCGAGGATGCGCATTCGATGGTTGCACTTGCACGCGATATCGAGCGAATTGTAAATAGTACCGAGGGAATGGGGATTGGTACGCGAGCTACGCGTCGGTGGCGATCGGAGTCGAGGTAGATCCAGAGGGGGTCCTAGGGCCCAGGTCCGGCCGGGAGCGTTGGTAGAGGAACGGGACGGGGCGCGCGGAGAAAGAAGAAGAGAAGGCAAGGTGGAATAAGAAGAAGCGGGACGCGCACAGGGCTGCCAGGCCGCCGGCGCTGGGCCGCGCGTGTATCCGCCCACGTAATCTTGATTGTCGACACACCTCCACCTCTCTGCCGCCCTCCACCACGAAACCGCACCAACACACCGACCCGCGTGCGAGCGCGAGCGCGTATCACCTTCTCAATGTATCGCGGATACGTATCGTGAACGCGAGCCCAGAGGCCCCGCCGGGCACCTTATGCACGGGCCCGGATACAACCCGCGCAATAGGCACCAGGGGCGTATCGGGATCTGGAAACTGCGTCGTAAAGTCGTTCCCGTAATTGAATCAGCGAGATATATGTAATTGTGATCGACGGACCGCCGGAAATGCATGCGAGGCCGCTGCACCATCGGATGCGTGCGAATCGTATCTGCGTTGCTTAGTCGGGACGATGGCCGGCACATACGAGTATCAACGCCGTCCAGCTCAATTGCACGGCGTTGAATAAGCATGCGGGAACGTGCAACTTCGGCAAATAAAGAATAAGATATATTTACAGCATAATCACGAGGGTGAGACGCGCTATCTCATTATCTCGTCACGCGGCCTGTTCGGAGAAGCTCGCTGTCAAATAGTCAAAGAGTATTAAATAAATAATCGAGATAATTTGCATGGCGACAAACCATTTGTAAAGACCATATAATACAGATGATATTGGATATGATATACCTATGCATACAATCAATTGAAAAAGGCTTGATTTCGCAAAGTCGATTCAATCGTTTCATTATTTCTTCGTTAGCGTGCCTTTTCGAAATGACACAAAGCAGGCAAACATTTAACGATGATACAGAGTCATTGAACTTACTCGCTTTGATACAATCTTCACATCTATTTCTGCGTCACTTTTATGTCATTGCCACGCACCTCGTTTCCTCGCACGCCATACTGAAATCCGAGTGTGCATTTCACTTCGTTCTCCAGCTTCTATCCGACTTTGTGCGGGTGTCTTCCCCCGCTATTCGTTGCAGAATGGGAGCTTAGACAGGGAAACAAATGAGAGGCCGCGGACTATAATGACGCGGACAACGGGAGGGGGAAAGGAAGAGGGATAAGAAATTGGATAAGAAAGTTAGGTCGGTTGTGATGGTGCGTGTTCAGCTGCATTTGCGCGCGCGCGCTCGCGTGTATATGTGAACGTGTGCGAAAGCGCGAAAGGGAAGAAAGAAAGGGAGAAGGGGAAGGGGGACGAAGCTAAGGTGGAGGATTTATGAACGACCGAAACAGGCTGCGAACCCTAGGCCCTTCGCCTGCTTCTCTTCCTCCGCTTTCTTTTTTTTCTTTTTCCCCTTTTCTTTTTTGTTTCGTATTCCGACCTTAGCGCGAGTAGTATACCTGGCCCTGTCTTGCCGCCGCGCCACGTCGTGCCGCGCTATATGCACGCAAAAAGCACAGTTTCATCCCGTCTCCTTGCTCTCCATCGCTCTCTTGCTCCACCTGCATGCTTAACCCGCCGCCTGTCTCTCTTTAAATTTTACATTGTCTCCATCGTGGTCGTGACAAGTCGTCGATTCGATTATGCACCTCGCTCTGTAGCCCTGCTGTACTTTTTGCCACAGAACTTGCGGTTAACCGCGATCACGTGCCATTCTCAAAAGAAAAGTCGATTTCTTACGCGAAATTATACACCTCTATAAAAAATTTGATTACAATTTGACAGCCGATACTTCGATTTTAATGCAGAAAAAGAAAATTTGTCTCAGTTTTTGGTTTACGTTGGATTTCGCGCGAGGAACGTATCGATGGAAACACCAGTGGCAGCAATAACAAGTCGTAATTTCGTAATGCGAAGATCCACCTGTATTGAGACGGCAGTGCGGTCTCTCTTAATTAACACCGCGTTACTCGTAGCGGATCGCCAATCGAGTACGAGGATCTAAAATCAATTTAGATCCCGAATCCGCGATAGCTTCTCCGTGCCTACCCTCCCACGAAACTTTCCGCGGTACCCTTCGGTGAAGCCGGAGAGCACACTACGGGGTATCGTGCCCTCTGCATCCACGATCTCCGGAGGGGAGGAGCGACAAGAATGGAACGATGCGAAGGAGCGCAGCCGATGTCGGTGTTGTTGTGGCTGCTGGTGGTGGTGGTGATAGTTACGAGGATCCATGGGGGCCTTACGGTGCCCCGTGGTATAACGTGGGTAACTTAATATTCCGGGTAATAAATAAGAGAATGCGGCTCTGTCCGCCCCACAAAAAACTTCCCGCGGGCCAAAGAGCAAGACGCCCACGTTTCTCGTAGTATCTACAGTCCGGAGTGGCCCGTCCACCCACCTCCTTCACTTTGCCCCGCGAGCGAGAACTTTGGGGGCCCCGCTTTAACCTCTGTGGCCCCCACGCTTAACACCCGAACGTTATCCCGCCGCGGCATCGCGTAATTAAGTTATTACGCTCGCGGGGCAACCGCGGCGCGGGGGCTCTCGCCCGCCGTACGATGGATGTACTGCTGTTCCCCCTACCTCTTTCTCAGAGGAACGAAATTTCTTACGAAGAATTTCACGCAAGGGCGAATGATAAAAACCATTGAGTTAAGATCGCGATAAGAAGAGCATTACAGTTTCACGTTACGTATTGCGCTATATTTACAATTAATCTTTCAACATTTATACATATGTGTATTAATAATGTTAGCTTAGAAAGTTTTGATCCATGATACATTTGTCATGGTACATTATAAATGCAGCTACTTAATAAAAAAAAATCTAAGAGAATAACGTTAATAAGCTTAGCGTTAAATGTATAATGAAAGTACGAGTCACTAATGAAAACATGAACAAGTAACGATTATCTTAAAAGAACAAAGAATTTCGCTCAATCTGCAAACATGTTTTCAACTGTCATTGATCATTCCTCACTTGTGTCCTCCGTTATTATGAAAACATAATCTACATGGATAGAGAGCAGGTGTTTGGGGATGCGTTAAAAGAAGATCGTCGTCTCGACACGAAGCATAGCGTGTACGAGCTTGACCGTTAAAAATCGACCTGTATAACTTTCCCGTAGGCAAACGCGCTTAACCGTCATTATCCGCTTGTATTCATTTTCGCCCTGTTTGCCAGTACACATGTATAGCTGGGTTAAGACAGGTGATTCATACTATTTACGAAATAATCATACATCCCCTAACAACGTTGCCAATTCAAAAAGAAGAAAAAAGCAATCTACACAAATATATCAACTATTACAAACGTGAACATTTATTTTTAATTATAATTTGAACTATTTACAAATCAATTTTAAAATAAAAATCAAAGAAAAAATGTCTATTGATAAAAAAACTCATAAAATTTTGAGCAAGTACCCATATCCTAATAATAATTAACAAAGTTAAGTGATAAATCTCTCTTTAATATTAAAAATTTAGAAAGTAGATAGGAAAAAATCAAAATAATTTATCGCTAAACTTGTATATTTCTTATGTAAATTCCGGGCAACTGGGATGTAAGATTATAATTTTCAAAAAATATACGTGAACTTTCACAATTATATATGTAGAAGGAAAGTTTAGCTTCTCTTTGTACGTAAAAATATAAGAAAAAAAAACTAGTGATATTGATGACATCTAGTTGAAACTACTTCTATTTGCTAGCTTATTTTCTCTATGTCACAATACTGAATCTACAAGGGCTCCTCTCAATGATGTACGTCTAGAATCGTGCTTACAATAACACGCGATACACAATTCGCATTTCGCGTCGAGCCTGTTCGTCATTAAGCCGATTCAAGCTATAGAGATGTGAAAGTTGACGAGTGCGCAGGAGGATGAAGTTGGCGAGTAGTGCGAAGAGCAGACGAAGAGGTAGCGAAAGAGGGAAAGAATGGGAGAGTGCAAGAAGGAAGATAGGAATGCCGGTGCGTGAAGCCTTCTGCCTCTTAGACAACATTGCCTCGGAACCGCGTCTCTATCAGGCATCATAAATAATTCTGCTATACCAGTGTCTCGTCTCTGTTTCATGCATATATGTACATGTATACGCACACGTAGACATGTGTACATATACATATATGTATATACATACATCTCCTATATAAGTATACCTATCTTTCTCCTTCTTTTCTCTCCTTTCTATCTCTTCTTCCTCGTACAGCGTTTTTCGGCTACACCATGAACACCTTGAACACGGTGGCATGGCTGTATCTGTGGACCGGTTGGACTAGGAGTGTCTATGTGTGCGTTGGGCCCTTTAAAAGAGATAGCACTCAAGATGGGAAAAAAGAACAGGTGAAACTTGTCGAGGGTCTCTCGGACTGGTCGATCGAGACTGCATCGCGGTCGACTTCGGATCTTAATTTTATATGTTACATTACAGTATTTCATTATTTCTTTAAAGTAATTACTAAACATCTCAATCTATTTTTATTGAATATATAACTATTATAGATAAAGTTAACAAACTGTAATTCATTGTTTAAAAAAAAATTGCAGTTTTCTGAAGGTAAATGTGACGAAAGTTTCGGGTTTGCTCTTTCTCAATCAAATTTCCAATTAATAAACTAAAAGATATTCTCCGTAGAAAAAGAAAAATTGAAAACTAATTCTCGTGGGCAATGTACCAGTTTTGCACATTGGTGCGCGTACACGCGTCGCAAGAAACGCGTCCCTCGTTAGTGCCACTAATTACGAACCAACCGCGACTCCCCCTCGCCCAGCCAGTCTTCCCCTAATGAGTGCCCTAGTGAAGATCGTGAAAAAAAAAAAACATAATGTAATGCCAAGAATACAAGACCGAGAGAGGGAGAAAGAGCGAATGGAACGCGGAGAGATGGGGGAGGCAGAAGACAGAAGGGGGAACGTGGCAGGGGCACGGCGGCGACTGCGTGTTTAAGCTTTAATTACCGATTAAGCGCGTGGCGGAGATTACGAAATTCCCTCCGGAGTAATTACCGCCGTGCGCCGTGCGGGTAGCGATCGATGCGCGATCAGTGGCGCAAGTTTCAAGATGGGGCGCCGTTATCCCCGTCGGGGATTCCCAGATTTCACTTAACCGAGAGCTCACGATCCGCTCGCCGATGCGATCTTCGACGAATTATACTCGGCGGTCTCGCGTATAATCCCGCTACCCGCACCTTGTAATTAAATCATTTGACGCGGATAAATAAATTCGAGGCATGCATTGGGCACACGCAGTGTCTTTTTTCATCGTTAATTAGTTCGTTCGTGCGGCGCACAATGCGTCGGTAATGCGAGGCTTAATTAGTACACGTCGAATCGGCAAACGTCGTCGACATTGGACGCTCGTGCACATCGGACAGTGGTATCTCCTTTACCGGAATCTCAATTAAATCCTGATTGACAGAAGTGTCTACGGAGACTTGGACAATCGACAAGATTGGTAGTTGTTGAAGTTGTACTTTCCATTCTTAACGAGCCCCACCTCGAAAACGAAATTTTTTTTCGAACGATTTCATCTCTATTACGGAGGCCAATCGTGTTAACGTGAAACTAATTTGAAAACAATTATATCGTAGATATGATACAAGCAAATACAAGCAATTAAAAAATTACAATTTTATACAACATTAATTGTGTCTGCAATATTTTTGACTGCATTTCGATGGATTGAGAAAGCTGCGTTTTTATTATGCAATTAGTGAAAACATACCGCTATTCCAAGTAGTTACCGAGTCGAGACACACGATTGAGAGAAAAAAAGAGGGAAAAGGAAAAAAAGGATATAGGGATTGAATGCTGGATGTATTCGAAAGCGACCGTCAATCGCCGTCTTCCTATTGGAGACATGTTCGCGATTCCAGGCGAGCTTTACCCTGGAAACGAAGTCACCCAGGCGGAGGTCTTTATTCGAATCGCGAAGGCGAATCACGTCCGCGCCGAGGAGCGACATCGTCCCGTAACAAATATGTATCTCCCTCGGTCGGGCCCTATATTCTCCGTATATCCGCGCGCGTCCTGCACCCGTGGAGATGGGCCTACCTGCGGCTACTAACACGAGCGCGACTAACTAACTAGCGTACACGTTCCTGTCGGCCCGACCTACCGGCCGTTCCTGCGTTCGTGTTCCGGTAGCAACGATTACGATCCGATCTCCACGCGATCAACGCTGCTATCTTTGTGGAGACTTAGAGTTACGAGCAAAATTATCATATCCTTCGCTAATGAAAACCTCGCAAGAATCCTTGCTTTTTTTTATTGTGCAGAACAAAAAGTCGAGAAGATGGTTTGGGAAAGAATAGATAATGGAGAACCATAGGGGTTGGGCCTGTCCAGAAAATAATTTATATTTTGCTCTTGGTATTTTTTTAAATGACGGTGAGAAAGATCTCGTCGTTTGGAAGATGTCCCGAGTGTTAATAAAATGGACTAGGTTCGAATCTGACTCGAAGCCTTTCCTACGACAAGGAAAGAACTGGACCCTGTAACAAAGAGATGTCTGCTCCGACGACGGAGTCCTCCAGCGCGGGTGTGCGCATGCGTATGCTTTCGTCTTCATGATTGCGTTCGTGTTACTTCGGGTATCCTCGTGCCCGAGTATTCGTCCCGAGGGGACTCTTTGAGAAGGACCAGGATGACGCGTCTGTGATGTTCACAGGTCCTAAAGAAGAATTAGCTAACGTAACTGATCAGAACTGAAGCAATATAAGAACTGATTAATTGCAACACAGCTTCAATTATGTTAACTATCAAGATGATAGCATTTTACTCTCCATCTTTATTCTAAGCTATCTAAGATTAAGATTATTAAAACCTCGTGACACTTTACAAGAATGTACCGAGTTTCAGAATGAATTACAAGATATTGTGATAATTTAATGTTTCAAGTAGATCAATAATTGCATAAATACTATAACGAGAAAATATGAGAATGCGTAAAGTCGGAGAAACAGATAGAAGACTAAAGTCAATAACGAGGCCTAGTAGTGGAATCTATATATCGTATCAAGCGTCTTACTCAGAAGCCGTCTTTAATTCATGCCACCTTTTTCCATCGTAGCCCTTCGTGGAAGGTCTACCGAATTGGTAGCTCGAATAGGGTACCGCATGATGTCTATTATAGCACTGAGACCATCGACAAAAAATTGTAACCTTGCTGTCTCGACAGCATTTTTCTTCTACGATTCCTTCTTTCTAATATTTTTATCACGGAATGCGCGTGCACGCTTGCAGAGAACATGTCCTCTTTGCGAGTAAAATTCACTTTCTGACACAGCTCTCCTCTCTCGGGTTTATTATTAATTGGAGGAAGACTTTTCTAAATCTGACGCCACATCTGAGACCTGGGTTAACCATCCATGCCGTGTTTCAGTTCGGAATAAACGGGAAGATCGTCAGCGTGTTAAGCCTTATTAGCGAACCTCCGAGACTCCGACTTCGCGAAATGATGCGAGGCGATCTCGAATTCCCGACGGAAGAATCTTCCCGAGCGCATGTGTGGAACCGGTACAGAACATCTCGGGCGTTTCGATCGTAACGCCTCGCGAACGTAACGACTCCACATTCCTACGAGAAAAATGTCGACCGGGAATATTCCTCCCGGGGCGTCTCTCTCGCGCGAGAAGGGCGCAGAGGACATGGAGCAAAAGCTAGAGGAACGAAGACGAAGGCCAAACAGAGAGGAACCCACGATGTCGGGAGAAAGCGAGAACGAACGGAGCGACAGAGATCCTCGGAGTTCTGCTTCACACGTGGCGACAGTCGCGATGTATTCGCGCTCGCTCGCTCGCTCGCTCGCGCGCGCGTACATATGTATTTATAGCGACTGGCGCATTGTCGGCAAGAACGAAAGAGGAAGGAAGATGAAGAGACGAGACGAGATAGAATTACGCGCGCGCGCGAGCACGCGTGGGGGTTATTGGCGTTAAATGTGCGGCGTTAGCGTGGTCTAGGAGTCGTCGTCTTCTCTGGTGATGATTAAGCGATAAACTGCCTCATCGACGAGGCTTGAAATGCCCCCTTCGCACACGTGTATCAATATTCTCTGCAATAGCTACGAAACAAGTATTTCCAATTAGTCAGCACATAGATCGATGATTCGTGATATCGTAAAACAATCGGTACCAATTGGCTCCGAACGAACGTTCGATTGAAAGGGGTTCTCTCGTCAAGGTGCTCTCATCTTTCTACTCAGCCGCACGAAAGAACGGTCGATTATTGCTCGTTGTTTTCACCGCAACCAAATCGAGCCGCCGATTGTTTGGCAAAACAAACGGGGGGGCCCCCGCAGCTCATTGTGGGGGCTCTGACTTGATTCCCGACTTCCTCTACAACGGACTTTCGCACGTACCCTCGGTTTCCTCGCGTAGCTCGCGTGGCCGCGTACAAAATAATTATTATATTGTCGCGCGATAAAACGCGCCGATCCCGTCACATCGACTCAATTACGCTTCAACGAATCCTTTTCATTGAGGAGGAAATTTGTAAAGCAGAGGAAGAGAGAAAGGTGGAACGCGCGTATTTTCGTACAAAAGGAGAAAGCCACAAGCGCCATCGAGTTGAATAATTCTCGATTAAGAAGCTCAAGCTATTTTTTCTTATTACCCTTTGCGATTCTGCTAAAAATTAATCAAAAGAATGGATAGAATAAATACTGCCTCACGTCTTTATAAAAGTTAATACAAATCTAATATTTTATAGAATCTCGAGAAAAAAAATAATCGCAATTTGCGATTGAATCAATTCTTTTACTACATACACAGGCCCGTACATAATAGTGAAATAAAAGAAAAATAGAATCTAATAGAAATAAAATTTGTCGATGTCTTATTTGTATATAAGCTAGAATATCTAAAACAGAAACTAAATATAAATATAAATTCTAATTTCAACAAATAATTAGAATCAGAAATATTTACATATACGTTAATGACATTTAAACTTACACTTACTCATTTCTGAGCGAGTTCTTTTCGAGCGAAGAAATCGAGAAGTTAAACATTATGTGCATTCTCGATTGACTGCCGTATTAACTGAATTGATTCAATCAACAGGGAATAGATTAACCGATCCCTTCGCTTTACTTTTGAGATGTGAGGACACTCGTTAATGGCTCAAGACCACTTTGGATAGCAATCAACCCTTTCTCTCGTCAAGGCGGAGTAGCTTTGTGATGGCACACGCCCCATCTTACTCGTGATCGGCTCGCGCCGTTATTCACTAGAGCACAGAAACAATGGCGAGGAGTTCGAAATGTCGCAGGTAGTTTGAACGCGTCGTCGAATCCATTCTATTGACTCGTCAAAAGTCGCGAACGACCGTTCGTCGTATATATGCGAACTTTCGACAATGCCCGCGAATCGAATGGATTTCCGGTTGACTGGTCTGCAATGCGGTGAAATTAAATCGCGGACAGCATGATCGCGAATGCTTGAATGTTTGCATACAGCTTAATCGAGAATACGTCGCGTTCGTTGTCGCACGTGCCATTCTTCTTTTTTGTTAAGGACCGGTTAAATCATTAAAGAAACGGAAGAAAAGGAAAGAGAAAGAGAAGCCCAGTAGGAACTCGTATATTTGACCTTTTAACGCCCTGCTGACTCTTTCCACTGTTTCTATAGTCCTATTTGCATTTGTGAAGGGTACGTTTGAGGAATTAACAGAACGTTGAAGATGTATGTTCGGTTACTGATCGCGCCTGTTACGTTATATGAATCAGATCGGTGAGGTTAGCACTCCGAAATGTAAATTTTCACAAAATTGATATGACATTTGATTGTTCACAATTTAGCCACATTTATCTATAGTCTTTTTTGCGCAAAAAATTAAAAATAAAAGAATCGAACCAACTTTATCACGAACATCTCTAAATGTGTTTCTTTTAAATTATATACAAATTCCGATTATCTATTTGGATAAATTAATTATATCGATTTAATAATAATCTTCGAAATCTTCAAGACTTTTAAATTAATATTTCTCAATATTTTAATTTTGAATAATATTTAAAATTATGTAAAATGTTTACCATACATATATTCACAGTGATTTAAGTGCCTCGAGTCCATCACTACGTATTATAAACTAGAAATACGGCATTAAATAAAAATAAACCGCAGTAAATTCAAGGGATGGCGCATCTTGTCCTCACTTGCTTCATCGATCGTGCTTGGTATTCAAAGAGAGTTGCAAGTTGCGAGAAATGTGTATTCGATCGGGAGGATGAGAGGGATCCGCGTCCGCGAAACTGTAACCAGAGTAACCGTGTAATCACGTAGAGATCTCTAGTTTAGTAAAGATAATTGCGGGTTGTCCGTCGGACATGAGCATGCTTCGTCCGATCATAGAGGACGACTCGACCGGAGGGGGCGGAGGATAGCGTACGCGCCTGTCTCGTCAGAATTAAGAGATCTGCATCGCACATCCCATGCGTAATTTCTTCATCGTTTCTTTCCGCGGCTCATGAACGTGCGCCGCAACGTGAAACGCGAAGAACCTTAGCCAGCGGGATCTGTACGCCCGTCTTTTCAAACTGACCACCCTCGTTAATACTTGACGGCGAAACATTCAGCGGGAAGAAGATCGCCGCTTCCAGAACGTATTTTTTCCGTTGGCATTCTTTGCGCACGTCTTTCCGATCATTTTTTTTTTATTAATAATTTAACGAGAGACAAAAGCGTGGCCGACAAAACACAAGTGATACTAAGATTCATTCGCAGAGCAGCGCAGTTACAGCTGCCGGTGGTCCCGGCATGGCCGCTGACTTTTGCGATCGCCTCGCCAGCGCAGAGTTTAACAACCAGTAATTGTCCGGCCTGGCCTGTCGGAGCCGTAAAATCCGAGCGAGAGCAAACAACCCGTCGCGCTTCTTCAGGATCGGCTCGGCGCTCTTTGTCGCCCTGAAAACATAGTACGTCTCTTCTGAAAACATCAACCTAACGTCAACTTTCACAAGTTTCTCTCCAATAAGTGTAATTTTATCACTCCACCACGCGTCTGTTTTTATTTTGAAAAGATTGGGTAACGTTGGTAACCTTGCGAATATTGGTAATAGCGCGATCAAAGTATGAATCGACTTCATTTGGATAAATAGGTTTCTGGAAATCTTCCTTTGCATCGCGCTGCTCTTCATAATCCAAATTTACGATCGTGCGTATACCTGAAGTAATTGGGAAGTTGCTAACGATCTGACTTTATCCCTCATGTTTTGCGTGTCTCATCTCATTATTAATCGTTACATAGCAGTACCGTTTATTCTGCAAGGTAGCAGGTTTTCGAATTGGATTAAACTCCGAGACAGGGCCCGTCTGACCTCGACGTAAGTAAGCCAGCTCTTCGCAATACGAAAACTGTAAAGATTACGATTGCGCAGATAATCTACCACGGATTGTTCTCTCGCATTATCAATCATTATATGGTAGTATTACGATTTCTGAAGATAGCTAGTATTCAAGTTCAATTATATTAAATTGATTCGATTGCGAGTTACGGCCGCCGAGAAGAATCGGATCTGATCACGTAGCTGAATTCCTTCCTTTTTTCCTTGTTTTTCTTCCAATCGATGTTCTCGAGGCTGTGATATAGTGACTCGCCGACAACTTGTGTTCGCTTTGCTCGCCGCGCAATTGCAACTGTGAATTACGTTACGATTGGCGGGAATGAAGTCATCGTGAGTACTTCGGCGTAGCACGAGCCACGTGCATAAATGTGTCAAATCCTCAAATTCACGATCGCCGGCCTGTCGAATAGAGAAACGCTTATATTTTCACACTTGCTGTTTTCGTGCGATGTCGTATCTAATGCAACAATTCCTTTCTCTATCGGCGATTTCGATCGCTTTATATACTTATCTGATCTGCCTCGTTTTATATACATTCTCCTCACGCCGCTTTGTACAGTGTCACGTCTCGATGTAACGTCGAATTTATTCTCGCAGTTTATTACACAACCTACCCATTGTTCTACGCTATTCGCGATTGAAATGAGTTCGTCGCTAAGAATATTATTTGCAATACTCGATGTATTACGAACAAATCACGAAGCTTGACATTGCGCATTTTTAAATGAAGCAAATTGATGAGTATCTCGTTGATATGTTGGATAATCTTGGTAACTGATTATCTTCACCGCAACGTTTCTTTATTTGCAGTGCAACTTCAGTAATTCTCGTCTCCGTTAACATTATCTCACTGATTTATAGCCATATTAGACGCATCTATTAACATCTACCCAGGCGAAGCGTTTGCTAATTACTCGAGCAACACACGGCAACACCGATCGTCGTATATCTCACGCGAGTTAAGAGTATCCTTACATCTTTACATGTGCGCGCGTGCCTATACAGGGTGTCCCGCAAAATATCTCCCCAGACATAAGAATATAATTTCTTTTCTCTTTAATAAAGTTTTAAGAAAGTGATTTTTTTCTCATTAATTAAATTTAATCAGTGTTCACTCAAATTCAAAACTCAAATCATCTAAAAATAACGGTAAAGTTTTATCTTTTTCTCAGGACATGAAATGTAATATCTCCATGTACATATAATACACGAAATAAAACAATTAATTAGTTCAATATTAAATAATATTCATGTGTATTCTTGTTTTTAACTTCAATAATGACAATGTACAAATTTCTTTTTATGAATTCAATTAAATCAAAATCATTCATATTATAAATAAGAAATCTATCATTGAATGGCATTTGCAATTGTAGATCAAATAGAAACGTAACGTATTATTTTTTAATAAAATTTATAATGTAATAAAATTTTATTTTAACGATCGTTATTTATCAGTATTTATATCTGTTCATCTTTATTTGCCCATTTTTGTGTTACAGAATTGTTCACGTGTATTTACATTTAAATTGTCGCGCTATAAATGAATAAGAAAATGAAGGGGTATATAAACGATGCTTTGACCAGGACACAAATATAAATTCGATCTTACGAAAAATGTCAGTAATCGCGTAACGAGCCTCTCGCCTCTCGAACACGCCGTGCCGCTCGTTAGGCTTGCGATCTTCTTGCCCTCCCGTCTGCGAAAATCCCGTGATTGCCGTAAATTAGCGGCCGCGGTATCTGCGGGCCGGGATAATTCTCTCTCGATCTTATATTCAGGGTTCACGTGGGAGGACATGCGGAGGAACACTTTCGTGTAGTGTTTGTTCTTGCGCGTTGCGTTGCGTCGCGGTGCTTTCACACACGCGTTATGCCGCATGCAGCTCGCCACGCTATGCGTCATTATCGGACAACGAACGCAATGAAATGAGAGAACTGGTTCTCCGCGTTGTGTCCGTCCGTCTGTACGATAGCCTCTTGCCACCAGTGGTTCCTCCATTACGGAACGAAACGTCTGCGATGCACCGTGGATCCATGAAACTCACGGTCATTTAGCTTGGTTTGCATCTTGGATAACTTTTTTATTATTTGAGTCATTGAGAATGGTATGATATTTTAAAATTAACAAAAAAATGATGAATAGATAATAAAATAAGATTTACGTCAAGAGAAAATAAAAACTGATGACAAGCTTGTTAAATATTTTTTTTAGTTTCGTCCTAAACAAAATATAAAAGATATAGAAAATTCAAAATACAACATTTATCATCAAGGTCTTCTCAAAGAATTTAAAACAGCGAAAATTTAACAAAAGAAAAGTAATAAAAGAGTATCTCCTTATAACATGTTTCTAAAACGTGTTTCAATGTGGAAAACAAAAATGATAGATGACAAAACCGACCTGACAAAACCGACATCTCATGTCTAAGTTTTTATTATTTCCATTCCTTCAATTTATTTTTTCTATGAGTTTTTATAGTATGCATAATTTGTATGTTTTTTGTTTGTTTTGTTATAATGTATTCTCGTATTTTTTTGTAACCCTTCAGCAACTAAAAAAATTATAAAGGTTTATTATGTATTTTCAAGATGTCCCCAATTTCGTGTAGCCTTTCACTAAAATACAATAACAGCTACAGATTTGGGATTCATAGATCCTTCTTTTTTATCGGTCGGATAAAAGCCTAATACATAATTTTGAAAACATTGTAAATTATGGCAATATATGTATTTCAATAAAGTATTCAAAACGGTATTCGTTCGTAAATACATCGCAACGCGTTGTTAATAATGAAGAGCTGGATTCGATATCGACGCCCATACTCTCTTCTCTTTACGGTTAACGGCACGCAGTCATCTCCATGACAATAATAAAGATATTTCTTCCTCGAAAACGAGGACTGGGAGTTTAAGAAGCAGCGAAATAAGGCTTTTAGGCATAAAGCTTCGTGAGGTAACTGCTTAGGAATAGGAATTAGGAATTAGATGTTCCCTAGACCTGGCGAGTTCAGGCATGTCAGTGAAACTCTTCGAAAAGAATAAAAAAAAATGCTGAATAGCTGCTACGGTCGATACCTGCACCAGAAGGGTCCAAACATTAAAACCTTTTCATCCAAGAAGAAGATCGTAGGAACTGGAAAAATTTTTCCTGAAAAACGTGTCTTTCGAAACGTGTATTTTCTTCGAAATCTATCGAAATTGTTTATTATTCATTATTAATAATATCGAGATATTTAATTCCTCTTCGTTCTGTAGTTAATTTTCTTTCGTCACACGTGCACTTCTTCGAATATATAGAAAATTAGAATAAAAGAGATGATAGCTCGTTCAATTCGTACTCACCTTTTCCTGAAATCGTAGCCACACTACCAACGAAATCATATTTCGATTATTCGCCAGAGATTTAATGAGAACAGGCGCGATCGACTGATTGCCCAAAATGAAGAGGACAGGAAACGCTACTATGAATCACGTGGCACAACATCCACCGGCACGAGACGTCTTCATTCTCGACGTGCGCAACGAGCCACAGTGGTGGACGGACTAGCTCCTCTTTCTCTCTCTTTCTCGCTCTTTCTCCTTCTTCCCTTTTCTTTCGCCTTCTCTCGCTCCTTCTCTCTTCCTCTCTCTCTTTCTCTCGGTTCGCACAACTCACGTCCAGGCAATCAGGTATGATTGGCCCGATCCACGCTTTCGCACTAACCACTTTATCAAAGCCGTTCTAAATAAACCTGCATTTGATTACACCCCGCGCCACCTTGTCGTTATCGTTTCTTATACATCCTCCATTCTTCGCACCTTGCTATCGGCTCGTTCCGCTTGAACAGAAAAGAACTATCCCTGTCGTTTATCTTTTCCATAGATTCTACAAAATTTGACCAACATCTTCTTTGCAGTATTCATGAGCATATCTTGACGACGCGTTTCTTCCACTATCTCTTAGAAACGAGGAAATCGGAGACACAGACTTATTGCTAGCAATCACTGCTATTTAAAATCTTATTTATTTCAAGTCGTCGGACCATCGTTATCAACACCATGGGCGTATACATATGTATATTCACTTTTGAATTCGAGTTTCTCAAAATTTTTTTAATTCTTATGCAATTATAACAAAATAGACAAAACTATTTGTTTTTTTAATAACATACAATAAGCTGTTTGACTGCAATTGTATCTAATTTCTTGCTGATCCATATCTTGTCTCACTGATTAGTGGATGTAATACGACACGTCATCGAGTTAAGGCACAAAATAAAGCGGAATTATCACAGATTCTCCATGAAGCGATGATCGTTACTGATGAATCAATCGGTCGGTCGGCCGGTCTGTCGATTGGCGCTACTGAACGCCGCGAGTACCGGTGTAATTTGCGAAGTTACTTTTCGATAGGCCGGCCGCCGGGCAACAGACACCGGCGGATCAGAAATAGTGTTCGTAGTGTTGGCTTGAAGCGCGTCGGAACACAACTGAAGCGGTAGGACCACCCAGTCGGTCGAGGGCCCCTGCTCCGTCCGGATACAGTTCCACAGCTATGCTGTACAAGCTCTCCCACTACTGCCTTCTGCCTGGGTGCCGACACGATATACTCCCTGATTGAGCGGACTCTAGCAGGTGCCTCAATGTCTTACTCCAGGGATGGAAGATTGGTTTGGCAAGGAAGGAAGAGAAAGGGAAGGAGCCGGCAGAAGACACGGATACAAATTGAAGAGAGGAAGAAAGAAAGGGAGTGAGCTATCTTCAATGATGACAGAAGGCAAACGGGGTCGAGGGGAGGAAATTGGCAGAAAACTAAAGGATCGCGGTATTTTTCTTTCGACAAATTTTGATTCATGCAAAAATCACGAGAATGATCTAATAAAGAGGTAATGCTGTAATCTTTTCGCGACGGAATGCGCTTTTGATCTTCCTGCATTTTAAATCGTTCTCATACTTTCTACTACATTAGTAACCTCGAAACGACGCTCAGCACCACGTTGCGTGACTTGCGTCGTTTAACAAACTGACGTGTCGTCGCGCAATCCACTTCCAACATCGAACGCTAAATACTAATTTAAGTGCTCCTATATTTACCAATGCCTAATAGATACGGTAATAAGAAACAAGGATATACATTTAGCAGTTATATGTTATTATGAGTTTCCTTTTCACTACTGATTGGGCGCGATAAAAAACCATGATAGGTAGATCGCATTTCTTCATAATTTTATCAGCTTCTCAACAACCAAGGAGCTTATTTATCGCTTCTTTCAAAGTGCATAGAGATCTAGATAGACCATTCCGTACACTTCGAATGCCTGCGCCAGTTATTGCGAAACAACGAGCGATGCGTCGACGCTCACGTGGATAAGTCGCGCCACACCCCCATCCCAGGGGGGACGAGATTTTCCAACAATCTCGATCGTCCGCGTAATTTCGTGCGCGACTTACTTACATGCATGCGCGCGAGATTTAAGTATATACCTGCTTACGACGGGGGTAATTCTACGTCGTCGTGCCGCCATAAAGCCGCGGCGTGCAGAGTTCACGGTTACAGGGTCCAACTCGTTCGTTTTCTCCCTCTTTCTTCTTCTTTCTCTCTTTGCCTCTCTCCTACCATCTTTCTCGCTCGCACTCCTTCTTGGCGCGGCCTTACCGAGCTTTATGGTCAGAGTCATGGGATCGTGGACTGGCTGGATCCCATGATCGATGGGGCTTTGGCTTAACCCCTCTAGTCTGGACCGAACCCATGGTGCCTCCGGCACGCGGTACCGCACTGTCTCTCCTTCTTCTACTCGCGCCATCGCATTCTGTCTTTCTTATTCTTCATTCGTCACCCCCTCTTTCTCTTTCTTTCTTTCTTTCGTCTATCCACACGGTTTTCTTTCCCGCTGGTGAGCGACGAAAAAATATATTTTATTAGGGCGAAACGATGGTGAACCAAGTTCACGAATCTACCATGATAGATAATGATTTAACTCGCACCGAAAGCTTTCTCCTCTCTTCCATCCCCCTTTCTCTTTCTCAGCGTTCTGATTTATGTATGCCTGTGTCCGAAGACTTGCTTAAGGATTTGCGATTAGTCGACGTAACAAGGCACAAGAGAAGATAATAGAGTCAGAAATAAAATTCTAGAGAAGTTGAAAAATTTCTATTTTTTATAATTTATCATAATATTTTAATTTGACAATGCATTATCGTATTTGTTTCTCATTCATTTGTTTTATCTGTTGTTTTTGATTGTATAATTAATCAATATTAATATATCTAACAATATTATTACATACATACATATATATATATAAAATTTAATAATTATTCTCGTTAGATGTACTTTTCACGTAATTTTCATTTAGGGAAAGAAAGAAAAAGATTGATTTATTTGAATAATTTATAATCAATGCTGATGAAGTTGTTTCTAATGTATTTACTAATAAATTAAGAAAAATATTCTCCAAATATAGAAAATTTAGAACAAAACAAATTAATATCGAACAGCGATCAGTACAGGGCTAAATAAAGATCTCTGTCTTGCCGCGATCTGCGAGCTAATCGTGAAGCAACGATTCTAATCCGCATACGGCGCATACAGCGGTAGGGATAGCTGAGGCCGAACTCCCGGCGTGTGCAGACCCTAATAATATGTGGATGGAAAGATCGTGATGGGATCGAAGGGTTTATTATGCTCCGTAAGAGAAGGGTGGCGGTCGAAAGCGTTCAGGAGGGGATTGGATCGAGGTAAAAGAAGGAAGAAACCGCAAGAGGAAAGGAAGAAAGAAAGAGAGAGAGAACGGAAGGGGAGGAGAGAGAGAGAGAGAAAGAGAGACAGAGAGAGAAAGAGACGACGACGAGGGTGGAGGAAGAGCGGAGTGAAAGATTTGAGAGTAAAAGAGGCAGATAGGCGGGTACGAAGCCCAGAGAGGATAATTGAGTTATTACTGCAATTGTAGACCACCTTGGAGGCTCCGGAACGACCATAACAGGTTTTGAAAATCGCATTCGTATCTGCCTACGATTCTCCGGCTCTTTAGCGATAAAGGATTATCGTCGGGATACACGAGGGATCGCGCGATGGCGATTACGTGCATAGAGAAACGAGAGTCAAAGCGACGGCAACGGCAAGAAAGTAGTGCTAGATGCACCCGTGTCTAAACCGGTGCACCGTGAAAAAAAACGTAAATGAAATCGTAGATGAAATTTTTATTTCGTACATGATGTATAGAGAATAAAGTTGTTAGATGTGTGCACCGTCTATCTTTTTAACTTTTCGATGTCTCAGAAGATGACTATCTTTAAAAAATCGATCATACTACTCACCATTAAGCGCTATTACAAATGACTGCTTTATGAAACAGGAATACTCACCTGAAACAAAAAAATACTTATTATTGCAAAACAGATATGAACCATGAGAGTAAAAAACAGAAGCATATAAGAATTTAAATAATAAAAATAAAATTATTCCGAAATCACAGAATCGTCAGCGATGAAATTAAAATAATATTAATCTTAAATAAAATTTTTACTAAGCTACTTGAAATTTACAGTTATCAGTAAAGAAATTATTTTCTTTTGAAATGGTTATGCCGAACCATAGACATTGTATGCATTATATGTGACGATAATATTTTTATAAAACATTTGATATGTTGATACGTTTCATCAGAAATGTCGTCTTCAACCCAAAATAAGCATATATAATAAAATTACATTAATTTATAAAATTATTTTTATATTATGTAAACTCTTTATCACAAATTTTTAACGCAACATTTGTGAAAGCTTTTTACAATCTTTTAAAAACTAACGTGTCCTTCGTAATAATTTTCCGTTGAAATATCAGTTTGAGAACTTTATTCCCGGATTTTCTTTGTAATCGAGTTTTGAGCGATAAGCGGTATGGTACTGATGACTCGTTTCGACGGCATGCCAATGGAAGGCGAACGCTTCCAAGAAGCGGATGAGATCGCCACCTTGGCTGCGGGCTAAGGAGTCTCGGGCAAATTAAGTCGTTATTCCGGCAGATGGTCAATTTTCGGGAGATCCAGCACGTGATCCCATGAACAACGAAGCAACCTGGGCGCAACAAGCTGCGCGCGCGCGCGCGCGCCCCGTCTACCGACTAATTGTTACAGGCGAGGACGATCACCTCGAAGACCTTGAGTTCGTAATAAAAGCTGCTTCTAAGTAAAGGCGATCCTGTCATCTTGATTTTTTTTACGAACAGTAGCTAATCACCGCAGAATATTCCATCATGCTCGTCGTCGCATCGCGATATCCATTTCTTTTTTAACTGTCGAAGGACAGGGGGAGTGGGACATTTTTCACTTGTCGCGGAAAATACATCTCGATCGCGTCGCCCATCTCGAGACGCTCCATGATACGATTTTACGGTTCTCTTTGCGATTCGCCATTGAGCAGCGAACGGTTCGGTACGCTTCACGGTTCTTCTTCCGAACACCTGTCTACAATTTATTAGCGTGTAGGTACTGCGATTTTGCTCCCGCGTCACACGCCGTCACTTACCGGTTTTGCTTGTTTCGAAATGTACATAACTACATTATGGTAATGTAGAACATGATCATGTATACACAATGATTTAATGTTTTTCGAAAACTGATATTAATATTTAAATCGGAGAAACCGATCATCCATCGTTATGTAAAATGCAGACTCCTTGTCATGTTCATATATTTTCGTAATGATATATTCGAGGCATAAAAGGATATTAAAGCTATTTTGTAAATTATGATACAAAAATGTTTTAGCTCTTCCACGTTTTCTATGATCTCTCGCTTTTGTCTCTCTCCATCTTTTCAATCTGTCACTTTCAAAGGGAATCATGCGCATTAGCGCGAAACAAAAGGCATACTCGTATTAATGTTACTTTCAATTAATTTAATCTTATTGTAATATTAGAAATTTTTTAAAATCATTAAACAAGTTCAAGAAATTACTTACTTCCAGTCAAATGTCTGATAATTTGCGTTGCTCTAACCGCTTTTAACAGCGGATATCGCGGGAGTTAATTGTCTTTATTTTGCGTTCGCGGAATCGTCCAACATGTTGGCAACGTATTTTGGAGCTTCTTTGTATACGCGCACGGCGATCATCTCGCCCGCACGCACACACATCTCTGTGTATATACTTGTTACATATTCGAAGGGTTTATAAGCCTACGTAATAGCCAGGAGGTTTGGGAAAGACGCGGGGAACGGGTAAAAAAGAGAAACGGACGCGGTCCAACTATAGAGAAGAGGCAAGGGAAGAAAAAGAGGGGAAACAGAGGTAAAAGAGACGAGAAGAATACACATACGGAAGGGGCATGGTAACGGGAGGCCGGTGGATATATAAAGGCACGATGTATCGGGGTATACCAGAGGCCTAGTAAGTTACACCTTCTGCCCTTATCTGTGAGGATCGCTCGGGTACTCGGATACTAACCCAGCCTCTTTCCGTTTCTCTCTCTTTCTCTCTCCCTTCTCTCCCAATCGTCTCTTTCCGTCCCGTTCATATACGGTTCTCTCTTTTCTCCGCTGAATAACTTTACTACCGGTTTCTCGCGCTGCCTCGTGCCAGCCACTAAACTTTCGGGATAACGCGCACCCTCCTACGTCTCTCCTCGACCAACCGTTTCTTAACCGTACCGGAAATTTTTCGTAGGTGGAAGGACGTGTGTATTATTGAGAAGTAGATCGTCAAAGAGGCGCGAAATCCCAAATTATCGTGCACGCTTGTAAATCGTGAATAAAATCGAATTTCTGTACGCTGAAAGGTGTGTAAGTCAAGCGATCCTGTTGCCATGCGTCGGAATTATGCGCACCATTCGTTTATCGCGATATGCATCAAGAGAAGGGTCGCTCGAACGAGCGAGAGAATTTCATCGTGACGCTTCTTCATAAAGATTTTTAGCGACATATGTATTTCCTGAGACTTCTCGTTTCTCCTTTCTTCGTTCTCTCTCTCTCTCTCTCTCTCTCTCTCTCTCTCTCTCTCTCTCTCTCTCTCTCTCTCTTGTTCATTAGTATATCGTCCGACTGACCTTCTCTTTCTCCCCGGAGCGAAGCACCTTGGAGAACTAAAATTTGCATCGAGACGCATTTGCACAGAAGCTGTGACGGCTTATTAGCCTGGGAGCAGCTGCGTGCCAGTAATGAGGCCCAATCTCGCGTTTATGCATAATACTTGTAGTTAGGTCGTACCGACTATTTCCCCCGCGGCAGCCTCTCCCCCGCCTTTCTATACCCGCTGCACCGAGCTCTGGCCTCGTCGCCCTTTCTTCCCTCTTTATCGCTCAACAAAAGGATTCACTTTATGCCCGTGAGAGATGCGCGAATCCTTTTCAACCCTCAGTCCGTTGCAGCACGCAACTGTAACCGCTTCATCCTGTTAGCTTGCGATAAACTGCCGGCTGAAACCTCCGTTTTGGGACAGTACGAATTTAATTCGCGGCGGTAATGACAAAGTCTAGCGACGACGAAGTCCAGACCACCGCAAAAGACGTCAACGTGCGTGTGGCAAATCGCTGAAGGTCTTCATCGTACACGCGGCAACCTTCGATCATGCTCGTAATGACGTTCAACCGAGCCCCGAAAGGTTCCGAGTGGTTCTCGACTGAACGTTGCATAGCCCGTTACAAGACTGTTGTCTGTTTTTAGGTAGTTACACAACGTAGCTAAATACGTTTCGCCGTATCCAATTATACGAAAAAAAATCTCAGATCCAATTAGTAAGATTAAGACATTTACTTGTGGATTAATAGAGACATTTTAATTGCGGTATATGAGGTAGTCGCGATATACGAGTTACATTCGAACGAAAATTCCATCGGTTGCTCCCGGCTGCGCTCCCACCATCGTGTATTCTCTCTTTTATATTGTCCAGTCTCCTCTCCGAACAGAACTTTCAGGATCTTCCACCGATGTCGTAACATCTCGAAAATAATAAAGTTGTTCGTGGCCGTTCCCGGATGTGTATCTCTCTCTCCCCCTTTTCTCTCTTTTCTCCACTCCGTCGCACTCGTTCCTTTTCATCGCCTCTGCACGCGAACGTTACACCTACAGGGACTACTCGAGTTGTACTACATCCACGTTTTATGGTGGCCCGGTCATAAAGTCGTATTCGTAGCACACCACCGTATTCGGTATCCGCGGTATGCGTGAATATCGCGCCTCCGGGGTGGCTCATATCGTATATTTACGACTTCTCGACGTTTCTCTCTCCGTTCGGAAATTATCCGGACGGCTGACGAATGATTTCATGATTGCATTCGGATACCGTTGTAAAATCTTGTTTTATTGTCGGATTTCGTTGGAGCGCGCTTTAAAGCATATATTATTGATGGATAAACAAGCGAAGGAAATGTTCTATTTCATTTCTAATGATAGATTTTTTTTTTAAGTATTCTCTTTAAAATGTGATTCAAGACGAAGGGATACGATCGAAATTAGTTTTCTCATTCTGTATAAGACTACTTAGATAAATGCGAATCGATAAATCTCCGTTTTCCCGTCTTGGTACACAAATTCCATAATTCTGAAAAGACTAAATTTAATTGTACAAAGAACAAGGAGCAGGAATGACGAAACAGCGCGGGCCAGAAATGCGATCAGCAGCGGAGTGAAGCTGTCGCAATGCCGAAGAACGATAAAAGGAAGAAATATCGAGTGAAGGATGAGAGAGCCTCGGCGAAGAAAAAGGAAACTCGTCCCATGTCCCAGCCGCGCGCGCTGACGCGACAACCTCATTTGTGCGCGGCGGCTTCCAGCAGGACAATGCGAGAGAGAAAGAGAGAGGGAGAAAGAGAAAGGAAGACAAAGAGCGAGGGTGGGCACAGCGAACGCGGAAAGAAGAGTACACAGAAGGGCCGACCGAGCGAGCGAGATTTGCGCGTGTGTACGCGCATTTGCACGCGCGTGAGAGAGAACGACGGGGACCAGAGCGGGGACCAACGCGACGGGACCGGACCTACGGTCCAATCAAGGAAGCAAGGTACCGCGCTGACGTGATTACAGCCGCCGCGCGTGACCGGAGTTAGCTCGCCGCTCCAGTCTCGCTCGCCTGCTCTCTTTCGGGTGGCCCCCTCGGCGATGGCGTGTTCCAGCCACCCGCTTCGTTTCCTCGCGTTGACACGCAGCCGCGAACTTCTGCGAAGATTCTCGCGCAAGGATTGTCACCATCCCCCAATCGACAGACGGAGCGATTTACATCTGTACCATTTATGTCTAAACCACGTTCGGTCACTTACGTGATCTTGAGATGTCCTTTCGGTCGGCGTGCTTAGAAGACCCGTCGCGTCGGTCGTGGGGAATCGGTAGATGCATCCCTGCACGCGAAACGATTTTACAGCGGTGCGCCGGGCCTTGTTTTTGCGTCGAGACCCGAAGTCTCTTCGTGGTTCGTCGCTTCCCTGTGCTGCTCCTTTACGAGGACTATGCTCGCGCTCGTAATACCGGCGGTTTCTTAATCACGAGCCCCGAAACGACGCTTCCCCCATCGCTCTGGAATCCGCGACTCGAAATACTTGGTCGATTCTCGCACGCCGAGAAAGTCAATTAGTAGGAATGCGACCATCTCTCTGCTTCCTCCTTTTATCGTCGTAAAATTTTAACGCAGCTCCGTTGCTGCGTTATACGCATCGTGTGCAATTTGCCCGAAAAATTACAGCAACGTCAACGGCCCCGACTGCGAATATTTTTTTAAGGTGCATTTCTTTATCAACGATATCGTTACAAATGGACTTACATACTAATGGATTCGTACAACTTGGATTGCAATCTTTACATTTAAAAGTTTCTCGTACTTGCACGTTTCACGTTTTAGGACATTTGAAAACATATCCCGCAGAAATGTATATTAAAAATACTTATTGTTCTTAATAAAAGTAATTAGTAAAAATACATATATTAAAATATATGTAGAAGAAAGTAACAAGATATATTCTCGCGAAGCAATTGTCTTTTCATTAATGTTCGTAAACATGATACATTACATAGGAATGGTCATCTGAATCAGCAGATTGTCCCAATTGATCATACCGATCGTACCGCGCCCATGATAGCGTTCACGTCGAGACTCGCGAATTGACCGACAGCTTCCGGTTCTGGTATCATCGCGCGGAATAGCGAGCAATCGGATCTCGCTTGCCGCTGATCATTTCTCGGATGCTACCGACTTAACGGCTCTTCCCTTCGATCAGCTTCCTACGACCTTCTTCATCGCATTGCCCTTTCTCCATCGACTACTCATCGTCGGCGGAGACGTGGCAACGTCGGTTACACCACCATGGGCAAGACATAGAGAAAGAGAAAAAGAGAGGAAGAACGAAAGAGAAAGAGAGAGGATGAGAGAGAAAACGAGAGCGGCGAAAGAGACCGCGCGACCAAGATGGAAGGACGTTTATACGGCACAGCAAGAGGCAAGGAGCCTTTGTCCGTCGAATCGCGTCGCGTCGCATCGGGGCGAATTACTCGCGATACATGCTTCATCGTCGCCGCGACTTTGGCGGGTAAGGAAAGAGCGTTGCGATTTACCGGATCCGGATCAGAGCCGCGCAATCACCGGCGAATAGAGCCCGGACATTCAGCGAACGTGATTGCCGTTATCACGACAGAATGAGCGACTATTTCCTCGAGAGACACGTTCGTGTGCCTATCTACCGTGCGATCTGCGATATTTCTCCGTCAAGTCCGCGGGATTGTCATTAATATTATATTATTACTGGTATGTTGCAAGTCGAGAAAGAGCGGCGACCGACAGCTTAAATTAAACACAGATAATAACGAATAAGCCGACGCGAATTTGTAAATAGACTTATCGCGGGATGGTCGGCCGGACTGTTAGGCGATACCGCAGTCGGAGGTGCCACGCGAAACAAGACAACGTCATAATTATCACGAACGCTGTCTCCAATTGCCACGATCGCGTGATTGCTTGATAAATCGCGCGAATCGAAGATAGATTCGCGGCTACCTCGTCAGATACGATCGCGTCGAATTAAAACAACGGCGTCGACCGTTCCGAGTAACGTGTTTCGCATCATTACTTAGTCTCGAGCGTTTACGTTTCGCGAGAGCCAGCCTCGTGCGAGTCGCCAGAGACAGAGGCGGGAGAGAAGATTCCGCGCCGTCGGATGCGGCCCTGCGCATACATCGTGATGCTTCTCGAATGGTACCCCCCGAGGGAGAGGAGCGAGCAAAGTCGGGGCCGGCCTGGGTCCGCGATGATCTATGGCTCTATCGCGTTCGGAGTCTCAGATCACAATCATTCCCCTTTATCGTATCCCTTCGTGAGTTTTCTTTCTTAGCAGGTGCCCGCCGTCCGCCGTCCACCGCCCGCTGCATGGCGATATATTACGTACCGGGTGTCCGCATTTAATTTCGCGCGATACTCTCGTTGCGATAGACGATTGTGCGAGGCTATCTTTCCCTGGCTGATAGCAACCTCTTTTGCAATTTACGGACCGTTCGCCATAAACCCGTGAACTTCGTTGCACGCAGGGCGATCAAGTATCTCGTTTTCAGTAATGAATCGTATTAGGTGGATGATTAGAAAGTATTTCACCGCCGCCGTTCTTCGTGCGAACGGTAGTCGCTGACCTCTCACCGAAACGATTTATAAGAAGCGCGAAGCGAGAGTGAGAGAGAGAGTTAGGACGATCGCCATCGCTCAGGAGGGTCTCCGAGGACATCTTCCTTTTTGGACCTCTCGTTCCCTCCCCCTGTCCCCTCTCTCTTCTCTTAAACTTTGTAGGAGTGGCCGATAGTTAGCAAGGACATTATAAATTTGGATGCCCTACTCTGTAATTATCGGAGATACGGAGGGGCGTGCCAAGTTCTCTCTCACGTTCGTCCGGCAGCGTTCTTAAGCAAAAGGGGGAAGAGGCGCCCGCTTCGGGATGTGTGCGAAATTGCGCAAGGCATTCGTGCGCCACGTGGTGGTGCGCGTGTCTCGGCTTTCGGTGTGTTTGTGAATGCAGGAATTTCACGTGCGCCAGTGTACCAGGATACGCGCCAACAGAGAAAGACATTATCGGGGAGGGGCACCGCGCGAGATTCGAATCTGCAGGGCAGCGCCGATCCTACGTGTCCGGCGATGATGCGCTCGCGGGTCGAACGGAAACCCAAAATTCTACTTACATTTACCCGAAGCTGATCTTCCGCGGAAATGAGGCACTATCTTAAGTTTGCCTCAAATTATCTCATTATCTGCGAATTGTGTCTTCTGTTTCGAGCAAAATTGCACGCACGCACGCGAGATCGACGCTCTATTGTAGTAGCGCGACGTAAAGGCGAGCGAAACGGAGCTGCGTGGACGGCAAAGAAAGGGGTGATGGGACGGAAGGGAGAACACAGTGGCGAAAGGATGCCAGAGAAAGAGAAAAGGAGGAAAGAAGACCCCTCTCTCGTATCGAGAGCGAACTCGATCTTCGACTGCTTGGCATCAAGACATTCGAGACTTCGACAGGGCAGCAAGATCGACTACAGCTCAATCACTCTTCGTCTCGTACCCTCTTCCACTCCTTCTCGGGTCCCGACATGCATCTCCCTTCCCCCCCGTTCTCTACTTCCATCGTTCCAACTTCCACATCTCTCCTCGGCCCTCTCTCCTCTCTCCGTGTTCACCTGGACCCATCGGGCGCGCACCCTCCCCTCCCCATTCCCTCTCCATCTTCTTCGAGAAGCGTCTTCGTCTCCTCCCTTTCGCTCCTCCGTTATCGCGTCCCGATCTCGGGGCCTCTCGGCTTCACGTGGCGTGCCCTAATGACGTCTCGGAACGAACGGGTACCACCGCCATCTAACAAGAGACTTTTTCACGTTCCAATGCTAATCCTCCGGGAGTCGTCTCGCCTCCAACTCCCTTTCCACCTTTGCCGTCACCTTACCTTCCGCTTCTTCGTACTTCACGTTGCATTCGCTGTGTCTATATGTACGAAATAAAGATACGCGAGAAAAAATATGTATGCATCAATGATATATTAATCTACCTGATACTTAAGCAACACATTTGTCATGATGCGTCGTCGTTATCGAATCATATACGGCGTGTCATTCTTCTAATAGCATTCGCTGATCCTCGCTACGTTTCTTTTCTTCCTCGCCTTGACGAGCAGTCGGGTTCAGCAAGACTAAGAAGGTACAGAATTGATGAAAATCAGAATTTTACCAAATAAAACCAATTATGCTCCACTGAGATGAAATCGAATCCAAGGTCGACTTCTCGCGACGACTAGTCGGTGATATCGTCATCGCGGCGGCAGCCACGCCGATATACGGGAGTTGATTGAATCAGTCGCGATGCAAAAAGAGAAAGAACGGGACAAAACAAAGGAAGTCGCCTGGAATCTTTATCGGCGAGGAACGGCGAGCACCGAGGAACGGGCGAGCTCGGAGTCCAGAACCAGAGTGGCTCACGAAAAAAAAAGACCTCGACTCCAGGCTCTCGAGTCCTGGATGGCTGCCGCTCTGCCCGAACCAGCCGCCAACCGCTAAAAACCTAATTAGATGTCATAATTATATCCAGTGGTGCTCAACGCCGCCTGATCCTCCGTCCTTATTCCGCTGCTGATCCTTTTCTCTTGAATTCTGACCACATTTTCTTGGGAACTGCGCGCTAGTTTATGTCGAGAACTCTTTGAACACCCCCTTTCTTAGTCTTTCTCTTTCTCATACAAATTCAATGAAATCATTTGTGCAAGCACTATAGGGACACTCGAGACATGGCTGGCGAATATTCGCGAACGGTAAGCTATCCCGCGGTGCGGTAAGTGCCGACTCTCGTAGGGTGCACAAACGAGCAAGTGCTTTGCCGCGACGTGTCTCGAAAATTCTTGCAAATTGCGTAAAACGACAATGACATATATATGTATAATCGCACAGGGTCACCAATTCTTATACAACTGGTTTAAAACTGATGTTCTTCCAATTTCAATGCTCTAGACGGGCAAAATCCGTGAGGTAATTTTTATTTTGAAATAATTATATATTTATTTTAAACGATAAGATTGGTTTTTGAATATTCTATAATAAGCATTATATTCCAAGATAATAAATATTCAAAGTACCCGAAATGACTAATGAACTAAATTTCATCGCGAAATGATGTTCTATAGTGCACGATTTATAGACTGAAATGGCAACGAGCGAGCACAGCGTCAAGAATTTATATAACACGTACAATCACTAATGCACAAATCTGAGCGAAATACTAATGAACATTTCTCGCCGCATCGTAAGGTAAAATGAATGCTGTCGCGCAGCTATTTGTTTAGACCTTTCCTCCGAGTCTTTGGCGAACTAAGCTCGACCTTCCCGCGGTTGTACTGCTGCATATTCAGTGTTTATTGTACGCGTCAACGACCGTACTGCGGAATGTCGGCGATATTTTAACAGTCTCGCGGCGTTAATTACTATTATATGGCACACAGCAGGCGCATAGTGCTTGAGTAACAGTGTGCGGCTTGAAACGAGATACTCCGCACCTCGCAGACTCGCTGATACCACCTGTTGAGCCTTAACGTTCAACCATTTCGTACGGTGGGATGATGCGCAAGGAGGAAGAAGGACATGATTGGCAGAAGGATGCCGATGAGTGACAATCAGCGAGACAAATTAGTGAGGACCGCGAGAGAGTATCTTCGTACGTGCATAATTATCGTTGTAAACTATTTCTGATTACGTGATCGCGGTAGTAAAAGCCGACGTCGAAGGAGAAGGTTGTATTCAAGATTCCTCGATGAAACATTAATCCAACAAGATCTGCATTATTTCTCTAAACATTAGTACTTTTATTTACGGCGAATATTTCTCGCTCGCGAATGCAGTTCTCCCTTCGTACCTTGAGCAATGGGGTATGGCTTGAAACGAGATACTCCGCACTTTAAGACTCATCGATACCACCTGTCGAGTTTCTAACGTAATTCGTGCGCGAGCGGGAGGTCGAATCGAAGCCGAACCATCGGACCTTGTTGCTATCATGGCGCCGTTGTTGTTCGCTCGAGAACACATGACGGAAAACGTTGCCCCTCGACAGAGATCAATTAACGGACGATGATGGAAAATAGACGCCGATCGATTTATCAGGACTCATAAGTCAGAGTCTTATCGTAACAGCGCGTTATTGAATGAGCTTACCCGCGATTGCCCGCGCTGTAATTTTAACGTAATAAGTCCCATCGATTGGTAATTACGTTACTCGAGACAGAGACGAATGATAGACTCGAGATTGTATTCGTTAAAATCAATTCATCTCGTATGGGACAGTTATATTAGAAATTTTCGTTCGAAATGTAAAGCAATATTATAACGAAGGTTACACAACGTGCAAGAAAAAGTATAGCATGTATATCTTTTGCCTAGCGTCTGTTATATCAATATGACATTTTTACACATGACATCATTCTTATAGAATATTCTTATATAGCTGGTTTATTGGCACCGATTGTGCACGGAACGAACGAAAGGATAAACACGTGGCACCTGCACAGTTATAAGAAGAATGAAATTAACAGGGGGAGAAATTCGCATTCGATGCTGCACCAAAGGGTCGACGATACCCTCGGGACAAATCGTTCTCGCACGTTACACAGCCACCTGTTGCTCGTGCTCCCTTGGAATGCTCCCCTTCTATGGAGGATGATCATTTAGAATCCACGCAGCTTCATTATAACAGCGCTGTTTCCCCGACTGTTCCCGTTTTTGATGTAAAAATAGTTGAATGGTATTTTAGGACTGTGAAATATTATACAAACCCGAGTACATGAATCATACGATTTGTTACGCAAATAGCTCCTTAATATTATGAACGATAGTCAAATATTAAGAAATCAATATGATCACCTCCTAGAAAGATAACATCTAAACGCGCAACGTCAGTTTTTCGTTCGGACAAACCAGTTCAGCAGAAATTACAAGCGTCGCGGTAACGACGCGGCGCCGGGAATGCCCAATTAGCTTCGACACTAAAAACGAGATAAAAGCAAGCATTGCGAGAAAAAGCAAGAGTCGTCGACGGAATAATAAACCTTTTTTTTTTACTTGGCGCCTTTATTGTCGTTGCCAGTGTATCTCGGCTTGGCAAATTGAGACAGGCGTTACTTCTCCCCTTCCCTCTCTCCTCTCTCTCTGTCTTTTTTTCCGTGCACAGACATATCTTGACTCGACTACAATACACTTTCAAAATCATATATATTACACGTCAAACTCTGAATTCCTTCGAACCACGGAGAACGAAGACAACTTCCATCAATTCTCCGAAGACATTGGATAAATATTAGATAAGGGACGGTACATAATATTTTGAGGACTGATACTCTCTAGAGCTACCGAGCCTATTCTAAATATTCTCTTATTTCAACAACCAAAACATTATGAATATCATGCACCTTAAATACTGCCGTGTGCGAGCGGTGTCTTTTGATCAACAGCCGCGTTCAATAATTCATCCGCAACTCGATCGTACATCGGGGCATTATGCCACTATACTATCCGCTTACTTTGTCGATCGCTACGGCTTCGTATATATTGCGTTCTCCAGTTTGTTTCGCACATCTTCTTGTATATCTATATATTTTATAGATATTTTCATAAAGATAATAATTTTATAATTTTATATCACTTGGATACTTACTTAATTTTGTTCGTTTTACTAAAACTAAATTATTTACATCCACTTATTATAATACTCCACTGTGCTAACATACTTAATACAGCCATTGTCTAACGATTTAAGTTTTCGGACGGACTTAATTTCCTCGATTCCTCGGCTTTAATCCCTTCGTTCCAAAGATTTCGGAGCATGGCTGGAGAAAAGTGCGGCCCTGTAGCAGCCTCCCGTCGTGGACCGGTTCAAAAATACCTCGGATGCCCGCGCTGCGGGCGACCGGGCGCGGGTGAGAGGGGAAAAGAGCCCGGAGTGAAAAGAAAGAGATGGAAGAAGAGAACAACAGGGGGAAGAAGAAGCAACAAGAACGAAAGAGAGGAGAGAACGCGCGAGAAGACGAACGAAACTGGCTGAAAAGGAAAAAGATACACGAAAGGACCACTAGCGGAGCAAAACGGGTAGAAGGAATGAGATAAAGATGCGCGCGAAGGAGAAGAAGAAAAGAGAAAGAGAAACACAAAAAGACCGAAATAGAGATGGAGAGAAGAAGAGGACAGCAGAAAGAGTAGAAAGAGACATTTATTAAGAAAGGAGAGAGAAAGAGGGAGAAAAGGAGACAGAAGAAGAGAGCGACGCAACAACGTAGAACAGGAGTAGGAATGAGGATGGAAGATAAAGCGAGACGGAGAGAAAATGAGGGGAAGGGGAGAGAGAGAAAGAGAGATAGAAAGAGGGGAAGGGAGAGAGAAAGAACGAGAGGAAAGGGTGAGCATCGGAGTAGTGCGCGGCAGAACGTGTCTTTATTATACGAAAGGAACGGACGGAGGAACCCGCCGACCAAGAGGCCTGCCTCTGATGATGTTGTACTCACGACTCCCTCGTTCGCTCGTACCTACTCGCCGCTTCGCGCGGCTCGCTCGACATTCTCGCGCACAGGATGCGTGTATCGTTCGAGGATGGCCAACTTTGCCCTCTGCTCCATCCCGGAGGACCTCCGCGCTGGCAACGCGGGGATCCAGCCGAGGAAGGAATCGGCGCGATCGTTAAACGGTCAATTATTCCTGACTCCCTTCGTGCCTCGCTTCTCCGCGCTTCTCGCTCTACGCGTTCTTATTTCTTATTCGCTACATTGTTATCGCAATGAAGATTAATTCTTGTTCACGCGTAACTGGGTGACGCGTCGAGGAAACTGTCCCTTAACTCGCTAGAAGTACCACGAATTAATTCTCGCAATTGCATGAGCAATTGTATTCACATTATGCAATTATTAAATATGTAAATGGCATGCAAATAACACGTGGAACGTTATGAACGTTGCGCTTGTGAAAAATCTAATATCAAACAAGCTCGAGCCCTGTTCTGCGGTCCACTAATGACACCAAAACCATGACATCGTGGTAGGTAAGTGTGTACACGCGGACGCGCACTATAGGAACGACGTGGTAAAATGAAGAAGTTGTGCGTGAACACTCGGCGGATCTGGATCCACAGAGCCATTAGTCGGCTGAAGCGCGGACCAATAAAAGCTCGGTGCTGCCGTCCACTGGCCATAAAGTCGTAGGATTCCTTGTTATGCGCCCGTGCGACTTCGCTCGGGGATTGCGGTGCCGTGGAGAATGGCGATAAGAGAGAGAGAGAGAGAGAGAGAGAGAGAGAAGAGAGTGGTCCGAAGAAAAAGGGAGGAATAACAATATACAACCCATGAGATAGAATGGAGAGAGAGAGAGAGAGAGAGAGAGAGAGGGAGAAAGAGAAAAGAAGAGAGATAGAGAAGCGTGTCATGGCTTCCAGATTCCAGGGGAAAAGGAAAAGACTCGTCGTCCTGAGAAGAGAAACGTGCGCGGGGGCAAAAGATAGAAAAAGGCGCTAAGAAGGCGCGGCTCTTATAAAATCGTAGCCTGCTCCTTTACTGGCATCGGGGCGGGAAATTATGTGTACGTTCCGCCGCGGAACCTGTTTCGGGTCGTTTCTCGCGTATAATTGGAACACGTCCGGAGCACAGCGCGGGACACTTAAGCCGCGACGCATCGACGCGTACAACTTCCTTTGAACTTTCGACATGATCGATCTAGATAGATGCGATCTAAGAGAAGGGTGATCGCTTAATCACGATTTAATTTCTCTAGAAGAGAACCTGTAGGCGAGATAGAATGTAGGAAAAATAAAATTAAAAATTTGATCAACTTGATCATACCTATCTGTAATAAATCGCGATAAAAACGTCAGTGAAAAATTTGACAAAAGACGCGGGTGAAAGTGATGAGCGACAATGCGAGAATGCAAGGGTTTCACGATCGCGTTTATCATAGTCATGCCCTCGTTATCCTCGGCTACTCTTAGAAAGGAAAGCCGCATACTGAAGGATTAACGAACAAAATAAGAGGAGACGTCATTTTTCTTCGAAGAAGAAATGTGTCGCTTGCAAGAAGTCACCTGAAGGAGCGTATTTGCGCGGCCGGCCGAAAATTAGCGCGGTGACGGCGATTAATGGCCGAGCCGAGAGTCAGCTCGCGCGATTTAAATCTCGCCCCTGACTATACGCCGCGTTTCTTCTCGCATCTGCTCTCGGCGTTTTTGCCGTTCCTCCGCGACAGCGTCACAGGGTTATCCGAGTGCTATGAACTCGTAAAGTCAGCGTCCGACTCGTCCGCAACGAATTTCTCACAGTGCGAAACGTAAAACTCTCGCCGTTGAGACACAATCTGACGTCTGAGTTGAAACTTGCGGGAAAATTGCGGTACCGGAGGTAATACTACAGAAAGATCGGACGTTGGATTTTTTTCGTCAACGCGCGCCAGGTTGTGCGACACATCGGAAGCCATAAGTCCGCTTCATGCGCGCGTAAATAACACAGTGCTCGATGTACACAAATATTAATTACCAGCGGTAGCCGTGTGCCTTTGATAAAAAACCATCGACGCACATTTCATTATGGGCTATCCCTTTTACGAGGTAACCCCTCGATATATAATCACCGGCCTACCGAATTAATGAAAGCAAAATTAAAGGCCCAGTCGCCTCTCATTAATCTCCGCCGCCAGGGGATGGACATCGGGCCGCGGCCGGGGCGCGCGTAAGAAGCAAATGACGGGTACGAAAAGATGATGGACGCGAGTTTTCGGGACACCCCGTAGCGCACGACGGCGCGCTCTCATCGAGGTCCCTGACTTAAGTGATGACGGCTATAATGCTTTATGTGCAAGGGAGAGTAGGTGGATAGGAACTTGAAAGAATATGGCGGGCTGTCAACAGGCTATAATTATGTTTTGTCAATCGCGTTTTTCAAATTAATGTTATTATTCTGATCAAAGCAATAACAATTAATATTGTAATCTCATTGTTATAGCTAAATAATTGAAAGAGATATTGAACTAGAAGGAAAACAATGAAGAAAATAAGGCAAACAACGCGTTCTCTAATGTTTCTCAAAGGAAGGCTCTGCCGGGTGGAAATTCTTCGCGATAAGTCAGGCTGCTTAATATCACCGAGCCGCGATGCGGATTGCAGCTTCAATTAACGTGGCCCATTAAGGGCGATTTACATCAGCTGCGGACGCGCGCGAAAAGAATGTCCCGCCGTTGAGTCTAATGGACCTGTTTGCACCTACCCTTCGTGTATGGTCCTGTTGCACTAATGAGCGCGGTAATACTCAGCGATACGTGACTGCAAATCTTGGTGAAAATTTCTCTGTGAAAATGTAGATTTTCTTTGAATTTTAAAAATAGCTTCTCGTATATTATTCTTGAAGAACATAACGCGCATAATAAGCGATCACGAGAAACCATGAAATCTCTAATTAGGAAAAATGTGCGGGTATCGTCTGATTCTGCCGATCGACGACGTAAACGTTTCCGCTCTTTTCACCGAGCGATACGAAGTTATGATCGTCGATGACGCGGCTATACGGTCGTTCTCGCGCGATATCTTGCATGCGAAAGTATAAGTGTCCGCCGCGTTCCGAGACTTCCAATTGGAATAATGGATATATGAGGGGAAGAAAGACGACGCGCACGCACACACGCGCATACGTTGCATCGGCGCTGCAACGCTCGATCTAAAAGCTCGATTCTGCGGTCGGCGAGACGCCGCGGAATTACGTCGGGTTATTTAAATTTATTAATTGAGCGATATCAATGAACTCGTGCGCTAACACAGTGCCTTCATTGAATTCACTCCGAGCTAGACCGGCTTCACGGTAACTCCGCACCGTCGCGCTTCACCTAAGATGGGTGGACTCTCTTCTTCCATAGGTGCATCCGATTTCTTGTGCATTTCTAGAAAGGTTTCTAAAAATTCTGTAATTTATTTATTCAATATCTCTATAACTGAGTAGATATAGAACGAAACAAAAATCGGTTTGTAATCTATTTTTCTTTACTTTCTTCGTCTCAAAGTTTTTGTAAGTGGTTGAAACGGAAGTTATACATATAGATAAAGCTTAACGCATAGCGTTGTTTTCGAGACAACTTTCGACTCATCGCGAGGCGGAACGCGGGACTCGGTTGTTGTCGAGCCGACTCGATTATTGGCGGGCCAATCATTTTAATGGCTAATGTCGAGGGCGACCGATAACCCGGTGCGATAAAAGAAGCATTTTTCGCAGAGATCGGTGATTGTATTGTAGTGACTATTGAAGCGCGTGAGCCTCAATTATGAATTAATCATAAAGACATATTGCCGCGACTCTTTAATTTAGCCCGGCGAATTTAGTTGAGAAGTTTCACTGGAAATTCCTGACGTTTATTTTCGCATCTGCGGTGGGCTAAAGGCGAGCGAAGTTGAACGTGCCTCGCGGATTCTCTTCCTTCAACCGAGTTCCATTGAAACGACGTGTAGCGGTTTTCTAACCCTTTCGTCAGTCGGACGTCCGAATGACAAAAGCGCCTGAAAACGAGATACCAAGTGCAAGTTGAGTGACTAATGAACGGTCGGTAGTCCGCGAAGAAAGTGGGCGGTGAAAATTAAATAGCAGGCGCGTCCAAAAAAATAGCAGAACGTTTTCGGTCGTCAGGTGCTGCGGCGACTGCACCGCTTAATCCTGATTAATGTCCTTGGAAACTCGCGCTAATGCTAATGCCAGCCAGACCGCATCTCTTCTCGGCTCATCCCGTGTTCCCTTTTCTTCGCCTTCGTCATCGTTTCTACCCGTCCAGATCTTCACCGGTCGATGACTTCTATCGCCATTCCGAATTTACGAATGAATCCAGAATCTTTATCTCCGTTTAAAATTAACACTTGTCCAGATATCATCGATGAGATCTCAGGCGTGCATTTTATATATTTTATAAGAGATTGATAATCAATGATGAATAATCCAAAAAGATTCTGCCAGTAAAACTGTGGCGAAGATAATCTGGTTTTATTCAATTTGTCATGCTAGAAGCGAGATACGTTGTCGGTGTGAGAGCCGCTTGAGGATCGTGACCGACGATTGAGTTGTATCCAGCGTTTGTTAAGGCCGCTAGAGTGAAAGAGCGAGAGAAAGAGAAAGAGGGGAAGAGCACGATGAGAAGAAGGTAAAGGAAGAGGAAAAGAGGGACGAGTCGACGAAGGGATGGAAGCGCGAGGGAGAGAGAAGATTCCGATCGAGACGTACGAGACGATGCATCATCTACGGTCGCCTGTGAATCGGACGAGGATGAGGATGGAACGTTTTCGTGCGAGCAGGACACAGGACGTAAATTCACGTGCACACGAGCGAAGAAGCGCGTCCGCGTGCGCGCACCGGACAAAGAGGCATTCGTGCAGTAAACTCGCACGATTTTCATGGCGCGTAAAACCCGCCTTTGCTCGCGTATAGACGATATCCGCACACGATGCACGAACACCAGCGTAAACGCACGCACGCATGGATGATACCATTGACAATTGCTTCGCAAAAATAAGCGGTCAGAGAAAAAAAATGGAAGCTCGCGCGAGCGAGTCTTTGCATATTTTGTATTGATTGAAGCTTCGAGAAAATTACATCTAACAATGAATAGCGAGAGAGAGAGAGAGAGAGAGAGAAAGAGAGAGGGAAGAACAAAAATTATCCGCTCGTTTTCGTCCGCGAAATCTTCGACGCAGCCGAAATACACGTCGCGTCAATTTTTTGAGACGAGCACGGAATAAATACGTACCACGCGTCCCGTGAGTGCGATTACGGACGTAGGAGTGGTGGAGAGGTTGCCTGGGGGGCAAGCATCTGGCCGTAATTACTAAATTATCCTTTAACTTCGCCGTCTACTCGGGACCGTGCCGCGATCTTATCCGAGAGGAGAGGGTTGTGCCTAGGTTTACTCAGCCAGGCCGAGTGAAACGATCGCCGTTTATCGTCGGCATTCCCGTGGTGAGAGCAGGACGAAGCCAACGGGCTTCGGGTAGATAAGGACGGAGAAGCGGAACGCGGTACGTTTTGCTAGATGTCGGCACGTTAAATTCTCTGGTAATCGGTACCAGCGAGCGTCATCGATGTCAGAATGACTCGTTCGGTTATTCACGAATCGCAGATATTCCAACTTATCGCGGAACTCGTAATTGCCGATCGCACGATCACATTCGCTTCTTTCTGCGGGAAATGCACCCTATATATGTAAACACATCTATCTAAATGCATCTATCTATCACAGGATGTTGTAAATAAAAAGCATTTTTGTGATACTAAAAAAAAATTTTAGTTAAAAACGGACGAATCAAAAAATCTTGTAAGGTTGATGAAATATTTTGATTATTATAATAGAAATTCTGGTTATTATAATGTAGAACTCAATACTTTATAACTTACAACAACCAGAATATTTGATCAATCCTACAAGATTTTTCTGATTCGTCCGTTTTTAACCAGAATTTTTTTTCAATATGCGAATATGTGATACATAGGCGAAGAGTATAAATTTAAAAAGAACGTCCTTTATCCCTCATCTCAGCAATTGGCGAAACGGCGAATTCTTTTTCGATAATGATAGCTTTATCATCGTGAAGGATTAAGAATATATATGCAGCTATTATTTAGAACATCTACCTATCAACGAGACGTACGTACGATCGATCGATAGATCCTGGGTGATCTCAACAGCCGCTCCACGATCTTTATTTTTTTTGCTGCGAGCCGCCGAGGGCTGGGAGAGGTTAAGCCGAGCGGATAGGTAGATATTCGTGGTAGGACGATCTTGAAGGTAAGAGGCCAACCGAAGAAGGCACAGGGGAGGAACGAAACGGAGCGGAACACGGTGGAGAAGAGGCCGAGGAAAGGGCAGCGAGCTGTCCAGGTCGATGATGCATGGTACCAACGACTCGGTCGTGCTACTCCTCTGCGAACTTCATCTTTGATGCCGCTCCGCTTGTTCACTCCATATCGCTTCTCTTCTTCGGGTCTCTCATATTCGCGTACAATCGTCAATTTTCTTTCACGACCGATCGATGAACGTCTAGACTCGAGACTCGAGTTTCTAGTGAAAAATTTAATGACTTAAAATTGTTCAATATAAACAAATTTTCAGTATACAGCATTAAAATTGTCGTATTATTGCTCTGCACAAAGGGCACAAAGAAAATCGCCATATATTTTGAAACATTTTATTCTTAATTGGCGCTACGCAAAATCTCTCCTCCTCTTCATCGTCCTTGGTTTCGCTTTTATTTTGTCGTGTGCTCCGACTGTTTCTCCGTCGCAAATCTCGCACCTGCCGCGAAGAAGGATGAAGACATACCGATCAAGAGTTCCCGCTGCGAGACGCATTAGTCGTTACTCGGGATACATCGGACGTCCCTCTTATTCCTTGGCCAAGCAAGCTCGGTTCTGCGCATATACAAATGCGCGCCTCGAAGCAGCATTATCGTTCGCTATCGCGTTCGCGGAGTGACGCATCTCGACGCATTCGCGACAAAACTCGTTTTCGCTCGTCCTCATTTGTGAGCGTTGTTATACGCGACCGATAATAGAGTCCGCGTGTCTTGTCGGTGTTTAATCCAAAGAGAATTAATATAAATGTAAAATAATTAATAAAAAGTTATAATTCTAACGTCTTAATATACGACGACGTAGCAATCAAGGGAACATGACTAGTTAAATTGTTTTCTAAAGAAAAAAAATTCTAATTAACTCGCACGATCAATAAAGAAGTAAAGAAATTTCTTAAAGTTTACACTATTCAATAACTTGATAAATAGCTCGATGATTTATAGTGGTCTTTATCCAGCAATAGGAAAGACTGATAGGGTGAAGAAGCCATTTGGAGAACCATCGCGCGTGCTCCCGACATTGATTTGTTGTCGACGAATCGAAGGCAAGCAGGCCGAATCGTACGAGCGAACGAATGCTTGATACCTGCCATGGATTGGCCGGTAATGCGATCACGTTTCGCGGTGAGCCGATTGAACGAAATGCCCGGCGAGCCAATCAGCCAATCGATTTTACGAGCGCGCGAGAAAATCGAGGGGCGGCTTCGGATGGAACCTCGTTCGCTCCTGGCTCTCGATCTATTGCAAACATTGCGATGAATTCGGCACACGCGGCACGTTCTCAGCAATGGCGCGGACACATGGAGGAGCTTTAAGCACGTCGCAGCTGCAAAATTTCCCGTAGGAATTCCGATGAAACGGACGTTCTGCTTTCGCCCGTGAAAACTGCTTCTCCGCGAAAGGAGAGATCGTTTGGCGCGCATCGGCGTAGGTCCGTCGTGAAAGTTGAGACTGATACACAAGGAAGCATTCTCGATCATTTGGACGTCCACTCGAACGTTCGGTAAACGTTGCCGGATATTATCTTTCGTTTGCACGCGAGAGAGGCGTTTACTTTTTCGATTAAGAGGGACCTCTGCCCACGTGGCACTCTGTTTCTTCGAAGAACGGAAACTCAGGTGCGAATATAGAAAATGTTGAAAAATCCCTAATTGGCTTTTGAGAATACGAATCTTTTTTAATATTATCATTTTCATATTTTTTCATATCATCATGTAAATAAAAAATGTAATTTTCTTTTTAAAAAGATTTTACGATTTCTTTGATGAAGTCATTTCTTTCTCTAAATAATGCCAAGAAATAATCAGCGTACGAAATTTTATTCTGCTAATTTTTAAACACTTCCACGATTATTAGCCGCGATATATCGCGATACGAAACGTTCACGCATCTATAGAATCTTATTAAGTCGGTAATAACCTTTTCATATTTGAAATGGTACTCGAAATATTAATTATTTCGTTATTAATTATTTCATCATACAATACGTACAATCACATACCGATAAGATTTCTATGACCACAGTTATGCGCGCGTAAAATCCGCGACGTGTTACGTGATATAATTTATGAGCCAATAACACTCAAGCTCGATCGGCTTTCTCGCAAAAATCGTGACGGCATTTATGTGCCGATGTGTTAATTAGTGCATCCACCGTGACGCTCAATGCGAGTCCCACGCGCCGGATGAGGACGAGTTTTTCGACCGGCACGCAAGACTCGGTTTGTATAGAAAGAGGAGCCTGTTGACCGGCGTGGGCGGACCGCGTTTTTAGGTCAAGCCCGAAAGAAGTATCGCTCTTGTGTGCCCATCGGCTGCGCATGTTTCGTGTCGGAGCACGGAGCGTGAAAATCTTCTCGTGTGAGAGGAGATTCGTGGAACGCGTGTACAAATTGCTACGGATTTCCACCGTCAAGACCTCCATGGAATCGTTATCGGCTCTGAAAGAACAGGAAGCCGCGTGAGCAATCGTTCGCTCAGCTCGCGCGCGATCGCGCACGCATAGATGCGGGACGCTGAAGATCCGAGAGTGCACGCAGATCCGCAATAATTTCTGCACGGTGCACGTGGCAGGATCACGCGCGTGGCGTAACCGGTGCGCTCGCTCCGGCGCGGCGCGCGCTCCCTGATTTACGAGCGGCGCGGATTAAACGCGATCCGCGCCTTTCAACACCGTTTCGCGTTTACTCACCCGCCGCTTTGCATAATTCTCGACATACGCTAGATTACTCGCACGTAGGTTGGGGGGAAGGGGAGAGGGGAGACACGTATCGGGAAGACTACCACAAATGTACGCTCTTAACGCGAGTAACGATGCTATAAATAATTCCCGCTATTACGCGCGCAACAATTGTACGTATAAAACTGTCGAAAGAAATTACGATTTCTATTATTTATTTTTCAGTAAATCCTCGCATGCATATTTCAGGATCAATCATGACGGTGACAATAATCTGATAAAGCAGAAGCGATATTTTTCAATGATGTGTATTTATCGCAAAGTAGTTAAAGGAATAAGAGCCATTTCTGTTGGCAAATGTCACGCTAATCGCGCGTTTATTGCTACGTCGTTAATTCTTGCGAATAGTAGTTTCTTCTAAGATAAGATAAAGGATATAGCGTTAATAAGAAAGATAAGGTGCAATATCGGCGATTTTAGACGGAAATAGGACGATAGAAACGTAACCGTAAATCGTCGTAAACGTAAAATGCCGATTTTCATATCGCTGAGAATAATGATAACAATATTTTAAGCATAACTGTGCTACGTGTTTCTTCGCTGCTGCGGCAAGCTGAAGACGAATATCGAACTTAATTAGCTCTTCTTTTAATATAATTAATTTAACAAAAGATATACTGAAAAAAAATTCAGGTTAAAACCGGACGAATCAGAAAATCTTGTAGGATTGATTAAATATTCTGGTTATTATAAGTTATTAAACTGAATTCTATTATAATAACCAGAATATTTGATCAATCCTACAAGATTTTTCTGATTCGTCCGTTTTTAACAATTTTAACCAGAATTTTTTTTCAGTGTACACAAATATTAATTAACTCTTCCTGCGATGTAATTAGTTTAATGAGATATAAAACTATTTTTATTAGCATCCTGACGAAATGCCGCGCTTCACCACGTGGTTTCACCACGTGGTCACCGTTGCCGCGTTTTTTATCCGTCCTACGCTAAATTCGCTCCGAACTACGCGGCGAATCTAGCGACATCTCGGAGGCCTAATCGATCCGCGCGATTACGATCCATTAACCTCCCTAATTGCTCCATGCACTGTCCGAGTATTGTTTTCTAACGCGCCCGTCGTTGTATGTTTTGCAGGCACCGGTCGTTCAAGAGCCGTGGGTCGCCGTCCGGAGCGTCGAGGATCGTCGAGAAGCATCGAGTGCGGCCCCGTGACGGATTAATTGAGGAAGGTGATCGCACTTGCTCAGGATATTTACGTAACGGTGGTCAGCGCGTATCCGCCATGATGCCGCGTTTCTTCTCCGACTTTCGTGCGACCCGTCGCGAGTGCATCGCGATAAATCGGAAGTGCCGGGAGTGAATATACGATCGTTTCAAAGTGTCTAATCGTCCTCATCGGCAATTAACTTTCGCCCGTTCCGAATTATTCGCGAGTGTATGTTTTATCATCAGTGCGTCGAGGAAGGCGAGCGATGAAGGAAGACGAGGATGCAAGTGCAAGGAGACTGAAGGGCATCGGGGAGTCGCCGCGACGGGAAATCTCAGCCGAGGAAGGCGATCGCTGCTTGTCTACGACGGTGAGTGATAAGTTTTTCAATTATATTTTTATTTCCTATGCTTTTTCTTCATGCGAAGAAGAAATATCCCAAAATCAATACCCTGAAGCATGAGAAATGCATTCACCGGACGCAAGTGCGTCGGCGTTGCGTTCGAAAACGATTAACGATTTTTCGAGTAATTTATCGTCGCGCTGCCGCCGCGGCACCCTGCGATTCTCTTTGACGCGCCGAATACGTAGTAGATCGCGATGCCCGCGCTAGGAGAGGCCAGAGAGAGACTCGAGAGGAGAGATTGAGTTACCAAGATAATCGGATGCACGCCCATTCGCACGACCACGCATCTCCCGGGATCTTTTAGGCGCGGTTCACAACGCGCGCGAGTTGAACTTCCCCGAGAGAGATACCCTTCGTCGATGACCTCGCGGTCGCCGCGCCTCCTCCGCGCCCTCTCCGCCAGGGCACGAGGATCCGCGAGGATCGCGCGCCCGGCCACTTTGTTTACATCCCGTCGACGGCCGATCGATCGCCGTTGCATCAGCGTGAAATACGCTCCGCGGACGCTGATGAGATGATCATTAAGGATAATCGGCGCCGCTACCGAGGAAACGATTGATTTCGTTCTCGCGCAACGAATAGGCGGAGCGCGCTCACTTTCGACTTATCGCCGGAGATATTAGAAACGTTTCTAAATAATCGTTTTCATTAACAGCTCGATAATTGAATTGAGTCGGCTCTCCGAGAGCAGGCGGCTGAGATTTCATCGGATTTTATTTTTTCGATTCCGCCGGAATTCCCGGGGCTTCTCGATATCTCGATCCCCCTTCGATCCGCGAGTGCCCCTCGAAGGATTCCGACCTCTATGAATTCGAAGATCTATAAAGATCCACGCGGTGGGGTTACGGAACGCGACGGGGGCAGATGGGCTCGGCAGCGCACACAAAAGCGATAAATCAACGTAATAAGTCGGACCTGGGAGAAACATCGAGTCCATAAAGATGTTGGTTTAGGACACACACGCATTTCTCCGAGGCGTGCCCCTCGCGGCATCGCGGGCCCCCTCCTCTCCTCCTCTATCTTCGCTCGCTTAGAAAATCATGAATCGCCTCGATCTCGATCCGAGGAGCCGGAGCGGAGCACACCCGCGTGTGCCGTGGGATCTAATAAAGGGAAAGATATAGCCGGCACTCGTGTTTTCTCTGTATATATAAAAATGTTTTGCTTACTAGCTCTCGTTCGGAGCGACCGTCAAAGCGTGAGATAATAAACACCGATCCACGAGGTGTCAGTTGAAGTATGTGCGAATTTGGCCGCGCAATCTGTGTTATACGGAAAATAAACATTAAAAAATTTATTTAACCGCCGATGCAATAGAAGAAAAGCAACTAATCGTCTACGATATGTACTTAATGAAAAAAAATCTTCTGTCTATATTATTTTAATAACGCAAAGTAATATATGAAAATGCTGTAGTGTTACAAACAAGTTTAATCCTTAATTTTGTATACTATTTATTACTTTGTTGCTTTTTTATTCATCGTAATATATCGTCTGTAAATTAATAATTTGCTTTTTACTTCGACGAAGCAATGCCGAGTATTTTGCCTCCGCTTCTCGTTCCCCTACATAAAGATTCGATTTGGATCTCTCGAAGCTTCCTTCTCTCCTTCCGAGAACGGAGGAAGTCGAATGTCGGGGGAAGAACCGAAAGATTAAAGGGCGGAGTTAATGGCTCAATTAGCGCGGTTGGCAGGCAGCAAAACACGGAATGGAACTCGGACGGAAAAACTCACGCGGCGGCTAGGATCTCTCGAATTTCACGCGCGGGAAAATCTGATCGATTTTTTAGAAACTTCAAATGCTGTTTCATTAGAAGAGATAAATAAATCCCTTCAAATAATAACTGCTATTTTGGGATACAAAATATTTTGAATTTTTTATCGCGCATCCACATTCCACATGCGCGTACAACTTGATAATATAATCACGCATTTTCCAATATGTAATAGGTTTCTCCTTAGACAAGACAGTTGCATGCTATTCGCATATTAGTACTCGTCGTAAAATATTAATGATTGTTTGCGATGTTGTCCGGAGAAAAGCCGAAGCGCTAATAAAACCTGAGGCAGGACGTTCGCCCGTACATTTTTCTATCCGGCGACGGAACGCGCTCGATAGAAGTCGGACGATAACTCGAGAGTTTATTGTCCAGGAATATCGCCGTTCCAGGCGACGCCGATTTTCGCCACGAAATTGCTCGGCTACTCGACTTTAGCTGGGTTTATGGTTTTGACGTAGGCGCCGCGCGCGCTCGCGACCAAAGAAAGAAAAGATCAGCGCCATTCCGGTGGCGATAGCGTGGCGCGCGTTCCCGCTCGCAGAAAGCCCGATCTTAACGATTCCTCGCGTCTCGGCGAATCGATGATAAAATCGAAGAACGACGTCCGCGCGCCCGTCGCCGACCGGCATTAAAGTCGACCGAGGGGTTCGGGTTTATGGTTTCCGCGGCACAGATACCCGCTGCCTGGCGCAACGAAAAAGAAAGCTTAACTGGAAAACCGTGTCCGCCGCCTCTGTCAGCTGTCATTACGCGTCGTTAACTTGACAGTGGACAGAAAGTCAACGGCGGCGTCCGGCCCGGCGTGCGGACGGATCTATATGGTCGACCTATACAAGGATTACGAGTCGGTCGGTGCGCCTCGCGGATAGAGCGGTTATCTTTATGCCGTTTCTAAGAAGATTCTCGCCTTCCCTCTCACCATCTCCGTGTTTCTCTCCGCGCTTTTCGTTTCACGCTTCGGTGATCGCGCGCGCGTCCGTTCATCACGCTCTCAGGATTACCCAAACCGACCTGCGAACAACCTTTTTTTCCTTGGTGTCTAATGATCGTAGAATGTATCGTTTACATGATAATCATCTCGTCAAACTCAAAGCCTTACGCGACGTCTCCGAAATTACGCAAAAATTCATAAACTTATGCCTCAGATAATAGCCTGATAACTTCAATGATTTGTATGTGTATAGACTGAGAGAAAAATCAGTCTAACACGAAATATGAATAACTTAACTATATGCATCATTGTGTTAACTGTAATTATCGTTAGAAATATTATAAAATTATGATTGAGTCCAAAAGTAACTATTATTTTTCTCTCAGTGTATAATCGTAGATATACAAATAATAAATCCCCTCACATGAAATGAAACATACGTGACAAATACATAATTAAACAACAAAATGAACGATAACTTATTTCCGTACGAATTATCTTACTTCACTGAACCAGCATAATGGTGCGCGCCCGAGTCGGGATAATCCCCGGAGTGTGTTCTACGGGAGAAACATCCCCGTTAATCTGTCGCTTGTAATCCCGCATCTCTTCGCCGAAGGGACGCGCGGGATGTAACAATCTCGACAATCGGATTAACCCCGCGGGTGAGAGAAGGGCCAGACGCTTCTTCTCCTTGGACCGGACGCGACTCTCGATCGGAGGGCGCGGTTCATACACGCGGTTTACACATTTAAACAGTCAGATATTCGAGATGTGTTGCTCCTACGCACGCACGGGAACCCTCTCCCGGGCCATTCTCCCGGGGGCCCGGACTCTCGAAGAAGAGATCCCGAAGTGGTAAATTCTCGAACGCCATAACACCGCCACCGTGCGTTTGTTTGGACAAGGGCATTATGAGATTTTATGCGAGCCACGCGTGCTTCGTCGACTTACAACGTTGTTTATGCACCCAGCGGCACACCTCGCGCCTGCCTGCCTCCTTCCTTTCCTTCTCCGTGCCTCCCCTCTGGAAGGAAGAGGCCACCGTACAATGTCGGCTCGTTCTCTCCGATCCACCCCTACTTTTCTGCGTTGCGCTACATTTTTCTCGTTCCCATCTTCCCTCAAAAGGACTTCGACGACCGTAGTACAAAGTGTTACAGAAATCAGGGCGCGTTGTTATCTCAAAAAGCGCGAATCATGGTTTTCTTAACACTCGACGAAATATCGTGGGAGCCGGGCAAGCAGACCGGACTCTAAAAATATCCTTCCTCTATATCGCAAGAGGAGATACTCGAAAGATCAATATTAAATCTCGTGCAGCATCGGGATACCATCTTACTTTGACACGCTCTGCGTAACTCATTTATTTCTAAACACATTTCACATTCTGATTTAAAATAACGTAACTGTTATATTATTACGTTATTCCAGAAGCCCTTTATAAAAATTACTAACTTTTATCAATATCGTGCGTTGTGCAACAATAGATGTAACAGAATTAACTATCGATAGCATCATTATCTCTCGACTTCCACGAATCTTTTGTTTTGTCGACGCACGTACTGTTCATCGAGCAAACGAAAAGCACATCAGTGATAATGAATATTTATTTGAACGAAACGAGCCGCGAGAACCTTTTGACGCGCCGCAATCTCAGTGGGGAGAGATACACCGACTCGGTTGAAGCAGACAAAACAAACCCGACTTATCAACGAGTACCATCGCCTAATTGTCTCATTAAAACGATTAGCCTCTGGACGAGTCATCCCAACTAGGGATACATTTCTCACGGGTGGCAAGAAACGTCTTTCGTTACTATAACTTCTAACAGCATTCTCCATTTCATTCATTACGACTATAAATTTATTTAGAATAACATGTATTTGTCTATAAAATTATAAATTCCATAAAAAATAGCCGTCATTAATTATGCAATTTATACAATGCAACGTATAAGATAATTTAACAAGTTATAACAATTATTTTATTGTTTAATATTGATTTGATGAGTCGCGTTATTTTTATATTTATTACTTACAAAAAGAAAAGCAGCAGTTAAAAAATTTTTATTTTAATTTTCATCTTTCTCTAAAAGAAATGTATAAACGAATGAAAAGTAGATAAAATTATATTTTTCAACAAGAAAATTTTCAAAGAATTCTAAATGCGAGATATATTTTTAGGTATTAATTGATTAACGGTTCACATAGATCAATATTATCAAGAATTAAGGGTTAACGAAGCTTCGCTTGCGCGCAAAATTCTTCCCTCTCGCGTGCATACACGCGTATTCGTGCCATGTTGTAGCGACCCGGGGTTGTATGCAAGCATGCGGTACGCTATCGCGACGTATCGTATCGTATCGTACCCGGGTATCGTGTGTCTTCTGCGGGCCGAGGCTCCTGGCACAAAACGTGGGCAGCGGCGTTATGAATGCGTGGAATTTATCAATGGACGGCGCGCCAATGATAAATCGCACGTGCAGTGCGTATCCGCGATGGTCGGCACCGGTGGCTCTCTATTCGCGCGAAAGAGGCACGGAAGAAAGAGGCGAGGGACGCGCACGGCCTCCCGAAGCTGGAAGGGAATGTCTTCCTTCGACGAGTTCCTACCGTGTGCATCGCGACGCCGCGCGCGCTGACAAATCGCTCTCCCGTTTTTACGCACATCTGTATGTTGCCGCGCAGCCGGCGGCGTACTTGGGATCGCGTATACGCCCGGTCGTGTTTACGCCGTCATACGAGCACCGAGAAATTATTAGAGGGGTGGAACGACGGAGATAGAAGAAATCGAGATTGCAATACAAACGAGGCATATACGAGGCTCACTTTTTTATCGGGGACCTTCTCGACGCTGCGATCTGGGCGAAAGGTAGAATCGCGCCGAGGTATTCGTTAGATAAGCGAAGAAGGGGCGTATTTACTTTGCGACGCGCGCTCGAATTGCATCGTTCCACCCGCTCGTTGGCATCGAAGTGAAATCCGAACGAACGAGTATGCAAAAGTAACGTCGCGCGACAAGCGGAACGAGAAGTGTCGCGGCAACACTTCACGCGTCTCGGACGAGCGTATTTCCGATAAGCCGAAAGCACACGCGGATCGCGACCGCGCCTTATAAGCGCGAGTGAAACGGTCCGATCCGGGCGAGCGAATTAAATGAGCGAACCCGCGGGGAATCGCGTATCCACGGCATCCCGACAACGGGCAAACATGGCTCGATAAAACCGAGTTCAGGGATTCGCGACGCGCCCGACGAATTAAGAGGCGTGTCCTGCCGTCGCCGTCGCCGCCGCGCCGCGAGGAATTTGCGCCGATAAAGCGTACGTAAGTAAAAGGACTCCGCGATATTTTACGTGCGCGTGATCCGATCTGGACGTCGCCTCGTCGGCGATGGCCACGAGAGAGGGTCCAGCGAATACCAGCATGTCTGGTAGCCCGTGCATCTCGTTTGTTTTCCACGACGCGGGACAACAGCCCGCATCTTCGTCCGTAGTTCCCTTCCGTTCCCAACCGTTCCGCGACGGCCCACGCGATGAAGAGATTCATAAACGGGACGCGAGACGATCCTGTTGCATTGTTTGTGTCCCGTTTCGCGGCAGAACGAGATCTTCCTCCCACGACCGGTGCGTGGGGTCAGCGATGACGCTTCGGTTGCGATTACGATAAAAAAGGTTACGATAAGGGACCATCTTCCCCAGGTCTCTTCGATGCTTGGATTCGCGTCGTGTGTCTTTTATTCGATTCCAGAATGTCGTTATCAGCGGGGTATCATCAAAGTGAGCCGAGTTGTCTTTCCGAGATACCATCTCGTTCATTCGACGATGCATTAACTAATAGAATTAAGCGTTTAATGTCTTAAAACGTCAGACGCGACTCGTCAGCGGAGGCGCGCGCGATAACGCCAACGTGGAACCGACTATGTCGTTCGTTGTGACGGAGCGAAACACCGAAGGCAAAAATACACGGCGTGTCTCGCATCCTCGTAAAGAGACGAAAATATCTGTTCAAGACGGCGAGAGGAAGGCAGGGACGGGATACGGCGCTCTCGGCGCGTACCATACACTTTACATCCGCCATCGTTTCTCTATCTAATTCCAAGAAGCACCACGGAAGTTTCGATAGACTCGGGAATGATCTGCGTGCGATAGAGATGAGAGTCGAGAATATCATAAAATGAAAATTGATGAGACGTATTCAAAACTCTTACGAGCATTATAAGAATTATTAATATTGCAATATATTTATCAATTGAATTTATCAATTGAATAGTAATTAAATAATAATAATAAAATATTCTCCAAGCATTAAGAATCTATAATTGAAGTTATCGATCAATGGGATGTATAAAGTAATGAGATGTATGAAGAAAATAATCTCCTCGATAATACTCGAAACATCACTCAATATATCGAAATCTTCATCTCGTCGCTTTAGCACATCCGGTTTATGCAAGCAACGAACCATGTAATAGCCGTAAGATTTAATTACGTTGTTCTATGATCGAGAGCGCTATGCTTTTCAACATCTGTGAAAAATTACAAACATAGTACAAACATAGCAATTAAATAAATTATAAGGTACCGACGGCAATGATATATCCAACGATATTAATAATTCAGTCTCTCATTTTTTTCCGTAGTCACCAAATAATCTTTATACATTTCTTATTTATCATATGTGAAAGCTGTGCGGCAAGAAAGTATCTTCGTCCCTTGAAATTTTGTTTCTTAACTATTTACTCGTTTACAAGTCAAGACGAACCCATCGGTCACGCGTGGTCGGTCTTCATCGCAGTCTTTTACAGACATGCTCGCCAGTATGTGCGCGCGCTACTTGTCCGATCTGTCACATAACTCGGGGTGACTTTACGACGTTTTACAACGTCGCTGTAAAACCACGAATCCTCGTGAAGACGCGCATCTCTCTCGTGAATTAGATTCGCGTGGCGCGATTTTCTTCGGCGTGTGTCTCCCTTTTTTCTCCCCCTCTTTGTCCTGTCTTTTCTTCGTTTCTTTAGATTTTCATTCTCTACACCGGTTCACGCCGACATCACCATTCGTTTAGCCGCGCGCGCTTACAGCGACCGCGACGAAGCCGACGCGATTCGCTCCTCGGCCTCCTACTGCGAGCTTCAAGATCGTGGCACGAATAAAGAAAGCGGATGAACAAAGGACGAGGCGAGAGACTCGATAATCGGTGCGTCTCCTCGTGAGAACCGCGAAATTGGTACCGCTGAACTCCTCTTTTGTTCTATAATCCCCAAAAATTTTTGGAACGCCCTTAGAAAACGCAAATGCTTAGCATGTCTTGTGACTTATACATAAAAATAAATAACACAGATTTAGAAAATATACGGATGTTTAATAAATTTTTAAAATATTGAAATGTACTTTAACTTTTTTCAATCTTAATCAAATTTATACACACATTTAACAAATTAATTATTAGTTACGTTTTCTTTATCGCATATTTCTTTATCGCGCGTATAATTATCGCAAAACGAGTAGTCATATATCTATTCTTATATTCGAATTGGCAAACATTACGAATTCGTCTGTACACGCGTGTATGTGTCTACATGTTGATATTTACATCGTGCTTCATTACATGTAAATTTAGGCAATTCTTAAGCGGATCAAGCATAATTCAACGAGGATAATAATCGGTACAATTATACAGATCAATATTCTACGCGCGATCATACGCAATTTCGCGTCCCCAATAAAATTGCCGACCAGGATTTATTAGCTGCTCGCACTCCACTACCTGTCCCTTCTTATCGATACGGTATTGCGGATGATCGAGAGGGTGGCAACTGTTGCAATTAAATGCTTAATTGGACCGACATACTGCAGCTCCGGTGATTGCCGTCCCGGAACACCTGCTACAGTTGCTGGCTGATTTAATGCTGTGGAAGAATCAACGCCGAGTTTTACAACGTTCTTAATGCACCTGTTTTTTTTATCTCTCTTTGTCGTCCCCGTTAAAATATTCATGCCGAGACGCTCGAGATTAAGCGACTGACTTTTCGCATAATTGTCACTTTAATTGTGCATTATTAATTGACCACCAAGTCGGTGAAGTGTGACGGTGATTAACTGCGATGTTCCGTGATACTGAGAGAAGTCGTGCGTTAAATTAAAATCATAGAAACATCAGTGTAACAAATGTGCATTTCGGATGCGAGTAGTTACTTGTGCCTCATTTTCTGCGAGTATTCGTGAAAGTATCCTCCCGTATCTCTCGGGGATATCATAGGTACCTGAGATCGAGAATAATGGCGCGGCCTCTATTAGCCTTTCGACGGGGCACCGCAATTCCACGGTGAAAATGAAGCGCTGAAAGGACGGAAACCGCGGCTTTGTTCGGTCCGCGTCGAAGCGTCTAATTATTGCGTCGCTCGCCGCGCCACTCCGTTTCCACCGTCCGAGAGAGTGCCTAGCCCCCGACGAGAGTCGGAGGAGGTAATCTCGTTGCGTGCAATCGCGTGTCGTGTTCGCGGAACGTGAAAACGTGCGAAGAGGCTTTAATTAACTCGATTAAGACGTTAAGCGGCTATTCCACCGGTAACGTGATTCTCCGTCGAGCTCCTCTCGCCTGTGTTTGATTCGATACTTAAAGCGTCGCATGCTTTCCGATCTCGTCGATTCTCCCGTCGACAAGCTTCTTGTTAGCGCTTCTTGTTTCACTCGCGCAATAACGCGACGTACTACTACTCGCCGATCATTGTGTATGCAAATATAAATAAAATCGTTTGCGCTGTTTTCATTAGACGCAATCATGTTACGTAAAATATAACATAGTCAATTTGCGTCGGTGTGCTTCATATTCTTGCATGTGCAAATTATAGATGATTACGCATAAATCAATGTCCTTTCGTTTGCATGGAGCAGCGGGGAAATTGTGAGTGAACTAATTATTAACCAAGTTCGATCGAAATTCCGCGAACCAATATTACAGCCTGCTCCTTACGAAAGGGTGACGTGTAATAACATGCAAACTCTTAAATCTTAATTCTAATCGTTAGCGGTGTGCGCCGAGTTGAAAACTCATGTGCACTCGGTGGCTATATCGCGTATCTTGATCCATATCTAATGACTTTGAATTCTACTTAAATATAGGTAGGAACAATTACGATCACGAAGGATAAGTTTGAATAGCAAACACGAGCAGACCCATAATGAGACAAGATACACAAACTAATTCGTTTACGATAAATCTTTTAAACCGAAGATTTCATTGTACCATTTACGTTTAAATGCATCACGGGTTTCTCCCGAATGCTCTTTCTCCTACACTGTTAAACTCATAGTGTCAAATTATACTGAATTTGAGTCATTTTTAACTATTCCATAGGTCGCCACTGCTCCTACTCAATATTTCATTAATTTTAACTGATATGGAAGTTAAATTAGATAAATTAACAACATATTGAGTAAGGCTTAATTTTTCGTTAATTTTATCTGATTGTTTTAGTCAAATTAAATGAGTAGGAGCAATGGCAACCCATAGGAGTTTACAGCGTAACGTTTCTGAAAAAATGTTAGAATTTAAGCTTAATCAAGCTTAAACTTACACTTTTGATATAATTTTTCGATACAACACGTTCTTGACACTCGTCACAGCATGTCACGTATGAATTGTTGGAAGTAAAATAAGTAAATAGAAACGAAAACTCACGGGTGATGCGGTGGTGGATGGAAGGCTACGGCGGCGGCTGCGGCGGCCGCCGCCGCGTGGTGCTCCCAGGCCGCGGCCGCCGGATGCGCCGGATGCGGCGGCGGTGGTGGCCCGTGATGCGGATGAAACGGCGGCGGGGGTGCCGCATGGGGGTGCGGATGGAAGGCCGCGTGGAAGGCCGAGTGCGAGTGATGCGGCGGTGGCGGCGGCTGCAGCAACGAGAATGCCTCTTGATGATAAGCGACCTCCTTCTCCGGCATCTTGCCGGCGGCCGCCGTCGCTGCGGCTGCTGCTGTTGCTGCTGCTGCCAAAGCCAGCTGTCGCGCCAGAAAATCGCCGCCCGTCCCTTCCAGGATCAAGGTAGATTGCTCGTCGTCCTGGCACCCTGCTTGCAGCACCGATGCGACAAACGACGGGCGACAATGGCGGACATAATCCGTTCTCAAAGAGACGGTTCACTTGTCTTTAAAAGAAGCCGCGGCGATGAATGCCTCACCGCAATTGCTCCTCGTTTGTCCTCGATCGAGATGACCGACGGTGTCTCGTGCACTTTTCTCCACATCTACATTCTCTCGTTGTTGGAGTTTGAATAGTGAAAACGTGTCTCGAGTTGATAGAGGCCCGTCGGCACTTCCGGAGGTACTAAATCCTATTGAGTTTTCAACGGCGTCCACACGGTTCTCGCGAACAATTGTATATCACTTCCCTTGAAAAAGCTCCTTAGATTCTCGATTTCGTCTGCGACAGATTTAATTGCGGACAGCGTTTCGCCGACGGATTCAAATTATCTAACAACTTTACTACCGACGTAAGGCTCCTTTCACTGGCCGCCGAATACGGTGACTCACTGTTCGTTAATCCACGCGGGCCAGTTTCGATCGGTCACTGATTTGAACGAATGGCAACGCGTACCGCCAGGTCACAAGGCGTATTATCGTCGCACGAACGATCCCGTCGTTGAACAGACAGATTCATAAGGCGGTGCCAATCGATCACCATCGTCGCAATTAATTCGTGATGACTCCCACTGATCGCGCAACTCGGGAGCACGTTCACCACGATTAAACTGCTTCTGACGGCGTCCTCACGCTCGCATTTCTAACCACTATCCTCGATGAACAAACGTATCGGAACACGGCGCCGATCACTGCCTACGCCGATCGGCAAATAACACGCGCGACACTTAATTTATTCCAGAATTGAAACACTCTGACGTTAGATTTCACTGTCCTGTGCTCAGAATGCAAATGATTATCCCCTTCATCTGGGTGCACGACAGACCGTGTCTCCGACGGCGCGGGGGTGACCAAGTTGTCCGCTTTGAGAAAGACGCGAGTCGAAACGTGCATGCGGGCTCTGTCACGGTGCTTGTGCTTTGGCGGGTATGGCGGTACTGAAACTTCTCCACTACCACTACCACCACCATCACGGCCATCAAGAGGGAGCATGGTCGAGAAGGAGAGAGGTCGGGCGTGTGGCAGTGGCTATAGTGTGCTCTCGAGTAGGCGTGCGACAGAGAGGCTGCGAAGACTCGGAGAGGAAAATTCGATGTAAGAAAAGGGTGGGGAAAAGAGAATGAGTGAAAAAGAGAGGAAACGAGAGAGCGAGAAAGTTACAAGAAAGAGAAACAACTTTGTGGGATGATGCGGGATAGAAAGAGAGGCGGATCAGTCGGGAATGGTGGGAAGAATCGTGAGGAGAGAGGGAGCTTGTGGGATGAAAGTTAAAGGGAGACGACTGGCGCGGCGATGGCGGAACGAGGAGAGAGAACGCGTGTCAGCTCGACAACTCAACTAGCACCAGCCGTCCCTGACTCCCACCCTCAGCCCTCTCTGATCTTTCGTCTCGTTCCCGCGGCTACGAAGGGAAGCGCGTGGGTGTATCGAAGAAAGACGAGTCATTCTCTCCCTTTTTGTCCTTCTAGCCTTTTTCTTTTTTCTTAGTGTGTTTTTAGATGGAAATGGGCAATAGTTGAAAACTAGGCAACGTTTAGTGCGCTTTGATTTTTTAAATTACTCGCAGATGTTACATCGTAACATTTTGTCGAAATGAACTATACTACGTTAATGTGGCTTCAAGAGTTAATCACGAGAAAATTAATTTTAAAAATCCACTTAATCGCGTGTATTTAATTAAAATCTAATTCTATGTCTTTCTATAGATTGGTATTCTTACTTAAATTCAAGTTCCTAAACATTAACGATACTATTTTCGATTTTATTTTATTTCGATTCTATTTTATTTTTTAATCAGTCTATCGCAATCGTTATTTGATCTTTTCAAAGAAATTATTTTACAACTTTAGTTTTGCACGAGGACTTATCACATCCATGATTCGTTATTGTTAGTCATCGTTTTCATCATAGTATTTTCTATTAAGAATATTGTCTCTTTATCAACTTGAAAAATTTGTCAGGACATCATCAGTGATACGCATGCAAAACACATGCGCGCCTGACGTAATTTACCGAAGTGCTCAGTTTCCGGTGACCCCGTCAGAATTTTCACCATATGTCTGGTATCAAATGTTTTCCTCTTAGTCGGCCTTGTTTCAGAACTGCCGCAGATTTCTTGAAGTCACACTAGAAAAAAATTTGGTCATCCTACAACGAGAGTTCCATGGTCTCCGTCCGTCTATCTTGCCTTTCTTCACGTTTTCGGCCCTTCGGTTTTGTGTTCTCGCGTAGCACGTGTGAGACAACCGAGAGTCGTATGCGAGGGTGCGGCTCGCATCTCATCAATTCTTATAACAACTCATTTTTTCCCGAGATTAATGAGCGTGCGTCTCGAAAAACCGTTTACTACCCTATCTGTCTTTATTATGATGTCGAAAGTTTTTTTTTTACACTTAGAAACAGTACTACTAAAGCTTCAGTCAGCATCTTCTTTTTCAAACGCCGAAATTTAACGAGTCTAATTATATTAATTTGAAATTCTTTGTAATATCCGATTTTCTTGACGTGATGCAATAATATTTACAAAATTTTCGAAAACAACCATGTACAAATGATATACATATAATGATCGACGGATGTGTCGGTAGTATTTAATAATCATGATTATTCGTGAATCGTGAAAATAAAAATCGTTATATCAATCTTGAATAAGACTCCACTAGGATAAGCGTCCCGATAATCAGTGCGAGAGGGATGAAATGTATAGAGAGTCATTAACTAGCCGTCGAGTCGTTGTGGTTGTCCTCTTCAACCTACTCGTCGTTTGTCCTCCCTCGACACATCCATATAATTCTCTGACGTGGATCCTCCTCATCAGCCTCGAGCCGCGTTATGTTCGCGTTTGCCGACAAACACCCGTAACTAGTCATTATTTTGTTGACTTTGCTGGTCCGCCGTCGCTCTCTCGGCAGCGAGAAGAAGACGAGATTTCGTTTCGCGGGACCTAATTATCGTCAAACGACCGGCCAATTCACGGTAGGCTTTTAGGTATCGACTCTGGCTTGCTCGTTCTTGCGAATCAACGCTACCTTAATCATCCTGCTCTCCGACATTGTTGATGATTCTATAACAGGGCGTTGATATGCGCACAATATTCATCATTTTCTCGTAAATTATTAAAACGATATTTACTTAATGGAAAGAAAGTTTTCTTTCAAAAATCCTTTAAATCCGTGAAAGAAAATAAATGTTTTACCTTGAATCGCGTTTATTTATCTTTGGAGAAAATATGAAATTAGGAAACATTAATGGTTATGTGATCGAGCCATTAAAACGTTTACGCCGCGAACGTACACCTTAAGATATTGCGTGACAAGCATGACTTCCTGTCTCCTCTCCGGCCGTGTCCGATCGATACGTTTTGTCGACTTTTTGAATCGCCGTGGCCGACGTCGCCGGCTATTTAGATGGTGGCGAAGAGAACGGACAAGAAATAGAATTGTCAAGCGAGATCGCTTTGTACGGCCGGTCTGGAGTGAATGGACCGTGCGGTCGTTAAAATCGACAGAGTGCCGATATGCGAGTGCGGCTACGTCCAATCGATCCGTCTTACAGGGCTGCTCCTGAGAGAACATGGCAAAAAGCAGTTACCTCGCTTCATGGTAGTCGTGTTATCCAGTGTAAACAAAAAGGGACGCGTGTTACATGCACTATGCGAGTACAGTCGAACCGGCAACAACGCCACGCTCGTTATGACCGGAGCATAAGAGGATCTCCTTCCGTTTCTTCCTTCCTTGGACCTCCTTTCACGTAGAAGGAATTTCCAGTTCTTCATTTCCAGCTCTTTCATCTTTTGCTTTTCACCCTTTTCCACGGATCGAATATTTCCAACTACTGATGTTATTGTTAATCCGTGTTAGTATTTCCATAGTATTGTTCAAAAATCGTTTGAGAGACGGAGATTCTGCGAGCGAGAATGCAGAATGATCGATGACCGTTTCAACGCTCGTGCATCGAAATTTTTCGGGTTATGATAAATGCTACGAATGTGGAATAACAAAATAAAGTAATGGTATCTCGTGGCATCTCAGTCTCGTTATTCGCATCTCTATTCGCCTGGAAGGAGTCTTAGCAGTAAGATGTTAGGTGATTGTAGAAAGGGAAGACTGGAACCCTTTAGAGAGAAAGCCCCCACGTGGTAGTGGGAGAGTGGGCCGAGCCAATGATGGGACTGCTTATGGGGGACCTCACTGGGTACCTGTTGGTCAGGTGTACCCCACTCTCGCTACATCTCTCATTCTTACTTGCTCCTTCTTTCGTCGACGTTTCCAATCTCCTTTCTCTTGCCGGTCTATCATTCCGTCTCGCTTATTCCAACTGTAACTTTGTAAAGATTGTTCTCCATGATCGTTATTGATCTTTCAACACTTACCGTTCCGAATTTTTTTTAAACATCGAACCTTTACTCAACAAATTTTAACAGAATTCGTATCATCTTTATTTTTGGATAAATATCTAGTGTTTTTTTTCTACTTCACGAGTTTAATCTTATCGTTGTTGATTAACGTAGAGATTGAGTCATCATAATCGTATATCAAAGTATAAATCAATATCAAGATGTTAAGCTCATCGAGGAATTTTATCGCGTTCGTTCGATTATTCAAATAGATTATTCAGACGTATCAGAGCCGCGAATAAAGAAAACGGAATGCGTTCTCCGTAAACCACGCGTGCCTTCGACCTGACTTAACGACAGAAGGCGAAGGCGAGGTAAAGAAGTGGCGGCTTTTACGCGGGAAACGTAACACGAGCGGCCAGGAGGCTGCGATTCGTGACTTCCCAGAAAGCCCGATGGAGCCCGTTGCCTCGCAGGCCCGTTTCCAAGCCCCCCGTGGTTCTAGCTCATTAACCAGCACCCACCCTCCATCCTCTCCTACCTCATCATCCTCTTCTGCACGTCGTTGGCGTGACGGCTGATCTCACGAATGGCGTGCGTGCGGTGTGCGTGCGTGTGTGTTCGTACGCACTCATCAGGTAAGAAAGAAGCCGCCTGTGCCGACACGCGGGGCGCTAGGCGTTGGGTCAGTTAGTTATCGGGGACGAGGGACGGTTAGAGATAGAAGAAGACAGCGAGGTTTCGTGGCGAACGCACGGTGAGATGCTCCGAGTGGAAGAAAGACGGCCGGCGGAGGCCGATTCATAGGTGGGGGTCGCGGGAGGGGGAAGGGGAGGCCTTTCTCGTTCCCTCGTCGCCCCGAGCCAACGAGCGATCCTCTCGTCGCTTCAAACCGGTGTGCGTCCGTCTGACGAGATAATTTGTTCCTCGTTTCCTGGGATTCCATGAGCTGGAGGACTCGATACACAACGGAGGCAGAGCGCGGTGGCGGCACGACGCGGCGGTGGGACTCCAAAGGGTCCCCACGAAACGAGCCGTCGATGTACGCTCGCGGTCAGTCGCAACGTGGCGGCGCCTCTTTATTATTACAGGGCCTCAACATTTTGGGCGTGGGAAAACGACAGGCGCGTTTCACCTGCCGTTTCAACCACTGTCGAGAGCGGCTCGAATCGAGATATTTGGTTGTCGAACGAATAACTATGTGCTGAACATGACGTCCTGCACGCGCTACGGATGACTCGGGAACATTCGGCGATGATTAAAGTCCATCAACTTCGAGGCAGTGGTAGTTTATAGCGATATTCTTTTCTGGTCTTTCTTATGCAAAATCTGAATATTCCGAAATGTTATTGAAAGAGAAAACTTAGACCGATTAGCGACAAACAACCGAACAACTACGAATAAGATAAAAGAGGAAGAAAGAATGATGAGGAAAGAAGGGAGAGGTGAACCTCGGGAAGATCAGTGCAGAGGTGGCGTAAGGCAGATTGGTCTGTTCGCCACCCGGGGGCGCCCCAAGGTGGCCGATGCTCGCACGCCGGGTTCAAGAGGAAGACGAAGCGAGTGGACCCTTGTTAGGAGAACGAAGAGATGAAGAGAGCCGCGGAGTCTGGGAGAAACATGGTGGCCTCGCCTCACGCGAAGACCTCCCGAAGACGGAGTCCGAGAGCCGCGCTTATTCTTCTCGACAAGGCTGCCGACATCTTTGATAAAACTCTCGCACACGGTGCTGCACAAAAATTTGGCAAACACGAACGCGATTTTCGTTGGGATGAAAAGTGTTAATTGATTCTCAGTATTTACAATACTTACATAAATTTCGACCTTTCTCTATTAATTTTTATTTTAAATAGTAATTATTTCTCTACTTTTGTTTCGAATTAAATGAGAACCGGAAGAGTTCGCAATTATAATTTAAATAGGAAAGCGTTAAGTTCGATACACGAAAAATTACTGAACGCGTTCTGATCGATACGGATTATCCCTTCTTAAGGATTGAAAAATGCACCTGTCTTTTATTTATGTATCCTTTTTATGGTCGCTCGTATCGGCATCTTTGTGGAGATACCGATGCCTCTGGCGTCATCGAGGTCCTATTTACGTCTTCCTTCAGTCCTCTCTAACCGCAAGTCTAATCTCATCTTTATTTCACCTTCGTCCGCTGATGTCTTTTTCTTATGTTAACTCGCTCCCAAGGCGACGCTCGCGACACAGCTAATTTCGACGTTCCTCGTGTGGTCCTGAAATTACCATGAATTACATTCTACAGGCAAAAATTATTAATACCCTACCCGATGGATATCTTTATTCGTACTCGTCGCCTGCCTTTAATCTTCCCGCTTAGATTCGAAGAGTCCGAAAAGTAAATCACCCCGTGCCGGGGGAAAAGAAGCGACAGATTACGCAATTATCCACTTCTCGCAAGCGTGACTTGTCCTTGGTTGATCACTAGCGTCGCATAAATATCAGGTATTACGAGGTTGTCACGCGTCGAAATTCGAACCGACGCGTTTTGCCGCTGCAGGCTGTTTCTCGCGGATGGGAGGGGAAAGATAGAAGGGGGAGGCAGCGTGGAAGAGACCTTAATCTCGTGGTGGACGGCGTAGGGTCCCTCGGCCGGGCCCCCACCGCGTGCGTATGTCCTCTAATCATGGTTGGGAAGGCCGCCGCGGCTTGGGATAGAGACGTTCCACGGCCTAATTGCTATATATATGCCAAAAGGGGTTGGGGGGGGAGGGCCCGGTCGGTCTCGGTCGGTTATGCCGGGACCCACGGTGTTATTAAACCCTCGGGGCCCCTCGCTCCACCTCCGTCACGGGGAAACGTTCGGTGGGGCCGTCAGTGGACCCGAATATCCGGCATGCTCGAAAAACTCAACGCGCCGTGAATCGAAGTAGCCGCGCGAGCAGAGAAATTCGCTTTGAGTTAACGCCGAATAATTACTGCATCGTGATTTACAAAATCGAGCGGTTGCGAGGCGGGCTTACTTCCGTAAACGGAATGTCGGCAGTTTTGCTCCAGCAATATCTCATAATATGATTTTAAACATTTCTTAATACCGCCTAAACTCTTAATGAAATTAAAACGTGAATTATAATTACATATATAAGCACGATTTGAATATATTGTTATTGATATCCGTGTCTATTCATTCATTTTATTTTATAATTGATTATTTTACATTGATTAAGAAGCTATATGATATATGTAACTACGGGATCGAATCCTTTACTGTCCGCAACGGATGTTGGTTGAGACCAAACAGCTCGAAAGCCATAACAATTTTTTCCAGTAAACTAAGATAACTAATGATCTTTAGTATATAGCACTATCTTTCCCCTCTTAGCCCTCTGTCCTTCTCTCCTTCCCTGGCAGGTACCACGCGCGTGTGTGTAACAGGTTTTGAGTCGGACTCTTGGCTCGTATCCGAAGAAGTGTCGCGCGTCGAGGAAAGTCAGTAATAAACTTATAATGGGTCTGCCCTCCAGATTTACAGCCCCATTTACCAGGTTTCTCTCGTCTTTCTCATTGGCTCGGCCCGCGTTCCTGACTCTTGTTCCACGTTTGTTCCTTTTTTTCCTTTTCCCGAACGTATAGAAACGCCGGCAATATCAAGAGAAAGAAAGAGGCAATGCCGAAGAGGGAAGAGCCGCGCCGAAAAGTCGACGGGGGGGCGTCGACCCGCTCGCTCCATTTTCATATCCCACGCGCGGCTCCACACAAAAAGCGGTGAATTACGATTTACGACGGTACCGTACGCTTTCCAGGACACTCCGCCGACATTGGACTCCGCCGAAGCTCAAGTCGCGGAGAAAACGTTGGTGGTTCGACCTATCTGCTTGGCCGATCTGCACAGTGGAAGTTGAGATATGTTCGCGCGCGCGCGTGCATGAGAGAGAAGGAGAGCGCTCTATCTCTTTTCCGTGTCCCATGGTATGCTGCGTCTCCGTGAGAGAAAAAGAGAGTAACGTAGCGTCGGCGAAGGGTGCCCGAAATGGACGAGAGACGACCGGGAGAGCGAGAACTTACCACCGAGGTGTCGAGAGTTAGTAGCTTGCTCCCAAGTGAGATTCCGAGATAAGATCACTTACGAATTAGTGAGAAGCCGAAGTCTTGGAGAAGCCTCGTGAAATTCACGCTCCATTTGATCCGCATGCATCACGAACAGTTAAGCGATAAATTCACGAAAACACGAAGAACGCGTTCGCTCGTGTGCTCTCCAAGTAACTAAATAAGATCTGAACGGCTCCATCTATCCTACTAAAAGCCGGGGATTCTTTTTTCTATTACCGCACGGCGTTTTTAATTACAAAAGGTGCTTGGACGCGAAGTGCAGAATCTCTGGTTTCTCGAGGAGACGGAGAACGTGAAGAAGGAGAACCCGTTGGTGCATCGACGGTAAAAGCGAGAGCAGCCATCGTAGTCAATTTCTTGTTGTCTTCATGGCGAATCAGAGAGGCCGCGGAGAGAGCTCGAGCCTGATCGGGGCCGCCTCATTGTTTTTCCATGGTGAGGCCCCTAGCGGGCTTTATGAGCGCTGAACGGGCCCCATGACGTTCAGGAGCGTAAGAAGCCGCCGTAGGGGACTTTTGCAAGTCACCCCGAGAAGGCCTTTGTTCCTTGTTTGCTCTATCTGCCGTTGCTTCTTGTAAGGGTTATAATGATGACTATGACGACAACGACGAGGACGATGACGACAAAGACGAGGACGATGACAACGAAGACGACGACGATCGAGAAGACGAGAAAAACCAAAATTGATTCTTCTTTGCTTCTCGCCTTCGCCGCTACCTGCTGCCTTCGTTCTACCTACCGTCGTCGACACGATCATTACGTGCGCGAGGCGGACCGCTAATCCACCGGAAAGTTAGGCAACCCGGGCACAGCTTCGCCGATGAAGATAAATTATGACGTTGGGGGTCCGCGGTTGATTCCCTATTGGCGGCGCTCTCATCCCTCATTTCGCCGACTTCTCCACGCTCTCTCGTCCTTCCTCGTCCTGCTTGCGAACTCGATATCGTAATTATTACCCGCACGTTGTAGTAGCAAAAGGATCTTCACGCTACTTGCCGTCGCGCTTTATGGCCGACTCATCTCATTATCCGTAGCATGCGAACACAACAAACGCTTTTCGATCGTCGATCGTCGGGAGGGGGGAGTCATGCGTCTGTCTGTTATCCGCATATCGAATGAAAGTAAATCAATAAATCCTGCACGAATAATATACGAGTCTCTCTTGCTTCTCGGAAATTGCAACATTTGCATATATGTGTGAAATCTAGATTTATTTAGCGAGGATAAAGCTCGTAGAAAGCCGAGGATAGGCGAACTGTCGGTTTCCTCACACATATAATGAAAACGGATTATATATCGGAGAGGGGGGAAGCTAGGGGAGAAACACGATTTTTCATTTTCGAACGGACGACGGCTGTGCCAGGATCCCGCCGAGAGCCCGTAATCATCTTGTTCCCGACACCCTGCGAATAATATAAAAGGACCGAACTGGCGCTAATTAGATCGCCATCCGCTTACACACGATATGGCGTGGGGATTGCGGCCGGGACACGTGAAGGGAAGCGTTTCGATGCCACTGTAACGAATGGGTCGGGCTGTAAGGTGAACGAGTCAACGTTCCGGGGAAATTATCACCGTTCGGGAATTCGAAGCGGTCTTGGACCGTTGTCGTAACGATCCGGGCGTGAAAATCGAAGAAAACGAATGGATCGTACAGACTCTGTCACGCCTACAGGCCCTACGATTTCCCGGCTAATCAGCCTCACCAGATACGCTTCGTTCTGCTTACATCTGTGCCCGCGACACGTTTCACAAGACGAAAGGAGAAACACGAGAGAAAAAGAAAGTAAGAAGTAAATAGTAGGCAGGCCAGAAAATTCGACGTATACAAAATTCGTGAGGTGTTAGGCTATGTGACCGTGGAAAATCGGATTTTGTCGGTTTTGATTTCGTCAGTGACATCTTCGACAAAGGACGCTTCTTACCTAATATCGCAAAGAAGATTAACTTTTCCGATCGAAGTATAACTTATACTATTTAAATTTTGTTATTATAGCAGTTAAGGATTGCACAAGGATTGTATTTCCAGGTGTAATTTCTTATTGTTTATACTCTAATGCTCGTGTTATACATTATAGCTTATCAAATTAAGAAATACCTCATAAACTTAATTTATAACGAAATTCTTTACGAAAAGTAAGATTTGTTTCATTATTAGAGTTTTATTGTAGCCTTTATGATTATGGGCTGTAAATTCACTTCAACTACTTGTAATTTATTGCGGCTGCATTTTACCGACTTTTTATCTCGACGAAATTTATGACGTTTGCGACTACGCGATAGATTTGTCGTGTTCGGTCTCGCGATATAGACTCAGGTATTTCCTGTTTCGATCGGTCGACCGATCGAAGGACCGTGCAGGTTTCCTAGAAATCGGTTACGCCGCCAAAAGATGTCAGATCGGTTAGGTGATCGTCGACCATGGAATCTCGCCACGAATTTAATTAGGTGTGGGACAAAGTTTCTCCTACACGACTTTATAGCTGAAGCATTGAAATATATTGACACGCTAATTGTCGGGACCCTCGAGATTGGTTTGCGACTTTTCAAACGTTACGATGTGAGAAATCCCCATTTTATGCTTCATTATGCGCCTATTTGTGTTTGTACACAGAATATCTTTTGAAATTGAGCAATGCCGCAACAATTTATTTTATTTCCGTCAATACAACAGTATTGAAGTATTTAATTTAAATATTAATAATTTGCACAAAGACAAAATATAAATTAAATAATTCTATTATATTCTTGTGGCCCTTCTCAAATTAAATTTTCTTTTGAGAGCGAGAATTGTTTTATTAAATAAAAGTAATATCACTTTATGTACTGCGATTGTTGATTCGCGATTAACATTTTGGGCATTTCGCACGAAAAAATCGGACGAAGTTGACGAATTATAGGGGGATACCGATTAAATGTAATGTCCACGACGGAAGCGATGAATTGCGTGCCGGGACGGATCTGTCGGCTTTGCTGCTAGAAGAGAAGCTGCCTCTTCGAGTCTGACTTGCGACGTTTCACAGCGAGGGGAAGGACTAAATGTCATACGAAAAAAAGATCGAAAGGCAGGTAAATCCCGGCAAATGACAGGATCCATCCGGCTAATGCCCCGTCTTTGTGTCATTCATCGCTCGAATCCAACTCCACTATGAACATTTGCAAATTGCACGAATTTTCTTTGAAAACTGGACTGGCTATGAGTTGAGAAACGTAAAAAATTTTATCTCTTTTATCACAAAATTCATTAATGATACTGTTTAATGTAATACGACTGTATTACAGAGCAGTAATAATTTAATAAACAAGTTTATTATAAATTCTTCATAAAATCGAAAACTCCAAAAATTAATAAACAGTCATCATCATCACTATCTATCATCAGTTCTTTTAGTTATTCATGCAAGCACTTTGTATAGAAATTTACACTTTGTCATGTTCTTTTTGAGGCGCTTTTCAAGATTTTCAACAAAAAGGGTAACTTTTCCTTTTTCGTATTAAACAATTATACGGTCCTCATTATCCGGGAAAATCTCCAAAACGTGCAATTGTTCTCGCACGATTTTCAATTCATCTTGCTGATTCTGAAATGTTCAGCTTCTCTTTATCGGATCGTAACAAGCCGCACTTCTCTGTATATCCCGGAGCGACGAAATGGGCCTAATGAAGACATCTCGGTAACTCGGCAGAAAGAGGGAAGGCCTCTCCGGTCTATCCCAAGGTCCCAAATCACCCGCACAATGGTCGACTTCGCATCCATTGTCAAGGCAGGGCCGCGACCGGATCGGCTCTGCCTATAATGGCAGGCAGCATCGGTACGCAGCATTGTGCAGCTTCCTGAAAAGAGGATAGAGGGAATTCGCGTTGATCTATGGCCCACAAGACCTTATGCTATCGAATAGTCCCTAAGGACTCCGCTACAGGACAGAGACTGTCGGTCGTCATCGTCTTCACCCTCGTTGAAACTACCCGTCCGGCCGTCAATGTCGATCGTCCGCGGAACTAATCGCGTGAAAAGGATTTCACAGAAAATTCAAACACGAAAAATGTTGTCGGTTTATGGCTGCTCGGACCGTTTAATCGCGTACATACCACGAGAAGCAGTATTTTTTCTGTTTTTATTATGTTCCTTTATTTTTCTAAGAGCTTATTAAAAATTTATTCTAAGAGTTTATTTAAAAAAGCACACAAATTACAAGTAAATGGATATTTTACGGGCTTTGATGTACAATTATTGTTTATTTAATCGTGCAATTTAGAATGATAAATATATCACTTTGTCCCTTTAAAGGGTCACCTCAACTTGCAGCGTTAAAAAAAAAGGTGATTTTTGAGAATTTTTGTCTCATCTACTTTTTTAGGCATCCACTTTGACTACATACAAGGCGTAAAAAAATGTATTTTTGGTTATAAAAAATTTTTTTTAAGTTTAAAGATAAAAAAAGCACCGTAAAAAGTCTATGTCAAAAGCTTTTGTAGTTTTTGAGAAAAAAAATTCCCAAAAATCACCTTTTTTTTAACGCTGCAAACTGAGATGACTCCTTAAATAAGACGGAAAGTTTTAGATATTCGTTTTCATTATTTTTCATGATTTTATTGACATAGATCAATCTTTGTCTCATATATATATATATATATATATATGAGCTCTCATATACATATATACATATATATGTATATATATATATATATATATATTTATATATATATATATATAATAAAGAAAAGGATATGCAATCGTTATTATAATCTACTCGTTTTTCGTCAAGTTATGCAATATTTGATAGATTAAGAGTATTTATATAAATGCCAATTGAACATTAGTTTTATACATTCTTAATAGAATCCTTTTGAGTTCTAATATTCTATGATAAAGCTCGGTGCGGTACATTGATGAACGAATAGGCATAGTACAAGATGGCAGGTGAAGACGATCATTATGAGTAGTTGATGGGCACGATCACGCCTGGTTTACAAACTATATGACTATCATGGGGGAAGATATAATAGAGCGATTGCGACCGCCTCAAAAATTCGTTCGCATCGTTGTTGCTTCGTCGGAAATACTGGATCGTAATAAATCCAGGTGGTAAATATATCGATGGCGAGGTCACGCGGTGCGTGATAGGTGGTAAGCGGTGACTGGATGACCTGATGATTTGTAACTGGTAGCCCGCTGCTCCCAGCTAATCCTACAAAGCGAGCCGACCTTAAAAATTTCTGGACAATTTATTCTGTGGCATGCGATGTGTAAAAAGGACATCGTTCGTGTGACCGGTGTGACGACATTGTGATCAACTACTCGTGGAAACTCTAAAAGCTAACTGAGGAAATTTGAAACATAAATATGTATATAATTAAATGTAGTACTCAGAGAATCTTATTGACCGACAAATGTATAGTGGTTTGTAATTGTTTGCATCTTTCTAATAATTTGCATCGGTGAATTAATCCAAGACAAATGATTCTCTCACTCTCTCCAAATTACAACGCTTTCCAAGTTTAAAGAAAAAGATTTATTGCATTTAATGGACGAAATATTTTTTCTCTTTAAAGATAGAGGTAATTTAACAAATAAAGAATTACTTCGCGAAATATGATGTACACAAAGGCACAAAGGCCAAAGCCTCCCGCGAAATCGACGTTCATTTATGTTACCGCTCGCAGATGCGTCCCTGGCGTTAGCGCCGTCTCCGTCTTCGCTGTTGCCTCTGTCCTCTTCGCCATTCCTTCTTTTTTACTCCTTCGCCATCTCTCTCTCTCCCTCGCATCTCAATCTAGACCCCTCATCATGTTTTAATTTCACGGCCGGCTTTCCCCTCGCTCTGGATCCCTTCCGCGCTGCCAGCAGCCGGCGGTACCAGATAGAGAGATGGAAAGCAAAGGCGAGAGAGAGTGGGAAAAAGATGGAGGACAAACTCTCGTTGGTAACGAAGACGGGACGTAAAGAGGTACGGGCGCAAAGGAGACGGAATATTTAGCCCCACCGGTGGAAGACCCACATCCAGGGGGGCGTCACCCTGATCTCCCTTCCTTACCGACAGAGGAACTCCCTTTACCCAAACGTCGATGACTCGGCGGAAGCGGCGGGGTACCGCATGACGGGGTAAGGTATCTTGAAGAGGGGGGCCAACGATCCGAATGGTAGCAGCGGCTGGTTCACGCACGCCGCGAAAAATTTACCCCCACTATTTCACCCTCAACGTGCTCCAATTACGTTGCATATGCTCGCGTGCATTTTCTTTTAGTTATCCGTAAAAGTCGTGATAAAATGATGTAAAAACATCGTTCTGATAGTTGCAATAAGAGCATATATAATTTTTCATTTTCATTAATCTCAAAATTGATGTGTAAATCTGACGTTTTAACGGCATATTTTTTATTGCGGTATCAATACGCTTCGCCCATTTTTTACGTGATTATAACGCACACATGTGCAACTAAAACTATTGTGAGAAAACCTCTGTTTTTAATCTTGCTTACAAACCGAATTTCTCGCTTTTAGCGTGTAGACCGGTTTTAAAACATCGAGAAGAATGTGAAGGAATATTATCTCTACTAGGCTTTTTAAACATCTGTTTCTCTAATTTTTTTCTCTAATTTTCTGATTTAATGATCACCTTCATACAATTTTTAATTTTTGAATAAAAAAGATTTTTTTTTATAAGATTAAACAATATTTATTTCTTTATATCTTTTTATGTATTATATTTTCTATGTTTTTTCTAGATCATTTTTATAAAAATTTTAAAATGTTATTTTTCAATAATGTTTATTTAAAATATGAAATTATTCTTGATTGAATTTCTGCAAAATATATTTACAGAAAATCGTGTATTCAAGTAAGTTACATTAGCAAACGCAAATTATTAATTAATAATTATTTTTATTTCAACTAAAAAATTTATTTAGCCTGAAAAATTTGTGAAATAGAATAGGAATAATTGTCTTTCTTACCGTGTTGACGAGTTGACAAAAACATATTACTCCAGCACCCATCAGAGGATTCTTAAACACAGACGCTGAGCAATTATCTTGCGACAGTATGCCGCAAAAGCTTCACGGTTGACGGACTTTGTGAGAATAATGAATAATAAGAGTTCACGCTCAAAATTAAGTCATTTCAGGTCGTTGCATGGTACAAAATTCTTTTGGTCATTATTTTCTTATTATCTCACGTTTGAAAGAGTTACATTTGTACTTTTCCAAGCGCGTTTAATTGTTATTTCATTTACATGTTGATAAAGTATAATATTCCACTCTAGCGTAACGTAAACTGTATCGAATTCAACTCAAGGATTTTATATTTTTCATTTAGAGAGAGAGAGAAAGAGAGAGAGAGAGAGAGAGAGAGAGAGAGAGAGAGAGACATTGTGATTTCTTGAACTCTTTGTTTTAAATTATTATATGCAACTTTATAGATAGGGGTTGCAATAAAATGTATAACTTGGCACACTCTACATCGGGCTGCAAAAACAGATGGGCAACCGAGGGAACAATCAACACGAGTTAAATTGCTGTCGCGGTTGCCACGCTTGGAAGAGTCCTAATAAGGCCCGGTAGCATTAATAAAGTCATTTGCAGTAGGTCTCGTGCTTATAACTTTCTGACGATTCTGACGAATCAAATCTTCCAGTAGTTAACTAGAAATAAATCCTTCTATGATGAATTTAATAGCAGACTTCTCGTTCAAGTTTTTCTAATAAAGGTGTAATGTCGCGCAAGATTTCTGCAATCACGCAACTAGACAATCTCTTTATATTGCTTTTGTTTTTCCTTGATTATATGGATCGTAGCCCATATCACTCGTAGAGAGACGATCGTTAGTGACAATCGCGTGACAACGTGTCAGCTACTAGTGACACTGTTATACTTCACCGCGCACTAAAGTATGATGCTCAGAAACAGGTTTAATGTAGGCTGAATTATTTTCCCGGTGAATTTGTAATTACGACAGCTTGTGTCCTAATAAAAGAATCCTAATAAGGAGTTGAGAGTATAAATAAAGTCATTTGCGGCAGTTGTTGTCCTGCCCTTCGTTAGGGCCCTTCGACGAATTGGGCCTTTCGTCGCGTATGGGGACGCAGAAATCGCAGTCAAGAATCGCGTCTCGAATGGGACTCTAGAGGATCGGTTTGTTTTGCGGATTAGGCTCATGTTTTAGTCGCGGCCCGCGACGAATCACGAAACGCGGACCGGCGCACGTCGCCGCTTTTTCTCCCAGCGAGAGTCGTCGGGCCGTCGACTCTCAATGCCACGACGAGTGAGCCGCGAAGGGCTACGTCCGAAATTGCTTCCATAAATGTTCAGCGCACATAATCGAATTTGCGAAACAATAAACCCGCTGATTGGAAATTAATCAAGTCGCCGTTTACGATTTTACGGTGAGCCGCAAAAATGCTCTCGCATGATGAGTATGTGGCCTGAGAGTAGGTTGAGACATCAAAACTTATGTATATAACGTTAAAAATTTATTATAAGAATAAATAATTAGTATATATTATCTATGGGATTTACATATATAAAAACGTTTTTAGTAACTTATATCGATGAATGCCTATGATATAATAAATGGTAGTTCTTTACGCACAACGGTTAGATTAATCTGTAAACATATCATTCGGCTAGTATTTTATTGTTGATGACGTCTTTATTGCTCTTTTTGCTTTCGATTGTTCTCTGCTCTTTTTATATCTTTATTCTGTGGCAACTTTTTCTTTTCCGCAAGCTTATCGTTAATGCTTCGATTTATAACAATTTTTGTTTCAATAAAATTTAGAGGACTTGACGCATCTTTTCTGCGGCAACTTTTTCTTTTCCGCAAACTTATCGTTAATGCTTCGATTTATAACAATTTTCGTTTCAATAAAATTTAGAGGACTTGACGCATCTTTTTAACATGTCTTATATGTTACGAAACTTCAAAGTTTACGCAAATAGATAGAAATTAGAGGAAAAGTTAATTAAAACAGACAAGATCTTAGTAATGGATCTCGCGATTACAATAATAATGCATAAAACGCGGACAATATATCTTACGTGTTAAAATATTGTTAATTAGATCAGCTTACGTACTTAAGTTGATTATAATTTCTTGAGTATGACAAACAGGTACGTTTAAGACATGCCATTATATTATTGACTTTTATTAAAAGTATACATGCGCTAAGTGTACAAAATTACAATAGCATTACGTAGAAGAGGTTCCGGTGGAGAGAGTATGTACAACAGGGTAATACATCTATATGTATATGTATATCTATGTGTATATGTATATATATATATATATGTATAAGGAAAGGTTCATTTTTGGATGTAAGGAGGACAAAGTTAGTAACGAAACTTAAGAGTATATGAGCATCGTCATTTAAATCGGCAGAATTTAATCCGTCTCGTATAATCTTTCAATTAAGTGTGGAATTACGAGAAAATCTCGATATGTGATACACCTGTCCTTCGTTACACCTCCGCTTACACTATTTATTGAGCTAACAGTAAATACATCGCGAGCTTAACACGTCTCGTTTGCTCTTTCTCGAGTTTGATATATAGCGACGTTGCCGCGGCTTCGTCCCGGATGAAATAAAAGACATTATGTTTATCGAATGTAAAATGCATTTCTCTTCCACAACTTTTTCAATATATTAATTTCTATACGAAATGCTGAATTTATTTTCGACAAAGTTACCAATTAAATACATCGAAAATAGCATACAAATATATTATAAAGAGTACAGATGTAAAAATATTTATATTCAATAACACTAATATAAAAGTATTCTACAGCAAAATACAAATTTACATTCGAGCAAACATTAGAACGATACTCATTGGCGCAAGTCGGATCGCTCTGAAATAAGTCTTGCAACGAAGCCGGGCAACATGACGTGACTTATCGGAGAATAGACTAAACAAACAAACAGTAACAACAAAAATAAAAAAATGTTCTTTCATGATCAATGTAAGCATCGAGCTATCTTGTCGTGCAGTCAGCGCGACGATTTAGCGCCATCCACTATTTATGACACTGTTGCACCATGCTTGCACGGTAAGCTTGCACAGCTGCGATGATCGAAATATTATATTCAAATTTAAGTCTACATCAGTAACATTTTTCTGATAAATTTATCTATAAAGAAATATTTTTTAAAACATGATATTCTCTCGATTCAAATTATTAATTTTTCGAATATACTTCTTTAATTAAATATTCTAATATTTCGATCAGCTGCAGCGATAAATCGCTCGAGCTCGTAAAAACAATAGGGAAGACAAGAAAGAGCTTCTTCAAAAGTCTTCCTTATTTCATTGGTTGTATTTTGGCACGGGGTTGAGTCACGCGCGCTTATCTTCCGCCTTAGCGAAATTACGCGCAGGATTTTAATTTGAGAAGCATTCGCTGATCAAGTATTGAATTTAGAAAAATTCCTTTCTAATGAAAAGAACATGATTAATTTTGATGAACAGCAGGTATTATAAAATCATAAATAAACGCATGACAAATAAGTGTACCGTAATAGGAATAGAAATGGAAAAATCATGACAACCGCGATAAATAAATAAAACGATAATGAAATATGTTGTTTCGCGTGTTTCGATAGCGGCAGATCTCGACATACAATGATCCATAAATCTAATTGGAGAATACCGTCCAGCGGCTTCGTCCGCAATCAATCTTCCCGTCGTGACTCGTTCTCGTTTGAGTGTCTATAACGAATCGAAGTTGGATTCCCGATCGCTAGTCTGTGAAAAGTATCAATTAATAATATCGAAATAATATCGCAATTTCAATAAGTTATTAAATGTTTGTGATCCATAAAAAAGATTACGAACATAAAATCAGATGACACTATCTTACCCTATCCGGACTGTATAATGGCGGGTGTTGTGCTGGAAGTCTCAATGTGCTGCCTAAATCACGCTCAGCCATGGTGTGACCCTCGCTGGCGCTGTCTCTCGTGTCCCTGTTATCCCTGGTATCCTTGACGCTGTTTCTTCGGGCGGCGGCGACTTTCGTCGGCGGTTGGATCGTCGTTTCGCCGCACGATCTCGCCAAAGTGGAACCAGCCTCGCCTAGATCCAGTCTAAGGAGTTTCGTCGGAGCTTGGATGGTTGTCTCGCCGCACGAGCGGGCCAGAGTCGAGTCGAAATCAACCTGGAGATCTCCGCTCCTTAGTACCTTCGTGGCTGGTTCCACAGTGGTCTCGCCGCAGGAACGTGCCAAGGTGGATTCAGCATCCACAGTACGGGTCACTGTCGCTGATACCTGTCGATAATTAAAATTCCATTATTGTTTTTTAGGTATCTCTGCACGGAGAGAATTTTTCGTTATATTTTACCGTAAAATTCACTACAAATTTTAACATATTTGGTGATAAGAGTGGGATAACTAGACAACTAAATAAAAAAAAAACCTATTAAATATTATTGAAAATGATAAGAATTTGTGAAATTACAACAAAAATTTTATAAATTACATAATAAAAATTATCAAGTAGATTGTAATATTAATCAAACAGATTTTATATTTTATCGTGATAGATATAAATAAATCAGAGAGAATTTTTAAAAATCTTTGAAATATTAATTATCCCACGATTACCATGATTTTTAGGCTAAATTTTAAGAGAAAATTCTCTCCGTGTGCTTTTTAGATTTCTTAGATTTGTCTTTGAGATAAATTGAACTGTACCTGAAAACCAGCACTCACGAGAGCACCCGTAGGTGTCATCGGGTTTCTTCCACCTTGCAAATCAGCTTCCTTGCAATCCTTCGTGCTGGATATACTTTGTTTCCTATTTGCGTGACAGCTCGTACCATTGTCGAGATAATTTATGAGTTTGTGTTCCTCAGCGGCGAACGTACTCATAACGGTCTTATTGTAATTTTGCGGTGATTGCGGCGCCGATCGATACTTCGCGCGTGGGATCATTACCGTCAAAGAGCGATCACGCTGCTCGTCGTTGATTGGTATCGCTGTAAATATCAAATTTATTGAACAAATGATTTTAATGTTAATATTACAAAAATCATGAATATGAAAGAAATCATTTGGAATATAACAAATGAGAAATAGCAATAATAAGACATACCGGCTGCAGGCACCATAGTAGCTTTTCTGGGTGGATGGCGAGGTTTCGCACTGATTTTACGAACTGGTCGTTTGTTCGGTGGCAAGGGAGCTAACATTTGCGGCGGCGGTGGCAAAATGTGCGGTACGTGATGAGGTATCGCCAAGTCAGTGACGCTACCCTCGCTGCTGGTATCACCACCTGTTCCGGGGATCATGGCCCGTCTATCGCCCGTTTTCCTATCGCGTCCTGGATGACGGAAACACGTCATTCCCACACAGATTGCTAGGAGACCCAGTAGGATTGCGCCGGTCGTCACTAGAGCTATCAATAAAACTGTAAACATATGGAAATATTATTATTTAAAAACTTTAATTTTCCGCATGTAATATTCATTGATTCTGATTTAATTGTAGATACATTGTGCTTTATATAAAATAGTTTCTTCACCTTTGAGATTAACTTGACATCGTTGGCCGCTGTGCCAAGGGAAACACTCGCATACATCTTGACCGAGAGAATTGGTGATGCAATGACCTTTATTATTGCAGCCAGCACATCCCAGTGGAGCTTGTGAGCACATTCTTCCGGGATATGCTGGATTTTCCGACAAGTCAGCCCAGCCTTCTCTGCAAGAACATTGATAGGATCCTCGTAGATTGAAGCATGCTGCGTGAGGCGAACAGTCGTGATGCGGGCCGCCTTCCTTGGTAGCGCATTCATTAAAATCGACTGCCTCGATCTAAATCAGATCAAATAACAAAATATTGAATATTTAACGACAAAACGTCTTGAATCTTTGCAGTTAATTTATATATCGCAATTTAACTGACCGAATCAAGGTTCTTCGAAGCGTAGACCTCTGTGCCACCTAAGCTATAATTGCTTCCAACTAAATATTTCCGGAGGACTTCCTTCAATCTGGTCTCGTTAGCGTTATCGCTCAGCTGCACGTGAAACTCGACCTTCGTAGGGTCCGGAATGAATCCGGCAATCTTAAGGCCTCTGTATACATCTCTCAAGTCACTCTGCATTAAAGTTCTGTCCAAAGCATCCTTCGTCGGAATTACCAATCGTTTGTAAGTTGCCGATGTAGAATCGTTTAAGGCGGCGTCGTACGCCACGAATTCGTGACCGATGCGATCCAGACCAACGCGTAGCGTATACGTGTAGGTCGCTAAAAATTATTACGCGTTAACACAAATATATTAAGACGAGCAATATATCCGCGAAACGAAAATATATTGTAAAAAATTGTGTGAACTTACGCTTGCAAGGGCGATCTAGGAACATTCTCGCGAAACCTGGCCGACAGACGCACCTCATTTCGGTTCCTACTTCGGCGCATATTTCAGATTTGGACGCTTTACACTCCGGTGTGCACTGATTCGCAACTGGCGTAAGAGGTACTATCGGCGCGCCAAATACTCCGCCTGACAGTACTCTATGAATTTCGTTACCCGCTGGATCCTGCTCATCGCGAGAAACTTCTTCCCCGTATTCAGCCTCCACCTAAAATTCAAGTAAAATATACATGTCTATCAAGCTAGAATACTCACATAGGCACAATCATGCGAAATTGAACGGAGAATTTAGTGCTCTCTGTTTGTGCTGATTTAATATTCTAATCCTGATTTTATTGCTCTAGCCGTTTTGCGAGAAATTATTTTTGTGTTGTCTTTTAAAAAAGTTAGAATACCTATTTGGAAAAAAAGAATAATTAAAAAAGACACTTGTATTATAATTTAGCCCTCTAATTGCTTTTTATAATTATATTTGATAAAAAAAAATTAACTCAAAAGAAGACTGAAAAATCTGTGAATGATATCCTGTTAATGAAAGGCATTCTGTTTATTATAATGTAAAATAATATTTTGTGAATCAATACCTCATCTGCTCCGGGCGCGGGTGGTTTTTGATCGCTCATCACGACAAATATGGAGTCACTATCCGCTGCATTGTCATATGTCGAGGGTATCCTCGTAATAATCGGTTGTAAGATCGTCGAAGTTACCGTAGACACTACGCTTGTCGGACGCAGCAACGTTTCCGTTACAGTTTCGACAGTCGTCGTGGTCATCGTGTGCGTGAGTAAAAGCGTTCTCGTCGTTGGAGGTGAACCCAATACTGATGTTTTAGTTCTCGTTACTGTCGACGTTTTGAAACGTGTCACCTAATTTTGAAGCATAAAATATAATTAGTATCTGTGATTATTCGAGAAATAATAATTATCTAAATTCATGTCGAGACATTTGTACCTCTTTTGGCTTCGTACGTATAGCAGTGTTAAATTGATCTTTGACAACGGTACTAGTGGTCTTTGCAATATTCTTCGTAAGCTGAGTAGCTGAATTGCTTGCCTCGGAACGCGTCTTGTTGCCCGGTGTTGGTATCAACGTACTCGTTACTTTGGTAATTGAACTGTCAACTCTAGTGACGATTACTGATGATTCTTTGTTCGCCGTTTTATTCACAATGCTGTATTCGGTTATGTACGGTTTTTGCGTCTTGGCGTTTGATATCATTGACGGCTGTTTCGTCTTCGTTCCTTCAATGAATGTTAGAGACTCGGTCGGCTCCACTCTTGTCGACGGTAGAACGTTCTCGTGGCTGGATTCTAAGAATATCGGATGCTCAGGTCGCTTAACAGGATTTGGTGGGATGTCCAAAATGTATGATCTCGTCGGATCGACATCGCGATGAATTGTCGATGATCTGCTCGGCTGAATGTGATCCACTTGAGGTGGCCGCAGCTTTGTCGGTATTACTATATTTGTGGACATCGTCGATGTCGATTGAATGGCGATTCTATAAATGCAACGATCGAATTATTAATTGTTTGTTCGATAATAGAGATTTAAATGATTTACTTACCTAGATACAGGTCTTGTATCAAACGGTCGCACGGTGTAAATGCTAACGTGTTCGGACATTCGCGTTTCCACAGGTCTGAGGATTTCGGGGACGTCGACTACGACTGGTAGGTCTACGGTGCCGTGAATAATTGGTATTTTCGATTCAATATCCTGGATTACCGGAATATGAGACGTCGCGACCGCAGTGGCTATCTGTATGGAACCGGAAACTGCGACAGCTGGTCTCACAGTGGCAATCTCGAGCGGTCTCGTAGTTGTTAATACCGGTGGCGGCGGCACCATGTCCTAAAATGTAACACACCGTTAGATTATGCGCCTATTTTGCATTATTTTAAGAATAGATATATCTTGTAAATTTTATAAATCGCGAATGGAAAATTTTCAAATTTTACCTGCGACAATAATTCTACGAGGAAAGGTCTTGTAAGCGACGGTCTTGGGCTGGGTGGAACCATATTTGTGCTAGGTGGTGCAATCGTCGTCGATTCTTTTAATGGTACATATTTCGGTGGTTTCAGACCTGATTTGTCGGGCGTCATTAAAGCGAATCTATCCTCTATCGGCACATGAGTGGTAGTGATGTCTACCGGGGGTGGTGATAATCCAAGCACATTGCTCGACGGCGGTGGCGGTGGTTTAAGTCCCTCTTGATCTTTTTTCTTCGATTGATTCGAGCCGACCCCCATATTTAGAGGTGGTGGCATCATATTTCTAGAGGGAACGTTTGTTTCCGTGATTTTATCTTGTTCACTTTGAGAATCCGAGGAGGCAAAATTCGTCTGGTACGCTGTTTCCAAAGTTTCATCGTTCTTTTTATTATACTGTGGATTATTTTTCGTAATTAGCATACTAGGCGGCCGCTCGGTTTGCGTCTTACTGTCTACTTCCTCGCCCGTAGCCTCGACCGACATGGAGAATTTGTTCGGACGATTATGCGTTTCCAGTCCCGCAATACCGCTTGAAACGATTACCGGCTCCGGCACTTGAGGTTTCGGTTTTGTCAAAATGTAAGGATATTCCGGGTGCACTCTCGTGAACGTTCCGTGCTCTGGTCGAATGACGCTTGGACGTTTATTGCCGATCGGACGAGACGCGGTGCCGTTTTTATTCTCAGCTGTTTTCGTATCGGAAATCCGGAAATCATGTCCGATTGATATCTTGTGAGACTTTGTAATATCCGGGACCGCCACGTCTACGTTCCAATTCTGAAGATTATGATGTATTTTTATTTCGTGATTCAATGTTTGATTGGCAAAAATTTCCGCAGTGTTTGGCTTGACGTTCTCCGGACGTTTTATCTCGGGTCTGACTTCTAATTTAATCGGCGGTTTCGTTAATATCTCTGGTTTGATCCTAGTTAAACCAGGCCTTGAATCAGGCCTAGGTCTAGAAAACGGTCTTCCGGGCCTGTCTACTTCAATGCCGAATTGAGGTATAATTGCCGGTGGCTTCAAATCGATCGTATCGTCACGTTCGAGTGAGTTCAATGTCGTGACTTGTCCGCCTTGCGTCTTCTTGGTCGTAGGTAGTTTTGCATCTTCAATATGAGCGGGTATACCGTGAACTATTTCGTAATCGGGTTTGTTGCCCTCTTTATGTTTGTGTCCGTAAGGAGTGGCCGGATCTACGTAGCCATTGTAAACACCGAAAGGCTTGCCTTGTATTATGGGTAATTCGTAAGGTCTCGTGTTGTAGGGATCGGTACCGTGAGATCCTTGCAACGACGGCTTCCTGTTTGTCTCGCGTTCGTAAGTTACGTCATGTTCTTGCCCGACTTCCAGCGGCTTGCCTACGACCGTATTGATGGAAACAACTGGTCCATATAAGGTTTGTGAGTGTAGAGTTTGGTTGATGCTTTGCAGATCTATCGTATTTTTCTTAACCTGATTATCAATTCTTTGACTTGTATTTCCTTTTCTATGATAATGATTCTGATAATTGACATACTCCGAGGCACCGATGTCAGAATCCAATTGCGTCTGTTCCGTATGTGTATTAGTCTGCCACTTTTCAAGATAATCTCCTGAAGGTACGTGCTGCGTCGTAGAAGATACTTGAGAATGTTTGTTTTCTTCTGATATCGGATTTGGATGTAAAGGATTGTGATATTCTACCGCTCCAGTGGGCACATTATCGTTTTGCTCAGTTGGCAAATTCGGCGCGATATTATCTACGTTCGTCTTATCCGGATAAATATGCGGTGGTCTGTTTTGACTGTCAATCTGAAGAGTGAATACATTCGGCGATATCCGAGTAGGTTCCTGGTGGGATTGAGAACTCATTGGTGGGCGATGCGGTAACACAAAGGTGTTGTGCGTCTTCATCGGAGGTCTCTGTGGTCCAGAATACGTTGGTTTCCTCGGCGGATATCCAGGTCGTTCCACGAAGACGTGTCTATCTAAGGGACGATTGGTTGTCGGTCTCGGTCGTGGTCTCGGCCGATTGTTTAGAGCGAATCTGATTGGTTTCTTGTCGGACTTCCAATTGGTGCCTAATGTTATCTCGTTTCCAGAATCTGGTTTTCCTAGGAATATATATCGATGTGGAACTTCGGTCTGTGAAACTTCCACACGTCTCGGTGGAGCTGATTCCACCGAGGTTTGACCATTCGAATAATGGCCGCGCACTGGCGGTTGGTGAGCGGAATGTGCATGAGAATGGACAGATGGTTGAGGTCGAACATTTATCGTTTCCGGTTTCTGATGTACGAGAATTTCTGTGTGAACGTGGCCTTGACTGGAACTTCCGGATCCGTCAGGTCGTTTGATCAAATGAATTTCCGATGGTCTCTTATCGGGTCTTAGTACAGGCGTCTCTGGCAGTTCCTGCGGTCTTCCACGTATAGGTGACAATAGAACAGCGTGCGGACGACTAGAGAAACCTGGTTTCGAAGACGAAGACTTGAAGTTGGTAGATGGTGATGGAGGAACCATGTAATGAGCTGGATTCTTCTCGCTTGAATATTGAGGAAAATCTTCGACCTAGAAATATAAAAAAAAATATTGTTTTATGCATTGATGCTAATATTAAAATCAATATATCACACGTACTTTTTGAATACCAACGAAACCTGGTCCAACTTCAGGTTCTGGATAAGGCGATGGATCATCAAAATATTGGCCACTTATATGAGGTTCGTTAGTATCTCCAAAAATCAGAGCTTGCGTGCCGCCTTGAGGAATCACGACGTTAGCTACTTGACTGGGTTGAATATTAACTAATAGAGGTTGCCCCGTTGATCTATCAATGACATGTGGAACCTGATGGACTATCGGCTCGGTAGGAACCGGTTTTGGCTCTGATTCTTGTATGATGATAGAACTATCCGGCAATAGAGGATCTTTTTGTGCCCACGGCGGTCGTTTCTGTTCTTCCGCAGATAATATAACCGAAGTCGGATGGGGTTTTTCGATTGGTTTGTCCGAATGAGTCTTGAAAAAGATAAATTATTGTATATTACGGTATACATATATTACGTAATAAATGTATATAAACAATAAAAATGAAACATACTTTTTCGAGCGTCACAGGTGGCGTTAAGGGATCTTTAGCGCTCCAGGGTCTTCTATATTTCTCCGGATTCCACTCCGGAATCTTATGGTTTACATTAGGATTCGCGTATTGCTCTACGTTCGGTCTGTTAGGTGGCTTTAGCAAGGGATCGTTTTCCAGAATATCTTGTTTCGATGTGATTCTTTTAGGCGGTGATGATTGAACAGGCAGCAATTTTTGAGGCTGCCTAGGAGCTGCCGGATGATTCGTATCGAGAGGAATAGATACCGGCACTTTCAAATGTTCTTCATAAACCTGATGGGCCGGCAGAATCTGCACTTGCGTGTCTTTCGTAGTTTGTTGCGCTTGTACATCGTCATCGTTCTCCAGGACTTCTAATACAGGATGCACCGGAATATTCGGTACCGGTAACGGTGGTGGTTTCATGCCGATGTGCTCTTCGTCCTTTAGATACGTCTGCGGCGGTCTCGGTGCCATTTTTCCTGGCTTTCCTATGATAACATCGCTATTTGCGGTGATTATTTCACCCGGAGATATCGGTATACCGTCGGCAAGACTGCTGGTCACCTTGTGCCGCGTCTCGGCGATGTAATTATGATTGAGATTTGCCAAATGGGCAGCTAGAACAACAATTGTATAGCATTCAAAACACGATAAATAAAGTATAATTATTATTACGAATAATAATTATTACGAAAAAGGAAGAGAATTTTTACCTATGTGTTGGCTTTCAGCAGTTTCGATATCACCGTCAGCAAATTCTGCGACGGGTATATAGATCGGCGATCGTTGCGTTGTGGCTTCCTGAATCTCTGCGAGAGGTACGCTGTCGTTTCTACGAGTAGCCGCGGTTTTTCCTTGCAATAATCCGGCCATCGCTGTTATTACTGGTCCCAAAGCGGATAAGCTATTTATTCCTAAGGAACCTAGATTTAGAAGAGGTTTGCTAACTGACCCATCGTCTCCGGATTGAGAATTTGGCCGCTTATTTTGTGATCCGTCGCTCGATAGCGTAGTACCATTATTATTCTGTACAAAAATTGCAAATCTCACGTAAAACATTTGCATAATTAAATATATTTCATTGAGATAAATACTAAATAATTATTTTTCTTAATTTATCAGAAAAAATACTGTAAATAAAACATACTTGTTTGTCAATTGAATCTGGTGGCTTTATATCGGAATTAGCGTTCTCTGACAACGTTTCCGTTGTAGTATTTGTCGTGTTCGTAGAATCTTTCTCGTGCTTTTTTATTTCCGTAACAGAGGTTGATTGTAGGAGACTCGAGGTCGTAGTTGGATCGATCTGGTCTTCATCGTCAAAGAAGATGATTGTCGAGCCCGTGACGACGTTTTTCACCGGATCGGAATGATGCGCGGTCGTCAATAGAGCGTTCATATATCCGGCATCTAATAAACTCGGGGCTATTGACTCCGTCACAACATTTTCAACGATATGTGAACGAGATGTCACGGTCGTTGACGTTTCGCCATCTGGGCCAGCCTGACGAGAGAGAGATTTTTAATGTATATAGGGCGTAAATACATTGTATTAAAAGTACCGTAAATACCTGTAGTAACGTCGTGAAGTAAGTGAACGTAGTAAGGTATGTTTTAGTGGCAAAGATCTGTATAGGTTCCGGCGTAGGATTAACTGGAGCTGTTTTCATAGTCGTTTTTCGCACTGGCACTTTCTCCAGTACCACGTCAGTCGACGTAGCTACGTTCGTGCGAACTACCGTGCTGCCTTTCTCCAAAAATGTATTAAAATACGTATACGTGATGTAATATGTCTTAGTCATGTCTGTCACGCTACTATCAATGTTGTCCAAAGCAGTTAGGGTAGTTGTGACACTGGTTGGTCGCGGCGGAGGTGCTGACTCTGTCACTATCAACTAAAAATAAAAATAGAAAGAGAAATAATATAATAATGTCTCTGCTAATATCGACGTAAAAGTTTGCGGTAAGAAATTAAGGTAACCTGGGTAATCGTGTCGCTGATCGTCTCTGTTTTCGTACGACCTTCTTCCATAAATGTCTTTTCTAACACTCTGGTACTGAGATATGTATTGGTTTCCGGTCGTGGAGCTTCTGATGGCTCGAGAATCATGTCTAGGTAATGTTGCGGCGCGGTAACCGTATTCGTTATGACTTTCGTGCTACTTTCTAAGGCGTCATTCACATCCGGATGATCTGTGTTTAAACTCAAATACGTATACGTCGTTTTAAATACTTCGGTACGTAGAGTCGGAGATACGTCCAGAGTCACGGCTGCTGTTTCGGAGCCAGGTTTTCTGTGTCGTTCCTCTGTCGCTGTATTTGCTATCACCTAGAAGAAATAATAAAATTATTATACCAAGGAGAAGATTTTTTTGTAGGATGTTTTAAAAACTAATCGTCAATTGACATATTTTTGATGATATTAACGATATGAAAAAATACGTCGAAAAGAGATAATTCAAAAACAGATTCAATATCATAATCAAGTCTTTTTATATAATAATTTTTCTTAATTTAAAGATTAGAAAAAATTCAGATCTTTTTGAAAAAAATTACGTTAAAACTATATTTTATTATATCATTTTACAATTGACAAAAAATAAATTTAACTTGTAATATATTAATATAATTTGTACTACATTTTTTCACACATAAAATCTTCAATGCAATAATTTATTTTTTACACATTAAATTTTTAAATTTTGTGCAATCAAGTTATAGTTGAAGTATTTTGTAAAATTGTCAGTAAATCAGACAGGAGAAGTTTAAAAGGGAGAAGTGAAGTTGAAGTGAAGGTTTTATTCGGAGAATGTATACAGATACGTTTGCGTAAGCACCTGCTGCTCTGTAGAAATGGTAGTCGTTCCATCCTTGGTGATTGTGTTCAGGTATGTGAAAGTTGTTGTGCAAGTCTTCGTGACAAACTCGTTCGGCTTATCCTGTGGCAGGAGCATGACCACCGCTTCTGATAAGGTGAGGGTGGGTTGTGGATTTGAGTTTTCCCATCGTAGAGCCGGAGTCGGCCCCGCGACGATGACTTCCACGCCATTCGACATTACGCGGGTCGCTAAATTGAACCTGCGCCCTTCTTCCTCATCCTTCGCCTCGTATTCTCCTGTCGTTACGATTCCATAAACAACGATTCACAATTGTATACGTATGTATATATAAAGGAAACAATTTTATTATCGTTTTTTAAAAGGTATTAAAACAAAATTTCTTAGCGACATTAAAAATACTGTCGAAAAATTGTAAGCTTACCTATTGTTGATGTTCTTCAAATTTAACACTCTAATAATATTTATTTTAATGTACATGTAATTAAAAATATATTTATTTTAATGTACATGTAATTAAAAAGAATCATATATTCGGATTACAACCGAATATATGACGAGTTTTTACAGAAACGATACAGTTGAAAGTAATTAACATAAAGAGTCAGATTAAAATATTTGTATATAAATATCGTACATAAGAAAAACGCAAATTTAGATATGTACAGCGTCATTTTGTCATATACAGTATTTACATTTCATACAGAGCTGTAATGTACAGGAAAAAATTTAGAATACCAGAAGCCAATTGGCACAGTATTTAACAGAGCATTTACACAGTCCAACAGTCCGTACAGTTTCGTACAAGTCTAACCGAATTCGCGAAATCAGGAAGTCTATAGTGAAAAAGTTTATTAGTCTAAGGATTATATTACATACGGCGATCACCATGTGCATTCCACGTTGGCGAAATGACGAGTTACGTCATCTCATTATTGTTTTTCAAGAAAGTTACATATCTCGATTGTAATTTTACCTCGAGAAATATCGTACATATTTCATATACGGGTTTAAAGATTTCAACGTTTTTGCACTGTGCAATCGTCGTGAGAGAAAGGTCTCAGATGGGTAAAAGGTACTACTCACCGGCAACGGGTACTGGATTATACACAGATGATTCGAAGCCGGCTGACGACTCCACGGTAGGAGTGACAGTCACCGTGACAGGCACCGTCAACGTAAGTGTCGTCACTCTCGGTCGTACGGTCGTCGACGACGTCACTTTAGTCTCCAGTCCGTTAAGTTGCGTCACCACATACGTATACGTCCTTAGTCGCGTCGACGTCACTACCGTCTCTGTGTAATAAACGCTTGTGCTGGGCTCCAACGCGAGATTCGGCGTAGATTCAGTCTTCGACTTCGACGGTAAGATCTCGGGGAAATCGAGGCGAGACAGCGACAGATAAAGATCATCCGCCAGCCCGGCTTCGATCTCCTCCGGCGTTGGCGAAGCAATTTCGCTCGTGACTTTCGTCGCGGGGACAGACGAGATTGCGGTGATCGACGAGGACTTTGTCTCGCGGGTGTAATTTGCGCCGAGGGGTATCACGCTGGGTATGTACGAATCGTCGAGATAATTCAACGTCGCGGTGTCGCGAGTCGTAGTCTCGAGCGGTATAACGCTCTCGAAGCTCGGCGCGATCACGATAGTATCAGATGGAAGGATTGTTTCGATTAGAGAAATCTGGGTTGAATTAGAGTCAACTGTAACATCCGGTTGAATCGGTCGCACTGTTGGTATATCTTCTGGATTTTCGGTCGTCTCTAATATCACGCTATGTTCTGTGAAGTCTTCGGGAGCTTCGATCGATTCTTGTTCTTTATTTTCTACGTCGGGCGTTTCGGTAACTGATGAAACGTGCTCTTCGGTCGTAATGTTTTCTTTATCGGGGAGACTCGTAGATTCTTCGGACACGTTTAATGTAGCGACGTTATCCTTGAAAGTAGTTTGCTCTTCAAGAGTGGCAATGGTAGTGGTTTGCTCTTTCGCTGCTGATTTATCGTCGCCATCTTCTTTAATTTGAGTAAATTCAGTAGTTGATACATCTTCGTTTAATACGATGGTCTTCGTCGATATATTTGTATTATTGATGTCTTCCGAAGCGATTGATTCCGTTATATTTATCGATGCGTTATCGATTTCTTGAGATGTTTTTATTGTTTGCGCTTCGGATGGTTTTTCTGATGTAAATTGGCTAATCGGTGTTGTCGTTTCAGTAATATTGTCATACTCTGTCCGCATTTCAACATCACTCTTATTAGATACAATATTATCTTCATCCTTGGGAGAAATTGTGAGAGGCTCGTCTTTCATTAAATCTGTGATTTTATTTGCATTTTCAGTCGTAGTAGTCGTATCTTGATCATCATCTTCATATTCATCTTCCTCGTCGTCAGACGGAGGGAAAAAGAAATTGTCTGTGATAATCACTGGCATGTCTGATGTGCCTTCTTTAGATACAGTAGAACTGGCATCCAATGATACAAGACTTGCCTCCTCGTCTGGTTTGTTGTCAATAAGATTCGGCGTTTCTTCGAGACTAGGCGTAACGACGGAGTGATCATTTCCTTTAACAACTTCGCTCTCGAGTTCTTTCTCGTCTTCTTCGTCTGAATACTCATCGTATTCGGAAGAAGGCGCGGTGAAGAATCCAGTAGTAATAACGGCAAAAGTCGACGTCGGTTGTATCGGACGCACGGCGACTAATTTTTTTCTGGTCACTCTAACTTTATTTTTGGTCGATGTCGGCGTAGATTGAAGCTTTCTACGTCTCGTTATAGTTACTTTGTGTCTTCCAGGACCGGTAGGCTGGTAGTTTCCGTAGTCCTCCGGTATGTCGGTCGGATAAATCGAGTTGCCCGATCCGAAAGTTCTGACACGCGTCACAACGATTCTTCGCGGTGTATTCGTGGTAGATGTAACGTACGCGAGATCTTTGGTACGAGGTGTCAGTGGTCTGCGTCTAACGACCGTAAACTTATGTTGTTGCCTAGCAGTTCTGCTACGCACAACGGGTACTCGAATTCTAACACGCTTTCGTGGTGCCTCCCCAAGGGATTCGTCATCATCGTCGATTCTTCCATTATTTATATAATCCTCATTTGCGGACCACGTATCAACGATATCGTCTCTCTTGCGTTTAATATGCCTACTTCCGTATTGCATCGATTCAGCGTAGAGATTACCTGCAAAGGCGATCGTTCTACTCGTCTATTCGATTCATATCTCGTCTTGTATTTGTAAGTTCACTCCGCGATCTAATGAAAATCTATATGATCAAGCAGCGATAAAGCCATTTTTGGATGGTTTCGTGATGCGTTAATCGAGTTGGAGTTAAATAACGCTGCCGTCTCGTGTTCAATTTTTTTGTGTGCTCGTCCGATTGAGTTTTGCCATATACATTTACGTTTTAGTAACGTTACCGGGCGATTGCTTGACTTGTCTGTTGTAATGTTGTTGGCGAGACGGAAGAGTATCATGTCCGATTTTGTCGTGTGGGCGCGCGTGCGGCGGCAGATCGAGGCTGTTAGTAAAAGGAAATGTGGGACGACGCTCAAAGAGGATACTTTTAAGAAGGAAATAGAGAAGAGATTCAAGAGTGGTCGGGAGAGAGCGAATTAAACAGAACGAACACGAGACGACCATCCTCGCGGATGGCTCTCGTTTCACTGAAGCTACCCATGACCCTTTCTTTACACAACTTCAAGGAAAGGGATCCCGGCAGTCTCGAGATTGTCTATATTACACACGCAGCAACTTCGATTTTCATCGACGTTGCTCGTTTTCTTCCCACTACAACGTGCCCGAAGAAGCTGAACCGACGCTCTCCGGATGAAAGAGATTTAGGAAAGGCGGCTAGCCTCTTAGGGCGATTTTGAGAGTGGGTTTTAATATATAATATTATGGACTTATAATATAAGGACGAAAGAGAGAGAAGAGGGGAGTGAGGAGTGGGGAAGGATTTTTGTATAACAGAGAGGATGAGATTAGGCATAGATGGACGTGGAAATGTGCCGTCCGACGTCACCCACTACGCTCTCGAGACTTTGTGTTGGTGCGTGTGCGTCGCTAGGATCTTCGCTTCCCGCCAGAATGGCAACGGCTACCGGTCCGGCGTGCAACGACGGCGGTATGGAAGGTCGGACTTCGACGGCTCCTTCCGAAGCGTCTCTTCGTCTTCTGGACGCGGTGGCGGAATCGCCGACTTTCACAGTACTCAGAACAGTGCTGAATTCCCCGGGTCTGCGGCCAGAAACGTAGAGCGTCACCACGCTAGATTCAGCCTTTGTGGCCGCGGAGGCTTTAGACTCCTTTTTCTTATCGTTCGATTTACCGCGCCCGCGTACTCTGGACGACTTCTGATAGTCTCCCACGTCGTCCTCGAAGTATTCATCGCTATCGTGTCTGTAATCGGAATCGGCTGGCTGATGTCTTCTCTCGACTTCTCCCGGTAAGGTGTTACTCTGCGTGAACGGAGCAGCCGCGAATAAAGGATCCAGCAACGGATTGGAGTTCTGCTGTTGCGTCTGCGGTTGTTGCAGCAACAACAGGAGGGAATTTATATTGGCCGCCGGTATCGCGACCGTTGGGGTCACTACAACGGTGTCCGTTATGAATTCCGTCGCGGTAACGACGTTGGTCGAGGAATCAATCAGGGTCGTCAGAATCTCCTTCCCGCGAAAGGTGAGAGGAATAATAGTGCTCTGATGTTTCGTTATTGTAGTGACGTAAGAGGTGGTGCGTGTGTTATATTGCGTGGTGGGCGTAGCTTGGGGTTGTAACAGAGGATTCGGTTGACCTAACTGACCCAGAAGTAATTGCGAGAGAAGAATATTGGCGAGGGGAGCGTTGCCGGGCAAGGAGGGTTGTACCGTAGAAACTATATTCTCCACGGAGTACATCGTCGTGGGTATGATAACCGATTGAGAAACGCGACGGCCACCGAAGCTCGTGAGGGTGTGCGAGATACGAGTGGTGGGTGTCTCGTGCAGCAAAAATCGTGTAACTTCGGCCTGGCCTTGATTGTTGGTACCCGTCACTTCGCTAACGATCACTACGAGCGGCTTTCCGTCTCCAGCTGTTACCGTGCTATATTGAGAGGGCCCAAGGACTTCAGTGCTAGGTTGCGCCGTTATAATATTTCGTTGTTCCGTGACGCCGTTGTTCACCACGGGAATTGTTACTTCCGTCGGTACATAATGCGTCACAGTTATGGTGCCGTCGTAATTCGGATATACGGTAGGCGCTTCCCGAATGTCCTCGTAAGATCCTCTACCTCTTGTGGAGACTCTCCTGTTGTTTCCATTTCTTCCATTTGTTGATCTTGAGCGAGACGATGATACTCTTCGAGAATTCGTTAATTCCGACGATTTGGAAGATCCACTTCGTAGTCTCGGTGGTCTCACTCTTCCGTTGTCAGGTTTACTGGTAGATCTGCCTGGGTTCGTTCTGGGACTGGAAGTTGGCCTCTTGTATCCTGCTCTGTTCGTAGATGCATCCTTTTCCCTTAATGTAAATTGTCTTCCATTATTCGAGGCCGGCGACGGTTTTATTCTGACAGATCCATTTCTACTTCCGTTAGATTGCTTCGTTCTGGTTCTGGGTTTACTCTGCTGATTCGAGAATTCCGATGTTTCCGCTGTTTGATCGGGACTGTTAGATGTCTTCTGCGGCTGCAAAGACGTTAGACTTCGCGCGCGATTATTATAACGAGCGGAAGGTTTTGCTACTTTTATATCTTCTTTATTTGTTGTGGCATCTAATGAATCAGATCTCTCCTCCGGTTTTACAGATTGACCAGATTTACGAAAACGGCTGCTATATGCTCTCAATTGGCTAGCCTGACGACGAACTCTTCTTGTTCTGATACCGAAAGGTCTAATTTGTACGACGGGTCCGGCAGCTTTGCCTGAACGACGATTCACATTTATGTTAGATTTTCTGTCTTCATGTTCCGATCCTTCGTAATCATTGTCCGCTATTTCTTCAACGGGCTCATCTTCAAAACCTTCATTACCTTCGTTTTGTTCCTCCGGCTCAGTTGGCTCTTCAGTAGCTACTTCTTGCTTTCTACCGAGGAATCCGCGTGGTGGGAACAAACCCGTATTGCTCGGTCGCGTTCTCGTAGATACCGGAGGAGTTGCTCTGGTATTTGTTCGTCCATTGGTTACTCTAGGAACCGTTGGCGCGCTTGGTCTATTTAAATTTCCCGATCGTCTCGGAGTTGTAGTCGTTGGTGGTCTTGACGTAGTTACCGATCTGCCATTGCTGTTTAAATTGATAGGTCTGCGGAATCTCAGGAGCGGATTCGTAGATCTTCTAGATGATTCTGTCGTAGTTTGCAGAGGAGTGGTAACAGTTTCACCGTCGAAGTATTCTGTAAACGGCGTTTCATCCGTTACAAGCGTAGTCGTGGTGAACTCATTGGCATCGTTCTCTTGATCGTCGTGTTTGACGGTAGGTTGCCCTCTGAGTAACGTCGACGACGGTCGGATACCCGCACGGTATCTCGACGAGGCACCAGGAAACGCGGAACTCGAGGCGCGAGTTGCAACCCTGGCGGAGGATCCTCTCACTGACGTGGGACCGCGTCTGTTGCCTTGAAACACGGACGACGGAGTTATTCTCGGTTGTACTCTACCTCGAGTACTGCCCGCTGGGAATGCCGAGGTCGAAGTGGTGGCGGTTCCGCGTCTGCCTGAAAATCTTCTGGAACCTGACGGAGATAACGTCGAGGAGTACGGTCCGATTGGCGATGTTACGCGACCCCGCGACGATGCGAACCTGTTGCCCTTACCGGCCAAAGTGGCAGTTATTGTCGGAGTTATGTCCGTTCTGGTAATAGTCGTCGCGCCTTGCGCGCCTTTGCGTTTTGGATTAAAGGTTGGCCTATTCCTGGAGGCGAATGGTCTTATCACGGGTGTGAAGGTCCTCTTTCTCGTCGAGAATGTTAATCGTGATTTCTTTTTAGAACTTAGTCCGTCATCACCTTCCTCGTCCTCTTCGTCATCTTCATTTTGACTGGAATCGTCGTCTTGATCGGAAGATTCCGTCGTATGGTCTTCAGATAAGGAAGATTGGATAACCGCGGGAGAAGGCGATATTTCCGGAATGCCTGTCGATTGGCTCGGAGGTAGAGTAGAACTCGGCGCAATGTTCGCCGTGGAACTCGGTACGAAGAAGCTAGAGGTACTTTCGATAATCTGAGCATATCTTCCCTCGATGCTTGTGCCAATCACTTTTGATTGATAAAATGTGGTGATACCGTCAGTTTCCATTTGCCCTTGAATCAAGCGTACCAGGCCGGTTCGGTGACCTTGAGTCGGCGGAATAGTCGCTTTTCTTTCCTCGTCAATCTTCGTGCTTGATGTACTTTCGATCACTTTAGCATAAGTACCCTCGAAAAGCGTGCCAACTTGCTTAGTCGTAAAGTAAACAGTGGTTACTTCGTCAGCATCTACTACACTTCCTTTATTCAAAGATAGAACTCCCGTAGGCAGTACCGGCGTGGCTATTGACGAAGATGGTAATGGCGGTGTTTCTATCCTTGTCGAACTCTTTACTACTCGTGCGTAATGTCCATCTATATAAGTACCGTATACATCCGTCGTGTAATGAGTCGTGGAGTCATCGTGTATTTCGCTTGAACGTATCGTCGAAATTAAACCCGTTTTCAAATTTTCGGTCGCCTTAGATGGAGTCACGGTTTTCTCGTCGGTATTTATCGTCTGAATCGACGGATACACAGATCCCCCGATCGCGCGACCAGTCGCCTGTTGTGTCGCAACGTCTGGTATCGATACGCTAGTTACAGTCTCCAACCTGCTATTTAAGATCGTCTCATTCCCGACATAGGATGTAGTGAAGTAAGTGAATGTGGTGTAGAAGGTCGTGGGCTCGGGCGAAATTGAGGAAGTGTTCACAGCGGCTTGATCGTCGGGTTTGGTTGTAATCGGCGATTGCTCATTCGTATCCTCTTTGATCGATTTTTCAGGCGCAGCGCTGCCAAAAGGTGTCACTTCGTTATCTGCCGTGATCTTGGACTCTTCTTCCTTGGCTGATTCCTCCGACAGCGGATTCACAGTTGGTGTGTAAGTCATTATCACACCGAGCTCCACTGTAGGCGTAGGCGAGACGCCCGGTGTGATAACGTTGCTGATTGTTTCCTCGCGACTAGTGGTTATGGTATCACCACCCTTGTAGAACGTCGTCCAATACGTAAAGGTCGTGAAGTATGTTACTGGCTGTGTGCTGGTTGGAACTGGCACTACGATGGATGGCCTCAAAGTTTCCGTAACGATATTTGTAACCGTTTCCAAACGACTAGCGACATTCGTTTCATCGCCCTTGTACATTGTCGTGAAATATGTGAAAGTCGTGTAACTAGTCTGCAGAAGCAACGTCGGTGCGGGCTCTACCTCATGATTATTAGACTCCGATAATTCCTGATCTTCAGGAACGATGTTTTTCTTGTCTACGTCTAATACAGTGCCACCACCAGAGCTGGAAGAGGACACGACATCCGTGATCATGGAGCCCAGAACTTCCACGTCAGTCGGAGGATTAGGTGTTACTTGTGCGCCTACTTGGAAGCTGCGGAATAAACGCTCAGTTGTAGGCCGATCTTCCAAGGTGGTAGGCACTTCCGTTGTAGTCTCGGCATTGCTTTCGATAGTTTCGTCAGTATCGGTGTTAGCTTCTTGCACTTTCTTTGCTAATGAAAGTGCCTCTTCTTTAGATTTCTGACGCTGAATAGCTTCTAGATAAGCTAAAATTTCTGGGGGGACTGCAGGCTTATTTTCGGCAGTTTCAGATTTCGGTGTCGTGGGCCGAGCTGTTTCTTGCGGAACTGATTGAACCTTGGTTGGTGTAATGGTCTCCGTGACGATATTAGTGAAGACTTCGGTCCGCGTCTCGATTTCCGTCTCGTCATCCACAAAAATAGTGGTAAAATATGTGTACGTTGTATAATACGTCTTCACTTGTTCCTTGATTTCTGCGCTTGCCATAGCTGGAGTAGGGCTGGGTTCTAAATCGGTGGTCCATCCATCGGACGTCTCGTAATCATCAACAGTCGTAATGGATTCTGTTGGAATATTCTCATGTATCGTAGTATCCTGTTGCTGGAAAGTAGTCAGACCTCCTTCTGTTGTTTCGTCCTGATAAGCTGACTCAGTACCTCTGTTAAATTGCTCGGGAGTACGACCGTTTGTTATTACCGATGGCAAGATATTTTGCGATGTCGTCGTCGGCGATATCACAGAATCATCTTTCTCGAAGAGACTGGCGACAACAGCAGAAACGCCATTTGGCCCAACAGTTTGCGTGATAACATTAGTCTCAACAACTTGTCGACTGGATACACTAGACGTGCTTTCTTGGAAGAACGTCGTTAAATATGTATACGTCGTGTATAAAGTCTTGAAAATGAGCTCTATCTCCTCATCTTGTTTAGTAGTTTGCTCTTCTTCGATTTCGTCGGACAAGCTTGGCGTTTTCTGCCTTATGCCTGACGGCAAAGAAGTAGTAGGACGAATCAAATTTTTGGTCGAGGTAGGTTGAATTAATTCCGTCAAGAAAGTTATCTCGGAAGAGACTACCTCCTGAGAACGTATCGAAGTCGTAGTCTGATCGTTGTCACCGGAAATAAAGAAAGTCGTGAAGTGCGTGAACGTCTTGTAGACGGTGGACGGTAATAATTTAGTAGCCAATGTCGCTTTCTCGTCTGAATCAGATCCATCCAGTTTGCCGTTGGGTCGAAGATTATTTTGAGAAGAGCCGCCTTTGATGCTACGACCCTGAGGATCTCCTGGCACGATGTCATTGGGAATTTCATCGTCTAAAGTCGGTAGCACCGATTCGGTCGTTCCCAACACTCTTCTCGCGCTTTCTAAGATGTCCTTCAGTGTCGTTAAGACACTGTCCGTTGTGCCTCTCAACGGAGTAGTCAGTTCATTCATCTCTTCTTCGCTGGTCGTGATAATCGTCGGCGTGGTAGATGGCAATCCTTCAACGGTGGTGTCACGGTCATCGGATTCCGTTTCGGTTGTACCGTATTCCACAGTTGTGTCATCAATTCCATACGTTGCAGTGGCTTCATCCGGGAAAAAGTACACGTTCGAAGATGTGTGAATAATTTGCGCATAATTTGTGCCGATATATGTGCCATAAATAAGACTCTTATAATGAGTGGTGGTGCCGTCCAACGAAGTAGTGGAATCGACAACTTTCAGAAGACCCGTCGGCTTCAGCGATCCCGTTTCGACGTCGGGCACCAGCAGTAATGGTTCTGTGGATCTCTTGGACGATTCGACATCGATTTCCTCAGTGACGCTTGGCTGAATGTTACCGCGATTGATGGCGCTCAAAAGTTGATCGTCCGAACCGTGCTTCTGGTCTTCCTCGTAAGGTCGTTCGGTTCTCGCGTGTTCCATCACGGTGGTAGGACGAATCTTCAATACCGCCACGCCGTCGTCTGGACGAAGCGTGGCGTCGCCCTTGATCGTGGTGGCAGGACGTCCCATGGGCGCCGGCGACGTGCTCGGCGAGAAGACGATGACGGTCTCGCCGACCGTGGTCGTGAAATCCGCGAAGCCATGATAGGTCACGGTGGCGAAGGGCTTTATATCCGCCTTCCTCGGCGGCGGAGGAGTTTTCACCTGCGGTTTAAAGATCTTCGGTACTCGCGGCCTGAAAGTCTTCGATTGCGCATCGTCAAGCGAATCGAGGTTGCTTGACACGTATTCATGTTTGACGGTATAAGTGGGCAAATCATCGGTTGTTCGAACCTTCGCCGGTTTAAATCTCTGCGTTTCCATGTTCAGCTCTCTTTTATTGAACACGTCATTTTCTTTGGATAATTCGTCCAGTTTCGAGGTATTCCCGCTTTCCTTTTTCTTTCCGCTCGAGTCTGCACTGTTGCCATTCAGCACTTCAATCTCTTCGATAGCTCTGATTGGACCATTATCGAGGGCCACTCGAAGCTGCCAATCAGTATCCGGTGCTCTCGAGGGATAAACGACGTAGGGACTCGACGGATCCGGCGCCGGCTCTCTATCATAGAACACTCTGCTGGATGTAGAAAGAATTCTCGCGTAGAGACGACCGTTATCCAAGGTTGTGCCCAGAACCTGAGTGGCGAATTCGGTACTTGCACCATCTTGCACGAATGTCCGTGCCGTTTTGGTCAATAATCCAACCGGTGGTACGGACTTTCCAGGACGTGCCGGTACTAAGAGGACTGTGGTCACTCCTAAGTAGTCAAGTCCGAAAGGAATATGCGAAGAGTTATGTTATAACGGCACAAAAACACGTCGCATCGACAATTTGTCAATGGAAGCGTTGGAAATGAACAGACGAAGAAATGGGGGGAAGCGATTACATCAGCAAAATGGGACGCGAAGTTATCGAAATGTGATTGATTTTTAAATGAAGCGTAAATGTGTGCATCGAATTCGATTTGTTCAGTCGCGTTTCACGTTTACGAGCCCGTCCGTGTCATAATCGTCATACCAAGTATACGTCAGCGTCGTTTGTTTGCGTCGGTCGATGACGGTTCGCGTTGTAATATTTTTGTTTTATTTTATTTTATTTTTGTTATCGTAATGTAGGTCGTCGGAGAGACGGAGTGGCGGACGGACGTTGGAGGCAGACGGCATCCGTTGTTGAGAAGAGTTGAAGGCGGGGAGCAGACGGGAGCAGTAACAGAAACAGAAAAAAAAGAGACAGACGATCTTAGTAGACGATCTTAGTAGACGAGCCTTCTTCTTTCGTAGCCTAGGACACCTGTTGCAACACTATCCGCGGTACCCCGCTTAATTTGCGTTGTTACCCTACTCTCGAAAAAAAAACGCTGTTTCTTAAATAGAGAGTGAGAAAAATGCATGCTTACAAGGAAAAGAGAGAAAGATATTTAGCCATTAGTTGCTTATGTAAAACCCCTAAGTCCTGAAAATTCTAAAATCATACATATTGAACGGTATTCTCTAGAAAGAAAAAAAAATTAAAATATTTAAAATTATATTCAAATATAAATTAACGTTTTTTAATTTTATTGTTATTTTATTCTTTTTAAAGTATTGTTTGAAATGTCTAAAAATGTCTTCCGCGCAGTATGATGAATTTTCATGTCTTGGGGAGGAACATCTCGCAATCAATCGTATGACAGACTTAAAGCAGATACCACCGAAACGAGATGACATATGCATATTGTAGTCAACTCAGCGATAGGAAAGTGTATTACCGGCTTGAGAAATTTATTTACACGGCCGCACCTCGCGTCAACACGCACATGGATATTTGAGATACGCAAAACGATATATCATGAGAAGAAATAAGTTAGAGAGCAGAGACAAAGAATAAAGCGGATAGACCATTCGATGTCACAGGTTTGCACTCAAACTTCATGACAGCTTAATGATAGAAGCATTACATCTAAAATATAAAAGTAGATATTTTTATTGGACAACAATACAACTGGAGTCATTTGAAAAGTTTTGAGTGCAATCCTTGTCTGCGTGTATCGGTGTGATTCAGGTGTCGCAAATGTGTCACGACTAGCATACACTTGTTAGACACGTTACGTAAACATTTACGAAGAGACTTACCCTCTAAATCCCTTTCTATCCTGGAAGCTCTAACATTATTCGACAAAACTCCATCTGTAAGAAAACCAAAGATATATATTTTTTAAACCTGTCTTTAACTAATTTATTTAACATGCCTAATTTGCATATGTGTGTAAAACACAAGGTTTCTTTGATGCGTTCGACAGAGGAAGCGTGGGTGGTGAAAGGAAATTATTGAAGGATGTTAAGGCAGTAGGAGCTTCATTTGGTCATCGTCATAGTTCCTCGCGAAATAATTGCTATGCGTCATGCGGATGTCATCATATTGGCTTTTTCATATTATTCATATTAATAGAATTTTTTTATATCGCAACAAATAAAATAGTTATAAGATTTTCTCGGTTATCTCAAGAATTCAATTGCGCGTTTATTCAAAAATTAAAAAAAAAACGAGAACCGAACAAGACAAAAGTAAAGGCAAATGTCTTCGTATCTAGGAAAGTCTGTATTTATGGGAATGGGCATAGAGAGAACTCCAGACACCGGCGACACCAAAGATGTCGTCCGGAGGCCGGGACGTACAGTTATCTGACCGACTCCTTTTCTCGCGAATATCTCTACGTCGTTTTCTTCCCGTGTGCACGTGAGCGTCTGTGCACTTTGCGCGTGCACGTGGCTGCATGACGATAAGTAGCTGTGAGTACCTTTCTATATTACAAAGTACATGATTTGATCGTAGTAACAGGGTTGATCCAGAAAACAGTCAACAACAAATACAGTCTCTCGTGTATTATTCCTGGACGTTCTTTTACCGTTCGTACAATCGTTTGGAAATATTCGTCACACGAAAACAATTCCATTTTTGGAATATCGCGATCATTACCCAATGATCCAGTGACGTTGAACTCGCGGATTGCTCGGGGCAGGTGACATCCGGTTTATTCGACGACGGGCATTTCTTGGTATCGTGACAATCGGGACCGACGTACCGAGGTCACACTCGTCCCCGGACACATTGGGTCAGCTGGTCGACTTCGCGTCGCCCTTCTTTCCCTGATGTCTGGCCTCCGGCCAACCGGGCCGTTCGCGGTCCCCGACAAACCGGTCGTCGCGTCACGTTACCCAACAATCGGTAACGATCGCGGTCGCGCTGACGTACGTGGGAGAGAGAATTCGTGTTCGACATCGTGCGCCGCGTGCGCACGTTATTCCAATGCGACTTGAATCACGTTATGAAATGCACCGCGACGTGATTACGCCAATCTACCGCATCAACTCATCGTGCGTATTAAGTCTGATTGTGAGATAAGACTTCGACAAATAGAATGGATTTATTTTTATATAAACGTATTCTTTGATGAATCTACAATGTAATAGAATTGTAGCAGAATTGCGAGTGAACATTGAATAAGATTACGAAAACGTTCCGGATAGTAGTGTGACGTGTCGACGAGCCATTTCTACAACTTTCGAGTTGCATGATTTCACGCATAATTTTCCCGCATAGTTTCCCGCGCTTGCACGATAGGTATCGTAAGTTTCAGACTTCTGGTATTCGAAGGCGCGTTTACTCGCATTCGTAAGTCAGTAAGGAGATACCGCGAGCCCACCTGACGATCGACTTCCACGTACGCAGCTGTATAATCATGGTTGCATAGGCGAGGGCTACCTTGAGCTCGTTTTCTTGTGCGATACGCGAGCGAGGAGAAATCCTCGCGAGAGGATTACGCCTCTTTCGTAAGAACAATTCGTCCATTCATGTCGTGGTATCTACGACCCGCGGCTAATGCCCGAAAGATTTTTCTCGCCATAAGAACGATGATTGCTCCCGGGCAATCTCGGCGACGTTTAATAGCGACGACAAGTGGTATTGCACCAACGAGATTCCACAATGATGGATAGGGTCGTCAACATTCCGCAATAAAAAAAGCATTGCGAATCCATAAACGCATTTGATCTTACTACTACTTTCTCAGAGTTAGAACTTTATGCCTAAAAATTGTCTTTACTTACGCAATTCAAGTGTATTTTAAATTAGCAATTTTCAGTTTATTATGTTGATTAAGATATTATTATGTCTATGAAATCGGTACTCCGAAATGTGAATTTTTACAAAATTGATATGGCATTTGATTGTTCAGATTTTTTCCATATTTGCTCATAAATAATTGTTTTTTGTCCATCTTGCAAAAGAAATTAAAAATTTCATCATTAATACTAAGTACATTAAAAAAATCTTTAAAGAAAAAATAAAAGAGTTCTCAAGATGAAATTTGTTCAACTTTTATTTATTTTTAATTCGAAACGTCCATAAAACGATTATTTATGGACAAATGTGAACATTCAAATGCTATATCAATTTTGTAAAAATTCGCATTTCGTGCCAACTTTACAAACTTTACCTGATGTTATTTTGTTATCCAAAATAATAAAAACTGCTGTAGATATGTAGCATTCGGATTGTGCATTCAGCGGATGTCCACGTTAACCCTGACGATACGTGTCGTAAGTTTCAAGTATCTTGTGAGAGTGACGTGGATATCAAGGTAACCCAGTCGTCGACCAATGCAAGGCAGACAATTTTAATCTCACTTTCAATAGTGGGCGACATCATTACAGACCATACCTAGTCAGAACAATACTACGATACGCAAGAAATAGAGGGAACGAAGATATATCTCTTAAAACTTAGTGAAGATAATTGGTGTTAAAACTTGAGTCAGATAAAGATTCTTCTTTTTATTAAAATTTTTTTAATTTGCACGTTGTAGACAACGGCGATCACATTAACATCGTTTTTACGTTTTCCGGTGAAAAATTCTCTCCAAAAAGAGAGAACAATGATATATAATGAAGGAAGCAGACGCTCCACATAATTTGTCGAAATCTCATTTTGCCGCGACGGCAGTTATGAATTAATTTCTCACGTTGCGAGCAACGAGTTAACTGGCCGTATAATAGTAGATGCGGCACACTCGGGAATGTTTGCATTGAGTCGAGACGCGTGTAGATACATGTGGTAAACCAAGAATAATGATGATTACTTTCGCTTGCTCAATGATTTCTTGCAATCGACCGGCAATACCTACGACGTTTCGCGTCAGTACTTTCGTTCATCTTTTCTATCGCTTAATTGCATTCGCAAAAAGTGCCGAGGACTCGAATTTCACAGAGGGATGATTTCCTTCTAGTGAGACATATGAGCGATTAGAAATCCAGTTGAATCGTGTACAATATCTTCGCGAAATTTTCTCAGAAATGTTTCAATCGACTCACAACTCTGCGCGCTATTGTTTCACGTTAATTGAGAACGTATCGATCTTTCACGCTAAATCTCATAAGCAACGTAAAATCTCGCGCTTCAGGCGCCGCGGAACGGGTTCGAGAGAGAAAGCGTTCGATCGTGGGAATCGGTAACCGGTGGCACCAACGGATACGGTACCACCGCGCAGATACGAATTCCTGAAATTATCACTTTGGCTGCAAGCTAACTGTCGGTTTTGCGGGTGTACATTTGAAGCGATACATTAGGCATGCTAAAAATGTTTCCGCTGTAATAAACGCTAATATTTTGTATAAAATTATTTCATACTTTTAACGCTTTTTGACGCTTTTGTTGGTACGCTCGAAATACACCGGGCAGTCGGAATCCTCTAAAGAAACTTACGGAAGAACTTGTGTAATATAAATACTGTTTCGGTATTCGCTGCTGTTCATTGTAACCCTTGTCATGCGTAACGTCGCGTTCACTTGTCGTTTAAGCGACAAGTCCACGGTGAGATTCTTGAGTTCAATATCCATCGGATAGTTTTGTCCAGTCAACCAACTGGAAAATGACAAGTTGCTTCCGCAATATCCGATGTCTTTCTTACTCTTCATGATGTATAAATGTTTCTTGACACGGCTAACATGGGTCGCGCTCGTGCGAGCGTAAAAGAAAGTAAACCGACGGACGAGAAAAGAAATATGCTATTTACGTGTTATTTACATGCCACGCGGATTGATTATTTATTTTATTTAGTGAAACTTTATCATCTAAAATGAAATAAAAAAAAATGTGCGGCCTATTTATTTAAAAAACTATACTACTTTCCGTTCTTGATAATTATTTAAAACTAATAATTATTAAGATATTAAAATAATTATTAAAAACTAATGCTTAGAAAGTCATCAATGCGTACGGAAAAATTAAACATTTTATAATATATTTATTTTCTAAGAGAAAGAGAATATCTATTTCTTTCACTCTCATCTTTATGTTTGAAGGTTTTAAATTTTTATATATATTTGATGCAATTGCATTTCTTGATCAATGAGAAAAAGAAAATATGTATGTCGATACCGAGCTATATTATCCCAACATCGTAAAAATGATGTTCGAAACGAAAGCAAAAGACGATGGCGGCTTCTGCTAGTAACGGTATTGCTCGCTATTTCAATCGTATCTATCGAAGCAGATAGATCCTTTTTCATGTCTCTGAAACGATCTGCTGACGCACAATGTGCAGCGTCGATATCTAGTTCGTTATTCCATTTCTATCGTCTATTAAACTCCACATGTTCGTAGTGTAATAGTATCAACATCGTCAAGAGAGATACATGCATGCATTAATATTTGTTACATGCATAGATTCTTATTAATATCATTTTTATTTTTGTACTTGGAATTCACTTAACGGGGCACTTATCCTGTCTGTTCAGTGACATTTATACCGTAACGCCATTAAAATTACACGATTGCTAATTTGAATTATAAAATAGAACTCTGAAGCGATCAATCGATGCGTGTATGTTTAAACAAGAGAATAGCTCTGGTAAAGACCCGCTAAACATGTTTCAATCTTTAGAGATAAAATAGTGATGTTTCATCAGCTGCATATGACCATACGCTACTTTATTTCGAATTATCCTTTTTTTTATCTCTAAGACTAATGTTTATTAAATTAATTTATTACATATTCATGTTCATATAATTTACAATCCTGAAATATTGAATACTTATCTTGTTATTGATTCTTATAGTTCAGGTGATACTAATTTTTAATGTCTAGTTGATTATGTATTAAAGCTATGTATGTTTTTATTATTAATTTTTTTTAAGTATTAATTAACACATAATGAACTGTATATTATATCATAATCAGATAATTGCTATTTACAAATTATTTATTAATAGCATGTAATAATTTAAATTGTTACATGCAAATTATTTGATTTTTTTAAGTAAAATTTTGATTACTTATTTAATTGACATATATTATTCTATTTAAAAAGAATTATTAAATCTAATATTTAATACAAATTTGAAGCATAATGTTAGTTCTCTTAAAATAAAAATAATTTTATTACTATAATTCTTTTTTGTTTTACTTTTACATTTTGAGTAAAATTAAATTGCGTAATTTTGACGGTTGCATGTTTGCGGATCCACTTAATTATTAAGCACAATTAAAATTAATTTTGTACCTCAATATTTGTCAAGCGCATAGCATTAATTTGACGTTTGAAATATCGATGATTCTTAAATTCTTTGAGTTAACGTTTCTTCGTTGCGTTTAACTGTGAGACGTCGAGTGAATCGTAGCTCTTCCTGCGATTACTTTTTCCGCGTTCATACTCTTCCTTCCGTCGCAATACGGTAAAGCGCGTGTCGCATGCGATTAACGTCGGGGAGTGCCGTGCAATCACCTGGTATTCTAAATTCCACGAACATAACGTGACTAACGTGCGAACTTAATTAACTGTTTTCGCGAGTGAGTGTTACGTAAGTATAATGAAAGAAGCAGGAGGCTTGGGAGATATTAGGCAAAGACGGAGTAAACATAAGATGAATCAATTATGGTTTACATATAATTTATTACTCACAAAATTAATCTATTCCGACTTGAGTGTCTCCGTTATCTTCATATTCGGGGATTGTTTACCTATGTGATAATTATTTATAAAAATTAAAAATAAACCATTTGTGAGATTTCAAAAATTTTTACTTAAGATTTTTAATCAAATATAGTAAATTTATAAAGTATTTACCGAAAAGAAGGATAGAAAACTCGATGTAATTATATTTTGAAATATTATTTATTTTGGACATCGTTATAATTTGAATTTTATCTTTGCATTTTACAGATCAACGTAGTGTTACAACTCTGCTGCTACGTGTCACGTCAGTGAGTATTAAATTACCTTTTATTTTAAAGATAATGAATCTGTGAATAACGTTGCGTTAAATGTAACATCTTTCTCATAGATTCATTGTCTTGCATGGGTTATAGTGTTATTTAATTCTGATGAGATATGTATATCCATTGTGTATTATCTCTGTCGGACATGTGTTTCACGCACTAGCGATGCATAATAAGAAAATTTTTTTACTGAAGACTTTCAATAAGCAATTTGAGGAACGACGATATTACAAGATTTAAAAACACAATTTTTTTGTACGATATATTATATTACTTTATATTACATATTGCATTATATTATTTATTATTTTTCACCGGATATATTCTGAAAAAATTGAATTAAATTGTGATTTCGAATTGAGATTTTGGCTTTAATTAATCTCTAGTAAATTGCTATTAAAATATGCAACATAGTTGTGAGATACTATGTACACGCGCTATCTTCTAACGCACGCCTGCTGCCACGTGAGTTGGCAGTCGGACGCACGTGACCGACAGCGTGTCCGACAGCTAAGAGAATGGCCGGACAAACGGATATACGGTTCTTGCTGTTACAAGGACCACCTTTTACATCATTGTACATACTGCTTGATGCTTTGCGTCATACCTGCGTGCGAAATATCGGCGATGAAGTAGGAAAACGGACACCGTGTATTCGAAACATCTAAATCTTCGTTAAGAAAAACCAATCCATGCAAATTTCTAAAAGCCCGAGAATAAATACAGAAAAAAAACTGAAGAACCCATATATTTTGTTTGCTTTGTAATTACAAATGATTATTATTTCATAATTCCTCCGTTTCATCGTTACATCTCTCTACTTTTAAAGGATGAACTTAAAAGGTACACTTAAGAGAAATATATGAATCATCATAACTGTATATCCATAAGAACGTCAGAAAATAACTGTATTTCTATACAGCACGCCCAAAATTCAATGAATCGCAAAAACATATCTTTCCGACAGTATTAAAAGATAACACAATCTCTTTCATTACTATAAAATATATTCATATTATTCTGTTAGATTCCTTTTATGGCGACTTGAAAAAAACTCTTTATTATTAATTTATCACAGAGCGTATATAATTATCCATTGCATTATTGAATATTAGGAAATACCTAATTGCGAAGATTGTCGAAGAATGTACCTTGACACTTTTCTAAAACATATAACTTTAATAACGCAATAGTGTCACTTGTCTTTAAATTAATGACTAGCTCAATCAGGATATTATTTTGCGAATGTGAAAGCGTTTCGCAATCGCGTCTTTCGCGCCGAGAAATTTCTATCGAATGAATACTCATATGTGGCTATCGCGTTACAGAGTTTTGCTACAAGTTGTAGCAAAACTCTGTAACGCGATAGCCACACAAACGTGCACTTGACAGTGCTAAACAATTATTATTTTTGTTAAATCATAAGCACGAGTTTAAAATTCGATCTTAGAATTTTATCTAATCTTTATTAAATATTTATGAAACATTACAGTTACATTTGAAAAATTTCGTAGAGCAACTTTTGGATTAAAAATTACAAGAAATTTATAAAATTAAAAATTGTTCACATTTGTGACATAAACAGTTGTGACGTAAACAGTTTAATTCCTAAATGGACTTGTTTTCAAACTGCGAAGGCAGTCAGTTGTGATGAAATGGAATTAATTTACGGGAAGAGTTGATGCGATTAAGACCGTGCCTCGAATGACATAGCATTAGACGTTACTATAGGCCTGTTATTTGACAAATACAGCACGTACAGCTCGCCCTAACATTCGAGTAAAAGTGTCGTCCATTCGAGAGTGAGGGTGAAAGTGCGAGAATATTTCGACCCCGCCACCTTCCCGCGAAGGTAACGGAGAAACGTTTCACTTCGTTGTTCGCCTATTAATTAATCCTTGGTCTGACATAGCTGCGAGTGTATATTCCTGTGTAATTATATAAATAATTTTAATATTTTAATCCTGCTGTAAACAATCTGAAAGGTCCGCTAAATTTAGTAGAAATTTTAAGTTAATTAAAAAGTTTGATGCTGAAGATCAATTAGAAAATAAATATTTAACTACATTGTACACAAATACTAAATGCTTTTACGTAACTGGATTTAATTAATGCAAAATAAAATATAATATGTTACTGCAGTATTCATTATTATTAATGCGATGTTAGTTTAATCTGCGCTAACGATGATTCGATGAAGTAATCGATTAAATATGCGCTGGGCAATAATTGGTCGCAATAATAATTAATACCGCAACATTATGCTGCTCTCACGTAGTATTATTAACACCACAGGCTTCTTATCGCGGTTATAAATTAATCATTATGGTGGTAGAGTCAGTCTCTCCGCGACCCAAATGTCGGAAATTCACTTTCTAATTCCCTAAGAGGATCCATCGCTATTGGCGAGTCGCCGCGGGAGAGAAAAAAAAACGTGTGCTCGCGGATGGCGAAGGATTATTAATGAGCCGTCTCGTCCGGCACCGGTCGAACTTCGCCGCGGAGATCGCACTCGATATCGACCATTGTTTTCCGGCGGCAATAGGCGTACTCGATGTTTCTGTAGCAGTGAAAATCACCGATGTGCAATAGCCCCTACGAGACACCGGTCAAGGCCGGATCTAATCCATGAAGCGGGAGAGATTTTTTATTCGAACCTATTTATATAACAAACAAGTGGGCTCTCTCTTTTAAATAAAAGTAAAAACTCGCTAAATGGCAAGTTATTATTACCGGCACTGTCAGTAAATGGTAAGTTATTAAATACTTCCTCGTAATTTCGTAACTTTATGCTTTAACTTTGACGGTTTTGCAATTTAAATATGACATAAGCGAATAATCGCGATAACGATTCAGGAACAATCAGTAATACGTCCGGTCGATAATAATGATAACATTTTCTCTTTAATCATAATTCTTTACGGAGCATAAGAGCCCGGCAGAAAGAAAGTAAGAGGTGCCACAAGCACCTCTAAGTCGGATACACTATAATCTTCAACCCCAATTATTTGTGTTTTAGCTTCTAAACGGTATTACGTGCATTACGAGAAAATTAAATGGCAGTATACAAGTAGGCCGAAGTTTTACAGCGCGCTCGTAACCGGCTTACAATATTATTCTAATATTACATTGGCTACTACACATTGCACGTTAAAATGTTGACACCATTGTTGCATTCCAAATAAAATTTGTAACACTAAATCGACGAACATAAGAAACTCAAACTAAACAATTATAAGTGAGATTTATCTTTTTCTTATAAACTTATTACCTAACGAAGCCAATTAATATCATAATCTTTGTCAATTTTTCAATCGTGAAACAATAGCAATATTCGGAATAATTTAGGCTATAAAATAATTACGCCTATTCCTCTTTCTTCAAAAGGCATAATTGTCTCATTGTTTCATTGTTGTTCCTCGCTCGGAGGTTCCTATTCCAAGTGGATACACATAAACGGAATCCCGCTTCCGTCGTTGCCTCGGCACTTGTTCGTGCGCTGGATATGTAACGTACCGTGAACTAATTTTTCACGTGGCGACGAACGATGAAAAAAGAAGACGGCGAGAGAGGCCAGGCTACGATACAGCAGAAAACGAAAGAGGAGTTGAAGAAATGCGCGCGCGAGCGAGATACACCCGGGCGATATTCACGCTCTATCGCATCGCCGGCCAACTTTAAAATAATTCGCCGTTAAGTGATTCGTTAATAATTTATTACTGCATACTAACTACCATAATCAGACACAAAAATTCGAATGCACCGTCGGTATTGCGAATCCAGCTCGCTGAGAAAAGTAATATCACTTTTCTTAAGATTATTACAAATCTGTACCATGCTATATATTCATATAACTATCAAGATAATTATTATGATAGCATATTAATTTTTTCTTCATTAAACGCAAGTTTATCGTTCTTAAAAGTGTAGCTTGAGTCTGCATATAACAACCATATATTGTACACATAAAAGTCCTTCTTCTGCTACTAATGACATATGCAAAAGCGAATTTTATGTGAACTGTCTTATTCGACATATTCTCACAAGTTGCACGGTCTGATTCTCATGCGGTAAACATATCAAAAGACTGGTTCTCTTTTGAAAATAGTCTTTACGGTTAATTTTATATCATTTTTTAATAAAATAATTATATAAACTAAAGACTTATTCGCGAAAGCTCCGGCGCGTATTTTTGTTTCATTGAAACGTCAAGTAGATAATTCCGCGAATAGTCAGATAGCGAATACAAATTTATTCGCACCGAGACAAGTTTCTTCGCTTAGAACAGTCAGTAGCGTGTCGGGTGTCAACGAGCATGTAAACACAATGTTTAATGGAACGTTTACTTAACTCGGGAATTTCTTCCGCCTACTAGCCTACTCTCGCTAATTTCGCACGTTGGTGCTGAGGTCGGTAGGTACAAACGACGAAACTATGAAAGAATGCGGAATCTTAAATACCTATGCACATCTCGTCTCTCATCCCGAAATGGTAGGAGTCACGGTAGTCAGTAATAGCGTAGATCAATTTTCTTCATTATTAACAATTTAATATTTAGTAAACAAGTTTTAAACCACTCGTAGATCGGTAGAATCGAAATTGTAGAAAGCATATCTGTGCTTTTGGATGCGGAAGATGTAGATTAATAATGCGGCGGTGAAAAGACCGAGTGTCAGTGCAGGAAAATTCCGTTTCGCCTGAAATGGAGGAGGAGGATATTGCAGAGTATCTCGAGTAGGATACAGCTAATGAGATGTATCGAGGACAAATTCCGATATGCATGTGGGGAACCAGTTTATCTCGAAAGTTTCGCATATTGAGATCGCCCCGCGATTGGTCTACGGCAATCCTCGCGATCTTCCTCGACGACTCGGGTTTTCCGAAATTATCACTTCTCGGATCGTCGCGTGCCTCATTGTTCAACGGAAATTTGAAAAGAGATAGTGCGTATAGGTCTATCCATTAAGACAGAGATGATTGCAAAAACGAATGGACGGAAACGGTCTATCGAGAGTAGCGGAGTTGCGAGAGTAGAATTGGAACGCAGAACGGAAACGGGCAGCCGCGAAGCGGCCTATTGGTCGCGCCTCGTGTGCATAAGTGTTGAGTATTCGCGTGATACCGATCGCAAAAATTGACATTCGCAATACTTTTGCTTGTATGTACACAATCACACACGAGATGCTAGATATGACATTTAATCAGCGGAAACACGCGTATAATGAAGCAGAACATCGTTACGACTGACAAGATAATGTCAGACTTTTTTGTGTCTTGAAACTCGATACTGTTTCCTATTACACCCATCAGAAAGCGAGTAGATAATAGAATATCATTTTTCATTTCACTTTCCGGGTGAAATCGTATAGAATTTTAATTAAATTGTTCAATACACAATAAACACGACATTCTCACGTCAGCGTATATCGTTTCGAGCGAGTTTCTATAATATACCGTCATGAAATTAGTCTCGCGCGTACTTGTATGTAATTATCTGTCGTCCTACCGCTCGAGAAATCGTCTCCAACTCAATCGAACGATTTTGCTTTCGATTCCGCATCGGATCGCGCTTGGACGCGGAGAAAGCTGCCGCAGAAAGCGGGGTCCCGTCCACGTGCCACGGATTACCATGCTGGACGCGGATCTTGGGGCGATCCGATTGATCTCTGACCGCGATCTAACTATTTTTCTTAAAATATTGCAATAGAACCTGGGCAGAGAGAGTACAAGGAACATCGTGCGAATGACAAACGCTCATGCGTCCCCAGCAGAAAAGAACATGCGGAGTCGATTAGCATGCAAACTGCGATACGAGTGGGCAAGGTGTAAATGTTTGCATAAAGCAATTACCGCGCGAGAAGGAAGCGTAGCCGAAGAGGGAGTTAGTATGCCGATCCGTTATGGGCCCGAGGCTATCGGGAATTTGGTGGAACATTCGGCCCACATCCGGACCTCCGCGTTGGATGCGCTCCATGAGCGCGCGTGAGTCTTATACAGGGCCGAACCATAGTATTTGGCAAATTTGGGGGATACGCGGAGGTGGTGGTGATATCTCAAGATGCTAGACGCCGTTTCCGATGCAGCCAAGGCCAGGTGAATCGCGCTGCCTTTCGCTGACGGGAGAGGAAGAGATCGTTTGCATACGTAGAGCGTCTCTCATACTCCTCCGCTCCCTCTCTTATTCCCGGATCCGATCCTGGTACAGGTGAATTGCCGGCACGGAGGAATGGCCGATGGGCCTGCGAATTGGGTCAACGAATCGAGCGGTTTAGAGAGACTCGTAAAAGAACAATAATCAAGTTTGCCGGGCCTCTCGAGTTTCACATCCAATTTCGTTCGAAAAATTCGCGTGATGACGGGCTCATTAACATTCCAATTAGACTGCACACCGAAAAGGTGGTAAAAAAAATTGGAGGGAATTAAATCACCCACCGTAGAAAAGATGGGAGGGGAAAGGGAATCTTTATATTTCTACATCTTGTATGATTATTGAGTAATTTCTGAAAAAAATTGTGTAATATAATTATTAATACACAATTTTCTTTGATTGACTTTACTTATAAATTGCGTAAACGTTCGCGCTTGTGTTGTTGAATGCTGTTAGAAGAATATTTAACTTAGCCTGTAATTTTCGCAAATAATTTCTGAGTGAACAAACCACGTAATATAATAGCATTATTTGTAATGTCATTATCTGTCTTATACAAATTTAGTGTTTGCAAAATAACATTTTCAATCTCTTGTACTTAAAAAATTGTTCATATTTCAGCATTTATAAAAAGAAATTAATTCTAATAATTACACAAAGAATTTATAAGCAAAGTTAATCAGATAAACTCCATGCACGTGAGTTTCATTATTATATTTTTTCATTCGACGCGCATTCTCACTCGCGCTCGTTAAAACCCTGCGGAAAAACGGCGTTGCGTATGTAATTTCGCTCCGTTCGCATTGATACGCCCTTTTAACATCGAGAGAGAGAGAGAGAGAGAGAGAGAGAAAGAGAGAGAGGCACGGCCAAGATGTATCTATCGAAGACTTTTCCACGATCCTCCTATGCTATGTCTATGGGAAAGGAACGGACAAGTCGATGGTGACTTTCATTCGTACGTTCCCAAGAAGAAACTCTTGCCTTCTCGCGCGCGGGCGCAGAGGCGATGGCAGCATAATCAAGATGTATTTTCTCGAACGTGATCCAGCGCCGATGAAAAAACAAAACGGCGATGTGCCTTCTCTTGTCCCCCTTCGCGTACGAACGCGCGTCGCGCGTACAAGGGGCGAGAGATAAGTGTACCTTTTCTCGAGGCTCCGCGCTGGAACCTGTGCCATTGAATCGGGCCCGACAGACAAGTTCGTCCGTTCGGGTGCGAGTAATACATCGGTGTAATGCAGCGATCGGTCAGAACGTAGAAAGGCGCGGTATCTGTGTCAGTGGGTCGTCCATGGACCAAGCCCATAGAAGTTCCCGGCTTCTAATAGCAGGATCTCGAGACGGCGGCGAGTCGAGATTTCCGTCGGTGGAAATCTCTCGCCGCGGTCTGGTCGCGGTCGTAATTTCAACCGGAGATGTTTTACTTTTCCGGTGCTAGAGACAAACGAAAGGAGTGAATGCGCGGAATGCGAGGGAGCGGGAATACCTTTCGGCGCCTCTCTTTCCTTTAATCGTAAAACACCATAGCAGCGATCCAGTAATAACATACATTTAAACGCCGTTTGGCATTTCGCCAAACGGAAATTCAGCGAGCGATGTTTACGAGATTATTTCACGCAATGACGAGCAAAGTGTTTTGCCTCGACGGGATGGTATCGATAACGATGATGTTGCAGGAAACGTAAGTTCATCGAGACTTCCGCCCGCGCGTTTGCAGGCTAGTGTATACAATTCGAGAGTGATTTCAATGCAAGGCGGAAAAGTGAAGAGTCCATAATTCCGGATCCCGGAAATAGATGCTCGCCGACGATGATTTTCCGTTATATCGTTGCTCTTGTCCGAGTAAATTGCCACTTTCACGTATGGCGCCGCATGCTCGCACGAGCAATACACACAAGTAGGAAGTTCAACTGCATTTTGACATTTGGATCTGAGAAACATATTGCCATTGAAATAGAGACTCGTTTTAGTCGTGAGATAGCGTCTCTTCTATCGCGTTCGAGGAAGCTATTTTCTCCACAATTTTAAGGCATGGGGCAATCGCGATGTGTAATTAATTCATCGAGATTAGCTTTGAGGCCGTGAATTCTTTAATTAGAAATCGATGCCCGTGTCCGGTCTCGGCGTGCTCGATTTCATTATCATAACACGCCATGATTGTAACATATTAGCCGAGTATCGTGAATCAAGGACTGCTGAAGTGAAAACGCTTTCTATCGAGGATCATTTAAATTCCACGACTCGGGATCCCCCGATCATGGTGTCTGTCCTCTCAACGGACCTGCGATCTCGGTTGCGAAGTTTTTACAAACAACCGCGTCATCTTCGGAGCTCGGTTATAAAAGAAATTCATGGCATACATACCCACACTGAGAGAAAAGTCCGATCATAATTGATCGGAAAATCCGATCAAAAGGTAACAAACGGATATTACCGATCACTTTAATCGGAAAAAAAAACCGATCAAAAATGTCCGATCAGAAAATATCCGATCTAAAATATCCGTTCGTTACTTTTTGAACGGAAAGTCCGATTACATTATATCCGATCAAAGATGTCTTGTGTCTCGTTCCTCGTATATCGTGCCTCGTGTATTACGTGCCTCTGTACATCAAAGTTGAACACATTAAGATCTGTTCTTGAAGAACTTAATGTCGAACAAGAAGTGATTAAAATTCTTCTTGGTGAATAACAAACGGATATTTTAGATCGGATATTTTCTGATTGAACTTAACCTTAACCTAACTTAATCAATGAGAATTTCAATCACTTCTTGTTCGACATTAAGTTCTTCAAGAACAGATCTTATGTGAAGAATTAATGTGTTCATCTTCGATGCACGGAAGCACATGATAATACACGAGGCACGATACATACACGAGGACCGAGACTGACCGAGACACGAGACAACAAAGCTCGTGCATGTACGTTTCGGCACAAGCGCAACTGCGCATGCGCATAATATTTCCGACATGTTTTAATCGGATATAGTACTACATTAGATCGGATATTATTACATCGGATTTTTTCTGATCGGACATCTTTGATCGGTTTTTTTTCCGATTAAGTGAATACTTTGATCGGATAAAATATACTATTTTTATCCGATCAAATGCAATGTCCGATCATATTGTATGTCAATTTGAACGGATAAATAACTTGCGGCTCATTATCCGTTCATATTTCATCGGACACTACATTTCATCGGATAAAAGCATCCATCACTTCATCGGATAGTCTTAGATCCGTTCAAAATCGATCGGATAAGATGTTCGAACGGTTTTTTCCGATCAAAACTGTCGGATATTTTTCTCAGTGCACATTGCTTGCTATAAAGCGTACATTTTTAATGAACTTGCGTACCGTTAATTATGAACGAACTGATGGATTTATTCATAAACTTTTAATAGAATTTTTATCTTAATATTTATACATATAATATGTATATTATATATTATAATTGTTTATCATAAATTAATAATATTATTCCGATACATTGGTTAAAGTAATATTCTCTGCTTGCTTTAATTTGATTAATATATCGGATTTTTATGAATTATTTTAAAAAGATGCCATATTCTTGGGCAACTTTACAGAAGTTGCGTTATCATGGGTATAATTTGTACAGCATTTCCAACTTTATGAATTTTTTGTGTGGGTGGCAAAGTGTAAAGTAGTACGGGATGCATTCATGATCCACGTTTTCTCTCTTGTGTACACTGCCAAAGGTCGTCATTTCTCACGGCTGCGGAGATCGATCCTCGTGCCGATGCACGTGCTAAGGTACAAACCGCAATCATTAACGGAATAAAATGTCAGACGTGAGCGAGCGAGACGGTTTTATCTCGCGACTACTTCTGAATACCGTTCGTTTTACAGATCACGCATTACGAATCAATATTAGCAGAATTATTTATATGCATTGAAACTGATTTATGACGGACGTCGGTACGAAGATCTCGGAGGCTTCAGCCTTCACCGCGCGACGTTCATGTCCTCTTACGAAAATTCCGCCGGCGCCTCCTGTAGCCTTCTCCGATTCAAGTAGCCTTTTTCTGAGACAAACATGAGTCTTAATAGCGAGAAATCCCAATCGTGAAGATGTCACGTCTCATTATCTGTCAGCAAAAGTTTCAACTCGTTGCTTTCACGTTCGCATCCCGGAACTTTCTCGCTGGTTGAACTTTATCTCAATGCGGCGTCAATGGTGTGCAGCGTGTACATTTGCGTTCATCCGAGTATGAGATTCTCCTTGATACAGAAAAAGATGCAGCTTGTCTTGGTTTTATAAGCAATGGATGTTTCACTGATATGCTGGAATATCAAGGCATACAGGAACACAATAATTATCGAGAAAATAAGGAGCAATGTCTCCGTCGAGAAGACGTAGCGTAAAAACGCGAATCTTCTCCATGACAAACAAAAATCCATTTTAATATCGTGATATAATATCACATGTAAGAAGACTTTGAAGGAGAAAGAGAGAGCTATAATTAGATTTAAATTAGAATCTGATTTATTAATTTTGCAAATTGTGAATTATTCCGATCTATTTAGTCGATTTGTACGATCGATTGTTAAGACTCTTTGTTGATTGTTGAATAGCGTGATAAAATGTCCTTCCGGGGTACAATACAGGTACAAATCGTAGGAAATTATGAAAAAAAGAAAGTACATGCGACAACTATTAATTAGACTAATTTAGACAAGTACCAACTTTTACTTTGCGCGAAACATGAGCTTCTCAATGACGATTATAATCTCCTTATATTCCTCGCAAGCATATTCTCATTTTTGTTTTCCACATGTAATTTAATGCGACTAATTATAAGTCAAACCACGCGCTGCGAGTTCCAGGAATACGAGATCAAGCGCCGACGAAATGCGCCGCACGAATCGCGATATGCAGTTTATTGGGATTATATACAATGGTTATAAGCGAAAAGGGGGCGTAGACGTACAATGAGGAAAATTACAAGTTCCAGAGATCAGGCAACATATTTTATATTTAACTCGCTCCCGGACAAACATTTATTGGCCCGGTAGTAGTAAGGTCGATTGGATGGATCAGCGTAGAAGCCAAAGGATTCTGCGTTCTCAAGCCTGCCTCGCCTACGAAATCGAGTTTGCAATAACACTCGCTTGGAATTCGTGACGAACATCCAAGTGAGAAATTCCCATTGGCGATTCAGCGGTGAGCGGCTCGATGTTGGCGAAATATCAATACGTCGGCGATTTGTAAATATTTTATGACCTAAAAAGCCGTCATATTTTTTTTATTTTTAGTTCTCGTTTAACACTATGCGTACATGTTAATTTTTTCACGGTTGCAAGGAAGTAACATGACTTACGATGAGTTGCTTAGTAAACAACAGTATTTGTCATTAAATTAAAAAAGCTTTAAAGAGGGAGATTAAAGCTGAGTCATTCTCTTTATAAAGAGAAAATTTAAAATATTACTTAATCATGACATTCAATATAGCGTCTGTTAGCGGATCGTTGATCGAGTGTAAAATCATGCTATCCAGCCGACTCGCATTTATGCGCCGTGAATCAGAGGCTATCACGTTCACATTTCGCAGTCAAGAAATAGGCGATGGAAAATGTCAGTGGCAGGGCGTAACAACGTGAGACGCATCCCCGAGGATCGTGCACTTGCACTTTCGAAATGCATACTTGCGAGAATACGTAAACCTACCTCACCGCACCGGAGTATCGAATGCCTCGCGTAACTGCACTACAATCGTCATCAATTATGATACTCGCATTGTATCGTGCGCTGCGTATATTATCCCTGCTCGGTTTCTAATTTAGACGCCTCGAGCGCGGTAACGGTGCATCGCCAAGTTTCTCGCAACTTTGTCATCGTGTGTTTTCTATCGTAGAGTTTTCAGACATAAAGAGAGATTGAACGGGCATTCAACCCGAGACGCTCACAATTGTCGAACCTTTGCAGCAGTGCCTTCGGAGGAGGATGCCTTGGGGGAAAGCCACGGAAATTGCATCATCTCGCAGCTGTGGATCCTCGCAGTTTCCCAGACACTTTCTACGTGATCTTTCATCCCGAATTATGCGTCGCTTCGCATGATTAAGGGCTCGTATAACGCATGAAGGCGCGGAACAATTCCATTCAGGAGGGGGAACATCAGATTATCTCTCTCTAAATTAGTCTAATCTCCATTACTTTTTTTTTACAACGTAAAATGATAGGTCGAAATGATAGGAAGAGAAACATTCGAGCGAGCGTTGTTATAGACATTTCACATAATGTGTTAAATGTACCTGTTAACAGTAATAAAATTATTGTGTTCTCCGAAAAGATAATATTCGAGAGTGTTACGTCGCTTGAGGTAACAGCATACTATAATTAGAATACTGAATTTTAGATCAATAATGTTGATTATGCATTGCACACAAAGTGCTTTCGCCCTGGTAGTAACCAAGTTGCGTGACATAAAATAAAATGAGATTGCTCACGGCGACGTGATTGTGTCGATCGCTCGCCAGTCGAACATTTCTTGCGGACACACAAGTCGCTTTTCCTTATTAGGCTCGAGCTCTCTCATCCATGAAACAGATATTTAAATAATATGACGTTAATTAAAAGCGGCGGGATTTTCTTTAAGAAGTTAAATTTGTTATTTAATCTTACAAATTAAAATATTTTATTTAAAATAATTCATGAGCAGTTATCGATACAAGTTTCTAAAATATGTGAAATATGGAAGAAAATAGAGCGAGAAGTATTTCTAAAATATATATATATTTTATTTCTAAAAATTGGAGCAGGAATAGTTGCGAAAATGGTAAAAGGAATTATGCTCTTTGTGCGCGTCTGAGTGAAGATTACAAGACTGGAATACCCACATAAGCAACGGTACGTGATATAGCGGCAATTGTTTGCGAAATAATTCAGGTACGAAACTATCGAAATTTGTATCATCAACGTTGTAGTACACTTTCGAAGCTTCGAAATTATGCTTATCACGTTATCCAAAAATTGGTTGGATTAGATAACTCCGTTGCGGTAATACACGATATTGGACATTCGCACGCATAGGCACTCGCCGGATGGAATTGAAAACAATGTGATTCCGCAATTAAGGCGTGGTACTAACTTGATATATATATATATAAATAGATAAAGAGAGAAAGAAGAAGGGGGGAAGAGAGAAAGACGCATTTAATTAAAACGGGTTATTCAACAACACAATGCATTACAAGAAAGTCAGTTTTTATCCAAAAAGAAAGATCTCACGGTACCGAAAAGGTAGAAGGCTTATCGGGGAAACCTATAAGAAAAACGAAAGGAAGTGTGGTGATGAAAATAAAAGGGAGAAGCTGCGAATTGCGAGGTACACGCGTAGCATGCGATCTCGTTTGCGTGTAAAACTGTATTTACACGGCTCGCGGAGCACACGCGGGAGTATCTCCGTGATCTTATCGAATTCATCGTATTTCGTGCCGCTCGCGATCGTTGCGCTTCGCGGATTTCTTCGCGGATAGGTCGGAGAGGAAAAAAGAGAAGAGTCACTACGCTCTTCGCAGAGTCACCCTTTTTCCTTTTTCTTCATCGCGGAAGCTGTCCGTTTTCGATCGATGGTTAATGGAACCGATCGAATAGGTAGCCAGATTTTAAGGACATTACGAGAACACGCCTTACTTCGAGAGAAAGCAGCGCGTTTCGTAATTCATATTCATGCGTGACATTTCTCCGGCATGTGAAAATGACTATATGAGAAATTAATTGCTACGTTGAAGTTATTTTGAGAATTATATTCATAGTACAATAGAGCTTTTTGTCTTTATTACTGCAACAATTCTTGTCCAAAGTCAAACGAGGATAGAGTTCGAGAGTACTTTCTTTAAAACTGGTACTTAAATTTTATATTTAACCGCAGATTTATTGGACCAATGAAGAGCCAATGAAATTTCTAAAAATCGCCTTCTTTCACAGAGATTTCACAGAGATTCACCAAGAATTCTCTGTGTGCCTGAACTGAGCGAGGCATCAATGGCTGTGAGCTCGTTGTAATAATCCGCGTTTCTCGCGCGCATGACGAGGTAACACACGTTACTGAAATAATTGTTCTACGCGGGTGGCAATAATCAGTACACATTGTATAATGATCAATTGTGCTGGTTTCGTGGCGGGTCCCACGGTACGAGCCGGGATGGCTCACTCATTACGGTCTTTTCCAGCGAAGAAGAGCGTCTCTCTGCGCGCCACGTAACCGTTATTATTTACTCAGTCAGTCGCTACAAGGTACTTTCATCCTTATGCAACGGGTCTAGATGCTATCTGCTTTCCTTCGCTTCCATCGCTTGCGCCCGCTTTGCGAAATCGCCGACCCGCTCTTGGGAACCGTCCGCGGATGCTTCATCTTCTATTTTCGATCTAATTTCCAATCGTGCAACTCGATCGAGCGGCGAGGCAACCTTGCATGCCTGTGCAAATTGATTCGCGGAACCATGGCAATATTGTTCTTATGTTAGGTTTGATTATATACATGCCCACCCGCATAACGCAGTCGTTATTCTGAAATTGATGGAAACAGGTTGACCAATTAGCCTCAAGTGTAACTGCCAATCGTGTCTTCATTGCGAATAACGAAAACTTTTTCACAAAGTCAATTTTACAGATGTGTAAAGTTGATATCCCGAAATATGAATGTGTACAAAATTGATATGGCATTTGATTATGTACAATCTGTCCACATTTGTTCACGGATAATAGTTTCTTGTCCACTTTGCAAAAAAAAATTAAATATTGGCGATGCCAACCGCCACGCAGATCTATTTTTTGTTGAAGATATTCAATCCCTTATTATGCAACAATCCTGATATTCTTTGCATATTTCTATTTGCTGACATGACTTTACAGTACGCTTATTTAAACGACCTACTAGCGCAATAACGCAATTTTTACCAATCGTCGGGCGTAGAATAAAGGCTCGGTCTGATATGTAGTTTAGTACAGTGAGTGGTTTTGCCGTGATTTTTGTCAATCGTTAATCGGTTCGTTGCCGATTTGTCCGCGCACGTACATATCTATTTCGAGACCACCTACGCCCGCCCAGACAGGTTTGTCAAGTTAATCATCGCGTAAAACACACCCAAAAAAGGATAGAAGCGGCACGTTTCTTTGTGCTTTCACCGGTTTCCGATTAAATTTTCTAGTAAGTAACTTATAAAACAAATACATCCATTACTCGATTCTTCGACTATCGTTTTTAACTGCATGAGTAAACTTCCACGCTAATGCATTGTAATTTTATGCCCACTCGCCGTGACGCACACATTTACATGCACCAAAGTATTCAATTTGCTTGGGAAACGAGGATTTTTTTTGTTGACGTATTTATTCAACTTACCGCAATCACGTAAAAGAACAAGAGATATCTTTGTTCTAAATATAATAAGTAGGTTTATTTTTTTAGAAGTTCTTACCTAATAGAATTTCTAGTCATTGCTCTTAAAATTATATAAATTTGACGGTGAAATATAGCTTTTAAAGGTTGCAATTTAAAATATATCAAGAGAAAGGAGAGAGAAAAATATACATAGTTCAAGAACGGAACTAGATGCCGTTTGATTTAATAGATGCAACGTATTTCACGATCTTGCTTATCGAATTGGAACTCGCTGATTTTTCCTCGCTCCTCGTCCCCGGAATTCTCAGCGAAGCATGTCATGAAGGTGCCTTAGGTGGCCGGGTTTATTTTTCCTCTTTTATGTGCGCGCGTAAGTGGGCACGCGTGCACGCACATACAGGTGCCAGCGTGTATCGTCGGCTATGTACTGTTAGCTGAATGTGGGATACGAGGTGGATACTCACGGGTAACCGCCAGTTCCATTATCGCGCAGATGCTCTAACAGCCGATTTCTAACGCCCGGCAATATCCCAATTGCCCGGGACGCCCATTTCGACGCAATCGATCCTTAATTTGCGTCATCGCGCGTGAATGAAGCGATCCGCGTTCAGTAATGAAATTATGTTACGCACGTAGATGGATGCAGCGCATCACGCTGATGGATGTTAATGACAAGCTTCCAGACAGTCGATGTGGATCAACGAGTATTATAAGAGAGAGATTTTAAAGTACGTTGCAAAATGGCAATTCATTAATTCCCGCCGTGAAAAGCAAATCACGATCAGATGTTGCGCGTACAAGTATGTGGGGTATGATGGAGTTTCCTATAATATTACGCCTCTGTGGGAAACGATACGACATGCTGTATGACTCGATAATACGTCGACGGTCTAGAAAGTGGTTAACATTTTGGCCCCGTTTTTACTGCCGTGAACCATGCCGGTAGAAGGCACAAACCTGTCAGGCTTGTGTCTCGGTGTGCGCGCCGTGTGTGTCTTTCCCACACACGGTTGTCTACTTGCGCTAATCCCAGACCGTATACTCTCCGTATCTCGGTTAATTTTACATCTCTGTTTCCTCGGGGAGGGGGGGGAGGGCTTTCTAAGATAGGAAATTGCTAGAAACGAGTACGAGGAGTACGAGGAGCGTGAACAATGATGTCTTCCATTTTCATTACAATTAATTACCCTCCTTCGCAATCCGACGGTATTAAATAACAACTCGAGGTTGATCAATGTAATTTTACACAACGATTGCACTGGTTTCGCCATAATAATAAGGCTGGATTATGCAAGTTATATTGTAATAATCAGTAATAACAATAACTAGACGTCGATACCGTCATTGCAGTATTTATTGTTTTTTCAATAGAATCATAGCACACGTAAACTATGTGAAGTTATAGAAAGCAGCAGAATAAATTGGGAGCATAAATAGTGGAAGTTACCCACATAGTTTCTGATTCACATTTACACACATTATTCAAAATTAGTAAACACTCTTTCAATACACGTGCAAACACGCGTGAAAACTTTACGTTACAAAATGTTATGAACGAAACGTCTAATAAAGTAGCAGGCGGAACAAAAGTAGATAAATATCCGTTCGAAACGTATCAGTTTCCGAGTTCGCGGCTAAATCCGCAGTCGGATTTCGCAGTCGCTCTAAAAGCCACCGGCGCGCGACTCCGGTGACTTGCGTAATTGGGAGAGACCAGCGCCAGCTAAGGAGAGATTTTGACTCCCGTGGACGTTTACATAACGGCACGAGATGGAATGTCAACTTACGCTACACCGTGATCGTCACGCGTGTATGTCCGTAACGGTAACATTAGCGCGAAATCACAGCATCACGAAACCGTGGAAGACGCATGAAAAAGAAACGATTTTCCGCAGGAAAAACGAACGCTGCAATACGGCATCGATAAATTAGATGTTCGCATTCTGAGTTTGTAATTCATTTCGTCAAAAATCTACTTCAGACGAACAACAGCTTGCATATTTTAAAATAAAATTCTATTTATAATTTTATGTGCAATATGAAAATTATTTGAAGAGAATCGTAATATATAAATTATATATATAAATTACATAAATTATTTAATGTATATTAAAATATACATCAAAATACACGGTATGTAAAATCGTAAATAGAATCCTATTCTGAACAGTTATGTGAATTATAGACAATTTAAAATAAACTTAAAAAACGGCCGTTGTTAATTATCGGCTTATCTTGTTTACAAGAATAATTACCCGAATCATGAAAATTTAAGTTAATCCCGTCCCAGTTAAATTAATTTGAGATAATAACGGCTTTGCAAGAAATATGAGTCATAATATCGACTCTTATAAAATTTCTCAGCAAATAATTGTCCAGTCTTGTCACATAGGCGATAAAGTGGAAACGAGCGTCTACCGGTCAGACAGAGTGTGAAAAGCGCCGCGTTGTCCTACTTTAGTGGGGACCGCGAATCGTTAACGTGAATTTACCGCGTGAATTGGCGGTGTCGAATCGATGTCTGGCACAAGGACCAGATTCTGGATCGGTTCAGTATGTTATTATAACGGATGCATGTTTTCACGCGCGGCAAACGTTACGCGTGCATAGTCAACGTGCGGAATATAAATTGTATTCAATGTATCGATTCAAGTATATAAATAATGACACAATCAAGTAGCATTATTCAACAAAACGTTTGATTTATTTTTAACCGATGTACTTTGTGCTGAACGTTGCGTAAATTAATTTATTACTTTCCGCGTTCGTCAGAAATATCTCTTAATCGTTATATTAATATTACGAAATACAAATGTCAGTCTTTTCACTGTTGCGTTTCTTTTCGCATGTTTCAAGGCGGCGATAAATATAACATTCGTTCACAAATAAGAAGTCGCATTATTGCCAGTTTATTAAAAAAAAAAATCTGGAAACCCGCTTCGAGAGATTGATTGTGTAGATTCATATTCGTGCGTTTGAAGATAGCAATCGCGATTTAATTCTCAGAAACTGTCACAGAGAGAAAAGGTTAAAGTCAACCCGCTCTAACCAGTTCATGATATGGTCGACCAAATTATAAATAATTTTTCGACCTTTCCAAAATGGGGGAAAGTTACGAAAATACAAGTCATGCAATACATATAAATGATCAGGAATCGATTCGGCAGTTTTCAGTTCAAGCGTGATCAACCAGAAATGCCAGAAATCCAAATTCCACGAGTGGAAAATGGAGATTAATCCGTGACACTCGCCGCGCTAATCTCGCGAAATGTTGCTCGTTCTCTTTTAATGGGGTACTTAATGTAGTAATGCAAAAACGGAATAACGGTAATTAACAGGAATTACATAAGACACTTGAATACAGAAAAGCAACATTGGCGGCGGTGTCGCCGCTAATCGCGATAATACGAGCCGCGGCGCGAGAAAACCTCTGTCGAAAGCCTTCGACGGAGTCTCTTCCGCGATTACGTGAGAACGATGATATTACGCATTGACGCTGATAAATCCGCGATTTGCGCATCGCTTCGAAGGTACGGGCGCGCGAAGTAGGATTCCACTCGCACGAGGCACGAGGCCCTCATACCGAATCGCGTTCCACGACGATGTAATGCTGCAAGACGAGAAATTTCGAGAAACAGTACCGACCCTCCCCGTACTTTGTGGTCGCAAAAATTCCTGAGAGAGAAGCGGACAAACGACGGAAGCGACGCGGTTCGCGACTCCGCGAGGTCGTTCACGACTTGCATCCGCGACTTGGTAGCGGTTGCACCATCGACGATCATGCCAAGCGTGATCAAGTATAAATCCTTTTCCTCTCCGTCTGTTCGCTCCGTTCGAATTTAATTCAACAAATCAAGTTTAATATACTGAAAGAAAATTCTTGTTAAAAACGAATCGGAAAATCTCGGATTGATCAAATATTCTAGTCATTATAACAGAAATTCTGGTTATTATAAAATATTGAGTTCTATCTATAATATTTGATTAATCCGACGAGATTTTCCGATTCGTCCGATTTTAACAAGAATTTTTTTTCAATGTAATTACCACAAAAATAATCTCTTCGCTGATCGTATACGGAAGGAAAATTCAACAAGGCGAACGCCGATAATTCCGTCGTTAGTAAAAGCCGTCCGGTGCCGCCTACCCACCCGGAGAGAGACACAGCCGGCGCATAATGGACAATGGCGAACGATTGCATCGGTCGCCGCGCGTTGTGTCGCGCGATGCGCTCCCAAGCAGGAAGGCAAAAGCAGAATGCACGCGTGTGTGGGCAGGTGAGATGCCAAGTAACATACCGGGACACGCCCCGCGTGTGCGCATTTCGCTATTACAGACGTCCGGCCCGGCGTTTTCGTTCTATTACAAGGGAGCGAGCGACCGATTCTCCAGAGCGCGTGCAGCGTTCGAGCTATTCGTGGCTAAAGGATCGAGAAGTATCGGGCCGTTAGCCGAACGTTACGCAAGGTTGCGTTTATGGAACTGTCTACCTGGCTGTCGCTCGCTCAGGGCTTTTCCGCGAATCGCCCCTGCGAATCGATGTAACGACCTGTTCGAGCAGCGTGATAATTATTACGACAGGTGTATATGAGGGTGTATATGTGAAACAATACGCTATAAATTTTAATTTGACTTCATTATCGGTACAGACTAGAAGCTTAGTATCGATATTGGTCTTTTAGAATTTAAATCGTTTCTATCTAAATAATAGATAGATCTATCTAAATAATAGATATAGAAACAATTAATATAGATATATAGAACGATTAATATAGCGTTTATCGAAACAGATAATAAAACAATGCACGCAGAGATGACAATTGAATTGAAAGTTTTTTTACGGGTCGAGTAAATATTAAGCGCGAAACATATTGTTGTATTGAAACTCACCCAAAAAAAAAATAATTTTGATACACGTGGAATCCTCTAAATCTTTGAGAATTTGACTCTTATATTGATCTCAAAAGGATTCTTCTGAAATCAAGAGAAAAATAGTATAAACAAGAGTATTTAAAAGAGAAAAATTATTAAAAAAGGAATATATTTGCTGTAAAACAATAAGCTTAGAGCTTAGAATATGAGATTATAGGAAAAATCACTTTGAACATAAAATACTTTTTTTTTGGGTGCTGATAAAAGAGAAAGACAACATGAGCGAAGATGTCCGAAATATACTCGAATGAATTTTTCTCAATGAAAAGTTCGCAATTATCCGCATCGTTTAACATCCTAATTCGTTCCCCGACACGATGATCTTCTTCGGCGTGCCGCGACGGGCAAACAGTTATGTCATCAAAACGCCGGTCGATAGAGACCGGCATTATAATTGGCGATCTTTCATGCTGTGCACTCGGACGTGTGTATGTTTTAATTAGCCGTCTGCACGTGAACGGGTGCAGTGATATTACAGTTATTCGCTCGCGGTGGCACGTGCCGAGACGCTAATCGTGGTATACAGTTCATTTATGAAACGGTGAACAAACATGTCAGGCAGTATCGGAGTTTAAGGTACTTGAAGTCGTTAAAACGTAAAATATAGCATCAAAAACTCTCTCTCTCTTTCTCGTAGAGTTGAATTGCAAACAAAAGAGCTCCATGATTTCCTCTATTTGTCTATTGAGATCTCGACGTTTGCCTGACGGCACGTTTTATTATGTAATTCGCATGAATTAATTTCGACCGCGGGGGCTACAAGAACTTAATAAACTCGGCAGGATACGGCAAGTAATTTGTAACTAATCCCGGAGGGGCAGCCGGTACGCCCGCAACCGGATGCAAGTGTGCTCACGCGTGTTACCGATCCGTAATATGAGTCTCGGTCTATCTCGCGAAGGTTTCGACTTTGTTTCGCTATTCCGCATTCCGCCGCAGATTGCTTGCTTTTACCTTTCTGTAACCCAAGAGAGCCCCCGTCTTACTCTCCTTCTCTCTCTCTTTCTCTCTTGCGTCTTTAATTATAATTGTTGCAAAAATTGTTATACCTAACCGTTATAAGCGGAAGAATAAATTGCGACGGTGGGGATTTTCGAAAACACAGAACGCACGTGAGGACGAAGAGAAGATCCGTTACCGTTAAAATTACCCAGAGGAATGTTCCGTAAGAGCGTCTGACGAAGGATGCAAAACAGTGAAATCATTTTCATCCGCGTCTCTCCGGTCGGCGATCACGGAATGGAAGGACGTGAATTACAATTACAAATTTGCTTTATGAGCTACTCGAAGCAGCGAAGGTATTTATTACCGCCTTACTTTCTCATTATGTAAATATGCCATTGGCTACACGAGTTTCTGCAACAAACAATGTTAATGATCACGCGTTTTAATCAACGGGCACATAAAGCGGAAAGATTGATTGCAGATTTGTCAGGACATGTGTCATAAAAGTTCATGGATAGCGCCTCGCGAGAGAAGAGTTTTTCTCCTCGCAAGGTAATCGTCGTCCTTGCCGTCGCGTCGTCCACTCCAGGAAGAAGGAAAAGTTCCCATATCCGACAACACATCAGAAGATAATCCTAAGATGATGATGACGCGATTGCCGACGATCGTCGGCGAAGAAGATGATCGCCGCTGGCTTCGGACGGTGATTACGGCACCCGAGAAAAAAAAGGGAGAAAAGGAAAAGAAACGCAGGCAATCAACGCACGAGATCGGACACGTATGTTAATGGAATAAGGCGATCGAGGAGGCGACAGTGTGCGGTAAAGCGAAAATCGCGTTGCAACGGTAAACGGCGACGTTGTCCCGCGACAACGAAGGACACCGGGTTGTTGCTTCGATTGCCCCGCGACGCATGAGAAACACATTTCTTCGAGAAGCGATTGCCACAATGCCAACGCGGGCAACGGTATTACGCACATACGGATACGCATCAACGCGGGTAATAACAGACGCCGGGCCCCGCGATTGACTGGACCTTGTAGAATACACCATAATTTTCGTCGCAGAGTGTTTGAACTTCCCAGACAAAATTGTTATCGTCTCGTTACCGATGGAAATACTAATATCGATACGGAGACGATTGATGATATTTTATATTTTCCGCGTTCTTTCTTAAAATATTTCTTGAATAATAAACCAAAATTATAAATGATACATTTCGACGTCGAGTGTCGATAAATATATAATATTCGATAGGGATTGTTAAATTTTAAAATAAGAATTTAATCCAAAACTTTTTTTAGCAAAACATTATTTTTTTAGATAATTGGCGACAACTTAGAAACGAAGTCTCAGTCCTTTCAGTGAAGTCTTCGAAGACTCGATGTCGTTTGACGCGAAGTTTATCGGCAACGTTTGTATCCTCTTGCTTCTTTTTACTCGCCGGCGAATTTACAGGTGAATAAAAAATTGTTAAGCCCTTGAGAATCTCATGGATAGTAAGAGCATCGTATTTCGCTGAGGACGAGGCTGGAATTTCAGAAAACTGGCTTTAGCCCGCGGTGATTCGGTCGATAACACGACGAGACTCATTTTAAATTCACGCGTGCAGCGCATTATTGTATGACGAGGACTCTCTTCTCGGGACCGAAAGACCTTGCCTGGCTAAAGCATAAATATAGAAATTGCCGTCGATTCAAACACACTTCGCACAAACCTGCTGCCCCTCGACTAACGGAAAATCTCTTTCCCGTCGTGCTTCATTTACGTTTTTCGTTTCACGTTATATGTGACGTTTGCACGTGCGGTCCGTAATGCGTTATGTCACGCTTGAATTGAGAAAAGCCGTTCCACTTATTGCCGTAAAGATATTAATTTCGCGTTTGCAAGAATATCTACGTAATAATAATAAAATTGCAGTGGCATCAAACTGCATTTGGCATCGCGAATCTGTAATTTGCAATTTCAGAAAAAAAATAATTGATTAATTTGATAAACTATGCAAAGGTAGCGGCGGTTCTAGAAACCTAATACTTCGAACGATGCGGCTAATTAAAATTCATGACAAAGTGAATAAATCGCTCGCTTTCGAGGTCAGGGCACATATTTTCAGGCGAAACACGTAAAAAGGTTTTGGGCATACCATACTTTTGCAAAAAATAAACTAGTTTCATGTATGTTACTTTATTCTATGCATCCGGGATTCCGAAAGATGTAATCATTTAAATGAATGAGTCGCAATATAAAATAATATCAACCTGTGCATCTTGATTAATCGGATACAGAGAAATGTAGTTGGGCGCTCAGTTGGACATGCCGTTGAGGAAATAAAATCGTTAGTAATGTCACGTAATCTGTGTAATCCGTTAGGAAGCTCCTTTGTTAACACGGTTACATAAGATTATGCAAAAATCTGGGTCGTCGATCCAAATGAAGCCAATGTGGACACGTTGATCGAATGATACCTTCTTACATCGATTCGTCTACGCTTCAAGTAGCGTTTAAGTTTTTAGCTCGAGCAAGTCACGTATTCGCGATCCGTTAAGACCAATCGCATTCGATCTATCATTAAAGCATACCAATGGGACATTCTATTCCCGTGCGCAAACATTATTTCATGACGCAGTCCACGTGTCTAAATGACACGTATATTTAATTGAAATATATTCTTTTTTGCATATTCGGATTATGATCGATAATTTATATGATAATGAGTGATTCTTTTAATTTTTCTAATGTGTACTTAATGAGTTTTTAATTTAAATCATATACATATGAAGTTGATTAAATCGGTTCGAATCATGGACACAGATAAGATCTCACTGAGAGAAAAATATAGTTACTTTTGGAACCAACCATAATTTTATAATATTTCTAATGATAATTATGGTTAACATAATGATACATGTAGTTAAGTAAATCATATTTATTATTGAAAATATTATAAAATTATGGTTGAGTCCAAAACTAACTATATTTTTCTCTCAGTGCTTCACCGTCATTAAAAAGGAAGAGTTTCATCGAGTCTCATCGAAGTGAAAATGGAGCCTTCACGACGGGGAAAAAGGAGTACGGCGCCGGTTTTTCTCACGGCTTGCGCTGTGGACGAGCTCGTGAAATTAGGCCCCGAAGTCTCGATACTCTCGAGGGAGTTGCAGACTTTCATCGCCTGGAGCTCTCGGACAGATGATGCCCACGTGTCCACTTTCGTGGATCGAGAGACCCACCTCGGCATCTCTTTCTTCTTCATCTTCTCCTTCGAATGTAATGCGCGGTGCGGTTGAAGAACCGCAGTATCCCTCGCGCGACTTCCTGCCGCGCCGAGATTCGTACTTCCTGATAAAACAGCGCACGTGCACGAGCTCACAAAAAATGAATGCACGATCGTTACGTTGAGCTGGCGGTGCTTGCAACTCGATGCGTGCAGCTACGGAGTACTTCCGCGCCTCTTGTTATCGCCGCTGGTTCGCGCGATTTGGAATTGTAAAAACGAGAATGAAGCGATTATTTCTGGCATCGCGCGGACAGGTGCGCACGAAGCGTTCGCGCTGCATCAATTTTCTCTTGTTTCTGCAACAAACACGGCGGCGACAAAAATAACCGCGACACAGGGACACTTTGCATTAATAAATGGCGCAAGTAACTGCTGATTAACGTCATCGACGCGGTGCACTGAACGCCGTAAGAACATTTGTAGACGGTGACCGTGACCCAACATCCCTTTCGATTTTATTTTGTCCTTGATGAGAATACGATTTGTTTCACTGTTACTTTAACGAGTGTGACAGATATATAATGTCATTGATAAACTTGTATAAAATAAGTACAAGTTATAAAATATGAGTTGTCCCTTTTCGTTGATTCTTGTTGGAGCAACAATTGAAATGATTTTTGTAAAAAAAAAAAGTTTTAGTTTGTCTTTTGTAGCGGAACTTCTCTTTAGCTAGTTTTGTAAAAAAATATCTCTCAGCCTTGCGCATTGGGTAGAACAAACATAACTTCGTAACTGACTGAACCGGTATTAGGCGTAAAAACGTCCACTGTTGCAATGTTGAGCATATGTAAGGGCGTCGTCACAAGGTGTTTCTTACTAAACATATTTTCTTTATCTTCTTTAATCTTTGCTTCAAAAGAATGTCAAGAGGCAGCCACAGTTTACGAGTTATTTAAACGATTTAAACGAAGTACTTTTTAATTTAGTTTATGGAAAGAAAAATTGATAATAAAATTTTTTTTTGTTTAATTTTAATTTGAAGTTTAATCACAAATATATATATATATATATATTATTGAAAAGTTGAAAAGATACGAAATATTGAAATTGGAAAACTGCGACAAACGATGACCCACCTTGACATTTTAAAACGGAATTAATTTAAAATTGGCTAGAGAAATCACGATTTAAAGAAAGTGGCATTTGGTAAGAGACACCCTGTACATATGTACACACCTGTCTAACGTTATTACGGCAAGCTCGTAAATAGAATGGAAACTGCATCGAAGGAATTCATCCCTTACACGGTATCGTCGATGATTGCGCAAAACGATGCTGGAACGATTTCTGCACGCATCGACATCGTGATACAGACGCCGCCCGTTTTTCTATCGAACGGAGAAAGTCCGGCATACGATAGCGTATAGTAATGAACGCTAGAAGAATAGAGGGGTCCAGGAAAACATTCCGCACTAGCATTCTGTTTGTTCGGGAATTTGCTAAACGCCACGATTATGTATGATAAAATAAAATTTTTTATAAAAGATAGAAAATAACTCAAGCGAAAATAGATCATTTTCATAAAAACGAAGATTATAAAAAGATGTAACCAAATTTATGATTACAACATACGATCAGAGAACAAAACTGTTACAGAATTATTTTCTCCGCTATGATCTTTCCTTTGATCGTGTTCTCAATATCTGAACGTTCTCTCAAGGCTAACAAAAAAAGGCAGCGAAATTTAGAACCGTTCATACTGGTATACTCACGACTGATTGTGAGCTTTCCAATGTGATACGTTCATTGTTATTTTGCACACTTTCCCTTCGCGTGAAATCTGATGCTGTGTAGGCGATTTTCCTTTGACGAATCTGTACCGTTTCCAACATCTTCAATCGCAAGACGAGCTACGCGTTAAATTTTTCTCGGCGTGAAGGGAATTGCGTCAACAGTCGTCGTTACCTAATCTTGGTTGAACCTAATTTGCATTTCGTCGTAAATTAAACGTGGGATCGATATAAATGATTACGGAAAAGTTCGCCGTTACATTACCATAATTATTTATTCTTGAGTATTACGTAGAAGTAGAATTACAGTAAATACGGAATTTCTCAGGTTGCAAGAGCAAAGTACCGGAAGTATCAAATAGAATACCTATTCATTCGCCATTCAGCGATAACCGGCGATTTGCGCCTAGTCGTAAATTTCACCGTACGTTTCATTGAACGCCTCGAGAATGATTTAACCGGTGGAAAATCATTTGCAAACGAGCGGTCGTTCCGTTCGCCACCCGAATTGCACCGTAAATCTTATTGCTATCTGTCTCTTCTAGGACCCACGTCGCGTTTTCCTGAGAGAAATCTTGCTGCGAGGGAAAAAAAACACTCTATCCCGAGAAAATTGCCTGACGTGCAAAATGTACGCACAGGTTCCTTCGGAAAAATTTCTAATCTCTTGAATTGTGAACAATAAACTAACCGATAATAAGAATCTTAATAGTTTTCTAGATTCAAGATTTTGATCGTCCACGCTAGAGTTTATCATTAAAGGCAAGATATAATTCGCTCCTCTTTATGACTTCAGGAAGAAATTTTACAATCTCTTCTTCTTCCTCCTCTCTCTTTCTCTTTCTTCTAATAACTGCGATTGAAGTTGTAAATTTCTTCATGTGGATTTATTACGGGATCGTATTTCATATTCAAGAGCACCGCGAATGACTCGCGATCTATTAGAATCGAGAGACTCGTTAGAGGAGATCCTTGGTCCCTCGATCTCTCCTATTTCGCAGGAGTGAATGTGAGAGCCGCTTGCAGAACTAATGTCCGCAAGGCCAACCGCCGCCGATAAAAATGCTTAGGATAACGCGCCCTGTTCGCTCGATCACGATCTCGATCGTCCCCGGCTCGCTCGTTGCCGGCCAGGTGGACGAAAACTCATGGACAATGCATGTCCGCATCATCGACAGAAATACTTTACAAGAGCTGATTTCATTCAAAGCTATTTTAATTACGCTCGTCTAGTCAATTACAAAATCGTAGTGGAATTCAAAAAATTGGACTTCGATCCGATGTTTTATTAAATTTAAATTTTATTGCAATTTATTAAAAAAACAAGCAATGTATGCGACTCGGATATATATTAGCAACATAGATATATATTGGCAAGATAAGTAAATATATTCGATATATTATTTCTCTCACATATTACATTTTTATTTATACACACGTATAATGATATGTTGTTAATAAGAAGATTCATTTAACAACAGCTTAATAACGTTACATGATGAGAATAAAAGGAAACGCCAACTTAAATACACCGATAACCGGAAAATCTGGCTTCGAAACGCCGTGCAATAACGGCGCTTTTCGGGGGCACAACCAGAGAAACGTAAGTTTGTCTGGATCACCGATACTAGATCGCGGTATCGAGCGAGCGGATGCTTGTATAAAGTACACGCTACTGAGCACCATAAGCCGCGCAAACCGTTATGCGGTTTATAACACATAAAGCGTAAGTGATGCCTTCAATGTGTTTCCGTAAATTTGCGCAATTACCGGCGATCGTTACGTTAATTAAAATTATCATTGATAACATCTCTGATATAAAAACCGTTCGAATTTGTAAATTTTTATTTTTATACAACGAGAGATATTTTTCTTTATAACGGAGATTTCATATTAAAAAAACGTTACAGAAAAACTGTTATAATCACTCCTGTGAACTTTTATCTGTGCATATATTGCCATTTTGTTACGTCAGGCTTTACTTCATGCGCTTCATTCATAAAGCCACCACTGAAGATCTCCGCTTTTTAATTTTTCGTTCATTACATTGCGCACATTTTTAATTGCGAGAAAAAAGAACTAGTCACGCGTCGGCTCGTTTCTGCCGAGCCTAGCGTTACACAAGTCGTGTGTACGGGTAGATGTCCTGTTAATGGAAAACGCCGCATTATCTCGAGGTGAACGCGGAAGAACAGGTGTTACAAAAGAAATTATCACGTGCACGCGCCGTTTCCGTGTTACGACGAGTCGAGTAAATTTAATCATCTGACCGTCGCTGATCGTTAGTCAAACGCGTCAACTGGTGTAATGAATAAATTAAGGCTGATGGTAGGAAAGTTAAGCGAGTTCCATAAAATATGCGACACGACGTGTAAAATTATTACAACAATTGTTTGGACAACGTTATTATTCACGTTGCACTTGCAAAACAGTCGATTACTTCATATAGCTTTACGTGTTAATCGAAATCTCAGGTTACTTTGCTTCATCTCGCGTCTGTTATTTTAATTATATTTCGTACTACTTAATACACTTTTTGCTGTATCGGTCCTACAAAATTTTAACGTCAAACTCACCCTCGGATCGCGTCTGGTCCGCGATTATCAGCAGAAACGCTACTAGCAGAAGTAATTTCGTAAACCAAAGCCTCCACATGTCGTCGCCCATCTGTTCGAGGTCCCTCGGAGCGACAGCACTTTGAATTAGCCCAAAGTCACGAGGAAGACGCGCACTCTCTCTCACGTAAACCAATCCCGCGCTGTCGTACTGACTTGTCCGTTACATGGGCACCAAGGCGGTCTCGGGACGACAGTTTTGGTAAACACCTCGCGACCAACTTCCGCGACTTCCTCTAGGAAAGATATGATAAAAAAAAAATGACAGGAAATAGATTAGGGAAAGGAAGAAATGAGAGGAGCAAGACCGACCGACTGACAATTCGCAAAACGGTATTGTCGTGCGATAAAATAAAAAAATTACACCTCGTTACACCGGGCAAGAAGAGCGAGAGCTCCGTGCGACGGAGCGGCCGACCGATTGACCTTTCTCCGGGTGCGTAACTTTGTCTGTGTCCCGGTGAGGACTGAAGGGGAACCAAGGCCCGCCGCCGGGTGTTGGGGAACCGGAGAAAGGTGTATCAAGAGAGAGAGAGGCCAGAGGCGAAGCGGGTAGGACCCCTCTTCGCCGTTCTCTCCCTACCCTCTCGGCTCCTTTTCCCGCTCCTTCTTCTTCTTCTTCTTCTTCGTCTCCTGGCGCTCTCGGTTGGTCGGCCAGGCACTCCGGGATACGCGGCATCAAGGAACCTCCTCGCGACCGACTCTTCAGCCAGCCCGGGTCCGACCTGTGTCATCCATTCGGTGAACTTTCGCGGACCTATTCTGCAATCTTCGTAACCTGCATTATTGTCAGCCGTGCTGACGGTATGCCATAGGAATGGCTATGAAGATAAAGGCGATTGATCAAATAAATCTCTAATGTATGTGATTTTTAAATTAGAAAGAAAAACTAAAGCAGGCAGGTCAAGATAGATCCGGTCTATCTTTCTTCTTTGCCTTCTTCGCCTTCTTCACCTTCTACGGTTCGTGCCACCGATCGATATACCCGGTATATCCGGTATACCCGTTAACTGTCGTAGCTGCATTGGGCAGATGTAGCGCGCACTGTTATGGAAAACTGTTGCCTTAGATTGACAGACGAGACGTACGAGATAGCATTGAGTCAGACAGTTCATCAGTGATCTCAACGGTGCTGTTTTGACAATAGTCAAATGAATAAAAATGTTTACGAGAGTAGGACATGTAGATTCTTTCCGGCCTAGCGAATTCGATTGAAGTCGCACTCCGTCCATCGCTTTCAGAAATAGAGAGTTTGAACATTAGTATTGCCAATGGTGCGTAACATCTCCGTATTTTTGCGGAGTCGCGATTTATCAGTGGCCATTCTTGCAAGTCAATACCGGTCCATTGCCAAATCAAATCTCCATAAATCTCCACGATTAGCATTCTATTGAAAGAAAGAAAAAACATGACACTAGGACACTTGTCCTTATAACCGCGCTTATTGCGCGGTATGCGGGACACCTGTTATCGTGCTCTCAATGAACTGCGAAGGTTGGTGGGGTTAAGAGGAGAGGGAGAAGTACTGTTCCCGAAGAGTGGACGCGCATGAGGCAGCAGCGCGGTAGGAGGCTCGTATTATAGGTGTCGACCCGAGGACCTACATTCTCCAGCACGGTGAGGGATGCCGCGTTCGCGGAGGACGTACACTCTTCTCTCTCCCTTCTTCTCTCACCGGGTCGAGGGGGCCCCGTCTCCCCAAGTATTCGTGTCGACGCTGGCCGACTGACTTAACAAGTGATTTTCGAATTCCATACCGAGATTCTTCTGGAGAAATTATTGTTCGCGTATCCATCTCCCCTTTCTGCATTTGCGTCTCTGAAAAATCCTTGCGTGTAAATAACTACGCGCGCGACACGAGGAACCGAATAATTAAGCGATGCGTGGTGTCCGGTTTCTCTATCCGCATACAGTGACGTGATCAGCCATAGCAAAAAAAAAAGATTGAAGGACAATGAGATGGGAAATCAGCGAGAAATAATTTCTTCTAGAATAGCTTCTTCTTCCTGCCTTTTTCTCTCTCTCTCTCTCTAAGCTTCTTTTTGTTTATGCAAATTTCTCAAGCGTTGTGCAATGAAGGAAAAGAAACTATCGATGTCTTTATAGAAACAAGCACGGAATGGTTTAAATCTTTCTTTTCTTGCTTTGAAAAACTTTATATTTTTATTTCGATTCGATCAATACGATTTCTCTCCTAATAAAAAAACCCATGTTCGCTTTGTTAGAAATCTATGTATATTGTAAAGAGAAATTATAAATAATTAAATTGCCGCTATAAATTACGAGGAGTCCGAAATTATGAGTAATAAGCGATTTAATGGATATAGAAATTTTCTCGCTACTACGGAAACATAAACAAAGTAATTCGCAATTCGTTGTACGTAATTTTGCGGGAAATAGAATGATTTCTTCGCTGAATTGTACGTGACTGTGTGGCCATGGGCTCGCGTACAAGTTTACCGTGACACTTCCTATAAAGAATCACGCGCGCCATTAAAGTCATTAATAACCGATCCGTTGATTGTACGCGGCACGCAGGCCGTTTTCCTCTTCCCGTTTTCTCACCGGGGAAAGAGAAGAAGCTTTTATTGCGCCGCACACCGTTGCTGCGGGAATATAGCGCTAATAAAGTCGCGCACCGTGTCCTCGCCGAACACGGAACAATCCAATCGGCAATTACGCGCGGTTGAGGAATCAACGTGGAATAGTTTCCTTCACGATATGGGGAAGGAACATAGTACTGCACGTTGAACATACAGTTTGTTAAACGAAATTGTGCTGATTGCTTCTGTTCGAAAATCGAATTACAAGTTCCGTCCAGACGTGCACGGTTCGTAAATCACAGGAAATATAATGTTACCTGAATCGTACAAGCAACCGAGAATTTCCAATGAACATCGAGAAAGTTATCGTCGGGTCTCTATAATTATTGCCAGTTAAAAGTTATTTAACTATGCTATTTGTAAATTTTAATTGCATGCATCGGCAGTTTAACAGACATTCTTACACTTACTTTGTACAAATAGATGTATTTCGCTAAGCTAAGCACATTCCTCTGCAAATTCTTCCGTAAATTTTACTTCGATTGTTTCTTCACTGAAATGCTGAAGTATCCAAGCTATTATGTCGTAAGTAAGATAGCAAATAAAATTCCGTTTTGAAAGTAGAATACTTTAGGGAGAAGTGAAAAGGAATAAAATCACATTCTTCAATTAATTCCAAGTAGGCTGGACTTTGAATCAGAATCCTAGTGTTCGAGGTTTATAAAAGTAATTAATATTAACAATTGGTAAATTGTACTGATTAATTAGGTAAATGATGTTCCTCAATCTTCTCAAAGGAAAGATTAATTCGAAGAATTTACAGTTCAGAGGAAGTGCGTTTAACAAAAGATACCCTGCATGTGCAACTGCATGTAAGATCTTATCGTTCAATGAGATATCGTCTTCATTCAAGATGCATCATCAATTATCGAATACTTTAGTGCACCGGTGCTCCAAATGGCACCAAGTTCCTAGGATGCCGTGGAGAAGCGAATCACCATTACGGGGCGTTATGGTGGTTCCACCGTTAGACCTCGCCATGCACCATCAACCGCCGCAACGTCGACTAATATTACGTTTACTGGCGTAAAGCATCTGCCATTACCATCTACCGACTATCGGCTAGCCTTGCATAATCTCAATACGGTTATGTATACTGTTAGTCTCGAGCAGATGTTCGCGAGACTATCCTTGAAGCAGAGGTCGGATTGCAATTTGGCGAGAGATAGCCGAAGGGGGGGGGGGCCAAATTAACCGAGGGAGAGACAGCGTTTTAACCAAACACTCTCAGAATTATTTAAAATTGATAGGTTTTTAAAAAGCTCTTACAGTCCAAGACTTTAAGACTCATGAATAAAACATTAGCTTCTTGAATTCTCCCTTCTTGATTACTGTTCCACGTACAGTTAGGCCGATCTTAGGGAAACGAAGATAGATTTACGTGTTCTCCAGTTATTAACCTTGCGGTCAAGCGTCATTAGAAGGTACGATGAGGTTGCGCAGTATGGGATTACCTAAGCAATTCTAATTCATACCCCACGTGACCACTATAGTGATTCTAATACCAAAGAGGTACCTTCTAATATCGAAATAATAGACGTGGTTGAGAGCTGTTACTAACACATGACAGAGGCGAGGAACTTTTTGCGAACGTTTGGAAGATTTATATAATTGTTTTCGCCACGGCGAACATGGTTGATTAGGAAAACGAACAAAGTGTAGTCTCTCTCTCTCTGGGTTCATCTTGGATGTTAATTGAAAATTGATCATCCTTTATTATATGCAGGAGACGGATCATGCCGATAATTTGCGAGGCATGCCTCGCCAAACTTTCACTCTTACTCACGTGATCGTCGCCCTTCTCTCTTTCCGCCAGAATGATCTGCGGCCGTGCAGAGAAATTCTTTGCGGCTGCAATTGCCGTGTCGACGGCGGCTGCATAACGCACAGGAAGTCCTTGCCGCAAACTGGATTCCTACGATCTATCGATCGGAGCGCTCGGACAAATAACAACGAAATATTTCGTATATTCGCCATTGATATCTCGTGCCTACGGGATTTTCCATTTTCCGCACCTTCGTAGAAGTACGCGCGGTAATTATCAACTTCTCTATACGCTCCGCTGGGTTTATGCGTATCCAGCATACCATCGCGTGATGGTACTTCATGACCGTACGCTCACGAATCCTTCTACTTTCATCCGGGTACGTGTTTCCGGTGCATTAAGACTAAAATAGATAGAAAAGCAAGATGGGACGAGTAATCCTGTAAAAAAAAAAAAAAAAATCTACGTAACAAGAGATCGTACATAATCTTCAAATTAGAAAAAATATCAGGAAGCAATATCCCTCCGCATGCTCTATGAGCATTACAAGCATATCGATGTAAGATCGATATGTGTAATTTGTAAGGACAGACTCCTGCATCCTGAAGTGAAATTACTGAAATGAAAACGTGAAATTAAGATTAACAACATTTTCGTGATCAAATGCTAGATTCGTTACATTATAAAAAGTTTGTAAATTAAGGACCACGGAAAATCTGTTGAAGATTAAAACAACCATATTAATGAATTTAATTGCCGAATATAATAATATTGCAAAACTGTTAAAAGAATTTGATATTTTTTTTGCAATTTTTCCAATATACGTGTCATAATTATGAAAAATATATTAAAATAGTCTTTTCTAATCATTTTGATAATAAATTTTTCGTAAGTTTGAAATGGCGAAGCATTTTTAAATAAAAACTTAAAAAAATATTTCATACAAAAATTACTTGGTTTTTAATTACTACAACATTTGATCATATTATTTTTTTCATAGAATTTTCTTAATTCTTTTAATTTGTTCATATTTTCTTCTTTAATTTTTTTTTTGTAGAGAAAACTTCGCAGCGCTGGAAATCGAAAACTGTAGATCCAGTAGATCAGATGTGTTATCCATTGGAAATATTCGTGGATCTGGCTACATTCTGTACACATAGAGGCGCTAGTGAACGAGCTTCCTTTAAATCCCAGGTATGTCCATTTTCTGACTTCTCTTCTGAGTGTCTGTGTCCATGTATGTATACATCTGCATACACCGTCACTATGCCTTGGTGGCAGACGTCAGCGTTAGTTTAGACAGAGGATGGTTACACTTTCAGGTTATCGTGTGGAGAACGCCCAGCGACATTTCTATCGTTTCATCTTGTGAACTCTCAAGCTCATCGGTTTCAATATGACGTACTTGAACCAACCGGATTACGTGCGCTACTTGTGCAATTGCGGCTCTTTGAGACCTATATCGAAGATATATTTCTGCAGACATTGCTTGATGATACGATGCGGTTATTGTGTCTGTCAAGAGGTGCGTTCTTTAAAATCTACAAGTAAATCCGAACAGGATATAGTCAGAAATATATTTAATAATTGAACACATTTTGACGTGTATAAAACTTATGATCTTTATATAAAAATGTCTCTTGTGTTTAGGTTGATTCTCATTACTGTCCTAATTGTATGGAGAATTTGCCCTCGTCGGAAGTGCGCCTTAGAAAGAACAAGTACGTTTGCGTATATAAACTATGAGCGATGAGATTATGAATTCAATTACTAAATAATAATGTATTGATAGGTGCTCCAATTGCTTCGATTGTCCTTGTTGCTTTCAAACGTTATCTACAAGAGCGGGACTAGCACCTGTGAAAGCAGCAACATCAGCTGAGGGAGAAGAGAACAAGGATGTTAAAGCCACTCCCAAGAAAGTATATTATCTATTCTGTTCATTATGCCGATGGAGCTCCCGAGATGCAGGGATACCTGACCAATCCGTAGGTAAGAAGAAATTCCATTATTACATAATTTTATAAATAAAAGAGTGCGTATAACAATTTCCTAAAAATATATTTTTTATTTCCACTTGTAGCAACTGGAGGATGGCCGGAGCAGGAAAATCCACATGTAACGCGTATTAACGTTCTTATTGATTATCACAAGATATTAGCCTCTATAGAGAAACAGCAATGCGAAAGAAAGAAATTTCATCCGAAACACTCCTTTACGCCAGTTGTGAGTTTAGCGACAGCTAATCATTTGTTTGCTCAAAGACGTTTCTCTAACTATTATTGTTTGCCCATAACAGACAATGTACAGTTTTACATCGGCGCTGGTTCGCAAGCGTATCGGACGTCCCATAAAACCACCAATTCAGTCCCAATCATCTGCTCATCCAGTACCATCCGTTGCAAGTGAGGAAGTGGACGAATTACCAAGCGATATATTTACAGAATCTGTGGATATAACTAAAAGTAAGAATACCTTCAATATTGCGAGCGGCAGTATTGATGTAAAATTTTGTCCTAACCATCTCCACAATTTTATATAACAGTTACTACGCTGGAGCAAAGATTACAACATCCGGAGGTGCAAGCTGAAAAGATAAACGAATTGCGTCCTCAGCACAGACAGTTTTTAGTCAAAAGATCACAACGTTGCAGAGTGTGTGAGCACAATGTTAGCAAATCGGATCTTTGCCCTCAATCGACAAAATTCAAGATTTTATTAGCTGCATTGTAAGTATCACATCAATTATTAATATTAATTGTAATATTAGTAAAATTATTTTGATTTACATTATATTCTTGGACACATGATAATTATAACTACATTTTTTTTAGTTATCATATCCCAGAAGTCAAAATCGTTACTTGTGAACCACTTCGACTGGGGAAATCAAGTGAACTGCTTCTAAAATTCTGTAATCCAACTCAGCATCAAACGCAAATAACTATATTGCCTTTAGATACCTCATTATCTACTTCACTCACTGAGGAAAAAGATGTTAAACAAGAGGACACACAAGTAATATCACAATAAAATTTTATCATAAAGTATAACATATTTTAACAATTTGATTATAATTACAGGGAAGTGAATCTCCAAATTTATTGCCATCTACTATACGGCAGGCACCTGTAACAGAAGATCCTAAGCCAATAAAAGTTGTACCAAATGCAGATTTGATGATGCCTCACAATTCATTGATTCTCCCACCAAGAGATGATGCTGCTGAATATGATGATACAAGTGATAATCACAATTTTCAGGATGATCCAAAGTACGTGAAATATAAAAATTGTAAAATTAATACAAATTTCATTAATATAGATTTCACCATTTATATAATTTTTTTAGACTCGTTGTATGGCGAAAAGGGAATAAAGCAGTAATACGTTTGCACGTAACTCCGCACGATACTAATAAAAATAATGATGATCCAATTATAGTTGGATTTGTCATGCAACATGGATATGTGAATACCATTGCAGCACTAGAACATAAATCACCGCAAAAAGTAGATGTAAAGGTCAAGTTATATCTCACTGTTGGCCAGTTAGTTGGCGAAACATAAACTTATGATTCAATTAGAGTAATTACAAAATAGAATATTCTATACATGAACGCTTTATAGGCTTTTCAATGGCTAAATAAATTATATATTAAAAATATCTAGATACATTGCTTCAATGTATTATTTTACTATATTAGGCTTAATGTTTACTTTAATATATTCATTAATACTAAACACAAGATTCAAAGATCCACGCTCTTAATCAATCTAGTTTTCTATATATATTTAAGTTTAATATTTTTCTATATTTTTGTCAATAAATTCTTACGTTAAGAACACATATTTATATGTATATTAATCTGTTGTGAAATTATTTCTTTTAGGGATATCGATAATAATAAAAATGTATCATAACTTTAAAAATGTCATTCATAAAAACTAAAAAAAAAAGTGTTTCACAGAAATACAATGTTCCTTTTTCTTTAAATATTTATTGAAAGATAAACCATATAGAAGGCCATAAGAACAGCTTATAGCCTACGTCCACGACGACCTCCCTTCCTGCGAGTGGAGTCTGATGGAATGGGAGTTACATCTTCAATACGACCAATTTTCATACTCGAACGGGCTAAAGCACGCAGAGCAGACTGTGCACCTGGGCCAGGTGTCTTCGTTTTGTTGCCTCCCGTAGCTCTCAGCTTGATGTGCAATGCTGTAATGCCGAGCGACTTACATTTTTCTGCAACATCCTGTAAAGTGGCAAAGTCAATTTATATTAAAATTTTTATATTTATAAATCATATCATACATAAAATCATACATAAATAACATATATTCAAATGTTTTCCTTTTTTTATAGAGGAAAATAGTGCACAATACAAGCACATATTCTCAATTATAAAAAAGAATTTGCTTTTCCACAAACATGAACGCTCCTTAGATTATCTTAGATCGATCTATCATCTAGGTGCTGCCTGGATGTGGATAACGATGGAACAGTTTTCACAATCCAAATATAATAATTAAATCGGACAACATACCTGAGCTGCAAGCATAGCTGCGTATGGCGAGGCCTCATCACGATCTGCTTTTACTTTCATACCACCAGTGACTCTAGCAATGGTTTCCCTACAAATGCAGACATGCAATTATATATCAAAGTTTATTGACTGAGTACCTGTAGTTATACAGCATAATCTAAAGTACCACAAACCTGCCAGACAAATCGGTAACGTGCACAAATGTATCATTGAAGCTGGCAAAAATGTGAGCCACACCGAAAACAACCTCTCCCTCGCGAAGTTGAGGTCCGAGAGAGACCTGCACTTCTTCTTTCTGTACCTTTCCTCGTTTTGGCGGCATTTCTACAGAAATAGCGGATAAGTTCGATTATTATCCTGTAACTCGATCATCTGCCACTTTGCTTATAAATTCTGTATACATAGACAGTATCTCTAGACAGACTTTAAGGTTATGTCGCGATGCGGGAAGAAAAAGTACACTATCAATGGGAAAATTCATCCAGCTACATCCGTGTGAGCTGCCAAATATAAAACGATTTTGGAGTTGGAATTTATTTATAAATGTTCAATTAATGAATCTAACTTAATATTTCTGCTAAATAAACGATATTTGTCGGTAAAATACCTGCGAATTGTAACGATTATAACCCTCCCGTGTCAGCACGATTTACACAGGCGTCGCAAAAGGAAACGCTGCTTCCGGTGGCGCTGCTCCCCTAACTAAAAAGCAAAACCGTTTTATGCAGCTCTTAGGGAATTTAGCTGCATCATTGTCCAACGAGCATTTAATATCCAATAGAAAAATTCATTTTGGAGAGAAATACGGTAACTAGCTCAATTTCCTTTATTAGATACTAGATATTGAGATAATTTGCAGAAAGCTAAAGTTTTGTATTTATAAACCTTTCCTTTCTTTTAAATTATTTTATATTATTTTCTCAAATACATAGCGATATATACATACAAATATAATTTTTATTAAACTTTAGACTTGTATGAAAAATATTTATGTAGCTATATGTATATATATATATATATATATATATATATATATATATATATACATATGTATATAAAACATTTACTTATATATATTTTCTTGAATAATATGTATCTTCTCTTGTATAATACTTAAAGGTACTTTTTCACGCTGACGCTCGACGCTCATTTTCAGCGTCAAAAGATGTCACGTGACCAAAAATGACAAATTGGTATCTTTATTTTTGGTCACGTGGTGTCTTTTGACGCTGAAAATGAGCGTCGAGCGTCAGCGTGAAAAGGTACCTTAATAATCACTCAGAATCGCTTACAATAATACAGTTTATGAGTTCTCTTCGACCACGCACTTCTGGAATTCTATTTAAAAATACGGATCCAATTATTAAACATTAAAATTAATATGGATAAATATTTTTAGATTATTGCACGTACCAGCATTTGCGCAACAGAAGTATTTCTTTCATTAGATTTTCCTCTACCGCGACCTTCTCTGAAACCTTTACCGCCTCTAGAATTTCCACCCCTTCCCCTTTTATTGTTAGTCAATGTTGAATTCAAATCTTCATCACTGTCATTATCGTCAACTGTTATGTTGACAGTGCGAGATTGCTTATTGCGAGATGCAGTTTTAAGACTATGCAATAATCTGTTTAATGCTTTCAAAGCCTACAAAAATGTATATTAATAAAACTATTACATACATATGTAAATAAATTGATGTATACTGTCATTACATTTTTCTGTTCCTGATCATCTTCTAACAACCTTTTATCGCGAAAAATTTTAATTTGTTTGCGAATATCTTCTGGGGTTTCAGTATCTTGCGTTTGTACGAATTCAATGGTTCTTGCCATTTGATCTCTAGCAGAAAATCGTAAAACAATACAGTTAAAATATGAGTTGTAATTCTCGAATATTAACAAAAAGTAAATTATTATTACTTTACGATATTCCTAAAGGCGTCCGTGTCACTTAGTTCAACATAAAGATTTAAAGCTTCATTCAATGCTATCACGGTCAATACTGTTAACTTATCTCTGTTCTTATGTTCTTCTTAACTAATGTTCTAATGTTCGTCGCGTGCCGACAGCCAGTGGCCATTTTCAACAAAATATTTATTTTGCAACTGTTGGAAATTTTCTTCGCGTTGATTGGATTATACTTTTGGGTCTAGAAAAATAATCAGATGTCAGCGAAAAGAATTTCCCAGTTATTCAGATCAAGCGTCTCAATAAATACATAATATATTCATAATACATAATATATATAAATAGTCTTTCCATTATTTAATAATAATTTAAAATTCATATGTATTTTTTTTCAAATTAATAATGTATCAATTAATTCATTTTTGCTTATCAAGGAATATATTGATTTTAAAATAGTCCTCCGAAATATTGCTCGAATAATAATTCTTCCTTTCATTTACCCGCAAATTGAAAAATGGTAAAATAATTTAAACTTTATTTTCTCTTCGATTATTGTTTAATAAATTTCTAACAAATATTTTTTTTTCTTTTACAAATATTATTTTAATTTCAATGTATAGATGATTATTACAGCACGTTCAAAATGATCTTCTTACATTTAGAATAACATATAATTTATCGCGTATTTATTGAAATTTATATGAGTAACTCAATTTGTTACTTCTCACATCATACTTTTGCAGTTCTCTCTCACTTTGTCTCTTTCTATTGCTCAATTCCACTCCCTCCTGTTATTGTATGTACACACAACTCCGTCGCAGTTACGTTGAATCAGGTTAGGACCAAGCTACGCACTCGCGTGTCATAACCTAACCTCTCCCGCTTTCTTTTTTTTCCTCCCGCTTGTCCAGCAATTCTCGCGTGAGTGACAAGGTAGCAAGGGCTGGAGTTTCGCGAAGGTTTCGGAGGACCATACGACTCGTGACAGCGGTGAATGCCAAGCTGCCGCAGATTCTGCGGCAGCGCGGTGCGATCGCGCGCTCCTTCCGCGGCGACCGGTCGGTAAGTATAAACATAATCTTGTATTAATTTTAATAAGCTTCAGTATCGCTTTGCTATTATTAGATAATTTAATATACTAATTTTGTTAAACTAGTTATTAAAGCGTGCGTCTGTATCAGTATTTATTTATAGCTTTATGAAACATTATTATTTATTATGGACTTGTTAAACGATTACTTTGTTTAATGTACAAGATTAATAAATCACACTTTTTTATTTTTAGGCGAAGCGAGTTGATGTTAAATGTATAATTTTGCCTGATGAGAACAAGAAAGATTACAACGATCTGCCTAATTATATCACAGATGGTTTGGAAGTGCATTTTGTTTCGATGTTCGATGATGTTTATCGTATATGTTTCACAAAAACGGACGAGATCGATTCCTTTCGATTCGGTAAACCAGTCACTGATCGCGTTCCATCTGCACAGCCAACATTTTGATAAAATAACATACAGAATAAAGAATTCCGAATTGGATACAGATATGTTCTTTCTTCTCTCACGTTATTTATCTGCTGTATCATTTGTGTACAAGTAACATGTACTGTATAAGTAGTATATGTAAGAGTATATTATTGACAAAAATCTTATTTCATGTTTCTTGCATATAATTATACAAAATGGAGAGAAAGAATTATACTTAAGAAAAAACTTTTCACCTTTCATTGTTCATATCTTAAAAGGGAAAGATGTTTTGTTAATATTTTATAAAAATAGTCATATGTTTAATATTATTTATCATTATAATGTAATGTATAAATATAAATATATACGTATAAGGGGAAAACTCTTATTTTTCTCAGGTCTTGTATTACTTTTCCTTTTAACATATTTCATGGACGATATCTATATAATTAATAAAAATCTTTTTCTATTCCGAAGAAACTATTGTATATATTGTTAATCAATTATACTTTTGATTAGTAGATGTGAATCTTAGTGATAATGTGATAATACTTTTTAATACAATAATGTATGTACAATTGCATTGTACAAAAGAAAATCTGGATCTGTGAATAAAACATTTTATATAAATATAAATCTTTAATCTTCAACATAGCCTTTAGAATGGCATATTAAATATATACTAATTAATAAATGACAAATGTGATCATAATAGTGTAATGACATAATTGCTACATGTAAGTGATAAATGGCTAAATGGAAATTGTATAAAAAGAGAATTTTACATTCGCGTCAAGTTGTATATCCATCTTGCTGAGCCTAATTATGAAGTCACACAGCCTCATCTGTACTTGAATCTCCATTGGGTTGCTCGTCACGTAGAATCCAGGTACCCCAGCCTTCTCCGATATGCTTTGCTGGTCAGCCATCTTCTGATCGAGTTGCAGGACCAGTTTCATGTCCATTTGTTTCAGCTCCTCCTTGTGCTTCTTGGCAAGTGTTGCTTTTATCAAAGCTACCTCTTCCTCCGTCATCGTCGCCGTCAACGCTTCCTGGCACTCGATCTTCTGTTGATTCAAAAGCTGCAGCCACTGTTGGAAGAGATGCTTCTCAGTGACGTGCTGTATCTCCATCAGACCCTTCACTATCTCAAAGATCGTATCGTTCAACAGAGAATTCGCCAGGCCGGACAATAATTCGTACGGTAGTCGCATCTGATACTTGGGCGGCATGTGCCCATGTTTCCCCGGCCATGTGCTGCAGCTGTTCCACCAGAAAATAAAGCTTCGTCTGCAAATCCTGAGGAGTAGGACTGGCGATATCCATCCTCCGTCTTCGCGGAAAGAACCGTCTACGTTTCACGAGCTGCGTCGATATCTTCTGTTTTCTTCACAGCAACAATAACATTTGTTTACCTTATACCTAATTAAATAATTAAATATATCCTCAATTGTCTTTCAACGTAATTTACAATACAAATATTATTGATAGAAAAATGAGGAATCTACAATTTATGGATATTCCGCGAAGTTTATTAATAAATCATTAATAACAGAGTAACCGCGATTATTTATTCGATTGATGCATTGGTAAATGGAACGGACAAATTGTTCACATACGCAGATATCTTAAAAATTCTTTCAAAATTATATTGAATATGCGATGTGATATTTCTTGTTCAAAAGAAGCTATATCCTTATTATTGTTGACACTGATGCGTTAGCGCAGTCAGTCAAACGAAATACTTACATTATAACAAATGTCAAATAAAATATTTGACAGGATTAATTACGATTAACTATTAATTGCATACAGTTTCGTCTGATAATGCACAATTTAATTTTCTTTAACGATAATCTGATGCTGTGAACGAAAAAGAGGAAAAGATATAACTAATTGTTTTAAAGGCCGACATGATTGTACCGAATGTCAGAATTGCGATTAAATGCATTTTTGACTTCGTATTTTCTAAGTTATAAGTGAAATGTTAGTTCTTAACTTAGATTTTAACTAAACTTTTATCCGGTAGAAACATGTCAACTTATAGAGGCCCTCCACCACCCCCGCCGTTTCCACACGACGGTCCTCTTTTTTTACAACACATTTTTTTATATTTTTATTAATTTATTTTTCAATTTTACATTTATTTATTTTACATACAATAATATTACAAATTACAAAAAAAGAGTACATTATAATATAAAAGTAAAAATATAATATAATACAATAAAATTATGTAGCTACAATATATTTCTTTTATAAAAAATTACATATAATTTATTCATTTTTTCTACGAGGTAAAAAATATTCAAAAGACCGGCCCCCAGGCCGGTCCCGGGAGTTGCGAGGGATTCGATGACAATGAAATTCGGAGTACGAATTCTTCAGAAATCAATGCATCGCCTATCCTCTAAAAAATTCCTCTCCGTCCAATGATTCCGTCTATTATAGACTTCTACCCGATTTTTTCAACTATACATATATCAAATTATGTTCCCCCGTTTCTGCCTATTCGAATCTCTACCTGCCCGTATTTTTATCTACTGTCCTATTCATTTTTCTACCTACTCGTGTTGCAATCTAATAAATAAATTTTTAATGAAGAAATCGCGACGCGATTTATTAGATTTATTAATTAATCCAGCGGGATATCATAAGCCCCCGCTTGAGATGTGGGAAATATATTAACTGGGAGTTATATGCGCGCAATTGAAATTTTAATAAAAATATTTTTTCTCGCATATGCAAGAAAATAGCCCTACTTAGGGAAATAAACATGTATCTTAAGAAATTTTTAACTCACCGATCTGATGCGTAACGTGCGGAGTTACTCTGCAATGCAGCTACGATGATACTGTAACATACAAACAAAATTCAAATTAAAGAAGCTTTCAAAATAATCAACATTTCAAAGGATAATTTTTATTTTAATAAGCATATTTTAATAAAATACTCATACAATTATCTATTTTTCGAAAATTATTTTTGTCAAAATGAACTTTTGTACAATAAAATTAAAAATTTCGCTTTTTCTAGTTATTTCTAACTTACCGAGATAAATAAAAATAAATAGGAAAGAACTATTAATTTAATATAAATGATACTCACTCCAAGGTTGCTCCGCCGGAAGCCCGATGTCTGTTCTAGACCTCCTCCTCCTCTCAGGATATTCGGGAGTTGTCATCAGGCAATGGTACTGCAACATACAAATATAAAATTCACATTAAAAAAACGTTCAAAACAATCCATGTTTAAAAAACTAATTCTTATACTCATTTATAAAAATTTAATTCGGGACTTTAAGTGAAATATTTACTAAGACAATTATATATTGTTTGAAAATATCTTTATAAGAATGAAAAACTATTATAAAATTTTTAGATAATTACCCTTTCTCTTATAATTATTAATTTATTCAGATGAAATAATTTAATTTAATCAGAAATACTACTAATTTCATATAGATAAGAGACAATACTCACCCAAAGGTTGGTACGCCGAGGCCCGATGTCTGTCCTAGACCTTCTCCTCCTCTCAGATACTTGTTCTTCCACTGGACACACGCAAAATGCCAAAATTATTTTGGCCATAAATTTACTCATTACGCGCACTCGCGAGCGCGGCTTTATTAATTACAAACGCTTATTTTTTATATAAGTTTTATTCGTCCGATTACTTGAACGGCACTCCCGAAGCAAACCCGACGAACCGGCTGCGGTTCGTTCATTTAATTAAATCGACGACGAGGGTACGTTAGCTTCCTCTGAATATTGTCCAAGCAGAACAAAGTTTTGCTTGGGTAATATTCTTTGAGTACTAGGGCCCTCCCACCACGCCAAGGTCGTACCCATGGGAGGGAATATTTTACTTTGTACTAGGTAATATAAAATCATATGTATATCAATATAAATAAACGAGCTACGAAAATATTATTGAAGAAAACTAATAGTAGTATACATATGTGTATATATTTCAGTATAGATAATATTATAAAATTAGTAATTTTCAAATAAATCGTTTTATATAATTCTTCAAAAAAAAAAAAATAAAATGTATGCGTGTAATTGAAAAATTCAGTGATATTTCTCGGAAAAAAAATAATTTTTATAATCTTACTCAATCAAATGAAAAAAAAATTCAAGGTAAAGAAAGGTAAATGAAAAGTATAATTTTAATTTCAATATTGCAAATGTTAAATTTTGTAACTATCTATTATTATATCTTCTTATTATATTATCTTAGCGTTGTGCTATCTGCATTCACAAGACTTTGTACGAATATTATTAAAATTAACTTAATTTTATATTAGAATACATATATGTAATTATTTCAAATGAAAATATTTTAAAATGGAGAACGGAGAACGATATATTATAAATATTTCGGAACTTATTAATTTCACATACACGGATATATACATACGTAAGACATAATAATATAAAAAAGCAAATATGAAATAAAATAAAATATCGCTTACCTCATAGTTGCTCCGCCGTCTCTCGATGTCTCCCAAGCCTCCTCCTCCTCCTCCTCTCAGATTCCTTGCACTCACGTAACATTCACTCGCGAAACTTGTACGGCACTTCCGAAATTGAAGAAACTGCAAAGTTAAAAAACAAAACGCAATTTATACATCGAAATCTTTCGTTTTGTTAAATACGCAACGTCTTAAAACTCCGTTAAAGAAAATTTTTAAATCTTTAACGTAATATTTTATATAAACGTGTCCACTTACGATTTTAATTGTATTAATTTAATAACAGTAAAATCGTACGATATATTTATGGGTTCGACACTTTCGATGTTAAAAATGCGATGTACTTTTTCGCGAAATACTTAATACAAAATATTTATGAAATGTTTCACACGTGACGTGTATGACACTTCACTGCTTTAAACGATTTAGCTGGCGATTCGCGTGTTACTCCGTATTCTCCGCAAACGGTAAGACAGTCGGAATTATAACGTTTAAATCGAATAAAAAATTAATGCACGCGAAGAAAATTTCATGAGAATAGTGTCAAATTAAAAAAATACATACTAGCACGAAGAATGTGCCACTGGAACGATATACGCGAACTCTCATTTTTTTATTAATCTCTAACGAACGAATGGAGCTCGCGAAATATCCGCGTTGCGAAACAGCCGTCACATGGAGTTCGTTAATTGTAACGTGATAACTAATTTCACTCGCGCGACGTGTTCGCAAGGACGACGCGCGTTTTTTAGAATGGAACGATAACATTGCGTACGACGCGATCGTGCGAAAATATGCGAAATTGCGATTCAAGTTCGCCACTGCCGTCGCGTGTCGCGTACGTGTCACTTCGATTCGTGCACGAACGACACCGCGCGATGCGTAAATGCGTATTGTATACGAGGAGAGCGATCTCGAGAGAAATCTCAACGTTACGACGCACAGAACGGCACTACACTGCTCGCTGACCTGTCCACCCGCGCCCGCCGCGTATCATTCTTCGAACACAATGACGTCATATTCTCCGAAATATTTAAATGTTTTCCAATAAAGATTTCTCGTCGAAATTTGAGAGAACCGCGATGCCGCGTATTATTCCGATTCGTCGCGTTGCGTGTTCACCGCGTTCATGGCGACGCGAAATGTTGACGCGACACTACGCGAGTCAACGTCCGTCTGCTGTTAAATGTTAAAATAATTCGATTTATAATTTTCACGTTCTATAGATCGTTGATCGAGAGAGTGAATTATTCACACAGTCGACAGTTAATTGTTTGTAAAATATGATCGCGTCTCGTTACACGGAACACTCAATCACGAAAATTACGATCGCAATGAGCGACGATGAAGAACCGCCGCGTTCCCATGCACTCTTTTTCATTTTCCGTGTTTCGAAAGACGCGAGCAGTTTGTGACTTTCCGAACGCAATCATCATTTCACATTATAACTTATAACGAGAATGAATAGGCGGACTTACGAAAATCTTGAAGATACAGCCACGACATAGCACTGCAAAGTACGTTCGTCGTCACTTTCTCGAATCTCGTGAGCCTTGAAGGAGATCGCCGATATAAATCCTGACACATGTGACACTCGATTAACGCGAATCTCCAAGCAGCACAGTTATATTTCACTACGCGAGCGTATGGCGATGCCACTCAATCCATTCGCACTTGCAACATTCTTTCATTCGTCGCCGGCGTCGAAAATAGCACTGTTAACTTCACTTCGATATAGCGTGATTCGTTGCACGAGAGATTTACGAAGATTACACATTATAAAAATTACAAACACTATGCTTGTATCACAAATCAATCCAATTGAATCGTCGCGCGACAGCGAAATAATTTGTATTTCGTAAAATATCGCGTTCGGTAAACGAACCTTCGATCCCTGTGAGCCCGACGGTCGATCAAGTAAGTCAACGCTCGATACGACTGCTGCGCCGGCTGCGCGGGAACTGCCGAGTCAGCGGCGCGCCGGGCGCGTCGAGCCGCCTACCGCCGCCGAGTCAGCGGCGCGCAGGCGCCGTGCCAACACCGTGTGACGCGCCGTCGAGTGCCCCGCGCTAACGCTGAATATTATTTTCAATATATCACGAATTTTTATATTACAGATTTCCATCGCTCGAATCAATTACTTGTATTTCAAATTGTCAATCTAATAATAACAACGATAATGTACAAGTGACATTTAAATTACCGCGATAGATTTTTTTTGCGAATAAATTATTAATAAAATTCGCGAAACACCCACAAACTGTAAAGATATGGCATAAAAACACCAAAAAGTGATTTATCTAAATGATCAAAAAGTGCAGGATTTAGCACGGCGACACACCATGCACGGAAGCGATTTATCGATAGTGAATGTGGTCACGCAGTTCTACATCCACGTTATGATCTGACTTAACCCGACTCGGAGTCGGGTCGAGTCGGTAAATCGAAAACGCTATGAGATCAGCTTGGCCGTATTAGACGACCAATCTAATCCAATAACCAATTACTGTTGTCATTACCTTGTGATGTTTTCCCCCTGCCCCGTTTTTATTTCTAAATACTCTCTTTCTCTAAATACTTTTTATTTTTAAATATATAATATTTATTCTATGTATACATATATGTATATGTATATTGTAATATAAAAAGAAAAATAAATATCATATTAACAACTCTGTGTTTAAATATAATTTGTACTGTAATTAACTCTTAATTATTCTAATTAATTAATTACATGAGAGTAAGGGTTTATATACAATAAGAGGAATAAAATATGAGGAATTAAACATAAGAAATTAGTAATATGAAATTAAATTTCCATCAATTTACTTCCTTTTACTTTCTTAACGTGAACGCATGTCGAAGCATGACTTTCCATTGGTCAAAATTTAATTCCTCATTACTAATTCCTTATATTTAATTTCTTGTATTCATTGTGTATGAACCCTTAACAGCATGCAAGGAGACTCGATCCGAGATTCGATCCTCGAACTTACGGGTTCAGCGTGTTGTTATTTTCATCTTGCTCGCTCCTATTATTGTCTCCGTCGCTCTTATTGATCTCTCGCTCGCTCCTATTATTGTCTCCGTCACTCTTATTCATCTCTCTCTCACTCATTTATCGATCTCTTATTCGCTCTTAATGAGTGAGAGAGAGATGAATAAGAGTGACGGAGACAATAATAGGAGCGAACAAGATGAGAATTGACATCTCGCTCGCTCACATACTGAAAACTCTGTAACTCAATGTTACCGACTTTTCATGTACATAGCACGGACCAGAACCACAATTATGCACATACGCGTTACCTTTCGGCCTAAATGTGCACGGTTTCCGACTTCCGCAGAGGGCGTATCGCCTTCGCGGATCACTAGCAACGTGGACACAAGACTTTAGATAATCTAATATCTTAGATTGTTGGATAAATTGCAGGAAGCTAAAATTTTATATTTATAAACGTTTCCTTTCTTTCAAATTATTTTATATTATTTTCTCAACTATAATGATATATACGTACAAATATAATTTTTATTAAACTCCATTCTTGTACAAAAAAATTTTTATGTAGATACATGTATATATATGTAACATTCACTTTTATATATTTTCTTGAATAATATATATCTTCTCTTGTATAATATTTAATCACTCAGAATCACTTACAATAATACACTGTTCATAAGTTCTCTTCGATCGCACATTTCTGGAATTCTATTTAAAAATACGGATCCAATTATTAAACATTTAAATTAATATGAATAAATATTTTTAGACTATTGCACGTACCAGCATTTGCGCAGCAGAAGTATTTCTTTCATTAGATTTTCCTCTACTACGACCTCCTCTGGAACCTCTACCTCTTCCCCTTTTATTGTTAGTCAATGTTGAATTCAAATCTTCATCACTGTCATTGTCGTCAATTGTTATGTCGACAGTACGAGATTGCTTATTGCGAGATGTAGTTTTAGAACTATGCGATAATCTGTCTAATGCTTCCAAAGCCTGCAAAAATATATATTAGTAAAAATATTACATACATATGTAAATAAATTGATGTATACTGTCATTACATTTTTCTGTTCCTGATCATCTTCTAATAACCTTTTATCGCGAAAAATTTTAATTTGTTCACGAATATCTTCTGGGGTTTCAGTATCTTGCGTTTGTACGAATTCAATGGTTCTTGCCATTTGATCTCTAGCGGAAAATTATAAAACAATATAGTTAAAATATGAGTTGTAATTCTCGAATGTTAACTCAGAAAGTAAATTATTAATAATTACTTTACGCTATTCCTAAAGGCGTCCGTATCACTTAGTTCAACATAACGATTTAAAGCTTCATTCAACGCTGTCACAGTCAATACTGTTAACTTATCTCTATGTTCTTCCATATCAAAATATTTTTTAATTCCTCCTGGCACTGTGCTAGTCCATTCCTGCCCCAGCTACAAGAAAAATTTCAGTTAATGCTAAAATGATGTAAAATGAAATCAGTTTAATAATTCATTTTAAAAACTGTATGCTTTACATCTCCCTGGAATAATTCAGAAATATCATCCAAATCATCATCTTGAATGGCACGTTTTTTGTCTCCACTCTTTATTTTACGGAATACAATCATCTCCATTGGATTAGCAACTTCATCACAGTATTTTTGTGCTAAACTAAAAATGTATTTCTTCTTTAAAAGCATGTTAAGTAAAAATATAAAATATACATATACAATTAAAAATTTTAATTGTTAGAATAACGTAGCATCTACAAACCTTAAAGTATCAAATTGTTCATTATCATTGTCATAAAATATTCTTAATCGAATTAAAGGCTGGAGTGGTTGATTAGGATATCCTGGAATGAGTATGATTTTCCATTATACTTTGAGTTTACATATTAAATAAGAACATATATTTAAGAAATAGTATCTAAAACAATTGACATACCTGTGAGTTGTTGAGCAACTCTGGGCATGAGCTCATTTTCGATATACTGATCTACATATTGACTTATAGAATCTGCTACTGAGACGCAATCCCGTATTTTAATATCATGATCATGGAGAATCATGTTGTCAAAAACATATGGTCGAACGCTTTTTAATTTTAAACTTTTCATTTTGAAATTACTCTTATTTATTTTAAGGAGACCCACGTGCTTAGGTTTGGATTCACTTTCACATAAAGAAGTAACAACAGAGCTTCCTAAAATTAGTTTAATTCATAATTTTAGAGAAATAAATTGTAAAATAACATCCAATTATTCATGTAGATCATAAAAAATATAATTTTATAAATTTTACCTGGCTGCGATATAAAATATCCACCTTCCGCATTGAATTCAGGATTAATACGACATTCATGCTCATGGCCCCAAATTACTAAATTAAGAAATTTATGCAGTTTACTTTCTGATATGTAAGCATAATTGCCATGTTTGACGCGATTCTGATGTAAAACAAATATGTTGAAAGTCTCGATATCCTTTGTGCGTAACAATTCCACCTATTTTCAAACGTTACATTAGTTTGATAAGATAGAACAGGTGCTCTTAAAATATACGTACCTTTTCATCCCTGTATAACCTTGACAACCTCTGATCATTGATATAACTCAAACCATAAAGTGCAACATGGGTATTACGTTTCTTCAAAATTAACGGAGATATAACTACACGAGTAAGATCTGTCCATTTTCCAAAGTAATTCACAAGTCCAGTAGCTGACAATACATCCATTGATCCGACGGTCCCAAAACCTACAAGGTAACAAATAAGATATAATTCATGACTAAAGACTGAAAGAAAGAAAAATTTATATACTTGGATCATCATGATTTCCATGGATAGTAAATATTGGCATTGAAACATTCAGATTTGGATCTTCGTAGTTTACATGCTTCTGAGCACAGTGTTTGAATACCAATTCCGAATCACTCAAGAATTCAAGCTTGCATTCCCTAAAAATGTAACAAAATCGTTGTCAATACACTTTCAAGTTTCCATTGAAAATATCAAATAATAATTAATCTAGTTCAACATTGAATCTAAATACCACTTACTTTGTGCCCAGACAATATTTTCGCAGCAATTCCACACACTTAAGTAAAGTAACTTGCGTTGGCTTAGCGTCATGAAACAGATCACCGCCCAACAGAATAAGATCAACCTCGTTGTCCCGTCCATACTTCAATATTTCTTCGAACGTTACAAAACTGTCATCCGATTGTCCTCCTATCGAAAGAAGTAATAACGTTAATCGTAACATTGATTTTCAATTTTACACGTATGCCACTTCACGTCTCTCCTTCTATTCGTGACAATCTTGGCTGCGTTCCGAAATTCGTTGCCAGTACTGAAAATCTATGTGTGCGTGACATAAACTAGATTTGCAGTACTGACAGTGAATATCGGAACGCAGCCCTTGTTGAAAAATATTTTTTTTTTATATTTAACGTGCCGCTAGCATAGACCAAGGCTATTATGGCTATTGGGCACTGGTTGAAAAATATCGTCGTAAAAACAAACCTCTCTTCTTGCTGTAGTCGAAACCAAGATGAATATCCGTGGCCACTAGAATTTTAATAGTATCCTCTGGATCTACATGCGTACTAGAGGATTCCGCCATCTCTCACGCTCGTCGTATCAAATGGCAATTGATAATTAGTTAATATTCCAACGTTATACTGTCCGAATCAAACAATACGTGAAACAATCGACAATTGGAATGGCGCGAAATGACACGGCTATCAGAAGGAGGGGGATCGCCGAACCCGATAGGTTCGTTCGTTTTATATGCACTCTTTACACTGTCTCGCTCTTTTTCACACACATACACAATTACACACACACAAGTAATCACTGTTTAAAAATTCGCATTAAATTTGATATTCGGTGTAAATCTTTGACTATTAGTTGTACAGTCAAAGGTGTAAATTTCTTCATTTCTACTTTGAACATTTCGTAGAGGTTAAAGTAAGATTAGCGCGATCGGCACTCGGTGCACGGCATTCAGCGGTGCTCGGAAACCTTCGGCAGCGCTCGGCGGCGGTCGGCGGCTCGGCGGTATTCGGCAGCGCTCGGTGGAATTCGGCAGCTCGGCGCGTCGTTGGAGGTCAGCGATAAATCAGCAGCCGCTACATCGTCATTCGCTTACCGACCGTCGAGCACGCAGGTAGTGGAGTTCCGTGTATCAAAATGTGATCATCTTACGAACGCGCGGTTACAAGTTATCGACTCGCACGAATAATATTATAAACTCTTCGAATCAGCGATCTATGTGTAAACAATGAGTGCTTAGTGAAGTGAATATTCCTAGATAATACTTACTTAAATTGATATGCGATTGAGAACGAGAGTTATACGTTACCGTTTCATTGGGATATTTATACATAAATGTGTAGAAATTGTTTCACTAAGAACTTGCGTAATTTAAATCTCGCATCGTACGTATATCTCGCTGGACTTGATATTGATAGAAAGCTTCGCTCCATCATCGCATTTGAGTGATCAACGTACGCGCTATGGTGTGTAGCTGTGTAATTATTGTGTGAGTGAAATTATAAGTGCAGCAAACAAGAATTCGAGAAAAGGAAGAAGCTTGAGAGACATGGACGGATATAATCCGATATGGTGATTACTCGGCTGCTGTGCATCGTAAGCTATTAAATCATTTCTTGTTTTAATTAGTAGCAAAATAAAGTATTTCCCTCTCATGTCGCGGTGGTAGGAAGATAAAAAAAAACTCTGATTCTGTTTGGATAATCCGAGGAAACTGACGTATCCTCGTCACCGATTTAATTGAATAAATGAACCGCAGCCGGTTTGTCGCGTTCGCTTCGAAAGTCGTTCAAGTAATCGGATTAAAAGACTTTTTTAAAACTCATTTGAAAGAATATTCTTTCCGTCTTTTTTTACTATAAAAGTGTTTCGTTTGGCGATTAACATGCTGACACACGAAATTACAATTTTATTTGGCTTATTTTTCGGGACATAATTCTATTGTATGCTTTAGCGCCAATAATAATAACAACCCATCAGTAACCGATAAGATACTTATTTTGTCGATGTATCCCATCAATGAGTCTTTTATTATTGTGTCTTATTCTGATCGTAATATTGTTGAGAGAGCGTGAGCGCGTAGTGAATTTTTCGAGTCACGGTAACTTCTGTAAGATTATCAATCTTTAATTGGAGTTAAAGTTGTGGAGAGATATTTCTTGACGTGTGCCTATTGTTAACTTTTAAATCTTGGAATGGTTTAATTTTTCACGTCAGATTGATTTGAAATTCAGTTCGGTTTAATTGTCAAACTGTTAAAATTGTTAAATTGAGAGGCAAGTGCGGGGCAACGTTTTTAATAGTCATGATGTATAAATATTTAGATACGATGAGGGTGTACCTATTTTTAAAAAGACATTTATTCCTTTTGTAAAGTATTATTATTGTTATTCAAAAAAGAGAAATCATCTTTATGATATATTAAATATTATGAGAAATACTTTCGAGATTTCATTATTTAAACAAAGTGAAGTTAACAATGATAAGATCAATTTAGAATGTTTCTGAGACAGCCAGAGAAAAAAATTAATATAATTTTTAATTTACCGTCGTCCGAAAAATTAATTCATTTATCGTACACACGAATTTTATTTTTATCTTTAAAATAAGAAATAATGCTTTATTACACTTATTTTAGTACCAATACCAATACCAATAAGGAATTGTTAAAGACCGACAATCTTTATAACTGTTAAAATTTAAATAGTTTATAATACGTATACTATACTATATACACTACTCTTATAATTTATTATTAGTCTATTGTTTCATAATATGTACACATATTTAAGTATCTAATAACATTCAATTTTAATTTAAACTGCAATTTTATTATTATTATTCGAGTTGATTATTCATCGATCAAAAACCGTAGAAAATAAATGTAATTTTGTGAAGATAGATGATATTATATCATCGTAAATATTCATTCTTAAAATATATAAAACACATAAAATAATCATATAAATCATGAATTTAATTCTGTATTAAAAATTATTCATGTTAGTATTCAAGAAATTTATATTCATAATCGATATTCTTTAATTATTTCCAAGTCTCTAGAATTTCATTAACAGTCACGATAATTCTAGGTATTGATGATTATTAATAGCATCTCATTAATGCTTTTAAATAAGAAAAATTTCAAAAGGCAAGCCCGAAGCAGACGTAAATTCGCGCCGCGTCACCAACGGGAAGCGAAGATGGCCGAGGACGACCGACCGCGATCGCGTCCCAGCTCTTAGGAAGGGTGGGGAGACGAGCGGCGCGCGCGGCGCCATCTGACGCTCCGTCAGCAGTCGCAGCAGGGAGCGCGCAGGAGGTGGTCCGCCGTACGCCATATTTGTTGTTGTCGTCGATGGGGGTAGGCCAGTCCCGAGGTTCCTCGGACTTGGCTCGCTGACGGCTGCCGCGGTAACGCTCGGCGTCGATCTCGGGTGGCGCGCGCGACGGTGACCTGTGCGTGACGCGGCCCGCAGGAGTCGCGAAAATCGCGGGGACGGTCCTTGCGCGCGCGCGCGCGCGCGCGCGTTCCGCGAGTGCGTGTGTGCGCCTGGTGTGTGTGTCAGGGGAGGCTACGTGCGTGCGCGTGTGCGCGCGCGCTCTCTCGCGCGCGCGCGCGCCCTCGGCGACGTCCCCTTGGGCCTAGCAGCGACGAGAGGGAACATCGATGGGGCATCCCGACGGCTCAGCTGTCCTGCACTGCGCCGAGTGCGCTGCCGTGCGTGTGTGCGTGTGCACGCGCGTTTGTGTACTATCGCCGCTCGCGTCACAGTCACGCTGCTTACGCACGGTCGTCCGCTCGACGGACGTGTCCCGTTAGCGTCGCGGCGACGTTACCGCCGGTGAACGGGGGCCTCTGCGAGGCCGAAGGGGTTGTCACGACGAAGCGCGCGCGCGCGCGCGCCACAGGCATCCGGATCCACGAACGCGGACTTGGCACGGGATTGGAGGTAAGCTTTGGAAGGAAGAGCGTCGGAGCCGCGCGATCGCGGCACTTGCGCGTTCGCTCGTATGTACATATGTATATGTATGTGTGTGTGTGTGTGTGTGTGTGTGTGTGTGTGTGTGTGTGTGTGTGTGTGTGTGCGTGTGTGTGTGTATATATATACATATATATAAATATACGTATACGTGCGCGCGAATACGTATTCGAATCACATCCTTGCGAGTATGTGTTGGCGTGCGGGAAGTCCCGAGGATTTCGATGTTTGGATTCGCAGGTACAAGAAAGACAGACAAAGGGAAGACGGAAGGAGGGGTTGCTATCGTGCCAGGGGTCGGGGTCGTTGTACGTTCTTGACGGCCGGGGTCTGTTGACCCTGGCCAAGGTCCTCACGGTTCATGGCTACACGGCTGTCTATGCGTGCGAGTTCGCTCGGCGTCTCCCTCGCCCTGGATCGCGCGTACCCGTCGATCGTCTTAACCTAGTCCAACGACTCGTCGCTTGGACCCGCGCTTGACGTGCGCGCCGACGACGCGAACTCGCGGACGAGCGGCGCGATCCGCGCTCTTCCGCCGGCGTCATCGCGCGCGATTCGACGGCGAGGCGAGCGTGTGTGCCGATTCCGCGCGACGGGACGAGGCGCCCCGCGTGTGCCACGGGTCGGAAAATCAATACCGCGTCTCTGTGAGGTAACGCGGATCAGCTGTTCCTGTTTTACTCGAGGGGGGCCCGCGAGACGAGGCTCCGGCGAGACGGCGTTCACGCGTCGCGGCGTGCTCCTCGTACGCGCGCGCGACGACGCCGAGGGTTTCCCGAAAAACTTGTTGATTTCCTTATTCATGACCTTATTCCGGCTGTACCGATCGTAACGTCGCCGGCTGTCCGAGCTTCGTCCAGGTGGAATCGCTCTGCGAAGTCAAGCCGATCGTCCGTTATGCAAATTTTTGAACTTTGCAGACTTCAAATCTTATTTTTGACTCGTGGATTTGATTCTATTGCGATTGTATTTCGACCAAATATAACAAACGATCGTTGACGTTGCTGGTCTTTTGTGTTATAAGTATGGTGATTATCCGTCCTATAGGACAGTTTTTTATTTTAGGTCTGTGCCCTTTAGATTTTTTTTTCTTGAAAACTCACTTTTGTCCTTTATTTCTGAAAAATCCTATATTTCAGTCTTTATCATCTTTATATATTTTGTGTAATGTTTAAATAAAGATGTGTTTCTTTTTTTATATAATATAATTGTTTTAGTTTAGAAAGTTTTACTTTTTTTCATATATAAAATATATTCAGGGAAAAAATATTAATGATAATAATAAATTTACATTGCACTTGTTTGTGCAAGAAGGATAGCTAGTGATGTCCTTTATTTTTCTCAAAGAGAGAGAGAGAGAGAGTTATAAGTTTCATTCAGATAAAAATCGGAACCGTAAAACAAATCGACCGTCTGTCACGTGAATTCTTGAGCTTCACGGATTTCAAATTTTACTTTTGATTTGTTTGACTTTATTGCGATTGTATTTCGACATAACAAATGAGATCGCTGATGTCGCTGGCCTTTTGTATCATAAACTTTGTCCAAATAAAAATTGGAATCGCGAAACAACAATTGACCATCTGTATGTACACGCGAATCCTTGAACTTCGTGAATTCAAACTTACAAACTGATTTTATTAACTTTATCATATTTCGGTCAAATAACGAACGATAATTGACGTCGCTAGCTTTTCGTGCTCGGAGCTCCGTCTCTAGATAAGATCACTCCTCGAAACAAGCTGGCCGTCCATTACGCTTCGAAATTACTTTCGATTTGTTGATTTCCATGACCTTATTCCAACGATATTTCGGCCAAATATAACAGACGATATTACGTCGGTATTATTGGCCTTTTGCGTTCCGACCTTCGACCAGATGGAATCGCTCCGAGAAATGAATTTACCGTCCGTTCTATACCTAAGTACTTGAGCTTCGCGATCAAAAATTGCTTTGGGTTTCATTCAATCGTATTTAATGTATTAACATTTTTTATTACTAAAAATACGTGGAGTACTTTGTAATGAATTCTCTTTTCTTTCCTCTCCGTCCCGATTTCACTCGTGATTTGTAGGGAAGAGTTAATCATGAAAAAAGAAAGAAGAAACACTTATAATCAATGAAATATCGGAGCAGCGTTTCCTAAATTAATTCAGTGGTCTATCAAGAAACATTTCTCGTGGAGGAAATTATTCAGGAAAATTGTTTTATAATGAAATAATATAAAAAGTAATTATCGACTTGATAAAATTCGAAGAAACCATTGAACATTTTCTTCAGTTATCTTCATGAATGGTTTGGGGAACGTTGCGCTACCATGTGATATATTAGTAACGTAGAGTAAGAGAATGATTGATAACGAAACGTGGCCTTTTCTTGCAGGTTTTCGGGAACGTGGAGTCCACGCCGCTACGCGATCGTGCGAGTAAAACTCGGCGTGGCGGGCACGGTGGCAGATAACCGTCGAGGACGCGCTCGTAGTTTCACGTGTGCTGATTCGCACGGCAATTAAAACTGGCGGGCAACCTGGCTCGGTCCTCCGGTAGCGGTGGCGGCGGCGGCGGTGGTGGCGGTCGAACCGGCGGCAGGACTGGCGGCAGTGGTAACAGCGGAACCGCTGGCGGCGGCGGCGGCGGCGGCGGTGGAGGCGGCGGCAGCGGCGGCGGTGGAGGCGCGGGTTCGAGAAACGCGGGGGCGGCCGGGGCCGCCGCTGAACCAGGAATCGTCGCGGACGAAGCCGCCGGACCTGCTGGTGGCCACATAATCGAATGGGAGGAAAATGATCGCTTTTCCTTTGACGACTCCGATCGCTTCGAAGAGGATTCCCTGTGCAGCTTCAGCAGCGAGCCCGAGTCACTTTGTAACAACTGGCGAGGATGGAGACGACTGCCGCCAACGTTTGGGATACCCAAGAAGTCCTGCGAGGGTAAGTCCTTCTAATTTTTCTTATTATACTAAATGGAAAATTTGTATCCGACGTTTAAGCAATTTTGAGAAAATGGTTATTAAATTTCAAAGATTAAGAAAACAAGTTTGATTTCTTGATGATAAGATTAGCCTAATTATTTTAAATTATGTACCTCAATGTCTTATCAATTTCTCTAAGTAATTTGATTCTTTTTATTTTTGAATGAGTTTATATTACAAACTACTTAAATACAGATTTTCCTTTTAGTATATCAGTATGTGTTGATCGTTTAATCGCTAAATTGCTACCTCAGATTTTAAATTACTTTGTTTCTAATTTAATTTATGCCTTTACTTATATCTAATTAATCTTGTAAGAATTCAATTATTAGAACTCTACTCTTGGTGCCGATATAGTAAACTTGGAATATAATCATTTTTAATTATCTGAAAGAGAAATATCTTTTCTTTTAACGCAAATCTAATAGAAACGCAGTAAAAACTTCAAATAAAGGTTTAATTTATGTTGAAAGAGATGCTCTTAAATGAAAGTAATCATTTAAACGATCAACAAAAGCATGTTTGTCTTTTTCAATATATTTTTAATTTAAATATCACCAAAAAATACATACGCGAATATATTATTCACGCAATTTGAAGATTAAGCGAATAGTTCGATCAAATTCAGTTCGACAAAATTTAAAATAAATTTTAAGCTAAGAATGTTTAATGTGTGATAGAGACTGGTGGAATAGAGAGAGGTTTTACTATATTTTTGAAACAAAGCTTCAAACGAGATTACACAATTTAATTTTTATTAATTAAAATTATCGAAATATATTTTTTCCACTTTTAAAGACAAAGACGACGAAGTTTCTAAGAATAAACTTATACGTTTTTTTGTTGATACTGCCGATAGCTTTGTCTGTACGTATATACGCGGCGGATCTAGGACACTTTACTGCTATAAGTCGAACGAAAAAGGAAGCGAGATTCCGTCTTCTTTTCTCGCGATTGACTTCTATTTTCTTTATCTCCTTGGTCCTCGCTCCATGCTGGAGCGATCAAGGCCGAGAATAAGACCAAAACCGAAACGAGAAAGAGTGCACAAGGGAGAGACTAAACAAAAACTATTGCTCACTCTCGCTGGAGCATGCAGTTACCCGATTTTGTTTCGAGATTTCGTTGCACGATCTGCATTGACGAAGATATAATCCTGATGGATGTGCGAGTGCGTCCTCGCGGTTGAGCTCGGAATCGGATTTAGGTATCGGGTGGGCCTTGTCACGATGTTGTGTCTATAGATAAACTTTCTGGTCTGGTAACTTTGTGAATTTGTCTCATTACAGCGCTTTCGTATCGCGTATCACGTTCGTTTGCGAATGAATCAATGCAATAAGATCGACATGTTGTAGTGAAAGTATTCGAATCCACTTTCTCGTTGCAACGGTTGTACGCGTCGCGATAGAAAGCGAGCGTATATACATTTCTGAGTGAATTACTACTTCTGATTATAAATGCATTTAATATATATGAATATGTAAAAATTATATATGTACATACAAAAAAAAGAAGCACCGTATATGAAAACTATATATCTATAGTATATATAATTTTATTTTATTCTCTGATATTATTTCAAAAAAATTAAATGTATACAAAATAAAAACTGGTTACTTGCTCTAGCATATAAAGAAATGGTTAGTACAAAATAACAATTATGTTTCTCTTTATATGAAAATGATTAAAATATTATTTTGTTGTCGACATATAATTTTGTTATCGTTGCAATGGCATTAGCCAGTGTACGACATTAGCGAGAAGATCCTTCTATTACTATCTTATATCTATCATGTATCCCGGCAGCTTGAGATATCGGTCACGCGTGTAATACCGTTGTTTGAATTTCAATTAGATTAATGCATGATGAAGCTTTAGTTGAATTTACCTTAGTCCGCTCTCCGTGATCGACCTATCTGAATCGTGATGGTAAAACAACAAGAATGCTGTATCTCTTTCCCTTTTTTCCGCCTAAAAGTTTCCGATTCTTTTTATTTTGAGAAATAACATAGTATTGAAGTACAAATGGAAACTAACGGGACTTCAAATATTGTCCGTATTAAAGGCTACCCACGGAAGAGGTTAACATGCAAGTAAAATTTGCGGTTGCAAGTGCACGAGTATATGGTAAGGTGAGGGCCGACCGCGATGAATAGGCGAGCATTCGTTGTATACGGTATGAGTGATTATTTCAGCGGAGATTTGTTGCGCTATGTTCATACGTCATCGTTGCGGCCTGATAAAGAGAAAATACATACATACGTATCGTATATACGTGTACGATCTTTCGCTATTGTCATAGCTTCCGGAATTATCATTCGTATCATTATGACTTTCCACATAGTCTTTGTCTTTCGCGAAAGATGGAACGCACGATAAAGATTACCACGTGCCACGATAGAAATCTTAATTCTCCGTGAAAATAAATAATTTGCATTAAAGTTTTGTTTTATTGGGGGTATTAAAGATATTTATAGAGACGAGCACACGAAACGTTTAGAAAATCAATTAATGAATAAAGAACTTGGATACACAGTTTTGATTGATGTTCAAGGTGAAGAGCTCTAGGTCGAAATCGATATGTCGAAACGAAATTAATTGTTAACTGTATTTGAAGTGTATTCGTAGCGATGAAAACCATTAATCGATCAGCGAAACGTTATGTCATGTCGCTTCAAGTATTTTGTATGTACATATCCGCGAGACAATTTTTAAATTTAAATTCCATGCAATATAAATAAATAAATACATCGTCGAAAATACTTTTGCCGCGAGCCAGGAAGTGCACGTGAGACGAATACGAAATATTTTAGATCCGCAATTTTTTTTTCCTTTTTTTTTAGCAATACCGTACACGTTAGTTTTTCACAGAAAATGAGTTTATCCGCGTATATACAATCATGCAAATTACCTTGCACAGTTGGCAAACGATTTTCCCAGTTTGTGTGTGGATTGAATGCATTAATGCAATTTTAACTTTCTCACACGAGCGTACCGCGCTCGATGTTCGTTCCCTTCGAGGATAAATGCAAATCTCCGCTGCTCTTTTCTACATTTCCCAAAGCTCTGAAATTGTCGAACTGTGTGGAAAGCGCGAGCGACATTTCAAAAGACTGCTTCTGCGCTTTATTTATTTCTCTTTTTTTTTTTGTGCGAAACTTCTTTTATGAATGTCATATTTTGCCGGAGCGCGTTCTGCAAAACGCGTTAATGTTGACGATTAAAACTTTTCGTACGGCTGCTGTTCCTCTTGTCCTTATTCTCAGTGGAAAATCATGATCGTAGCTTCATTAAGAATTGAACAACGTTTCCGGAAAGTTTAATAAAGACAGAAGGCGCGATATTGAGAACTCTTTCAAGAAACTTTCCGTTCTTTGCTTTTAAAGTGGAGACCACTTTTAAGGGGAAGGGAGTACGACGTTTGCTCGTGCAGATAAGAGAAATTGTTCGCGAATACTTTGAAAATTTAATGACATTTACGCGCGCACTTGTAGACTTGCACGTGTGCACATATGTAACTTACGTCCGTTGTTCTGTGAAATGATATGACTTAAATAATTATCCTCTTTTCTAACGAACGCCACGAATTGTTAAGTACATTTCATTCAAGTCATTTCGCGTGTGTATCCGATGTCGATCTTTCCACCGTCGGTCCGTGTTCGCGCGAATCCGTGACTCGTGCGTGCACGATGCATGCGCTGCGTGTATCTTTGCGCTATCGTGTCAAGGATGAAGGTCTCTCTCTCTCTCTCGCGAGCGAGATACTCGCCGGTTTCCTTGTGTTAATCTCGCCTCATCAGCAATTACGACTTTGCGAATTAAGTAGATCGGCGCGGAACGACACCGCCGGCGCGCATGGATAATTTGCAGATTCTCCTGCGGGATTCCGTAGGGCATATAAATTCTCGGAGCTGCAGAGAATCGCTGGGAGCGCATTTCCAGATGCGAGACGTATGCATCACGCGCTCACGTATCTACACGTCTAGGGTACATATGCATGTAAGCTGTCCGCTTCCATGTAGGGCTTTTGCATGCGGGCGTTATATTCTCACCCCTCCGTTCCTGTTCAACGTTCTCGCTCCTCTTTCCTCACCGACAATATTTCGCGCTTGAACCGTGTCGATCGACGATACGTTTTGCGGATGACATTTTCACGCTGGATTTCACGACGTTGCGTTCCACGCTGGAAATCACAAATTTGCACGTAGCTATATTTTTATTATTTTTTTTTTAACCTTCGTATACACGGTGCGCGGTATATTCGCAGTTCTGCATCGCAAACTGATCAGTTTTGTTGCTCGGCAATTTAGTCATAATTTAAATTAACGCTATGCGAGTTGATAGATGATGTTAAAGAATACAAAAATAAATAGTACGTAAAACTTGTAAAACATACGAAACAATGTAAAACGAAGCGCATATGCTGTTACTGCGTTAACAAGCTCCTGTTAAACTCTGTAAAATTGGCACCTTGAAATGCGAATTTTTACAAAATTGACGTTTAATTGTCCACAAGTTATTCATATTTATCCATGAATAATCCTTTTTTGTCAATCTTGCAAAAAAGAATTAAAAATAAAATTTTATTAGCACCCCTAAGTGAGTTTTTTAAAATTATACATGGATTTTGATTGTACATTTATTTTAAATATTTTTTACGAAGTGGATAAAAACGATTATTTTTAGAATAATACGGCTAAATTCTGGACAAACAAATAAAAAATTACATTTCGAGGTGTCAACTTCGCAGATCTCTCGTGCTAATACAACAAATATCGTAGAGTATACTGTCTTACAGCAATTTCGCGAAATGTTGTTACATGAAATTCCGCAGTCGATGATTGAAACATAATCACCAAATCTCTCTTGTATCACGAACATACCTAACTTCCCCGACTATCAGATTACAATTCTGCTGCCATTGTGCCATGCAATATACTGATTAGAGTCGGACGCAGCCACTATAGACACACACAGCTCTTTGCATCCATACATATATTGACATTAGGCGAAGCTTGAGATTGATCCCGTGCATTGAATCACCGGCGCTTATCAAGCGATTTTTAGCGCTAAGAGCGATATACGCGCGCGTAGCCTCGCATATAATATAAATCATGCGCGTGTGTATCTTGCTCGAAGGACTCGGCCTGACATTGATCGATGAGCCTCGTCGCGAATCAGCGTTCGTTGTTCGTGCCTGAGCATTAACGCGCCCGAGTCATTGAGCAATTCGCATAACGAGATTTTGCGAGTCGATGAGACCGAAAGGTGGACACGCATTACCGGTTTTGCCAGATGATTGTCTCACGCTTATTTCACGGTGCTGAATTTTACCGTAAAATCCGCGCGGGAGAAAGCTCGGGATCTGATTCGGAACGGGACTGCGCTCGTCTCCATTGTGCGATGAGATTGAGACGAGGGGAGGCTTCGTCTAATTAAATAGCTGCTGTTCCGAAGGCTGCGGCTCTATCTTCCTCGGTCCTGAGCGTTATATTCGATTCCGCGCGCGCAGAGGGTAAGGAAAAGTTAGTTTGAAATATCACCAAATTACCGTATCTTATCCCGCGCTCCTGCAGGCACGTAGAAGGTAACCGATATTGCCGTATCGCGGAAGATATATATACAGAGACGAGAAATATTACCGTTGAAATATCAGCGGCGGGGCAGGATTGCCGCGCAATAATATCGACCAGTGTAATACCCGCTCGGTGAATTCCCGCGACGACGTAAAGCCTTCGCGCGTCGCGGAAGCTACCGGCGTATAAGTACCCATTACCTGCTATACAGAACTAACGTAGAACAATGGAGCGCGCTTCTCCCCTACGTAATTACTGCGCGGCTCGAGGGCGAGGGTCTTTCTCGTACCGTTCGCCTAGGCCCAGGGGTGCACAACTCGGATATTAACCCATGTAAGTCGCGCTGGTGCTCCTTGAGCTCTTAGCGGATACGAGTCTGCAAAGGAACGGACACGGATGAGGTAATACGTTCGTCCGACTATATTAAATCGGTTGATTTTACGTTGTTATACATGCACGCATCGCGTAAATCGTGTACATGTATTTATGCAACAGCATAAATTGATTGATTGATAATGAAAAGGAAGAGTAAATATATCATAGTTAATGCAATTGGATAGTAATGAAAACTCGTGTAATTAATGGAGTTAAGTTATCACGCAACGGCGTATTTGCAGCGAGAGAAAGGAAAACAAGAGTGCCAATATAGATCGGTCTTGTTTCAAATTTCTATTAAAATGAAATTTGAAATTTAGTGATTTATTGCACAGAGAAAAATATTTCTTTAGAGTTAATAAATTTTGTTGAAATTCAAAAAGATTTAATAATTGAAATAGTCTAATCAAACTATTTATGTTTGAATTAACAAGTATATGATTATTTGACTTTCAAAAAACATACATGTGTTTACTTAAAAATATTTTTTAAAAGAAATAAAGTCCATATAAGTCTGCTTAATGGTTATTTTAAGTAATAAACTAATTGAAACAAACAGCGCTTTTATTTGAATTATATCGGGTTTGAAATATTATTTCAAATAATGGTTATTTTTTCATCAAACAATATGATTTAATGCAACAACATAATTAAGTTTTTATTAAATAATGTTTCATTTAAAATGTTTAATAAAACAAATATAAGTAAGTCAGACAAATACAAATACATATACTAAATATAAAGAAACATTTCTCTCTTAATTCGACATAATATAATTTCGGCAATTTGGGAAACATGTTTTGAGCTTTTTATATTCATATGTTGTGCACCTCTGACCTAGGTGTGCTGCCACTCCGAACCTCTTGCGTATATTGTATAATATGGGGATGAGCGTGCAGGTTCACGTGCAGTTCGCCATACACGTGTGTCGTACCTATCCAACTCGCGGCCGCAATTACTGTTCCGGCAACAGATGCGCTCATTCTCGTTCATGTTGCATGTTCCCGATAAGTGCCTTCTTAGGATACGACATGCGCGAAAGTGACGTGAATGAGAAGATAATCGTGACGGATCCACCGGGCTTAACATTTTTTTCCATGCAAAATTACAGTTTACCACGGGATAGAATAAAGTAGAGTACTTTCGTGAGAAAATTTCGTGACAGTTCGTTGATAATTCGTCATCAGTCACCAGATTCTGTGCGTTGATAAAATTTTACAAAGTTTCCGCGAGCTGCCGCCTTACAATGCTCGTTAGAGAAAGAGTTCATTAGATTTCTTTATTCCAGAATACAAACGTGAATACTTCGTGTCTTTTTTGTCTTCAATGAATGCTTATAACGATAGATAACGTGTAAAACGGCAACGGCATATTAATAAACTTTAACGCGGCGTCGTGCGTGTCGGACGTTCAATTTCCTGAAAATTACGTTTTCGTTATTATCGTAATTCTACCGTTCCCTCTCTCTTCCCAACTGCGCGTATCGATTTTTCCTTTTCCCGAGTCAGCGACTTCGTCGGCACATCACGAATGCGTTCGGCGTGCGCATATCGATATTGACGTATAGGAAATTGAAATAAATTATTCCTTGTTACGTGCGGCAGCGAGAGCGTTGTAGATAACCGCGCTAATGGGTCAATCGATCATTCGTCCGTGTAGACGCATAGCAATCGAACGATTTACGGAGGATATCGGTATTACGTTTGTAATCTGGAGTGCACCGACGAGACGCAACTTAGATTCATGTGCACGAAATCGCGATAGAAGCATGTACACAAGGCCTGCCATAAATTTCTTGACGCGTTTTCTAAAAACATTTCTACCTCCTGTTTTGATTGAGCAATCCTCAGTTCTTTTACATTTGTTAGCCAACACTTCGTAAAACTGCGAGACTTTAGCTGGATAACCACCTTGAGCGAGAAACGAGAACAACGCAAAGGAACAAAGCTATTCCCTGCATCACGAGGATCATCTCGAAAGTCCTTAAGGATTCGTCAAGTCGGATGAGAATGAAGCGCTCGAAGCGCTTCGTCGTGAATTCCTCAATGCAAACAAACTAATTAATAGCTATTGTTACGAGCTCTGTCGTAGCGCACAATTTCCTTGTGTCGTCCGAAAGTCTCGGGAAAGTCGGATAAAACAGCCTGCAGAAAGAACTAGGGAGTACTTTCGTCGTCTTTCGTTGAAATGCATGATTCGAATCGCGAATACGGCAGATAACGCATTTGCAAGGAAACTTCTTTTGAGAAACTTTTTCTCGTAATTATCATTTTGCCGACGTCTTCAAATTTCAACTTTGCGCCGTTAAATTACATAATGCGAGTATACGAGAAGTATCATGTAAATTGTGTCCCATTTAATATAAATATAGAAAACCTGATAAATCTCATTTTTGAATTCAATCTTAAAAATGTTTTCTGAACAAGAACTTTATCGAATGCTATTACTTTTTAATTCCTAACACGACTGTTAAATTAATATGCTATTAAAGTAAGACGTTAAAAATCTATATGAAATTAAACGAAAAATCATTCTTAATTAAAAAAAAAAATCATTTGTCTCAGCATTCTTGATAACAACATATTATGTGAAGGATTTACAAGTGATATAATATAAGAAATAAGATAAGATAAGTCGCGGTATAATTCTCACTGCAATTTTCTATCAAGAAAGGCGGCCATTAACAACGACCGCAAATTTGATTTGCTGGTAAACTTCGTCTTCGAATTCTCACCTCAGCAGCGAAAACCGTCCGTATACGGTGCATATTAGGTCTCGCCGCGAACAAATAGTCCCTGCCACCTTGAAAGGACAGATCAGAGGGTCCTCACACAGTGTTGCAGTGCATACTCCCAGCATTTGGTGTATTGCTCGCACATTTAATTACCAGGGTCGCATGCCGACGATACAGCCGTCGGTGAAAAGGTGACGTGCACCAACACCATTAATCGACCCCGCCTTTGTGTTCATTACGGTCGCCCGTAGTTTGGGAGAGTCGTTGGGACGAAACACGTCTGCCTCGCTTCGCTTCGCTCTTCCTGTTCTCTTCTCTTCGCAAGAGCGAAGAGATCCGCTTGTACATCGTCTCGGTTATTTTCGGTATTTACGTTAATTGCATCTGCAACATTCTCGAATTAACGGCATAATCTCTCGCGATAAGAAGACGGCGCTTTTTGTTAAAATGTTAAAGCTACATCTCATAATTGCGCGTGTGCCAACTGTGCCATCTTGTGTGCATAAACTCCGAATGCAACGGCGATAGCATCGCTTTCACGATGCTTATTCGGCCTCGTCGCGTGCATTTTTACAAGGCGATGAAATGAGGCAAATGTCCAACGGCAGATCGAGTGGCTGTCCGTTTCGTTCTGGTTTGCTCGAAGGACAGACACTGATCGATACAAATCGCATGGAACCGAGAATAATGATTGCTTTCTCGCAATCGCGTGTCGTTATTTCATGTTTATTTGTGAACAATTCTTTTCAATGATAATGAGCGACAATATTCAACATTTTGCAAGGTAATCACTATGAGACGCCGATGCTCATATGAAACTGTGAATTACTTCCACTTGGATAACATTTATTTTAAATTAATGAGATAAGAGTCAAGCGCGTAAAACAATAAAATTTTTATATACGAGTGAAAAATCTCAAATCTAAATAATAATATAAAATGTATTCTAATTTGTGTTATTTAGTTCAAGAAATGCACGCGTTGTGAAGTGTAAAGCAAAGAAATGCAGTCCCCTCTCATTTACGTCGCACGCGTCATCCGTGGTGTACTTTAAACGAGGTGTAGCAGGGTTAAACAGAGAATAAGACAATAACGAATCGCCTACCCGTTTTGTCGATGACTCTGGTTCAGGGTCGGTCATTGCACTTTCGTGATCCGGGTATAACAAAGAGAACGAGTCGGGGCGAGACGGGTCTATTATTCGTTAGGCTCACGACTTTCGGCGTTAGTATTTACGACCGTCTCTGTACGATAAGTATCTTTATACTGCACACGAGGGACGCCGCCAGTATCGTCGTTCAATAGGCCGAAGAGTTTCGCATATTTTTCTCGCAAACACGTTTACCACGATTGGAGCAACTTCACGATCGAGCGGAGTAGAAAAGTTACATTGATGAGAAGATTGAAATTTCGCCTGCGTATGAATCCGATGCTTCATACAAGTTCTCGAGATAAATATTTTTTTTTTGCTGTTTTTTTAGAAGAACATTTAGAAATATTCAGAAATGATTTATTATACGGACAATAAAGTTAGTACATCACTGTTCAGATTGGGATGTGTGGCATCTCGAACGATTAGATTTGCATGAAAGAGAAATTTAAGATTCATGTATACGCACGAGACATCACTTGCGAAATACTCGGGTGAAAACGTCGACCGATGTTTCGTACTTCGATTACGAGAGTAGTAAACAGGATTGCTTGTGTCACGAAGCAGGCCACAAAGCACACCATGCGTGGTCCGTAAACCGAATCCGGAGAAAAGCGCAGCGAGATAGGGCAGGTAGTCGACTCCGACATCCGGTTTGCCGTGGAACGAAGTCAATGCACCTGGCTCGCAGCATCGGACCGATCCTCGAGAGCTGTCTCCTTCTTACGCAAGCTACGCTATCCCTCGGCGCTCTTCTCTTCGCCTCTTTCTCACTCCCGCCTTTTCTTTTCTTTTTACCGGGACCTACCGAGAAAAACGTTCTTCGATGGGGAATAAACGGTCGACGGTCAAGCCGCTTGAAAGTTACATTATGCGCATGCTGCACGGCGCTGCACAAATATAATTTTTTTTTCCCCTTTAATAAATCGAATATTCGCTTGATGTCGCGATAGCGATTGTCATTGTTCTTAGTTTCACCCGTGGGATTTATGGATGCGATACGTCACTTGGATATTGTCGCGAGCAATTCGACGCGGCGTTCTTTGCATGCATTTATGTTAACGCGAGAGTAAACACTCTTTCACCGTGATGTACTGGAAAAACTCGGTCATGCGGGGAACGTAATAATGGCACACAATGAGCGCTTTAGACATACTCGTTTTGAAAACCGCGAGAAAGCTATATCGGTAGCCCGTCGCTAAATCGTCGATCACTATCGAGGTAAGATAGGGATGGAGAAAAAGGGATAGAGCTGTAAAAGAGAGTAAGAGAGTATTACGAGTTGGAGGAGACGGCGGAATGATGCACCGGAGGGGGCGGCTGTGTGTCTCTTTGTGAGGTTCATGGCCGTCTCCTTTCAGGGACCGCAGAGGATCGATGCTGCGAGGAGATTCACCGACGAGGGGGGACACGGCCCTTCCGTTCCCTCGTCCTGTTCTTTTTTCACTCAGGTCGGGAATGGGGAAGGTGAGTCACAATAACAAGCTGAACGAGGTGTAAGACGGATAATGATGACAGAAAGAACGATGACCGTACCAGAAAGCCCTAATTGTGTAACTCGTCTACTTTTCGTCTATACCGTGCGCCACGCTGCGCGTCCTCGCCGAGTCATTGTCCCGGCATTTAACCGAGAATCACATACAATTGAAATACCAACGTGACTTTTTCTTAAATGCCAGGTTAAAAATCTGCCGACGAATTAGCATAGTAAACGCGACGAATCTCATATAAATAACAAATGCGAATCTTGAATCATTAACGTCTTTACGCATCTACGAGTAACGTGCGATTCTTCACTCGCTTCTTCTATTCTCGGCAAAGTATTCTCTGTCTCACTTTACGTCTCGCGTGTCGCGGTAAGAGAATCAAAGTTTATTCACCTTTCGTCTGTCCCTGATTGCTAAAAGCAAAGTAGGCAATTCGCACGGCCAAAGATTTCCCCGTGACAAGCTGCTTTTTGTTTCCGAGGCTGCAATTTAATATCGACAATTTTGCTCGTTTGCTGTCGGACGGTGTGTAAGCGGTGACCGTACAAGATTTTACGAGACCTGTACAAGACCGCGGGAATAATTCATCATACGTTTGTCGACAGCGTAGGATTGGAGTTAGTATCTTCGGCATGACATGACGAGATTAATAGCGACCCGCGTGTTTTTCGTCTCGCCTGGCTCGTACGTTCGAAAATAGCGTGACGACGGGACAAAGGAAAGGACCGGTGGAAAACTAGGAGCGAGCCTCTCCTCTCTTCTCGAATTCGCTTTGTTTCGCCGGGGCGTTCTTCTTTTTTTTTCTTTCATTGTCGTCATAGACGTAGATTACGGAAGACAAATGTCGACAATGCGCGCCGCGTCGACCTGGCACTGAGCGAGCCTGTTTTGATTCATCGCCGGCGCGAATTGATTCACCGACTAAAAATATTGAAAAATATATCCCGCTCCTCTCCCTCCCCGCGTCTCCTCACGCGGATGATTAAATGCCGCAATTCTTACAATGTTTTGCGCGCACGCGAGGGTAGTTGTATCGATCGGACACCCGCGGTGTCGCGTTAAAGCTACCTCCATCCGTGAGTCTACGAGACGCGTTCGTACGCCTGTTAAAGATGTGTTAAATATCGAATCGAATTAATCATTTCATGAAATTTAATCGTCAAACATGTACAAGTGATTATGTTGTACTTAACAACTTAAGAAAAAAATTGCGCCGCTACGATATAATATCGTGAATTCATCACGCGTTCCATTTTACGAGATAGCTAGAAGATACGACAAAATAACGAGTATAACAATATTTTTTCTTGCTATTATGCCATCTTTGCATAATTTCTACGTAACCTGCTCGCCGTCGTACGATGCTAATATCAGCATTTTACATAGCGCATTAGTTTCCTTAAAGTAATCCTGCTGCCACATGGAAGGTAAACCTTTACGTGTCCGCAAATTGCGGTTAACACGAAAACGCTAATCGCAAACGAGAAATTGCCGAGGTGTTAATGTATGTCACCGATCGTCTGCACGTTATCACTACCACCGTTATAATAATTGTTTTCTCTTCATTGGACTGTATTTTATTCAGAAGAAATAATTTATTTGATAAAATAATTTATTTGATAAAAAGCAGATTTCAGATTTCAGATAAATAACAGATTCGACATGTGGTAAATATATTATAAAAATTCGCGTGATATAATCGATATTAAAATTCATTCGAATACATTTGTCATACATATATAGATATCCTATCTCTCTCTCTTTCCTCTCTCCTTCATTTTCTCGAGAACAAATCGATGTCGGCCGACTATCGTCGCGTCGGTGGTAGCAACAACTCGCTCGCGTGCTCGCGCTATGAATAAGTGATTGCTCCTTCGAACTTAAACGCGAAAAGTCTTGGCCGTCCGAGGCGCGCACGTGCACGGTTTCTCACGGTAAACAGAACTCGCCGTCGTCGCGCTTTTTTTCGACGGTGATGTGCCCGAAGGCTCGGGGCGATCGCACGCGAATCTACCCAAGAGCGTACGCCCAACGTGAGAGCAAGTTTTAATAATTCGTATTAAAATTATACGGCGCAAAAAATATTCCGCGAACGGACGAGACTGCGTTTTCAAATGCTCGGGTCGCATCACTCGCGTTTACGGGCGTTGAGGACGAACCGCACGCAAACTCCGCGCAACAACAGCATGGCTGTCCACGTTGCGGTCGTTTCACCGACGTCGTCCCTATCCTGCCTTCTATCCTGATGTAAATTCGCGCGCGGTGGCGTTTAGACACGCGCGAAACCGGCGTCGCTTATTCACGAAGTCTTGTTGAACGCGGGAATAAAAGGAACCAGCTGCGATAATAAATAACTGGTCGGTCCGATGTAGAATTCGCCTCCTCTCTCGAATTCCGAACGGCGCGAGCTTGCACATGCCGCGGAAGAACAATGAGTTGCTCCACTTTTTTCCCTTAATATATCAGCATCGGATATTTATATGCGAACAACAAAGATCTATATCGAGTGGAGGAAATAGAATTGTTCGGAAAAGACATCGGCAATTTTTTTTTTCATTTTTATTAACATAAAAGTAGGACTTTTATTAATATAAAAGTAGGATTAACGAGCTTATTTATTATTATCTACTGTTTCATATATTGAAATTAGCTCTGTCTCTTATCTCTGTTCGAAGATATGTAAAATGTATCATTATCATTTGCATTAATATACATGAATTATAACGTAACATACATAATTTAGTTGAATAATTGATTAGATTAAATTTTCATAAGCCGATTAAATGTTTCTCTGATATAACATAATCTTCCAGCTATATCGAATATTTTTGTCACAGATAACGATTCCATTCTTTGAATATAATTCCATGCGTGAGGCTAGATGAACCATTGTTGATACAACATTGAAAAAACTGGGCGTTTATCTTAAAAGATATTATATGACATTAGCTCGGTTAGGATTGGCTAATTGTACTGGTGATTTAGCCCAATGAAGGGTTGAATTGTGGTTCGTTTCGGAGAAAATGTCAGGCATTAAAGGATATATATGAGGGATATATGTGCTCGCTAAAAACGCAATAAATCTACGGATAAACTTGACTAATGCGAATATTTCATATATTTACTGTATTTATTAATAAAGTTAGTTATTAACTTAATTTCGTATAGCAATAAATAATAATATGTATACAACACAGTGTGATGATTATTAATCGATTTACTAACTGATAATTACAAAATGTATAAAAAAAATATCTCACTAATTGTATATCTTTTGATCTACGGATTATTTAATGAATTTTAAATTGATTTTTTTAAAATAAAAATGCAGCATAGTTGTAATTGCATCGATAAGTTGTAGCATCTTATACTACAAGAGATTGAAAATATAAAGTTTTTTTATTTTTAATAAGGAACAGAGACAATTAAAAATTGGTCAATTAATCTGGAAAATTAAAAAGTGCGTATTATTACATTGAATCCCCGTAATTCATTCATGATCAATGGGCGCGTGAATAAATATAGTTTGACGTTAAAAGGCTAAGAATACAGACGATGTAGACAGAGCTCGGCTGAAACTCGCTCTCGTTAAGAACAGTTTTGTAGCCATCCCGTTCGTCTAGCTCACTCCGGCTCGATGCACTAAAAATACTCGCGGTAACGCTTAACGCGGCGACGCGTTAACGTGAACGGACCTCGGAGTCAATTGCGGCTTTGTTGCAACTTGCAAAGAACCAGTCGCAACGGCGACAGAACGTGGCCTTCTTTACACACACGCGAGCCTTACCAACGGAGAAAAAAGATTGCAAGTTTAGAAAATCGCGTATCTTGAATTTATTGGAGATTCTGTTAATGGGAGGATTTGTGAGTTTAGCTCGTTATGAGTCTTATTTTTTAAATCATTCAGCTCAGACATCCTCACAGAATTTAAAGAGAAATTTCAAATGTAACAAATAGATCAGATAGATAATTAAAAAAGAGTAATAAGTGAAAGGTAATCTGGTTGCAAGTCTTAATTACCTTAGAATTATTCCTTGGATAAAAGAATTTTAAAACTTTATAGTATTAACTTTTTTATATTTTTTTCAATATTTTTCTTTCTTCTTTTAAATGAGTTTTAGAAAAATTTTGAAATTATTTTTTAACAGTGTACAATTTCAATTTCAAATTATCATTTCTTTTCAAATTTCAAATTATCATTTCTTTTACTATCACTTACTATTTGAATTGTAAAATTCATTAGTCCTCCTAGAGTCAAGATTGAAAATTCTCTCATACAATGCATCCCCGCCGCGTAAAAACGTATGGGCGCGTAAGGGCGAGATCCATTCCGACCTACAACAATAGCAGTGGCAACGACCGGGGCTGGGGCGGATCAACGTCGTTCGATAAGATTATAGCGCGGCCGTCGACGGCGGGGCAGCAGGTGCAGGTCGAGAACGGCAACGCAGGCCTGGCATAAATTTTAATCTCTCGAGAACGAGGTCGCTGGCCGCCTGTTCCAGGTGTTTTGCCGACGCTGAAAATAAAATGTGTTTTAACGAGCGGGAAAATGTCGCGCCGCCGTCACCGCCGCCGCGAACGTCATACGCGCCAACTTATACGTCCATTATATCTTGGTACGTCGAGTTCGTCATGTCTGCAAAGTTAGTGCTCTATTTTCAGAATTTCGACGTAACTGGCCGAACTCTCTGACTCTTTCTCACGGAGTTTTAGAGCTCCTAGTGTGTATGGATGTTAGTTTATAAGGAAGAAAAATTGTAGCTACACAGCAATTCTTGCGCCTTTTGTACTTCGTTCGTCGAAACGAATGAGCAGTTTCGATAGGAAAGAGAAAAGCGCGAACACGCGGATCGATCGAGGCTGTATTTTTGTGGACTGGCGGCGATGTCGATACAGGATTGTGCGAACGAGAAGATTGGTATTGACACAGGCTGGGATCTCGTAGGTTTGGCTGAGAGACCAGTCTTTTTCACCATCTCGATATTTCTCTGGAAAAAATTTGTAGCTCCGTATATTACTATTTTATCGCGTTATGTCATCGCTGGATAGTCATTTTCATCGTTTTCAAAAAAATTAGAAAAACTCAGAGAAATTGCTCGATGATCTTAAGATATTTTATTCTTTTCTCAATTATACATGTATTATCACAATGTACATTTTATGCAATGTAAGAACATATAACTGCGTTTAAACTTTCCTTTTTTCTTCATAAATTAAGTATTTTGACTGAAAAGAAGTTATTGTAACTCGCGGAAGTTGAGGGTGCTAGAACTGACACTATGACGCTCGAAATTTCCATTTGTACGAGATGCAACTACGTTGATTCATAAGTAATTCTTCGCGAAGGAGGAAGGAGGTTTTCAAGGATCTTCCTGATTCAGCGCGCTTCCTAAAGAACGAGTAAGAGGCTTCGTGGAAGTCTCTTTATGCATGAGTCATACAACATATTCGGATCAGCGTTTGCTCCAATGCAGCTAGTCCGCGCTCGTTGCGATCTGTTGGACAATAGAGCTAATTAGAAATAATGATACTATAATAAAAATTGATCGCAAGAAAGAGAGTAGTAACAATTAATGATTAGATTGACGAGAATGCGAAAGGACAAATGAAATATAAGTATTAATTTTATGGACAAAGCCGCGTAGCTTTAAACAGAATTATTATGAATTTTATAAATAGCTTTTTTCGTACTTAATAATAAGATCCATTAGGACGTTCTTTTTACCCTATTAATTTCATCAGACTCACGCTGTTTGTCTTTTAAGACGAGTCTTCCAATCTACGAGTGTTTTCGTTCCCACCGCTCAGTCATGGCGATTCGGATTTCTCGTGAGTCACTGCCTCCTACATTTTCGAGCAGCTGCGCCTCAACGTCCTACCACTGCATTTAAATTTTACGGTCCCGGTTGGGCCCGGCTGCGATATAAAGTCTGCAGTGGGAGAGCTCAATTTGAAAGAATTAATTTACGACTTAATAAAAGGATGGCGAGCACGTGGGTCACGACGCGAGATAAATTATTAGAGAAACGCGTTATAGGGTTGGACAACGAAGGCTGTATGACTATGGTGTTTGCTCTCGTTTTATACGGCGAAAACGGGAAGAGTTTCTTAAATCTTTCGAGTACCCGCGTGGGAAATTTACATTTTATTCCCGTCGTTTGCGTGTGGAGGTACGCCCTTGGGATCGCATTACGTCGTATTTTCTTTCAAAAGCAAGAAAGTAGTAAAAGTCGTCTGTGTAATATGATATACATAATGTCATGTTATACATTCTAGTATAAAGGCGCTATTATAAATAAAGACATTAGTTCATTTTTACTTTCGGAATATAAAATTTCAACCGATTATCGGATCTACTTGGAGAAAAAAGAGAAAGGAGACTTGAATTAATTAGCTAAAATTAAATTGTGGGTTGAGATTATAATACCATTAAAATCACAACGTTCTCTAGAATTTCGAGAATCCTTTTCGCATCTTTAGCAGAATTCGTCTTTATTTTTGCCTCTATTCGATCGACGAATCGCTATAATACGACATGAGGATTTCGTGTGCGAGCAATTGCGAGAATGTCATTGAGATCGAGAGGAAACGGTCGAGCTAAAAGAGAATTCGATCGTGTTCAATGCGTTCCCTTTTCGTGGAACGATCGCTATTTGTGTGAACGCGAGACCATTGTCTCGTCGTTCTTTACTAATTTGCGGCAAGTAGCACGAGAGAGGGCGGCTTATTTTTTCATTCCATTATACTAATGAACGAAAACGTGAAAACTCTTTGAAGTATCTAAATTGGCAGACTGAGAAAAATCTCACGGCATATTATCGAAAACAAGATTCATTCGCTCGGGAAAATTTAATCATTTATGATTTTAATCGTGTTCTGCTTTGTGGATGAAATTAAGGTGGAAATTCAGGGCTTGTTTGAACAGATTTAAAAAAGCACATTTTCCCGTTTTATTGATTCCAATTAGCCGCTTGATAAATTTCAGAAATTTGAAGGTACAATTTTTGATACGTAACGTACATTTAGTTATTTAATTTTCCACCGTATCAACAATTCGTTCGTTAATTCGCGTGCAAGGCGAAGAATTCTCGCCGTCTCTCATTACTTTCAGACTTGTCGGAATGAATTCGCGATCAATTGCCTAGATTTGACGGAAGACGAAGGAAACGAACTGGATCTCATTTGGAACGGAGCTGAGCTCGTTGAGCCTGGTCGATGCCTGGTCTCATCACGATGTTCCTTTTCTTTTCCTCCGATTTCCATCACCGTCGCCGCGCGATCATTCAAGTACAAATCGCTTTCGGTAAGTTTCATTCTCCCCTCGCGGTTATCGGCGCAGTCAGGTGTCATCGAATTCGTAATGTAAACCAAAAAAAAATTGTCAAGCTCAAAGGTGCAATTGATAATTCTTGCAAAATCCAACGTTTTCATACAAAGCAGCTGAGCTGTCGTGCACACGCGGCTTTAACGATCGAGTGTCGCGCACGGTTCGACCTGTGAATTTAATTTAATATAGGAAAACTGTTAATTAAGCCGGGGCAATGAGAGCGCGGGTAATCTCTCTCACGTCTGACTATACACATTCTCCATGCGCACATACACACGCATATATCGCCGGCCGCGTACGGGTTTTATAGCTCGCAAAATTAATAAGCTTGTGCAGTGCGAGCAATATCGGCAGTAGTAAGCTGAATAATAGCTCCAGTAACACTCTCGTAGATACATATACTTAAATTATTCCTCCATACAGACTATCTCGAGGCATACATGTATCATGCTCGTCGAGGGAAGGGGATTAATATGCCATTCCTGTTTGAGTGCATCGTCGCGCGATTTCTCTACTCGCGCGAGAAAATCGACGTTACTTATCTCGCGAATCCGTCCAACTTGAGCAAACGATCTTGCCAAAGGGAAGCAGTCGCGAAATGTTTCCAGATTTATGAACGCCGTCGAGCTGTTCTGGCCGCTCCGTTTTCGCTTTTCGTCTTTTTCTTTCTCCAAGCTTTGTTCTCTCTCTCTCTCTCTCTCTCTCTCTCTCTCTCTCGTAATCTCAATAATTACTATCCACGGGAGGGAAAAAAATACATCGGTGCAAACTGAGTCGGGCGAAAAGTTAGCGAGGAGACAAAGAGTCAGAGTCGAGGGGAGATGAAAAAGCGAATAAAGTAGAAAAGTAGTGGTTGAGGGAGAGAAAGAGAAAGAGAATACACTCATATTGAGATGTATCCCAGTATCTGTATCCCTACAGTAAGAGAAAGAGAGAGAGAGAGAGAGGAGCCGCGTCGTCATGGCGACCGTATCGATCCCCGCGGGTCGCGGAGGTATGTACGAAACGATTTGCAGTTAGCGAATTCTATCCTGGCGCGTTGATACGAGTAGGCTCTGCCGGAGTTGTAAGTTGTGCTACATCGAACCTCGCGCATATCCGCACGCGATAGTTACCCGAGAGTTAGGCGAGCGAGAGCGAGCGCCTGGGCCCAGCCGCAAATTAATTCTCGCGTCCCCGAGGCGAGTCGTCGCCCGTTCCGGCTCCCGCTCTCGCTCTTGGGAATTCGTCCTGGGAATCCGATGCGATTCGGTTCGATTTACAACGTCGCATCATATGGAGATGCACTGTATTGTTATGCTCATCGGTATTGGAAACTTATAAGATATTAGGAAACGAGATTTCGTAATACAAAAATTCTCTCCAGTCTTCTCCTAATATTTGATAATAGCTATCGATTTCGAATTTTTATAACGACGTTATATAAGCACACTTTTCGTATTTTATAAATAAACTAGTGGAAAATCAGCGAGGATAATTTGGAACGATGAACGCTTTCGCAACTAAGCATTTTCGATGTTGTAATGAAAACAAGCGCGCGACGAAATTGGAACGATGGAATTAAATTACATATCTTGACAGGTGCGACGGTTGATTCGGCGATCAGGTCGATTCTTCTCCTCGGCCGGCTGTTGAGTCAAGGTTGCGTTTATGCTCCAGGTGCAAAACGTTTCGCTTTCCAGACTAAAAGCATTTTTTTTTTTTTCGAAATTAACTTTTAGGCCATCAATTCGATGGGATCATTAAACGAGTCGATATTGAGTAGTGCTGAAATTTCTTTTGAATATAAATTATCTTCTCATCCCAAAATTTATGATCAGAAGCGTTTTTCGGAGATTATCTTTCGGTTTAAGATCTATTTTTACGTATTATGTTATTATGTTAATTACTACGAGTGCGATGTTGAAAATTAATATTATTATTACGAACGCAACTGCACAAACGTCATAATCATGTATACGTCGCGCGAAAATGTCTCTAAAGTTTATTTAGTATGGACTAGAGGTAACGAGGTCGTTGAACTTCCGACACTTCCGCCGTACGACGCCGTCACCGTCGGCATTATCGCTTGAAGGATCGTTATCCTCCTGTCACAAAATCTCCCTACCTAAATTGCCGATAGGAAAGATAACAACCGTGACTGACAAAGAGCAGTTTGCACAAAGGAGTAAACTTTCCGTGAGATAGCGCGGTCAGAAAATAGATAGAGAGCGATGATGCACTTGTTGGCAAAAGTTGGCACGATCATTGACATCTCGTTTGGAATAGAAAATATTTCTGGTTAGGTCGCGAATAAAATCACGCGTGATCAGGTTTCGGCGAAGCGATACATTGTGGAAGCTCCGAAAATTCGAATCGAGCTCGTACAACAGTGGCAACGTGTAACGAATCACGGATTATATATCCCGAAAAATCAGAATGACTTATTTATACATGATCGATGTTTTTTTTTCCAAATTGGACGACTGAAATAGGATTTTATTTTACACGATCACACTTTGTCGGCGCATAACTTTCAGTGCCGATCTATTTATACCACCGTACGATTTCTTTCCATTCATCGTCGGTTGTCCGTGCAAGGTGCGAAATTATCCTCGTCTGCCGAGAAGAGGAATGTTGCCGGTTCGCAGAATACCTTCTTCCAGTTTGACTAGTCGCACTCGGCACAACAAAGGGCCCTCAGCGACAGACGGTGGATGACCTGCGCCAGGCGATCCGGTGTTTTCACAAACGCCAACACGCACACGTGTGCAAACGCGTGTGATCCGACCATAGGGTCCATTTAAAGATCACAACCTCAGGCGGGAAGTGAAAAAAGTGACAGGTCTCTGTTGTGCATCTAACGGCGACTCTGCGCCACATAGGCTCGCAAGACGTTCGCTCGTCCTCGCCGTTACTGCACGAAACTGCGATGGTTTAAACAAAACCTGTTGGTTTTTCATCGCGCTTCTAAAGATACCCGCGGATACGGTTACGATATTTACATTTGACTCGAGTCAAAGAGTATTCGCGCTCGTGTCGATCTTAAAATGTCATCTTAAAATTAAATAAGATAAATATTTATTCAGTCTACAAAATCTAATTCTCATTTAACCGTGTCTCTTTTATATTTGCATTTATGCCGGCAGGATCGGAGACTTTAGATCGCTTCTGCAAAGACGCAGAATAGACGCGTCTTTTTTAGTTTGTCGCCGTTAGAGTCGCATTTCCATGATTCTCTGTCAAGTTCGGATCTTAAAGCTTAAATTTGTATAAAAGCGTTTTGTCTAGACTACTCGGAAAGGCTCGGCTTTAAATTTATTGAGAGAAAGAGAGATCTTGCAATAATGCAAACATCAGCGCTTTGATGAATATCTTCTTCAAATTTTCAAGGAGAGAACTTAGCTGTTTCAGAAGTGAATTTTAAAAAATTTCTTTGATATCGCATTTGTTCGTATTATAATTATTCGAGATATCTAATTAATATTCTAATTAATCGTATTATCGGCACGATTATGATTACATATCGTATAATCAATTATGATTACGCTATGCATTTTATGTGAATATTTCGATAAATTCGCGTGATTCAACAGAGTGTTTGAGATAAAGACTCTTCCACGTACCGATAGACTTCGTAAGATTTTATTTTCAGATTACCCGGACAGGTAATCCCGCCGGAAATGGCGGCCACTTTTCGCGCAGCCGAGGCCGTTATCCAGACTGGCTCGCGTGTGAGCGCTTCATATTTAAGCCGCTCGTTTCCCATTCGGAACGCCGGAATCGGTCCCGCGTATCTCGTCGCGTTTGCACCTTCGTCCTGGAAACTTTCGATACTCGAAACTTTCCGCTCGGGAATCTTATCGTTGCGCCTGTTATTCTGCTGGAGTAAGGCGCGAGGTGATCGAACGCCAATTTTGCGCGTGACATCGCCTCCGAAGAAAATTGAAGTTTTTATTTCGGATCCCGGATGTGCCGTGCCGTGTCCTCGATTTGCCTGAATTCCAACATACCGGAATACGACGATTCGCGTACGAAAGTTACCTCTTCCGGGTCTTCATTTCGCGGCGGCGGCGGCGCCGTAAAGTTTTGTTCCCTCGCTGCGGGAACACGGTCGAGTTTCTCCGTGCGGCTGGCTGTTTGTTGAGAGACGACACTTCCTGTTGACACGCGACTGCATGTACCTCCGGCAACACGATCGCCGAGCGTCGCTGCCGCGTCGCGTATCGGATAGGAGATATCGATTCGCGTTCGTCAGACTTGGGATTCGCACTTTTGTCTGGATGAAAAAAAGGGGGACACATTCCTCTGGATGAAAAGAGAACACATTGTCGCTGGATCTGCCATCGGATACATACGGACGCAGTCTCGTACGGAGACACGCGAGTCACTGTAATTCCGTTTGCGGTCGCGCGCGGTTCGGCCGTTTGCTGTCGGAAACTACATGTGCGACGTGTAATTAAAGTCAGGAATTTTGCGCGTAAACCGCACATGCATGCGTCGCGTTCCGTTCAAACGGGTCTGCACTCGCAAAACACGACGGTGGTTCTAATTACGTGCTCAGCTGTATAAATTCTCACGAATCAATGAAGTGTAGATTAAAAATCGGTGATGTCGGCGCGACAATGTGAGAAGGGATATTTCATAATGGTTGTGCCGTTTAAATCAAATTTTGATAAGTAAAGAAGTTATATTTTCTCAATCTCGGAGAAAGACGCCTCGAGGAAATTCACACTATTTGTGCATTTTTCAATGAGAAAATCATCGGATTCGTTATTCGATAGATTTAGAGGGAAAGGGATCAATAGGTTGATAAATTGGCTAAAGGAGTTTAAGTGAAAGAAGTGAAGATGAGGGAAGAAGCCTATCAGCATTTCGCCTCTGTTCTCTTTCCTCCCTCTTCTGTCATGCATCGAGATGAAGTATCTGGCATTTCCGATATCAAGCAATTTTGCTTTAAAAGCGCCGAGAAAATATTTCATGTTCAGAAAAATTTAATATACAGGTCATCGATTTCGCATTTATAAGTATCATATCATATTTTGTCCTCTTTTATTATATTCTTAAAATTTATTTATTCATATTCCGCAATTAATGAATGCATTGCGTTTGTACTAAAAGATAATAATGCACTATAATAATAGTCTAATTTTACACGGTGACAATAATTAATATTTTATGCTAATGATTCAATTCTTTTAGAAATGCCCACAGAAATTTCCATAAATGTTTCGCGAATATGGATTATTAAATTTTATTTAAATTTCCAAGAATATTTTCAATTTATTCGAGCGTGCAGTGAAAGTGCACATTCGCTTAACATTATCTTTATTTTTACAAACTTCTTTTAACATGAAGGAAACAGTTTGATAGTCATCCATGAGATTGTCGCACAATTCAACAGGATTTTTGTAAAAGTTCCGTGATATCATTTAAAATTTTTGCACGAGGCGCTTTTAGCTTTTATTAAAAACCCAACTTCGTAACATGCAATAAAATCTCTTCAAAGTCAATAGGATTTTAGTTTGTTGAACTTTTATTTGTACAACAAAACGCCTCTAATATATTTTTGTAGATATCTGACTGTAGTACAAGTCGTATTAAAATTCGAAATTCTTTTTTCAATATCCTGCTTTTTCGACAGCCACGCGTCTAACTACTTATGTATTATCCGACTCCCGAAGTCGATGGAAGCATCCTTAAGCTTCTTTGGAAGAATCAGATGAGTGCGTTTGAGTCTTCAACCATGCTTCTATCTTTGTCCTTCGATGCTACGACATAAAGATGTGCTTGTTGGAATAAATGACCTGTAAACACGTATATTATCGTATGACATCTTGGAGTCAGCTAACTTTCGAAACGATCTATCAATTCTTTGCAAACTAACATGTCTTTAATAGTGATTATAAATGAAAAGTATGCATATCAATAATACTCGATTATACTGTCGCAAACTCATCGTTCACGATTGTTTAAAAAAAGCGCAAATGCATTAATGAATAAATTTTCATATTTTTTATGAAATTACTTATATAGTTCTTATTCTAAATAAAATTTTGGAATAATCTTTAAATTTTAAAAATCTTGGATCTATTATCTTGAAAATCTGTACGAATGCCAAATCTTTCTTAAAATTATATTTTTATTATTTTAAAAATTTTAATTTTATATAGTCTTCTTGATATTATTCTAGATATTTAAGTACAATGTGTATTGAAATGTTTTTAGTTTTTAGAATAATTTTACAAAAATTAGTTAATGAACATTCCCATTAAATAAGAATCCCGCTTTGATCCGTATCCACTCGAGACACTCGTTTCGTAATATAGCGAGACTGTCCTGACGAAGACAAATGTCAAGCAATGGTAATAATGCATCGTGTTTAGTCCACCTTGAGTATTTCTGCTACGTGTATCTCAGACATATACATCACGGCAGGCTATATTTCATATCTGTGGCCATCACCAGCCGAGGGAATCGTCCATTTCGTCGAGAGGTGTGGATGTTGCCTTTGTTTCATAAATTTCACTCCCGTGTCACGAAGATTATTCTGCATCTTTTACGATTGTCGATCAACTAAGACGTCTCGGAGAGAGTATATCTTATACCGATTTATCTCGGTAGTGAAGTAAACGCCTCGTGTCGATAACAGCTCTGACGAAATTGGCTTAATGGTTGATGATTGCCATTGAGAGATTTGCATACACCGGTGAGAGGCTTTTGTATAGATACGAAATGACCTAAATGCATAGGAGCTGACGCGGTACGTTCACGGCAACGGGGATGAGGGGCATCGCATTGATGTAAGAAGATTAATGAAATCGGTTCTCCTCGCGGCGAAGCGAGATGCCGTATCCCGGCGTGATATGATTTTACGGGAGCTTTCCGTACGCGAATACCGGCATTGTACGGCTTGATTAATGCGACAGATATGATCGATAAGTTTCGCAATCATCGGCGGATAGCTTCTGAAGGCAATGCTTGCCTTTTTAAAATTGATATGGCGTTCCTTAATCAAATTTCAATTGACTTCCGCTCCCCTTTCTTTTACAAGAAGCTTCGAAACGGACGTATGAAGCAATTAAAAAAAAAAATGAACACGGGATTCCTCTCTCGATCGATTTTTTCTTGTATAAACAATGAGGAAGGTAGTTTTTGACGAGTACACTGCCGAGCTCGTCGTTTTTACACGGTGTTCGTCAGGACGATCTGGACGACGAAGGGATCTTCACGCAGGATTAAATCGGCTACACAGAATGGCCTTACGTACAGCAACGTGACGTATCGCATTACGGCAAAATGGCTCTTTGTCCTCGTTTTCGCACGGCGAGGGTGGGCGACCTCTTTCAGGGTGCAACGGCAGAAAGGGATTCTGAAATATGAGTAGGAGCTGCGCCAGAAAGGTCCTCTGTACACACCTTCGAGTCTTCGCCGCTGCACAATCGCCGTAGCACCCGATTATGCGTCATTCTTCCTTTTTATTCGTACGACATTCGATTTTGACATTTTAATAGATGAATTGAAATATTTAAAGTGAAATTGCACGAATGCAAGATCCGTGATAATTATAGAGCAAGAAGGAATTTTTTATGAAATTTTTTTTCATAGAATAAAGATATAACTATATCTTTATGTAGCTTTATAACTTGATTTATTTAAAATTGAATATGCAAAAATATTTTTCAAATTTAAAAAAGCAATGTTAATCCTTTAATTATAAACACTGTACATGTACGTTCAATTAGGATCGGGACAACGAATAATAAATCCAAACATTCATGTTATCGTATTACCGAAATTCGCTTTACCTGCGAAACGACCATCGACCTTTCCAGGCGAACACTTCGAAAATCAATTCTATCGACAACAGCCATTCGCCTTGCTTTCCAAAACGATCCCATTTTATTTCCATAATGCTCGGCGAATCTACTTCCGGTCCGGAAGAGCCATCTCGCTCGACCGCAAATTCAATACCACCGTCACCGAGGCTTCGATAAAAATCGACGAGAACATTCCGGCCGATGGAGAGGGACGGGTGATATTACACTCAACTACGGAAAGCTGCCGCTTCCCTGCCGGAAGGACCTCTATCGAAACAATCCGTGAAAGATCCTAAAAGGGGTGCAAGATATTCTAAAAAAAAAAAAGATTTACTTTGTTTTCACAAAGATCCGAAAAATATATTGAAGGAATATTTTTTTCAAAGTTTCATCGTTGAATTGATAAATTATCGATAAGTTAATTAAGAATTATTTCACATATATAAAGTAGTATTTCACTATTTGCAAGATATTGTGAATATAGAAGATATGTGTACGTCGATAAAAACTTTCGGAAATTTCTCCTCTCTTCCTTCATTTCTTTTTTTTTTCAAAACAAAACGCTTTATATTCGACATAGATTTATGAGTAAAAAAGGAAGTATATCGAGATAAGACCTTTTCTCTTTTTCTCAATTTCCAGCGCGATCGAATTGATGCAAGGCACATTCAACACCCAATGAACTTAAATTAACTCAAAATTGCAGCAATTCTCAGTGTCAGGTGATAAATTTGACCTATTTCTCATTTCGAGTTTAAAAGCTGTATTATGGTTCACATCGGTCCCTCTGATATTGAGGAAGACAGACGCAGATAGAAATAATAGAAAAAAATTAATAGAATACCGTCCTAAAACAAAGCTATCCAATTTTACACGAAAGCTTTTATTAGTGGGCGATGGACGATAAAATCTTTCGTATTTGCTTACGCGAGTTCATCGACAACGTTGATACGATACGCAGCGCGCGAGATAGAAGTTTCGGTATGCGTTGAACGTCGCTCACGTATATTATCTGCGGCAGACAGTTCTCACGCGAGCGGCACGAGAGCGGAAGAGGAATAAACAATTTTTATGGGGCGAAGATAAAAATTGAAATCTCTCTCACGGGTGCCCCTTTTCATATGTCCCCGCGTCGCTTTTCGAGCTGCCGGCGAATATCGATCGTCGAGGTCGATGCACCGACGTAGCGCTACACGAAATTCATTTTCAGGGATCCCCCGGGGGAGGCGTTCTGGAAATTCACGACTGGAAGTAACGGGGTAGAGCAAAAATGTCAATCGCGATTGCGGGAAGTAAAAAGAGCCTTTGTCGCTTCTCGTATCGCGTCGATACGCGTTGAAAGGCGCGGCGATATCCCGCGTCTGTCGGCACGCATTTCGTTTCGATTCGCCTTCCTATCGCACTTTTATTCCGGACCATCACATGGAACAAGGGAATTCTGGATAACCACACACACGCATGCACAAAGTTGCGTGCAACATTTATTTTAGCAGATTACCGTATTATAGTCTTCCGTCATATCCACTACACGCGCTTCCGTTTAAAGTACATCATGAATCATTTTAGATTTCACGATAAGCAATTTATTATCGTATCCAATCATCCGACGATTAATAGATAGTTACAAAGTTGTGATCACTATGTTGCAAAAACGACGGTTTTGCGCTAAACATCGCTTTTAATTAAGCTACTCGATGCGTCCTGAAATTCCTGGCATTTGTAAGGTATTTCATTAGCGTCGCTCGAGGATGAGAGAACTCCAGCAAGGTTTGTTTCCTACGAGGATCCTTTGTAATAATAGTTCATGCACGGTATCGTCATCTACGAAGAGCGTAAAAGCTCTTGTTTCTAGGGGCGGGAAGTATCGCAAGAAATACCAGTCCCTTTGATAACGGAAGCAATTGCATTACGCAACGCACCGAGATAATCGGATTTGCAGCTACGCGTATATTTCCTCCAATTTATTTTTCGATGCGCTATTTAAATATTGTCTTATCTAAAATGTCATTTAATCTAATCTGGACTGATAATTCTACGATAGCTCTACGATATCATAGATGAATAACATCTGTACCGGAGACTAAACCTGAAATGAGACCCGTCCTGATTTTCTTTTCAGCATGGAATATAGCAGTGAAATCACAGAATTATAAAATAAAATAGGTCGCTTCTCCACGCGCTGCGTTTCGCTTTGAAACCTTATTCCAAAACAATTTAAACGCAGTTGTCTTCTGCCGTGCACTTGCACGTGTCGGAGTTTCGACTTTTATGGCAAGCAACTTTTGATATATCTCGCGGGAGAGCTTCCCGAGAAGAGAGAAGACCCACGTATTGCCAGCTGGGAAAACCACGCGAGGAGGCATTGTGAGCTAGGAAACAAAGCGTGAGAGCGCCGTTATTTTAGGTGGAAATTAACGGGACAGTGTGCGATTATCGATTTCGCCCGTGCGTTCCCGCGGGAAATAGTGCGTAAAACACGCCGCGTGCAACTACAGTTATAAATATTGGACGATATTTTAAATCATCCCGAGAATTACAATTTTATTTGTGTGTTTTAAATTTGCAACTTTTAATGTCGGTGGCATTTTTTATATAATAAAAATTTCACCGACTGCTTTCATAACTGAATGACTTCTACACGCACGTTTAAAGATAAAGAATATACATTAAAACGTTAATGACAGAAGTTTTCTTCCAGGCGTTCAGAGGGTAAAAGGAAATAGTCTTGAAAAGTCGGTGACATTCCATATGTGCATCTCGTCAGTTTGCATTATCTCGTGCGATTTGTAAACGCGACTCGAGGTGAGGTCTTGCGAGAAGCATCCCCGGGCGTAAAATGCGACGCGGATCGGCCCGTGCTGAGTTTAACATGCTTCGCTAAACGCGCGTCCGCTGAATAATGCACGGCTCTTTTATTCCCGTAAGCGACGTTCTCCAAGCGAGAGAGACTCGCGGGGGCGTAGCTCGTGGGCGCGGCATGTTTTATCGTTCCCCATCGCTATGAAAAAGACCGGTGTGTCCCGACAAATCCTGGTCACACGAATGGATAAATCTTTTTTTGATATTAGCGACACGATATATCGGAAAAGATTCACCGCAGCGCGTCATTTCCCGGAAGAATTGTTTTCGAAAAGATTTGCCGGAAGTGTAAAATAATTTACTATAGAAATTATCCTCAAAGAGAGATAAAACTCTTTATAAAAAAAAGTTAAATATCTGTTTTATTAAACGGTGTAAGAAATTATCAAATAATATTTTTCATGAAAAATGACTCTCATATTCAGAGGAAGAAATCTTGGAGTTTACTTTGTTCAGTCCTCGTTGTTCGAGACATACATAAATTTTGGTATATTAAAAAAAGATGAAAATAACTTGTGCTTTGCAATATGAAGCATGAAAAAAATGCGCCTTGCCGTTGAAAGAACAAAAACGCAGGGGGTGGAAATGCTCGCGCACATAGCGAAAATGAGCGAGAACAAGAGGGCATTACGCAAATGAGGAGAGCATAGATGGAAGTGCTGGAGCCTGGGCTCTCGTTGGGAAAACAACGGTTAATGCCCGTGGTTGTAATAGGAAAAGTGTCTCTCCTTTCTGCCGTGGAATTTGAAAAAAGGATTAAAGTCGGAATAAAATGGATCGAGGATGGTAATGCGCGTTAACTTTCCAGGGTACTTAGATATCTCCTGAACATTAAATATATCTTTCACATCTCTTGCCAATTATTATTCTTGTTATTGAAGGCATACGACATTAAAAAAAATTAAAAATAAAAGTTGAACAAATTTCATCTTGAGAATCTCTAAGTGCGTTTTTTTTTATTTTAAATGTTAGTTTGTCAGAAATTATTTTACATGTGTACTTCTCTCTACGTTTACTTGAACATTTTAATTCATATATACATATATACCTACAGTTTAATTCATATAATTAAAAAAAAAACAATTTAAGAGAAATTGTGTGACCTATTCCCAGGTCCAAATAAAGAATAGGGATATATCTTCATCAAGAGCCATCTTTAAAAGACACGCCACTGGAGATTTAAGCGAGAAAAAATATCGGAATGAGGAGATTAGACCAAGATTTAAACCTGGACCTTCCGCTTGACGGGCGGCTGCTCTATCAGCTATCTCTATCAAGTCCATCCAAACCGATATTTTTTCTCGCTTGCCTGCTTTATTTTATCGAATAAAAAGCAGGGAATATCCTTGCAGTATAACTCCAGAGCGATGTGTAATATCTCGCTCGATGGTTTGGTAGACCATCGTATGGATGCAATAAATAACTGGCAAGTCGACAGCAAGGTTGAAAAAAGAAAAAGTCTAGACAGTTGTTCGAACAAGTCTCGGGACGTCTCTTAACGAATCGCGGCGCCAATGAAATACATCCGACAATTATTAATCGTTTGGCATTTGAGTGACGAAAGCGTTAAGTTCAGCTTGTTTAAGCGAACGCGTGGGTACCAGAGGGGAGAATTTGTCTACGGTCTCCAGGAGGAAGTTCAAACCTCTTTGGTGATTTAAGATAGTTCGCGGAAAGACTTTTCTCCGATCTCCCGTCTTATCCCGAAGAAACGAAGAAACTTTGTTATATATTGGACTGCCCCCCTGAATCATATTTAATTCATAGTACATCTCACGGGAAGTCCGCGTCGAAAGAAAAATTTTAATCCGCGCGATTATTCGAAATTTACCAATTTGTTGTTCCACGTACTGATCATCGTAAAATTGGCTCACAATGAACGCGTCATGCTCGATGCGCTGGTGCGCGGCGCAGTGATTCAACCGGTTAATGAAGAGTCTGCAGTTAATCATCGTGAGTTGCGGTCCGACGGTGAGAAAAGTCGTGTATCCTTGCAGTGCATTTTATCACGTGCAGAAAGGAGATTACGAAACGGGACTTCCGTTGCGTCACGTTACTTTCCTCTTACGCTACTTTTTCCGATCTCTCGTCAGCGCGAGAGCGTGAACTTAAATTGTAGTTTATCAAGGCGGAAAGTTGAGTAATCCGGTTAGGATGCATCGGTCGAGTTTCGACCGGAGCGCGTTTCTCGCACCGTTCTACGAACGCGATGAAAAGTTTCTCCCAATTTGTACGCCCAGCCCACGGCGTTCGAGCCTCCGCTGAAAAATCTGCGTGGCCGACTTTCCCCGGCTCCTCTATAGCGAATGCAAAACTTCCCTCATTCGATTTCCTTCTTCGCAAACACGAACTGATTCGAATATTATACTTACGAGCCACGTTTGCTGCGATCGATGCGCAAATAGAAGATTTGATAAAACAATCCTATCTGAAAGTGTATGTATTCTGGGTACCGACCTCTCAATGTGTCTAAAAAAGTTGAGATTTTTTAAATCTGTTTTAGAGAGGTGCTCGTTCGTTTGACATTTTGATTCTTTAATACTTCAGAATTAGGATAATCCTATTTTCAAGCATCCTATTGTAAAGAATCATTTTTCGTCCTTTTAATTCATTATCCAATGTTGTATTATATTGAATAATGTTATTCAGTATATTATTTAAATTTGCTTGAAACAAGAAGTATAGTTCTAATGGAGTCTTATTATAAACGATTATATTAAAACAACATTCGCATTGAGTTACAGACTCCTTATATTCTGTTACCATTCAGTATATTATTCAAATTGACTTGAAACAAAAGGCGTGTATAACTCCAATAAAGCCATGGCACAAACTATTCTATTAAAACATGGTACAAATTTATATTAAAACAACACTCGCATCGAATTATAGACTCTTTATATCCTGGCAATTGTGTCATTTGCTAAAATGTAATTTCACTTCGCGAGGATAACGAGATAGTTCCTTTATTACATTAAAAGTTCTTACGGTTTCTACGATTTTGACGTGCCCTCGGAACATATTTAAACATCGCCATTTGCTCTTCCGAATTAAGTTCTCTGCCTTTAGCGAATAAAATAGAAGTTCTGAAAGCTGTAATTTATTGTTGATTGATTCTGTGCAATTTGCACTGCTGATTTCGAGGAGCTATTTCTCAAAAGATAATAATAATAAAATGAGTAACTCAGCTTCCTGTGATTTTGAAAATATAAACAATTGTCACATTTTTGAATGACGCGAAACTTTTGATGTATTTGTTAAGTAACGAGAATGTCGCCATTTCCTGATAAAACCTCTTAAAAGCCGATTTAATCCCCATTCCGGTCTTTTTACCGCGCGTTTTATCGCAAGACTTCGCGCCGTACGACGACGTTATTGATCTTTTATCGGAGGTCGGCGCTTCGACCACGGAGGAGAAACTCGCGAAGAACAAGCTGAAAATTTGCAGCAAATGTACGCGTGCGGTAGTTAACGAACCGTTACCCGGTTCCACCGGTCAACACATCGATAAAGAGACGCTTTGATGTCCCATGATTGCACAACGACCGTGGTACCAATCACTTTTCCGTACTACTCGTTACTTTGTCCGCAAGAAAATAGAAATAATCGGAGAGACACACAACCAGACGTGTTCGCGAGGAGCGAGAAAACAGTTGTGCGGGGAATACAACGTCCTCCTGGAAAATAAATCCCCTTTTGATCCTTCAAAGCGCAATGCGTTTCACCTTTTCGATTAAATGTGTCGCTTTACTCCGATCTCTCCTATCATCTGCACGCACTGTCGCATCGATAACACCATAACGGATAGTGCTTAATCAAATTGTGCCGCGTTCTGTTTCTACGTGCCTAGAAATACCCTTCAATCACGCAATTGGGGAACGTACCACCGACGACATGACAATCATTCACGATTTGGAAACGACCGGAATTTATTCCTCACAAGTTTCGGCATAATACGAGATTTAGTGCCGAAACGTGCGAATCTCGCCGCACTTTCGGGACGAGATAAGAACGTGTTATATAGAGAAAATGATTAGTAGTCGACCGGTGAACTTTCCCAGGATTTGCGAGATCGCGACGCGATCTTCATCCGGACTCTCGTCATTTTAACAAAAAGAGAGAAAGAGAGAGAGAGAGAGAGAATCGTTTTGTACATATGTGTTATCGCGAAAAAAACATCAATTCAATTCTATGTTTAGAATAACAGCCCTTCCGTTCCAGACGGTGAAATAACAAGCTCGTTGCACCGAGACGCGGGATTGTAGCGCGATTCTTTTATGAATCCGCGCAACATGATTCCGCGCTCAGCCGTAAAACAGGCACCGGTGAACAGAATACCGTGAGGTGAGGATAAAGGGAGAAATATTCTTCCGGGGTGTCGCGCGGTGCTGCAGAATCGGTGCAAACTCGCGCACCACCGTGCCGTGTAATGGGCGAGGCGGATAAGGCGAATCCGGAATTAGATGCAAATTTTATCCGTACCCTGGGAATTCGGGATTGTATTCGGGGGGGGGGGGAATTTAAAAGATAACGCTGTGGTCACGTGCACTCGCGGTCTGAGTTTCGTTTGTAAGCTCCGATCGATGCTTGGCGCGTCGAAAATCCACGAATCTCCAGGCACCTCTAGGAAAACACTCAAGAAGCATCTCTCTCGTTTCGTAAGACAGCGTAACGACTTTATCATTTATTTTATCGCGAGCGACTCTATGGTTCCTAGATGATTACTGTCTATAATGCAGCAGAATGCGCGGCTTTATTGCGGCGCGATGATTATCGCGCTTCGAATTCTCGTCGGATAGCCGCAATTGTAAGTAGCAATCGCATTAGGCTGCCTACTGCGACAGTAGTACTGGCGGCTTAATGCGATTGCTTAAGCTCGACAGTTCGATTATCCTATCGTACTTCGCGCCAATCCTATTTGCCGTATCCATGAAACGGTAGATCTGAGCGGAGTTGAGACGGCGGTGGGAGCCTCGCATACTCTCTCGATCCGGCGGAAATGACGTTACCATGCTGCGGCCTATTATTAATGGAAATCCAATTTCTATTGATTCAATTTCAATTTGATTGTCGAGCATTCGATTTGTGGAAACCGAGCATCGCTCGTGCCACGTGCGTTTCGCGAATCTATAGAAATATTTGCTCCGCATATCCGCCGCTCGGCTCGTAAATACATTTTAATAACGCATTTCGATCGGACATTGTTCCAATCCGGGCTATTGTTCCAGTGCGCGCGATTTGCCTGCGGGAGACTATCAATAGCGCCTCTCTGAAAGTTCTCTAATCAATTGCAGAGGGGGCTTGAAAAAAATAACTAGCTGGCGGAATCTTTTTTCAATGCATTTCTCATTTCGCGGACCCGGAACAGCTTTATCTCCTCTCCATTTTCCTCTACTTTTTCCCCAACGAAAATGATTTTCGTTGCGACGCGCGGCGAGCCTTTTGTAAAATTAAATCCGGCTGACGTCAACTCGATAATGCCTCGCTTTTTCCGTTTGATCGATCAAATTCCGGGTGAAAAAAAAAAGGGAGCGATGCGGTCACGGAGCAATGGAAATTTTTGCAAATTGTCGGCACTCGACGCTACATCGGGCTGGAGAACGAAGCGCGCGCGGCCATGCGAGAGAATTTCTCGACGCGGTGGCGGCCGCTAGCTTTCGTTGAAACTGAAGGAAATTACATTGCGCGGCAAAACCGCGACCACGAAGCTCGTTACGGTTCCCGCACGAGGAAAAGTCCCGGGATTAAGAGGCGAGAGGGGAAAAAATTGCAACGGTGCACTTTTCATTCAGGAGCGAGTACTCTCTTCCTCTCGTCGGTGCGACTCGTTAGAAATGTTTCGCTGCGAATTTCCATGCCGAACCTCGCGGATGGATTCGCAAACGCGTGTGCATGCTTATGTGCAATGCGTCGCTGTGTACACGCGTTCATTCATTAACCCGGCTGACTATTTTCAGAACGGCGAGAGGTACTTTCTCACCCGTCCGCGTCTGGTCCGCGTAGGGTGGCCGACGGTGAATATGATGCTTCTGGCGTCGCGTCTACCGCGAGAAAGTGAAGAGCCGCATTTTCCACTATTGATTCGGCGATATTACTTTCCGGGACAGTAGGCACTCGATGCCGCACTCTTGTTTGAAACTCGAACTTGCGCCCCCCGCCGTCCACCCGAAGATCGATAAAGCGCCGAGTAACATCCTGCGGAAACTGTCGCACATGTCTCGTTCGCGTTGGAAAAATTATACGGCTATCTACATACTGCGAATGTAATCTGATTACAAGCACAATTTTTCGACGGAATTTAATCGTGATGGAACGAACAGAGTTTTTATGAGTCTTTCGTTGTTATTATTTCCACATTGTTTTCCTCCGATATCGAATTGTCTAAGCTCTTCAGGTATCACGCTGTGTAATGTATATCGTGGAAGCCGCACAAATAAGAACGTCATTCATGAAAGTTTATATGAGACGAACGGTAACGATGATTGATGCCATCGATCAATTACAATTATCGCTAACGAACGGTTTCTTTCGGTATTAGCCGAGTTATTCCTGGCGCTTCTAAACTTAATCAAGCGTGGACTTCGGTGAAAAAGCCCTCTCTCGAGCCCGCATTGCGAGACGAATCCACTTACTCCCATTGACTGCTTCGGCAATAGGACCATTTGCGGAATAATTTGAAGAATAGATATTTATGGGATTAATATTGTTTGCACCACCCTTTGCGATGTAATTTTTATATCTTTGATAATTTAATATCACGCGATGCTGTGAAATATAAAATTCCAATAACTCTCCTATCCTGACATTTTCATCTTCGATATGAGAAATACAAAAAAATAATCTCAAATGATATACAATACATTGTCATACACATATTTACTTCTTAACATAATTTTTCATCAAGCAATATTAAGAGAAATTATTTTTTTTCGTATATATTAATTTTAATAATTTTTATAATCTTATGAATTTTGCATCAACGATAAAAAATTATGGATAAAACTGTAATTTATCGTTATTAAGAATAATTAACTCGATTTTGCTTGTCTTCAATTGTTTTGCAAGGTGGACAACAAATTATTTATTTATGGACAAATATGGATAAATTAGAAACAACCAAATGTCATATCAATTTTGTAAAAATTTTAGAGTCCCAGCTTTACGAACCTCCCGTAAAAGCCGACAATATTCCAAGAAGATATTTATTTGCTCGAACGTTGGACTGAGTTTACCTTTACAAAAAATTATACATGCTAGACACGCTAACTCGCAAACTCATGAAATCGCGCCCGCTCGTTAAGAACACGGGGGACGATAATTAGAGAATATTGCTATCGCGGGTAACTCGCGATGAACTATTTTTCTGCACGAGCCCGGTGCATGTCGTAATTGTGGACGAAGACGGGAAAAGAGCACTGCGCAATTATTCTCCAGCTGTGCAACAGCGAGCAAGCGAGCATATCTACGTGAATGAAAAGGCAGAGAAAGTTACATTTGTCACGAACAACCCTGCCAACCTTGTATTTTTTTTAAAACTTCTGAGCGATAGTCGATAAATTTCTCAACATTAATCCTCGTCATTATCATCATCAATGTGCTATTTTGTTACAGATGGGCAGCAAGCGGTGCCGACGCTCTGCGAACTTTCAGCACGATGCGTCGCGTCTCATATTCCCTTCGAGTTGGTGGAACACTTCTATCCTCCGGTACCCGAGCAGCTTCAGCTGAGAATAGCCTTCTGGAGTTTTCCCGATAACGAAGAAGACATACGGCTTTATTCATGTCTCGCAAACGGTAGCGCTGACGAATTTCTTCGTGGCGAACATCTCTTTCGCGCGAAGACCGTTAAGGAGCCTCTTCAAATTGGTAAGACATGATCCCTTTAAGACTAATTTTTTTTTTTTTTTTTTTTTTTAAATATATAACAAAGGAGATGGTCTTATGAAACTTCATCTTATCTGTTTTTAACATTTCACGAGCTTCTTTAATATTGACTAAATATATGCTTACTAAATGATTAATCTTTGTAAAAAATTTAATAATAAGTGAGAATGTAGATACAGACACGAATTTTTATTGAAAATTGATAAGTAGATTTTTACAAGGTTCCGTAATAATATCTCCTTCGGATTTTTATTTTAAATCAATTTTTTGTCGGTCTCTGTCTCAACACATGCACCATATTGCTATAGGATTTCATCTGAGTGCCAGTGTAAATCCGCAAACAAACGGGGTTAGAGCACAGTTCAACGTCGCTGTAACCTTTGATCGACGCAGGATTACGTCGTGTAATTGTACCTGCTCCTCAACGGCCTATTGGTGCGCGCACGTGGTAGCCGTTTGCCTGCACAGAATACACATGGTATGTGTATGTTAACTTTAGGAAGATTGACATCGAGCTAAAACGAATGGAGGAAAATCTGAACAAAACACGTCCAGTAAAATTCTTCAATATTTTTTTAAAATACAACAATACATAATATGTTATGTATAATCATAAATAGAATGTGTACCCCATTATCAGTTTTTTCTCTCGAGTGACGCTAAAGAACAAATTATTTTAATGTTGCGTAATGTTCTTTCAGCCAACGCAAGTGTGTTTGAGGGCGCCGGTTAGCGAATCTCTGTCACGATTACATCGGGAACAGCTCCAGAAGTTCGCTCAATATCTCATCAGTGAATTACCTCAGCAGATTTTGCCCACTGCCCAACGACTCTTGGACGAGTTACTCTCGAGCCAGCCAAGCGCTATTAACAGTTATTGTGGAGCTCCAGATCCGACCGCCGGAGCATCCGCTTACGATCAGACCTCCTGGTACTTAGACGAGAAGACGTTACACGATAACATTAAGAAGATTCTCATCAAATTTTGCGTCCCGGCTCCCATAGTCTTCAGGTGAATAGCAGCGCGCTAATTGAGCGCCACGCTAACAGTTTAACGTAATTCATTTTGCGATATCCTTTTCAGTGATGTTAATTATTTAAGCACCACCGCACCTCCAGCCGCTTCCGAATGGGCGTCACTGCTGCGACCACTGAGAGGTCGCGAGCCAGAAGGCATGTGGAATCTCCTTTCCATCGTGCGCGAAATGTTCAAGAGAAATGATCGCAATGCCATACCTCTGCTAGAGATCATCACGGAAGAGTGTATGGCTTGCGAGCAGATCCTTGTTTGGTGGTTTAACACCAAAGTCGCATTACTGAACGGCACCGGATATGGCAGCAAGCATAATATGAACAGTAATGTTCATGCTTCTCAACATGCATGCTCATCTCTGTGCGATGAGATCGTGGTTCTTTGGCGATTGGCCGCTTTAAATCCTGGTTTATCGCCATCCGAGCGTGAGATGTTGCATGCTCAATTTATGGCTTGGCACTTGAAGATTATAGATAAAGTGAGCATCATACATCCCTCTTTCTTCACTCCTTCGACGAAGTCAAGTTTAACGAGCATAATTTATGTATTTAGGTTGCAAAGTGTCGTGGCAGTTCTGTACCACACAATTCGCACAATAGAAGTAACAGTTCACAAAAAGATTCCCTGAAACATGATCTCGCAGTCTTTACCGGATTTAAGTCGGCGCTCGAAGCTTGCTACCTTGATTGGGATGAATACGTCTTGCCGGGAATTACGTATACCGCCGAGAACAATCCTATGTATCACTGTCCCTTTACATGTTTTCGGCATGCCGGAGATACAAGGACAGAGGTCAATCAGGTTGGTATTAATTCCTGAGCCGCTTTTACAACGGCTTATAACGTTTAATTGCCATATCGACATTTTAAGAAATTAATTATTAAAAGAATATTAATTAAGGAACGATAAACGCGCATTTTTCAGGTAAATTCCAGTTCAGCGGTATTAAATTATCAACCGCCAATCTCGCACCATCATGGTCGACGACCGTTAAATGTCGGTCTTGTTGAGTTCAGTTACTTGGACAGACGACGGCTGAATCCGCGTGAATTCCCACTGTGTTCGAGAAGTGGGGGTGGTGATGGAAACCGTAGCAGCGTTAGCTCCGAAGGTTTCTGTGAAAATGACACCGACATTCCTGATATATCTGAGTCTCAGGTTGTTCTCAGACAAGGTTGTGCTCAACTAAATAATTGCGGCGATACCGATTCGCAGGTCATTATTCTCTCATTTTGCACTCGTGTTTGTCACACAATAAACATTAATACTATTATGCCTTTCTTACGATACATTTCTTAAAGTTACATTATAAAAATATATTATTTTAGGAAGGTGCTGGTAGCGAATCATCTTCCAACAGTAACGTTAGTATGAAGAACGCTCAAGGCTCGGACAAGCATCGCTCAAACGCCTCGTCCGAGACACATAGTGATAGTAGTGATAGTAGTAATAACAAACCTGCCTGCGAGAACTCGAAGCGCGGTAGGACGAATATTGCGGAGTGCCGTGATAAATCGCGTGCGGTTGTGTCCAAAGGGGTCAGTGTTAAGAACGAACAAGAATCCGATCAAGAGAAAGAAGCTGGGAGACCATTCAAAGACGAGAGCTCCTCGTCTAGTAGTGATAGTCCTTCTGGTGATGAGTACAATGTTTACTATTACGATCCAAAAGCTGTGACCAATAATAGTGGCCTGCCGAGTAAATATGCTAAAAGCAATATGCATACTGCTACCACTCAGGATGCCAGTATAGTTCTAAATAATTTAAAGAAAACGGAAGACCCCTGGGACATTTTATTCGCGCGGGCAGAAGGTCTTTATGCTCATGGTCATACGAGAGAAGCCTGTATTATTGGAATACAGCTCGCCGAGGAACTTTTGGCCAATCCTCCCGATCTTATGATCGAGGGACCGCCAGTACCGGTAAAGAACAAACGAAAGAGGGTATGTTCTTGAGATAGAAATCTTTCTAAAGCTAGAAATTATCTGCTAGATTAAGATAAATACAATGCTAAAGAAACATGTAATTTTGACATTACAGCAACATGTCAATCCAGCGTCTCATCAAGTAACATGTCTCGCGTCGGCGACTTTAGCAAAATGTGGATTTCTATGCACGGTACTTGCTGAGAATCCGGAATATCACAATCTGGCATTTCGCGTGGGTCTTTTTGGCTTAGAGATGGCTAGACCACCGGCAAACACAAAACCTTTAGAAGTAAGCTTAAACGGAACGAAAACAAATTTTGTTTTATGTCTTGAGATTGATGGTTACCTTTAATTTAACTAGGTCAAACTTGCTCATCAAGAAAGCGAATTGGTAGTTTTGCTGAAAAGAATTCCTTTGGGACCGACTGAATTAGCTATGATAAAACAGAGAGCCGAACAATTGAGAGATGGAGTTATGAGATCAAGAGGACACGCGCTTTTGCCTATCATGTTGGCGAGTTTCATATACGATGCCCTTGATGTACCAAGTACGAAATATTTTCTTAACAATATATATCTTGAATTTTCCATGAATAAATATCTAATCAAATTGTATTAATATATGGATTTATATATGAAAGAAGAAATATTTCTTTATCAAACAGAGAATAGAAATATGAAATATTTCACAGGAGTGAAACTACCTGCAGAGATCGATCCAAATCTTGGATTTGATGCCGCTGTAGCTGTCTTGGGATTGAAGGCGAATGTAAGTGAAGCAGATCATCCACTTCTTTGTGAAGGAACTCGCAGACAAAGGTAACATTCATATTATTAGTATATATAGTATTAATGTATAATAATACACATACACATGTGTGCGCGTATATATATTAATGTAATAGCATGTATAATTTTTTTTTTGTTTTCAGAGGAGATTTGGCTATTACTTTACTCGTGCATTACAAAGATGATCCTGTAAAATTAGCCAGAATAATGGATAAATTGCTGGATCGAGATGTTCATCAACTTATTAAGTCACCTATTCTCAGTAGTTATTATACTTCCAATCCTCCTACAAAAAGTGAAGTAAGAAGCTAAGATACTTCTTGCGATACTAAGCTTACAAAATTTGCATGTAACATTCAATGACATTTTATAAAATTTTAGATGACACGATTTGTTCACGATGAAGAACGTTCATCTCCTCTAGCTGGAACTGATAATGGCGGTGAAAACATCATTGGTGCAAACAGCAGACCTCATAGCAGTACAAGCGCAGAATTGGATGGTGGTATAAGTGCATTAAGTATACAACCGCAAATTGTGCAGCCACCTGTGCCTATTAGAACTAAAGAAACACGGTGTGTGTTTATAAAAATATGATACACGTTGTGACAATATATATTGTACATCAACTTACATTTGTTCTTTTATTTCTTTTACTTGTTTAGATATAAGAGCAAAAGACTATATCCGTCTATTCCAAATCAACCGTCAGAAGCAAGTGCACATTTTATGTGCGAATTAGCTAAGACTGTCTTATCGAAGGCTGGTGGTACTAGTTCAACTTCATTATTCACTCAACCATCCACTAGTCAAAATCATCATGGTCCTCATCGAGCCCTTCATATGTGTGCTTTTCAACTCGGTTTATATGCCCTTGGTCTCCATAATTGCGTTAGCCCGAATTGGCTAAGTCGTACATACTCAAGCCACGTCTCCTGGATAACCGGTCAAGCAATGGAAATCGGAGCTCCAGCGATTTGGTTCCTCATTGATAGTTGGGAAGGACACCTGACACCGCCGGAAGCTGTCAGTATAGCTGATAAATCTTCGAGAGGCAGTGATCCGAATATGGTTAGGGCAGCAGCAGAACTTGCTTTATCTTGCTTGCCGCACGCACATGCGCTTAACCCTAATGAAATTCAGAGAGCTATATCACAGGTATGTATAATATAATGAGATATAATATGTACAGACACACAAATAGTTATTAAATCTTTCATTTATTTATGTTTTCAGTGCAAAGAACAGAGCGAGGCCATGTTGGAGAAAGCTTGTGTCACGGTGGAGCACACCGCAAAAGGAGGTGGTGTTTATCCAGAAGTGCTTTTCCAGGTAGCAAAATATTGGTACGAATTATATCTTCGGGTAAGTTTGAGTAAAAAAAATTGTTGCCTGGTAACATAAATCGATTAATTTGTTAAACATCTCACTTTTATGTTTTTGTTTTAATAGCAAACTCCCGGTGGAGATCAGCAGGATGAGATTCCTCATGATCCTCTACAATTGGATCTCAATGGGGTATTACTAGTTGATCCAGGACCTTCTGTTGATCTGTCAAATACTCCAATGATGCCCGGACCAGCGCAGACGGTTGTCGTTACCAGCACACAACCGCCTCCTCAGCACTATACTCATCCAACGATTACAACTCTGGCGCCTTTAGGTAAAATGATACTAAATTCTTTTTTTAGAATTATTATTTCAAAACTTTTTAAATGTAATATTATAATGTTCTAGGAGTTGGCATGCCGTATGCTGTAAGCCCATACAGTTTTGTACATCCTCATCATTCTATTGCGACATTCAGCGGCCCAATGCCCTCGCACAGAGTTACTTTACCACCCGCACCGCACATGCAAATGTATCATCCATTTCCACATCATCCTGGGCATCCTCAGCATACACCACATCCACATCATCCATCTCCGGCCGCTCCACCCCCACCTGGACCATATTACACACCGCAACCTCCACCGACACCGGGAACGCGCCATTTGTATACAATGCAACAACCTATACCAGTAAGCATTATTCTATTGTTCATTTTAGTTTCAACATGTATGTATTAGAAATATAATTTTTTTATTTTCATTCAGGTTCAGGCAGGAGTAGCGGGCCCTCTCCCTGGACAAAACACTCTACCTGGACCTGCGTTAGTCCAGACGCAATCTATAATATCGACTGTTAGAGCTCAACCTCAGGTAATTCTCAATAATACAGTGTAATACAATACAGCCATGGATAAAAATTGTTAATTTTTTTGCCCTAGGTTCATAGACAAAACCAGACTTTTAATCAACAACAATTACGGACTCTCATCGCTGCATACCGTGTAGGTATGTTAGCGTTAGAGACTTTGGCACGTAGAGTACATGATGATCGGCCTCAAGCCAAGTACGCGCGGAATCCGCCCTATGGGGAAGATGTTAAATTCTTGCTCAGAGTTGCAAAACGGCTTGGTACGCAGTATATGCATCAACTCTGCATCTGTGCTGTAAATAGCATTGTGAGTCCTTTTGTCCTTCACCATGTTGCTCTGGAAGCAGCACAATATCTTGCTAGAAACAATCCGGCGCTCATCGTACAGCACTTGAGATCTGCCTTGGCTCCGCTGGTATTGAAATGCCAACAGATGTTAGTATCTTTTTTTATTATATAGAAAGAAAGAAGTAAAAGATTTTATAAATCTTTTGTCTTGATTCAGTATCAAAAAATAACATGTGTGTTCTGATTTTAGGTACATTCAGTGCATGCATCAAAAATTATATCATTTAACAGCTAGTGATTACGAAGAATTTGCCAGTATTGTTTGCGCAGCAAGGGCTGCTTTTCAAATCAACCCTGAGGGAAATACTCAGTTTAAAGAGTGGTTACAATCGATCAAAAGGTAAATTCAAGTACAAAGGTCTTATAATGAATGGATATGAATAAAACGGTGAGAAGCTAACAATATTCTTTTTTTTTTACATAGATCTCAATCTTGTAATAAAGATCTATGGGCGCAGATCAATGCGGCGTTACAACAGACCGGCAAATGACACAGGACGGAGCCAGGCGTGACGTGGCTCACTTCCCTTCCTCCTCACCCTCAACCATCCCTGCCGCCTCCACCACCAACAACAACTCTCGTATTACAGCATCAACATCCCTGTCACCCCCATCCACAGAGCGTCGTATGCGTTCACGGGCTGGCTACAGTCAATAAGCTCGCTTGGGATAAAATCTCCATACCATGCATCATTGAGGAACCAACAGCGCATCAGCTGCCGCCACCTCCTCAACATCAGTTAACCGGGCTACCGGGACCATCTGCATGGCAAGAGCCAATCGACAACCGTGGTTCTCAGGGGATTAATAACAGAGACGAGCGAGATTTATCTCAAGTTTAGTTAATGTATCTAGAAACGCGTGAGTAGTTGATGACGATCAAGATGATCAAGATGATCAGTTGAAGAGAATATATGAGTTAAATTAGGTTTAATATGAATAAGTGAAAACAGCTTAATGTATAAGCTTGTGTGTTAAGTTTTACATATATGCATTATTGCTCGCATGGTGAGATTTACATAGAAATGATAAGAACATTCAGTGCGCTAATTTATGTAAGAATCTTCTACATAAAGTGATGTGTATATTATATTAACGGCCATGAATCAAAATTCATGTTCTTACTTTGAGTCATATCGGACGTATGAGCGAGTCATAAAGTATATATAGTATTTCTTTATACTAAGATAAATTAGTTCCGAGTAAATGAAGAAGTTTAATATCTAGATTTTTATATTTTCTTTTCTTATTGATAAATGCAGTATATGATTATCATCGCCAATTTTTAAAAATTCACATATTTTATATATTTGAGAATATTATAATATTAAATTTGTTGAAGAAATGTTGTTTTCAGCTTAATTTATTATCTTATTTGAATAATTTAATATCACTTAATGTATTCGACTTAAAATTAATAATAATATATTCATAAATTTAATTACTATAACTATAATCACTATATATATATATATATATATGTTTAACAATTATATATATATATATATATATATGTATTATATAACATAAATATTTATAAAACATATATTTAAATGTTAAAATATTTAAATGTAAAAAATATACATTATTATCCTTATGTGTTACATTACAATTAACATTTACATAAAAATTTAGAATTTTCTTAAAATTAATGATTTAATACAATAATATAGATATAAAATTTTATTAAAAAACATTTTATTAAAAATCATAGTACTAGATCATTTTCTTAATATTAATGCATTCTACAATATGATAAAGTTGTAATGTAATAATGCAACTCGACTTAAATGCAAAATTACAGAATTGGTATTATATGGTATTGCTTGCTACTAAAAGACTTACATAAGAATGAAGAAGCATCAACTGCATTGCATTTTAAGATACCATTTGCATAAAAATGATGTACATGTATTAGATTATTATTTTTGATTGAAATGTATATTTCAACTTTAAATATCTATTATTTGAATCAAATGCTTAATATTACTAGAGCATAAATTCTATCTATTTTATATACACATACATATGTTCGTGTAGTTCATGAAGTTACTTTTCTATTGATCAAATTAAATAATTGCACGAATTATTAAAATAAATAATAAATTACATAAAAAAATATATATTCAGAAGAGATATTAAAATTGTGTTTATTACGATAAAAAGAACAATTTATTGATTTACATTGAAAATGTCTTCTATATAAAGTGATGCATTCTTCATTCTGTATTTTTGTACGGAGAGATATGTAGAATTATAATTTAAATTTTTGCTCTTTAAATTATGATGAAAACAATTAGCTAATCTACATAAATAATCTCTTGCATAAGAATCACATTTTTTGTCTTAATATCGTATATAAACATATAAAATGATATGAATTTTTTTCCTCTTCTTTTAGTAAATAATTGATGACAAGACCAATTGAAAGCTGATTTACTAAAGCATCTTTTGCCTAAAGTGACACATTTTTGTCTTCAGTTGAACTGAAGTTGATTAATTGAATTCAATTCAGAAATGAATGTTATTATGATTTTGACGATCCAAAGAAATCGATCGTTATTATTTATATCAATCATATGATTTTATTGACGAGAAAATGTAATGGGACAACGTTAAAATAAAATTAGAATAAGAATGATATCAGATATATAATATCCATGACATACTAAAGTCATCAAAAAGGCCATTAAAAAGACCATTAAAAATGCCATGGCCATTTATCATCGATTTGAACATCGATCTTATTAAATCGATTGATAAAAATCGATCTTATTAAATATCTTTAAATAAATAAAGAAATAGAATCATTATAAATAAATAAGAAAGATTCAATAGACAAATACGATATATGAAATACCAATTATATTAGATTTTAGACAATGGTGCAGTTTTTCATACGTTGAAAAAGTCACTATAATTCTCTCAAAAAGAAAAGTAATGCAGTACGTGAATTTTAAAGAAGTTGATAATAAAACATTTACATATTCATCGTTTTAATTTTGGTTTATTTTTATTATTTATTTTATATTTAAAAAAGATCGAAAAATATTAAAAATAAAAGAAGATAGAAAGGAAAACGGAATACTGTATTTAAATTGTATCACAAATTAAATTTACATTTAAAAATTGATGATATGAATATAATTTTATTTCATTAATTTTTAAATATAATTAATAATAAATTATGTTTAATATTATATAATATTACTATTAACATGTGTGTGTAATAAGATCTAATTTGAATATGATATAAAAAAATATTGTGCTGAAAAAGTTTATATCGGCAAAAATATAAGTAGCTTATATTAAATATGGATAATTACATTTAGTATATAATACATAAAAAAATGTTCTTATTTTCTTAAGTTTTATATATAAGCTGAATATATACTGTGTAAAAAAAATTATGTAAGTTTTTCTAATATCTCGGTAATTAAAGTGAACTTGAAATAGATTCAGAGATAGAATAATGTTGAGATACAAGTAAAAGGTTTCTCCTGATTTTTTTTCTTTTTTTTTAAGGAAAAGAAACGGAAAAGGAAGTCAAGTAGAATTTTTTGAAATGATTCAGTTTTATTTCTTGATTTATCACTTATATCTTTTGTGTACCTATCGATTTTTTATCTATATTACGTTCGAACTTTTTCAGTACATTTCTACAACTTATCTTTTCTATCTATTTGTATTCTAATTTATGATGTTTATTTTCTTAAGATGTTATTTTTTCTATAAGTGGAATGTACACATTTACGATGTATATACTTTTTGTTAACAAAGTATTTTTAATTATTTGATGATGATCTCTTATCTTGCACAAAAAAATAAAATAGCCATGAAAACACATTGACGATAAAGATAAATTGATTAAGTTGACCGATTATCCATTGATGAGTTCTTTGTCAACATTTTATTACTTTATAAATGTATACATAATAGGCATTATCGTGTTTATCAGACATTTATGCAAACTAATTTCTCTTGCATTCGTATATTTTCAAATGAAAAACCCCATTTAAAGGGTAAAAGACTTACAACACAGATTTTCACAATCCAAATGAAATAATAACTAAACATGTTGCAAGCACACGTGTTACACATTGTGTGTTATACATATATATATATATGTGTATATATATATATATATATATATATATATATATACATATTACATATATATTATATCAATATATTTATAATATTTATATTTAACTAAATAAATTTATATATATATTATAATTTATAATATATTTATAAGATAATTTAAAGATTATTATAATATATATTATATATAATGTATATAAAAAATTATATATATGTATAATATATATATGTGTATATATATATATATATTTTGTGTGTATATATATATATATATATATATATATATATATATGTTGTATAAAGGTGTGTATGTAAAAATTTAGATTAACTTAATTTTATTTTACAGCGAATGCGCAAAAGAAAGTTGAATGCTAAATATCGAAAATTGAATGCTAAATGATTTAATTTTATATATCCTTGTAGCTAACGTTGGATAAGAAATTTCATTTTGCAAAAATGTATGATAAAAACAACATTATTTTCGAATCTCAATTATTATGCTTTATAAAATGTGTGAATTGTAAAACGTAATAATGATTATCCTATACTGCATGTTTACAGTTTTTTTGGAAAAGAAGAAAAGAGGAGATGGAAAGAGAGGGAAGGAAAAAAAATAGAAAGAAGAAAAAAATTAAAAATAAGGATTACATAAATTTGAAATTATAAAAAATAAAATTACATGTATTAAATTTACATATAATATAATATGATATTAATTTTGGAATGTAGTTCGAAATAGATATATTTTGCTGTATTTTTACTGAATGACGTAAAACGTATATGAAGAAAGTTTGAGTATAATAAGCTCTTGAATAAATGAATAAGCTTAAATATATTCTATGAAAAATTAAATTTTTATGCAAATTCTGTTGGATGCAGTAGTGTGTGCTAGCGCCGACCTTAAATGTACGACTTAGGTGAATATGTACGCAATTTTATATAAAGACGCATGCATAGTAGATAAATGACTTTATCAGTTAGATCTATAGTACGAGCAACAAATGCGAAAAATCAAATCGAGTTAAAAACTTCTCTTAGCATATTACCCTGTAAGCGAATACACGGGAGAATGCAAGAATGAATGTTGTTTATGCTGTTTGTTTATTCACTCGATGTAAGATTATTTTTATGCTTTTGCACTTGGACAAACTAGAGTATGACAAATTTTAGTCTGCATCCAATCGAATTCGCTCCTATTACATTAAATTTTCAAATGTGCATAATTACTTTATGACTCGCTCGTCAATATTAGAGAAAAACAATACTAACATGCACACGTGCATCAATCGGATCGAGATATATTGAACATCAGAATTCCTAGTGATTGCTGATTTATAAAAGTATCTTTTACATAAAAAATGATATATGTATATTGTATTAATGGTTAAGAATCAAAATTCACGCTTGGATTTTGATTCACGTCGGATGAATTATCAAATGTCATTTTTCACGAAATCATTTCTTTAGTTAATTTCGCATCTCTGGCCGCAATTAGATAGGAAAATTTTACTTTCATTGATAGATAGAATTTTTATTTTATTTTTGTAAACAAATGACAAATTTAAATAACAGTAACACGTTTATTTATATAACAATAGTATAGAATGAAATCAATATATATGTATAGATAATAATTACTTAATGTTACATTCAAATTTTGATGAAAGTACGTAAGTTTTATCTTCTAGTACTTTATTATTCTGTAATGAACCTCCACGTTTTCTTTTATTTTCTTCTTTTCTTTCACTTTGTTACTTTTTCATTTTGCTTTTCATTGTAATCGTAATTTACATTATGCTATACCTGATCGCAACGTATTCTTATTTGTCATTATTGACAGTTCGTAAACGAAATGATCTCTGTAATTTTTTAATTAAATAATTTGAGATATATATATATATATATATAAATATATACATATATAGATACATAAATAAAGAAGCAAAATATTAAAGTCAACATATCAGCTTCAGTGTTGAACCGTCTATCCATGCAACACCAGTCTCCGACAAAATACAATTGAAAATATTTTGTTTTTATTATTTTGTACCTCGTTTTGGCATGCGATGGTTACATTTTTTATTTTGCTTGTCTTCTCGCGTTTTTTTTTTTCGATGGAAAGTAGATGAATAATGTCATTTTTCTTATTGTTTTATTAAAAATGATTAACGTATACTTATAAATAATATTTACGAAATTGTTTTAATATCTTAGATTTATTACAATTTATATTTAACTCACCTGTTGTGCTATCATAGAAAAAAGTAAAGAAAGAAAGATTTCATTGCTTCTATTAAATCTGGTAGCCTAAATAAATTAAAAAGATTAAATAATCTAAATACCGTGACATAAACGGTAAGAGAGAGAAGATTTATTTTTACTATATAATTAAATGCTTGTAACACATACACACACGAGTAACACGTCGCGCGAAGTATATTACAAGGTAAACAATTGTTATTGTTTTTTAGTATGAACTCTGAACAGTGCCTCGTCAAAATCTACGTGAAATATTTTCCACAAGACATTTTCCGAGTGACGTTCTGTAAGGTCTACTGTTTGTATAATTCGTCTATGATATTGTTTGCTGTCTGTAATTACATGTTCTTCGTTAATTCGACTCATAGCCGATTCGTAAAATACTGAAATGACGTCTATGTGGGCAAGTATCGATCGTGACTACGAGTTCTGTGAATCCATGTGTTTAGAATCGTTCGTTGTGCTTCGTCGTGTAAAATAGATTTAATGAAATAATGTATACATTGCTCGCAAGTGCAGTCAACATTTGCCTTAAAAAAATTGAGATCTTCAGAGCGACACTTAACAACCAGGTGGTAGGTCTGATTAATCTTATTGGCGGAAGCTATTCTGCATCTTTGAGATCGGCGCGTTCGGAAAATGTTAAACATAGAAATAGCATGCTGCTTCGGCGTGTTGTAACACATAACGATAACGCAGCTGTCGCATTCGTGTTTTTTGTAGTGGTGTTTGAGATAGCGACGAACGAGATTCAGAATGGCTGCATATTTGTAGAAAAACAAGAAGCGTCATGTAGACTTAATACATGAGAAGCATTTTTAAATGGCACTGCCACTAATTTATGATATAACGATGATTGCGATTTAAGAGAGCAATATTAAGCGATTAACAACGTCGCGTTGCGACATTGATGCTGTAAGCATCGCGGACAGATATATTCTTCGCAATCACGAAGTTGTGGATGCGCTTCAGTATTTTTTAAAACGATATACTATATAACTCCTTATTTTTCTTCTTAGCGTCTATATCTTCAAAAAAATAAAAAAACTAACTTTTTAAAATCAATTTTCGATGAATTTCTCACAAAATTGACGTTAATTATATTATGAAAACATCGAAATTTGGAATATATTAATAATCTCAATTAGCAAAATTGTTTTGTGATGATATCAACTTCCTAATTATTTCATGTATACAAATGTATTTTTATTCATTTGTGAGAAAATTCTTCGCCCTAATTAATTTCTATCGAAAGAAGATACATACAATTAAACGAAAAGAGATACATAGAAGAAGATTAATGGCCAATTTTTTGTGATAAAAACTGGCAATAAATTTTCAAACAGAATTTTGCATTAATGAAGACTTAATTTAAAGATATTATTATTAATCAATTTTAATTGTCGATGATTGATCACGTTTACTATTCCTATCATATATTTTTCTTACAAGATGAAACGCTGCATCGAGTCTTAACTGTCGTGGTTCCCATTTCTTACACAGACAGTTAACAATATTATACAAATGATTCGTCACGATCTTACTTTGATAAAGAAGACGAATGTAAAATATGTTTTGTTCGTATATTTCTTATACACTAAGCACCATCTGTGAAATGATCTACAGAGAGGAAACGTCGTCATAGTATTTGATTTAGATACATTTGTGTATTATGCATATAATCGATAACGATATTCTCGTAGAGTCGTACAGACGTTTCATTAGCCTACTTACGATTAGTGGATTTTTAGCAGTAGAGACTGCAGTCCATATCTCATAAAGATAGGACGCACTTAGGATGAGGGAAATGTCGTCCTTCCGTGATGAATATATACATACATATGTACTAGGTATATTTAAATAATAGAATGTATGTAGACTGCTAGAATATATTTGTCTATTTTACGTACCGTAAGTTAAGATGATATTGCGTATTTTTCATTTCGATACTCAATTCGCATGGAAATCAGTAGTAAAATGTCTCTACACAATTGATGAAAAGAAATAGATCAACATGAAAATTAATTTAACAATCAATTTGAACATTTCTAAGCGAATTAAAAATTTCTTTTTACTATGCACTTACTCGTGCAATTTCACTTCAATTTACGGCACGTACTTGTAAAATATAAATTTTTTGTATATCCTTGTACATGAAAAGTCGCGAGAATCCGGATGCGTGTATTTCGATGCTGTGCGAATACTTTGATGTAAAACACTCATGTTTCTTTGCTGAAAGAAAGAGAAAAAGCTCTCCAAGAAGCAAATGGATAATATTTCCACATGAAATTAACTCATTGTGAATTAACAGACTTTCGATCTCTTGAAAAGAGATGAGATAATTGCGCTAATATATTATCATTGAATCGAAGATATTAGTACTAATTATATCTGAAAGGGAGTAAAAGGGATAGAATTATAAAACCATATGTTTCATGGGATAAAAAAGAGTTTAGCTTTTCACGAAAAGTGAAAAAAAATCGATAATAATTTAATATCGATGTCAACATTTTCTTTTCGTATGAACACATTTTAATTTTGCCACGTTATCGAGATGTGCAATGTCAGTATAAAGTATCATATTTCTACCTTTCCACTAATGCATTTTGCAGACTCAATTTTTCTGATTACGTCATTATAACCGACTGGCGAATGTATAAATTTTAAATAATCTTTTCTATATATAGGTGTACAAAAAATTGTATACCTATGTACTATAATCACAGTAAGTTGAGATTCTATATCGTGAATAATCATTAAAGTACTAAATTCAGCGATTATTTCTTTATATGTATATTTTTTTAGCGAGATCTGTCACCATTTTTCCGATTACTTGCTCAATTCGATGGACATGAGGTCTCCAATGACCTGCCGATAGATAAGTTATGTATAGTTAATATTGACATATTTTCACCGAACAGCTTAGAGAAGTAATTGAAAGAAGGTTGCGAGACAAGGTGATGTCAAGTAAAAGATGTCTGGCGTGATATAAAAATTGCAGCAACGTCGACGATGTCCCGTCGACGATGCGTAATGGACTGTGGACAAGAATGACGAAATCATTCCAGAGTGAAATCCTTTCCGTTTTCTTACGGAAAGTAGCGACAGAGCAAGATATAGACATTTCTAACGACGTAAATGATAGTTGAGAGCAATTGGGCGTAAGACGCTGCTCGTCTCTGTCAGTGAATTAATATGTATATCCTATTTTATCCATCAAACATGGTAAAAATATATTTAATGTAACTATATTGATAGCGAAATCTGATACAGTTTTCTACTTTTTAAAAAGAAGCTTCATAATAATTTCATATATTTCCATCATTAAAATCTTATTTGAGTAAGAATCTTCGCGGAAATTTGGAAAGAATTTCTAGGGTATTCCTTATATCAAGAATCGCGAATAGAGCGCTGATCTCGATTGATAAAACGCTAATTATTACTCTCCGTAATTATTACTTATTGTTAGTTTGTAATTTTTTTAGTTGACCCTATGTTTATTCTGTCTTTATCTTGTAAGCGCCGAAGAGATTTATAGTTTGAGATGTAGAATTAGGAAATATTTATACTGTAAATATACGATATACGGGTGTTGCCGCTCGATCGCGATTACGAGGGACACGACATTTCTCTCGAAGCGTAGAAAATAATGGAGATTCGGCGAAATCGCAAAATTCGATCGCGTCGAATATATTTTTCGAGGGATGACAAGTTTTCAAGAGATTTAACGAAATTTAAACCCCCCCTGCCCCGGTTCGAAAAGTCGAGTCCTTGTCGTGGTACGATCCTGCGACATCGTTGTAGTTGACCGATCACTCTTATCGAAATATAATACGTAAGTTTTTAAATATTAAGATCAGTCCGTAGCTTTGTGGAGATATCGATACGCGGAGAATTATATTCATTATAAAACCCGGCCGGTGTCGGCCGAAAAATCGATCAACGCGTTTACTAATGTGCAAATGTAATTGTGAATTAAATCTCATAACTTAGATAAAGGCGACTTTTAAAAGTCTTCATATCGCTGCACTGTTCTACATAAATATATAAAAATTCGCGTTGAATGTGTAAAAATTGATCACATCGATGATTGATAACTTCGGTGTCAGAATTAAATATTGCGTTATCTCGAAAACCTGCCTGTTTGGACCCAAGATTTCTAATTTACTGGAAGAACGTTTCGAGATGAGAAAGAGTGTTAAAAAAAAAATGTTACTAATTAACATCGTGCATATGCATCAGGCTTTTAACGGCGTTGCGGATTTAGGCACTGTAGAACCCTTAACTTTCGTGTGCCACGTAGGATAGGCCTAACACTCGACAGATCCAATCGTAACAAAGAAGATGAATAATTTTGATACAAAAGCCTCGGCTTTCCAATCTATTGGCTTGATTTCAGACGACGATAGGCGCATCTGATGCTATAATTATCGTCCCGCACGTGCGGATAAAACTGTTAGGCCTATCTTGCTCTCGATCAACATTGTCATTTAAGGTATATTCGTCATGATCATTATATAATATATCAATCAGGTTTACTCTTCAGGTCATCGAGTAGGACGTAGAGTTTTTCAACTTCTAGGTGTTAAAAGGATATTTTATAAGCTACAAGAACATATGCATATTATATCAATATGCAGATATACGTATATATTATATCACGTAAGGGCATTACACGTGTGTAATATATACTATAAATAAATAAATAAATAATAAAATATATATATATATATTCAAATGTACAATTTTACATCGTCGTGGATGTATCGTTATAGATTAATTGCGTATGGTGGCTTCGTTGCATTCTAATTGAAAAAAAAAAAAAGAAACGAGGCCACTCTCGCTTGCTCTTGTACGGAACACACGTAAGAGTATATACATATATAAATATATATAAATATATAAAAAACAATTTGTCATCATATTCCCGCTAAGATACTTATTATGGCTATTACGGCATGGTAATCGTGAATGTTGTGGAGTGGATCTATTTATGAATCCGTCGATCGTTAATGTAATCAAACGTGTTCTGCGTGACTTTTAATAGAACACTTTAAAAATTGATCACGTCCCGCATCTTTTCTTCTTCGCCCATCTTAACTCACCTCGACGTTATCCGAAAAAGATTTCGATGCAACACATTCTTATCTGAATATACCAAGAAAGAATAAAGGAAGCAATAAAAGATAATAGTAAAGATAATAAAGATGACAAAATGAAGGAAGTTTATTTTTTTCATGTAACGATTTTATTTCAACAATTTTACTTGTATGAGATATTTGTTTCTCTTTTTATTGAATAATAAATTTGTAGTATTGATCTTTTTGACATAAGATAAATCAATAAGACAACTTTGTGAGTAAAGAATTGTTTTATCGTTTGCACATCAAATCAGAAAATATACGCGTCATTTAAAAGTTCGACAAGATATCTGGTTAAAAGATATATGTGCGGCGCTATACTTTCTTTGTTGATCTCGACGGAAAATAATAATACGCATTCTCGTTTAAATACATGATAAAGGAATAATAAAGGAAGTAATAATAGATAATAAAGATAATAAATACGGAAGGAAGTTTTCTTTCTTTATGTAATAATTTTATGCAGCTTTATTTAATATTTTATCTTTTTTTATTGCAATAAAAATTTGTCTTAGGCTTAATACTTTTAACATCGTGAATTAGTAAGACAGTTTTATTAGGAAAATTCTATTTTATTGTTTGCATAAAATATTAAATCAGAAAGTACGAACATTATGTAAGAAAAGGGAAATATAAGTAATATACCTTACGTTAAAAAATATGGGTGCGGCTCTCCATGAAATGATGAAAGTGGCATAAAACGATCGTAGCAGTCGTGGCCGAGTGGTTAAGGCGTCTGACTAGAAATCAGATTCCCTCTGGGAGCGTAGGTTCGAGTCCTACCGACTGCGAAAGGTGGTTTATTTTTTTTATTTTTAATAAATGTCAAATGAATATCGATTAGAGAGTGATTATTTAATATTCTTATTTTTTTAGAATAATTTACAAGTAAAAATAGATCAAATGCAACGTAGTGATCTATTTCATAATCTATTTCGTAATCGATATCGCAATGCTAAGAGATATTTGTGTTACGAGTGCGTGGTTTCAATCACAATTACGTCAATATGTTTGCTGCATCAATTATCGATATTTTTTTTCCAAATCGAGATAATTCATATCTACAGCGATAACGGTAAAATAGAGGCTGAAGAGAATTGCAATAATCCAAGGTGAAATAAAAAGTGAACGGTAATCAATCAACGGTAAGTAGGCGGAGGAAGTAATGAATTATGGAGAAGCAACATGTGTAATTCTCAATAACTCAAAATAGGATAATTTAGTAAAAAAGGTAGTGTGTCTGCAATTATAGATAAAATCAGTATACAGATGATTTATCGTAATCGTGTACTATATACATGCTCTATTCTCTATAATATCCCGTGATTGTTCTTACGTAAAACTATTATGTGGCTATTTCTCTGTGACCAATTGAATGATAACAGATCAATAGCTTCTTGACCTCAAAAGTATCACTCGAGTGCATGCGTACCTAGGAATAACAGTGTTTTCTATTCCTATTTGACAGTATTTAATCGCGCGATAAATGAGAAAATATTGACGACAAAAAAGATGAAGATTGCAAGTATCATTTTGTATTTTTTCATTGCGATCAACATCGCTCGGTCAAATTTTTATCAGGAAGCCTACGTCGACCAAGCGATCCAAGGTATTTTACAATCGATTGGTCGCCAGGATATAATTATTAGGATTCAAAGATATGATATCTATTACGGAGCGCAACGTCTGCTCGACGTCGTCACCCGGAACGTGGCAGCGACGTGGCCGTCGCAGGTCCTTGTGTCCGGAGGAATAATAAAATTCGGCTTCCAGCCGAGAGATTTGGCTTCTTCCCGCACCCTGATGATTTACATTTATGCGTCGAACAATGACATCAACGATGCGGAACTGAACTCCCTGTTGAACGACATAAATCTGTTATCCCATCCCAAGCACGTGCCGAAGCTTCTGTTGATAATCGGATCAAACAAAGGTACCTTAAACAGACGGCGCCAACTCGAGTACCTATGGGAAAAAAAGATCTTTGACGTCATTATCCTAGAAGTGTCCTTTCACCCGCAATACTTCGAACCGATTTTCATGGCTGTACACCGTTTCAATGGATTCAATGGCGATTACTCGAACGTGAGCGTATACAAAAACAATACCAACTGGTACCCGAACAAATTGCGAAACATGTACGGCGGCACGTTCAAGGTGATGTTTGAGGAGATACGTCCTTACGGCACTTTGGAAAACGGCACGGTGGGCGGTCTGGCCAAACTGTTCATGAACGCGTTCTCAGGCGCCGTAAACGCTACCGTGGTGCATACGGACGACTTGCAGGAAAACGACATGAAGTACAATGCTGAAGGACTCGTGTACGAAGACTGGTACAGCACGCAGCACGAGCACACCGTTGCGATCGGCGACGACAGGGTGTGCGCGCTGGTTCCGGCGATGCCGGCGGCGAAGGTCCTGGTCGACTTCTGGCGGATCTTCATCACGATCCTGATCGGTTTTCTGCTGGCAGCGATTGTGTGGTGCGTCTCGCTGTTCATGAGCGTCAGCGAGCGAGTTCGCGATCCTCTGAACACGATCAGCCTGTTCCTCGGCATGTCGCCGCTTCACGGAGCCCGCAGTCCCGTGGAGAGGATCCTGTTCGTCGCGGTGATAATGACTGTGGCGGAGTACACGATCATTTTTCAGGCGGAATTGCTCGAGTTCGTGGTGGAGTTCGAGGTCAGCATGCGCGTGTCGACTTTTCAGGATCTCTACAACACGGGGCTGAAGGTGGTGGTCTCGCCGGTTGTGTACAGCGAGCTTGCAACCACCGAGGGCTTGTCCCCCGAGTTCATGAAGAGATTCATCAACTCGGCAAAGTACGAGCTCGAAAATGAGGACGGGCAGGTGGATACCTCGAAGGCGTATTTTACAACCGAGATTAGTGGCAAATTGGCGGAGACTAAGTTGAAACGCAAAGGCAGACGGCTTTTCAAGCTTTCCGACTTGTGCATTTTATCGCATTATCGCGTCCACAGACTCCACATGAGATCGCCTTTTAAAAATGAAGTTAATAACGTGCTGCTATCGTTAGTGGAGTCTGGTTTTGTAGATAAATATGTCGACGATTTCTGGAAAGACGATAAATCGAAACGCAAGAGCGAAAGAAGAGGAATGATTTTGTGCGATCATTCTATATACGTTGCTTTTTTCGTTATTGTCATTGGTCATGTTATATCGTTTATTGTATTTTTAGGAGAGATAATAGCAGGTCGAGTTTTGAAGCACAAACATTTCTCTCTCTCTTTCAATTGCAAGTCAAAGAAAATGAAACAATCGAAAACTAATGCTAAAAATATAATAGTATATAATTAATTTTATGTGGTTTAACATATATTTGCAAAACTGTTTTAAAATTTTAATGCACGTGTTTTGAAAAAAAAATTAACAAACACTATCAGGAAAACATATATGTATACATATCTAAGATCTTAAATAAGAAAGAAATATCTTTGTATTTTTTAATTACATGATTTAACATTTTATATCAAAGCGTATTCCATTGCTTATCACTGTATGGATAGATAAGTTATACAATTATAATATTACAAGATAAAATTATATTATCTTAGTAAAATTAAATAATTAATTAATTGTGTTATCTTCTATATAGAAAAAATTAAAATCAAAACTATGTAAGAATTTTTAAGATTAAGATTAAAAAAAGTGATAAAGTATTATTTGTAAGTATCTAATAAATGTGTGAGTTGATATATGAAGCTTTTTAGTTCAATCACGATTACACGTTCAAAAATAGATTGATCAAAAGATCTTATGTTAGATCATAAATGATTTATTCGTTGACTAAAAGAGAGAGATCCCGCTTGTAGAATATTATCTCATGAAGGACGTATATAGAACAGGCTGTGTGACGCAAGTATAACAAATAAGAGTACGAGTGTATGAGCATGGATGTTGCGCTTCATTCGGCCAATAAAATCTTGCAAAACAATTTGCAATTTACATTTCGCTTAAGATTTGACACCAATAACGCGGTAGAAATGTTGCGCCCAGCAACTGGCACGGCGTCAGTCTGTGATAGCGCACGATAAACACTTTGGGTTTTTTGTATTGTAAAATGTTATTGCGACCTCGCTATGAAGTTTATTTTCCCGTCATGTAATCGATGGATTATTTTTTAATTGAAATAAATAATCGACGAAATAAATTATAAAGATAATAATATCTAACATGTCGGGTAACAATGAGATAAATTGTCCTTGGAAAATTGCCCTTGGAAAATTATTTTAAAAATATAAAGTGATAAGTTTCTACTCGAAGATAACTCAAAATGAAGAAGTTCTTTATCGGGACAATTATCACATTATTACTATTGTAGTTTGTACAAATGGCGAAGTGTATTATTGCGTTGTTCTACGAAGGTATCTACCTTGACTCGACAAACTATCTTGTTTGAAAATTATTGAGCAATGAGTCAGCGGAATAAAATGTCATATAAATGTCAGTGGCTTTTGCAGATACACTTAGAGTCGGTATACGATTGCTGGCTTCGCGCCCGCACAGTGGAAGATTTGCAATCGAGCGAACGTGACTTGTGTTGCCACAAGCGATATCGCGGCGTATCACAGGATTGCTGTTGTCATTTAAATTATTCGATAGCGCGTATCACGTGTTGCATATCACTATCATCGTCAAAACGTGCGTGCGGCACGTGGATCTCTTCATCGTGACTATTATATAGGTATGTCGGTGGCTTTGGCAATATCAACCGTGATTTCTATTTATATGTCGCCCGAAATATGCACTATGAATGTTTTGTCGCGGTTTTATAAAAGTCAAAAGTCACAGAGAGAATATTGTCGAGAATTCAGCGACCTTTCGAAACGATATTTCACGTGAAGTAGTTAATAAATGCAATTTATAGATATTTCAATCTTTCTCTACCTCGATTATATGTCTATTTATAATATTCTGATCTCATTTTTGCTTCTATCTGACTCGCGATTGACAAAATAAAAATACATATCGACTTTCTTGCCAAACCTTCTTCTCGATATTTAATATCAAAATGCAAAATCATCCCTCTTTACACAATTAAGATTAAAAATATCGACGTGATTAAAAGTATCTATCGAAGAAAATGATAACTTTTATTTTTTTAATTTTTTAATAATTAATTATCACTTTTTATTTGAATAACAATTGGTATTTTTTTAATACATAATGTTAATGCAATAATAATTTTAGCCAAAATGATTTAATCTATTCCTCAATAAAAAAAAATTTATTATATATACATATATAAAATTTCAATTAATTTCGAAATGTAAGATTAAATGTAAGACATTCATTGAACTGATACTAGTAATCGTTTTATATAATTGTTATATGTACAGTAAAAAAAATCAATGTTGAAATATGAATAATCGGAGCTCGGAGTGACGCACAAAACTGCGTGGAAGTAGGGTGTCGATCAGGGAGGGAGAGTGTTTGGTCTAACACGCGTGCGTATCCCCGATTTTGTTACCCCCGCTCCAATTTATTCTTCCCTCTATATATGACGTAAACAGGTTGCAGTATACTGATTTTGTCTGTACCCGCAGTAATAGAATAGAAATTCTTGGGACACGTTGAATCATCGTTGAACTTCGAGCTCAGGTACAATTGCCAATAGTCATATGTGAATCGCAGCGTCTCTGTTTTTCTATTTATTATTAATTATTGTTATTTTTAGTAAAACAATATTATTTGCAATTTAAAATTATCATGATAAGAAAGTTACTTAGTGTGTACAAAATGCTATTTCATTGTACTTTTTCTGTATTTATCTCAATATTAATTGTTTCTCAGTAAATCAGTATCGAATAATTTAGAATTACAATAAAAGAAAAAGGTGCAATTTAATGCATGCAATTATTTATAAACAGGAATAGCAGTATAAAATCATTCTTCCTTTTCTAAAAGTAATAGCATCATTTTTCAAAATTGTGACTAAGTATCTTCTGATAAAAAAAATCAATATTACCGCAGGTATTATTCCGTTTTTTGTTTATCATTTTTAATAACAGATCTTCTGATCTCCATTTGAAAAAATTTTTTTCTCAGCTATAATATTAAAAGCTTTACTTATTTATCGGGTGCCGTTTTTTTACTACTAACTGATAAAAATCAGAAGGCCTTGTATTTTCGTCATTGCTACATTAGTCATGCATGATAAGAGTAACTTTAAAACACAGCAGATAATTTTTTAATAAAGAGATCTTTTTCGTCAGCATTTGGTATCGCAAATTGATGATTTGCAAATTTATAAGTTAACGACATTTTAAATTTTAGTTTTAAATAAATTATTTTATTTTTAAAACATCACGTTTGTATTATATACATTTGTATTATTGTACATTTATTTTGCATTGTGTATAATGCATTTTAAACTGTTAACAATAATTATTGAATTGTTAATTGGCAGCCAATATAAGGTTCTTTTCGAAATTCGTTCTGCGAGCGAAATACGAGGTCAAGCGTATACAAAAATACTATGCACGTAATAATCACGTGTACTTAAAGCCACCAGAAAATTACGCTTCACACGCTTATCGTTAAACGCAAGGACACTTATTAATTGGACTACTATATTACTTCATTATTTTTCAATGAATGAATTTGATAAGTTTAAGATAAATTTTTTTTCTAGAAGACACGTGCGCGTGGAAGCATTAATCTTCAGTTACAAACGACTAAAAAAGAAAGATTTTCTACGAACTTTAGGAAATGAATAATTAATTTCCTTGTAATTAATTTTATATATAATTTAATTTAGCGGTATTTTAATTAATTAATTTAAGCTTCAGCTAGAAAGATAAATGATGACGATTGGAAAATTGTAATAATGTAATAATGTAATGTAATAATAACTAATGATTCTCTACTAAAATATCAACTTCAAGTTGCGACCAAGAATTTAATCTATTACGTACATATAATTGTGTATATTCATTAAAGAAACTAAAGAATGCTATATAAGAGTATCGTGATAAAAATTTTTATCTACCACATTCCTATCATGAGATTTAGTTCAGTTACCAGAAAACTTGTCAATGCATAAATTATTTCTTTAAACTATTTATTCTGACAAGAACATGATAGATTACAAGTTTAGACAAACTGAATCGTGATGGAAACATACGACAAAGTGTCAATATTAAACATTACGATCATGATTACTGATATGATTAGTCAAATGATTAAAAAATAAGATAGATTCCTGCTGGTGATTGCAAAGCAAAATAGGAAAAATTGTTCGCTAAGAACGAATCATGCGATAGAGAAGTTAAATAATAATTTATTTTTTAACAGAGAGATGTGAAGAAGGGTAAGAAATAAAATGTTTCGACTTTCTCAGAGTCCTCTCAGCCTTTATCAAATAATAAATAAGAGAAAAAGTACATAAGAAATCACATTATAAAAATAAACCAAGATACGTGACATTTCTTAAATATCCCTAGTCATAAGTTTTTATAATTTAAAACACCTCCGAAACATAATTCAGTCCAAGAGCATATATCTTAATATTTTTAATCATAAAACTATATTTTTAAAGAATGAATTATGGACAATTGATTCACCGAATTTTTATTTTTTACCATTTCAATTTAATTTATTTGCGCTTTGAAACACCGAATTTTTTATGTATTTCGGATTTAATTTCTGACTTTATGTTATATTTTTTTATGACTTCAATATTTTATCTATTTAATTTTTATTTACTAATTACCGTTAAACTCAGACGTAGCTTCTTCTTATCTCCTTTTATTGTTTATTTAATATGTGGACTCTGATGTAAAGGTTGAAACGGATCATTTCTTATAATTCTTCATCTATCTTTGTCAGAAAATAAATTACTATTTAATATCTCTATCTCGCATGATATAATCTCTTCTTTTCAGAATTATTAAACTTTTTGTACGATTGTTATAGGTATAGTTAGTGTGGGAAGTTCTATCAAAGGCTGCACTATGGCGGAATCTTTAGAACATATGCCAAAATCCGACACTATAAGGCTTCGCGATCGTCATATCGGGTAAGTAACATTTACAAATAATGTAAAATGTTAGACGCTCTATAATGCGTTTTAAACAATATAAAAGTATGTCGATAAAAAAAGATAATTGTTGATAATTTCTTTTAATTCCAGACAATCGTGCAAACTGTTTTACAAATCGAATCCATTAAAAATCGTAAGAGCCGAGAAACAATACATGTACGATGAGAAAGGTAATCGATACTTGGACTGCATAAATAACGTTGCGCACGGTACGTACTTTTTAAAAATGAGATAACTCGTTATCATTAAGTTTTATTGGTCTTAATAGCTGCCATAAAAATTGTAGATTTTTTTATGTAACGTAACTCTTAATCGACATGATATAACTCTCTTACAGTTGGCCATTGCCATCCGGACGTCGTACGAGCGGGACAAGAACAAATGGCTTTGTTGTCTACGAATAATCGTTTTCTTCATGACAATCTGGTGATATGCGCAAGTCGGCTGGCATCACTTCTGCCGGAACCGCTGTCCGTTTGCTTCTTGGTGAACTCCGGGAGCGAAGCTAATGATCTTGCTCTTCGTCTCGCTCAGACGCATACGAAGAACAAGGACGTTATCACATTGGACCAGTAAGTTTTTTCCAATGTTATGTTAAAATTAATGTTCTTTGTGTGTGTGTTATTTTTATTATTGAGTTTCACGCGTTATGTCATGAAAATTCCGTCGGTTAACAAGACGAATACGAAATGAACTTCCATTGTTCCGTTCCTTGGATCTTCTCGACATCAATTTACAACGTAAGCAATGCCGCATATGTATCTGGCTCAAATATATTGGATATTTCAGGCTGTGAACAAACACGATGAGAAAATTCACTGCCGAACTAATCAGACCGATTTGTCTTTTGCTTGTTTGCAGCGTCTTACCGCTCTAAATCAGACAGAGATATGGACGTCGCTTTTGGACATCTAGCTCGAGCATGCCGACAGATCCGGGCGAATCGGATGTGGACATCCGATTTTTTTCACCGCGGCGGAATTCGCCGCCATAAAGATCTTGTCGCTGTTTTAGGTGGCGTAAGTCTCACGGCCGACGTATGTGCCAACACGTATGATACATAATCTAGATTTATTTTCTCCTTCTATCGGTGAGGACGATGTCGCTGAATATTGGACTGGACTTATCCGAGAGAGAGAGAAAGAAAAACGAGAAAGAGAGAGGGAGAGAGAGAGAGAAAGAGAGAAATGATAGACGATGGTCTAAATAAAAATATAAATGTAAAATGTAAAGACAAAGCAAAGTCACATCTAGCACATAAGCGACTTTGTTAAGCGTCACTTTGTTGAACGTCCGTTCTAAATTTGTACAAAGTTGCGTCAAACATTGAGATAACAATGTACTCATTACCGATACGTTGTAACAAAACTAGGAAACTGATAACGATAACGATATTCGTACACTTGTGCTCTAATTATTAAAAGTAGCTACGCTGGACTTTGGGCTTTGTCTTTCTAACAACATTAATAGTTCAGGGGAGCTCGAGTCCATATAAATTAATAATTATAATACTTCACGTCTTTATGAATGAAGTTTATGAATGAATGAATAGCCCTTGGCAACTACATGGACACGTGCGAATATCATGGGGATGGGGTCATTGAGCGTCTTCAGCAACAATGGAAAAAAGCTAAAAAAAAGTTACATTTTCAGGAAACTGCTTTTACTAAATAAAATGACACTTATTAAACAATAATCAATAATTCTTAGAGAGCTACATTGTTGCTTTGCAGTGGTTCGAAGAACATAATGACCAAAGAAGAAATTTTTGTTCACGATTATCTTTCTGCTTTTAGCGCTTATCACGGACATTTGACCACGATAATCGATATCTCGCCGTACAAGTTCAACAAACCTAACGGTACCGGCAAAAAGGATTGGGTGCACGTGGTAAACTATCATAAATGCTATTTGTAAATAATTATCGTGATCAACGACATAAAATTTTCTACGAATTACGAATGAATTATTTTAATTTTTTTTTAGAGAATCTTTAAATTAAAATAGAGATTAAAATGCTTTATAATTAAAAACAAAATTTCAAAACAAGAATCTAGATTCGAAAATTAGTTTAATATTAAAATTTTTTATCATCAAAATAAAATTAATTTCTTTATTATGAAAAGATAATTTATTTTACTTGATATTCGTTTACATTATTGAATAATATTAAAATATGTATTTTATAGATTTTATATATCAATGTTTTTTTTCTCTTTTAGGCTCCTTGCCCGGATGTATACCGTGGAAAATATCGCGCCACCGACTACGTTGACGAGGACCTCGGTGTTAAATACGCTGAAGATGTAAAGCAAATCTGCGAAGACATCAAGGCTCAGGGACGTGGAGTTTGCGCGTACATCGCAGAAAGTCTCATATCGGTCGGTGGACAGATTCTGCCGCCGCAAAATTATTTCAAAAATGTATACAGGTACATAAGAGACTATTTTATTTTAATACGTACTGTGCTATACACACGAAGAGACAATATAGCTAGAACAAATACATAAATGGCAACGTGGAAAAAAGGAAATGATGGAATAAATTGATTTTACAGACACGTACGCGAAGCGGGAGGAGTCTGTATTGCGGATGAGGTTCAAGTCGGTTTCGGAAGAGTCGGCACTCACATGTGGGCCTTTCAATTATACGGTGATGACGTTGTGCCGGATATAGTCACACTGGGCAAACCCATGGGCAACGGTCATCCCGTTGCGGCCGTCATTACAACGCCAGAAATCGCTCGTAGTTTTTGCGATACTGGAATCGAATACTTCAACACGGTTAGATTGTTGTAAAGATGTCATTAACGTTTGTAAGTTGCTGAAGATATCTCTCTGTGACAAAAGATATTCTGTATAACTGCAGTACGGAGGCAATCCCGTATCCTGCGCAGTGGCGAACGCAGTGATGGAAGTCATTGAACGTGAGAATCTTCAAGAGAATGCTTTGAAAGTCGGCAACCATCTGATCACAGAACTGAAGAAGTTGGCGAAGCGACGAAGGATCATTGGCGACGTGCGCGGCGTTGGACTGTTCGTGGGCATTGAATTAGTACGCGACAGAATTAAGAGAATACCAGCGACGGCAGAGGCAAAGCACGTGGTATCTAGGATGAAGGAAAAGAAGATTCTTGTCAGCAGCGACGGACCTGACGATAATGTTTTGAAACTGAAGCCGCCGATGGTCTTCACACTCGAGAATGCCAATCATTTTGTATCCGTTCTCGATGAAGTGCTCGAAGAAGTTGATATCGATTTCAATGAGGTGATTCGCATTATGCATTTATTTAAACGCATTAATGATTATAGTAGTTTTTATTAAAATAAAGTCTCAATAAACTATTATATTTTTTAGCATAGTAAAAAAATTGATCTAAAACAGAATAAATTTAAAAATTTTATATTAAATTCCTGATTTATATTAAATTTTATATTAAATTCCTGACTTTCAAAAAATAATGTAATTAAAAACTGTTTCAGGAACTGGAAACCACTACAACTATCATCAAAGCAACGATCTCATCGATAGAAGTCGATAGAAGCACCGCGGTGAACAGCAAAAATTCACTATTTGTTCACGCTAATTAATAATGTATTTCGTACAAAATTGCACATTTAAGATAATTTTAGATAAATAGTATTATTATTTTTAAGATAAATAATATTGCTTATTATGACAATTTTTTTTATAACTTTATCGAAAATATAAATATAGATTCGTATTATATACATATATATATATTTTTTTAGTAAATAAAATAAAATTATTAGTAGGTACTATTATATTACTAAAAGATATTATGTCTACACTAAAAATATAGATATCTTATAAAATATATTGAAATAAATACATTTTTATATAAATGAAGTTATTTATTAATCTCATTTTTAATCCTCCTAATAAAATAAAATTTGTTTCGATACACAAAAAATATACCTTTATCATGTATATGTATATATTAGTATATATTGTTTCTGAGATATATGATTAAATTTTACAATATTTCTATCTTAGAATTATATTTATATATTTTACAATATGTTCAATCTTAATTTTCTTCTTTTGTACTAATAAAATAATAATAAAACGGATCCATTCAAACAAGCAATTGCGAAGAAACACGAATGATTTGCACATATTTATTTAAGCAAATTATAATTTCCGTAGATTGCATTTTTCTTTCTTTGCACTTCTCTTTTGAAATTCAATTTTGTTTCATTTAAACATCTTAATTCTATCGATTATATAATTTTTTTATTCAGTTTTTATGTATGTCCTTAAATTTATATTTATATGCTTGTATAAAGCAATGTCTAGGTCAGGCAAGCGAGTGTGAGCGAGCACGAATAAATAATCACTCTAATGAGTTCATACAGTACCGCCATATTGATGCAGTTTGCAGACTCGTTAAAGCAAGTTTCTTCATGCTTGTTAGCGCTCGTTTACTTTATCAGTATTCGGCTTACAAACGTAAAAAACTCAAGAAAAATTAACAAAGAATTATATAATTAATAAAATTAATGGAATTAAGAAAGTGTTTGAATAAAGAAAAATAGAAATTAAAAGGAAGAAAAAAGCATAAGACAGATATAATATGGCCGAATCTGGAGGATTCAGACTAAGAGGGAAAGAAACCAGACGTAACAAAATCTTCGCAATATATTAATAAAATCATAATTATAATTATATGAAATAAACTATTGTAAATAATGCTATTCAATTTTTAAAAAATCTTATTCGTTTTTATCTAAAAATGATAATGCACAATACAAAAAAACAGATGTTTGTTATTAATATATTAAAATTATATTTTATCTAATATTTGTAATATAAATAACAAAGGCAAAAAATATTTATAACAATAAATTATTAATTTATTGTATTATATAATATATCTGATGTATGAATTAACGAGCAAATGAATGAATATGTTAGAAATGAATATGTGGAAAGTAAGATAAGAATATAAGTTTACAGAATGTGGAAATGTATATTTCATTAAAATAAAAATATATGATAAGATAGATTAAGTTAATAAACTATCAAATACGAATAAAGTAGAGAATGATGTAAGAAGTTCAATAATAATTTCTAATATTTTGGAATTTTTAAAGCTTATTAAACTATATTATAACACAGTTAATCTTTTACAACTAAATAATTATTTAAATAAAGGTAACGTATGTACATCCAGTCACCTACTCTTTTATTGTGTCATATTCTGCATTATATTAATGTTATATTAATGTAAGAATCGCAATATTTCAGGACTTTTTAAAATTTAAAATTACAAAAAATCAAATTCTTGAAAATGATTAGAAATTAATTCGTAAAATTGGTAAAAACAAAAGGAATCATTACGTTGACAAAACGAAACAAAAAATCAAATTCTCGAAAGTTATTAAAAATTATTAAATTTACGAAATTGGCAAAGAAGAAGGAAAATTACATTTTTATGAATTTTAAGAATCAAAGTTATTAAGATAATATACTTAATTTGTAAAAAAAAACATATAACAATAATATTAATTTGCGATTTATAGGAATAGTGGAATTTTGAATATTTGAAGGAGCTTAATTTGCAAATATTTAAACTTTTGAAATTTGACAAAGTATCAAATGAATAAAATTCAATTATGGAATAAATGAAATCTCCAAACGTTTTAATGTCAAAATTCCACTATTATAATTTTCTCTTTTATCTATGTTCTAAGCAAATCTATAAAGAGAACTTCTATTATATCTTGATGTATTACGAATAACTGCTATATATCTTAGAATTATATAGAATTATAAATGCAATAATACATGTATCTTTCCAAATTAGTACATATACATATATTATATATTTTTACGATAAGTTGCGAAATATTATTTATTGTTAGTTATGGTTCTTTGTCTTTATTAAAAGAATAAAAGTAAGAAAGCGTTTATATATTTTTCATAAAAAGAAAGAACTAATTTATTTTCTTGTCTTTTATATCCCTTTGAAAACAATTTATATATTTATACATCGACAAGTTTATAATTATTTTTTTCTGGCAAAATCGCATTTAATCTTTTTCTAATTTTAATAAATTTTGTAGAAGAATAGAATATGTTAAAAAAAAAGATATATATATATTTTTTTTTAATGTTTTACCTGCAAGCTTAAAGGTTGAACACACATAAAAATGAGAAGAAAGGTCTTTTTTATACAAGTTTATCATAATCTAGAAAAAGAAGCTAAAAAAAGAATGCTCTTAAAAATACTGGAAAGGAAATGTTACTTATTTATAAATTTTCTGATCGCGTAATCATCATTAGAAAATATCTCCTGCAACACCGATATCTTGCGACCTGGATCAAAGTTTGACACTTTTAACTTTCATTTTCCATTAGAAAATGTATGCAAGTTCATATTACATCCGCTAACATTTCTTGTTGCTCGCCTTTCACAGACACTTTCATTCATGATAAGCTGCAAAAAAAGGGATAAAAATAGATGAAATTGCCATTAATGACATAAGATCGCCTGTAATCGTTATACCAACGATCTCTAAGTGCCAAGTGGAAATTCGACACGTGCAGAAAATTATCAGTACTCTATTACGAATCAACATCCTGTTTTTTCCTGGTTTCTTTTTTTACAAAATGCGTTAGGTAAACCGTGATTATGAAAAATTATTATTTTTATTACATTTTATGATTAGAATTACATAGGAATTTAACGGGAATACATAGAATACATAGAAATAATATATATTATTTAATGAAATAATATATATATAATAAATATAAAGAAATATTAAATATATATATATATATATATATACAATATTATATATGTATACGTGTATTAATAAATATATGTATATACATATATTAGAGATGTGTATCTCTGCAAAATTTTCATATTAAATATAATTAAAAATATATATATTTCTTTTAATTTATAACGAGACTAGACACGTGTAGTTATACTTTGTATAAATTAGAAAACTTTGCGCAAATGATAGTAATATTTTTTTTATTAAATATTAATTACGTCAGATATATTTTGTTAAATTTCACAATGTTAACTAGAAAACAGCTGAGTGATAGATGTCGATATTTTGATCAATCGGCAAAGTTAATAATATCTTCATATGAAGTCAAAGTTCTGTCCGGAAGTCCGATGACACGACCTCATCTTCATTTTCTTAAATAAGTTGCGGATGTCACAAGTAATTTATCGCGTAGAAAGTTAAAAAAGTTTCACGCGTTCGTAAACGATAGTTTCAAGTTCGTGCGGATGCTGAATCTGTGGCCATCGACAGGTCAAGCTGAGTTGGCATACTCCTGTATATAAATTCAATCAAGGAGAGGAAGCTTTCATTTCGTATTTGGTGCTGGACCACATAACACCATGTGGTTCCCCGTCAGCCTTCTTCTACTTGGTAAGTAGACATCAACTTTGCGAATAGTAATAGTTTTCAAATGTAATGTCTTGCACTTCGATGAAAGTTTCGATATCAATATGAAACTGCTCGATGTTTCTATTGATATAAATCATTGCTATGAATTCTAACTTTCATGTTTTGCATGTATGTACCTATTATTTAATTAAACTTTATGTACAAAACTAAATCAAACTTTTTAAGACAATGTAAAAAGAATTTCATTTCAAATCAAAGGAAAGACAAATTCCAATTATTTATCATTTGGCAATCTTTTTGTCTGGCAGTCGGCGTGGCCGTAGCTAACATTGGACATGGCGAGCACAATCCCTGGGAACCGCAGAACGAGTATCGATACCATTTACGCAGTCGGACGTTGGCAGGTCTTGACAAGTTGAAAGAACAATATACTGGAATTCAATTACAGGGTCTCCTCACTATCCAAGTAAAATCGCCAGAGAGGTTGCTGGCGAAACTTTCCAATCCGCAGTATGCTCGTATACACAAAGCATTACAGCACGGTCCGGAATCTGAGATCCCTGATCAGAATCTGGAATATCGCGAGATGCCCATGTCAGGAAAGCCATTTGAGCTCAAGTTGAAAAATGGAGTGATCCAGGATTTGTTGGTCGACCCTAAAGTACCTACTTGGGAAGTGAATGTTCTCAAGAGTATCGCGAGCCAGCTGCAGATTAACATACAAGCCAAGAACCCGTCAGAAGACGTTCAGATTTCCAACACCGAACATTCTTCCCTCCTGTTTAGAACCATGGAGGATTCCGTTGGTGGCAGATGCGAAGTTCTGTATGATATCACGCCGTTGCCTGAAAACGTTCATGAAGAGAGGCCAGAGATCATACCTATTCCGGGCTTGGGTGAAGGTCAACATATGGAAGTTAAGAAAGTGAAGAATTTCAACAAATGCCAACAACGACCAGGTTATGGTATAAATTCTCCAATGAGAAAACTTAAAAAACCCGATGGACCTCTTTCGGTGAGTTCAATTTTAATTTATAAATTATTCTTATCTTTTATATTTCTTTAATTAAAAAAAACGTGACGGTTGTAATTGAAGATTAAAATGTTAAAAGAGAACTTTTTGGGAAAACTATTATTTCAAATATCGGTGCTTTTCTATGTCCGATTATATCTAAATTACTGCAATCAATTGAAAACAGAATGGTAAAATTAATTGGAGAAAACTTATTTGCGATTATGTGATCGTATGTTACAGCAATTATCCGAAACTCAAATGGTTATCTCGGGCAATCTGAAACAATTCACTATTCAGTCGGTCGTAACAAGGGACCAGATATCTGTTAAAGGAGGATCTGACCCTCTCCTTGGCACTGTCCACAGCATGATGAAATTAACTTTAGTCAAAAAAGACAGAGTGCCCAACCCTAGCTTTGAACGAACTGATTCAGACAACCTCGAGTCAACTGGGAACTTAGTGTACACATACAATAACCCGCTCTCTGATTCCGAAAACCAAAGAGAAAACCAAAGACTACAACTTCTGAACAGTTGGAATTCCAACGAAAAACACACAAGCAGCAGCAGCAGCAGCAGCAGCAGCTCTTCTTCACACAAAAGCATGTCCAGCAGCTCCAGTAGCTCCAGTAGTTCCAGCGAGGAATGGCATAACAAGAGACCTATTTTCCACCAACCTGAAGCGGCTTTGCATCTGGCTCCGAACGTTCCGCTGTTACCTTTTTTCATCGGCTACAAGGGCAAATCTATCCTGAGGTCCGATAAGGTCGATGCGGTGGCACAAGCTCAGAAGCTAATCTCTGAAATAGCTGACGAACTGCAGACTCCCACTCAGACGCTAAGTCAAGATACGCTGGAGAAATACACAATCGTGAAAAATCTTCTTCGGGTCATGAACTTACAACAATATACTGACTTAACGGAGCGCATGCACTGTTTGAAGGAGGGAAAACATCAAGTCGATGTCTGTTCAGTTTTACGCGATGCCGTCACACAAGCTGGAACTGGGCCTGCTTTACTCACTATCAGAAATTGGCTAAAGACTAAAGATTATACATGCGCAGATTGGAGAGTACGCCTCCTCAAAATTCCCAAGGTTGTTCGTGAACCATCATCGGAATATATCAAAACATTCTTTGTAAGTAATTTATTTACAATCACGTGTTATAAGGATCAAGTGTCTTTTAATCTTATTTATCCAATTGAAATATTTATTAAATCAGTGATTAAAAATTATATGCATAAAAATAAAAATTAATTTTAATCTTTGTGATCTCTGTGTAGGAAATGATTTCTGAGCCACGAATAGCCCAACAGAAATGTATACATTTATCCGGGATCATGGCATTTTCCGAACTGGTCCGTAATAACTATGTCAGTCAGAAATACAAATCAGAACTGAGTGTCGGTCCTGTGAAAAGTGGGGAAATGGTCGATCGTTATATTCCCTATCTGGTTCATCAATTGGAACAAGGCTTACTAGAAAAAGATGAAACAAAAATCCAGACAAGTATCATGGCACTGAGTTTTACCGGTCATCCGTCGGTTCTTCCGGTCTTTGAGCCGTATCTAGAAGGCACGAAGACGATGACGAAATTCCAACGTTTCCTAATGATAGCTTCTATGAACCAATTAGCCAAACTCCATCCGAAATTAGTTGGACCCATCTTCTACAAGCTCTACTTGGACACAAGAGAAAGTCATGAGATACGTTCCATAGCGGTACAACAATTTATCATGACCAACCCACCTTTGATTACATTGCAACGCATAGCGAAATACACTAATATCGAAAAGAACGTACATATAAACTCTGTCGTAAAGACTACAATAGAGAACCTCGCTAAAATAGGAACACATCGACCGGAATGGCTAGAGCTTGCTAATAAAGCGCGCAGTGTCAGATATCTATTGAGTCCAGAGTCATTTGATAGCTTTTCAAGAGGATACTACAAACAATTAGAAAACTGGCTTATTAAGGGACTTAATCTAGAAACCGTGGTTAGTGACGATAATCCAATACCCGTATTTGCACGCTTTAGTGTGCATAGCATTTTCGATCGTTCAGATCAGTCTACCTTGGAATCAGGATACATGGTATCGAGCGTCAACCAGTTAATGACTCAAGTGCTGAAGTCCTGGCAGCATTGGAATAAAGAAGACAAAGAAGAAGTAGTGTCAAAATCACAAATTGAGAAGCTCGCGCAAAGGCTTAATATCAAGTCTGGACAGACAGACAAGTTGGAAGGAAATATTTTCGTTAACACGCTATTCGGTTCTATGTTCTATCCCTTCGACAATAATGTATTTGAAGATGCTTCTCATTGTAAGTATTCTGTATTTTATTTTAAAAAATTATATTACTTTTAAAAATATAAATTATAATTATTTATTATTGCATTACAGTGATGAAGAGTTTCTGGAAGAAGTCTGAGAAAAAACTAGAATCGACTCAGATCAACAATTTTGAAAGGACAGTGAGCATCTCAACTGAAACCGGCTTGCCGTTCATTTATAGCATGGAGACGCCAACGGTTATAAAACTTCTAGCTGAGATAAAAGAGGATCCTACCGCCAACCAAAAAAATGGCGTTTTTAAGGTCTTGCTTGCTAGTAAGATACAGAAGCGGTTTGGTTTTGTGACACCTTTCGAGCATCAGAATTACATCACTGGTATTGACTTCAATAAAATGCTGCAATTACCATTAGAGTACGAAGTCAACTTCGACTCAAGGCAGCAAAACCTTGCGTTGAAGGTTCGCCCGAGCTCATCGCAAACTCAAATGGATTCTCAAGTACCATTAATGCACTACAGCGTCATTCCTTTCACAACGCAACAAGATATTCTCGATCTTCAACCTGTATTTTTCGACAGAAACACGCATCAAGTACTGAACTCCAAAAAGCATTCAACCATGCTACAAAAAGACTTGTTTTCTGTCAAAGTAGAATGTGATAATGATTTCATGAACGAAGGAAAAAAATCCTCACGTGACTTAAGTAATGTTGCGAAATTGCAAGAATGGAATAACTGCCAATATAAAAAAGTAGACGTATTAATGAACGTTGAACAACTGAAATGGAGTGATATCCGCATCAACATCGCTTATGAGAGCTCTCACGTTGGTGAGGATGATAAACAATCGCAATATGAACAAGAGGAAGACAATACTTTACAATTCGATATAGAAGATTGGAAACCAAACAGTAAGGACAGAAGGCATCAGATTATGAAAGCCCTCGGCACAGGTCTTAGGTCGGGTAAGGTCTATGTAGTCGACGTAAATTACGATGTCCCGATATTACATGAGACACACGTTGTCACCGTCGGCGTGGTAAAAAGCAACGTGGACAGCAAAACTAGGAGTTATGTTTATTGGAATGCTCAATCGCTGAATTCCGAAGAGCGGACACGTGAATTTTGCTACGGTCAACAAAGACACTTTTCGCCAGAGACTCCTCTAGATTTCGAATATGCGCTCAAACACCCGCGAAGAGATACGATCTGGGGTGACGTAAGATATGGAGTAAGCTGCAAGGAAGGACATAGAATTGGGATTGTCGCGAACACAACGCGAAGTGAGGAACTGACGGAACTGCTAGAGAAATCTAAAATAGCTAAAGAATGTCGAGAAGAAATTCGCAAAGGACATAAGACAGCGCTGGTCTGTCAAAAGGCCATTTCAATTGCCCAAAGGGAAGATCAGCTCGACTTTTCAGTTACCTTATCTGAAAATGTTCGGGAAATGGTTTACTATCTTATCGAAGCTGCAGCGCGTTTCGTATCCAAAATAATACATGTGGAATTAAACCCGCACCGAAACTCTGAACCAAATGTCATCAGTGGAAGAGTAACTTTAGTACCCTACGACGTAAGACCGTTGATCTACATTGCCACTCCGAAAATGGACATTACTTACCCTGCGGATCAAAACAAACCATACAAATCAACCATACAGTCACAACAGCAAGTGGATCGAGCTGGCGCCTTTTTACAAAATGAAATGGAAAAAAGTGAGTTAAAATTTGTGAAAAAGATAATTAGTATTTTTTATTGAAAGTTAAAATTAATTTCATGTATTAATAGTGTATCATGCGTTAATTAAAAAATTAGTTTGAATAATAACGCACAGGCTGATGATTTGGTTGGATTGATTCTCTCGACTTTGTAGCATTTTTCAACTTTCCCGCGAACGCGCATAAATAGTTATTATTATACTAGTTTAAGTAAGGTAAATAACTCATTGTTCCTTTATTGATTTTGTCACCTCGATGAATTATATTTAATTGGGTAAAGGTGTCTTACGAATTATAATGGATTATTCATAAAAATTCCGTAATATAACATTAATAAATTCTCTTTTTCACAGACTCGTGTACTCTTGACAAAGACCGGATCATTACTTTTGATAAGCGGGTCTACCCTGTGATGATGACAGATATTGAACACGTGCTAATGACCACCTATCCGCAACAGGATCCTGATAATCTCAGATACATGAATATTCCGGAAAGCTTAAGAACGGCAGTCCTAGCTAAAGATACAGACGAAGGCAAGAGTATTACCATACTTTTGGGCGCCCAAGAAGTAGCTATGCTGATGAAAGTGAATGGTCGTGTTGAAGCTATAGTCGACGGACAGATAATTGAAGTAACGAAGCAGAAAAGCTTCTATGATCGCACAGGGGAATACTATATCACCAGGCTACCAGACGAATCGCTCCAAGTCATTTCGGACAAACATGGACTCGGCTGTATATTTGATGGAGAACACGTTCGATTATTTGTAAGTAAAAATATGAAAGAAACTGGTAATATTACGTCAATCACAATAACATAGAAAGCATAATAAAAATCAAAATCAATTTGTTAACAGGTATCCGATTTATATCGCAATTCAATACGCGGACTTTGCGGCAACTACGACAGCAATCCCAGCAACGATTTCCTCACTCCTAGGAACTGCATCTTGACGAAACCCGAAGAATTCTCCGCTATGTACGCCTTGATTCAGGAGGATAGCCAAGGACCCGTTGTGGAGAACAAACTAAAAGCTGAAAAAGCCCACTGCAAAGATTCATCAAAACCAGTTCATAGAAACCTTATCAACGACAAATATATGGAAAGAGCGTTGAAAAAACATAACAGCGATCCACATGACCGCGATCGAAGTGACAGCGTTGGACATCGTAAACGCAGTTCAGAGGAGGTTTCATGGAAATCAAGCAGTCATCGAGAGAGACACAACATCGTCTATCGCACAAAGGTTCTAGAAGACCATGATGACAAGATCTGTTTCACTACCAAACCTATGCCATCATGTCGCGAGGGTACCAAACCCACGAAAAAAGATTCAAAGGAATATCGCCTTTATTGCCTACCGAAGAACACAGAATCTTTAGCTATGAAAGATAGGGTCGAGCGTGGCGCCAATCCAGATTTAAGTCGAAAGCCTGTCTCCAGGTCGCATGTTTTCCAGGTTCCGTCCGCTTGCAGCGCCGCATAAATCCAATACCACAGTGTTATACCGATCGTGCATACTTGATAGAAACTACTACTTTCTTTTTTTATTTTCTTCTTTTTTTAGAGAAGGCTACAAATATATTCTTTTAGTAATTGCAGTAATGTAAGAGCAAGAATAAAGTTGAAGCTTTTCAACGTAATAAATTCTTTTTTGCATACCCAAGCTATTTGATAAATCGACACAATCCATTTCATATCAGCATAATTAAAATCATTATACATCTTTCACACCAGTAATCTTCTTTAACGGTTAAACAGCTGCTGAACCTTTATTAATCTTGTCAAAGACTATTCATAAACTGAGATAAAGCTAAGATAAAGCCAGTATGATAAACAAATTTTGATTATCACATTGTTCCGTTTATCTCAGCTATCTATTATCTCGACTATCAAAATACTCTAGGTACATTCTGATACCATGGCTGTGAAGATTTCCGAGATATTCTAATAAACTTAGTAAAGTATAAAACCTTATGATTCCATGGTTTTGCTGTCAGTCGCTAATGACGGTATCACGGAATGCACCTCGTAACGCTGCATTCACAGTTATACAGTTGGTTTGCTCGTTTTCTATTTCGGAGTCGCTTGGTCCGTGCAGCGTGCGGCTTACACGAGTTTGCAGTGCATTCGCATAAAAGAAACTGTGCACATAATATAAATATTCAAGTATAATATTAATATAATGTGCACTTTATGTGTAGTAAAGCCTACAATTTATCGTGACGAGTTTATTGTTCTCTCTGCATCGGTCTTCTGCTTTTCTTGCTGTATTTTCAACGCGCTGTGAATACACCATACAACACTCAATTAAATAGATTACAAGGGTAAGTTTTATGTAGAATAGATACAGGTTTATGAATATACAAGTTAATGATAAAAAGAAAAATGGATCTCGTTAATAAATAAATCTATTAGTTTGCATTTAAATTTTCCGGCTTGTTGTAATAACACATTTTTAAAAATGAATAACAATTTAGAACAACAGTTAGACATCTATTTTATTGTTTTATATAATTCCACGGCATATAAGCACTTAAAATACTTATATTTATATTAACATCTCGTTAATAATTGAAATAATGGATAATTTTCTATTATTCTTTCTCTTTAAAAACCTGACATATACAGCCAAAATGTTGTCCTATTTTTATAGTATTATAATACAACATTTATTAGAAAAATGAAAAATATGACGAATTGTTTAGTAATTAATACAATATAAATAATATAACGATCATTATACAAATATTTTTTAAATATGGAAGAGACATTCAACGCGATAAAACATTATCAGTGACTTATGAACTTTCGCACTCCCTTAGATATTCCACGTCGATATTTGTCGACTAAGTTACAGGAATTATTATGAAAACACTTAAAACGATAACAATTTCCAAGTAAATGTTATGATCTAAGAAGTTTATATAAGAAATCGATGAAATGTACGAACAATCGCTTAGATTTTTTTATTTTATAAATTAAGCATAATTTATAATATAAAATAGTTCCTTTATAATTTTTATCATAAAAATGTTGTGTAAAGAATTATATAAATTTTTCTAATATATTGTAGTGTCTGATGATTAATTCTTAATTATTTTTTGGTATGTGATTCATTTTTATAATAATAAATTTTAATTCGTTCTAGTAGGAACTACAAAATGATTTATTAATAAATTTGTTGAATATTTGATAAACTGAATCATATTTTTCAGGAGAAGTCATTCTTCTACTTATAAATATAATATGTCACAACGTCTTGTTTCCAAGACTCAATTTTCCAAGTATACTACAATTATGGCGTATTACTCCCAATCACACTCGATTATACTACGGATGTACCAAGTGCAATTCTAGAGTGTACAAGGTTAAAATAATTTATCACGTGTCACGGAACAATACAGTTTTAAGTTCAAATAGGAATCTAAATCAATGAACATCGCATCTCACAGGTCAAGCTGACATGACACACGAAGCGTATATAAAGCAGATTGAGAAGAGGAAGTTCTCATTTTGCATTTGGTACTATTTGCGTAATATCATGTGGTTATATCTATCCTTTCTCCTAATCAGTAAGTAGACGTCGATATTCTAAATATCTTTCATTTCTACTAAAATTGTACGTTATCATCATTTCTCATTCTTTAATGTCTGAAAGAGTTTTTCTTATTGCATTTTAAAGTGACTATTGCAAAATTTGAAATTTTTATATATTACTTCTCTTTTTTATTAATTCACTCAAAATTATAAGTCCATTCTCTTTTTAGACCCATAAATTTCTTACTGGTGAAATTAACAATATAATTATAATATTAATAGTGTAATGATAAATTGTATAAAAGTTAATAATCTACGAATATGACTACATCAAGATAAAGATAAGTACATACAGAAGAATAAGAGAATTTTTATATAGATACTGTAGATAAAATTATGCAAGAGATATTTTAGAAATAATTCATTGATTATATAAAATCATAACAATAATTTTGAAAGGAATGATAAGTAAAGTATACAAACTGTATACATATAAAAAAGTTTCCAAACGTATTTAGAACATACTATAATTATTGCAAGAAAAACGCACTAGTAGATATTACTATATAATAGAAATTAACGACTTTTTCTTTCGTAGTTGGATCGGTTGCAGCCGATCACCATCATGCTTGGGAAACCGGAAAGGAATATCACTTTCAAGTGCAAAGTCGGACATTGACGGTCTTAGACAAGTTATCAGCTCAGTTTACTGGGATTCTGATAAAGGGTGATCTTACCGTTCAGGTAATATCGTTAGACACACTACAAGCTGTGGTTACTCATTCGCTGTATGCTCCCGTGCATCAAGTATTGCCAGAAGGTTGGGACTCTGAGATTACCGATGCTGAGTATCTTGAGCTTTCCTTGTCGGGAAAGCCCTTCCAAATCAAGCTCAAGCAAGGACTGATCCAAGATGTAATGGTCGAATTCAATGTGCCTACTTGGGAGGTGAATTTGCTAAAGAGTATCGTGAGTCAACTGCAGATTGACATACAGGGCCGGAATGTGATAACTAGCAGGAATGCTCGAGTACACCAGCCTTTCAGTACATTTAGGGCCATGGAGGACTCAGTCGGCGGCAAATGCGAGGTTCTTTATAATATTAGGCCGCTGCCTGAAGGCGATCTCTTCGAGAGCCCAGAATTAGTACCCTTGCCAAATCTCCACACGGATGGTCATCATATCGATATCACGAAGACGAAGAATTACACCAGATGCGAGCAGCGAATGGCTTATCATTCGGGAATCGTTGGAAAAATAATTTGGAAACCGGGATCTAATGATGGACTTGTTTCAGTGAGTTGGATTTTAACTAACGATTGCTGTCGAGCTGATAAAACCTTATATGATTGAAAATTGTATAAAGAAAAGATTGGCAAAACTTTTTCGCTTCAAATGTGTTATTATTTCTATATACGCTAATTCAAATACACACATGCCTAAGAGAGTAAAACTTATTTTTACAATCGTAAAAATTTGTTACAGAGATCATCTACGAGTCGTATTATCGTCTCAGGCAACCCGGAACAGTTTACTATTCAATCATCTGTGACAACAAACGAAATACTCGTCAGCTCTAAACTTCACGATACATACTCTGGCGCTGTCTACAGTAGAGTGAACCTAACTTTGGAAAAAGTAAACCAGATCGAAGATCCCTACCAGCTTTCATCTCGCAATCCCACGTCAACCGGAAACTTAGTGTACATGTACAACAATCCGTTTTCTAACTTGCGTAAATCACGTCATCCGAATGTCAGCCAAAGTCGCAATTCTAATGAAGAAAGCCGCAGTGATGACAGCAACCCTTCAAGTAGCTCGAGCTTCAACAGTGAAGAACGCGACTACTTGCAACCTGAACCAAAATTGGACGAAGCTCCGGAGAATCCGCTTTTGCCTTATTTCATCGGATACAAAGGCATGAGTATTCAAAAGTCCGGAGAGAATTACGTTATGATAACGGCCCGCTTGATCGCTTCGATAACCAACGATATCAAGTTTACCTCCGTCAGTGATTTAGATGATACATTCGCAGATACATTAAACCCATATATAACTCTGGTTGAATTGATCCGTACCATGAATGTCAAGCAGATAACTGAGATAGAAAACAAATTGTACTCGATACTAGAGACTGATTATCACAGCAAATATGTTAATGAAGAATTCGAAAAATTATTCAAACAAACCGCATGGGATATCCTTTCCAATGCTGTCGCACAAGCCGGAACCGGGCCCGCTCTCATCACCGTGAAAAACTGGGTGAAAAACAAAAAACTCGAGGGCAACCAAGCGGCACTCATCATTTCGCAAATTCCCAAAGCCGCACTCACACCTACTGTGGAATATGTCAGAGCATTTTTCGTAAGTATTTATTATATTAGTATATAATATACATATAAATATTGAAACAACATGTAAATCAAAAGAGCTTTAATCTTTTAAAGCTTTTATTATTCAAATATTTATCTCAGTAATTAAAAATTAATATTAATGTTAATATTAATTAAAATTAATTTTAATGTTCAATCTTTCTGTAGGAACTGATTACTGATGAACAAGTGAGGCAACAAAGCTGTTTGAATACAACCGCACCTTTGGCATTTGCCGAATTGATCCGATACGTCCAAAGCAACAAGTCATCTACCTACTATCCGGTTTACAGTTTCGGCCGTCTGAACTCCAGACAGGACAATATGTTTCTTGAAACTTATATTCCGTATATGGCCACACAGTTGAGAGAAGCCATTGAGGAAGGCGACAGTCCTCGAATTCAAACGTACATTTTGGCATTGGGTAATTTTGGTCATCCAAAAGTACTCTCCGTCTTTGAGCCGTATCTGGAAGGCTGGTTACCGTTATCGAAGTTCCAACGTTTGATGATGGTCATCTCGTTAAACAGACTAAGCGAAAACTATCCGAGGATCGCCAGATCTGTCGCCTACAAGATCTACGTGAATGTCTATGAGGCTTACGAATTACGTTGTGCAGCAGTCTCCATTATAATGAAAACCAATCCGCCTCTGAATATATTGCAGCGAATGGCAGAAAATACTAACGATGAGCAAGATAATAATATAAATTGTATCATCAGCACTAACATAAATACCCTCGCTGATTTGAAGCAACCGGAGTTCCAAGATCTCGCTAACAAGGCACGTATCGCTAAGCAAAAATTGAAGCCTGATTGTTGCACTGAATATTATTCTCAAGGCATCTTTAAGGAGCTAATAGTCGCTTCCTTAAACGTTGCTCAAACATCTACCATTCAAACAATTGGTAGCGATGATAGTAATATAGCTAAAGGCATGTATTTTGATATACATCAATCTATCGGTGGCTTCAATGTACCCCCCTCAAGATTAACGTATACAATATCGAGCATCAGAGAATTGGTAGATATGTGGTATCAGATGCCTTGGATGATGACAGAAGATGAAGTCAAGAAGAAATTGATTATTGAAGAGATTGTTGAAAAGCTTGATCTTAAGCCTGAAGATCCGGAACAGATCGAAGGAAACATCTTCACAGACACCATATTTAATTCAGAATTCTATCCATTCGACAATCATACGATTGAAAGACTCGTCAATAGTAAGTATTCTAAAATTTATGTCAAGAATTGTTGCTTTCGATATTGCCAGCAATAGCAATAAATCATTATTATTGTTGCAGAGTTTGCAGAGTATATGACGTATGTTGTCTCGGTCAAGCCAGCTGGTAATTTTAAAATTGGTAATAGGAATTACCCTAACTTCTACGACATGACACTGAGTTTCCCGACTGAAAGCGGTCTGCCGTTTATTAATACTTTAACGATACCGAAGTTAATAACAGTTAGCGGTGAAGGATCTTATGCTATTAAAAATTCAGAAGTTGGGAGATATGTGGAACTGACAATAGCGGGTCATATGTTAGTAATCGAAAAGATCCAAAACAGAGTCGGTTTCGTAGCACCTTTCGAACAGAGGCACTATATCGCTGGTATCGATATGAACAACCAGATATTCATACCATGTGGTTTAAATGTATCCAGTTGGCTAGGATCTAAGAAATTTGAGATAAAGACATATCCGAAGAGTTATTATCAACACGGCACCGGTCATATGACATTTCATCTTAGCGTCGTTCCTTATACCAAAAGACACGACATTTTATCTTTTACATTTCCTCCCAATGACACACGCATAGTGAACGTAATGGAACCGCATGAAATAGAATTCATTCTAGGCAACTCAATCTTCGTGCTAAAGAGTGATCTTATTGACGAAACTCAAGCCTCGAGCAAATCGGGAAACGAACAACTCGGTGTGATTTATAATGTATTTTACAATAGTGCCGCCCATTACAGAAGATTAGACGCAATCATATTTCTCGCGGGAGCACAAATAAATATAACTGAGAATGTTTACATGATGTATGACGTTAATAGTACGGAGGCAACAATTCCTGAAATAATTGACAAACAGCCGGAGAGCGAAGAGAGAAAGAAACAATTACAGAAGGAAGTCAGCAAAGATATCGATTCTGCTATCAGTTATGTTTATGATATAAGTCTTATTTCTGACGATATTCAACAAGTTTTCACTATCGCTTGGGCAAACAGCCGCTTAGATAATAAATTTCAGACCCTTCTCTATTGGAATATGCAATTACCGAACGACGGAAGAGTCTTTATGGAGTTTTGTACTATTGGACACATACAGACATCGCCGAGTATTCCTCTAAACTTTACAAAATCGATCGAAGAGACACCGAAAGATGAATTTAAACTTGAGATGCGATTTGGAAATTGTGTGAACGGAGAGACAATCAAAATCAAAGGAAATTTCACTCGTAGTGATGATGCCAAGAGGATGGCAATGAAATCCAGCCTAGTCAACAAGTGTCGGGAAGAGATGAAAGAAGGAAACTTTTGGCTGCCAACTTGTCAGACAGCTAACAAATTAATCAGAGTGAAAAATCATCTGATGATGTCAGTAGACACGAACTCGGATAGTTTCTACATGGTTGCCAACAGACTCATTCTTATGCTCAGGAGTCTTCTTCCCCAGGAAAATATGCAAATGTTTAACCCAGAAAATGACAACAAAATTGTCGATATAGATATAAAAATGCCGCCCGATAACAATAATGCACAAATTTCTGTGCGCACTTCAATGATAAATGTTACTTTCTCTCTGACAAACGTTTTTGAACAAGAACTCAGTTTCTCCATTCCACATTCTCTGCAAAAACTTGTTGAGAATTCAGAAGGTAAGTTGTAAAATTTTGTAAAAAAATGACATTTGATAGTAAATATTCTAAATAAAAAAAAATTTAATGCATTGATGGCTTGCTAGGCGTTATGAAAACAAAATAACATTCGTAAGAATGGTAATTGATGATTTTACTTTATAATCACATTCAATCTTTTAAGATTTTTTTAACTTATTATTGTTATAATATAATAATAATCTTTGATAAAGTGTCTTGTAAAATATTACATAAACTATTTATATAACGTTCTAAAAGTGGTTATAATATTAAAATAAATATGAAACTTTTTTCTTTGTGCAGCTGTGTGCGTTCTCGACAAAACTCAAGTTGTTACTTTTGATGATAAGATTTATCCATTGAAATTGGGGAACTGTTGGCACGTGATGATGACTACTTATCCAAAACGGGATCCCAATAATCCCGAAAAAACTTTGAATATACCGAAATATTTGAGAACGACTGTCATGGTACGAGAAATGGATGACGGCAGCAAACAGATGCGGATGATCTTCAATGATCAAGAAATTCATCTGCAGAAATCAGATAATCTTCTCGAAGCTATGGTTAATGGTCAGGTAGTTAACTTCACGCGTAACAGCTACCGAGAAAACAACTTCGAAATCTATCAAATGGACGGAATGATTGTAATTTTCTCGCTGGAGTATGCAAGCTACGCTGTATATGACGGAGAACGCATCCTACTTCGTGTAAGTAAAGAAATTGTGTATAAACCAATTGCGTATAATATAAAATAGACGGCATTTAATATAATCATGTGATATATTAAATTTAAATGTAATAAAATGCGTTTGTTATTAGCCATCCCAAAAATATATCAAAGCCATACGTGGTCTTTGTGGCAATTACGACATGCAATCTGACAACGATTTCATCGCCCCTAAGAATTGCGTCTTGTCGAAGCCTGAAGAATTTGCTGCCACATATGCCCTGACTCAAGAGGACTGCGAAGGACCTGCTTTGGAGAACAAACGAAGAGCTGAACAATCCACGTGCAGTGCGAAGTCGTATCATCCGAGCGATGTCATCACTGACAGAGAAGCTGGAAGAACTCGGAGGAACAGAGGATAAGGCTATCATTAAGTTAACTAAGAAAGGCCCCGCAACAATTGTATTGTTTTATTATTAGACGCTGCAAGAGCTACAAACCTATGGAATAAAAACCAAAAATATCCGTTTTATTATATAACAAAGAAGATGTCTCAACTCAAGTGCAAAACTGAATAAAAATTAAATCGAGGGAACTATCTTCAAGTTGGAAACTTTTAATATTGTTATATTAGCTTCTTTATTTTATATTTATCTAGCTTTTTGTAAATATATGTAATTTTGCTAATTGTAATATCATATGTGAATGTGAAGTAATAAAAAAATTATATGTTTTTAACGATATCATTAATAATTTCTTTTCTTTTCAAAAGTACTACATATAATCAAATGATAGATTAGGATTAAATTAAAGAATTAAAGAATAGGAAATTATATCTCTATTATAAATTAAATTTCATTAAATTTCATAAATTTTGATTAAATCAAAATTAAATGTTAATCATAAATGAATCTTTTTAAACTTAAACTTTTACTTGTCTGAATATAAAATTTTACAAGATAAGATTATGGATTGGACAATTTAAACGAAACTGATTCAATTGGCAGTCCATTTTGTTAATAGCTTCGTATAATTTGTTCGGTTGTATGTACGTGAGATTTTGATGGGAGCACTTTCCGGAATATTTATTTCTTTGCTGATGACCTAAACGTTTATTTTTTATCATAATTCTACTTTCCTCTTTGAAATGCTGATCTACAGAAAGAAAACAATATTTTAATAAAATTGTGAAATGATATGTACTTTGTATGAAATTTTAAGATTATTTTATCATAAAAATTATGTAATTGATTTAATATATTAATTAATTGTACTTTCGAAAATGGACACGTTTTCAGCAAGTAAACTCTTCTCAAACTCGCGAATCTCTTTCTCACATTTCTCAAAATAAGTGCCACGAAAGATTAAAGTAGGTTTACGAACGAATTGACAGTCTCTACAAACAGATTTTGCTTTTGAGATATATTGATTGTATTCGAGACACTTTAACATTTCTTCGATGTACACGAAGCGAGTTTTGTCAATTCTTGTGATAACACCTGGACGGCACTTTGTTCTCAACAGATGATGCAGCTTGAGGAACGTAATGTTTAATCAATGTTTAGATATTTAATTACATAATAAATTAAGTTTTTTTATATATATGTACGAATTGCAAAGATATAATGTCAGGACTTATAATTAGCCTAATTATTTTACCTTAAACAAGATAAATAAAATCCAGAGCATCGCTTCTTGTTCAGTTACGTTTTCGGCATGCTCGAGTTCTCCTTGTCTAAATCTACAAAAAGACCATTTTTATTGTTAATATTACGCACAATAAGATATAGGCGAGAACATACTTTCTCATATTTTCTAAAGTTTTATTGTTCTTCGTATAGACGTTCCTCAACCATTGCTGCAACTGTAAAAAGTTTATCTGTGTCTTCCTAGACCAATAGCCTCTCCAAGCGGCTTGGATTCTCGTTGCCATGTTATTGTAATGATGTTGCCACATCTGGTGAACACGTTCGGCTAAATACCGATTAATGAACATCCTGGCGCGATAACCGCGCCAATGACTTTGCAGAATCATTGCTTTTTTGTGAAGTTTACGAAGATGATTACGGGTAAGAATACCGCGAAACCAAGCCTAGATATTAGAGGTTTTAGATGTATATCTATTAATATATAATACCGCATTGATACAGCTGGATAATGACTAACCTGAATCTTACGAGCCGCGATAAAATGCAAACGTCTCGATGATTCGGCCAAATCATGTTTAACTTTAATTGCATTTCGCAGTTCAACAGGATTAACCGCAAATTTTAACAGCGACGCCATCCTTTTAATATATTCATTTACATAGAAACTGCTGTTTAATAAGTTTAAAATATAAGTATTTAAACAGCTTTTCACGCTTAAAAGAGACATGTAGGTCTCTGTATTAATTTCATATTCTGTTTCAGCATTTATTTCTCAGCATTTATCCGTAACTTTTGTAGTGGGCATGTAGATTCTTGCAACCTCAAATCCGGTTAAACCACTACGGCTTATCTAAATAGTTCTCATGAAAAGGAAACCATAAAGGATACTAATATAATATAATATATGTATAAAAAAAAGTGCGGTTTATTGTAGCGTAACTCACAAAAGCACACGTATTCCTAGCACATGAGTTCACTGACACATGAGTTTATTCGTATGTTTTTTATTGAGGAAAGATTACATGGAAAGGAAACGAGAGTAATCACATCTTGTTAGACACATCTAACAAGATGTGACTACTCTCGTTTCTTTTCCATGTAATCTTTCCTCAACAAATTTAATTTCAATGATGATAATAACCGCAAGGAGATATAAGAAATGATTTAAAGAGCTTGTTGATCTTTATTTTCGAATACAACTGATTTTTAAATTGTTATCGCGCTCTCTCAATGTAATTTAAGTTTTTTAATTTTCTAGTTAGTTCGAGTAGTCATTAATGTACCATGTGTATAAGAATTACAATAAAATTCAAACCAATATATCAAAGCTATAAAGATTATGACTAACACAGACATACAAGCTGACGTTACGATTGCTATCTTCAGACTACTATTTTTTTTTTGCCGAGTCCTTGACACTACATGGAAGTCCCGCGACTGTAATAAAAATATTCACAAATGTTATGTATTGCAACGGACAAGCGATTGCTACTAAGTTTACTGAAGTCGGTGAGCTGCACGACTCAACATTTAAAATTAATTTATTTCTTCATTATAGCCATTTATAATTAAAGCTGCGTGCCAGAGACTACGTTACATATTACGATTATTCGGCGCAGGGACGTTTCTCATTATGCAGATCATAAACATATAGGAGGTTGTATTAACCGAGTTATATCAGCGATTTAATACAATATTTGCGTGAATTATTAATATAAATCGACAAATTTTAATTAATTCGAAAATTAACGGGAAATATTGTTACGATTGTTACAATTTATGTTCTTGATTGATGTGTCATATTTTACGTTCACAAAAAATCCTCTCTATCGAAACTATCGAAAGCCTATATGAAAAAGGAAGAAAGACGGGAGGAAAAAGGGAAAATATGTCGAAATTTTCTCACCGAAATTTCGAGGTTCTGCGTCTTTCGGATGAGTTCATCCAACCTTTCACCTCTATCAATCAATTTTTGGACTCCATTCATCAGTATGCGACGTACCTCAACTAATTCTTCCTCTAGCTTTGAGGTCAGATTTTTACAACCGTTACCCTGATTATATTCTTCCTGAAATAAAATGTTAATTCCGTTCTTCATAATATATATCAACATTTTTACAATTTATTTATATAAATTTATCCGCAATAGTGTCATTTATTTCAAAGAGAAGTCATCATAGAATCTGAAATTACAAAAATATCTTGTGCTCTAGTTTAACTGTTCCCTATTATTAAAGGTAATGAGTAGCAAAAAGTTTGAACGTACTTAAATAGTCATAATTTTAAATAGTCATATATTAATAGCCAATCATAAATTACTTCCTTTTAAATTTACAACGCTCTTCATAAGTATTGTGTCTTTTCCTGCTATAAAACCGTTTTATTACTTACAATCATTTTTTTTAACGGTTTCGACAGTTCATCTTCTGCGAGATTAGTTAGATTTTTCGATAGATCCGCCAACGGCAATTCTTTGTACACGCTTCGTAGTCTTTGCAGAAATATTTGACAGCACGATTCTATCCATATCGCTGATGAAGGGCAATCCACTTTCGATGTCAAACAGATATAGTAAAGTTCCCCAATCAACATGTGTACTGTGTACCTATGAAAGAATTAAATTTTAACTCGTTGCAGCGTGGATAAAAGAAAAACAGTAATGAGCCACGTTAATCTTATCGTGGGTTAATTAATCCATTGCGACCTATTACACTTATTTAACGATTTCAGCAAATAGCATAACAAGAAAAACTGTACTGCTCGACACTCGATATATAATCGATATATATCTCATAATTTAATGCGGTCCTCTAAATGAAAAACAAGTTTAGCTTGCGAAATTTGTATTTTTGCCGTTTTAAATATATAAATCTGATTATATTGTTTCTTTCTTATTACGTGACATTTTCAAATTTAAATTAGCATATTATTCTTCATATATAGTTATTATGCGCATGACGTCTAAAATATCTTACCTATTTTTATCGATGCTGATTTTGTCGTCCTCGATGGTTTTCAAGCCGTCGACGGTACCGAGGACGATAGAACGATAAATCGGATTTGCATCCGAAGAATAATCTGCGATAATTTTGCAACCGGCATTCTCCCGCAAGGCCACCATAGCGTAGTACACGGTCCCGTTCATTTCAGCCGAAAATGGAGAACGCATCAAGTCTGGATGAGTGACCACTGAGTTGTCTGTTAGACTATGTATCGTTCGCAGATGCCAGAGGCGGCGAACCAACGTTGCCGGTTGTTTATGCCAATTCTGATAGCCCAGTGAGTAACGAAAGAAATTTCGATAAAGCTGATAACAAGACGTACGTTTCATGTATTTCGCGCGCTACGCGGACCGCCAGCGAATGTTGCCACAAGAGGCAAATTGCATACACCGATCAATTAATTTTCATTATTTCCTGAATTGACAAATGTTTGTCAATTTATTATACATAATTTAACTAATAATTAATTATACAAAGTGATTACGCAGGCACGTCGGTTAAAAACAACAACAAAGATTGAATAAAAGAGACAATAATTATTTTAAAAGAGTTAAAAAATGATTCCTATTTATTCAAAAAAATTTAATTGTCTAGAAAATATTTATAAAATAGCATTATTATATATTCACCCACATACGTGCGTGCACGCGACGCGTATACATAATACATTCATAAATTTAAATTTAAATTTATATTCGATATCTTATTATAATGTATATTTATTTAATAGTGCATGATTCACGACCTTTAATTTTTTATTTTTGACTCTAAGTTAATTTGACTCTAAATCGTTGATAACAGAAATTAAATAATAGGATATAAATAATCCTTAATTTATTCGATACTTTATGAACATGAAGCCAATAGCAACTGATTCTCAGTTTTTGATCAAAATCTCATTGATTTTCTGTAAATTTCAAAATTAGATAATTAAATTACTTCTTCGTTAGTATTTATCCTTGGGTTTTTATCTTTGTTTACGGATGTTTATCGAAAAAACGCAAGGTTTAAAATAGTAATATTGATGACTTTATTATAAACGCTCTTCGTATTTATTGTTATTATAATCATACTAATTGCTTTGTTTTAACTTACTCATTATGGTTATACATTATGATTCTTAAAAAGATATTATCACAATTATCCATAGTACATATTGTATTTTCTAATAAGAAAATTGTCTTATTTGAATCACAATTGTTAATATATTCTGTAATTAAATATAGTATCAATAAATTACCGATAAGCTAATAAAGTTCAATGATGCGTAAAATGAATGTGGATATATTTGTCATTCGTAGCCACATTATGAATATAAAACGCATAATTCGTACTTTCATATTCACATTCGTATGCTTAGATGTTTTATCAGCAGTATTATACAATAAAATGGATTCTCAAAAAATGTTAGCTTCAAATTTCTATAGAAAACATTTCAAATTCATCATGCAATATATATTCTCAGGTACTGTAAAGGATGAAAGGTATATCATATTTTCGACAGCATTTTAACGGCAAATCCCATAGGACTCGGAGCGATTTTTGTAAGACTTCAAAAAAATCTTGTTTACAAATAAACTTTTTATTCACTGTTTTTTTTTCAAATATCTAATAAGGAAGAAGAAATAACAGTTTCAAATTAGCTTTGATAACTCCATTTCTAAATTTATTTAGATCGTATCAAAATAAATAAAAATAGCAAATTATATTATGATAAACAACATTCTATTCCTTTATGACTAATTTAGAGATTCACAAAGAACATCTCATTCCCCCCGTTGATTAAAGCAAACATTAATCTTTCTATCTCGTAAACATCTGTTTCCCTCAGTAATTATTGCTCTAAATTTGCAAATATAACTTTAGTATTATTTGACCGCACAATGAAAGTAGCAGTGTCGTCATTGTAAAAAAAAAACCCGACGGAATTCGTATTCATATTTTTAAAATACTATTTCTTACCGAAAGAATATCGAACAAATGTCAGGCTGCAAGAATAGTTTCGTGCTGTCGTTATTTACAAATTCTCTCATCCTGTTGCTGACAGAAGCGAGAGAGCGTTTGTGAACGACGCCGCAAGCCGCATGTGGAATTATCGCACGTAGTTCTCTTGAGACACGACAAAGGCTATTGACTTGACGTCGAGCAGAGGGAAAATAAAATTCAGAACATCGTCAACCTGTTACCGAACGATTCACTGTCGACGTTCCAACTGATTGTGAGTTTACGTTACATGCCGTCAATCAAGGTTCATGCATATATATATATATACATTCAGATATTCTCATATAAGTGGAAACATCGTAAGGGAAATAAAATTGAGGATTTAATATCGTTTAAAGTCAATTGCAAAAGCTAGTGTTTGTATTACTTGAAATCAATGATAATGTAGATATCCATATACTTTTTCTAATTTTATCGACAAACTGGAATCTCTATAGTAAAGAATTTTTGTGTCGCATGAGGCCCTAAATTTTTGTAACAATAGAAATGGGAAGTAGGAGTGAGCGATCACTAACTTGCTATTGTTAATCAGCTTTTCATTTTTCTATAAAAATATCATTCATATAAAAATTACTTCCGTGAACGTTTGTTGACTCATAACTCGAATAAAGTCTACATTTAATTATTTAATTAATCCCTCTCACAAATCACATAACACAAAATTTTTCCGACGTGACTTACTAAAATTCCCACGTTGGATTTTGCGGCTGGACTGCTTCGAATATACGAGACGTAGATGAAATATGACTTTATGGCTCGAAACAGGGAAATGCTTTTCTCGCATAGACCGATTTGAGCCATAACTATTTAATTGTTCCAACCTGCAAAAAGTCGATAAAATTAGAAATTACATTAGAATTATTATTTAAATTTATATTTAAAATTTGTATATGTGCTTTATTAAATATAGATCATAAATTGTTCGTTAAAAATTTATTAAGTTCTAAAATGAACGCGCGGTTAAAAATGCAAATTTTGTAAAATTGAGAGAAAATTAGGATTATTCTCTCTTTTTCGTGGATTAACATTTATTACTACTATTTCTCTTCTTAATTAAATTATACTGATCTATTTTTCGTCACTATCACGGAATTTTTATATTTCACTTACGGACTCTCTGTCACGCAATTTGGTCTAGCGTCTGTTAAAGAAAAAGTATTCAAGTTACCTGCGATCAAAGCATAAAGAGAATTTTAGAAAAAGCAATTTGGCTACATAATTCGCGTTCTTCAATATTGACTTTATATCTGCGCTTCTCATAAGAATTGGATTGATGCAAAAAGTCACATTTGTCAAACAAAATTGAAAAGAAGATTTCAACAAAATTAAAATAAAATTGCTGTCGCGGTTTTTACTTTATTTTTTCTTTCAGGAAAGAAAATTTTCGATCTCTTTTTTGAAGCATTTTGGAGCGTTTCTCGATTTTAAACTTAATACGAAGGTTGATGGAAAAACGACGGCAGACGACTTTTCGCATCGATCTGACAGTACATGACTACGATATATGATGCAAATAACGAGCAGCTGGTGCACAAATGTGCAAAATTCAAATAGCAAGCGATAACGGAAGACTAGCTTTACCAGCTGTCGTTTATGCGGAATAACTACCAACGTCCGGATAGAGTCATAATACTTTACGATCTCTAATCATTGGTCTGTTCTACCGACATGCAGGCGCATGCAAGGTCGAGCGCAAGGTGAGATACTGCTTGCATTGTGATTGTAAGCTTTCCGTCGTAAAATCCAAGTAAATATGATGGATTATACAAATGTCCGTCTGTGTAAAGGTCTCATTTCGCCAAAGAAATAGATAACGTCTAGCAGAGAGCACAGCGAAGAGAGATCGAGATGCTTATTTTCTGCGATTTTTAAAAACTTGCGTTTTTGTTTCATCTAACGTTCGCGACGCGCACGACTACTTATTTTGTTAATATGAATAGAATAATTAATTTTCATTTGATATAAGAAAAAAGTTTCAATTAGTAATAACAAATTACAAAATTTCAAGAAAAGAATTTTGGAGCAAGTAATTTGCCGGTTAAATTAATCACTGATTAATCGGAATTTAATTATTCTTAGAGTCTCGCCATTAATATTAATCATTCCGTCAAGATTTTAAGACATTATGTTTGCTTGTGTTGGTTGCAGAATAAATTATTAAGTAATTTAATAATTATTATTTGTTTATAAGGTAGAGCGTACAGCACGAGCGTTTAGCACGCGTTCTAAGAAAAGCGCAAGTGGTGATTATAAACGCATTAATCCATTGATCGAAATTAAATTTTCATACATGTGCGAAAATCAAGAGTATATATCTTCAATTTAATCTAATCAACATCCAACATAAATCGAAGAATTTTTATTATTCAAAGCATTTTTGAAGATTTAAAAAATATCTAGTTTGCTGATTATAATTATGCACTGATACGAATGCTTAGAGAATAACGCGAAAGTTCACGGTCGAGTTCAGTTTGATACAGGATTGAAAAGGATTAATGTAAAATATCGCATTGCGAAAATAAAACGCGAGAAAATCGGATTGTGTAAAGACTGGTTCAGAGTTAAGATTTAATTGTAAGGAAAAAAATATGAACGATTCCCGCATATGATAATGCATCGCACGCGATGCGATCGTATTTCATTACATATTTATGATTTCCAACAAAAAAAAACGAGAAACTAATTAGTCACTATGTAAGTCTCGTTGTTCTTTAGCTTTACCGTTTTACACGCGAGTGCCATTGAGAGCCTCATAAACATGTATACGCATATTTAATTATTAATTTATACTTGGAATTTATACTCGGAAGATTTCTGCTTCCTCTCATCGAGAGACCTGAAGCACGGCAACCTTTTTTTCTCGGACCTAGACGAACAGGTCTGACCGCGGACAGTATCGACGAGGGGGACCCGCGATCCGCGGGGACCACCGCGGCTCGCGCGCGGCCGGTGGCGCCTCCGCTATTCTCCGTCCGCGGGTGGCGGCAGCTGGTGGCGGCGCGGCCAATCGGCTGTCTCGAATGATCGCTGCGCGCGGCGGACTGCGCGACCGTCCTCCTGCCCGCCGAGGAGCCGTCAGTGTGCGCGCCGCGGAGAAGCAGAGAGACAGACATCTTGTAGATAAAATTTAGCGGCGTGGTGCCTCGACCGCGAGTGTCGGTGTTCGCGGGTACGTGTCGCGGTGCTTCGTGTCATTACGGTGTCTCGGTCAGCGCCGCAGTCATCGTCGTCGTCGTCGTCGTCGTCGTCGCCGTCGTCGCCGCCGTCGCCGTCGCCGTCGCCGCCGCCACCGCTGCTGCCGCCGCCGTCGCCGTACTACTCCACGTCGTCCTCGTCGCCACCTCCACCACCGCCGTGGCCGTTGCCGCTGTCGTCTCGATCGTCACCGTCCTCTCCGTTTTCCAACTACTGCCCGTAATCGTGGTGTAGTGTCGCGCTCGCGGGGAGACTCGCTCGGCACGGAATCGCGGCCAACTTGGTTCCTGTCAACCGAGCTGTCGTCGTCGTCGTCGCCATCTAAATCGGCCATCGTCGCTGCCGCCACCGCCGCCGTCGCCACCGCCGCCGCCGTCGCTCGTCGTCGCGCGGCTCACGCGTGGTCCAGCGATCGCGAAGCGAGCCCGCGAGCTCGCTAGGGCCCTAGACGGGGATCTCGCCCCCTCTCCCCTCCTCCCGCTCCCCGTCGCTCGTCGATACTCGCGTGCACCCGCGCGAGTGCACGGTCGCGCCTACCCTCCTCCCCCCTTCCCCCCGGGGTGCGAGAAGGGGACCGCCCTGAGAAGGAGACCGAGGGAGTAGAGATCTCACCCGAGAGAGAGAGAGAGAGAGTGAGAGTGAGAGAGAAAGAGCGAGCCGTCTCCCCCTTTCTCTCCCCTTTCCCCTTCGCGTCCTCGGTGAAGCCTCCGTGAAGAACGCCCGTGAACAGTTCCTAGGCACCGATGTGCCGCGCCGTGCGATAACTTCCGTCACCTCCCGCCACCCTCCCTCCCTCCCCCCGTCCGCCTGTCCGACCGACCGACCCCCCGCCGTCCGCGCGTCCGTTCTCTCCCTCCCGCCGGCGTATTTCCGTGCGCGCGTGTGTACATGTGTGTGTGTGGCGGCCGCGCCGGGCTCTCGAGGTGAAAATACCGCCCTCTCCTTCTACCCAACCCCTCCGTGTATAATACGCTGAAGGTAGCCGCTATCTCGCGCGAGTAACCAGCACGCGGGACAAGAGGGAGGAAAGGAAGGTGGACGACGACGAGGAGCCAGGAGGTGGAGAAGGGCACGAAGCGTAAGAAGGAGAGGACGAGCAACAGCGCGAGAGAGAAAGAAGTGGAGGAAAGCGGAAAGGAAAATACGGCGCGGGCGGAGCGCGGGCGCGAGCGAGAAGGACGACGCTACTGCTGCTGCTGCTGAGCAAGAGCGAGAGAAAGAGAGAGGCAGGCGCCCACTCGTCATTTATCCTAATACAGCATGACCTCCAACAACTCGCAGAAACTCCCCACGACGGACCGAGTGATCAAAAGTAAGCCAACAAATGATAAGCCTAGCATCGCGCGAGCGACGCGGAACGCATGCTCCCGGTCCGTCCGGTCGTCGCACGAATATGCCATGACCGGAGTATGTGTAAATGAGAGTGCTTGCGTGCGTGCGTGACCCCGCTTTTCCGGCTCCCTCGGTCGGTAACGTCACCGTCGCTCGCGCGCCTGCCTCTTTCCATCTCTTTGCTGCTTTTTTTTTTTTTCAACGTTTCTTTTTTTCAATTGCGCCGCGATATCGCGCGCGACGTGAGTCACGAACGTGGCGTCTGTCGCACCGTTTCTGACAAATTTCAGCTGGTAATTTCGAGAATTTGAAGACTGCGAACGCGCCTTATCGCGAAGGATTCGCCGGCGCCTCGTGCTCCGATCCGCTCGCTCCGGCGAGCGGAGTAGGCGCATCAAAACACGCCGCGTGTCGTGTACGCGATTGATTTTCTGCCCGCCTGCCTGCCTGCCTGTTCGGCGGCGCCATTTCTATCGACCTGGTCCGGCGGTGCGGCTCGCGTTCTCACGAGAGCGACGCGAAACCGCCGCCGGTGCGAACCGCTCCACCGCGTTCCCGCGAGAGCCTCTCCGCGGTGCAACGCGAGAGATCGACCCGCGTTCGCGGTCGGAAGCTCTCCGCGAAACTCCTCGATCCTCGGTGCAGCGGCACTGGCGAACCTAACCTCCTAACCTCGCGCGGCGACCAACCCTCCCCTCCCCCTCCCCCGCCATCTTCCCTCCCTCCCCAGAGGTCTCGCCTCCCTTCTCCCCGGAGATCGCGCCGCTCGGCCAGCCTCGTTTCCGCGGGATCGAGGAACGCGATCGTCTCGAGAGCGCGCGCGGCGGCCGCGCGCTTCTTCGTCTTCTTCATCCCTGTTCGAACAGCTGATGCGTTACGTAGGCACGCGTATGCAGGCAGCGAGGCGTGTACGTGCGTGCGTGCGTGCGTGTCCACGGCGTTAAAGACGTCCGCGTTAAAGAGGCGATACCGAGTCGACACGAAAAAGTATCAAGTATCCGCTTATAGACGTACTTGTTGCACCTTGCATATTCGGCGACCGTTTTTCTCCCTCCCAGAGTGTCGAGGCCTAGGGCAACGAAATTCGGCGCCACGCCATCGTCGGGGGGACGCGGACGGTAAACTGGGTGAAAGGGCCGGGGCGCCACAATGCGTGTCACCGAGAACAAGCGCCGAAAATGAGACCGGTTTAGGACGCAGCACGGGTTCAGGTGGCACCTCGCTGCTGGGTCGTTGACCCCCTCGCCGAATGGCGCTCCTCTGTTTTCGCTCGGCCTTTTCGCCCTTTCCATTTAACCCCCCCTGGGTTTTTTTTTTCTCCCCCTTTCGGCTACGACCTGATCGAGCGAACGTCCGCGGCGTCGCACTTCCGGCTTCCTACGGCGCTAACGTTGACGCTCCGATTCCCGAATGGGTGAATGTAGGTCACGAAATTGACGAAACGGAAGCCGCGCGCGCGCGCGCGCGAACGGCTAAATATTTTAACATTATCGGGAGATGGGCGCCTTCTTCTTTTTTTTCCCTCCTTTCAACGAGATCCAAGCTGCGCGCAGTATAAATAATGTTTAATCGCCTGTCTGACTTGACGCTTTCAAACACAGCGGCGAGGATTTATGCGCCGTCGTTTTTACGTCGCGCGTTTATTCGCCGCGAAGTCTTACTCATCTTGTTTCCGCCTCGAGTTTGTCTGAAAACGGCGGCTTAAGCGGAATCGTACAATTTAGTGGCGTAATCCGATGCCCGAGCGCCGGATAATCCGTGCTCCAATAATACTGATTATATAGATTAAGAGATGGATGCGTATCAAAGCATGTGAGGGAGAAGTTTGGCTACACACTTTGCAGGAAACAAGATGAAAACGGATCGATCGTTTTTTGGAACTGGATTCAGAGAGTCGGTTGTGGCGTTCGCCAAGGTCCGAGCGTGAGTCTTTGCGCGCGAGGCTTCCCTCTTCCTCCGAGATATCGGGAAAGGTTGAGAAACGCTGAGCCATGTGTACATTAGAGAGAAGGTCGTTTTAATTCGTGCCATTTAATGCGAGTATACGAGAATCTCGAAATCGTTTTAACGCACGCTCACCGTAATTGGCTTGCAAGGGGGTGTGTAACTCTGTCGTCGCGCGCGCACAGCGGGCTCTTTGTACGGGAATGCTCGCGGCTGCGTAAATAATGTTTCACGGTCATAACTCATTGTCACGACGTGAAAATGTCGTAATTTCTGGCGCGTCTCCAGGAGCGCCGTGGGCCTTCGACGATCGCTGATCCGCAATCGCCAACTTTTCTACGTCCCGCCCTCCGTTTCCACCTTGCCTCCCTTCTTTTTCTACGCTGAGAGAAAAATATAGTTATTTTTGGCCTCGATCACAATTTTATGATATTTCTAACGATAATTATGGTTAGCGTAAGTGCTGCTCTACAACCTAGCTTTAAGAAAATATTTTAGTTCTAATCCATAATCATAGTTGATTATTCTCCTTACATTCGACTGCGATTGGTCACAGCTTACGGCTTAGAGTTAAAATATTTTCTTAAAGCTACGTCGTAGACCAGTACTAATAATGCATACATCATAGTTAAGTTAATTATATTTATTGTTAGAAATACATATAAAATTATGGTTGAGACTAAAAGTAACTTTTTTTCTCAGTGCAACGACGAGAAACGTTATTCGCTCCCCCCCGTTTGCTTCTTCTTTTTCTCTGCCTAATCACGGGTATCGCAACACCTCGGACGCAAACGCATTAACGTAATCTTTCGCGGTAAATGCATGCGCCTGCCTCGAGGAACGTCGTCTCGCGCAAGCACGCCTTCTAATCGTTCCACTCGAACGTGCTAAATCGTAAGGAACGATCTTCGGGCATGGCTTATCTCGACCTTCCTTGAGACGCGAATAAACGGAGTATCTACCACCGATTGGTGCTTCGCTCGCGTTATCCTTTCGCGTAACTTCGAAACGTCGCTTGAACGAGCGCGCGCGCGCGCGCGCTCGCACTCGCCTCTCGTCGTAATTTATTCCGCGAACGTATACTCGTAATTTCGATGTTTCGCCACGACGAGATGCGAGGATATACGTAGGAGTTAAAATTCAGGTCGTCACGCGTTTCAAGATGTTTGCGTTTGATATTATAAACCGCTTTGGTTTAACTCTCGTGGGTTAAACTCTCGCACACGTAATACACAGCGTTCTTGCAGCATCCTCGCGTATTCTCTTTCCCACTTCTTTTTCGAGAAGGAATCGACGGAGAGTTTTCCCTCCCCAGCGATTGAAAATTAAATCACGTTTCAAATCGCTATAGTACACCTGCTTTTTAAACATTCCTCTCTCGAAAAGAATGGAGTTCTCGTCTGAATTTTGTAAACGGCAAACGGAAACTGGAGCTTCGGATCACCGAGCGCCCGATGACAATTGATGGACATTCGAGCGCGTCGCCGCCAAAAGTCGCGCGATTCTAGTCGCCGTGACGGGTCGACTCGGCTTGAGGATTATTTTAGGAATCTGACGACACGACGCGACGCGGACGCGAGGCGAGGCGTCGCCGTCGCATCGCGCTACGTCGTCAATTACGTCGGTCGCCCGGTCGAGAGGGCGTGCGAGCACTTTCTCTCTCTCTCTCTCTCTCGCACCGGGACAATTACCGAATTTAAAAGGCATCGCGTTACGCCGCGGCCGGCCGGCGAGATCTCGCGTTACCGTATGCTAATATTTTTCCAGTCTAATTGCGCCCGTCGTCGCCGTAGAGCGTCCGTTTGACGCTGTATCCGCGCACCGGTGCGGTCTCAACGATCGCCCCATTTTTTTTCTGCGCCGCGGAAATTTATTCGCGAGACCGCGCCGTGTCCGCTTTACGCGGTGACATGACGTGCACGAGACGCGTGGCTTCGATCGCCGCGGCCTCACAGAAAGAGAAATCTCCCGGTGTAATCCTGGCCTACGCTCCGGCCACCTGGGTAAAAATTTATCGAGATTTTTATGAAAGTGCACGCCGTAAAACGATAATCTTGACGAAGATTAAACATCGCTTGCGTTTAATAAAGAAAGAATTTCTTTATTAATACTTGCCTCGGTGGATACTTGGCTTTGACATTTTTCCGCGTAGAGCGATATAATCGATGTAACAGTTCTTCTTTCTTGATAATTTTTTATGCGCGAGTAAAAGAATGATTAACTCTCCTTCATCGAGTCCAGTTGTTTTTGAGAAGCATACACTGAAAAAAAAATTCTGGTTGAAAACGGACGAATCAGAAAAATCTTACGGGATTTATCAAATGTTCTAATTTTATAACAGGAATTCTGATTATTATAAGTTATAAAGTGTTGAGTTCTATTATAATAACCATGGCTATTATAATAGAAATTCTGGTTATTTTTTTATCAGTCCTACAAGATTTTCTGATTCGTCCGTTTTCCGTAATCAGAATTCTTTTTCAGTGTATACATTTTTTTTTAAATAAAATAATCTTAATAGAATGCTGCATGTAAATCGGGGTATTCGCGAAGCAGGATTTCTTCGTATCGGCCCGCGGCGATCGAAGCGCGTGTACGTTTCAACGTACGCATGAAGCACAGTCTCGCGAATAATGCATGACGTGCGTCGTCCGCGTGACATTTCTTTTGCGCGGGGGAAAAATAGCGCGACGCGTCACGATATTCCTGATGCATACTGATCGCATTAAATATGCAGAATGCCCGTGCATTTCTGCCGCGTCCGTCTCTTTCGTTTCCGTTTTATCATTGGTAAATAACTCGGCGCATCGCAACGAAAGACAAGCATTTTTCAACTTACGCCGCATCCTGATTCTTCGGATAGGATCTATATTTAATATTTATCCTTGAGACGGTCTTGTGTCTCGTCGGATTCCACGAGTGCAAATACTTTTGCGTTATAAAAGCGAATCATAATTCTTTGATTGTCTCGTTTACGGCGGAGACCTTGAACTTTATTGAACTGTATTTAATCAGTACAGTTCCCACAAGCGGTTCAATTAGAAAAAAAAAATCAATTGCTCGCATCCTTCTCGTAAGAGACGCGTAGGCGACGCGGCCTGCGAAGGGGACGACGTTGCTCTTGAATCCCCCGACAGGCGAGATCGGTCGGAGTGCTCGTTAAAGTGAATTATAGATGCTCGTGGAATCATCTTTAATTTAAAAAGCAGCTGGTGTGGCCTTCTGGTCTGGTTCCACGTTGACGGGGCGGCACGTCTTCCGCTTTGTGGCATGACGATTATGAGATTCAAATTTTTCGGTCACCAAGGATGCGCGGTTCCCTCCAACAAGTGGAATCCGCGTCGTAATGCGATTCGCGACGATTACGCTCGATTTATCATGCGTTAAATTTGCCGTTCGCGCGCGGATTATGACCGCGCGTATTTGCCCGCCGTTGTATGATATCCGCGATGATATATGGGATATTGTGATTGTGGCCGCTTGTTAGCCGCTGATAACGTCTCGATGGTCTGCGCGTTATTTGCGTTCCTTTAATATCCAACCCATTAGCTGTCATTCGGGATGGTAATTTGCATAAGCATATTCAAAGAGTGACTACACGAGAGTTTCAAGCTATCGACGTTCAAAAGCAGGAATCTCAATTAAATTCTCGGTGTATAATTAGATGAGATGTGACTTGCGCGAAATCATTTTTCTCTCGCTGCTCATTTTTCTTGAAAGTCCTCGCTGCTCGTTTCTTTTCGCTTGTCGCCCCACCCTGCTAAATTCGACAGAGTAATATGTCTCGCGGATTACTCAGCATAATTTTTCAATTATTATTTTTTGATTAGGTATCATATGATAGACACTATCAATACAGTCGGCCGTGAGTAGCAAAATATTCCATGCAGTAGCAACGCTACAAAAAAAAAAACCGTTAAATGTGATGGATTTAATTGCGCTTTCGGCGACGGATGCTGACGAATGAATCTTGTTGCAACGCATTTATCTCAGAATTAATAGCTCAATGATTGCGAGTTGTGCTTCAAGATCATTATCCACAACCACGGATTTCTCCACGATGGCGCCGTTCTTATCGCGCGCGCGAGCTCAAGTGTCGCGTCTGATTAACGTGACGATACACTTGCGTGGGTTCTTGCGTAGCTGGCTATAGTCGTAAATTTTCTCTCTCTCTTTCGCTCTTTCTGCAGATTTTTCGGGACAAACACCAAAGTTTGTGCATGCAATTAACGCTACCGACTGCGAAATCATTCCTTCTCGTTAGCACTTGATATTCGCCAGCAATTCTTCCAGTTGCAAGCCGCACAGGGATTGGTTCAGAGTTTTTCGTGACGTTCGAAAATATTTTCTGCATGAATTTGAGGATTTCTCGAGTTTTCGCTTACGTTTCTACGACTTCTATGACATTTCAATTTCCACTAAATGGACGAAACGCGCGAGCCTCGGGATCATGCTCTTCAATTAAATATTCCCTCATGAATTTTCGATGCTAACGGTGCGGTCGATAACAGTCTTCCCACAATCCCTAGCACGTCGTTCGAATGTAATGATATATAACGATATTATCCCATCTCATCCGAAGCTTTGCAAAATTCTATTTCGTATAGGAATGGAGTCTATAGCCGGACATTTACAGTCTGAGCTTATGAATATTTAGAATATGAATATGTATCGTGTGTGACCCAGGAAGGATTGTTACCTTTGCTTTCCCACATCTTGGCATTAAAAATAGCGTCAAGTCGCCCGCGTTTTTCTTCATCCTCTTTTAAATAGATATAACTGAGTGTAATATCATGCAAATGTTATTTCTAAGTCAGGAATATCATCGAATATTATACGTATTGGACTAATCTCTTTAAATGTTGTGTTATCCCTTAAATGATTGTTACAAGAATAGCTCTAAAATAATGATTTGTTTTTAAAAATCAAGGTCTCAAGAATGAGATTTATCTGTAAATGTTTTTATAAACGGACAGCTCGATTAGAATGATGATTCTGTATCGCTCGCTCGTTCCCTCGCTCGCTCAATCGCCGGGTCCCGCGCGACGCGGCGGCTCGTCGTCGGCTTACGACTGCTGGGTGGTGTGTAATAATAGACGCAAACTCTCATTTGGCCGGTCGGCCAACTACATTTGGCTCGACCGCGGTCCACTGTTCGCTCCGCGGCGGGTCCGGCTGGCCGGTGGCGAAATTTTTGTTGACTTTACGAAAGAATAAATAAACAAGAAGCGAGCCCGCGCGTCCGCCCGTTCGCCCGGGTACTCCTTTTTCACGACTGCGTGCGCGGTCCTTATTCTCTCTTTCCGCCGTTGTCGAAGCGCTAGGCCAGACCGAGAGTTTTATTTTCGTGGACGACGAATCGGCCGAGTCGCGCGGCTACCCTTTTGCGACTTATTCTGCGGCTAGATGGTATTTGCGGAAAGTTAGAAAACTATGTGTACGCGAAAAGGGTAGGAAAGGTTCTCGGGTTAATCTCGTTATCGTCTCCGCGTGTCGTTTCTTAATCTTTCATCGTAAGAATTAAGAAATGTCACAGCGACTTTATCTTACACTTAGAGAAAAATATACACTGTTAAACTCGTAGTGTCAAATTATACTCAATTGGAGTCATTTTTAACTATTTTCAATATTTCATTAATTTTGACTGAAAGGAAGGTAAAATTTTGACTAACATGGAAGTTAAATTAGATAAATTAACCTCAATTTTAGTCAAAATTTATCTTTCTTATAGTCAAAATTAATGAAATATTGAGTAGGAGCAGTGGCAACCCCATAGGAGTTTACAGTGTAATTACTTTTGGACCCTACCATAATTTTATAATATTTCTTACAATAAGTATGATTAACTTAACTGTATGCATCTGTATGTTAACCATAATTATCATTAGAAATACTGTAAAATTGTGGTTGGGTCCAAAAGTAACTATATTTTTCTTTTAGTGTAAATTACATCATTATCTGAACAAGAATTCACTGTTATTGGCGTAGTTTTATTTTATGTTTAAAAAAAGTTTTTGCCTAGTCATATAGTCATTCAATTAAAGGTCAATAGTTTTCTGTCTGTCTTTACAAGACATTTCGCGATACGCGACCAATTGATTTTTTTCGTCTTTTGCGTATCTTAAGCAGTCAATCCATGTAATCATTTATATAAACAAAACATTCTGGACTTTTTAAGCATTGTAAGAAAATTTAAAATTATCAAGTTCAAGCGCGTTGGAATAATTTCTAAATTTCTTGTGGAATATATGTAGATGTTTTTTTTTTTTCAAACGCGATTTGCATTGGAAAGCTTCGATAGACGTTGAAACGGACGCTGTCGCGTCTAGGCGCCGACGGGCAATTCGTTACTACATTTCGTTACAATGAGTACCCTGTGTTCTGCGATAGACATTTACGGCACAATGGCAGTCCCTGTAGGAGCTGCGTCCGGCACGTTGTAAACAAGCCGTACGTGCCACATCACGATGAGACGAAAGTGTGTAAACTATCGTAGAATACAATTTGCTAATGCCGACACATATCCGAGCGTCACGATGTGGCATGTCGAAGCTTATCGAAGTCTCACCGAAGTAGCTTCTTCCCGGAAATCCTAGAAATTCACACGGAAAGTTACATTGCGTTCCCACGCATCAGTTTCTCAGTGGTTAAAGGATAAACGCGTATACGGTCTTTTCCCCGATCGATTCTTACGAATCAATTTCTTCTAGGAATATTTCGGAGAACTATATAATCATTTTTAAGATTTTCTTATCGGATAAATTTCGATGTCTAAAATATTTAACGTTAAAGTGTTTAATGTTATTTGTATGCGAAGAAGAGACTCGAGATATTACACACACACGGGGGGTTAAGCAACTGTGTCCCTCAGCAATTAACCCTCGTAATTTCTCGGAGTATAATTATATAGTGGCCGTCCTCGTTGTTTCAGACACATTGTCGTTTGCAAACCTCGACACAATCGACGTTTTCAGAACACGAACGAAGGATTGGCTTGTGTTACGCATACATAAATAAATTGGTGGTTTGGGATGAGAGCGGGCAGGAAATTAAAACCCTCAATTAGTACAACCTTGTAACCTTGTCAGCGAGTTCCTCCTACGGAGGTCGATACGACCTCTATATATATACATATATATATACATATATACGTATATATAACGGCAAGTAGCGCGTTTACCTTGTCAAATCCCGTTAGCACTGCCAAGAGGAAATCGACTCCTTATTTAATCGTATTACTCGGTTCTCTTCCGCCGAGAGAAAATAATTAACTAAGTAAGGATTATCGGGGGGAAAAAAACCCGCGTGGCAATAATATCGATATCTGTGATATCTGTGATATCAGTCCTTCGTTTTTCTCCCGCATGGCTTGCCCGATCACCTCTCGAACGCGTGAATTCGAGCTTGAGGCTGAATTAGCCTGGTAAAACCGATCTCCGATCTCGCGGGGGATAAAAATCGCGCGTGAAACGAGCGAGTCGCGAAATTAGAACGTTCTGTATGTCGGAAATAAAATTTTATATTTACGGTGATTAAACTGGATTAGTCGATTCAGCTGTGCTCTCGCCGCGGCGAACGAACTTTAATTCCGGTCGCGAGATTCGATTTTTTTTCATTCGAAGCCGGCCGCTCTGGCAGAGCAGATTTTCTCTCTCGTTGAAACGATGGGAAGGGAGAGTTCAACTTTCTGCGGCACGTTGTCCAACTCGGTTGTCGATGCCGGTCGTCCGTCGTGGATTCTTGACTTCTGTTCGGATTTCCGGTCGAGGAACGGACGCTAATCCGCGCGACCCCGCGCGGAGGGAAAGGTCGTACCTTCATTTAGCGTACCGTCGTCTCCGCAACGAAACCAGGCCAGCCGACGCGAAGGGCGCACGAATTCATTATGTGGCCCGCTTTTCGAGCCACAGAATATCTGATCGAAGGCAACTATCTCGTCGTCGGAATAGTCGTTTTTCCACTTTTTCCATCATGGACGTTTCCATGGTTGGCTCTTAACCCCTCGATCCGTATTCGATACGTCTAAAATGGAGCAAGAGAACCTCTAACATGCAGTTAATTTATGTGTCCTGAGCCGGAAACCGATTTGTTCACCGTCGTATTTTATTCTCAAATAGAAACGCGAGGTTTGGGTCTTATTTAAGAGTAAACTTTCGGATATTCTATTCTATTAGAAAACATTCTGATGAAAGGAAGATGTATGAGCATATCGCCTTGCTGCACTAATTTTATAAGAGAGGTGTGTTGGCATCCTGAAATTTTTACAAAATTTATGACATTTGATTGTTCACAATTTGTCCATAAATAATTTTTTTCCATCTTACAAAAAAATTAAAAATAAATTCCATCTACACCATTAAATGTATTTTTTTAAATTATACATGGATTCTGATTGTCCATTATTTGTCCACATTGTCCACAAATAATCTTTCAATTAAATATCTTATCAATTTTGTAAAAATTTCAGAGTACCAACTTTTATAAGGATGCTGCTCCGCTAATAAATTTTATATTATATGAAAGCATGAAGTACGACAGAGTTTGATTATATTTGATAATTAGTATAATGACATCAATTATAAAATAATTAGAAAAATGAATAAAACCATTGATTGTTTGCTCGATGCATCTTTCGCTACTTTTTCTGCGAAATTAGTCTTGTACAAATTAGCTTCGTGCTTCATGTTCGAAGGAAGCACGGATATCTGACAATCGCGGGTCAATGGGTCTTGCGAGCGGGCGAACGAGAGAGTTGCCTCATTTCTACCTTGGCAATTATCGGAAAAGTGACGATGGTGCCCTTAAACGATTTGAGTGGACGGTGGATTGATTTCACGTATATATTTTCTTCATTTTCGTGCGTTGTCTGGTTTCGACATCGGGTAAATAACGGTCAGTGCCCGTTCGCCATTTCTACCATTTCTCGTTGGCACGTTTGTTGCAATCCGTGAATTGTACCGTGGATTCCCGGAGCACGGGCAGGTACTAACGAACTAATTGTTCCACGGTTATTTTCTTCGCCGCATCCTCTGTCCTTCAACCTGATCACCTATTCTGTCACTGGTGACACTTGAATTAATCCTCGGCACACCTGCACCTGTCTCTTTGCAATGTCTCTAACGTTTCTCAGAAACGAACTTGCAACTCGATGCATCAATAATAATAGTACGAATGTTTTCTTTACATCATATCTCGGAGGTATAATAATCTTCCGGCAGTAGAAAAAGTTTGGAGGAGCGAACTCTGATATGCTAATTGCATTGGTGACGTCAGGTGAAGCACCTCAAGTTGAAAAGCAAAGTGTTTTTCTCATCATGCGAGTTATTGTCCACTGAAATGTTACGTAACGTGCATACGTGATATAATAGATTATTTTTTAGTTAGACCATTATCCTTAGAAAGATGAAATTGAGTAAATTTAAAAGCAAATATTCTAGAGTAATGTTTTTACGGTTTCTATAGCATGCAATGGTAACCATGAGTTAATTCTTGAACTATTACAACATATGTCAAGAGCAGTCTCTCTTTCTCTTTCATTATACGAAACCGCGGACAATCGCCCTTCATCCCTCTATTCATGCATCAACAGGTGAATGATCGTCCTTAGTTTTCCGCGGTGCGTGTTCTCTTCCGGGCAATGTCCTTGTATACTTCTTTTGATAAGCGGCGATCGGGAAACAAGAAGTAACCCCCTCTCGTTGTCGGTCAGAATGACGGGATACCTATGCCTTTGGAGAGCGATAGAAGCACGGATCAGAGAAGGCGAGGGGGTGAACAGGGTGGATTGAGGGAAACGAGGAAGAGACGATGCGAGAGCGAGATATTAGAGGGTGCAAGGAAAGCAAGAGAGAGAGAGAGAGAGAGAAAGACGGAGCGCGAGAGAGACAGGCGGGGCCCGATCAATACTCACGGCCAACCCCGTAGTAACGCATAGATTACCTTATTCATAGCGTATCGCTATGTGTCCGCTTCTTTCCTACAGTCTGCATTTAACAACGAATTGGAAAAGAGAGCCCGTGATTTCAAGGGAATCCACGCGAGACTCTTTCGGGATTCTCCCGGGATCTCGGTTTGACCCACAATTCAGTTTTCTTCCACAGTAATAGAGACATCGCGAAGATTCAGTATCGCACAACTAAAATTAATATTATTTCTGTCTAATTTATACGATAATAAATGCATGCAAGTATGTATGTGTACGAAATTATTATCCGCGATCGTTATCGTTGTAATTATTTCTGTGTCATCTTGTATGTTCGCGACAGTCGCAAAATTGCATCTCTCACGTGCTTCGAGCTTATCGTTGTGTTAACGATTCGCACGTTCGAAATCCAATCCGATCTTTGTTATAAACAATAGGCAAATTAACGCACCGACGATTCGCTTTTTCAAACCGTAACTGACTGACTGTGGCTCGTTCATTTTTGCTCTTCCATAAAACTGAGCTTTCTAGCTTTTAATTATACAAGCTTATTTATATGTCAGTGTCAACCGAGTGAGGCTTATATCGCTGGCTTAGATCGAATTTTTAGATTTATAGTGGCGTCCTGTATCTCCTGACAGACTTAACTAAGCGAGAAAAGGTCGAGGCGGTCGTCCGCGGCAAGCCGCAGAAGGAAACGTATTATTTCTCCTCATAGCAAGGTTTTACGCATCCCCACGGCGTCCTGTATCTCCTGACAGACTTAACTAAGCGAGAAAAGGTCGAGGCGGTCGTCCGCGGCAAGCCGCAGAAGGAAACGTATTATTTCTCCTCATAGCAAGGTTTTACGCATCCCCACGGGAAAGGCGTCACGAGCTTCATGCATCAGCGTGCGTTTTGCATAAGATAAATAAAGCGCCGTTATGTACGCCACGAGATGATAGAGATTACAACGACCGGGAGTAAGCACTATCAAGTGAACTATCAGAGAAATGGTTCTGTCACGGTGAACAACACGACGTAGTTAAACTTTGCCGGTTATTAAAGAAAAAGAATTAAATTCAATTTATAATTCGATATAATACAATTTCAAAAGATGAAATGTCCAATATATTTACGTACAAAGCATCTTCGTAAGTTTTATTTCTACGATAATTTCGTTTCTGGTAACATATTCGCAGACGGATTGCGCAGAAATTCGTTTAAGACTTGATCCGTCACGTTAGCCTGTCACGGCGTGACGTTTTCGGGAATACGGGAGTATACGACGGAGGTCCAAAAAAGATGTATCATCCTAAGGGTCCTTCAGAAGTGGCTTGTCTTTCGGGGTCGAGATCGTCTATTGACACTCCCGAACGGGAGTTCGACGAACTCGAGTTTCCTGCATGCTCAGGGAAACGAGAGAGAGAGAGAGAGAGAAATTGTGTCCGTCCGGTTGCCCGTCATAAATTTTTCATTCGACCTGCAACTTCCATCGTTCGCATTCATATCTCCCTCCCCCGGATCAATTCCGTCCCTTGCGTCGCCGTTACGCGTTGTCGATGCTCTCGCGATTACGCGTTTACACGATAAAAAGGATCACGGCGCTCTGGTTACTCCACTAACTCCCGCATCGCTCTCTTCGACGTAACTGTCTGTCGGTTAGGTTGGAAGTCACCGTCTGCGATGACTGTCGTCAGTGTTATGTAAATGCCACTTTGCAATACTTTCGTTGAAGGAGCCTTGCATGCGGAACGTAAACACAAAGGAGAGGCTCGATGTAGAAAAGTCGATCTCGAAAAAATGTGTCTGGTATATTTTTGACGATCTTTAAACTCTCGCTTTATTTATTACTGTCTACCATGATAACCAATATCAATCGTAGAATATATGGAAAAATGATAAAATGTGCTGTTTTGAATTACGCAATTTTCTAAGCATTTTCCGCATGTCATTTCTACATGCTTCTATCGTTTCTATCTGCGTTTCTATTATCGAGACAATGATAAACTGCAATGGTTTGTGACCTCGTTTTACAATTGCACTTGTGGAATATGACTGAACAATTTTATCGATGGGACAATTACAATAAATCTGAAATCTATAATAGAGATTTAATAGTGATTTAATACGAAGTACCGATCAATTTTATAATAATAATTTTTGAAAAATATGATATATTTTTTTTTACAGCTTTATAAGAAAATGTGTTTTTAACAAAATTGATTCTGAAAATATCTGAAGTATCATATTACTGAAATGTTATGTTATTTCTTATTCACGGGGCTATCTGCGCGCGGTCCACAGATAACACGCTGACGCTGAATCTTGATAAACTCAGGGTTATCGGCATAGTATCAAACATAGTAAGCAACGCGGCGCGGCAAACAAAACGCGTCCTCGATTTGAGAATTAATCTCACCTACTTATCGGTCAATATTTATGTTCACTCTTGCACAATTCATTTCTGTATTAACCGACGGGCATTACTTATCGTTTCACGTTAACGCGTTGACATAGGTATATACATTACGAGTGTATAAAATGCACTTTCAATACTGATTTGCGTTAATTTACGCGCATCCGTCACTTTACATGGAAAACGTATTCCCGGATATTAAGACGTTGCGGTTGAGATATTGTTGTTCTGAAAATGGCGAGAGATTTATTCTAATCTTATGCAAACCAAATGGAATATAGAATTAATAAGTTCGCAGTGGCCATCGATGATTATTAGAAACTTAAGAAGCGGAAAAGATCTTGGCCAAGTTGGCGAACTACGCTCATAATTCGCTTATTCCCTTGAAATTCAATTCGTGGAACCGCGACGATTGGCCATGGAAACATGATCGAACTGTATAACAGCGTTCACCCTTTTATCGCGCATTTTACCACGCTCCTTGGATTGTCCTTGGTTATATCTACGCCTGGGTATAAATATGCGCGATCAATTTGTCTCTTAACGTGGAAAGGGCATGCATCTCGCACTCTCTCTGTCCTGGCAGTACCGGAGGGTAACCCATTCCCCGCGCGATCCTTTCTTCCATTCTGCCTTCCGCACGAGTACTTCGTACGAGAGCAGCCTCGAGGGCCACTCTCTCGCGCTTTCCCCACGACTCCTCTCCCCTGAGTGCAGGCTATTTTTCTTTATTGCAGCCGGGTCTTCGCATCTTAGCTACGTGTCACTGCCCCCGCAACGACTACGTCGTTTCCGACAGCCCTCCTTGGGATAACATCTCGCTCGAACACTCTATTATCGTCGGAATGCGATTGACATTGCGACATTATTTTTACGATTTATCTATTTATTTATTTTCGTCATCAATGACGCGCGCGTATATCATGATCTTGAATTTAGTAGCGCTCCTCTCTTTTTCTTTACCGTTCATAATTCTCTTCCTCTACATATGTATATATATTAATATATATGATATGTATTGATTCTCGAAATAACTAGATTATAACGCAAACAAGATTTGGGTATCGATGCCAATCGTCATCCAGACGTACACGTGAAGACGATTATTTTGCGAAATTGAAACACGCGCGCGGAATTGCGGATAGTTATTGCGACTCGAGCGGCATTATGTCGCCAGGATTGCGCGAACACGCGCACGTGTGCAGTCGCGTAATGCGCGACGGGGCTTCGCGAAAACGCGCGCCAGATGTCGAGCCCGCGGTCAAATTAGCACTTTTATTGCTCGGACATTTTTCGCCCCGCGCAGATAAGCCCGTCGGGGATGTCGAATTTTTCGCGGAGGAGCATCCTACATCTCGGCGAGATGTTGAATTTCCACGCGTCAAATTTGCATCTCAAAATTTACGATCATGATCTTTACTCAACTTTAAGTGCACGGACGTTATTCTTTTTTTTTTCGTGGTTTTTTTTCTCTCTCATTTAAAATTATTATTAGGCAAATAAACTTTGTTAAAATATTGGAATTTATAAAGCTGAATATATAGAACATTTAGATATTTAGAGAAACAAATTTGTTTCATACAATATTATATAAATATAACATTGAGACGAATATATCTTGATTGCGATGATGATGAAACGTTTCAAGCGTAGGCGTAGGTATCACATAAAATTTAGAATTTTATTATATTTGACGTGCTAGAGAATATAATGCATCGATACAGATATTCGTCAGGACATAGATAATATTGATCCTAAAATGATACGCCATCTGTTTATTGAGTTTTATTACAGAAATGTATCACTCGTGGCTCTGCCTAGTGGAGTAATATGTTTATTAAACGAAACATTTTTTGTCATTGTCGCATATTAACCCCTTTCAGATGACTGACGGCGAAAGGTCACTGCTCAATTTACACGAAAGTGTCGCTCCCTTGCCAAGTTCGGTTTCGGAGAGGAAACGTCACGAAAATTGAATTGGCTCTTCCCCTCCGCTCTCTCCTCAGTACCGGCCCACGTTTCGCCATTTCCGACGTTTCCTCATGTCCAGACGGATTAATGCCTCGGAAAATCGAGAATCCGTGCCTGAGAAAACCGGATATACCCCGCGTCATCTTCAGAACTCGCCTTTCTCGCTTTTTCGATGTTACCTTCCGATATTGATGCGAAACTTCTGTTCTCTCGGAACCATTTCCAAAAATTTGTTCCCTTAACTTTTTTTTTACAAGACCTACTAAGACATTCCATTTCGTATGATTTAAAAAGTAAAACATTTAAAAAAAGTAAAAATATTAACGTTTTTGAAAATAATATTAATTTTGAACATGCAATCATTGTGTCAATTAAAGACGTAAGAATATTAATTATATGTAGCATCTTATGCAATCTATGTCAGATTTTGCAACCTCGTACTTCGAGGCGATCTAATTCGATAAACATGGTCGTGGAAAACAGCGGCGCGTGTCCCGATCGAGGGTTAAATTATTTCCCGTTCTTGCGAGCCACGTGATTAATCATCCTCGCGCGAGGTCGTCGGGCGAGCCTTCCAGATCGACGTTTTCGGCTCCCGTGACCTGGAATAAGGGGGGGCCCTACAATTCACGCCGAAGGGGGACTTACGATCGATCGGCCGTGGCGTTCGATCACCAGGCTCGATTCGGTTACTCCTGCCATTCGGTCCCGGTCGACCCGCGATGGTCGACTAAGCCACGGCGAACGGGATAGTTCTTCATCCTGCGACGCCGTACGCGCTCCGTCACCGATCGATACGCTCGCGCCAGCGTAGTAGAAAAGACGTCCTGTCTCCCTTTCTCTCCCTCTTTCTCGCTCCTTTCCCCGTAACCCTGTGTCACGCGAGCGAACGTTGCTGCTGCAATTCGAGAGAACTCATGGATCGGATTAAGCCCATACTTACAGATCTGTCTGTTACTTGCATTTTCTTTTAGACAATTTAGTATATTTTCAGAGGGCATCGCGAAATTTGTATTCATGCTTCATTCAGTGAGACCTTTTAAGGAATTAATCTTCTCTTGATGCAACTTGGAGCACTTAATTAACATTTCGCATTCCGGTTTTGAACGAAGCTGTAAGACCGTGGCTTCGTGATTGTTTTAATTATACATATGTACGTACCTTCAGAACGTATGAGTATTCTATCCATTAGACCCGAATGATAAAATTAAAATTACACTTTTTGGTAAAAGAAATGTTTTTATTATTAACTATTGAATTAATCGACGAAAGTCAATCTCAATATGGCTCGCGATCGAACAAATAGAGCAAATGAATACAAATGAACAAATTTGCTTCAGTGTTTGCGGCGTGAATACAAACCCAAATTTGCTTCAGCAAATTCGTTCCGTCTCTTATCGACGCATCAAAGGAAAAGCGCTCCACTATATTCGTTTCGTTCGCAAATATTCGTCCGTGATTGTTCGTCTTTGCAAACTTGGTCTCACCTTCAACAAAGATCACGCGCACTGTGGTTCTACTCATTTCTTTTTGATTAATTCGGAGCCGTTTTTCGAATTCACTTTAATCAATGTCGTGTGCGATTCAACAAATTAGATGGCCAACGTTAATTCGCCAATTCGCGCAACTTACTTTTTGACAGAGAAAAAGAAGACGAGCTCTCCTCGAGCTCGTCCGCGTTATTTTATTTTTCATTTTGCACCGCAGATCCAGCATCGAACAATGGCAGCGGCAGCGACGTGCGCAAATTGAATTTCATTTTTCCCATCTTCAATCGCCGTGTCGCGCAGTACTTGCCGTAAATGCTTCGTGCATTAAGTGCATTCCCTGTGATTTATCTTGTCTGACGGATAAAGCGTCTTCGCAACGCGCGCGAATTAACGACTGTTGATCCCTTTTTTTAGTACGATAATATCATTTCTTGCACACATTGTGTCACATGGTGTACGTGTGTGTGTCCGACGTAATAATATAATAATGGGAAACCTTTGCAAAAGCGCGCCGTAACTAGCTTTAATCCGCTTCGGTACCGAACTTCTCTTCACTGTGCCTCGTTACGTCAGTTATCGCGTTACTCGAGATTCTAACATTTGCATATTTCGCAGTGTGTGACATTGTGACACATCCCGGTAATTCGTAATGCACGACGATTTTTCTGAGCGTTTCTGGCCGCTTCCAGAAGGAGGGGGGGGGGGAAGACCAGTAAAAAGAAAGAGAAAGGAAGATCGAAAGAGTGAAAAGTAATTTTATACTCTTCGCTCGAGGGATCACGCGGTTGTATGTTGCGATGAAGGTGACTCTCTTTCTCTCTTCTTTTTTCTTCTTTCATTTCGGCAGCACGTATGCACGCTCGTTTTAACAATGCGGGCTCATCGATGCGTTCGCAACGGGTCGTTTCATTTTTAACATCGACCGACATTCCCCTCTTTCTCTCTCCCCTCGCCGTTTTATTCTCCGTGCGCACTCTCAGGCGATGCACACATAGCGTTGTGCATCGGATGTGCACAAGCTATAAGCACTAAGCGAGCGCACATCTGCGAGGCCGCTACGTTTTTCTCCTCTCCACGGGACGTGAGAAACGTGTCTCCTGACATATGCGGCGTATTTCGCATGGACGTCCGTGTCTCGCAATCTCGGGATCTGGCTTTCTGTTACGCGACCCTCGAGTTTATCAAATTCTCACCCATTTTTTTTAAAAATTAATATTTCCCGCTACATATTCAAGCAATTCTCGTAAATGTACGAGTTACAAATTATATAATTATTTAATCGTATATGATAATCAGTTGATAAATTTCTTTTTGAAATTTTCAAAGATTTACAAGATAAGACTCTCTTGAATAAGATCTTAGTTATTATAGTTAGAGGTGCCTATATAAACGCATATTTGGCGCGTGCTGAGTACAGGTTGGCGAGATTACGTTAATAAGAAATAAACACTAGCTATTTTCTCGGCCGTGACTCACACGGAGATTAAGTCGTTAAGTGTTATAACAAAGCTTATGAAAACGATTACGACTGACTGTGTTTTGACCAAGACTAATAAGTCTGCTGAACAACAGTTTCATATTCTTCTATACTCGATTTATTTAATACACTTGTAATATCGCGAATCTCTCAATTTGCATATTGCCTCATATCTAAAATCGCCATTTATTGCAACGTTTTGATCGCAATGTGAAAGAAAGAGGTATGCAAAGATTTCTGATGTAGTAATATAACAGTATAAGATAGGCGAGTAGGACTGTGCCTAATGTGTGTCACCTACATCTATAAAATTCTTCTATGACTTTTCGCTGAAAGTAGGATACATGTGTCATCCCAACTTTGTCGACGTAATTGTAATGTCATATTTTGCCACTGAAAAACTGTAGTTTGCGTACTTCGCTTTGTATCTCGTCATTATATATAGCTTGGTAAAAGATAAAGCAGCGAGAACGACGATGAGTCATTAAAGCTTGTTGGCTGCTAGATATTTTCGAACTAGCGGAGAAAGTCACCGATCGCTGCTTCGACTATTGCTCGAACTTTAAAGCGTCGCGGTAGGATCGTTTTTCTTCACCACCGACACCTACCTACTTACCTATCTGGTGCGAGTAAATTATTGCGAAAGTACGCCACTCGGTGCCAGAAAGACCGATTCCTGGTGTCGCGCCAGGACACCTCCGTTCTCCGTGGAAATCTTTGTGTTCTTCGTTACGGCTGCCGCGACAGAAGATATCTCTCATCTGCTCGGCGAGAGAAGCTTGTACTCTGTCCAATCGGTAGCTAAACCCGTTGTGACAAGCATAAAAAACCCAGTATTTTTGCATCAAGATAAGATTTAATCATTGAATTAGAGCGTAAGAATGATTGACTGAGTTTTACTGTATAATTGCAGTTAATTACGCTGCGATTAACAGCGATAATGTGGCATTTCAAATTATTCTAGAAACTGAATATATCCAATTTTCAATCCGCATCCGCAACGGTGTAGTTATTACCGCATCATTTTTAATCATTTTCACGCAAGCATAAAACGTTCTGATCAGTGGGTGAAGCAACATCCAATAGAAATAGAAGTGACAGGAAAAAAAAGAGAAGATAAAAGAAGGAGAAGAATATTTATTTATTATTTGCGAATGAGATCTCTTCGCTTTGGCTTCTAAATTTAACCGGTTATGAATGGATCGGCTCGTCGCCGATACGCGACGATGATCCGCGCGTGTTTATTTAAGTTTAAAGTTTGCGACACGGTAAAACGTGTCCGAACCTTTAAAATAAGGAATTTACATATTCCATTTTTTCCAGATGAGGTTACAAAAGAGAGGCACATCTCTCGAAACCATTGTTTTTTAAATCGGATTTTTATTTCGAATAAAAACGCGATTTTCCCCACTTTTTATCTCATTCTTTATATTTCATATCAACTCAAATCGCAGAGCTTCGGTGTGATTCGGTGAAATATATTCGCGGATATTCCGCGGGCTCGTCCTTCCCTCAGACGACTAATGAATCGCGCTTAATTGCCAGCGTGCAATCATATTTAATCGTAATTAATCGTGCCGGGCGGATGTTGATTGTAGCCGTGGCTCGCTGCGATTTCGTATCGATTCGACGCGCACCTAATATTTGCATACGCTTGATAAACGGAGCGAAGAATAGCGCTAATCCACCGGTTACAACCAATATCTAATGTTATGAGTGAGAGATGAATGTGAAAGATATTTCTTCTCAATATCGAACTTTGCGGGAGTGTTCCTTTAGAGGCTGCAAATTCGAAATCAGCCTTTTCCTTGTAAAAACAGATACATGCGAAATTATATTATTTAACATTAGAAACTAAAGAATCTCAAGTTAATTATAGAGGATAAAGACTATTGCAGCATTTATACTTTCGATATTAATAGAGGAATATTGATTTAATATGTATCTATATATCTAGATTGTATGGTATTTGTAGCATACCAAAATTAATTACTCCGAGATAAACAACGATCCTAAGACGATCGGAAAGGTCAGTCACGTGTCTCGCGAAAGTACGATGGATATTGTAAATAGAGCACAGATCTTGGACTGCAGTCTCAGTGGAACGAGATCGATTAGTCACCTTCTCGTCTTGTTTGGAACCGTTCCATGCACGCTGGAACGCGTTCTCTCGCGTCTACTAATATAACCGCGCGTAGAGAATCATTGACTCGCGTCACGTCAACCATGATCCAAACAGATACTTCATATTCTCACAAAAGGTGAATCATGGCTGATAAATATATACGCGTGCTGCAAATCTTCAGATTATTTCGGCGTCTAATTCACCATGATGCAATATAACATTAAATTTTCGCGGAAGAAATGAATGAGTAATTAGTCACGCGAGAATAGCAGACGTTCTTGTATTTATAAGAGATAGAAAATTAGCCATTTCTTTATTAGCTAAACTTTAAACGGCACGAAAGGATCCGTTGCAAGTTTCACGGTTTAACAAAATTCTTTTGTTGAATTTCAAACGGAATTTACCGAGTAAATGCTTGATTTTAGAACAAATCAAAATATAAAAAGTTAAAAATTGCAAAATAATGAAAAAAAAACATGACATTTGATGAAATTTTTGCTGTGAAAAATTCAACTCCAAATTTTTCAAAGAATTTACGAAAGTTTATCGGATAAACTACCCTACGCAAATTTATTCATTAGCCGATGCACACGGTAATAAATACCGCGCGAGAATTTTTATCGTTTTTTTTTTTCTATCGCTGTAAATTATTCCAATTTTCTTTTTTTTTTTATTATCAGAAAATAGCTATGCTAAACGAGCCATTCGAAACGTATTACAGTGTCGATCTTCGTTTCTCCCAACTCGAACGGGGCCGCTCGTGCTTTTTCCTTCTTTCCGCCCCGCCACGCCCTTCCTTTCGTTTCCTGCCGGTCGAAAGCTTCTAAAGTTCAGGAGTCAAAGCCAGCCGCGGCGTAACGGCGTCAAAGAGCTTTTCCGTCGCTTTCTCGTCATCGTCGCTGCCGCCGCCGCCGCCATCGTCGTCGTCATCATCACGCTCCGAAACGGGGTTCCATGCTTTTATCACACTTTCCGCGATACACGCGCTACGTCGCGGTCTTATATGCTCGCACGATCGAACCGAATTCGCGCTCGTGACTGAGCGGGTTCCACTCTGAAGTTCGATAATGAGACTAGAACACGAAGCGAAAGTTACATTTACATGCGCACGGGATTCGAGAAAGACAATATACATAAAAGCAATATATTTCAACTGTCACGTACTATAATCTGCTCTTTTTTTCTCTCGCGACATTATCCTGATTGGCTCACTCTGTCACTCGGTTTTGTAATGCAAAAAGTCGGCCGGTTTTTTGGTGTGGGATTTTATTTGTCCACGTAACGCCGAACGCGGTTATCCGGAGACGAGCCAATTCAAAATCAATAAAACTTGATCAGGCCGTCGCGCTATTCGGCCGGCGCGTCGAAAGAGCACACGGTACACTGGGACCATGAAACCATTATCGTGTACACACACACACACACACATATATGCACGCACGCACACACATGTACAATACATACACACGTAACCCCTTACACACATTCGAAACCGTATGTGCGTACGCGCTATGGGTATGCAATTTACGTCCACCTCTGAGCTGAAACACGACACAACGATAGATAACAACCTTTTATGTCATTAACTACTGCCAACGACACTCAATTAAAAAAATAGAAAAAAGGTAAATAGCGGAAACTTGAAAATAAAATGGGCTATTATCGGGTAAAATTGGTTAACCAACATTGAAATTGTAACTAAACGTATGGACGTAATTAATAATTGTTTTCTTTATAAAGGCTGCGGAAAAGAAACTTGTAATCTCCAGGTAGAACAATGTAGATCTAATTAACCTATATCTCAAGGCGCACTGTTGGATGTTATGGGAGAATAAAAATTAAATCCGCTCTTTCTGGCGGACAGCAAAATGAGGCGGCAGAATTTCTTCGCGTTAACTTAATTAATTTTTATCGCCGCGCTTTCGCGTATTGGGAATTGCGACATTAGGCGGGATTATCCCTCGCAGGATAATTGCAAAATCAGTGCCTGATAACGAGTTAATTAATTAAGTGAGCTTTCGGGCATAGTTATCGTCCAATCGCGAATGCACATCAAATTGGGCTCTTCCTCCAGCAATGCTGACGCGCATTTCCATCTTTGTGATCCGATTATTACCGGCGGTACTAGATTATTTCGCGTCCCTTCGACCGTGAAACTTGCAACGGAAATTCAACAGATGTTATTTACGTATCTTTCGGAAAGTGCGCAAAATTCGTTGGCTCGAGACATTCCATTAAATGAAAACGCTAGGCTAAGCGAGTTGAATCATTTTCGTAGGAACGCGAGTAGAATGCGTTTCTCTCGTCCACATACATTATCATCTGTGATTATCCGAATAATTCATGATGGGAATAGCGCATCAACCGCGTATACGTTAGTTTGCAAGGCAAACGATGCTACGAGTTCTCTGTTTACACCGCGATCTTTGTCGTCACGCGAGTGTTTCGCCGTCTGTATTCGTTAATGTCGCGCCGTTTGATTTACACGTACGTGCTTTACTGCATTTTGCACTCTAGGTGAAGTTATAACGTATCACATAAAAAAGTAATACTGTAATGTTCGTATTTCTAGCTCGCTAAAAAAGAAAGATTATCGGTGCGAACACTGCATAGCTTTCAAGGATTCTTCAACTAAATGTAATTGATTACCGAGCCGTACAGCTATTTGAGAATCAGCTGACTTCTTTCACAAGTAAGTAACATCGGAGAACTCCGCGTCGTTCGCTCACGTTTGACAGCGACAATACGATTATCGTATGCATCTTATGCAGCGGATCGGCGTTATTACGTAAATGCACGTGCGCGTGAAAAGAACGCTGCCGACGTTCGTGTATAACTCATAGCCGGCGTTCGTTATGTGACTTTGCAGTTTCGAATTTTCCGATGCATACAAAAACCCCTCTTTATGAGTGCACGCTGCAAAATAGATCTTGCATTATTGCGCGAGTTAAAGCGCGAAATCCAGCTTTTGCTTAGAGCGTAATAACTATCTTTCACATCCTCTTTATCCTCTTACCTTTGCGAAAAAATTGTGCTAAAACATGTTCTCTCTCTCTCTCTCTCTCTCATATTCTCAAGTTGATGTCTTTATCCCTCGTGAAAATGCGTGCGAGGAAAAGAAAAAAAGAATCGTAATTGGGTTGTTCGGGAAAACTCGTTAGCGCGCGGCGATTAAATAATCGCGTTTATCCGCGCGGATTATTATGCGACCTAAAATCGGCGACGTCGACACGCCGCTGACATGAGGATCGCCGAAGATTATTCGGGGCTTAGTAACATTGCGGTTATGCAAATAAAGCGTTAACTGGCCGTGCGGCTGCATCTCGCCAGCCGCCTTGATCGAATCCTACGCCGTTCCGCTTACGGCATTGACCGCCAACGATGCGGCTGATAGTCGCGCATAACATCGTGCGGTTATAGTCACGTGGAGATGAATGCGGCTTTCTCTCCTACAGGAGCGAAGCTCATAGCAGTTGCGAAGCGACGTAATCGATACGTTCTCTCTCCTGCTTTCATTCTCCTCCCTCCCTCCCTCCCTCCCTGCGCCCCCTTTCTCCCTCTCTCTCATTTATTGTTTAGAATTTATTCAGTCTAATCAGTGATTCTAATTTGAAATGTATTAATTAATTCTATGAGAGCAATCGATCAACGAAAAAAATTACGAGGGGAAAATGTTATATATTCTATTGCGTTTTTGTAATATTTCGCAACTTTTTTTTCGTAAAAGCAAAACATGAGGAAGCACTGCGGATTAATTCTAAGACGTTTCGAAAAACAAACTTTCCATCTGGTCTGACTTATTTATCTTCACCTTATTTTTGCACTCCTCGTAAAGAAGATAAACGTTATGGGCTTATTTGTTAACGGAGTTACAGTTCTTAACGGAGAGTGAATAAAAAATTTCAAAAAAGCGTGATTTAAGAGGAAGGATGTTTTTTTTTTAAATTGCAGCAAAATTTTGGAATGAAATGAGACTCGACGCAGTGTTGCGAAATTCGTCGACAAAACTGTTTAAATGGCATTAATTTCTTTTTTATTATTCTTTTATTATTGTTTCTCTAAGTGATATTTAATAAGAATAGTTTTAACGCTAGAGATTCGCTCGTAAAAGTTAGCCTCTTTGCAAAAGCGTTAAAGCGTTTTCGCGCTGATAAGTAAGGTAAACGTTGTTTCTATCGGGCGTATCGCGCAGCGTCTTGTTGGACGTTCCACGCCCGAGTCTAAACGTGTCAACGGCGACGGCGGTGGAAGGCACGTGTATCCGACGCGTACAGATAATTACGTGTCAACACAAGTACACGGAAGCACGCCGTACTTAGTACTCTGACCTGGCTGCTCGCACCACAAGCCTTCGTTTTACCGACATCTTGATACACAACGAATAATTTATACCTCGACGCGATTGTGCGTATTATTTTTCTTTCTTCTTTCCGTTTAGTTCTTTTAAAACAACACGAGTCGCCTATTTACATTTACATTTATTCCTATTTATGTTTATGCAACAACTTGCACGTGGGAATGTGTGGAAGAGTAAGAAGGAATAATTTAAAGTTGGAATCATTTATGAGACCTAAGAGCAGTAGCGAGTCCACCTGACGCCCATGGCCAATCTTGCCTTTGGCCTGTATAATGTTACCTGATCCATTACCATTATCTGGTAATGCTCTCGTTTCCGTTTTGCGCCATACACTGGCAACCATCCAGCTCGCCAGGCTTTCACTACTGTGATATCTTGAGGGTAAAGTATCCAGCTCGAAGCAAATTTCAGAATTTGCATCGAGCTCAATAGAGTTGATAAGAAGATATACGGACGTCGAAACTCTTTCTACTCGGAATAGAAACTTGCAATCTTGTGAAAAAAAAAAAAAAGAAAAAGAATTAGAATCAAGAGCAAGTAAATTGGTTGAACCAAGAATGTCTAGTTAGCGTTAAAGTGTCTAACATCTCGCGATACGTTTCCGCCGAGTTCGTCCGCGTCTGTCTGTTTCTTGTCAATGGCTCACGAGCGCAGGTGCGTCGCTTAAGACTGTAGAGTCCCCGCGGCAGTAGCGAAGGTAAACTCTATCTAGTGCTCACCATCGTATATCCGTTTTGTCGTAGAGCGAGCAAGATGAGAAGCGAGACAGAGAGATAGAGTAAGAGAAAAGGGGTGGGAGGGAGGAAGAGAAAGAGAGAGTGTGAGAGAGAGAGAGAGAGAGAGAGAGAATAGAAGGGAGGGAGAGGGATAGGCTACATGGCAAAGCATAGCGCAGCATAGGCAGCTATCGTGAGGTACGCGGATCAATATTCCGTCCGGTCCATCCTCTGACCCCATATATATCTTCTCTCTTTTCCTCTTACTTGCGTATCCCACCCACCGTCGTCGTCGCTGCTGCCTCGTCTTTCTTTGCCTCTCTCGTTATACACTATCCCCGCGCACGTCCCTCCACGCTACGTCGCTTTCTTCGCTTTTCAGCGCCGCACCACCTCAAATCCATGGCCCTCCAGGCGCCGCTGCATTACGGCCGCTAAAGCGACGTCGGTATCTCTGCCCTTCTTCTCTTCATTCCTTCTTCCCGCGTATTTGTTCAGAAACGTGGCCTCGTGGGCTGAATTGCGACGGTTAGTTTTTTGCGGCTTTGCAGTTTCCCTCGGCGATGTGATTTAGCATTTATTCTAATGACGCAAAAACATATCGTTTATTTATCAACGATTAACAGTCATTAGGCAAAAAAAAAACGAGCAGAATATAAAGACGCATCATTTTCCTGGAGGAAATTTGCTTTGTTCGAGTAACAGCTCTAGCTTTTCTCAGCCAGCAATTGTCCGCACAAATTAAATGTTTTCGTAAAGATAATGACCGGAGAGATTGCGATAAATTGTGATTACCGGGAGCAGAAATGTCAAAGGTTATTTATAAATCATAGATGCTCTGTATTTCATCTAGCTGCGAACTCTTGTTTTAAAAGAGCTTCGGAGCTGTGACTTTGCTTTTGTACACGCTGAGCTGCCAGTTATGTCGCCTCGGCGACCTATATATTCTCTTTACTTTAATTTATCGCATTTCTACTCTTTCGTTCGTTATTTCGTTTTTGCTCTCCCTTGTGTCGTTTTCTTCCCAGAGAAGTGATAATGCAGCACCACCTTCTCTGCCTTATTGACCATCAAGTTTGTATGGAGTCTCGATTACTGAGCGATGTTAAGGTGTTGCTTTGTTTCGACAGTGTCACTCTTTCCATTCGTGTTATTTACATTTTTTTTTATTTTTTATCTAGACGTATAGGAATAGCTTAAACTCCTTAAAATCATTGTATGTATTTTATATTTTGTATTCATTTAAATCAATATTTTTTTAACGGCTGCATTATACAGAATATCTGATAACTGTTATCACAACGCTCGTCTGCAGGTAGAGCGGATTAAACTGAATAGTAAAGTTCTGTTTACCGTTTTCCAATTTTTCGCAATAATTAACCGTTATTAATTATTAAAGATTGCCGTATTTGCAATCGTACAACGACAGCGATTACGCATGGGAGGTGCGTGACATTGAAATCTCGCTTTATGATTGCCTTTTTATCAAAACGTAGATAATAACTTCCCGCGCGCCTGGCAACCACGACCTCTCACAATCAGTATCTCGTCGCGCTCTTGCATTGGACAATAGGTCGGACGAATACAACAATCTTTAGTAATTAATAACTCGTTGATTATTGCGAAAATTGCAAAATAATACAGGACTTTTCGACTCAGTTTAGTCTGCTCCATCTGCACACGAGCGTTGTATCAATAATTATCAGACACTCTGTATACATACGTACATATATACATTATATATATATATATATTTATATATATAATGTTATTTTTATTATTATATATATATAATTTTATATATATAATATAATATTATATATATCATTATATATATCATTATATATATCATTATATATATAATATAATATACATATACACACACGCACGTATGTGCATTTCTCTCTTTCTCTCACACCCGCGGTAATTTTTTTTCCTCCGCTGTCTTCGTGTCGGTTCGAATGGCCGCTTATCCATTCACGTCCATCGAGTCACCGTCAGCCCGCTACTTTCCTTTCGACGTATGCCTGGAAATGGCAGCTGTCGCATCCGCTGTCAATTATCGTGTCGCGGATTCTAAAAGGTTGGCTTTACAACCACATCGATTCCGGTTCGACATTGATCGCTGCGCATCTATAGACTCCTTTTCTCGTTTCGTCTTTCCCCGTGATCGGATTTGTTATAATAGGGACGAGATTACACCAGGTTTATTAGCAGAGGAAAAAAAATTGACAGGATTGTCGGAGCTCGGAGATTATTAATGACTTACGCTCCTTTACGCAAATGCATCTTATTATTTTGATATTAGCCTTTCAAGTTCGATGATATTTCCATTCTGAATGTTCCAGCAGAATGCAGATAAGATCATAATGTTCTAAATTTATAATGAAATCTTTCCGAGAAAAAAAATTATCGATGAGAGTCGACAATTAAATTAAGTTCGATCTGGTATTAAAAGAAAGAATTAGTTTCAAACTCTCGCGTCCGTAATATACATATAGTACGATGTCTTCGATCATTAATATTCGGTGCTCGAATGTAAGTTTATCAAGTTATCTCAAATAGGTCGCGGAACTGGTTTTGGCGTTCTCGGTTATTTAACAAGCCATTATTGATTATAACAAAAGGATTTTGCGCAAACGACAAGTTGTAAAAAAGAAAAAAAATCCTTTCTGCTAATAATATCGAATTCTATGATATGTTTGAACATGTCAAATTACACTTGAACGTAATGAAAGAATTATTATCAGCGATATCGTTCGATAAGAATTTTGTCGTATTGAAATAATGCCACAAATATAAGCAAACAACGTACGTATCCGTGGTGTAAACATAGGACTCTTCACCGTGTTTACATTAGGCGCTATTCTGGACAAAATCAAATTGCCAATCAACGCGGATGGCAGGGCCGATAGTGTATGGAAAATTCAGCGCGAACAGCTCTCATTGTCATCGGAAACGTCGCGCGGGGAGTATCTATCGTCGTGATTGGTAGATTTCAATCTGCGAAGATTGCTCGCTGTAATTGATAGATTCCTCGTTTGCATCCAACTCACGGGAATCTAATAATTACAGCTCGCGCGTGAATCAAGTCTTAATGCGAAGACTTCTCTCCTCGATCTTTATGAAATCTGCACTACAATCTAAATACTCACTTTTGTAATTTATCTAATTTTATCCTTCAACATTAGAGGTAATATTAGAGGAAGTACCCGATATACTTTTCACATCTTTATTATCAAAATTGCAAAATCATAAAAAAGTTGCATATCTATTCTTTGAAAGTAGAGCAAGGAACTTTGTGTCTACGAAAGATCCTGATTTTTTTCATTTAATAGAAATTCACTTGGAGGAGGAAGAGTATTTCTTTCCTAAAACGGATTTCTATCAATGATTGAGATGCGCAAGAATGATTGCAATCATTTGCAATGTAATACGGAATTACAATAAATACCTAGCTAATTATACACTGTTCACAACGTAATGAGATTCTAAAAGGATTATGCATACCGTTCGTCGCATCATGGGTCGACAGGTTACGCTCTACACTCATTCCCTCAAACGCTTCGATATCCACTTTGCGGAAATTCTACGTAAACTATTTGTGTAGTGCGTTTCGATCTGCCGATAGGAAATAGGGTGTCCCAGTAACCTCCCCTTCTGCCCACAATTTTGCATCCAATTAAAAATTTAATCGTATGAATGTGCATCAATTTTTATTCGCGCAGATATTTTTCCGAACCGTGCTTCTTTATTGAAATACTTGGCGGATTGGATAGGAACGTACATGCAAAACAGTCATTAATTGAAGGTTCTCTCCTCGAGCGTAGTAACTCTCCGTTAATTTACAAAATTGCAGAAAGCTTTCATATTTTCATTGCGCTCTGAATGTTTGCGCAAATGATCGATGCTATCATTTTACCATTTTGCAGTGATGGCAAATTGCTTGTTAGAGGCGTATTGTTGTTGTACAACTGTTGAGTTTATAATTACGACAATAACATCGAATGTAATTACTCCACCGTAATATTGTTCAAATACATTCGAAATATTTGCGCAAATAAACACAGTCGTTTCGTCGGTTTCCTACCGCGTTTGCGTGAGACGCAGTTTCTCTTTTCATCTATCTTGTCAGACATATAACGAGGCAATCACACCTTTCTTTCTTGAATCATGAAAATTATTACATCTTCGGCGAGGCTAATTGACATTAAAAGTATATCCAATATAATGATTTATTGAAACGAATTAAATAGTTGAATAATTTTCTCATTTTTAAGAAAATGACGATAAATAATATGCTGATGTGATGTTTCATGTTATTATTTTTATATTTTGAATTATTTGAAATTATTTGAAACATTTTGAATTATATGAAATAAGAAAAGAATTATTGTCGTCTTCAAAAATACGAAGAACGAAAAGCTAAATAATAATACAAATAGATTTCTTTACATAACGATATTGATTGTGATATCATCGTACGAAACATACGGGATAAGAAATTGGCCAGCAATTACTTAAGTAATAACCGCTACATTCATAATGAATGCACCAAACTTTTAAATGAAGGACTTTCTTCAATCATAGAGGCAGATATAGTCGCGATGTGGAATCCCGCATGTGGAATAATGGCCCAAAGTCGATTATATTCAGCACTTTAATATCCAGCATCAAGACTGTATTGTGCAGCGCGTTGTTATACGGTATTAAAGCAGTTCGCGGCGACATTATTTGAGAGGGAGAGCTCGAGTAATTTAGGGCACGTAATTAATATCCTTGCGGTCATACGTCCATACGTCTCGCCTACGTTGATTGCTATCCTCTCGCAGATACGCGACGTAAAAGCATTGCCCGTTATACGTACGTATATACATCGGTATAAGACTTGATTGAACGTTTCCTCAGTTTTCGCGGCGACCGAGTTACCAGGTATCGACTTTCGGAACTATCGGTTACCCGAGCTTTTCCCTAGATTGAATATTCAAATTAGTTGTTGTGTTCAAACCGCGAGGAATATATCGCTCTTCCGCTTAATTTCGAGCGTAATGCCGCCGGTATCGTGAGAGATCAAAGGTCTCGAAAAAGTGGTTACCACTCTACGGGAGAATTTCTTGCTTTGTCCTCCGATCTCGCAATGCATTTATACTTCTTCCTTACTGTGCTCTGCATCCGCTTACATTCCGCTGGAATCGCACAACCGCGTGCAGTCGATAAACTCTGCGGTGGGACGTTAAGACGAGTTAAGGAACGCTTTGCATCTTATCTGAATGGATAAGCTTTGAAACGCAATTACTCGGTTCTCTTTATTCTTCGAAACGAGTCTTGCAAAAAGACTTCTCCAGTTATAGGATTTTAAATTTAATGACAAACGCACTTACAGTAGACAGTGAAAAAAATTATTATTCAATACGATGAATATATGTATGTATGTATATACAGGGTGTTTCTTTAAGTCCGTCCACTAATTACATAACGTTATTTCTTATCAAAAATTGAATTGAAAAGTCTTGAATCTGCTTTATTAAGCATTATAGAAAAAAATGATTCAGGACTTTTTGACTTAATTTTTGATAAGGAATAACGCTATGTAATTAGTGGGCGGTCTTTAAGAAACACCTCAAACATATCGAAAGAATTACGTTTGCAGTGGACTTTATAGAAGCATCACACATTGACACGAATGAATCAATTATTTGAATGCAAGCGATTCATCAATATTAAGAAAGTAGATAAAATTTAGTTGTATCCGAGATGGATTGCTTGCAAGAAGAGCCTTATTTTCTATTTTCGCGTCATCAACTTTCGCTGAGTATACACAACAAAAACCGTATGACGAGTGTATTTATAGCAAGAAAGAACTGAGCTTTTCACTGAGCGAACGAATACCAAAAGTAGATCAAAGGATTAAGATGTTACAGAAAATAGACATTTAAATAAAGGAATTCGATTGAAGAATCGAACACTTTTATTCAATACTTGGGAATTCTTAGATCTTTTGATCAATTTTCGGCTTATATTCTGACGAATGTTGTAAAGCTTTCAAGTTGTGAAAGAATCGCAGGTTTTTTTAATTTCTTAACGCCTTCAAAGTCAAATTCTTTTAACATCTTGTGAAAGTATTGTATCGTTTTAAGTATATGTAATCTCTCTCTTCATCTCTTCAGCTATAAACAATATCGCGACAAATAATTCAGTAAATATGATTTATATGCAATTCTTGTTATATAATTCATTTTTATGCATCTTGTGTTTTTTCTTATTTTATATTAACATTATTGTGATACTGTTTTTTATATCTAACGTGAAAATGCTAGTTGTCTTATTTTAAAAGTACGAAACATAAAATACATAAGAAAATTTAAACAATAAGCAATTCGTTCAGTTATAGTCGAGAATTTTTCCCGATTTAATATTTTTCTCAAAATTTTTTTTAGTTGATGCATTTATTGCGTTAATTTTTTCATATGTTTTCGATTCTAATGAAGCAGCGAGACCGAAAATGTACGAAAGAATTTAAGTAGTAAACAGTTTGGGAATCCACCAGTCACAATCATGCTTGAAAACGGTAGTTTAAACCAGATGGCAGTAGACGAGTCTAGCGTATCTTCTTTATTTAGTTGATACATGGTATCTTCGCCCTTTAGCAACACTGCTGTAATTATAAATACCACGAGAGCATTAGTATTCAAGTCTTGTAAAACGAAAAGTGAGTTTTGAAAATTTTAACGTTTAGATTCTCGAGCTCAGAGTTTACGATTTAAGGTGAGACGAACACATATTATTTAGTATCTTCATATAACTGGAAAATTACATTCGGTCAACATGGTCAATAAAAAACACTTGTATTTGCTCTAGGATTATTTCGATCAAATCTTGAGATCTTTGAAAAAGACTTTCCTTGTGCGATTTCTTGTCTACAATGGAAGAAGAATATTATCGTCCGTCGAATAATCATTTTGTGGAATCCAATTCGTCAGCTTATATAACAGCTTCAGAAAAAATATTCACGTGCGAGGAATTAAACAATAACGGGCACGAATATAAAACGGAGCCCGAAGAGGTTGAGAATGAACAATCGCAGGATAATAATAATAACTCACTATCCACGCCGTCATGCGTTTCGAAACTGGATTATGCACTACCGAAATATCTCAATAATGTAAGTCCCGCGATCGACAATCTCGTGCGAATGATGAACATGCCGAGCTTGATAACGTCTGAGGACTTGTTCAGCGACTTATCGATACCGACGAATTGCCTTTCATCGCCCTATTATTATTGCGGCGATAACGAAAATTTCGCAGTATCTATCACAGCTAAAGAACATCTGGATATATGCTTCTCGACTCCGAAACCGTTTGTTAGCACTTATAAAAGAGACAGCACGAAGGATCACGCGCAGTCGAAGACAAAAAAGTTCAAGCAGGAACCTGTGTTGGAAGGGCAAGAAAGTGTCGATTTACCTCCGGATGACAAGCCAATCCTAGATTCTCCAGGTTATGAGGTAAAAGAGATGCTGCCACATATTACGATCGAAAAAGAAAGCAAATAACAAAATAATAAATATGTATAGGATAATATCTATGTATCCAAGGCGTACTTCTTACTAATGGCGTCAAACAGGAATCGAATGCGGAATACTATTTTAGCTGAAAGATCACGAAGAAGGTCCAGAGATAGCGGTTTTAGTGAGCTTATAAAGTTCAATGAGAAATAACTGGAGATTTGTCATTGATACATATGGACGAGGAATAATGAATTGCGACGAATTGAAAATTATGAAAATTGCGACGGGAAATAAGTAAACGACGTTATTTCTTATTTTCTATTTGTACGAATCAAGTTTAATTTAAAAGAATGTAGTGTGTTTGACATATTTCTCATAACAATCAATTAATTAGTTTTAAGCAATGAGATTATTTGTGATATTAACGTTATGTGTTTGCAAATAATTGTTTGTCGGTTTGTAATATTATATTTTTTATCGTATGACTCATTTATATCAAATTTTGCTAAAAGAAAAACTAATCGCTTTAGGCAGATTTTTAACGTAGATTCAAACGTAGAATTTAACGATATTTTAATAAAGTGATTAAATTTACGAATTTTTAATACATCTTAATAACATTATTTCTTTTGAAAAATAATGTTTCAAGACATATCTTAATTGTATTAAAGTTTTAAGATTCTTATATGTTTAAGATTCATAAATATTAATATTTGATGTTAGGATTCCATTTTTTATGCATATTCAACATTAATATATGACTAATTAAAATCCTTAGGAGCGTTTTAATTATCGAAATTTTATAATCGCTTAAAAATAAAAAAGTTGTATATTTAATTGGTTATAAAAATTTAATAATTTATAATTTTATACATATTGTATTAACGATTTATATATTTTCTTTATTTATTGATTCTAAAACACACAGCTGAAATAAAGTTAATAAAAGTGAGAAAAGGTTAATAAAATTAGTGCAGTAACTATAAATCTTTGCTTAACACATTTATCTCGCTAACAGAACGTTATAATTCATATACATATATCCGTTGCGAATTTTCTTTGCGCGCTTATGACTTTATTAATGTCAGCGTTCCATTGTTTACTAATGTCGCGCGGCGCTTATACGGCAACGACGCTCTTTGCTGAGTCGGTACCGAGTCACCGAGCGATATGGACGCACCGAAGAAACAATAATCTTGCAGCTCTCTCTCTCTCTCTATATCAAGTACTTTTGCAGTGGAATCTATTCTGTACTCCGCATTCCGTGCCGCGCAATTTGGCGCGGGGAAGCGAAAATCCTATTACACAAGTTACTCGTCAATAATCCTTTTGCGAAGGAATACATATATGAAGCTTGCCCGATTTTCGCGTTCAATATCAAGACAACTGACAAGATGGACAGTCGCATTTTGTGTTCGAGGCGCGTTTCGGGGGGAGGTTTCAGGATATGTCGCCACCTCCTGGCACAAGCGAGCATTTGTATCGATTGTATCGATTGTGCTGTCCAATTAGGTGGATTTCTGCGATTTCAATGTCGCAACGCGAATGGCTTGGCTAGCTCAGCTTTCCGTTCGAGGATCGCCATTTATTCCACTTGCGAAAATCGATTTCTATCGACGCGATACGTCTGACACGGAGCTTTCGCGACCGCCCAGTTTTCAACATGTCCGACAAAGAGCAGGATGTTCGTACACCTGATGGAGCAGACGAACATAGTGCATGTGCTTCTCCCGAGAACGCGTTCTTTCCTACCAAGAAGAACGATTATTCGTCGTCGAATTCGTTCCTGACGTCGACTGAATATAGCGATCACGAGAGTGAAGAGGAGACGTTCTCTACGCCGGGATGCGAGAAGTTCCTACGGTGGAGGCAAATGGACCGTTCCCCGATAGACGATTCTCCGTGCACGCCCGTGAGGACGATGTGCGACGAGAGCCCGTCGAAAACGTCATCGTGCGACGAGTCGTTGATCGAGCAAATAGACGCGCTCAGCTTGTTCAAGCCGGGATCGCGCGCGTCTACGTCGACACCCACGAAGGCGGACGACGCGACAAAGGTGGAAAGGATCCTCGAGAGAAAAGACAGCCGCGAGGATCTGCCGACGCGAGATTCGCGCATCAAGTACACGATGACGAATGCGAAGAGGTCATGGATTGTCTACCGCGACAACATCTCGACGGGGGACGAGACGAAGGACGAGCTGACATCCGATTACTCGACCATGGAGTCGAACGTGCTGAATAACGACGGTTCGTCGTCGAAGGTGACGTCCGACAGTTCGATCGATCAGCTTCCGCCACGAGAGACGAAACAAAGCGACCTATCGAGCCTGGAGGACACGATCGTCGGTTCCGCAGAATCGACTTGCTTAATCGATCGCTCGACGGCGTCGTTCATCGAGGACGGCGAAGTGTTCGAAACGGACACTTTTGAGGAACTGTATTCCCGAAACGTCGAGTTGGCGCAACGCTACGTAGAGCGAATGATGAACAAGGAGCAGGGCAAGGAACAGGGCGGTTGCTTTAGAAGCCGTTGGTCGAAAAAGTTCATGAACATGTCGACGCTGTGTCGATCGTCTCAACGATTGAAGAAATGGCAGGAGGATCAAGATTCGTCGGGCATGAAAACGAGTTCGCCTATGCGACGAAGTACGAGATCGTCAGAGATGGACAGCCTGGAACAGAGCCCGGCATTTCCCAAGCTGTGCTTCGTCAGGACCGAGAGAGAGATCCAGATATCTGAAAGATTCAACTCTGGTAACGCGCGTTTCACCTTGGCGTTTCACATGGTCGATCGATGATCATAGCGTGCCACATAGCAATAACAACGATTCCAACCTTGAGTGCCACACGTTTTTTTGCATCGGCCCGGCCGACGTTGCGAGATATTGTCCGCGGTGGTATCCCGTGGTCGCCCACCTGTTACCTATTCTCTCGTAAATCGTTATCGATTCGCGCCAATTGAAATATCTAATTTTTATTTATTATGCGTTGTTTTAACATGTGCCGACATAGATAAGATAAGATACGTTTAAAACAAAGTATAAAAACAGTTGAAAAAAAAAAAGAAAGAGGAACGGTGAGACGAAAATGGTAATCGACTTTAGCAACTGGTTACACTAAAAACATGACCCGAAGTATTTCGCGACTAAAACTTCCCTGAGACGTATTGTAATTACTTTTGAACTCTTTACATGCCGCGAGGCAGTCCATGATGGACGGAAAAATCTGGGCTTTTTTCACATCTATTGTTTTCTCAGCTGCTCCTCCTCTATATACTTGGCCTGCCCGAACGCTTATGTAAAGATAAATCGCGCAGTATGTATGCGGCGATAAGCGCGATTAATGATTACATTGCGTAATCGTCTTGAGCGTTATAAACGAATGGTAAACGCGTTGGAGTTACGCAATCGCCTTGCGTAATTACTCAAAATTGAAACACACGAATATTTTTATCGCATTTCTCGCTCTCCCGGTCTCAAGACCTTCTTTCACTCATGCTTTCCCGCGACATCGCGAAAACGCGGGTGCAAAGTGGAGCAAATGGAGCATGCACTAGAACGTATTTCATACCGCCGTGCAGCGAGAAAATGAAAATGCGCGATTCTGGTCCGCTGCGTAATTCTTGGCGAATGCCAACCGCGATTTAAAGCGAGCACGAGAAGACTCGAAACCGTAAATCACGGGGCACCCGCGCGGGTGCACTTAACATGAGGGAAAAGCGAGATTATGCGTCTTAGCGTTTGCAGCTCTTTCGTATAACATGTACATACTCATTAATTCTTACAAAGAGGCGAGTGTGGCGCTTCGTTTTGCGCGCTAAGTCGCTCGATCAATATTTATGCACGATCGTCGTGTGTGCGTCGCCGATTTATCTGACGAATCGCTTTGTAGCGCCGCTTGTATCTCGTAAAAAAGGACACTTAATTGTCACCTGGGATTACGGCGAGCAGCCCGGCTGTAATTAATGCCATTACCATGCAAGATCGGGGGATAATCTGCTGCTCTTATGCAAAGGCTTACTCGACGAGGAGAAATTCACAAAGTACACTAAAAAAAAAGAAGAAAACTTTTCATTATTCGCGATTACGCGAGACTCTATACATTTAACAATTTTTGTGGAAAACAGTATTTTGTAAATAACAGTGAAAAACAGCTCAAGGATATTTTACATATTTATATATTTATATTTTTCTATATATACCCTTTTTTTTATCGTAAACCATTTGTTTTTGTCAACAGATGTCCCGTTCCCGCCGTCGCACAAAATGACAGTGGCAGAAGTCTTCGACGAACGAACAGGATCTCCGCGACCGGAGGTCTTGAGACAACACTTTATCCTCGAAGGTAGAATCGACGAGGCTGCGGCTCTTCGTATAATCAACGATGGAGCCGCCCTTTTACGCTCGGAGAAGACTATGATAGACATCGAGGCTCCGGTCACCGGTGAGTCAAAACTCAATTTAGTTTTGTTAGAACTCGTTTTAAATTAAATTTTCGACTCCGATCAAACGAGATACGATTGCTGCGAGAACGATTTCGGTGATACATGTCGTCGAGTGAGGCTGCCTTGATTAAAAGTCTAAAGTTGTTATCCCGAAGTGCGAATTTTTACAAAATTAATATGGCATTTGATTGTTTACATTTTATCCACATTTGTCCGTAATCGTGTTTTTGGCCAAATGATGAACAATCGGAGTTCGTATATATATATAATTTAAAAGAAAAGCACACTTTCCAAGATGAAATTTATTCAACTTTTATTTATTTCTAATTTTCTTGCAAACAATAACAATTTTGGAAACAATCTCAGACCTCTTGATTAATTGGACATAAAATATGCGCTTTAATTGAAATCGAAAATTCGGTGGCCGTTCGATCCCCGGTCGGTTTCTTGATCAATTATCCTGAAATTAAGTTCGTCACGACAGCCTCCTTTGTGGCGTCCGCTGATTGTTCCAGAAGCGCGGAATAGGAGAACGTAATTAATCCTACCCTTAGCTACGTCGGGTCGATTCGGTCCTATTTCCTTCTACGCCCCCTTACATGATGGACCCTTCTCGCTTATCTTTTTACGCACGTACCATCGACAGTTATTACTTTCCGCATCGCCGTGATACAAGTTTTATTAGTGGGATTAATGGGCCATGCGCATACGCATGGCGTAATTTCTTTTCGAGAAATTTCGTTCATTCGTTACGGAATCGCCTTTAAAATATCGAGAAGTATGCTCGATCCGACGGGGAGAAGTTTCGCGTAAAATAATATTTTCCACGACGTTTGATTTGTTTTTAATTAACGGGGTAATTATTCTATTATTGGAATCTCGATAACCGATCGGAGAGCTGTGAAGTATCGGCTTTAACTCCCCGGTCATTATGAACGTCTTCGATAATGGAGAGATAATTAACATAAATTACAATTAATTAAGGATACAGAGAAATGTATGATTTGTCATGATCACGTCCTATTAAATTAGTGTGTCGCGTGCACGCGCGGCCGTGGCAGCCGCATGCTGCTGCAGCATATTTTTCGCGCATATGCTCGTCGCATTGGAATCGATGGTCAGCGAATCGACCTTAGATTTGTTTCACGTCGATCGAGACGGCCGCGGCCGATGGAAATCGGTCATCTCTCTCTCTCTCTCTCTCTCTCTCTCTCTCTCTCCGTTTCGTCTCGCACGCTTTTTCGCTCCTTCGGTGTCCGTCGCCGCCATTCGTCGTCGCGTGTCTCATGCATCCTCCCGCGGTAATTCATCTTTCTACCCGGTCCTGCAGTCACTCTACCCCCGCCCGCGATGCGGATTCGCATTCGACGACCAGACGCCTGGCACACCGCAATTTCTCTCTGTCGATCCGCGCTCTTCTTTTTCTCCTCCTTCACACTCTCGTGCGACATGTGTGCCAAAAGCGAGAGTCGGCTCGCAGCTATCGGCTATTATCTACGTCAAAACGGCGACAAGCGGGAAGAGGCATCTATTAGGCACATACTCAGATCGCTTCGAATTCCCTCGACAATCTCGGAATTTATGAGAATTTGGCCGAGAGGAGAGGTCGACGCGACGTTCCAGTCTGCGAAATTCCGCCCGCCTCGAGCTTCGTTAACTCGCTTGATGAACTGCGGCGTATACTGGAAAACGGGGAGTTTAATCCGGAACGAGAAAAGAAAACGCGAAGCGCGCTGACCTATCGGAAAATTAATTAACGGTTACCACGTGCCTCGCATGAAAGATTGATATGCATATTTCCGAAATTATATTTGCCACTAAAAAGACTGCTCTTAAAGTTTGCGATTATCGCGTTGTCCTAACAGAAACAGAAGCGTATTATAATTTTTTTGAGGAGGGAATTTTGATGTATTCTTTTACACAGTTTTCTCCGCGAGTTCGCAGTTAGTGGATGGACGATTTTTATTAAACACGACGTTTTGAGGGCGAGGAGGATCAAGTTGCGCCTGGATAATTGGGAGGACAGCAGGCATGCTAGAGTCTTCCTTTGAAGCGATCGGGGATTTTTTTTCGGTCGTACGGCTTCAACGCGTTTCTTTGATCGACGTATAACCCTTGATTGTTCTCAGTCACCAAGCGACTAAATCCTCACACGAAATAAGTTGTTCGCAGAATGAGGTCAGTCAATCGGATGATGGCAATTTACGGTCACTTGTTAGATCTCTCATTTCCAGTGCGGCTATATATTATCGTGTATCAAAAATATTTTAATTATTGAATTACTTTAAGCGCCTTTGATGTTATTAATAAAATCGAGCCTTTTAAAATAAAAATAAAATTTTAATGGCGAAATTGAGGCAAACCATAATTGAAGTTAATATCTTAGTTTTAGTAATATCGTTCTATTGGACCGTTAATTAATTAACGTTCAAGAATACGTCTTATATTTAAAATGCTTTAATCGCTTATTAAATTCTTCTCCCTTTTAAATTTTTCTTTATTTTTATTCATTACATGCTTCTTATTTAGGATTAAAACACGTCTTTAATTGCATTTTTCGTACGATTAATAACTAAATTATTGTAAATATACCAATCTCTTGAACAACGAAAGTAACATGTTACAAGCTTAGGATTAAATCTTTTTCTTTTTTTCATTTGATACTCTTCGTAATCCAGAAAGATAGTATGCATGTGTAATAAACCGGGATTACAGTTAACGTAAAGCCAGCGTTGTTAAAATTTCCCGTAAAGAATTTTCCTTCCGGATGCTTCGCGGCTTCCATAAACGAACTTCGCGGATATTCAAATTAATGATAATGAGTTGCTCGAATGTTAGCCGAATGGGATCTTCGTCGGCGATTAGTGCGTTTCTTTGCGTCATGAAGAAACAGCCATTTCCACGTCCATAGAGCGAAGTGGCTCTTTCAGCTCTCATGTCCGACTTCGTCTTCCTCTCTCGCCAGCGTTATAAACCGGGTGAAACAGCGTGTTACGATAATCGCTTCGATGCTGCATTAATATTCTTCCGCGTTTTTTTTTCTATAAATTTTTTTTCGCTTCAAAAAGTTCTTTTGTTACACGCTCGTAAAGCTTTACTACTGTCTTTGCGCTCGCGCTTGTGCCTCTGCAAAATGGTGATTAGAAAGTTATCGTCGATCCTGAAAGTTAATGCTGATCATTAAAGAAAGAAACGTCACTTTACGAACAAAAAGAAAATAAGCGATCGTTAAAATGGCTTTAACGCAAGTTGATGCGATTAAACATAATTTTTTTACATTATTGAACATAGTTTTTTATTGATATTTAATGTTGATGTTTAATATCGAGAATGAAATACGAGCTTTTCCAATCTTTCTCCATTTAAAATTTCATAGATTTTGACGCCTTTAAAACATCGTGGATAAGCGAACAATAGACGAGATGTTTCGGATCGTCATAACTCCGCACTCTACAATTTTGCAGCCCGATTTCAGTTTGCCCGAAACAATTTCTGTTTGTTCGCTGAGCGATCTAGGAACAGCCGGGTATCGTTTTGCTCCAGTCGCTGCACTTAAATAAAGGTTTAATTTCGGTAACTCAAACATCGCGCCGAATCATTCGGTCGCCGCTCGTTTCGGCGCGATTGTAAATTTGCGCTCGATCAGAAATCTAATCCGCTCCGTTTCAGTCGCTTCGATAGCGGTCATCTAGAAGGAAAATGTAATATTCGAGTCAAAGTTTATCGGTATCGACATATCGAGGGAATTAATTCGCGTAATTTTTTTTTCCTTTTTTTTTACAACCTCGCGACGGAAAATCGAGACAGCAGTTATCGAGAATAAAAGGGAACGCAGTTGTTATCTAACGGCGCGCTATCTTAATTGTCTTCCTGCCTTGTCGCAGCAAAATTGATACGCAGCCGGAAACATGGTTATGCGAGCGTCGTGTTGACTGAACTCGGGTACTGGGTGTATGTAGGAACATAAATTATTCATACAAGTGCGAGCGACACAAGGGGGGGGGAGGGGGGGGAGAAGGAGAAGAGAAGCGGCAAGTACGGGATGGAACACAGTGGCAATATTGTTCGGCCTCTATAAAACATCCTAAAAAGCATTAAATGTTTATCATCTGTCGGCGCTGCCACATTGATGTTGTCCGTCTAAATATTGAACTTTGTCGATAACGGCGGGATGGGAACAGAAAAGTACGCGATATAAATATATATACCTACGTATTATATATATATGTATATTCGGTATCTACTTCTGAGATCGCGCATTCCTTTCAGTTGCATATAATCGCGTCTCCGTTTCGTACTAATTAATAACACGAAACTTAATCGTGTCGTTTGCTCGTGCCCGTGACGTAGTCATAAATTTAAACTACAATGGAAACGCAGCTTTGCCAAATATCGTGACATCCGCATAAACATTTCGGCGGTCGGGACTACCGCCGAGTTTCTGAGTGGAAATGGAGTTCCTTCGCAAAAATGCCCGTGCGCGCGTTCGCGGACCATTAAATTCGGTCTAAACGTACGGACGCACGGAACCCCCGGGGATAATTGCTTACACGTTGATTACACCCTTACACGGAACGGAACGGGCGTGGCGGGCATTTGCGGGGGCGAAAAATCGAGCAGCTTTTACTTGCTGACGGGGCTCTATCCTCGCGTTCTTTTTGCGCCGGGCGATAATACTCCGGAGTTAATACGAAGGGCGAGAAAGCTTGTGGCGGTCGGATAAAAGCCTCGTGGTCTGACATTTCAATAATGCGTTCATCCTCTGGATGAGAGGATTTGCCGTAATAGCAAGCGATGGCTTTAGATTCGTCGTCGCGAGTTTACGCAACAATCGCGCCGAGTTTAGACTTATCCACGTCGGATCGCGGCGCAAAACGGTCAAAGTGCAGTGACAAAAGTCTCCGGGACGACAGCGGTGACGTCGCCTACGCGCGGAGCGGTATATTATTTAGAAAACTCCCGATGGACCGTGGAGGACGCAAAGTTTACAGGACCACTCTCGGAGTATTAATTGAGAAAGAGAGGGAGGATAGGGTGTACGTGTGTATGTTTGCGCGTATTATGTAGCTTTTACGCTACGTCAACGCCGATGGCGACGAAACATCGCGCACGAATGTTCTCGTCCGCCGCGCGGAGTTGTTAATTATCTTATTAAATGGTAACTAGACGAAGCCTGTACGCTCGGTCGATGGCGCCTGTCGGACCGCCAGGAAGTTTCCCCCAATTTTCTCCCTTAACGCGTAACCGAAGCTCTTGCGGAAGCGGCGCCCTTAATACTTGATGCTTTAATGCATACGTAGTGTCTTGTAGCTGATACCACTCGCGCGCGTTGATATCTGCATCGCCGAGTACGTCGCGTTAAACTTGCTCTATATCGCTGCAGTATAGTGCGAAATTCATCGAATGTAGGAGGACGAAAGTATTCTCTACTGTTAGTATCCTGCATGGTTTTCGTTTCCAAGTGTTTTAAGTTTATATACATGCATATATATATATATTTACATACGTATTACACGAATGTATAACTCTTGAAAAAAAAGATACGGTATATCCACTTTTAAGAAAGGCGTGTTAAATCGATACTCGAAAGTTTCGAAGTACTGTTGCGTCTTTTCCGCGATGCTGATTAGTTTTCTCTCTTGGCTTACTTTGTATTGCGAGAGTAATCAATAAGACATAAAAATTATTTGCTAATTTTTTGTTTTACTTTTTAAAAAGTTGCTTAATATTGGGCTATCGAGTCTCTCGTAACTTTTTAAAAACTAAAGCAAAAAAATTATTTTTAAACGCAAAAAATTAGCAAATAATTTTTATGTCTTACTGGTTACATTCTGATAATTTGGCACAAATAGCTTTATATACGTACCTACATATTAATATGTTTTACTATACAACAAAAAGAAATTTCGTGCGCGAAGCGCGCGTCCATCATCACCACTTGTATAAAAATTGAAAATGTGAAACATAAAAATAAATTCCAACTATTAATAGTCGCAAAATTAGAATTCAATATCGTGTTTGCGTGTTGTACTTATACGCGACGAGAGAAACAAAATATCTTTGTCTTTTAGATTTATCAGACTGCACACTGAACTTGGCAATAGTCGATACGAATAATTCAATAATTATGATTTAACCGAGACATCTCCCCCGAGATGCAGAAAGGAAGTCGGCGAAAGTGGGCATATGGTGCAGAATCGATTTCCCAAGCCGCTAGTGATCCGAATACAAATTCCGTTTGTGCGGTACGATGTGTTCGTATAAAGGGCCATCCTCGGAGACACAGAATTCTCGAGGAAGCGCAATCGATATCGGGATAGGGTCGTGAAAGGAGGGCACAAAGCTGGCGACGGCTGCCAGGTTTAACATTTCTTTCTCCACGTGGATTCAAAAGTGCGATATTTGATCCTCGACAGAGAATACACTGGCGCGTGTGAACTTTTATGTGGATGCGATTGATATGATCAGACTTAAATCGATATTCCTTGCACTCGATGTATATACGATCTCGGTATAATGCAATTGTTACGGGCACAATTTTGTTACGAATCTAAAGAAAGCGTTACATAATGCGCGAAGATTTCGCAGATCATCCGAGTTAATTTGAATTTTAACGCGGAATGATTGTATCATTATACGATTATTGGAGATATATTCTCTTGTTAGGAAAATATTGTCGCGCTTCATCTCTAATTTCGAATTTTGTCGATAATTACCCGTATTGTCAGTCAACGGATATCGGCGGGGGATGGCGGCCTTAATTATTTATTTAATCCGCGGAACCAATTTGCTCGATCGGGGAAGTTCGGCTTTATCCTCGCGCCAATTACAAGCTTAACTCGCGCGTCAGTCGAGCGGAGACAAAGGTATGAATTAAATGAAGCGCGCTTTAACGTGAACGGTCGCCTTTTCTGCAACCGGACCTCCGGACGCATTATCGAGAGAGATAACAATTTATACTTTTGTACATCACCGCGCTCTCTCGGACGAGGATGGGAGGCCGCCAAAGCTATCCACTATCTCCAAATGCGAGCGCATTTCCGAGTGCACTCGGCACCGATATCGCTACTGCCCAAGATACCGAAAAGCGGAAGTAATTTCGTAACCATCGATAATAGACCAGGTTGTCGATGAGGGATCTTCAATTAGCGAGCGATGCGAAAGCTGAAATCGAACTCCATTTTATATATAAACGACCCGAGATTGGCAAACGGACACGATCAATGCTGTCGGTTAACGATTACAGGAATATTATTCGCGAAAAAGCGAATTAACGGTTATAGAGAAGCGGGGAACACATAGTGGAAATCTACGTGTGATAAAATCTCTTGAAAATATACGAGTTATCGATGCCGTTCGCTAAATGGAAATAATACAATTGTAAGCTGTATAATTTTTTGATTATATTATACGCTTGTTTATATTATAAAATAAATATATAATACATATTGTTTATTGACAGACACGTACATATATAGAAGAGATAGAGAAAGGAAGATGAGGTATATCGATTTGATAAGTTTCCCCGCAAGTTTCATGGTTACGCCGCACTCTACCTCTTCTCTCTTTAGAGCTGTAAAGCGGTTAGCAGTCGTTCTCGTATAAACAGCGCCGCAAACTCGACATAGACGCGAGAAAGAAGTAGCACAAAGACGCTAAGTCGGAATGCACTAAGATGCAGCGCTGCGCAAAACTAGGTCGACTGTGCCTTTCAAAGCGAAGGGCTCTACGAGCCAAACGCTTTATACCGCGGACTATTTTCCGAAATTACTGTCCATGTTCGTAAGCTCGAAGTCGGCAAAATTTGCCACGCGAAACTCCGCTATAAAAATGATGATATCCCAATATATGTAAAGAGCACTTCCTATTTTTATCTCTTCTTAAACGCAAGATACTAAGAACGACGAATCAATTTGCAATATATCTTATAATATCCCATTCAACGATGGCTCTCGTAGAATTCGGATCGCAAAAGATATCTTACGGCCGCAACGACACGCTTAATGCTGCTTATCATGTTTTAAAATATAAATCAGTATTGTACGTTGCTTTAAGACAAAGAATTAAACCGTAAAACATGTTAAGTCAGCCATTCTGCTTAGGCCCTAAGATGCGTCAACGTAGGCGAAAAGAAAATCGAGCCTAAATGGGGAGTCCAGATATAATAAATTTTTAGAGTGGTTCAGTAAATGCTGACGGGTCGAGAGAGGGAATCGGGTTATAGCACAGTAAACGTCTCCTATAGATCGTCGAGGATCGTCATTGTATTTTCCGCCGTATAACCGGACTATTCGTCGTTTATTAATATTTAACGCCCGCACAATAAAATGCGGCAGCCGGGAAACGTTATAACAATATATAAGAGATGAATGTGAAACACGTGGTTATTAAATCGTCAAATCACGAAGCGTAGAACGTCCGTCTATATTACTGTTTATTTCGCTAGATATAGAATGTTTCTCGCTACTTACTTGAAAGTTATGGATTCATTAATTTTGATTTCATTTTCTTTATACATGAGCCGATTACAGTAATAAGTCGATTAAAAGTGAAGAGCTTTCGAAAACTAAGTTTTCGAAGAAAAATAGAAGAAAAGCAATAAAACTATTATATAAATTTTAAATGAATACTTTTTAATTTGAAGACTTAGTTGTATAAAGATTGGTTAATTGCGACAAACGTTCTCTTCCTGAAGAATCTGCGCTCTAGCGGAAGTGTGCTCAGCGAGGAACACCCTGTATAAGTTGTGTGTGCTGGGCGCCCATGCTACAACGGGCAAGCGATGGCATCTGGGTGCTGGCATATCGCTCATGCAGACCATAATAATTAAGAGTAACCGATTACGCGATAGTCCGTTCGCAGATATTATCTGGGTGGGTTTCAATAACGCAGTTCGTGACTTTTTCGAGGTTGAGCTTACCTCGCCGGATGTATCCTTGGACCTTGCGCCTTACGCGAGGTCAAGGACGTTCGGAGAGCTCGCGGACGCGATTCCGCGATTTGGCGAACGACATCCGGCGATGCATCGCGCAACTTTCACAACCAGCGAGCACGATTGGGAGCACCGAGTTGTTTCGTGTTCGCGTTTTATTGGTTGCTAGTACGTGTTACCACCCTTTTCTTATTTTTCATCGCTCTTCCGCCTTCATTCTTTTATTCCGTGAAGCGTTTAGGCATCGCGAAGAAAAAGAACTATGGCGTTTCTCCTCTTTTCACGTATATACTTTTTGAGGATATTAACCGATTCTTAGAAACAGGAAAGATTGAATCACGAAAGTCTATTAGTGGCAAGTTGGCCGTGTTTTGGCAATGTACCACCAATTTCTAGAGCCTATCTTGATCTCATTCTGCGGCGGAGAACCCTTACGATTTTTGTCTCTTGGACAACATGTGGCGCGTAAAATAATGAGAAAAGAAAAGAATTGACGATGCGATTGAATAAACATTCCCCGAGATTGCAGTCTCTGATATTCGATTTTCCTGAGATAAACAAGCTTGATTCATACATTTATTGTATCATAATTGTAATTAAAATTGAACCTAACAATTTTTGCTACTTTCACTCTCAGTGTCATTCGGCCTAGCATCGATATTTGATAACGCGAAGGCAGGTTTTGCAGTTAAAAAACCACTATTACTTATTTGCGCTCTCCGTTGTCTTATCTACCTTACAGCGTACAACTCTTCATATATTCACGTACTGCTCAAAAGTTGTACACGACAAGAGTGATTACGCGACGCAAGTGATACGGTATTGCGCCTTGAAACGGAAAGAGCAGACGTTTCGTTGTTTTGCGGCCGACAGTCGCACGAAAGTCGCTCGAAGCTCGGTCGCCCCCTTTCTTCCCCAAAGGGGTATAGTTGTGCGGAATGTAGAACAAGTGTGTCCCGACTCGACGTGCAAGTCGCAGTTATTATAAGATGATGGAGCTACGGCGCGCGGGTTCAAGGCTGCCGATTCCAGTCAGGGCCGGTAAAGTTACGGGAAAGTTAGGTGAAATAGCAGGCGGGATTTACCGCGCCCTTAAGTCGAATGCGTCCCGTGGATCGTAAATTGAAATCTATTTCGAAGCGGAGCTCGACTTTTTTTTTTTTTTTTATTATCGTGCTTCTCAAACTTTCGATCGATTCAATCCTCGTCGTGGCCGGTCGGGCGACGGTAAGTGGACGGGAGGAAGGGATCAATGTCGCGACGGCGATGAATTTATATAAGAACGGCCGTTCCCGTCGTTTCTTGCCGTTCGTGAGGAGAACTAATGCGATTAATCGAACGTCACGAGCGGAACGCTCTTCATTCAGTGGCGTATTCGTTATTTCGTGATTTCGTCGAGCGGAGGATAGGGTCATAACAAGTATTATTTTGAATAACAATGAATAAAACTTTTATTCCGATAAAATATACGCCGTATATTGGAATTTATTTATTTTTTCTTTCTGCATATTTATTTTATTTTAACAAAACCGCGCCGGAGGTAGGACGACTTTAAGTGCTCGTAGAGCAGTTTATTCTTTTCTCTTTTTTTTTTTCTTTCCCGGGGCAACTCCGTCGAGGGCGGGCTCACGTTATATCCCGCGAGCGTGACACGCGAGGGTGCATGTACTCCCCCGTAGATACGGCTGCCAGAGATAAGGGCCCGTAACGGGTGTCGGGAAAAAGAAAGCACGAATCACGAAGAAACGCCCTCGCGTTCAAAGGTCGATTTCTCCCACTCGCGGATATCGGGGGCCTATGAAGAATTATTTAGTCCTTAATTTTTATCGAGGTTTCAATCTGGTGCCTGTCACAGTCAAGTCTCGTATTTACGAGAAAAAGATATGATCATAAAATAAAAAAGAAAATTATCATCGGAAAGGGAGAGTGAAAAGGAAAAAAGAAGAAATTCTTTTTAATCATTTTTTAAAATGTTTTATTCTAGTTATATTTGCGGATATCTTAATTTGCGTTATAGAAATAGTTGACCGATCGGAGAATCCAAGAAGAGAATCACATTTATTAAATTATACTCGTTGATTCCATTACATTGTTATACATCGAGGTAGCCAATTTTAAAGTCGGCTCTGTCGCGACGCATTACGTGCAGCGAATTAACGGTCTCTATCGCTGTGTGCAGATATTCCGGGAATCGTCGCTTAATCTACGTGTCGAGCGACGTACGACGCAAATAAAATTCCAACGTGCGATCTCGCCGGATCTCGGCGGCCGGTAATCCGGCGAATTTCTTTTCGTGTACGTCGCAAATAAATCGCACGAGCGATTCGTTAGCTCGGTCGGGAGACCGACTAACAGGCGGCGGGACTGAATCTCGTTACTACGACCGCTTGTTTCAACACGCAATACAATCTTCGAGAAGCGGGTACGACGACGATAGCGCAATGTAACGAGGCGTTTGAGGAAGGTAAAGTTACACATCGCCCCGATTTATCTCGCCGGTGTCCGTTAAGCACACACAGTCGGTCGCGTTTTATCTCGAGGAACTTTAACTATCTTGAAAGGGATACTTAAAACCAAAATTATATTTAAAATTCAACCTACCCGATCTTTTTTTAAACATTTGGTCGTCCTATTTAGAAGCCAGACACGCAAGGCGCTTTCGCTCTATCAAGATATATCTTTAATTTCATTTCCGTCGCGCTAATTAAGCCGTTGGGGTGGTTACGGAGAATACTCGGGAAGGATTTGTTTCATGTTATGAGCGAGGACATATCGGTCGGGGACGAACTCTTTCTCCCTCGAGAGCAAAAGCGAGTTTCACTGTGCACGCACGATCCCTTTGAAGTAAGAAGTTCGTTCTAGCGGGTGTATAATCGTGACAAGGTCGTCTCCGCGGATCCATTAAAAATGAGAAAACGCGTATTCATCATCAAATGAGACCATGTAACAGTGGAAAATCATTATGCTTACTTTCGCGACAGGAGAAGAAAATTATCTTTTCCCACTGGAACAGAGATGGTGAGAATTTTGGTGAAATATTTCGTGGAACAGTAGGAGATGGTTAGGTATGCATTAAGAAAATTAAAGAGAAACTTGTCACAAAATATAAAAAGTATGACAAAAGTCATATATAATAAATTGATAATTTTAAAACTTATTAATCTTATTAAAACTTATTAATCTTTTTTAATTATTAATAGTAATTATTATTTATTATATTATATATATATATATATATATATATATATATATATATATGTGTGTGCATTTACTATTAAAATTTTATTCAATTCTTTTTAATTAACACTTAATTTCAAATAAGCATTATTGATATATTAAAGAAACATCGCATAGGTAATAAATGATATAAAAATAAAGCTGACAATTAGCTCGGATTAATGTTTTTTTAATACTTATACAAGACACATTTTCTTGCTTGCCTTTATAGTTCAAAGGACTCTATTTCTTTTTCGGCAGCTATTCCACACATCAAAGCGTATCGATCGATTTTCGTTTCTCTCTTTCTCTCCCTCTATTGTTTCTCTTCGTCGTTACTCCTAGCCGAGTGTCATGAGAAAATTTACTGGGCTGTATTATTCAACTAGAAATCGCCACGGTAGTTTTACAACTGTGCAACTCGGGAATCCGTGTTCTACTTCAAAAGAGATTCTCCACGTATATTTCGTGACGAGAAGTGGGAACGTAGATGGTCACGTTCCACTGCGATCGGTTGCTATGCACGCATCGCTACCTACTTACCTATGCCAGATGACATAATAAGCGGTCATATCGCACGGCAAGTGTAATTTGCGCGAGTCTTCGGCGACTGAAATGAATTATTCCATTTAAATGTAATTTACGAAAGGAGCGTTATCAATTTATCACGGAGAGTAGGCGGTTGCTCGAAAGATCGTGAAAGATTTTCTGTTCTTCAGCGATCATCATGTTTCAACACAATAATAATCACAAGGTACAGGCGATGAAACATTTTTTTCTACTGAAAAAGTATCAATGAAAAAAGCTTCTGAAAAAGCAATTCCCTCGTATGTTTTCGAAACATACATGCCTTTTTTTTATGCCACTTTTTGTCCCATTTACGGTGTGAAAAAGCTTCGGATACACAGAGAGTCTGTCGAAAAATTTTCAAGTCTGTTTTAAAATATTGTTTAAGAAAGGAGTGTGTAATCTGTCTTATTACCTCGTACTTCTATATTTCTTATTCTTGCGATTAAAATTGAAAATGGAGTATACTTTGCTGAACATTAAAGATTCAGCAAACCGTGTCAATCTTTGTGAAAGATTTTTCTATTCTTAAAAAAAAAAAGACTTTGCAAAGTGTTTAAAAAATTTGTACAATGAATGTAGTACACGCAAATGTTTTGACGTGATAGAAATATGCTCTGAATAATATGCAATAAAATGTCACTTAGAGGTAACCTTTTTCAGTCCGGAAAATTGCGCGTAAATTATTTCTCCGCGACACCGTCCGGCCGCTATCTCTGGTATTCATCGGCTGTTGCACGCGGCGCGTTTTGCCCGGCTCCACGGTCATTCGATATAAACCCGGCGGCGTTTGATTACATTTCAGCTCGGCAGTTGATTCGGCCCTCCGCGTGCGCCTCGCGCAATACGGTAGTAAAAGGACCGCACGCTTGTGTGATGCGGTAACGGGAAAACGACGCCGCTCGTTTCATCAGAAACTACCCTCAGGTAACAGCCAGTCCGCACTTTAGTCCGCACTCAGCGGTTCTCATCGATCGCAGATGCATATATATTCCTTTCTATTTTATCATACATTTATTTTTCTCCTCGCGAGAAGTCTGAGACATTGATAATACAAAGGGCACATTTAGAAGAGATCGGTATACAATTTCATGTTTCATTTTCTTCGCGCGAGAGATTTAAAAAGTCAATAGTAGCAATATAAAATTCGGATCGAGCAAACGTTCGGCGATCCTCGTTGCAAGTTGCTGTTTGTTCGCGCTCGCTCGCTCGCTTTGGATCCGACTTAAGGAGCACATTTGGAGGATCAGTTTCTTTCTTCGGTTGGCGATTATGAGATTACTGACAATGAGATTATCGTCCAGAAGCTTCTTTTTCGTAGGCTCGAAGGGGCGCATTTAACTCCCGTTTCGCTCTCACGATGTCATCCTTTGGTCCACCGGATCTCCCTTCCTCGATAATCTCCCCCAAGGAACTCGGACGCAAGAATTGATGATTGCCATTTACGTGTCCGACGATTAAGCACACGCTACCCCGAGTAGTGTGTCGCCGAAAGATAACTCTCGACTCCGCCGCCGCCGGCGCCGCCGCAGAGGAGAGAGGGAGATGAAAAGGGTCCAGAAGTGCCGCCGGGGTCAAGTTGACTCACTGCGAAACGACGGAAGGGTCGTTTCGCCAAAGCGAAGAGACCGCTAACATAACCGCGGTACTCGCTACGGCGCAGAGGGGAGGGTCCAGTGTTGGTCCAGAAATTGCCATCAATCGAGGGTTCTCAACCGGACGGATAGCACGGCGCTATCGCATGCAAAATCGGCGGTTAGCTCTAGTGTGAAAGCGAGACGGGGTGCAAAGGGGATTGATGGTAAGCGAGATGGAGCGTGTCATGGTTAAAGTTGTGAATTTATAACGCATTGCGATCGACGAACGGGGATTGCGGGAGGAGAGACAGAGAGAACGAGAGAAAGGAAAGGGTGAAGGCGAGGACGAAGCGACGCGCGAAAGCGTTACGTACTTTCGATCGTTCTATTTATATCGCGGACAATCGCGCCTCTTCTTTGATGTGTGCACCGCCGATCGCCACGCGTGTCTATCTTTAGCGCCGCAACTCAGGTCGAATACGCGTAACTTATTAACGGCGCGACCCCGGCGCGGCGTTCTCGGCGAGTCGTAAATCGCTTGAAATAAAATCACGCCGTCGCGAGACACGGGCATGAGTCTCTCCGCCCGACACGCGGACCTGTTATGATTTAGTCTGCCGGGATCGCACTCGGGATCCAAATCAATCGATTGGCGGGTCAGTCGGCCGCGCGCCAACGAAGCTTCCCGATGATTTCGATAAAATTAGAGGCCTGTTATATCTGCGTTATTACAGTGTCGAATGTTAATTCAATTATGTATTGTATTTCAATAACATATGTGTAATGTGAGGAAAAGTAGTATCATGTAACGCAATGTTGTTTTTAATATTCTATAAACTTCCAATATCGATGCGTATATGTAATCATATATTTTGCGAAAAATTTTGTAGTTTACATGTAGGGAAGATAAAAACAGAAAAATTTTTTACCAAAAAAAGAGTAATTTGCTAATAATACGCAATTTCATAAAATTGGATTACAAAATATTTTTGCTACATTGTTTTTTATCAGTTCGTTAATATCATTAAATTGCAGAATGATATGTAAAAGATATTATTTCTTTTTATCGCGAGTCTTTTTCATAATCTCAGCTTTTTTTGTTAATATGTGACAGTAAATTTTTAATTGCACAATAAAAAGAAATCACAAAACTGCTGTACTAGCTGTTAAACTATTGTATAAACATTGTTTATGGAAACTTGTTTACATTCAAAAACAAAATGAATTTATAACGGAATGTATCGAACATAATTCCGCGCTCGTTTGTGATATTCCGGGGCGCACGTCGTGCCGGAAAATCAATCTGCGATCTTTGTCAGGCTTTAACCGAGACTTCTATCGGTCAGAGCCATGTCCTCTCTTTGGCTCGGACATTAATCGATTCTACACGATCCTTTCACGCGATGAGAGCCCGATTGTAGATATATATACGCGCGCACGATGCGCGTCCACCCACGTTAACATCGGCGCGCACGCATTAACGCCCGCATTATGCGAGCTATAGCGCGGCCGCGGGAGTTCCGCGTTTAAAAGGGGAATTTACGCTGTTTGCGAAAGACACCGGGCGAAGCATAACACGAGCCGCGATGCAACTCTCCATAAGCGCCGAACGATAGCGCGTTAATTAAACGCATATTCGATCCGTAAGTCGTATCACGAACCCCGGATGGAAATTTCTGTTTCCTCCACAGCGAAACGCATCGCAATTTAAGTCGAGGGCATCAATGAAACCTATCACACTGCATTACTCCTGTTACATTCTATTCCATTAGCTTGCCAGTGCTATTATTTCCGTCGATCCGCTCCGTTTTCGATGGCTCGGCGTTCTTTCGCGTTTAATTAATCTAATGTCAGTGTTCACGAGAATCACGAGGTATATACGGAAAAACTGCGGGATTTTGACTCGCGCTCGAAAAAAAACCCGTTGGCGAATAAGTGCCGGCAGTTTGTTATGCTTGAATTTGCTTTGGCGATCCTCGTTTCAATCATCACGTGAATCAAATAGAGTAAGGAATGCTGACGACATTGAGAAGCTTGGAAAAATCAGGAGCTATGGAAACTTTGAAATTTTCAAAGGTTCGTTATACCATTTAATTTGCCGTCCCATTTTAATTAAATAAACTGCGTGTGTATAATATTTACGTTACATTCTACATATCTTTCTCATGCTACAGTTGTGACGTAGTGACATAGATTTTTAAGTCAAAGTCATTAATAAATACAGCTCATCTAATCAGGCTAATAGCAGCAAAATCCCGCTGCTATTCTGATCCTGATCCTTGCATTAACTTACGTACTCGTTTGAATTTGAAACTAAAAAACAAGTTATTTTTCAATATTTACTTAAAGTATAATTAACATGTGCAGAGAACAATGTCGGCTCAAGATGTTTAATCTCTGACCATTGTCTTATCGTGAATCACGAACGTATTTCCGCGGATTTATGTTCAAAAATATCTAACGTAGCTTCAAATTTCTCCGACCTGGAGATACTCGAGAAAGATGGCAAAAATGTTCCAACAATCAGGCGGAAGCCGAGGCTATCCGTGATCGCTTTGAATTTCCGAGTCCACTTTTCGTATAATTTTTTTTCGGCGTCCTGACCAAAAAGCAAGAAAAAAATATTTAAAATTCCAACGCAGAGAACAGTAACGCGAGGTAGCCCCTGGCGTTCATTCGGCCAGATTTATCTTGCCGGTGTACACGCTTCCTCTTTCGTTCGCGGCCACGAGCGGCGCATTGTTTTCCCTGGCAAAGGTATCGGTATTTACCACAAAACCGCCCTCGGGAGCGGGAGCAGAAAGCGCTTGAAATTACTCGATTCTTTTCAACGACGTTTAGCGAGATTAAACGAATCATCGGATGTGCTGATACCAAATTGGAAAATAATAAAGAAACAGCTGAAGAATAATTCAGAGATTTAAGTTTGATATCACGAATCAAGGCTGAATTTATATAGAAAGCTTTTTCCTGCATCTTGGCAATAATCATGTATCTCGATATTTATTGAACAGTTTAGAGACTCGTTCCTCTTGATTTAGAAGTGCTGAGTAGTCCGATTTGCTAGAATTTATTCGTCGAGCTGCTTTTTGCTCACCTTTCCTTTTCCGATCACCACGATGATCGTAAAACTTGGATCTCTCCGGTCTCGTCTTCCCTAAGTATCGTAGATCACTGAAACATATGATGACGCAGGATGTTGAAGTTATGGTGTCGTACGGTCACATGATGACGATCGCCTTCGAACGGGCTCGATCCCCAGTCACCTAAATGTACGTGATAGAAATACGAGATAGTGACCTAAGGGCTCTCATGGGCGGAGAATAGAAGTGCTGGAACAGCATAAACTGCCCCAGGTACTGACGGCCGTTATACTTACAAGCTGCTTAAGCTAATTGTAAGAGTCGTCCGGGGAATTTGGCTGACATAATGGTGCACTGCAGTAACATTTTAGTACAACTTCGACGTCCGAATTGCGCGGGCTGACGTAATGCGAAAATTAATTAAATACAGGTAGTCCGAAATATATTCTGGAGACAAAAGATCGGAAATTGCTCCGATAATTTTGCCCCAATTACTTTACCGGAATAAAATGATGAATAATACAATGCGTTATACAACGTGATAATGTCGTATATTACGCGATATTATAAACAGATGAAATTAGAGATATCGCTTTAGACTCGATGTGGAAAATGCCAAGTCACAAAATTCGTATTTTTAGAAAACAATGGATGAAAATCCCGACTGTTTGTCGTCTTTCTGTAGAAAAGTGCCCTAAAATAGAAAATTATTTTTATAACTGGAAATTACACAAACCGATTGTGGTCGCTTTAACGAAGGGGATCAGCACCGAGGACATTTAATTTTCAAACACCTCGCACGAATAGACGCGTATGTGCCAAGAAGATGTTTGTACGAGTTCCGCGGCTCTTCAGCGGCGAAACTAGCACGCGGATGCCGGCTCGTCGTGTAACTTAAATTGTCAAGCTGCGTCTCCGTTTCATCATAGTGAAGGAGAAGGGAAAGATTTATATGATCACGAAATAATCACAACCAAAATAACTTCGAGCTGCCTAGCGAGCTCGCATTCCGACACCCGCTCGATGGCGAATTCCCCAAGAGATCCTCTCTCTCTCTCTCTCTCTCTCTTCTCTCTCCTTACTCTCGCATATTGAGACTTGCAAATAGTTGCGATTGTTTTTGTATTCGCGATCGTGCCAAGTGGGAATTCTAACTATATTTTTTCGATCTCGCTATAAATGTCGCATAAATGTAAAAATATAACGGCGCGCAGTGTGAAACGCATGTCTAAACTCTGCATCATAACACGCTTATTTTTCATTTTATTAGCATCAAAAATAATACTCAGGAAGTAAAGTTTATACAGTTGTTTTTAAAATGTAATTATATGATGATTTTTCATACTAATAAGTTATGAATATCTCTGAAATTTAACATATCATATTCCGCATTATATTAGAGAATCATGATTCTTTAATGAGATAAATTTTCCTTTGATTTGTAAATTGAGTAAATAACATCTCAACATTAGCGAGAAAGCATTTTAATGTTTTATTTAAACGTACAGATGTGATGGATGGAACACAACACATTTTAATTATTTAGCTTTTATTTTCTGAAATACGACAGTTACTGTCAACGCGTTTGGGTAAACTATTTCGTGTGAGAGAATTTTGCGAGAGAAGGGTGTATCTTATTTCCCGTTGCAATCTTTACGGTTTACGGTTCCGCGCGGTTGCGGCTGTCGTTATCGATGGCGCCGGCTAACGAAGTCGTGACCTTCTCCACGGTGTGGATGGTTCCGTAGCAATGTGGGTTAACTGCATCGCCATAGAACGTACGTTTGTTGGATTACGATGCCGCGTTATATCCGTACGTGGCTCGAATCTCTTAATAAAGCGCCTAATACGGCTATCCTTGCCAGCGGGATGGCGGTGCAAGCTCCTCCTCCGCTCCGTAGCTCAGATACAGATGCAATATGGAACGCGCATCGGGGCAGTAACTCCGTTGGAATGTCATCGAAGCGACACGTAAGATCCGTTTATCGTCGAGAGCCGAACGGTTTACGCGAGCTCTCGGTAAGGCTCCACATTATCCCGCAGCGTCGGGATAAGCATCATAACGTACGGACTCGCCCCCTGTTTACGGATGTCCCCCGTAAATTCTAACGTTCTCCGTGTTTCGATGCGAGGCATTTCGAATTCGGTAAGTATTCGTTGCGCCATTTGACGTCGTTGATGCGAGTGTGTCTGCGGTAACGACGGCATCTCGTCAAGAAAAGTGTCTCGCGTCTTCTACGTACGTTTAACGCTCAACACGCCGTGTTTTCCCTTCGCGAAGGCATTACTTGCTATCGTTGCACGACGGAGTGGTTGCGTGGCTCGGCAGGGTGTACAAGGGAGTGTGAGTTTATGCACCACCTCGGAATAGCGGCGTAAACAGCGAGCGGATCGATTTATATGCGGCTAAGTAAGTGCATTTTTATGCACCGCTTCACAGCCGAGACCGTCGTCGTAGCCTTGCAGAGTCGGTTACTTCGTTTAACCGCGGTGCGCAGCCCGCTACTTTCCCTGCGACGGACGTTGTCCGTGAAACGACTCGTACGTGATATCCACTTGGACCAAAGAGGCTTACATTTGAGTTATTCGACCTATATTTTTCGTCATAAATATGGCAGCCAGGAACGTGTGTACAGATAAAAAAGATGTAGCTGTCAGGGAAAGAGTGATAAAAAGTCCACGAGAGGAAATATGGCGAAAGACGACGTAGCAAGACAAGGCTGAAAATATCTGCATATACGTATATATATAATACATATAATGTAGTCGTGTGAGACAATGACGTTTGTCGTATAATATCCATGATATAACGGCCGCGATACATTTACCCGAAAAAATAGCTCTCCAATTCGTTAGTGTCGACGGGCTATAAATTTCACGGATGAAATAAATTGCGTACAATACGCGCGACATGTTCACGAGCTTTTAAAAGCGCATACGCGGCCTTCCACGATGACCGTCCTCCTGTTTAACCGGAAACGCTGCTCATCGATAATCAACGAGAGAGCGCACGAACGAAATCCGCTTTAGCGCCACGATGAACAGATTGTTAACTGCAAACGTGGAAATCAATTATTAAATGGCGGACAGAAGTCACCATGGCCACCACTGCACCGTGTTTAATCGGATTATAATAAAAACGCGATGCAACTAATGCGGCGACCTCGTCGCTAGTGGTTTGCGCGTATCGCGGAGTTCTAATCACTAAGTATCTTAACCGAGATAACGTTCGTCTCGTCAAAGCAATTTTAAATAATTGATACACTGAAAAAAGTTTTGATTAAAAACGAATAAATCGGAAAATCTTGTAGGATTGATCAAATATTCTGGTTATTATAATAGAACTCAATACTTTATAATTTATACACTGAGAAAAAAATAATTTGTACGAACTAAATTTGTATAGTTGTTTAATTTAATGGTTGATTCAACAATTTTAGTTTTTTTTAGTTCGTTTTTTAATTGCACTAAAAAAAGTATGGTTCATTCATATAATATTTTATGTCATTGTAATAATGTTTAGTTGAACGTGTTGGACTAAATATTTTAGATGAAATTTATTTTGCGTTTTTGAACAAATTTTTTATTTTCTCAGTGTAATAACCAGAATTCCTATTATAATAATCAGAATATTTGATCAATTCTACAAGATTTTTCTAATTCGTCTATTTTTAACTAGAATTTTTTTTAGTATAACAGCGCAATTACATGTATTATAAAACGAGAAAGAAAGAGAGAGAGAGAGAGAGAGAGAGAACTAGGTAAATAAGGCGCACAATATTATGTTTTTCGAGAGAGACTAAATCACTTTCTATCTTCGTAAAATGCCAATCTTGTAGTAAGCGATATCCCACGTATGGCGAGACAGGGTAATTCGTCGATATCTCTATCTCGTAGCAATTTTGCGAAACTCTATTGCTACACGGGAATCCGGGTGAGCGACGAATGAAAGATGGTCGGTAAATTTCATCTGTTATCCCGAAACATCTCGTCTTATCCCATTTTATAAATCAGGGAAACTCCTTAGCCGAGGGGAAGACAAATTTCTGGAATAATATTGGAACGTAAGCGAGTAGTAGGATCGGCATTCGATCACGGCTGGCTCGTGGCTATTCGCATGTCATCGGCGATGTTAATTCGTGCTTGCTTAACGGCGATCCTGTCGCAGCAAACCGCCGCGAATATCCATTTAATTCACTTTGTGTCGACCGAGACAGAGAAGGAGAGGGAAGATCGTCTCGACTTGGCGAACTGAAACCTGTGTGCCCTTGAAGCAATCTCCATTCCCAGATACATTCCTAGGTACGAGTTTACGAAACTTGCGGGTAAACGTACGTATCCGGGCAATCGTCTCGATAGTTCCGTTAAAGTTAGTTATTAACTTATAGTAAAAGGATCCGGATATATACGCGGAAACTGGAACTTACTTTAGGCAACGAGAGTTTAAAACGACTCCGCGTATCGTATAACAATTTCGTGCCGATCTCATTCCGTAGTTACGACGATATTGTACGGACTTATGTGCCGCGCGGTATCGACAAGTACATCCGCATCGATCTGCCCCAATGACGTACGCGATTTAAATAATTAGATCACGATTGCGAATACATTGCGCGCATAGGGGAGAGATACACCCTACTAAACGCGGTTTCTACGAAAATTTAGTTGGTTTACGTACGCGTGACGCATCTGCAAAAGCCGAGTCAATAGAATAGCATATAACTTCGTCAGGTCACTGTTGGCCAAGCCAAAATTACGTTCTTGCTTTGTTCGTGCTGTGCCCACAGTATCCGTATGGCGAATAATTAAACGTGCAGAGAAAGAGAGAGAGAGAGAGAGAGAGGGAGAGGGAGGGATACCAAACCAAGCCGATACATTTGGGGATTGTCTGAAATATTTAGACTTGGTTTGCGGCAGTGCGCCAGTGCCATCCGCTGCTGAAATTACTACTTGCTAAAATCCCAAGACACTTTCCGACGAAAAATAGGACACTGTATTACAAGAATTGAGAAGTAAGAGATCAAAGAATACGAAAATCGATCATAAGCAGGTCAAAGATACAGACCATAAATTTTCGAAACGCGAGAGCTAAAATTTTAAACTTTCCCCCAGGATGTATTTATATTGCATTTCCAAAATTTAGTAGATTTTATATACATACATGGAATATGCTAAATCGAATCGATAATGTTTTTTTTTTTTTTTTTTAGTATTTCCTTAGAGGTATTTTCTTTTCCTGTTTGCGATGCATCACTTATTTATAGCGCCACGATGCTCGCGCTCGTTCTGTTTGCTCTTCGTAGAAAACATTAGGAATAAAAAAGAAAGAAGGGAATAAAAATGGCGAGGTGCAAGCACCGGCGGTGGAAGGGAAGGGACTTTAGAATAAAGTTCAGTTTCTTCCTGTTCTTTTGTAAGTCTCGAGTAGGTTTCTTCCCACGCATTCCTCGCCACTCGACTTTTAAAGCGCAGACGAGCGGCTCGAATTATCTCATTTTCCGTAGGAGTTGTTAGTCTACATAATACAGTGCGAAGATCGGCGATATTACGAGATCTAGCGAATTGCAGATACTTAATTAACATTTGTAGACTCTCGCACTTCTCCAGGCTTGATTTTACTGTCGTATTTTTCATTCGGAATGCAAAGGATAGAGATTGTGTAACATCGTAAGATGACAATCTTCGAGTAGCGGCATTTAGGACATTCGTGATGCTGCGAGACTGTAACGGAGAATGTCATCGTCCGATATATCGCGCTTAGTTCGCCCATTCAGGCTGGCCCATTCGCCGACTCTATCTCCTTTATTCATTCCTTACCGCCGACTATTTCACCACTTCCCGTCCCGTTATAATAATACGATCTCAATTTAATTATCTTCGTAGATATCTATACGCGCGCTTTCGCCGTCAGGTTGCCGCCTCATATTTCGTTGCTTTCGTTACTTTACGCGCGCGACGTTGTCCCAGTTTCTGGGCCGACCCGGTATTAACGCGAGATATATCGTCGCGTGTTGAACAAAAAGCGGCGTCGATGTTATTCGTCTGCCTTTGTTCCGCGATAATATTTTATGTAAACGCTCTCAGGCTCTCTCGCGCTTTCTCTTTGCAGAAGAGAGTGTTTTAGCTCCCTATCGCGTTAAAAAAATTTTTTTAAACAGCATGAAAATAGAGTGTGCCGGCGCACTCGTTGTACCGATGTATATATTTGAAGAGGGCAGAATTTTATTTAATAATGACGTATCTCGTGGATCAGTTTCTATCATAGCGATACTCAAATATCATATGCCGGGCGCCCAATCAATCCCTTATTGATGAACCCCGCGCTTTTCGAGCGGAAGCCAAGTGTAAAGCTGAAATGTAGATCATATTTTTTTTACTTGATTACCACGACGAACGACTGTGCTGCGCGGCGCATAGTTCGAGAACAACTTTATTGGTGTGCATTCTTGCAACGAACGGTATCGGAAAATGTTGCGAAAGCAGCGCCGTAACGTACTCCAAGCAGTGAATAATAAAAATAGTTGATAGTCATAAGCTATGATGTTATGCCGGCGCGCACTAGTATTCAGTCGTTCGATAGTTTTCGCTGGCTGATGGAAAACTAAGTTCCCAAGTCGCAGTGTGTTTATGAGCCTTCATTTATCGTTGTGTGTATAACTGTTTACCGCTCTCCAAGGTGTCATACTTTCTTTCAGTTACGTTTTGTCGTTACATACATTTTTATTACATACACGCATTTTGAAAATTCTTTCATCGTTCATCTCGTACTGCCTTGTCTGCTAGAGTTTTAAAAATTGTGCAAATATTTCAAAATAACGTTGTGAATTTTTGAACGGAAAACACTTTGAGGAATAAAATGAAGGGATAGAAAAAAAATAATTATAACATTTTTCTATTTTCTCTATTTCTCTATTTCGAATATCTTTGTCGCTTTGTAATCTTACAAGTGATTGTATTAATGAATTGTATAATGATAATTATATTATATATCGAAGTTTTATCTTTTTTTAACAATTTTTTTTAGACAATGTGAAACAATATTGGAAACGAACGACGGGCAACACCGTCAAAGTAACTCCGACGTCACTCCGGGCTCTGGTCGCTAATAGTTGTCGGTTTCGAGAACTTGAAGTTTCTCAACGTTTCCCGCTTCGTCCCGTATCCTTCGCGACACGAGAGCGTAATTTCACTTTGAAACGTTCGCAAACAAGTTTACCGACTCTCAAGGGTCGCTAATGTCTATATATTCGACGCAAGATGCGCTTTAATCGTACTATATTAATCGCTCGCCGGGTAATTACGTCTCGTTTTTTGAACGGCGCTTTTATCTCGCATAATTTGATGCGCTCCGAGTCTCGTACGCGGCGTTACCCTAATTCGCAGTTCAGAAAACTTGCTGCTAATTAGATCTTCCGTAGTTTTTATTAAGAAGAAGGCCTCCTTTCTATATCTCATTTCGATCTGCTTTTTGTTTCAGTATGTGGCGACATTCACGGACAGTTCTACGACCTGATGAAATTATTCGAGGTAGGCGGTCCACCCTCCTCGACCAAGTATCTCTTCCTCGGCGATTATGTTGACAGGGGTTATTTCAGTATCGAGGTGAGTACGAAAAGAAATATTAAAAGAAGCACTAAAAAATTTATATATTTATAAGAAATTGTCCGCACACCGTTTCTGATCATTAAATTGCCCGGACAAATATTACAGCACTTAACAGTTAATTGTATTTATATACGTCAGCATAGCTGGATATTCAAACAGTACAAACATAAATGAAAATGTATGCCTTTACTCTGATTGCCGGAGAGAAAGCTTTAGCTCGAGAATTATGCGAGAACACTCAATCATCGGATTTTATAATTAGCGCATGTCCTAATTAATTAGTTATTAAATCGCTGGCTCACTCACCGCTTATCCAGCTTAAGAGAAAGTGTAAAATCGTTAATTCCCTTAGAGACTTGCTTTGATACTATTGTTGCAAATGTTCCGACACATTCACAGGTAAATTATTAAATTTGTAAATTAACAGCTTACAAATTTTTTGGGAAAATCTCCGATTTTTAAAACAAACTGTCAAATTATTGTAACAGTTATTCTTAAGAAGAATATAATTTTTGGTGCATGTCAGCAGACGATATTGCTCAGGAAGGGAATATTTTACTTGCTTTGCTCATCTCATTTTTCTCATTTTTAAAGCTCGATTTTTTGTCAGAGATCTTTTTATTTAAATATAACGACTAGATATTTCTGTTGTGTGTGCGGAGAGAATAGATGTGCCTTGGATTTTCTCGAACAGAGGGTCTTTATTTTGAGTATAGAGAACGCAATAATCGAGAGAGAGAGAGAGAGAGAGAGAGACTCCTGCACGTACAATGCATTTGTTACCTGAAAATATTGCTCTTGAAAGTATTCTGCTGAATGTAATTTCGAAGCATGCGCGAATAATCAACTTTGATCTGACACGAGTAGTCTATTTTGCGAGATAAAATTTCGTCACGGGCGAGTACGCTTCATGTCGAGCATAATGCAATATTCCGTCGCGCCACTAGGAACAAGAAAATGCGCGAAAGGAGAGCCAAAGTAGCGAGAGCGGCATCTCGAGCGGTGTTCGTTCCTCCTCGCGACGGTCTTGCTCCTGGAAAATTTTTACGCTATAAAGTAACGAACAATTTCCTTTCACGAATTCCGGAAGGCAGGGGAGAAGCTACAAAGTTTTAGTACGATCGTCCTAAACCGCGCGATACACAAAATGCAATTTCGCTGCGACGACGCGTAGATATCGCCAACAAGATGCAATTTCGGGACTCTATTTTTGGACGAAGTCGATGGTACTGTAAGTTCAACATTGATCGTAAAAGCTCTTGTATATTTTAAAGACTTTATATCGTTTCTTGGGAATTTCTTCGTCTTTTCTACTTTACTCGGAATAAAACACCGTTCGAAAATAATTTTTATTCGTAATCACACTTATTGATTCATTTGGAAAACAAATAGCCAACATTCGCGAAGTAATTTCTAACTTGTATCGAAAGCCACCGTGATTTTACCGCACACACAATCTCTACCGGGTGCAGAAATTTACGGAAGAAATAGGGGACAATCCAATATTGTACGTGGTATTACACGTGGTGCGCTGCGTATCCAAGATTTAAATATATTCTCCGCGAAGTACATTTCACAAGACAGCGCGCGGGCAAGATGGCTCCTTTTAAGAAAATCTCTTGATATATTCCACGGTTGCCGTTATTCAGATCGAGATGCGTCTTCGTGGATTCTCTGAATAATGCAAGGCGCAGCATGTCGTCGTTGTGAAGCGCGCACGGGTGCTGTCAGATTTATGACGTACGCGAACGAATGTCGACGGTCCAAAGCCGTACGCGAATTGCTGTTTCCAATCAAACTGATGATCCGAACATAATGGGATCTTTTAACATCGTCTGATGTATATCCGTAAACAGACATAAAGTGACATCGCAGAAATATAGAGTCTCGCGCGAGCATTATTTTTGTTCAAGTCGAGTTGCTGTACCCGAGTTGGAAAGCTTTATTTTTAATAAATATTAACGTTAATTAATTAGTACACTACATTATATTTTCCTCGCTTCCTTCATTAACTTTATCCCCGAGAAAAGAGAAGAAAAATCATTTTTTGCCTGATTATCAGAGACTGTATAGTTTTTATTTTCTTCACTCGCGGGACTAACGCGAGAGTTCTCGGCGATGCTCCTCTTCTCGGAGGATAATTTTTGCCGTAGCGCACGAGCAGTTGCGGATTCGATCGTATTTACGACTGTACTACGTGGGAGCCGATCCTTCTACGAGAGCTGGAGCGTAATGCTCCCTCTCTTTCTCTCTTTCTCTGTCCTTATTTTACAACACGATATTCGAGAGCAAGGACTATCTCGCGAAGAAAATGGACCGCCTTCGCGTCCGCTGGTAAATGGTATTATAAATCGGTCGGAGCCGCGTGCGCTCCGGTATGAAAGGAGTTTCTGTCGCGCGACTACTCGCACTCGGAGGATGCTCAATCCTTCAAGGATGCTCCGTTCGATGGCTCGTGCGCGAAGAAAGGATTCCGTTCCGCGTTTTAAGAGGATATGTCAGCGATGCCACAGCTACGCAATTACGCGATGCAAGTGCCGTGATACCTGTACATTTCTTTGTGTGGGCGAGTGTGTTTGTGAATAATATACTTGTGGTAGCGATACGTTACATCTTCGTGAAATCGATATTCTACCTCCGATCCCGATGCCTCGTCCAATAACAAATCCGAAGTCTTTTCTCTGACATTCGACGGAAACCTTCGCTCTTGATTATCTCAGAAGATGCGGGAGAATAAATACAAAGGTAGAAACCGAACTTAAAGAGAAGATACAGATACGTTCACGAGAGCAGGGATTCCATTCTCTATGATCGTTCGTTCGAAAATCTTATTCCGTGTACTCTCAAAAATCACATTCTCGCTGCAAAGAGGTTCCCTTCAAATTCTCTCGAATAGTTTCTCGCGTTTGTAAGATGGCAGGATTATATAATTTAGAAAATGGGATACGAAATTGGATAAAGTATTATTAAATTTAAATTAAAAATTCGTAAACATACGTCTTTTACATACGATTTTCCACTGTATACTTTGTTTTGATAGTGTATACACGGTATATAAACGTTCAATAATTGTTCATTTAACAAGGCTCTTTCTTGCGTCGAGAATCTCAAGTGATATTGAAGAGGCAAGGAATCGATATCAAAATTCTTATTGAAAAGATCCTTGAAAGAATGGCCGAGAAATTATGAAAACATTGAGAAATGTTTACGAAGATAAAGCATCGTGTTTCTAAGTAGTACAAATCTTTGTTAAGTTGGAAAAAGAAGTTTCAATCGGCATCTTGACTGGTATTCCAATTGAAGAGTTCCAAGAGTATTTCTCAGCGAGAACATCGTCGGAATACAAACGTAAAAGAATTCTTTGCCCGAAGAGGATATTATTAATTTGAACGAATGAACTGCTCAAGTCTGAGTTTAAGAAGAATAGTTGTAATCTCATGTACGAACTTGATCCGTCGTGCCACGTGTGCAGTTTCGCGTAATCGCCGTGTAAGGGAGGGGAACGATAATCCGATGCGGAGAGCACGGCGCACCGATCGCGAGTGAACCGCGGCAGAAATCTGAAGGACGAGCGCGTTATTTCGTTACAATGCCAATGAGGGCCCTCGCGTGTAATTATAGCGGCCGGGGCAAGGCGAGAGCGAGCAGCCGCACCGTTGGCTTCGCAAAGGGACGGTGGAGGAAGGGTCGCGGGACGTCGCGAGGGGCGGACGACGGTAGACAGTCGATCGGGTTAACGGGGAGAAAATAATTGACCTCGAAAGTCTAAGAAAAAAAATTGCCGGCGCCCTGGCTTTTATGGGTAGACGGGCGCGAGGATTTATCTCTCTCTCGGAAGCGCGGCGTCATGCAAAATCGAAAAAACTGTGTGTATCGATAGCCGTACCGCTGACGTGTGCTGCTAACCGTCGCCACGATGCGCGATTTTGTGAGACGCGAGAGAGCGGGAGATAAATATCCTATGTAACCAAACCGTGTGACATTTCTTTCCCTCCATCCCACGAGGCGAGCCGCGGTGCGATATTGGTAGTTCCATGGTATCGATTTGATGCACAAAGGTTAAACGTTCCGGTCCAGCGGTTTTAATCGCAATCACATCTGTTTCACCTTACGTAAGACCACGCTGGAATATTTTTCAACTTTTTCTCGGTAATTTCTCCTCTTTTACGATCTGCAATCGTGAAAGACTGGAGAGACCTTCTCGGCTATCTCTTTCTCGATAAGTTGAGCGAAGATTAACTTTTTAAAGGAGAAAAATCGATTTCAGGATGAATAATAATGTGTTAATTTATATTTTATTTTTAAATATACAAGATACGTTTCGTCGGAAAAACGCATTTTCTTTGATCTGCAGGAGAATCACTTTTTCGACTCGATCTTTAGAAAAATGAGGTATCAACTTTTTTCTTATAAAAGATTGAAAATGTAGAGTATTTTTAAAGTTAAACTTTCGAGATGCTGATAAATATAGAAATTTATTCTGCGGACAATTGCAATATTATTTTATTATAACGTTACTTCAAGATTTAGTATCCGAAATACCTAACGCCGAAAATTTAAAAAACTATGAGAAGGAAAATTGGATTCCATCAAATTCCTGATCCAGTCGAAATTGTTAAAAAAAATTCGCAGATTAAAGAAAGCGCGTTTGAGGCAATGCATTTTGCATATTGATGCTATCAAGACGTTGTTCGAGATTAAATTTTCCACAGCGCGAGAAAATTGTCAACGGACACGCGGTGTCTGTAAAGGTTTTAATCCGCATTGTGTGTGCGCAATTAAGCCTGTTTAAAACTGCCGCGTCACCCGATTATTAAACAGCCGTCAACAACGAATACGGGACAAATGTTAGCCACATAAAAGGTCCGACGGGATCGCGCCCTGGCCCTTCCCGTTTCCACCCGAAACCTTGTTGAACCTAATGGAGTCGTCATTACGGCCGCCACATTCGAGCGAGCGAGCTAATTAGCGCGGACACAAAATTCGTGCGAAATCCGCTGGTCCGTTCGTTAGCAACGGCCATTGCCAATTTAATGCGGGTCAGTGGTCCGTGTATTACAATGAATAATATTAATTAGTGATGCACTCGCGCGTAACGCACCTCGCCCCGATAACAGCCGGATTCCGACGATCGTAATCGCTCCAGCAAAGGGAACTTTGAAATTCGAACTTTAACTCCGCAATCATAATCGACAGGCAATCTGTAGTTGACGTATTTTAGATCTCTTTTACACCTTTATTATTTTATAATACATAATTAATAATATTTTATATTTTTGACACTGCAGGGTTTAAAATTTTTTACGATTTATTATTTTTGTGCTGCTATTATTTTCTCCTGAGTTTCAGCGAACAATTATCGCGTTTGCTAAATAATTTTCATTCTATGTACAATACACATGTAGCCTTGTGCAACTACGCAGTAGGTTTTTATCGCGTGCACGAAACGCAAGCCAAATGCAAGTCATGGCTTTCGCCACCCGATTCATTTTTGCGAGATGAGAGAACTGGTAAGATTTCTGTTGCCAAAATATTCACCTTTAAGTGCTTCACGTTCAGGATTATTAATGGCATCGTTGTCATTGAGAGCGAAAGAGAGAGAGAGGGGGGGGGAGAGAAGTTACGACTTTGGTCCGTCTCTCCGACTATCGCACCGATTAATAACGTGTTAAATTACCGAGAGAATCTCGCGAGGTCCGAATGCATTCTGCGATGCAATCTGCCGGTAGCGCGTCGCTCGAAATCATGTCGACGCGGAAGTTCTGCAATTAAAGCAGAGGAATGCCGATCAGACTGGGGGGATCTTCGAGCGATTGGAGCTGCTCGTTGGAAACTAACGAATCGTTTCGATTTAATTGAAGGATCGCGATATTGTCGCTGCAGCACAGTCGCAAGCTAGTCTTGAATGTTTATGGCTTTGACGATTGTCTCGTCTCTCCTTGTGGAGCATTCTTTGTCGTTTAAGCGGTCATTACCATAGCCTTGTTGGACATTACTAATCGTTTATCGAAAGTACCTTGATGTTTCAGTCTATTAATAAACTGCTTATTAATATTTTATTGACGACTTAATTTCCTTATGATTATAAACGACAGTTCTGACATTAGACATTAACAACACCTTGTTCAAGAGTGTATGCTTTGAAAATATTTATTTCTAGATATATTACGTCGATTATATTATACGTATATACATATATGTCAGTTCATATTTAAAGGTTGCGAAACAGCACTGGCGTTATGATTACATGGTGAATTACCTAACGCCTACTCTGTTCGTTTTTGTTTCAGTGCGTATTGTACCTGTGGGCGCTGAAACTGTGCCATCCCACTACACTCTTCCTCCTCAGAGGTAACCACGAGTGCCGTCATCTCACGGAATACTTCACATTTAAGCAGGAATGTAAGTAATTCCCCTTTGGGAAGTTAAAAGCTCCCCTCATATTTATAATTATAATTTTTAAAAGATATACAGCGAATGAGCAGTTTTACAATCTATGGAACAATCTATGGAACGCGAGGAGTTTTTTCCTCCTTATTTCTTCAAAAATTTGCAAGCAAGAAAAGCCGCCCGCTCTTTCTCTCTCCGATCTCGAAATATTCATTTCCCGCGTCGTTGAATCTTTTACATCGCCCCGTGCCGTGCGCTTTTTACCCGTGGCCCGCTTTTGTTTCGTGTCGTAATAAGAAATTATTTCCTGTTTAATAATTCGCGACTTGGATTAAGTTCTCCGCCATGTTAGTTACGGCGGGGTGTTGCCTCATAAGGTGAATTAGCGGAGCGCTGCGGTGAAATTTATGCGGCTCATCTACATCGCGAGCTTCGGCACCCGACGTACGCGTGTGTGCCATAATTAGAATCTAAATAGCTTTTATGAGAAAAAACCGAAGGCTGAATAAAAATTATAAGACACAACAGTTTGTGCAGGTTTCGAGGATAAACATATTTACATCGAATGAAACGTAATGTGAAGGTAATTTATACATCTTGTATCTAAAAATATAATATATTCTGTTGCTTAATTATTAAAGCAGTAGCATAAACTATTCTCATGCATAAATATTAGGCTCTAAATTTAGATACGGAGGAAAACGTATTGTTTTATAGAATATTATGTAAACATAATATTGGGAATATATCTGACCTAATTAACAGAATTTGCAATGAATCGCTAATTGATATTATTAATCTTTACATGTTTTTGTAGCTCTATATTTTGCTATCCTATAAATACTCCATCGCGTGACAATATCATTCTAAATAGTTAATTATTCTACACTCTGTATTCCACGTACCCATTTTTTTCGTTCCACATACTAAAGGATTATCCCGTTTGAATAAGTAAAATTGGAAAATTATGTTAAAAATTCTCTGGAACTAATAAAAGATACGTCTCACGCTTATACTACGAATAATGATATTAACTTTATAGAAAAAAAGCTGCAACAACGAGACTCGATAACGATCGTGTTGCATGTGCAATATCGACCTTGTGACCCGCGCGTGTCCCTTCGGTCCTTCGATCACTCGTGCCCCCCTCCCCCCTCCCACGTCGGATAAGTTGCCGGGATCGTAAACCGCCGGACATCGCAGCACGTTATATTTGCCGAACTGGCGGGAATACTCCCGATTCTCGCTCTCTTGTTGTCTCGCTTAAGTTCAAGCTTGTGTTCGCAACCGGCGAGCCACGGGATTACATTAATCGCAGGGAGTTTACGTTACGCGGGCTCTACCCACTCTCTAATACAATATATATACCCGCGGACACCGGAAAATCCAGATTTGCGGCGTGTTTAATGTCAGACGCAGCTGCTCGTCTCACATCCACCCCGCTCGGCATCGCTCGTTTACCCACGAGATCGCGACGTGCGAAAAAATCGAGCCCTTGATCGAAACCGCATCTCCGGTGATTCGTTTAATTCGCGTTTTCCGCATAATCGCGGACGCGGACGGGACGCCGGCGCCTGCCTGCATCATCACGCGAGGAAATCGCGTCGTATATTACGACTCGTTCCCGTCCCGTCGCTCACATCGTAAATGTTATAACGACGCGACCGAGGAAACCGAGAGACGGAGAGCGGGGGCGCCTCGCAAATACTCGCAGGTTGACCTAGTATCGGACAATTTTCCGCGATCGATACACTTTTCCGCGAGACGCCGCCGGCTTCTCGCTGCGCGAGTTCCCGAGCTATGCGTCGCGAGGGATGCACCGACGTCTTTGCGACGACAGGCCTCGAGGGGACAGCTTTTTTCGAGACTCGCATCTCTAATTCCACTGATAGTTTGACTAATTAATCTATTCGCAATTTGTTACAGAAGGAACATTATTTATTTTTTTCTTTTTTTTTTAGAGACCGCGTAAAATAATGTATTACATTTTACCCCGGCGACGTATTAAACGTTCAAGTATAAATCCGTCCGCCGCTCTAATGATAGTTTGATCACAAGCGTCGGACATAAATTCGTATAGCGCTCTTAACTGGTTCTAAGAAGGTTTTATGTGTTATTAAATGTTTTATGCTGCCCCATTGTATCTCTCGCCGCTTCAGTCGCTTTTATATTCCACGCTCGCGCAGCGCCGTTATTGCAAACGTAAAAAGCTGACTCTCGCGAATGTCAAGAGGGGACGACGGACTCGTTCGCGTTTTCGTGCACCCTCACTGCCCGGGGTCCATTCTCGTGCCCGGGGCCTCGTTTTGAAGAACAGTTCTAATTTCCTTTTACATCCAGAACCGACGTAACGTCATTTCCGCTTGCGATATTAAGCGAAGTGCGAGTCACCCCTCCCAAGTCACGAGGAGAGGGTTCGCCCGACGAAAAACTCACTCGCTCGCTCGCGCACGCACCGTGACCCCGTTTCCATGCGCGTTTAATAACCGCGATAACCGCGAAAATCCCCCGCGCGCGTGCACGGTGCAGCCAGCCGGCGCTTTAATCATCGTTTTAACGGAGCTTTCGCCGTGCATTTATTGGCGGACGTTTGGGAGTCCCGCGGGGGTTCGCGGGAGGGTGTATCCATCCCCCGCGCGCTCGCTTATATCCGCGTCTCTCCCACGTTTTCTTCTTTTTTTTACAGCCGCCTATTTACGCGGCCTAGTTACCCGCCGCTATTACACCGGCATTCACGTGTCGGCCGATCGAGAAAATTGCGATTATCTCTAGCAGCTCGAGCGCTTTTCCTCGCGATACGAAGTCGCGATAGCACGCTCGCGCAGAAACAGGAGTAGCGATTCTCTTTTCTCTCTCTCTCTCTCTCTCTCTCTCTCTCCTCCCTCTTTAAAACGAAGGCACTAGAAATTCAAGTCCGAGACCCGATAACTCTCAGAGTATCGTGCACATTTATTTTTCGTATAAACTAAGGTAACTGCAGCGCATTGTGGATTATAACAACGCGGAAGCTCGTCCCTATCTTAGAGCCTTATCTAAAACGTATATAATATTGTAAAAATGCAGCAGGTCACGATAATATATTGCGCTCGCGCGACCCCACCCCGCATTTTTTTCCCCCCCGACGTTTTTCCGACGTTTGCCGCGCGCACATTTTTCTGCCAATTCGGGTAACAATGACGCGAGAAAAATGTAACGCGCTTAACCGTGACGTATAGAGAAGTTCGATACCGGTTCTATCAAGATAAATGCGCGGTTGCTCCTTGCCGCTGTATATCTCCGATATCCCAAATATATCATTTTTATCATTCCGTGTCTGGCGTAATATACGGTGATGCGATTTCGATCCTGCATGGAAATCTTGGAGTAAATAGAGCTACGAATTTTAAAATACTCCTTCTCCTGCAAAATTGTTTAGAATCTTATATTTTCATTAAATTCTATCTTTATTAAAATATTTTATTATCTACATTCTTCGTATTTAATTGTAATTTATATGGCTCTTATTTCGTGCCTGTTTATTTTGGAACGCGATATTACGCGATTGTCTTGCAACTGCGCTTCATTTGGCTCCGTCTCTCGCAATACGCGACGCTGGAAACTAACGATCGCGCTTCCTGAAGGTCGCATGCCCGAGCTCGAGAAACGCATTATTCCGAGCGATCTTGTCGCTCGCGCGCTTTTCGTGAAAGATGCCGGGACGCGGTGGCCGCGCGCCAAGATCGCGCGGCGTGTCGTTTCGAAATGGACCTCGTTGCCAAAAACGATCGTTTGTCGACGAACGCGGGAGAGCGACGGCGAGAGCGAATGCGCAATTAATTCGTCGGCGATTTCGCCAAAATCGTCATTTTTGTCGCGGTGCGCAGCGTGTGTTCCGCGTAATAGTCACATATGAAGCAAAATGCTGTCGGCGATCATCAATCATCGTTGCATATTCTTACGAGGATAAGTTCTAGTTCAGAAAAAGTCTGTCGACAGTCTGCTTAACTTATTAATTTGAGACTCCTTTTGGTCGCTCTCAATTGATCTCAATCGAATTTTTATATTATTTACAATTTATCTTGCTTTTTTTATTATCTGTTTTACCGGGTTAATTGTAATGCTCGACGAGTGTTGTTTTTTTTTTTTTTTTAGACATCTCAATGGTATCTTTCTTTATCTCTCTTGTTTAATAATCTCGAGACATGAAAGCTTCGCCGGGTCCGTCCTTGGCGCGATATTACGTACATCCGCTTCGCAATACTTCAATCTGCAACCCCAAAGAGGCTCCCACGTCCAGCCGGTCGTTCATTTGCGAGATCTCGTGAAGGTCCTCGAGTGGCAACCTCGAGCGACGATCCGTTTCGCTTCAGCGCCGACAAATCTTTATCCTGTCAAGATTACTCCGCTTTATTGGTAGGAAATCCTTTTCGCGCGTCACCACGAACAGCGATTCGACGATCCTCCGTCTACGTAGTAAATACAGGTTGTTTCACGTCAATTTCCGAGGTCACGCTTAACAGGAAACGTGTCAGAAACAGAGAGCGATGGCTCGAGAAGGGCTTCCCACGAAATCCTTCTGAGAGTTAAAGTTTTACAATTTTCATGTGAAGCAGCGTCATACGAGTTAGTTATAAAAGTAATCAGAACTTGGAATCGAAAAAAAAAAACACAAGAAAGAGAAAACACGGGGGTTTTACCCGTGCCGCAGGATCGGTACGTTTTACTCCAGAAATGAGACAACAATTACCCGGCCCCGACTTATCTGCGGGCGGAGCGGTTTATCGCTCGCGCGAGCTGTCGGTTGCACCCGTGCGGCACGGCTGCGAAAGGAGAGACGCGCTGCGAAATTTTCAGGAACACAGAACAGGCGTGGACGAACCGGGCGGCGCGGATCCTCCGTATCCCGGAGAGTATCCATTATTCTGCGAGGACTGCGGGAGTGCGACGTAAAATAGAGCCCCCGTGTGCGATCCGCCATCCCCTTTTACGGCTCGTTTGCTGGTCCATGGCCGACTGTGCGTGTTTCATCTCGCTTGTCGGAGTCTTTTCTCGTGATTCCCTCGCGTCACCTTTATTTCCCGCTCCGTCTCCGTCTTTCCGCCCAACGGCGAACTGGACGTGTCGGCTCCGATCTTTGTGTTCTCGTCTTGTCGTAAAAGTACGCCCGCATATAAAGGTAGCGACTCCCGTATGGTCGTCGTGAACGCCATAACGCTGATAGGAACAAAATTCTCTCGTCCCACAGAACGAAATGTTAATCCGTTGTTTTAATCTTGGGTCTCTCTCCTTTTTGCTTTCAGGTAAAATAAAATACTCCGAGAGGGTGTACGACGCGTGCATGGATGCCTTCGACTGTTTGCCGCTCGCCGCCCTCATGAACCAACAGTTCCTCTGCGTACACGGCGGTCTGTCGCCGGAAATTCACAATTTAGAAGACATTCGCAAAGTAAGTAAATTCTTTTCTCCGGTCATTGCGTCCTCATGCCACGATCTCCCTCGGGACTTTAATATACCATATTAAAATGTAAATGAATCTGCGACCGCGCGGTTCCGTTGTTGTATAAAATTAACATTTCACATAAACAATAAGCGTTTTCTGCGTAAAAAGAATCTTTAAAGCTTCTCATTAATTTTTCGTAATACCTCCAGTATCTTTGATCGAGACTTTTCCAAGCTAATTTTCGCGGAAAAGCTCAGAATCTCTTTTGACAGTGCTCAATCGATTTAAATTTGTCGAGATTTTTTTTTTTGTATTTGAATCCACTTTTCGACGTCTTTCATCGGGAGATGAAGTCGCGAGAACCATCCGGGACGGCGTCGCGTCTTAATGAGGCGCGTTCGTTGATAATTGCGCTCACCCTTCGCCCCCACCCCTCCGCGTGAATTAGCCTTGATATTATTTCTCGTAATCGTGCCGAGGCCAATCGTTCGATCGGCGGAGAGTCCAATGACACTCCGCCGCGCCGGAAGCGAACCAGGGAGAGCACCGACGTGCTGCCACCTGCTCTATCGATCCATCCACCTACGCCTTTTACCTTCCTGCATTGCGTGCGGCACACACGGGCGTGCGTGTGCACGCGTCCCGATCACGCGCGTCCGCGAGTAGCTCGCCGCGCCGGCCTCTCGCCACTCTCTCGTCTCGTACCGTCTCGGCGGAGAGATCGTGCGTCTCGATCCTCGCAGATAAACGATAAAATAAGTATTCGCTCGTACGGCGGAATGGGACGCGTTAAATATAGCCGGGGTGCGAACGCGCGATCGTCCGGACGCGTCTCGGAGCGAAGGCGGTTCCAATTATTCTTCGCGTTTTCGGGACGCTCCCTTTTCGCGAGCTTTATCGGTTTGCAATTATATGCCGTTGATACGTGATTTTTATCGCGCCGACGGAATCGATCATCGACGGAATTGTCAACGACGCGCTCGACGCTATCGCCAGCATTATTTTATTCTTGAAACATCAACACGCAAAAAAATCACTTAGTAATTAGCTAAATGTTATTAACTAGTTCAGAGTTTGCTGTTATTGCTAAAAATTAGCTGTTAAAAATAAAATATAGTTGCTATAAAATACAATTTTATCAGCTGAAATTAAAAATGTTCCTTAATATGAATAGCTAAGAAAGTAACAGCTATTCATCATTATCTTACGGAACTGAACATTCAATTCAATTTACATTATCGCAGTAACTATCAGTTACTATTGCGAAGAGAAATTAGCATAATGGATTTATCTAAGCGTTACTTGGTTCTGTCCCTATTTTAATGAAACATCTTAACTGCCACTGCTATATTTTAGCTTCCTTGACTAATCATTTTTTTTGCGTGAACGTACGCGTGTTTAATCGTGCGTTAAATATCCGACGGATAGATTCCGCTCGACAAAAAAGTGTCGCTGGTACCTTATTGACCCGGCTGTCATCGCGCAGCGTCGAGGCGGCGATTAACGAGAAACAGATTCGCTTCTTTCGAGATTTCTTCAACTCTCATATCGCACCGTGAGTCCGACGGTCTTATCCGGTCTTAACGTGCATTCCGAGTCGTGCGTTCCGAGAGCTCTCCCGCGTCTTCTCCACGTTTCGCGTATCGCGTTTCACGCTGGCAATCGAAATTTCCGAGTGACACCTCGTATTTCCCGGCTATCGACATCCCCGGCTCCGGGCGCCCGACACGCCCGAGTAGACGACGGCAAGCGATGGAGCAGTTTCGTATTTCGTCGCGCTCGTAAAAATTCGCGCTATTTTCATATTATCGAAGCCCCATGGATCTCGCCCGTTGCCGGGCAGCGTCTCCCGGGTAGAGTTTTCTCGATGCGCAGCTGCCTGGGATCTCGTCTCGTTTCGGGGCGTTCCGCTTTTACGCTCGCGATACTACCCTCGTAAAGATACACGGGGACGTTTGAGAGATAGCGACGGAACTTGAACGAAAGAGAGAAAAAGAAACGAGGGGGAGGAAGGTCCGAATGAAAGAACGCGACGATCTAGTTTAACGATCGATGAATCTCGCGGTCTCCGGCTTAATCAAGAGAAACGACATGCGATTACAATGACTGTAAAACGACGTGGATTAATCTCGCCGACTGTTTGCTCGCCGGCAATTTGCAATATGACATGTTCGGAATAAAAATTGTCTGCGCTCGATTCCGCTCGGGTGAAGCCGCGGGCGAGATGTAATGAGGAGTCTCGCGCAGATGTAAACTGATTGCAAGACTGCGTGAAAAGATTTGTCTTCCGGCATTCAACTAGGATAATCCAGTTTCTTCCAGGATAAACTTCCAAATGGATCATGTAATTATTATCGTTCAACTGCTTAACGTGGTCGAGAACGTCTCGAAAGACGATAATAAATATCTCTGGCCGAGCAAAGTCCTCCCCCCTCCCCCATTTCTCGGGAAAATTGATCATCGATATAAGTTCTAATCGCGCGCGGTTTCACGATTTCCCCGTCATCGGAGCAGAATTTCGATTGCCGTGTTTTATTTCCGAGCGGCTTTATCGCCGGCGTTTCAGGACGTTTGATATGGAAATCGACAGTCCCGGTCGAGCGATATCGCGAATCCTTTGAGAGCAAGAGTCCGTAAAACGTGACCGTACGTGTCCTGCACCTTGGAAATGCTCCTCAGCGACGCTTTAACTTCCTTTCCGCTTCTCGCTATTCGGATAATCGTTCTGAATCTTTGATCGTGACTCGCACGCACGAAACGCGAGATGAGAAAGAAGCCCGTGTCTCGAGGAACTCGTGCCGCAATGTATTAAGATATTCGTTCGTTAACCTTCCTCGAGAACAGTAAATAAATCATCAGCCTATTTTTAGAGTAGCACGCATCTAATTTTGAAGATGTTAAATCGCGACGGTATGCTTGCATAAACGTTGAGTTGTTAAAATCCTACAAAATCACGAAACGTGCGTAGTCCACACAGAAAAGAACATTAATTTCAAATCAACAATATTATTCTCATATATAAACAAAAATGTAAAATCTTCTTTTAAGATTTTGATAATCTTAAACAGAAACAAAATTTCTTTATGTGAGGCAAGTTATTGTCTGTTTAAGATTGTCAAAATCTTTAAAGAAGAAGTTATATTTTTGCTTATATATGAGAATATTATTATTAATTTGAAATTAATGGTTTTTTCCGTCCAGTCAACAGTGTTTCTTTTCAAAAATCTCTTATTGCTTTCGCGAGAAGATTTTTTTTGCGCGTTGTTTTCAGAAAGAATCGGAATACACGAAAGGTTAATCGTTAACGACTTAAAAGATTCGCCGAAATGAACATCGTGAAATGATCGGCGTTAATCTCGGAATCGCGCAAGGGCCATAGATCTGCATTAAAGCCGTTCAATTTCGTATCGGTCGTGACGCATTAGCTCCGTTTAATTTATGGGATGGGGGCGGGAGGGAGAGGATAGGATTGTGCAGGGCGGCGCGTGCATTTTATCGGCTGAAAACTTGCGATTTATGCGATCGTGTTCCGGGGGGGAGGGGGCCGCTTTAAATAGCGGGCGACCTCGTGCTATCGCGCCACTATTAAGTTAATCGCCTTGCACGCCTCGCATGCGCGTGTATGCACGTGTACGCGTGTCGCAGCACGAATCCGCTTTAACAAGAGCAATAATAACAAACATCGCGAGAGCAAAAAGAGACGGCGAAGAGAAGCGAGGAACGCCGTGGCAATCTTGAAACGCGTTGACCCGGCACGGGCGTTTTCTTCGGGCCGTTCTCTTTCGAGGAAAACGATAAAATTGAGAAAATCGCATCGCGAAGTTTCCACTTTAATCTGCAATCAGAAACGTAATTAGTATGTATGTACGTATAAATGCAGAGTACATTTATGTAATGTAAAGTGTGTCCTAATGTAAAAAGATTTCCTCGAGTCGCATAAAAAGAAAAGATAACAAAGATAACTCGTATCTTCCATGGGGCTGTATTATTCGAACGAATGAAGCACTAAGATACTCTTCCGTTGTCTAATGGAAATATTACTTATAAATCAAAATATTAATTCTATTTAGAAACTATAGATTTCTAAAACGTCAAAAAAATTTATTGTACAAAAATTGTAATAAAATTGCTGTTTTAAAAATAATTACTTTTTTCGATTTAGCGATTAAAGATATTGATAAAATAAGTGCGAGAAGAATAAAATAATTAAGAAATACAATATTCAAGCAATCTAACTTTTTAATAAAAATAAAGACATAATAACAGTATAAATCTTTAGCTTATACGAGATTTGCTTAACAAGTATCTACATTTTATTTTTCTCTGGTTTAAGTATAAAGTATATTATATAAGATATATTCATGCCTACGGCGCTATTGACAATGTTTTGAGAATCACAACAGAACTGTTAACCTTTTTATAGTGTTATGCTAATAATGACGATGATTATCATTCATTTGTTATCTCAGTGCATATCCTTAGAGAAATTTCCATAAAATTCAGAAGAGATTTTACTATTGCAATTTTTTCTAGTATCACATATCCAATCTATATCAGAGAGTTTCATCCCACATCGCTGCCGTCGGATTATAAAATTGTAAATCATGTTTATAGAAATCTGAAACTGCATAATTTTCTGCTATTCATCGTCGGACGCCATAGTAGATAAACATGAAGCTACTCATGCACCACACTCGTATACGTACACGCACACGTAGGTTGTAAGATACAAATCGTTCTACAAACTCGTTCCATAAATATTTAAAAACTGATACGAGTAGTTGTTTACTTCCGCGACGGAAGGTACTCGCGATTCCGCTCACTGCTCCGATCGCGACGTAAACGAGCCTCGTGACATGCTTCCGTATTAAAAAAGCCGCGGTGATCAAAAGTAGGTGGCAATTAATAATCTCTCAAGGTCTTCCCCTGGCCCGCCTCCATTTCTATCACTGGCGGGAAGAATCGGCGCGAGAGATAGGTGTGGAGAACAAAAGGCCATCGTGCAACGAGCGTCGGCAATTCTCCAACGATCGTTTTCGGCTGGGCGGACATTTTTAAAATCCCCAGAAACCCGGGGAAAAAAGTGACGTCTTTTAGAAGTGAGGAAACTTGTGTTGATGCAAGATTTCAAGAAATTTATTTCGTTCACAGTACGCCATTAGCACTAAGTGCAAATATCTTTGTGTACATCGACATAAAAATTTATCTTGAGCGTTTCATAAATTTTTATTCATACTTTCTGCAGAATAATTAACGCAGTAGAGTCCCTAAATAATTTCAAAGCGTCCTAAGCAACAAAAAAACAGCACCGAAGAGAGGAAAGTAGAGAAGAGCTGTATCTACTCTTCCAGATTACAAGCTATTTCCCGAGGGAGATCGCGTGATAGTTAACCCACTTTTTGCCCGTCCTTGTCCCATGATCGCCACGGTTTCTTTTCCAACGTGAACAATCGCGGAAAACGAGGCTATAGATACAGCAAGGACAGGGCGGGAGAGAGAGGGAGGGAGGGAGGAAGAAAATCGAAGTGAAACCGAAGAAATCTTCGCTTCTTCCTCGATTCAACGTTTATTACGATTTAGTCGCGCTATCACGAGCACTTTCGCCAATTCCTCTGCTTTCCCAAAATCGGAAAACTATCGAAAATCGGTAATTGCAAGGACAAATGCTTGGCAGACAGCTCTCGTTTTTATTTTTCACAAGAATTTTTGAGACCTGTCTTCGTATTTATTCATTTCAGATACGTTTCTTTGATCCCGCAATGTTTCATTACATCAGCAAGAATGCATATTGTCTCGCTCGTAATAAACAGCAAAATAGATGTCGGTAGATAAAATATGAGTAATCTTTTTTATCGTTTCCTCTTTTTTATTTGTTGCGTTATACAATCCGTATTATAAAGCATGTTAATTTATAAAATCGCTATATTTAGTTGCTCTCGGCGAGCAAAGAGATACGAGATATGCAATATGCAATAGTTACTTTTTCTCTCTCTCTCTCTCTCTCCCTCCCTTCCTTCCCTCCCCTTCTGTTATACATTATTCCGTGTGTCCCGGCGTATAAAGGCATGTTTTGCAAGCATCGGTATAGCGATATGAATACCAAATGACGTCACGGAACAACACGACGGCTTCTCGTAATTCCTTTCTCCCCATATCTACACCGCCGTGACGGTCGCAAAAACCGAGCCGCTAAGCCCCTCGGTATTTGGCTGGCGGAGCCGGATCCATCTCGCAGTGGTGGGATCAACGTCTGGACGGGCGAAGTTTTATATAATCCGCCGTAAGGCGATCGCGTCCGGGATCGGACTTGTTGGCGAACTTGCCGCTTTAATTATGCATCGTTAAGGTATTTACCGTCGTGTCTGCCATCGCGCAAGTCGTATCCTGGCCTGCTCTCTTAGCTGTTTTATCGCAGCTGCGAATTAAATTGTGACACTCGCGGACGGTGTTTCGAACTGCGCTGAGTGATCAAACTGGACGGAAATGTTCCCCGAACATTTTTTTAACTCCTTTACTTTATCGATCGAAATAAAGTTTTGATTTAACGTTGGGTAAATGGAACGTTGTTACGTGTTTTTGTGCCGTGGCGAAATGACGTGTAAAACATTTTCGCAATCCCTCGCCGATTGAAACAGATTTGCACGCTGCGTGCGAAGTAAACGCCGGAGCAGACCGACGTTCGCGTTTTAACACGAATTTATTTCGGTTCTTAACGGCGATCGAACGGTTTTTCTCGTTCGCGAACGCTCGCTATTGTCTCCCCTCCTCCTCGCGAGAAAGGTGCGCGCCGAGGGCTTTATCAGAAAACGTTGAACCGTCCGAGTCGCGCGGATGACGACCGCTAATTATTTCCGTTAATTAGTATAACAACCGCGCGCGTGATGACTTCATTAACCCCGTTCGCCGTTCGGCCGTCTGAATGGACCACATTAATGCATTATTCGTTCTTTTCTGTTTCTCCCGCTTCTTTCCTTTTTTTTTCCCCTCCAGTCATCGCGACCGTCACCTTTGTGCGCCGAAACTTCGCACAAAGGCGACAATTGTTCGTTTCCTTGCCGCGAGGGAGTTTTTCTTCGGCGGCGCACAAAGGCCGGCGCAATTCGCTTAAAATTCTCAATGACAAGCGCCCGCGTCTTCCGCTATCAGCGCCCGGAATATTCCGCGTATGACTAACGAGCCAAACTTTGAAGAAACTTTCGGAGCTCCCGGGATACGGCGATTATGCCCAAAGCGCTCCGAGTGTCGCTCCAAGAGAGACTTGACGGATTACGCGCACACAATCACGCGTAATCGCGTAATCGCATTATCGCCGGGTATCCGGATTTTCGCGGATCAAAAATCACGGAGTGGGGTCCGGGTCTCTTAGCTCATGCTCATGTCGCGAAGGCGCCCTGGATCGTCCTCATAATGAATATCCGCGATCTTTCACGAGGGGAAGCCCGCCTCTCTCGGAGAAGAGACGTGGATTAGAGTATTTCAGTTAATTAGAGCACATTTAAGATAGAACTCTGCTGTTTCGTTATAGCAGCTCGAGCATATCGCTCTAGACCCCGTGCCCCTGCGTACTCTTACTCGCGCGATTCCCAGAGTACTTTATTTCAAAAGGTGTTTAATCTGGAGACTTAAGTTGGACGACTAGAAACGGTTTTGCCTGACGAAGCTCTTTCACTGAGAAAAGATAAACTATGAATATTTATATTGAAAAATCTTTCACGAATTAGAAAAGCGTCAGCAATAGCATAACGATTTCGGACAGAATTTCTATACGTGCTGAGGGGCGAAAAGCCGCGGGCCGTTTTTTGCAGCTTTTACGTTCGATCTCTCATGCGTCCGAGTTCTCTTCTGCTTTCGTGTATTTTATGCGCTCTCTTTCTGCGCCAACAACAGCAAAACGAGACGACTCTCCCGCTGGACGCGTTTATCTTTGATCTTTGCAACGTGTTTTGTTCACAGATTATTATAAATTGCGAATTACGCGGGTAGCGCGGATAAAGGGGGCAAATATGATTAAACACGCGTCATCGCGAGGGAGAGGGAATGAGAAAGGGACGGAAGGGGACGTGGGCGCTCGATTGAAAGGGATCTCCACGTGGAAACCGCGTAAAGGATACCGTTGAGATACACTCTGTATGATATACGACACAAAGCGTTAGCTATCCGAAGTATCGATCGGCATCGGCGCGAGCATCGTGGCGGCGACGGCATCGCGGCGCGAGAGCATTTTCCCCGAATGATCGAAGGGACGAAAAAAAAGGAGACGTGGGGGGGGGGGAGGTGGCGAAGGACGATTTTTTGTAATCCACAAACGATGCATAATATCTCTCAGGGGTAAAGGAAACATTCCATTAAGAAAATGAGCCGGGCGTCACGTTAAATTACGTTTGTTTCGTGCGAAACGAAGCTTTCTTCATCTCTGAATCCACTTCTCCACTCATCTCCTTTCTCTCTTTCTCTCTCTTCCTCCACCTTTCTTTCTCTCCCTCGCTCTTTCCACCTCTCGCCCGTTCTTCTACACCATTGCGGCGACTGCAATTTGGTCTGGAAGCCCGTATTTTTAATTAATGTTTCTTTCAAACGAACTGGCGTGATCAACGAATTGTTCTATACTTCGAGAGAATAAAGAATAATAACGACTCGCCGTTTGCTCTCGCTATATAAAAAATTAAGTAATTGCGACAAATGATGACAATTTATATGTAAGACATTCAGAAATTCCGTATATTTCATTGTGATACTTGTTGGAATAATACGTTTGAAGGATATATCACGAGAAGTTGAATTCTATTATATGAATAATCTGAATATAATTCTGGCATTCCAATTCAATTTAGAGACGCGCTGCAATCAGATCTCGCTATATTACGCTTCAAGAGTAATTCATCTCTTACGTAGTTACGGAATTTAAGATCGATGTGTTGTGAAAGGTAGCAAGACTGCACGAAGGCAGGGCAATGAAGCACTATTACATATCATTATAATAGACATTGTAAACATGATAGGAGACATAAGGCACGCTCACTTCACTTAATGCTGCTGCTGTCATTATCGTGTACTAACTGCTCATTATATCGTAATAAGCGCTCAATACGTCTGTGTCTCTACGTGTTCACGCGGAAACGGGTCGCGAACTTATGCGAACCCATTCGACGTAATTACACTACCTGTTACGTGAAATTCGTAACCGGCATCAAGATCACTCCGTGCAACTTCGATTTGGCTAATCGTGGAAGATGGAATACGGCTTTGATGATACCGCGAGGACTTACATTTAGAAAGGAACAAATAATTCAAAATTTCTGTTAATTTTTCGAAGCTTTAGATGTACAAAGTAATTTCTTTGACATCGACCGTTTCTCGCTTTTTTAAGAAAATAGAAAATTGATTTCCAATGCCTCTTTTAAATTTTTATTTTTTTTCTTTATGACATTAATAACGTAGACGAAAAATCTTCAAAAACTTCAATTTTTTATCTCCTATATTTTTCATTTTTTTTTTATTTTTTGTTTTTTATGTTTGTTTACGATGAATTTGAGAAGTATTAGTTTTATTTTTAAAACTTAAGCTCAGTTGCAAATTAAATTCTTCATACTGTAATCCGCATTTACAGGGAAAATTTTACATTATTACATCAAGAAACGTTTTTCAACATGCGTCATTTATCTCGACTAAGTATTTAGTGAATGAACCGTTCGAAATCAACTTTAATCTTTGCGTTTTAGATTATTCCCATGCCGATTGCAGAACCATATGGAATTATTTCATATAGGTATCGCACGTGGACATTTAAAAAAAATTATTAATAAAATCTATAAAAAAGCTTGATGGTCAAATCGCAACGATATTGCGAAAACTGAGAATATATATATATATATATATATATATATATATCTCGTTTTATGAAAAATAAAACTGAAGCTTCATATTTTACATACGGAAAATTCCAATCTAACGAAATGCCATTGCAAAAAACGAAGCTTATAAATAACATAAACGGAATCTCGCGATCTTCATTCTCAATATTTTATCCGCGTTGATTGCACCCTGGGAGAGAGAGGGAAAAAGAGAGAGAAGAGAAAGAAAAGAAAGCGTGTTTGCGGTGACGAGACGTTTCGCGTCGCGCGAAATACCTACCTACTCTTCTTCCAAAGCCATTCATATTCATGGAAGTCATTAAATGCGATTTCCGAAGGCAGCCGAGTTGATGGGTACGAAATCGCGCTGGTGGACTTTTCTTGGGGAGATTAGATCAACGGAACAAATATTTGAGAGCTCTCATTGCGGCGAGACTCTGTCTTTGCGCTCTTTCTCTCTCTCTCCCCCCTTCGTACTCTTTCGATATCCACTTCGCTCGAAAACTTGCTCGTTCGTAGAGCGAAACTTCGCCGTCCAAGTTTTCGAGCCTTTAACATCGATTCGAGAAGGAGAAGCTCGACTCTCGGCCCGAGAATAAATCCGCGCCGCGTTTGCGAATGCTTCATGACTTTGGGAGCGAACCGTCGTCGTCTGCTCCGTGTCTGTCAAATAAATAATTTCTCCGCGAGATTCGTAAACCAAAGTACATATTGGGACAAAGTGTTTACAGTGGCTCCGTGCTTATACAATATTTATACAGCTATACGTTTTGTTAACCCTTTTTCCGCTTATTAGTTTGGAAGATCGAATTTGGGAGATTTGGAATTTGTTAATTTTAAAACGTTACACAGATTTCTATGTATCATTTTTAATAGTTATTTGTTAATCCTTTAAAGAAATATACGTATAACATGATGTCAAGTAAATGTCAGATAGGATACAGATCCTACTTCGAAATGATAGGATCTATCTCCGTCGTCGTTCTAACAACATTGAATATCGGATATTTCAGTGTTTAGCGATTTAGTGGCAACCAATAGACATTTAGAAATCCGTGGTGAGCACATTGTTGTCAGGCTCGCTAGCCTAATTAATGCAATCTGCAGACAATCCGGCTTACGTATACCTTGTTTGGCGCTGTCGCGATACGTAAACTCGCACAGCAGAGTTGTCGCCCTCGAGACTGTCGCGTTCGATACATGTTTCAACGCTGTCAAATCGCTGTCAAATTATAATTCAATTCCAAGTTCAGATTATCGCTTATCCTTCTCTCGCTCTTTTAGAGACGTCTCGTAAGTCGTCACTGTAGAGTCAGTGTGGCGATATAAGTCTGCTGTGACAGCGATTCCGCGAAATCGATATCGAATCGTTACAAGATGCGGGCGTGGGAATGAAACCGCGAATGAAGCCATCGCAATTAACCGGGACCAATCAGAACCACATAAATTTCGCGTGTAACGTGTAACGGACCAACCAAACCTCCAAATGGGATACAGTCCAAAGTGCAAACTGACTGACCAGCCCAATGTGAATCCGGCGAGGTCGACAATGGCCCGTACAATTACGCTGAAAATTACGCTGCGTTTGCACCGGCCGATGTGCTACCAGTTAATTTCTTGAGCTAATTCAATCAATGTTGACTTGCTGTTCCAGCTGGACAGGTTCAAAGAGCCGCCGGCGTTCGGGCCGATGTGCGATCTCCTCTGGTCGGATCCTCTCGAGGACTTCGGCAACGAGAAGAACGCGGAGCACTTCTCCCATAATAGCGTCAGGGGTTGTTCATACTTTTACAGGTGAGTGTCCCTCTCTAAGTTTTCTGTAACGTTAGCTCAGTACGCGTGTAACATAAATTCTAGTATAAAACTAATCTGGACATGCCGTATCTGAGTTTTTATGCTTATTCGCGCGTAGCTATTGTATATAAATTTTTTATTACTGGACTGTGAATGCGAATTATATTTTTTTAACGGGAAAAAATATTGTAGTTTCAATATCAGAAATTGAATAGAATTCCGTTAACTTTATCAATCACCAAAAAGATTCTTCAAAGTATCATTTATTGAGCGCTTTTGAGACTATTTATTTTTAACGAAAATATCGAGAAAGATCATTATCGTAACTTTTCAATTTTTTTTTACGTTAAGATACATGATATATTCATGACTCGAGTTTCAAATTAAAATCCTAAATAATCCGTTTAGAATTAACTGAATAGTATGATTCCATTACGTTTGTTTTCTCTGAAGCTTAATTTTCAGAGGCTTTTATTTTTTATTGTTTGTAAATTTTATAAAATTGTAAATGCCTAAATTAAATGAAACAATCGATGAAAGAAATTTAAGAATTATATACAATATGTTTCTCTCTTTTCTTGAAAAACTTTTATTTGTCAGTTTTAATATAGGTATAATACATACATATATACAAACAAGCAGATACAAAATTGTTTGGATTAAAATTACAATATTTCATTACCCATACTGCCAATAAAGAGTGTTAAAAAGAGGATCGCATAATTGAAAATATCAGAAAATGCAATTACAATACTTTTCGTCGATATATTGGTGGGACACGTCGATATCACGGTGTTAACGTAATAATAAAGGACGTATTAGCGGAGAAAAGGAAAAACGAGGTCAATACCCCATCGTTGCTCGACGATAGTTGGAGTTCTTTTTGCCACGGAAATACGATATGCTTGTGCGATACATCTCGCGGCTGTCGTCGGCCGATCCTCGTTTTTCCCTTCCAGCCAACCCGTTAACTCCCTCCAACGGGTAATTATCTCGCCATCTGTTTGCGAGCAGCGCAGCCGGAAGCGCGTTGGACGCATCCCTCGCGCGATCACACAGCGTGAAACGAGGTAACTTTAGCCCGTCCTCCCAGCCCTCTCGGTCCCGGAATTCTAAGAGAGATTTTCCTTCTTCGACGAATCTTCCTACGTACGTCACGTTCGGTCCCTCGTCGCGTTGTCCTTCGTCAGCGTCCGCGGACACGTTCGCGGTTTGCCCCGCGCGAAGATTAATAACGATCGTGTTATACGACAGTGTCAGCAAACCGCAGACACGACAGCTTTTCTCGCGGATCCGCTAATTATACGGCCGTGCTAATGAGCAGCGAGATTCGTTAAGCGTCAGCCGTCTCGCGTGCACGTTCGAAGCGCTCTCTATTCGTTTGTTCACGTGTGTGCCATGTGTGTCTGTGAAGCAGACTGTAATAGATTAAATTGCGAAAAAACTCGTTTTAATGCAGCCATTCTCCGATGCGATCTTCAACGGCAAATTGGTATCAACTATCTATATTAAGTATTTCACTCTATTTAATGTTCGCCAGCGCGCGTTACGCCAGCGAAGAATCGTACATGTCGGTACTCTTCGTGTGGCAATAAATAGGGACATTAAGAATGTGATTTATCGAGGCGATTTTCATAATCAAGTTGTTCATTGATATACACGTGGACGTGGCGTATGCAATCGCGATCACGATAAGATAATAGCGGCCGTTATGAAGACGTTCCAGATAGTGCCAGTCGGTTAATCCCTCATTTTCGATTCCCGCATTATCGCGTCTCGGTACGTGGGATAGGTACGTGCATTAAGTTTCACGCGAACATAAATCACATCTCGCGTCTCGAGCAGTATGCAAGTAGTCCGGCTGTAATCGCCGGCGGTCGTCCGACTATACCACGACTCGTACCACTTGCCCTCTCTCTCTCTCTCCCCTTCCTCGGCCGAACGTTCGACTCGTAATGAAGCTGCTGATTACCCCTCTCTTTCGCCTCCTAATGACCCGAAGTGGCTATACGCTGTTACGTCGAGGAAACGGAACACATCTCGCGCACCGCAATAACGTTCCACGTTGAATAAATCATGTTATCGTCGCGCGCGTGGGATGTGTGCGTATCGAAGTTGTAAGATTCAACGACCCGGAGATCGATACCGGCCACATTGGCGAGCGGCGCGGTTTTCGAGAGATTTCACCTCGTCATTAATCTCTGTCGGCGCTATGAACGGGTCTTAATGGCCGTTAATGACCATGCCGCGACGTGGCGCAAACATTTCTCACGATTCTTGGCCGGGTCAGTTATGATAGGGCGAAAAGGGTCGTCCTATCAACGTTTTCGGTGGCTTAATTTGTTTATGTGAACATGAATGCCAATGGCGTCCATCATCCGGTGTCTGGTTGATGGGAACGCATTGCTATTAAAAGCTTGTACGAAAGACTTGGGGATACCTAATTCGCATTAACGGCAGACTTAGCAGATCTAATGCCGAAGCTTTGAGCGATCTCAAAAATAGACACTAATTCGACTTGAATGTTTAGCTCCAACAATTTTGCATAAATTCGCGGAATCGCATACAAAAAGTTACACCAGTCGTTCTCGACAAGTTAAAATTAATTATTTGGCGCTCACGCAATTGTTTTCGCTGCGTGTGCCAAAAGATTGCGCGTTACAACGTTAATCCAGGTCGTGCTTTTAAGATACACGAATTTCCCCCAGGATGAATATTCACGTCGGTAAGCTGCCTGGCGAACGCTTATGAAACTTATAAGCTTCGTACAAATCTTGTTGCGGAATTTACTTGGAAAAATCTTGACGTTTTATTAAAAGTTTTAAAGGTCGATTCGTTTACTGTACCACGGCCATTTTTATGTTATTCATTAGTGCTAAGTAAATTTAATAATACAGGCGAATTAATGCGCCCACTCACATGCTCGGATAACTCCCTTAACGGTAATTATCGGCAATCAAGCGCTCTCCCAATCTTAAGTGGTCGATCGATAATATCTGCTTGCAGTTACGCGGCGTGTTGCGACTTTCTGCAAAATAACAATTTGCTCAGCATCATAAGGGCGCACGAGGCTCAAGACGCCGGATACCGTATGTATCGAAAGTCTCAGACGACGGGCTTCCCGTCGCTCATCACCATCTTCAGCGCGCCCAACTATCTCGACGTGTACAACAACAAGGTAAAAGCCTATTCGCGCGCGAATTGCACCGCGCCAGTCGCGCTGACCGTAAACTTCGGCATTAATTTAACTGTCGCATTTATGGTCAGTGCGGGCCGTTGCATTTTATGACCTGTGGACCGCTGGTCCGCAATCGTAAAGTCTCGATGTGCTCGTTGTGCTCGCAGGCGGCGGTTTTAAAGTACGAGAACAACGTGATGAATATCAGGCAGTTCAATTGCTCGCCACACCCGTATTGGTTGCCCAATTTCATGGACGTTTTCACATGGTCCCTACCGTTTGTCGGCGAAAAAGGTAAGTCATGTTAGATCGATACACAAAAGTCTCATTTTTACTTTTGTCAAACAGTATTATATCTCCATGTAATATACTTTATTTAATAACGAGCTCTAATGAATAAATCGATTTATATCTAAAAGAAAAAAAAGAGTTATGAGAAAAATTTTTATATAATAATTTTATGGAAAAGAGATATCTTGATTTTTTAAATAAAATATTTCTAAACAGAGATAAAGTATTTGTTCAGTCCATTGAAAGATAAGCAGCTTCGCTCACATAATTTAATGGACAATTTTCACTTTATCTTCCAGTCACAGAAATGTTGGTGAACGTGCTGAACATTTGCTCGGACGACGAGCTGATGAGCGACGGCGATGACGCGCTCGAGGAAGGTAATGTCTACCATTTAGCTCTCATTCCCCACCTTAATCCGTATACACTATTACTTTGCAGACATTTTGAACAAGATCGGCACTCAGACTGGTCGCTCTTACATTGTGATCAGAGCCTCTCTTCTTTTACCCTTTTATGTCGGGGCTATTTTTAACATGTCTAAATTTTACTTGTCTAATATGAAAATCGTGCATTGAGACGCGAAACGAGAACTATCGCGTTCGCCGTTGAGTACGCGACAAAAACACCCGTTCTCATCTCGGCCGTCTCGCGAGAATCGGAAAAATGTTCGTTTTATTTAGAGCAAACGCGATTATGCAATCGCATGAAAACGGTCATAAGGGAAGGGGAATGTAATTTTTCCTGCAGCTTGTTCGATCCGTGAGATCTGCTTCTCGATTAAATCTCATCGTCGGTAAATTCATTCCGTTCGGGGATGCACTCTGATAGCGGCGAGAGATGAGACACGGTTTCAATCTTATCCGTCACCTGGAGACGACCGGACGGACGAGCGCGAGATAAGACGGGCCAAGATTCCGCTAATATCTGGAATCTCTTACCAGCTCCGACACGATCTAAGAGAGGCCACATCATCTTCGTGCACCGGGGAGAATGCGCGGATTCATCCTTCACGTCCTACCGCGTGCTGCCGGGCCGATAGAAAAGAGTTGGAGACGATCTAACGATGAAAAATGAATCGGGATTCCCCGCCCCCGTTCTACGAATCGTCGCATTCTCCGCCGAAAAGGAAGATCGATCGTGCACGTGCGCCCGGATTGGATAATGGCGAGCGCGATTTTCGCTCAGAAACTGCGCGCCTGTTCATTTTCAGCATGGCGATGAGTTGCAGTGAAGTTGGAGCACGCCGTTAATTTTTCGTTCGATCGCATTTAATTTAACGCGAGCGACGGAGCTTCTGGTTTTTTTTCTCTCCCTCGCTCCGCGTCGTGGCAAATATCGCGCGCACGATCGATCCGCCGATCAACTTCTACCTCAGTCAGTTTCTTCGAGATCATTCGATTTCGACGACACCTGCAAATTTCCACGTACTCGAAATATTGTCATAGATATCCCGATACGATTCACATGATTTTGCTCGCGCACCCCTCTTGGAATATTCATCTTCTTGAGCGGAAGTTAAGAAGCAAAATTACGCATCAGCGTGCAATTTCCCAAATATTCATCGAAAGAATAGTTGATTTGAAAAAGAAAAAAGTCTCTATCATCTCGCCTCTCCCCGCCACGATCTCACTCTTATAACTTCCAGAGACAAATCTTGAATTCTCTTTCTGTTTGCATTTTCACTCGCTGCACGGACAGATGGTAAGAAACGCCGCTCGATTCTTCTAGACGTCACACGATTAAGAGCTTCATTGATTATCATTAATTTTTTAGCTATTTCATAGTAGTTTCTCGATGTGGAGTTTCTCTTTCTCTCTGTTTCTCTTTCTATCTCTTTTTCTCTTCCTACGTATTTTTCTTTCTTTATTACGTCTTCTCTTTTTTTTTTCCTTTATCCGTAACGTCATGTCTCTCGGAAGCAGAAGAACGTACGTACGTTCACGTCTAATACTTCTCTTTTCTTCTTTATCTTCCGTTTCTATATGATATCCATGCGCTGGATATATATATATATATATATATATATATATATATATATATGTGTGTGTACATACGAGTATATTTACCATTTTTCTATATATTTTTTTCTTTACTTTTGTCCATCTGTTTCATAGTACTTACGATTTATCACATTGAGATATGAAATTCTCACTTGTTTTTCTTTTCTTTCTCTCTCTTTTTCTCTCTCCGTATCTGCTCTTCTTGACATTTTTATTTTCACTTCCCGATTACGTATATACATGTATGTGTGTAATACATATTCGACGTGTCTCGACGGCACATAGCCTGGATTTTTACATTTTCAACGGTAGACTTTGATTTTCTGCATCATTATACTCATAGCATCTTCACCCTGTCTCCATACGTTTGTTCAAGATGGCACGATCTCTTTGCTTGTTTCTCAAAGCACGTACTACAACTACTTCGCGAGTGTCTTGAGCTTTATACGAGTTCAAAGTACTTTTTTCAGCTCGAAGCTAATCGGGCGAAGATCATCATTTGCCATCTTGCGCATCACGCGTTAATTTAATTTACGCATGTGTCGCAGCGACCGGGTAAGATGACGTTCTAAGTCGTCATGCGACCTCGTCTTAATTATTTTTCTATATTACTCCGAATATATCCATAGATCGATTTTGTCATTTTCGTTTGCTCCGATCGACTCTACCACTCTGTCCGAGTTCCATATCAAGTCAATTTCAATTTTACGTGTGTCACGTCCATCCCGCCCCGCTGGCCTATTCTATTACTTTCTTTTTCTTTTTCGTATATTTTACATATGTGTATGTATAGTCATCCTTCATCCTTACGTATGGAAAGCTAAAAGAAAAATTACGACCTTCTCCGGCGAATCGGCGGATGGAGCTTTGCGACCGGTGGATAATCACGACCATTTTTTTCCCCTCCCCTCGTCGCGACAGTGTGGAGCGAATTTTCATTAAATCGAACCGTCGAGTCGAGTCGTACCAAAGACATATATTTTTTATCCGAGATATCGACCTGTGTCGGCTACGATTAATTTTACATTCGTCCACGTGTGCCCGAGGAGAAGACTCCGGGTTAATTCATTCCCGCAATTCGCGACACGTCGGAAGGTCAGATCGATATACCGTTAGCCGTGTGGACGACCACCGAGTCTAACAAGTATCCATCCACCGGGCCGGGTGCAAGCTCCGAAAGAAAGTCGAGCAGCCCCCTCACCATTCCCCCACCCCCCCGCCCACCCCCCACTAAAGTCGTTTCTTAGAGAACGCGCTCGCGAGAACATTTTCCTGGCTGTTGCGGCTAGGTCGTTCTGATAGAAAAAAAGAATTCAAACAGAGAGTCCCGGTATTTCGATCAATAAAGACACCCTTGGCCCCTTCCGTACCCCTCCATCCCCCCCTCCCCCCGGTTTCGTTTCCTTTAATTATCGCGAGAGATATATGCGCCGCCCACTACCCCTTGCCCCCGATCAACCCCTTCGCTCTTGCCCACCCTTTTCTCGCCCCCCCCAACCCCCCACCCCTCTCGCCCCAAAGTTGCACTGACTGTCTTTTATATCGTACTCCTTCTCTATTATATTTGTATCAATCACACTGGCCTTGGACTCCTCCTATCTCGGCACGACACTATGCTACTACTACCTCTACTACTACTTCTACTACTACTTCTACTACTACCACTCAAAACTCCGATTGTTCGGCATACCGCAACCCCCGTAAAGTCGCAGCCAAAGTCGTTGTCCAAAAAAAGAATGGTAAGTCCCCGTGAGAGCCGACGACTTACTTGAAGAGCCAAGATTTTTTTCTTCTTTTTCGTGCGTGCCAAAAGTATAACCCAACGAGAGTTTTCTTCCTTCTTTTTTTCCTTCCGTTTTTTCGTTTTTTCCTTCGTTTTTTTTTTTGTACGATGTATTTGTGACAAAGTGTATGATCTTAACTCTTTTCGTTTATTTTGTTCTCCTCTTCGCCAGTGTTCTTTCCTGCGTTTCGGTTCCGTTCTGTTTCTGTCTCTGCGTTTTCATCGCGCGGTTGCGCCTCGTGACGTGCGTTCTGCCGGAACAAGTATATAGAATATTTTTATGCACACGGTAAACGCAGTTTTCACGTTCATCAGCGATATCTTTAAATGACGTAGAAAAATATCGCAATTTTTTTACTGGCATAATAATAGCGTGGAAAGATATTTCGATCTTTTTTGACGTATATGTTATCTAATTGACGCATATATATAATAAAGATAATAATTTAACAATTAATTTTGATATCTTTTATCTAAAGTTAAATATAATTAGTAGCTTCCCGCTGTATAATTTTAAAATTAATCTATAGCACGATCGACAGCCAAGATGTAATAAGGAGTAACATTATAATTCAACAGCAATTTTCTTTATCAATGAATCGAAAATTTCAATTATTCTTTTCCATTGCGGAAGCGCTTTTATTCGACGAGGAATTTGAAGCACCGGTAGAACAACGTCGACACGAACGTTCCGCGCGAGATATTATTTTCTCGTATGTTGAGTTGACTTCTCTCTTCGTTCCTGTATATATATTATATATATATATATATATATATATATATATATATATATATACACATATATCTCTATCTATCTATATACTTACATATTTCTATCTTCGTCATCATCTTCTACTTCCTTTAAACGTGCTGCATAACCGGACTTTCGATTGAGCTAACATTATAATCCGTCCATTAATTACCGGAGAACACGTCGTTTTCACTTCCGTTACCTTCCGTTTTGACACTGATTTTGTTGTGTTACACACACACGTCGCCTCCTTTGTACTGTACATATCCCCGTCCTTGCATACTGATTTTAATCGTCACGGTAATTATTATCCCCAATCTTTCTCTCTCCTTTTCTCTTTGTTTTTTTTTATCTACGTTTGTGTTATCTCGTCAAGCCTCTCTTACCTGCTTTTCGCGCTTTTCGTCGACGAAGTACGTCGTATTATTCAACTGCATACGAATAATGCGTCCAATCTGTTCCCGACTTGAAATCGTATTTTGAAGTATTTATTACGTCGCTAGCGCGATAAAAATATAGAGGAAAATTAACGAACGAATTGAGCTATTGTTGCAAAATAAAGGTTATCGCGAAGCGCGACGAAGCTCTCTTTCGTCAGACTTTGCTTTCTCCTCGGCACCCACCGTGCTCTCAAATCCAAAATAACGTGACGCAAATGCGCGCAACGGGAAATACGGTTACTCTCTTCTACACGGTCCCCCGGCTCGGAAGACCCGTCGCCTACAATAACAACAGATCCACGTGAATTTATGCTCGTCTCGAGAAGAGCTTCATAAAGCTCGGTGGATTAGTCGAGAAAGTTTGGTGAATATATACATGCCATTCGACCGGTTCACTCTCCTCCTCCGTCTCTGCCTTCAATCCTCTCGCTCTCTTGCGCTCTCTCTTTCTCTTCCTCTCTTGCACCTCCTCTCGCTCTCGCGCTCATTCTGGGATATAGCCGGCGAATTTCCGCATTGCATTCGTTATGGCATTCGCGACACGGTTTTACGACTTTAAAACTCTCTCTCTCTCTCTTTCTCTCTCTCTCTCTCTCTCTCTCTCTCTCTCTCTCTCCTGCCATCCTTCTGTCCCCCTGCTGCAATACCTAAAACAGCCGCCGCGTCCCCCGTCTCTCGTTTGAGTTTCGCTCGTTTGACTTGAGTTCGGTTTATTTGCGCGCTTTACGATGCAGCGTGAGATATCTCGCTCTTGTACGCTCAGACGTGTGTGTATGTGTCTGTGTGTGCGCGTGTGTGGAACGCTGTTGTGTGAGATGTTGCTTGCTCGTTCTCTTAACAACGTCCAGCGAACGAACATTGGACATTCCACTAACAATGCTTCCGGTTTTACGAGCGCGACCGGCTGCGTCCGGACCCGCCTGATCCAATACATCCGCAAGATTTCCTCTTCGCTGGACCGACGTCGCCGATAGCACTCTGAGCGATCTCGGCCCATACCCGAATAGTTCAAAGAACAATATTCGCCGTCCGTCTGCTTTTGAAATGCATATACATATATTTGAATTTCTAACGTATGTGCATGGAATATCTCCTTGCAACGCGAGAAACATTTTGCTTTTGAAATTCGCTTTTATTGAGATTAATCATGTTTCATTGCAACATCCCTAAACTTTGAGAAAATGAATTTGGATTTAATTTAACCAGTCGTCCGGGATTATACTGTTACAAAAAAATTGTAAACGTAAAATTGAAAATCTTTCCTCTCTTTGTTTGCTATTATTTTCTCTCGTAAAAATAAAATACGATAAAATATAATTGTTTGAAAAATATTTCATCGATAAGTGACAATTAAAGTTATCATAAAAATAAAAGTACACGTAATGCGGGATTTACTATAGTATGTCGTAGTTTTGAACGCACAATCGCTCGAAAGTTTGTAAATAGAAATATCTGGTGATTATTCGATCGAGAGATATTAAAGCCAGACGATCGTCTGTCATAACATCTGTTCGAAAGCTGCTTGAGCTCCTTAATTTCTTATCCGATCACGCGGACTCGACGAAAAATCGATATGCCCTAATTTGAGTTACACGCGCTCGTCACTGTCGAAAGTCGTATTTAATTAACTAATCGCGATCGACAAGATTCTCGACAATTTCCGGTCAGCCCTGAGAACCTGGCTTCCAGGTGAACGGCGTGCCACTCACGTAGAATTCTCTCTCCTACCCCCCCGGATCGGCTCTCCGCGTCTCTCTTCCGCGAGGCTCTTCGAGCGAAATCCGGAGCAAAAGAGGCTTTCGAGCGCCTCCTTCGGAGCTCGAACAGCCCGGGAAGGGTATATCCGATCGATAGAACGCACCGAGTTTCCGTGAGATAACGAGGGAAGGCCACGAAGCATCGATCAACCGTTTGCCGGCTCCCTTTCGAAGCGCGGTTCCATCGGCATCTTGCCCTCCACACCAGCCCGAGTCAATCGTTCATTCCTGTGTGCATTCCGGCGCGCACGTAAAGTCCCACTGCGATGGACGCGATCTAAGCTAAGCTCGCAACAATCCTCCCAACCAGTCGATCCAAAGCTCGAACCGATCTCGCCAGGTCTCGCGCAGTGAAATCAAGACTGATAATCATCACGAGCGTAATACCGGAGGTATTAGGAAATAACGATCAATGTGAATGCGAATTATTCATGTCTTCTCATTGCAAATCTCGCGCAATTTAAGAGTTAACACTTTGCAACCTAAATTATTTCTCACAAATAAATTAAAATCAAGTATTTCTTCTCAATCGACTGGTTTAACACAAATCAAAGAATTTTTATTACTTGGAGAAATTTATGGAGATTCCAAAAATATAGTTTGCCGATTGTAATCGCGTGTAGATTCGAATACTTAAAAACTCACACGATAGACTATCGCAACGCATTGTGTTCAATTCGACATATGACAGTAAAGGGTTAATATTTGTTTGTTTCTTCTTCGAGTCAAATGGGAATCGAAGAGGAAGAACCAGTCGAGATAAAGCTACCATTCGATGAATGCGCTGAAATCATACGAAAGATTGAGCGCAACGAGCGATTTGGCATCACTCGTCTCGGATTTCCGCGGAGGAGTTTACGCAACACAGGCAACAACTCCGCAGACACATTCTATTGTCAAGCTATCCATTACTCTCGATGTTAGATATCTTCTCGGTTCTCGTTTTCGAGGTGAAGAAAGATAGAAAACGACTGTAACGAGTTCGGGTCATGGAACAAAAAGGAACGGGCGGGGGTGTCCACGCGGGGCCATTTTTCACCTTCTCCAGGGTGAACCAGCTGCGACATCGTTCGCTTTCTTATACATATTTTCCGTTCTCCTCGGGCTTCCCGGCGTAAAACCTTACGATTCTTCACCTCGTTTCCGCGGACTTGTACGACAATCGATAGAAACTCATCGCGTCCAGAATAAATTCAGGTGCGTCGTTCAGATTCGTCGAATCGGCAGAATTAATCCTCGAGACATAATATCGATGTCTTTATATATCTTTGCACTTTAATAAATAATTTTCTTGTTAAAGCGTGTTTCTCTTTCTTTCCAATTTTATCGTATTTCTGCGCGTCATAATATTCCCAACAGTCCGGGATTAAAATCAAAATTCTTTTCGTGGATAATAAATGACAAGAGTGAATATAACGATCCACTATGAGGAGCAACGTGTCGCTTCTAACGACGAAAAAAAAAATCATACGTTTTGAGGATTAATTTTCACTCGGCACTCGGATTTCTTTCGAGCGCTTCTCTTTAATTGGCCAGTGCGAAGTGATTCTCATCGCCGCGTTATCGCGCGTTCTGATCGAAGTGAGGAAGGGTCCTTCTCTGTGTTACTTTATTTTTACACTCCACCGAAGCCTTTAATAAGCAAACTATTCAACCACGATATTTCTCCCGGCCTGTCTTTATCCCGCGACAGTCGCGCCCTTCGATGCCGTCGCCGTTGCTGCCGCCGCCGTCATCGCTCGCTTTTCTTTTCCCTCCCTCGCTGCCCCTCCAATCCTCCACCGACACGAACACTACGACCTCGAGGAAAATTTCAAGAGACATGTTGCGCGTTCATGTCGATTCGCGACGCGCCGTATCCTCGGTTGCGCAAAGCTGCCGGACATATTTTTCCACTCCACGAAAAAGTCACCCCCCATTGGCCGACATCCGATGTCAGGCATTAATTTTTCTCACTCATTCTTTCTCTCCTGCGAACATTATTATATTCTGACCCGTCTCTCTTACTCTCTTTCTCACCCTCTGTACACACCCCAACTCTCTCACTGTCACTCTTACCTCTCTTTCTGTTTTTTCGTTTTCTCTCTCTCTCTCTTTCTTTCTCTCTGCCCCTGAATCTGCTCGTTTGTTATCGTCTTTATGCTTAAGTTACCTCTTTGAGTTACGTTGAGTACGTGTATCCTTTACTTAACTCGGTCTCCGTCAGCCGCCGAGCGTTTTATCTTTTGATTACCAGTTTTCTTTTGCGCATGCTATAGTGTATACTTAGGTCTCCTAGGTTTAACCGAGCGAACTAGTACTTAATATTCGCACGAGGATCACGAGAGGATCACGCACGCCAGCTTACGTTAACGATAAATATGATAGCGGAAAGTGTTCCGCTCAGCAGGACGACACGGTGGCTGGCTGCATCCTCGAGCGATCCTGCGAAAATTTATTAATCAACTTCTTTTTCTCTTAGGCAGTTGCTCCAGGAAACTTCTGTGTAATGACATTGCGTCGTGTACAATGATAATCTCACGTGCGATTATGATCGCTGCGTTACGTTGAGATTACTTTCATCTTTCATCTACCCTAATGAGTTTTCTTGGCTTTCACAGATTCGTTAAAATTTTGCAAAGGGAAAGGACTAATTAAAGAATTCATTTCCAAACTTTGTCTCTCTCTTATGAAACTTGAGTTAAAATTTGCTATTTATTTTTTGTCCAGAACCGCGGTCGCTTTGGATTCGAGATGAAGTAATCTTCGACGTGTTCGAATTTGCTAAAGGCGATCGTACATTTTATTGATTTGTTCTCGGCAAAATTTAAGCAATTTTTAATTCTGTAATTGGAATAATTTCAAATATCGTGAATATCTTATTACACGTGATTAAATATCTTTCTCTAAACGAGAATTAATTTATTCTTTCATACGATCTGAAGCGCATTCTGAAATTTCATTATTTGAATCAAACCGAATACTCTTGTATGTTCGGTCAAATTTGGCAATTTCGGCGCAGACTAAAATCATCTCTTTCACTCTTTAATCGAAATTATTTTCTTTATATTTACATTCATGACCTTAAAACGGCGAAATCGCGAGCGTAACTGCGCTCATTTATAGGAATTTCAATATCGGCAAAGTTGTTCGCACACAGTGATTTTTGAACATTAATTCAAGTCTATTTTGTAAAATACCGAGTATTCCTAGCGGGCTTTCCTGCTTCAGCGCGATGAATTTTAATGTAAAACATTTTCCACGTTCGTCATAGTCATAGTGCTATGATACAAGTGCTCTTTCCCCAGAGAATTTTCTCGTGTCGGTTCAAAATGTGACACGGGCAGCTCCTACCCGCGATTCCCGAGAATTTGTTTCGTAATTACATGTGGAATGCGTCGGGAGTAAATATCATATTCTTACGAAAAAAAAATATTACCTCGCAATAACACTTAAAACATTCTCGTGATTCAACGTCTAACGGGCGACTTTGCCGATTTTCAGAAACTTCAGTAGCGGATCAAGCTTCTTACAATTAGAGATTGAATTTTAATAAAGAAAGTTTCTGAAGGAAAACGTTAAATGTTAATGTTCTTGATAACAAAGATTTTTAAAAAATATGCCAAGTCTGCGCTAATCCGCTACTGAAAATTAATCATACGACTGAAAAAAAAAATTAAAAGAGAGACGATATAACGATAATAGAAATCGTCTAACGCACATGCTTGATTGAATGCCACTTACGCTGTGCACACTTGTCTTTTCTTGTCTGTTCTATGTGTTGTTTCCTTTTGCGCCCTAATTCTACAACCACCTCATCGCGACCACTACCACCACCAACCACCACCACCATCACCGACACCAATCAAACAACCATCCGCAAACTGCCAAAAATAAAAAAAATTAAAAAAAACACGTCTTCCCGTACGGAATGTGTTCCGAACAAACCGACCAAAAATCTCCACCACTCTCTATCTCTTCTCTTCGGCCGCATTTGACGCTGCTCTCACATTGTTGGTTACTTCTGTCCTTTTACTTACGTCCACTACGCTCAACCATCGGTAAACCAACCATGGGCGCACCATGGCCGCCATGGTAACCCGATGGTAACCCGACGGTGTCCGGTCCGAATACGACCCCACCTACCATCGCGTACGGTGAGTTGTTTTTTTTGTTGAAAATGCGAGTAAGAAACTACACTCTACTATCTCTATCTTCTACTTTCTTTCTTTTTCTTCTTCTCTCTCTCTCTCTCTCTTTCTCTTTCTCACTATCTCTCTCTCTCTCTATCTTTTGGCCGTGAATGACGAGCTTGTGGGGACTTAACGCCGTTTTCTCCCCACCTTCCGAGTACATGCGGTTCAATGAAAGCGAGCTCTCCGTTCGATCCTCCCCTCGAATAACGAGATTCGATAATTACGAAACGTAAGATAATTCTCCACGCCGCGGAGAGAATTAGCGTCGATCCCCGCATTAACGAGCAATAAACCTCGTTAACGGCCACGATCTCGCTCTGCTACCTCCCCTTCGGGAGTTGGTCGGGGTTGAATTTCGAGGGGAGACTTCGGTCGCGGGTTGATTAGTACAGCGGCGTTCAGTTCCCCAGCTACAGTCGTCCACGATTCGAACGCAGAATATACAAATAGGAATATGTCTAACACTCAATGGTTCCCAATTAGTCGCGTTGCTCGGTCACGGTTGATCCTCGACTGCTATGCTTGAATTTGATCGTCAAGTGATCGTTACGACTTTCTAAATTAATTAGTATGAATATGTGTGAAAGCACAATCTGAAAAAAATGAAATTTGATTGCATTTTTGATAAAAAGCGGAGCAAACAACGTCTTAAGAGACATCTGTCGCGACGTCAGATTCGATTCCGGCGTAATAGTCGAGAATTAACATTCGCCATTGAGTATACGATCCTCTCTATTCTCGATAAACGGTCCACGTAACGAGACATAGGCGTCGCATTTCTGTCCTGTTTCTATTCGCAAAAGAAAACTTGATAAGATAGCATTTGTGCGAGGTTGTTACATGCGGCGGCGCCTATGACTAGACGAATGTCGAAGGCCCGTTGTTGCAAAAGTGAGCGATACGTTCGACCTGCATTCAGACAATTCGTTTGACATCTCGAGCCGACTTGGTCCGCCTAATCTGGTAATATCGTGCCCACGTGGGGGACATCAGCGACGAGGATCGGTGATATGTAAGATAATGGTTATTCGTGCCGCGGCATTGTAGAGAGTAATTGATGAGACAAGCGCGCCTGTTTCGCAAGTCGGTTCGACGAGGGTAGCTGCGGCTTCTAAAACTGCTTTTGGGAAACCCGATAGAGCACTAGTATATCCCTGCGCTGTAAACGTTTCGAGCACAGGTTTCACGACACGGAAGACGAATCGAATCAGGTCGACCGAATCGAAATATCATTTCTGCAATTTCTGCATTAAGTAATATTAGTATCGAATTATCAAATAAACTATCTCGACGCGTGAAAAACTTCTTTTTTTTAATTTTATTTTATTTTAAGATAAAAAAAAGTGTAAAGCATCGAAGCTGCACTGAGATCGCAATGATCTTTGATTTAACGTCCCAAGATCGATTTTCGCAGCCTCTTCCGTCCTGATAATTAACGGACACGTCCGCGGATTTAGGGAGAGACGAACAGTCGCGTTAGATTTTACTTCGAAGACGATGGTAAAGCGAATGAGAAATCGCGATCTCGAGAATATACGACGGGCCTCCGGCATGTTCAAAACTCGGTGCCAGACTCGACTGCGTTTTGATAAATGTTAGCTCGGTAGACAACTGTCGCAACGGCGTGCACGCGAAAATAACATCGGATCGCGTTACACGCGGCAATCATTACACGCGGGTCATTATAATCTCCTCCGTTTTCAGAATGGTGGCAGGTTCAAATTCTTGAATTACGCTAATTCTATTATTCTTACGCGCGGAAGTCGCATACGCCAGTGACATTTGCGAAGAGAGTCCTCAAAGACTCAAAACGTCAAGTTACCATTTGAACAATTCGAAACACAGGAAAAATATTAATTTTAAATCAACAATAATATTCTCATTTATGTAAGCAAGAATATAAAATCTTTAAAGAATTTGAATCTAAAGTCCATTTCTACCAATGCAGATTAACTTTAATTTCGGTTTAACTTACTTTTCATCTTTTTCTAATTTTTAGGACTAAGAAAAGATAGAAAGTAAGTTAAATCGAAATTAAAGTTAATCTTTATTGGTAGAAATGGATATTAAGCAGACAATAACTTGATAGAAAGAAATTTTGTTTTTGTTTAAGATTATCAAACTCTTTAAAGATTTTATATTCTTGTTTATAATATATGAGAATATTATTGTTGATTTGAAATTAATGTTTTTTCTGTGTATAGACTTGCGTACGAGGCGCAACACGCGCAATTAGAGCCGCGTCAGAGTTCGAGTAAACTCTCCCGAAATATCATCATTTCGTGTAATATCGAAGGTTACATACAAGGATAATGTATGTTTAACTTTATCGAAACGTGAGATCCGAAAAACTCGTTGCCGAATTGTTGGTTACGGCCTGAAACGCCGACGCGATGTTTGCACGTCACTCGCGGCCGCACACGATTCTCGAATTACGCTATTTCGAGCGGCCTAGCGACCGGTTTGCGACGCCGTTGCGGCAGATTACGTGTGCGTAACCGTGCGCTGAAACACATAAATGTATAGAGAGCAAAAGGCTTGATCTGTTGTATAAGTTTTGTAGTTGACGTGTACACGTCGTTGTATGTGCCGCATCCTCTCCGTTTGTGAGCGCAGGGGCGCCGGTCCCCGGGGCTGTTGTCGGACGCTCGGCACGATCGAAGACCACGGAAGGCCTCTCCGGAGCGGACGGGCGATTTCGTTTTGCCGCCTCCTTCCCTCCACGAGTTCGGGGGGAGTTGAGAGGCGAATCCCCGAACGTGTCGCGCGCGCGCGCGCGCGCGGGGGTAATTCCCCAAATTCCAAATAACTCTACCGCAGGGAGAACGGGGGGGGGGAGGAGTTATAACGCGGGATTCACGCGGGGCGAGCTGCGAAATTGCGCCGAACGTCTAATATTTGACGTGCCTCCGAGACTCTATCGATCTTTCCTCCCTCCCTCCCTCCCTCCCCACGTGAAACGAGAAACGGGGCATCCTCGACGGAGCCGGAGACCTCCCGGACTCGCGTCGTCTTTCGCCGATCGCGCGATTTCCCGCGAGGAATCCCGCGATTCCCGTATCCAACCGGGTGACGGGCACGGAGTAATAAACTGCGAGCGGCGGAATAATCTCGTTACGCGAGAATTGCAACGGTAAAATCCGATACTCGCTCTCCCGACGACGACGACGACGACGACGACGACGACGAAGAAGCCTCGTTCTCCCCGGAATCTCATAACCGCGCGGAAACCACTGCCGCGGTAACCGCGAGATTTCGGATTACGCGAGATTGAAACGCGGGGAAACGCACCTGCGCGCGTCGAATAATTCATCGGGAGAGACTCGCGCGTCGGTGCCGGCGCAGTTACCGCGATCTCACGCCCGTTAATTGTCGAAAGTGTCACCTAATTGACCCGCGACGCGCGTAACGTCGTTTGATATTCCGAGCGGCTCGACGGTTATTTAAGGAATCCCGTTGATTAATCTATTAGCGCGACAGCCGCGCGCCGCGAATCCTCCGGAGTTTCGGAGTCCTGGGCTCCGGTCCTCCCCGTGACGTTCGATCGATCTAACGTTTCAGATGGCTCGCCGTCGCCGTCGAAAACAAAACGCCCGTCGCACGGTCAGAGATTTCGCAAACGACGGGAAAGATTGAAATTTCGCACCCCCTCCGCGGCCTGACAAATCGGGCGATACGTTATCGTGACAGCGGCCTAAGGACCGCGGATCCGTGCCGTAAATCATTAGAATGCCGGAATCGCGACGCGTTGCGGTGGCGCCCGAGAAACGACGTCGATATTCCCGGCATGTGTCTTCTTTCGATCCGTCCGATTTAGTTCGGGGCTGCGTGAAACGAGGCGAAACGTGAGGAGCGCTTTTTTGTTTCTCTTTTTTTTTTCCTCCCCTTCCATCGGCCGGAGGCCGTTGAGACAGGATTCGTGGGCGGACAGGATCGCGCGATGATTAGGGTGAAATGTAAGCCCGCCTTCGTTAAGATGCTGCATTGTTTTTCTCTTTTTTTTTTTTTTCTTCTTCAACAAGTAATCGAAACTCCCAAATTGAATCTTCTCAGCGCGAAGATATGGCATTTTTAACGCCCTGAAAAAGAGCGAATCTCCAATTTCTGCCTTTCTCACTAACGGAAGATTTTAGCGACGCTACGAAACGAATTCAGCCCTCCCCCCGTTACTCGTTAAGGTACAATCGATCGAGCGGCAAGGCTTGACCGTTGCGTCAATTAACGAGCAAACAGATAAACTGACGGTGCTCGATGCGAAAGAGTTGCCGCCCGGCAGACATTCGTAATCCTTTTAATATGGTCCTCCGTTTAATCGGACGCTCCGTCGTAAACCGTGGAAATTCCGCTTCGTTGGTCCCAGCTTTTCGGGGGAAACAAACACGGTCGAATCAGCTCGAGGCTGAATCGCAATGTTTTTTTTTTTTTTACGTGGAGAAAATCTTCCAAAGACACCCCCGGATCCTTAAAGGGAAATCGGAGGCCGTGTGAGATTTTTAGCCCACGATTAGCTATCTCAGACGCGCAAGGGACGAAATTCGAAAGAGCTCTCGAGGGCTGAATCGCAGCCCGCGTTGATTCGATCGTGAAATCGGAATCGGTCGTGAAAGCTGGCGACTCTTTCGCGCTGGAGCCCCGTACGATAGCAGGCGATTGTCGAGGCGAAGTGGTAACAATAAAAGTTTGTAATAGCCGACGGTGCGTACGTTTCGCGCTTGTACAGCATGTGCATGCCCTCTTTTTCTCTCGCAGTATCTTGATGTGTCTAGTACATACACGGGACATACGTACACGGACATGCGTACACACACACACGTACATGAAAGAGATTTTTTGCGAAAGATTTTTACAGTGCATTTACGCACGTTTACGCAGCTTTTCTTGTGCACGCGCAATCGCGCACTCTTCACGTTTTTCCACCGAGCCGATGAACGCTCCTCTGCCGCGCGAACCGGTGTGAAGAGTGCGTGATTCATTTTTTACACGACTGCGAACGCGACGAAGCACGTGCAACTTTTTATTTGTCGCCTGGCTGCTCGTAACGTCTTTCCCCCTCGCTCGTGATGTGCGCAGACTTTTTGCGTGTAGTTTGGCGTTGTTGTGTCTTGGCGTGATCCGATGAGAATAACGAGTGATTATTAATAACATAATGTAGCCCCCTCCCCCTCGGTAAGCTCTGTGATATGGATAACGTGTAGGCGAAAATCATCGCAAGTGATTTGCAAGCGCGACGCCGAACGCGCGGCAAATCGGTGACGAGGCGACGTGGCGAAGCTATTGAGTCTCTTGATTAAAACGTATTGTAAATTAATGGATCGGCTTTTGTACTGTTGCAACAGCGCTATCGATCTCAACGTTGAAGAACACTTTTGATACGTGGGCGTATTTTAAAACACGCGCGGCCGTATTTTAACGCAACGTGTGTAAATGGAAAATTTCTAAAGATTATCATAATTATCAATTTATTTTCAATTTGCTTTCAATTTTCTTTTAATTAGATATGTCAATATTGTACGTTTAAAGGAGTTATTATAAATTGTTCGACTCAAACGACTGGCCGATTCCTTTTCGCTATGTTGACCGTCACTGGATGATCTAGGTGCTAATATTCCGTTGTTATACAAATGCCATAATACGCGTCTCTGATATTTGTAGGTGCAGCAGCCAATCTACGTAAGGAAGTGATCAGAAACAAGATTAGAGCCATTGGGAAAATGGCACGGGTGTTCTCCGTCCTTAGGTCAGTGAACGATAAAACAATCTGTCTTTAAATACCTTTAAATACGTCACAATGTGTCCTTAAATACTTTAATATAAAAATAATAGACGACGTATGTTAATCTGGAACTCTTATTACGGCGGATTCTTTCGAACGAATTAAACATTGCGATAAAGAGTTGCGCATTATGTAAAAGCTGACCTAACTTTTACGATTACTTAATTAGAATTTTAATTATTTAATTATTTAACATAATTTTAATCTCTGTTTCACAGAGAGGAGAGCGAGAGCGTGCTGCAGTTGAAGGGCTTGACGCCGACTGGAGCTTTACCGCTCGGTGCATTATCTGGTGGCAAAACCTCTCTGAAAAACGGTAAGAATTTTACAAAACAACGTTTTGATATTAATTTTGTTGAGAACTTAAAAATGCAGAGTGAATTGTACGTATATTTAATTATTCTATCCTAATGTAGCGTATTAAGAAGACAGAAGTACTAGATATCTCGATTATTATTATTATTATTATTATTATTATTATTATTATTATTATTATTATTATTATAAGCATTTCACAGTAACACAACTGGATAATCGCGAAAGAGAGAAATCTCATTATAGTGGTTCTCTTACAAGTTTTCTCCACGAAAACATTCTGTTTTAACATTCCATTTGTCTCATCTTCTTCGTTTTTCTGCCGTCTTATACAGCTCTCCAAGGCTTCTCGCCGAATCATAAAATCACCTCGTTCGCCGAGGCCAAGGGTTTGGACGCCATAAACGAAAGAATGCCACCGAGGAAAGACGCACCGCCCACGCCGGTGAACGAAGAGAAATCCGTGACAAAGCCGCCGCCTCCTGCGGGAGACAAGCGGGACCACAACATGCCGCAACCGCAGTCGTGAGCCCCACACTCGTCCAATCAAGGTACATGTCTGACCTATCCGCAGATCCTAAATGTCGAAAGACAGGGGAAAAGCCCTTGCATACATTTCCATCCGGCTTAGTCACTAAATTTTGTAGAGCTATACGGTACTTAGTGCGCTGTCCTGACCGACTTCGAGTTGAGTAACTACCTGCCGGATTTAATCGTTAAAAGATTTTTTATCTTTCTTAACTTTAATCTTTTTTCTACGCGAAAGATTATTTGAATTAATTTTGGATGGCGTGGAGTTCTCAGCTATCGAGTTATAATAATCTATTTTTTCGTGATGCAACAAAATCACGCGTTTTAATGTTACACTTTATAGAAAAGACCAATATGCTCGAATCGGAACAGCGCTTTTCATCTGATACTCGAGAAATGACTAAAGAGCGTAAACATCTCGTGCCATTATATTAATGTAAAGTGAACGTTTTTCAGATGGCGGATGGATGGACGGGTCTTAAGATCCCGGCGCTATCGCCGCTACCACCGAACATTAGCAAACCATTGCTCGTCTCTCCCCCCCCTCCCCGCCCCGGCTGTTACAACCAGTGCGCCGTTCATCGAGGAGTCAGGAGAAGCCATCGTCGTCGCGAAGAGGAAGATCAGGAACAGACGGTCGCGAAGCGAAAGCGATTTTTCATCGATGCAACTTTTCAATGAGCATCGTCATCGGTCCCGGTGTGCGGGAAGAAAACAGCAGTCAGAGAAAGAGGGCTGCATGAACATCAAGAAACGTTCAATCGGGCGCTTCGTAGCGGTCCTTTTCTTCTCCGAGGATTTGCCTCCGTATCTCTTTTTCGCGTACACTGCACTCGCGAATGGGGAACGAGAATGTTAGCCTCCCTTCTGCGATGAACCGCGCGCGTGTGACGTTTTCCGATCTCTCGCCGTTCGCGCAATTACTCCTTTCTCTCTATCTTTCTCTTTCTCCCTCTCTCTTTCTCTCTTTCTTTACCTTTGCTCACTCCGTCTGTCGCAATTTTTCGCTTTTCTCCTCTTCCCAACATCCATGAACGTGTAAACCATGTATTTCTCGCGGATTAATCGACCTGATGTACATACGCACGCGCGCATGTACATACGTATCAACGAAGAGCGGAACATAGAGAGCGATACATCTCTTGTAGGTAGATTCGTTTACACGTCGAGCGAATTGGATGTTCATGCTTGGGGGAGGACGACTCTTCCCCCGTCTCCGCCGAGCACTATTTCTCTCGTGTCTTTTCTTTCTTCGGCGCAAAAAAAAGCGAGGAGAGAGGGAACGAACAGCTCGCGCGCGGTTACGTCTATCTAATGAGAGGAATCGCATAGACAGTGTGAAAGAGAGAGAATGAGAGGGAGAGAAAGAGAAAGAGAGAACGGACGAGTGGTCTCCGCCAAAGAAACAAAGAAGGCAGCTGGCCTGTCGTCACGGCGGAGCTTCCGGTTTTAGGATTTTACTAGGTTCTTAAGATGTGTCCGCCCTGGGTGACGCGTAAGGGCATCCCCCGCGCCACGGGGTGGGGTTACTTAAATCTTAAGTCGAGCTAAGCTTAGGGCTAAGTCGTAAATTATACACACACACACACACATATATATATACATATGTATATTATATATTATATATATATGTATATATATGTATATCGGAGAATTTATTTAATATACATAAATATTATAAATATTATATATTATATATATTATTATTATCATTATTATTAATTATTATGTAATCCGAATACCGTGTTTTTCGCTGCCGCGCGTGCACACGTCCGTCACGATCGCACGAAATAATTAACGCGCGAAAGAAATGCACGTCGAGCGCGCGCATCGTTTCCAAGTACATTTATTACGACATGATCTATCTTGGCCGTTCTGCCCCGAGGATTCATTCGACATTCTCGTTCGTGCGATATCGAGGAAAGTATCTCGTTTTCGTTGTATCCATTTCACAGAACTGCACACGGCCATGATCTTACACGCAAGATATTCATTATCTGTTAAGTTGCCGAGGTGAATCTCGCCACATTGTATAATGATCGTCAGGTCCAGTTGGTCTCAATAGTAACTATCGTGTTTTTCGTTAAAACTGAGCTATCATACGGTTAAGATATCACGCATGAATCTCGCTCGTTACGTCGGGCTGGAATGTATCGTCTTATATGTGATCTCTATGAACTTCCGTTTTATCGTCTATCTTGTGATATCTTAGAGGGTGAGTTTTAAGATTGCATATGTCGAAAACGAGATAGTTTTGAATAATAGTATTTTTCCTGACGAGACGTCAAAAAGAAGAGACTTAATCCCGCATGAACGAGAACCCCAAAATGCGTATACATACAATACACGTATATCAGTTGAGCTATGACACGTACGCTCGTACACAGACATGTGATGCATATCTCTTGCCTCCAACTAGTCGCACAAGTTTGCTAGAAAGAGCCGTGCAAATTGAAAGGATTACAGGCACGCCCCGGTGGAGCGATTGTAACATGCTATCCGGGCGTGAGCTCCGCCAATAGGCTCGAAATTAAAATCCAATAGTAGGTCATAATGGTGCTGAAGAAACGCGCAAGCTAGTAAGAGTTAAAGAAAGAGAAGACGGTACGCTTTTAAAGGGAAACAGCACCTCGCGAGTCACGCGTGCAAGAGCGTTAATCTATTATCCCGAAACGTGTGCTCGTGCTCTGATATAAGTCTGAAAACACAGCCGCACTCTGCTTGTACCTGGCGCCGGAAGTGGATCCTTGCTGTAGTCAGTCTTGCGGTGTACAACGGTACAGAACGGCCAAGCAGTGGGGACAAAGAAAAAAAAAGAAACTCGAGAACCGTATCGCGAAATGACGACGTGCCGTAAATGATTTCGTGATGAAAATGATATATTACATTTTTGCGAGTTACTTATTTCGAGGAGTGGATTCCACGGGGAGTTATAATCGCTAGAGAAAACGTTTCTCGCGCGGGAAACGAACGCGATCGTCGAGACGCTTCCGCTTCGATCGTCCGCGCTGTCACGCGCTCAATACGCTTTGTCGCACGTGACGTCCCGAAGATAATCAGAATCGAGGGCGGCTACTCTCGCCTCTCGTCTGTAATATTTATAGTAATAATCGCTCGCGGTCGTATCGCGGGATTTTGTCGTCGTTTTCGCTGTTTTTTCTACCTCTTCTCTAGAAAAATCGGGACGTCGCGCCTTAAGCGAGCTTCGCGAGCTGAATTAGCGTCGGCGAGCAGCGCGGAAGATCGAAAGCCTAATTCATATCGGGTACCGGGAAGGAGGAGATGTAGATGAGAGATACGAGGCAAAGAGCATCTCCGGAAGCCGAATGACGGCATCGTCAGCGTGTTACGGTCTGAAACATAATAAAAGTAATGAAAGAATATTATAATAAATGAAATAAGATATATATCTCTTTCTTCTCACTACGATATAAAATATACAGTGAATAATAATTCTATCTCTCTTTGCTACCAAGTTGTACTTATTCTTAATTAATTTACTTGTACAAAAGAATGTGTTAAATAATAATGAAATATATAATATAATATACACAATTATAAATAATACATATAATTATAAATATAAATATATATATATATATAAATATATACATATATATATATATAAAAAGGAGCACTACGATATATACAGGATGTCCCAGAGCTACTGTCACTCCTTTCATCTGCGAATTTCCTCACCGACTTTTCCTTCGACATAAATTTTCACATGTATCATCGATTTTCCACGAAAATTTAATTTTTAAAACTGAATAAGGTTTAGAGTAAAATTTTCCGAGGTTCGCTTATAATTCGAAAAAAAAGTAGTGCCATTTTTACTAAAAAAAAAAAAAGAGAGAAATCGATTTCAAATCAATCGAAGAATTCTCGGATGAAAGAGGGGTACTACAATTCCGGGATACCCTGTATACACACGTGTATACATATACATTACAGTGTTGGTTATCTGATATTACCGCATCATTATGATTACGACGCGATTATTATTCATTTTAATTATGAACTTATTATTGCCATTGTCACTGCTGTCGCCGTTGCAATCGTCGCTACACCGTTATCACTTGTACTGTCGCTATCGCGAAACACACGAGGCGCATACGCATTCGGCGCTATAGTGATTTTCAAAATGAGACAACACGCGGGTCAAATTAATAAATGCGCATATGCTATATATATATACATATACAATTGCGATCGTTGCTTGCACTACGATAGACGACGAGGGTGACACGATAATGATTAAGAACGCGATTGAAGTCATTCCCGTCTATCCTTTGGTTGTAGAGAACGATCTGTTCTACGAATGCGAGGAGAGATACTAACGTGTGAACGCGAAGAACGAATTAAAGGACTTCCCTTTCGCATACACGAACTTTCACGGACCATCCATCCACCTTTCGGATAACAGTCTTGACTTGTGCCTTGTTTAGACGTTTCCAATCATTTCCAATCGTCTTGCGCGCTTCGACTCCTACACTCGAATAAAACCCCCCTCCCCCCGACATTGTTCTTTTACGAGAGAAATACTTGATAAATCCAATGCGATCGCGCGCGTCTCCGCCCGTCGTCCTTTCTTTCGGAGAAATAGTCTTCCTCGGTGACTTCTTGCGGATGAAGAAATTGATTCCTCGCACTTTCTCGGTGGCGTAGCGTAATTTCTTAAGGTTGTTGCGATCAAATTAATTAATTTTCTTGAGAGCCGCGGCGTTATCTCGGTTTGACGATCTATCCTGCGTAGAACGACCTGGCAGCATGCGATCAACCCATCAACGCACGCGGACATCCTGTTCATTCGTTTGAGAACATAATGCCGACACTAAATATGCGTTTTATATCGTAGGTATAATACACGCAACAGTATCGCCATATGTAGAACGCGAGTTTTGGGTCACTCTTTATACATGTATGCATCAAAGTGAGAAAAATCATGTATACACTCCAATACATACAACACATATGCGTATATATATATATATATATATATATATATATATATATATATATATATATATATATGTATGTACATACATATACAGAGTGTCTCGCGATAAATTACAAGTGTAACTTGAGATTAGTTTTCTTGTAAAACTGGTTTCTTGTTATTATATTCTTATTTAATTTTAAACGTATTTTTTATAGAGTTTTAATTCAAAAGTCAATCATTGCAACATTTTTAAAAGCATGAAGATGGCATTTAAATTAAAAAAGATCGGCTTTGAGCCGCTCAAAGAGTCTGTTGATGAAATAATTTGTCATGTAAATCGCACAACGCTCTGTATACACAAACACGCAGAATTATATAATATATACATATGTATACGCAAAGCTTATATTCCTGCGTTCGTTCGCGTAAAGTCTCATTTCGTCACATACACGTACACACATACACACACATTATGATAAGTAAATCGTTTAAGCGGCGTTTCATTATCTGATTATCGTAACAGAATCGTTTAACTTCGAAAGCGTTTTTCAGGGGAGAAGCTCGCGCTTTTGTGCAGCTGAGCGCGATCTGCTGTAACAATTCTTGTTTCCTCCTTCTCTTCTTTTCTTTTGCAAGCGACTGAACTAAAGTGTGTGTGATTCTTTGTGGCTACATTGCGCTCTACGTGAACTCGATGGTACCTTTATTATTACATATCCCCTTGGCTCTTACGTTCGGCATGGAATTCAGGCGTTGTTTCGTTTGTCAAGCAGAAGCCTTATCGGACTCAAGTCTAGCGCGACGATTCTCATCGCGGGGATCGCACAAATTTGAAAACAAATACTCGCGATAATTTCCCTGATTGTAAATGCGCAACGTGAAACAATTCGCCGGGAAATTTGCGTTTCTTTATCGCCCGAATACGTCCACGCTTATCGCGATGTTATCGCCGAAATTACTCAAGCTTCCTTAATGTATTTTTCCATATTATCGTTCTCATTTTCCTTCTCTCATGGATGAAAACCCCGAGGAAAGAAACGAAAAAAGAATTAAATCTGTAAGGGACCCTCTCGAGTCGCATCGAACGCAACTAATCGAGTTTCAAAGAGACAGTTTTATGTACCTGTTACGACTGATTATTATGGTGTACACCGCTAAGGACAGTGAGAGAGAGAATACGTGTACATGTATGTACATACACATGCCCGCGCGCGCGCGTATGTATATATATCTATATAGTATGTTATCGTAGTGTTATACGATTGTTTTGTAACTATCGTTATAATAATGTCATTGGCTGCTTGTTACCGACGGCTTGCGATCGGCTGATTACACATCGCTGAATCGTATGTACATATCGTGTTTTAAGAAGGGCACGCGGGGAGCGCGCGTACGGGGGAAGGGCCAGTTGCACCACACGAGTTAGCCCGTTTTTTTTTTTTTAAGAGATTAATTCAGATTAGCGATCCGCATTTAAAAACTCCTCGCTTCCTTTTCACCGCGGTAAGGAGATTATACATGTAAAAGAGCGCGCGGATAGCTTTTGTCAGCGATATCCTTCGTCCTTGCTCCAGTCAAGCTTCGGATAATTGGAGAGATTTCGTTAATTAACTGGCGCTAACCGACATTGGTACAACGGGCCCACGTCGTACGGGCCGAATTATTTAAGGCGTGCAAGACGTTCGCCTGCATATCACTTGCACGATTGTTTTTGCAAATGATGCGCGGAAGATAGATACCTTAGTGCTCTCTTTAACGAACGACTGAAGACTATGGAGAAGAGAACGCGTGTCCCGAGAGAGATGTTACGAAGGGATTGGGTCTTGTGGGTACATTAACGTCGCCGTTAACGTATTCTGTTGAGAGATTCCCTCGGTCTTCGTAATCATAAATTCCAACATTTCGATTTATATCCTGTCCGATCGAGAAGCTCGAGTGTAGGATTATTTCTCACGAATGTTAAATTATTCATTTAATCTCTCTCTCTCTCTCTCTCTTCCCCTCCCTCCCTCTCTCTTTCTCTAATTATTCCTTTTCTAATTAATTCGCGCGGCAATATCTGCGAAGCACGGCGTGATCGCATTTCCCTATTTAATAACTGTACCTGTCTAAAGCGTGTCGTTTAATTAAATCTATTTTCTACGCTCTGTGCCAGCGTCGTGTTTGGCGTTTTACATGATGATAGATAAGGCCCCGGAATCGGCGCGTGAAAAAACGCGACGCGTTGCCGCCCGGAGTACAACCGGGCCGCAAGAAGAGAAAACACAATGGAGATTGCGCGACACTTTAACTCTTTTCCAAACAAGAAAAAAAAAAAGAAATATGTAGCCTTAGAACTCCGTTTCTCTCGTTCCTTTCACGCGAGCGTCGCCCGGTGGATGTGACGTATCTTCTTGAGGATGAAAAAAAAAAACCGTACAGAAAATATAATAAATGCATCGGAAATGTGTGCGTATGTGTGTACGTGTGTGCCTCCCATCCAATTTTGCAGATCTGAAGAGCCGGATTCGTGTTTCGCCATTTTTGCGTAAGAGGATTGCAAAACTTGAGAGACTCGCATTAAACTTGTTAATGATCGCCGAGGTAGAAAAGATTGACGAATTATAAATTGATTGGCATTAAAACTGCTGACTTTTAAGCAGCGGTATCTTCGGAAGAAGCGCCCAATTTCCTCCTTTCTGTGAAGATAAGAAACGAAGCTTCCCTATAATAAAAGTTGTTTCCCGACTTGTAATTCTACCAAATCTGACTAAATCTACCAAATACCTTCCCTTATTGTTTTACGATACAAACGCTTGCGGTAAGTAATTAGAATATGCATCGAAAGTCTATCATCGTTCTCCAGATTTTATTTTACGACGTTTTGGAAGAATCTTAAGAATTTGAGAGAGAAGTATTTTCAGTTCACTGCACACGTTGCTCTAAATTGATTGCTATAAAACGAAAGAGAGAGAGAGAGAGAGAGGGAGAGAAAGAGCGAGAGTGAGAGTTCAAGGAGATGATCCTTGGAGCACATCCATCGGGCGATGGCCGCCGGCAAGAGCCGCGAGAGCCGTAATCGGACTTGATAATTCTCGCGGCACTCGAGAAATGGCATTCAACGACGATGGGAGAGAACTGTACATACATGTGCGTTTATCATTACCTACTTACGACTACGAGACTTACTTCTAAGATCTTTTGGCTAAAATACTTTATAGAAGCGAGACTCTGATCGCGAGTGGAGAACGATTAAAAAAAAAAAAAAGAAACAAGCGAGGACCGCATCGCATACGTTGTTTAGCGCCGTTGTGACTCTATCCCCTTCTCAAAAAAAAGTAATAATAACTATGTATGTACATACGTGTGTATGAACACGTACGCATATATGTATATACTTATTCTATTTGTTTATACATACATATACATGACACGCACGTATATAGACGCATCGGTATTATTATGATTATCATTATTATGGTTACACGATTCTTATCATTATTGATATCGTCTTTACTATTATAATTATCATTGTCGTGTGAAGAGAATACGATGAGTAATTATTATAAAAATAAATAAAAAGGAAGTCTTACTTATACATAATTATAAATACGTCATGACGATATATTCGTAACGATTAATTATTACGGTAACATAACGACATTATTATTACTATTATAAATAACACCCTATTCCCATCTGTTGTGAATGTTTACGTTGTTTTATGATATTTAGAATATTCTAAAAATAAAGTCTATAATTTCCACGAACTCGTGTGACGTGTCGTTGAACATTTTCCCGTTTATCGCTGAAATATTTTCGTAATTGTCGAACGTTCTAGTTGTACTATTATTTGTCGCTCGTAAATGGATCGGTAGGTAAATTGAGAAATAATTTTGTTATGGAAATATCTATATTTGTTATTCAGAAACAATCGAGATGTGCAGAGGAATTAATGTGTTTGGATCTGTAGATAGTGAGAAAATATTTCGTGCAACTGCACGATTTAATCGAGGAATGGAGTAACCTTTTTATTTTTATTAGCTACAGTAACTGTTTAAGACAGAAACTGTATATGGTTTTTTTCTTTTTCTTTAACGATGTTGAATATTGATAAACGATGTTGAATTTAAATAGGTATATTAAAAACTAGTTCAGTGAGACATGTCACGATTCACTTAAAAAATGAATAGAATTAATAATAGCCAGACAAGTAAAGCGATAAGATCAAAGCCTTGATACTTCAACGTAACGATTGATTATTCAAATCGATCAAGATTATTTTAATGCAGAATAAATTTACACGAAGTGCGTGCGAAATATCGCGGCGGTTTCCATCTCTCGATTCCAGCGGTTATCTTAATAAATTCATTTTAATCGAAACCGCAATTCGAAATTCTTCTTTCCCTTCCTTCTTGCATTTAGAATATCAGGGAACGGTGAATCACGGCGTCTCGGTACGAGTTTGCAGTCGACGATCTCTCTGCCAAGGCGCAAGGTCGCGCGAGCGCGACTCTCCGATAAAATAGAAGCAGCACGAGCGCGAGCGCGATTGTTCACCACGTCACGTCACGTCACGTCGGCGCCCGTGCCAGAGATCCAGATCCACGTCGAGAGCCGTCGACGACGACACCGGCGTGCGTGCGCTGGGCCGAGCGACGATGTGAGCGCGCTCGGGACGCGCGTTCGCGATCAGTGCGTCAGTGGGATCGGCGGAGAGACGAGCCGTGTGCCGCGTCGCTCCTCGGCGCGTACTTCCGTTCTCGGGAAGACCCGTGCTGCGCCTCGACGTGGGAAGGCGCGCACTGCCCGCCCTGGGGACCGTCGACGATGTCGTTCGAGGGGAAGTACAACGCGAAGAGCCCAGGTAAGTCGACGCTCGGCGGCGTCGCCAGGTCGCGCCGGTCGAGACGTTTGTTTTGCTCCGTCGTCCGCGCGACCTGACATTTCCACGAGGCCGCCGCGATGCCAGCTGGCCAGCCTCCGATCTTTCCGATCGCCGCGGCGATCCCATTGTCACGCGATTGTCCCACGGTGACGTATGGGATGAGAATTGTACCTTGTGTACGCGTACACGGCGTGTTGATAGCCTTGAAATGTGCTCGCCCATTTGTCACCGTGTTATCAAACGACGAAAATAGTACAAGTGCTGCAAAAGCTATTGTCTCATTAAACGTATGTGATCGTAGCGGTGAAGAGGTTAATGAGGGAGGCACAAGAGCTGCATGAGGCTACCGAAGAGTATTACGCGTCTCCTCTCGAGGACAACCTGTTCGAGTGGCATTTCACGGTGCAAGGGCCACCGTCCACAGACTTCGAGGGTGGCGTTTATCACGGGAGAATCTTGCTGCCACCGGAGTATCCTATGAAGCCACCAAACATCATCCTGTTGACAGTAAGTATATATATCAGAAAACGGCCTGCGTACATAAATTGTGTTATATATATGGTATTAATTTTATTCCAGCCAAACGGACGCTTCGAAGTAAACAAGAAGATATGCCTGAGTATCTCTGGCCATCATCCTGAGACGTGGCAACCGTCGTGGAGCATCAGAACAGCATTGCTGGCCCTGATAGCGTTCATGCCGACGCCTGGAAGCGGCACGATCGGAGCGTTGGATTACAGTACGGAGGAACGACAAAAGCTTGCTAAAAAGTACAAATATAAGCCGTGATTAAACACGACCTTGCGAAAAATGTCACATACTTTTGTAATGTTACTTTTGTTATACTTCAGATCGCTGAACTGGCAGTGTGATACGTGTGGTAAAGTTGTAAACTTATTGTCCAAGAACTCGATTAAGAAACCCATCACTGAGGAGGAACAAACCATGCTGAAAACCATTGCTCTCAAGGTATGCAGTTTTATTTGACATATGCAACGTTTATTTTAAACATATACAGTTGAATATATTGTTCATGATATATGATTATCATGTTACGAAAATCGTAGATCACATTTTCGTAAGAACTTAACGCATATTTCAAATTGAAAAATTATTATAGGCTGATGATTCACCTACATCAGATGTATTATTCATGGATAATACGGGAAATGTATCCGAGAGCGAGATACGGCATCGTAACGTGGAACAAATTCCGGCAGAAAATCCAGACCGTCAGCAACCTGAAATTATCCTAAATCGCGTAGAGACAATGTCCTCTTCAAACGATTTGTTTTGGAGTATTCTTATTGCTTCTTTAGTATCTGCAATTATCTTGTTGATTTTACGACGATTATTTCTTGTTTAAGATTATTTCTTATTCTCTTTTTGTTTCTGCAAAACGTTTCACGAAATTCACGAAAAACGTTATGAATACAGTAAATTTTATACGTTTTACGGATATCGTTTTTAAGTTCATAAGAAAAAAGTCATACTGTCATATGAATATTACAAACAACCCGATTTTTTCATGAAAACGTGTGTAATACATGACGAAAGTATATGACGTTAATATATATTAGTACATACCTATATTGTTCTTACAAGTATTTGTCTTACATATATATATATATATATATATATATATATACAAAATATTTTAATTTTATTACTGAGAGATTAAATAAATTTTCAATTATTTATACGTACTAGTCGTTTAATTTGTTAACAATGTAGTATTGCAAAATAAATCATTATTTAGCGAACATTTATATCATTTTATTTTAGTATATTAAATTTAAATATTGATATTAAATTGTAGATTTAATGTATGTTATGTAATAATAATAATAAATTTTGTTTATTTTGATAATTATTTTCAAATAGTTTTTATATTTGCCTATATACATTTATAAAAATTTAAAAATGTTTATAAACATTTATACAATTATATTATTTTTACCAGTGCATTTATATTATGTAATATATATATAGCCTAACATGATACTATTTTGTAATAAATATAAGCTATACAAATATGTCTGTGTAACTCTATAGCTTTCATACACTTTTCATATGTGTATAGCCACTGTAATAAAATTTATGTGTAACATAATCTATATAATGTGTAACATAATCTATTAGAGGAAGAGGATTTAAAGCAGGACTTTGTCTAAATTCATTTATATGTACATAGAAGTATAATAAAGTAATTATTTATTAAAGCATATATAATATAAACATATTACTTTATAATATTTATTACAGTCCACAGTGTAGTGCGATATTCCGCAATTCCACATTCATTTTTATGCGTTTATTGAACTACATCTTTTTACCGCTTTCGGTTGATATGACATTTTTTCGAGAGTGCTTCTAACATTTAAATATTAAAAAAAGGGTGCATTTCTTAAACCTATATGAGGCATGCTTTATGGATCATATATAACGATCTAATAGAAATATATATATTAAAATGTTAAATGAAATATAAGTAACACAGTCGTAAACTATAGCAAACTTCATAATCTTTTATTATCTATATTAAGGCATTCTACAGTCATCATTTATAGTAATTTCATTTTTACATGCTCTTTTCATTACAATAAAATAATTCCTATCGGAAACTTTCTTCTTTTGTACATTTGCTATCTTTCTAAATTATACGATCTGTTGATGTGTGTACTTTAAATTGCACATATCTCTCAGATTTAGATCTAATACCAATAGCTATTGAAAATTACATAAAAAATAATATGAGATGTAATAAAATCTCTTGTATATATTCTTGTATATCTTTTGTATTTGCATTATTTGAACAATCTATTGTTTTAGTGTTTAATACTATCTCGAGTCAAAACAAATCATTTAAGTGCATATATGTATATTAAAAGTTTGAAATATAGAAGTAAAGTATGGCACATGATTTTATTTTATAAAAGATAATTTATTGTCATATGGAAGCTGCGTGAGGCAAAAGCAAAACTAAATCTTGATTGCTAAAGTTTATGATTATTAAATTCAATTTTCCATTTAAGCGAGCAAATGCCTTACTTATAATTGAAAAGAAAAAATATATCTATATTTATGTATACATTTGCACATATTGCGTACACTGCAAATAATTTTTCTCGATTTGATAGCTTGAGATAATTTTTTTTTGTGCTACAGATTATAAGATACTCTACATAATGTAGATATCCGCGTCAAATTTCTTTATTCGATATATCCTAAGTTGTACAATACACATTTTTGAAACGATATAAACGTTGTTATATTGTTTCAAGAATAGTAATATCGAAATAATGTTATAATCTCTTTGCAAGTATAGAGCATCTGTTTTAAGGAATAATACAAAAATACAAATAATATCCCGTTAATTGCAATTCAATCGTTTATCAGCTAGTATCGGCACTAGTCCATTCGCCCGTTTCCTTTAGAGCTCTATCTGTTAATCTCTCTATCTCAGTTAAAAGTTGTTCAGTATCCATATCGACACATACCATATCCGGTTCCACTGGATCCCATTCTAAACTATTTGGACTCGAAACTCTGGACCAAGGAGATGCTGTCAGGCTAGAGGGTTGACTATTATCACCTGATGTCTGAGTTAAAGAATACTCTGTTCCCTTCTCATCTTCCATGATTGGTAATGGCATCCCTGCGCGGACAATTTCAATCATGTATTGCGACATTTATAAAAATGATGTAACGATAGATTACCTTCGTGTTCCCACTCAAGGTCCAGCGATGATCCCGGAGTGGATGAAACATAAACCTGCTGTTTCATTAGTGTTCTTGCATCAAGAACTTGAAGTGACATATTCAAACCAGAACTGAAAATAATTATATATAAGATCCTTTAGTCTTTAATATCACAACCCCAAGAATGTCATTGGAATTAAGTACTAATGTCCACCTTGTAGAAACATCGTTTCTGGAACTTAGTCTGGCATACTTATTGCCACCTCGTGACCATTTTCCATCCTCCAATAATTCGAGAGTCACCGGAACTCCATGTTTTTTCTATGATTCAAACACATATATAACTTCATGAATCAAGATGCTTCTTGTAAAACAAATGCAACAGCCCTGTTCTATTCTGCAACGTTCTTATCTTTATATGCTAAATGAGGCATAAGCTATACATTTACCTTGAATCTTTTTAAAGAGAGGAACGATAAGAGACTGTATCCAGTAAGCATGGCAGATAAACGCAACATTAGTATCACACGAATCTAAATTAGACTTAAAAGCTAGAAAGACTGACTGTCAATACCTTTTTGATCCTTTAGCTTGGTCTTCGCGCTCTTCAGTATCCATGAACTAAACATAAGACAGCAGAGTTATTTCCGCTAGCAAGTGCACAGTTATAAAACAAGCTCGGATATATATACCTCAACTTGTTCTTCTTCTTGGAAGGACATTCTGGTGTGCCTTTGATAGAACCTGCACATATGTACAACAAATCGGTGAAACAGCGAAACACGATATACTTTATAAGACATAATATACTAAAAAACTTCTCCATTGGAAATAAAAGAAACTCTTATCATAGAATTCAGTATGTCTTTTACAATTTCGTTCAAACGTAGCGAGTTTTTTTTTTTTTCAAATTTGTACAAAAATCGTACGAGTAAAATATGGAGAGCTAGAGAGATACATTCACTTAATCGCGCTCTTGAGAAATATTTGTTTCAATGTCCAAACGATTCTTTGACAGATGAGACGGCCTAGCAGCTGAGGTGACTTCAATCAGTTCTGGAGCAACTCTAACCTGTACGGAACGAAATCGGTGACTTTCGTTAAGCAGCGGCCGAGACAGGCCCCCATGACCTGCCAGCCCACGGCTCCGCACCGTCATCTAATTGATATGGGTGTTCGGATGCCAGTGTTTAACTCCACGTGACACGTGAGGACGGGAACGACGGCGTCCTTCCACCAGGTGTGCTGCCCGGTGCCGACGCAGGTGTTTCAATCGTTCACGACCGTTCATCGCTCGGATCGCTCCACGCCATGGGTGTAAAGGAAAAAAGGCGTTTGGAGTAGCTGCCAGCTGTTACTCGGACGGGATTAGAAAAAGGAGGAAACACAAAGTACGCAGAGTACGCTGCGAGTATTGTTAATATCACCGACGAAATAATATTAAAGACCATCAACCCTTGATAAATTTTCGTGACCATGGAAGGGTCCCCGGGAATGCGGAGGTAATTGAAGAACGTTGACGTTATCGACTATCTTGGCTATGGCGATGATAAATCGAGTTAGCTTATCTAATCGTTGTTTTATCATTGAAAATGTATTAATTAAGTTGCATATGTGTCTAATTAAATCAGTATGTTAATGATTTAATATTTACATACTTTGATAATGACAAAAAGTGATTTTTACTTATTATAATATTTATGTATTCATACATAAACATATGTAGATATATGCATATATGTATAATGTAAATGGATATGAAAGAAAAAAAATAAGTTCTGACTTGTTTGAATTAAAACCTTTGGATTCTTACAATTTGTTTCACCTTAATCCTAATTATATTTTAATATTTTATTCATTTTCAAGAATTCAGATTTTTGTGGTTTGAATTTGTAATAATGCAATCTTTTTGCCGGTTATATTCTCCTGATACTTTTTTGATTTTCAAAAGTTGGATTTTACACATATTTTAAAACATATTTATTTTATGAATATATTCAAATTTAATTTCTCTCTCAATCTTTGTTTAAATACACTAAATTCTAATGGATATAGTTAAATTAATTTTAAATAACCAGTCAAAAATTCAAAAACTAATCTTACACATACATTTAATATGTCGCACAGATTAACAATTAATATATATTTTGCAAAATTTAATAAATTTACTAAATATGTACTTATTACATCGAAATTTAAAAAAAAATATATAACATTTTAGCACATTGATTCTATTTCACTGCGATATATCAACTGTACGTTTCACTGAGAAATGCTGTCCATAAACTAAAATGCCTGTCTCATTTAGTTTTCACAATACCTCCGTACTTTTTCTCGCCATTCGTTGTCTTTTTCATGTTGCTATAACAATGCATCATTATCGATGCATCTGTGAAACTTTGCAGCGATGCGATGTTAATGTTCATTTTTTGCATTATTACATTATAGTTTCCCTCTTAGCAGTAGAGTTTCGTAAAATCCAACTAAAAAAGGCAACGAGTAATCGTGACATCAAAAAAGACGTGAAATGAATTAATAATGAAAGGCAGTAAAAAAATATGAGGAATATTTTATGAATAAAAAATATGAAGAACGTAAGGATTATTTTACTCGTTTAAGAATTTATAAACTTGCGATTAGCAACAGGCTGTACGATATGGTGAACACGTTCCAGCGTCTTCGTAATATTTATGAGATCCCATATTTTGCATCGTAGCATATTACTTATAAAAGTTTTGCTATGCATTACTAGTCCTTCTGAAAAAGACAGTTGATTAAAAAAGAAAAAGCATGTCAGTCTTTACGCAGTATCAAACATGGACAATTCTAAGTATTCCGGATATGCAGGTCGATTGTCTTTGTGAAATTGCATTTTGATTTGCAAACACAAATTGCAACTGCCAAAATTTATAATTCTTTTTTTTACGTATCAAGAGAAACGAAATAAAACGAGATCAAAGGCTATTGTTCGTTTTTTAATTGTTTTCTACTGTGTTTGAAAAATTACTCGTTCAGAAATGTGAGCCAGAGTGCAACTGGTGAAAAAAGCTCTTCTGAATATTATTAGATTTGTACATATTTTACATATCATATTTTACGTTTCTGAATATTATTAGCTTTATACGTATTTTCCATATCATATTTTCCGTTTCTGACATACCTATTTCTTTACAGATTTTAAAAAGTAACTTTTCAAGAAAATATGAATTTTATTATACAAGTAATAAGTAGTTTTATTTACAAATTTATCAAAGATATAATTTGGATGATAAAGATAAATTTAAATATGTGCATAAAGGATGTAACGTCAAAGTAATAATATAGATATAGAATGGACTGTCGGAATAAATCGCTTTATCCTGCAAATGATCGGTTTATGGCCTGATGAGAAGTTAAGCAATCGACAGAAATTCTTGGCGAACCTACGGGCTTTCATCATTTTCACTACATTGATCAGTGTGTCGATCATACCCGCGACATTCTCTGATAACTGATAAGAGTTTGGAACGATATGATAGCGTTAATAGACAACTTACAAATCATGTTATCTATCTTAGCTACCGCCATGAAAGTCATTATGTTGGTTCGAAAAAAAGGTATTGATTGATATTTATTGCACCAAAAATAAAATAACTAAACTCTTTAATATCGCTTCTTCAGAGAAATTTAAAGTATCTTTCTTATTTTTATTTTTCTTTTAGACATCGATTGCATTTATTTTGTTTTTTCACGGTTCAATCACATAACAATCTTATTAAGAATCTATAATAGTCATTATTAAATCGTGCAGATAAAAATTCTTGATATTCGCTACTTTATTCGCTTGATATCTCTTCGCGTATTATCAGTACGAATTACATTCTCATATTCATAACAATAAGAATCTAATTTGCAAAGCTTCTTGCTCCTGTTAACATCTCACATCTGTCGTAAGCATGGTTGTGGCAGATTGGATCAAGATGAAGACAGAGGAGGAGCGGCATATCATGATAAAGCAGGCAGCGATAGCGAGAAGAAGCGATAGCGAGAAGATCGTCGTGTTAGGATGCTTCATAATGATCTCGGCGATAATCATTATTGTCATCCCACCGCGTTTCGGCCACTCCATGAGATATTTGATCAATACCATGGGTCCGGAGAAACCGTTGCTGCTGCAAACGTATTATTTCCCAGACATGACGCAGAGCCCGTACTTCGAAATCGCTTTCGTCGCGCAAACCGCAGCCGTCATAATGGCTGCATTTTCTTACACGGGCATCAACAATTTTCTGGGTCTGAATCTTTCACATATGCGCCCAAATGGAAATTCTCAAGATTCGATTTCTCAATCTACATGAATATAAAGACTTCAACTTCGGACTGTCGACGAATATTCAAAATCACATACGTCTTATCAGGTTGCAGATTGCGTCCCTTTACTTTAAATTGTCGCCGGTTTAGATAGATTCGATTAATTTCGGCGGTCCTCTCATTTTTTTAATCATGACATAAACAAAAAATCGAATTAACTAAATCTAATGAGTTTGAAATTTTATCAATGAAATTGTATTTTTGCGTTGAAAAAAGTAAGTAATTCATTCCGGTATAAATAACTTGTTAAAATTGCATATAACTAACAAAAAATTTATAATAAAGTTAATGCTTTGATGGAGATGTACTGTGCGATGAAATGCATTTTGATCCGATCAAAGACATAAAAAATCTATTATGTAAGTAAAATCGAATGGCTTATATTTTATGTAATATACTCTATAGGTCCGTCGATATTATCGAAAATACATTCAACTTAATGCTCGTGGCGTTGTTAGTATATTTCGCAATAATATTTTGTCTCCAAGGCTTTCTGATAATTAGTGTAAGTCACACAAGGAGAACTTATTACTTTGATAAGTACATAAAATGAAGTCATACCAAAATATCTGTTATCTTACAAGTACGTAAATGTCTGTCACGAAAATCGTTTTCTTTTATTATTTTTTCTTCGTAAGTACTTAGTGCACACGTGTTGGACAACAGTAATGCCATTAATTTGCGTTTTTTACAACGATACCGTTGTATTTTATAATGATACAAGTACAAGATAAAAATACATAATTACACAATATATGTTAACGTGTATAGATAATTGATGATGGTGGTAACGTCTCCTTCCCGCGAATATGTCAGCTCGTCTCAGTAGTTATTGATACATTCGTTCATATATTGCTCTACTGCGTAGTCGGTGAAATTCTCATTGCAAAAGTGAATATTATTTCACCACATTTTTGGTTATTCCATCTGTTACGTCATAAAATGTTCATACAATCGATTGTGAATGTAATGCACAGTTATGAAATATAAAATTCTTTCGATGTTCGATGTGCGGCACACATATCAGTTTTCACGATTATTTCTTGAAGAGCTACGTTAGTATTTTAGTCTACTGCGATTTTTTAGCGCATTAATTATCACACAATAGCGCGCATTTTATTTCTGTTGTACATATGTATATGAAAAATTTTTTATATGAAATACTTATTTAATAATATATAATGCAGTGTGAAGGTATATATCATGCGATTTACGACTACGCGTGGTATTCGCTAAAACCAAACGAGACCAGGAATCTGATGCTGCTAATGATGATCCGTGCCGACAGACTTCTTTATATCACCGCGAGAAAAATCTTTCCAATGACGCTATCCATATTTTGTAGTTTAAAATAGCTTGCTTCGTCCAAGTGTCCATATAATAAAATAAAATATTAGAACTGATTATTTAAATTATTATCGTAACACACATTATTCATTTTCAATACCGTCACTTAATCTTTTTATACTTTTGCTTCCAGTTGATCGAAACGTCAGTCGGATACGTATCGGTATTGCTTGCCAATCGATGATATTTAGACTGAATAATTTAACCAGGTCAATTTTCAATGGAATCTGATTTTTCGCGATAAAAAAAGAATAATAATATTAAATCATTCAATCGATGCGCCAACGAATTTTGCTTTTTCACGTGAACAAAGTGAAATCGTTTGAGCGAGAGGATTTTCATATATACAATCAACTACAATAAATAATTGTACTTGCATTAAGAATGTTGTAATCTTTATCATCTATGTACTATTTTATCATTCAAGAATAATCTAATTGATCCGGAATTTTGGGAGATGACATAAATACATTTGTTTAAAATACATTAAATTATGTAATGTTAAGTTTATATTATCTTTCATAATATATTAATTCAATTTTTAAATTGTACAATAGCCTCAACGTGTTCAATATCTTGATATATTACAATCGCGCTATTTTAAATAATATTGCTAATGAATCAACATGTCACCTCTTGCACACTTACATATTAATAATTTGTAGCTCGATGTACACAATTATTTCTTATTTTTCATTGCACTGCGTTAGCCAGCACGTTTTCTACTTAACGTACATTTATTCTATTTTATTAACTCCAGTGACGATTAGTCTACTTCGTGTTCCTGTCTTTCGGCCCATTCACGTTGCTACAAACGTATTCCGCCCGACGCATCGCTGGTGAAGCTACACAGGCGACGCAATAATTTTTTGCGTTTTAAAGTTCGATGAAAAATGCTAGTTGAGTTTCAGAAAATGCAAATTATTGAAAAGGCAGACTTTCAAAGCGAGGAAAGAGACGGGCGGATAAATTAATAATGAGCGCCTCAGGAAAATGGAAGGGCATTGCACCCGTTTAGATATTCATAGACTATTTAGCGATGCCGTAGGAGGGCCATACGAATTCGTTTCTCCGAACGAGAAATTGCGCGCCCGTAAAAAAGATGCGGCAGACATTAATATCTGAAATATTTACGAGCACTCGTACTTTGCACCTCGGCATGTGCATTTCAGAACTTTTTCCGTGAGCATGCGTAAATTGCCTGAGAAGTAAGGGAGTATGGTGAATTCATAAAAAAGGCCAGTCTTCGTTTAGCCTTGGACATGGACAGCTCTAAAGAATTGGCAAACACAGGTGTCTAAATTTTTCTATCGTTAATTTCTGCATCGCTAAACATATAATCGGCAAAGCCGTTTGTAAGACTTGACATTGATGTGAATCTACACATACCTACTTTTATTACAGTACAAGATTTCACGTGTGAACTGTTATTTGTCGGTGGTTCAAGACGCATTGTTTTCTTGACAATTAATAAAACAGACGTAGATTTTGTTTAAAGATTGTAGAGTAACGCAAAAATAAATATATTTTGCTGTCGATCTCCAAAATTTTACGTAAACTTTATGAATTTTCGCATCTAGGGTCACTGCACCAATCGCTGAATAGTCACCGATAAATGACCGTTTAAGAAAAATATTGAAAAATAAAACTTTGATACAATAAATAACAAATTAATTAATATTTTTTAGATTTAATTTTTATTTAGATTTGATTAAAATTTTTTGTTTGAAAATGTAATTAATTTAAATAAAAAAAGAAAATATATACGGGTCATTTACTGGTATTTTTTGCGGTTTTCTAATTTCTTAATTAAAAGTATTACCTTTTAAATCTTTTTTAGAGATAACACGTAACACTTTTAAAGAAGAAATAAATAGCCATTAGTATTGAGTGATTTGTTATCTTTTCTGTTTTATACACGTGTTACACATACATCGTGAATTTCTTATTTGTTCATTGACTGGTGCAGTGACATTATTTAATTAATTATTCTGAAAAATAATATTATATAATTTGATTTTTAATTTACTCAAGCTGCATGTTGTTTAGATTATTTATCGTCTCTGTTATTTATTGATTTAATCAGTATGGTAATTACATAGACTTGGAATGGGCAATCGGAATAAATCGGATTTCTCTGAAGATCCTCGGTCTCTGGCCAGACGATAAATTAAATCGTCGGCAAAAATTTTTGGCGGATCTACGCGCCCTCTTTATTTTTTTCACGATGCTTTGCGTATCAGTCATACCCGGACTATTAGCGTTGTTGAGAGTCTGGGGCGACATAGTTGCGATGTCAGACAATATGCAAATTGGTCTGCCCTTTTTAGTAACCGCCATGAAATTTATCATTATGTGGTTTCACAAAAAAGGTAAATCTCTTTACTTTATAATATTCTATCTACATCTCGAAGCGTCAGTTCTTCCAATACTTTTGCATCCTTCTCTGAAGATCTTGAACCGGTCATAAATATGATCGTGGAGGATTGGCTTAGGATGAAAACAGAATATGAACGAGACGCTATGATAAAGCAAGCGAGAATTGCCAGAATGACGGTCGTGTTCGGATGTAGCATGATGGTCTTTGCGGCCGCCATACTCATCATCCCTCCTTGCTTTGGATACTCGACGAGATATCTGACAAATTTGACAGACCCGGGAAGACCGATGCTGGTGCAAACGTATTATATGCGAGATATAACGGAGACACCGGATTACGAAATCCTGATCACCGCTCAAGCTATATCGATCTTGATGGCGGCGATCTCTTACACGGGCATCGACACTTTTCTGTGTTTGCTCGTATTTCACATATGCGCCCAATTGGACATTCTCAAAGAGCGATTGCTCAATTTGAACAGCTTCAAAGACTTCAGCGCCGGATTGTCCTTCAATATCAAGGATCATCTGCGTCTCATTAGGTTGTATTAAACTCGATGTATGATTTACTCATTTTTTGAAAATAATATATAAGAAGACGAGGGAAATATGGTAATTTAACTGAAGCTGCTGAAACATATCGCGCGTGTGAAGAAAGTTCAAATACACTTCTGTCTAAAACAATTCAATTGTTACTATTGTATATGTTATGCAATAATAATTATTAGATTATGTCAAGCAAATTGTATGTTATACGCCTTTTCGTGATTCAAACATAAACTTCAAACGATAAAGCTGTCAAACAGACAGATGCAAATGTATCCTATTTTTTATCACATTTTTATATAATAATTTCATGTGTCTCAAAAATTATCAAGAAATATATGGTATCTTTTGCGCACAATATGATATTTTTGCATCGTGTTAACTTCTTATGTCGGACGAATATGCAATTATTTTCGCAAAATGCACATGATACGTTCTCCGAGATTTTTCATTTGATTAAAACCAATTGATGTTACTGTATACAATATCTTATATCATAGGTCTGTTGACATCATCGATAACACGTTCAACTTGATGCTTCTTGCACTTTTAGTGTATTTCGCTATGTTATTTTGTCTACAAGGATTTCTGATAGTTAATGTAAGTTGGTGAAGAGAATTTTCTTTTTACAATAATATAAAATTGCCACAATTTCTCTCTGCAATGGAAGCAAAGAAAGTAATTTACTCGCGATATCTTTTACAATTTCTCATGCAAATCACACGCACGCGTCCCAAAGGAAACGAATTTAAGATATTAAAATGGATTTCTCAAACAAAAACGCCGACAGAAAATATATTAACGTGTCTAGATCATTGACGGGAGCGGCGACGAGGTTTCTTTTATGCGAATATGTTGGCTCGTTTCGATTCTTATTAATACATTCGGTCATATGTGCCTATACTGCGTGGTCGGGGAGATTCTTATAGCCAAAGTAAGCGCTCATTCTCAGTACAAATATATCAGTACAGTAGATAGCGGCTGCGATCAACTTGACGCTACAAATGCTTCGAAGCATTTTTCTTCTCCTTCTATTTTTATTGAAAGAAAGGAGAAGAAAAATGATTCAAAGCATTTGTAGCGTCAAGTCGACCGCAGCCAAGCATTATAAAGTTGCAATGCTCTTTTTTATCAAAATATGAGAATTTCTAGAAATGATCTGTCTTAATAATTTACATAAAAATCACTTCCAAATTCGTTTTCTATTATTTACGAGTAACAATCTTAAATAATAGAGATTTCATAGTGTCATAAAATTTATAGGCCGAAGGAATATTTTATGCGGCATATAATTATACGTGGTACTCGAGGACGCCGAATGAAGCCAAAAATTTGATGATGATAATGATTCGCGCCGAAAAACCTCTATACATTACCGCGGGCAGGATGTTTCCTATGACACTGTCTTTGTTTTGTAGTGTAAGTGTCCGTAATTCTACGTGCTCATACACGGAGAGAATTTTTCGTTATAATTTATTGTAAAATTCACTAGAAATTTTAACATGTTTGGTGATAAGAATGGGATAACTAGACAAGTACATAAAAATAAAAAACCTACTAAATATTATCGAAAATGATAGGAATTTGTGAAATATACAACAGAAATTTTATAAACTACATAATAAATTTTTATAAACTCCGTAATAAAAATTACCAAGTAGATTGTAATAGTAATCAAACAGATTTTATATTTTATTGTGATAGATATATGAATAAATCAGAGAGAATTTATAAAAATCTTCAAAATATTAGTTATCCCACGGTTACCATGATTTTTAGGCTAAATTTTAAGAGAAAATTCTCTCCGTGTATAAATGCGATTAACTGTCTCGACAATTAATATGTTAAATAATAGCAGCACTATTTCATTAATATACATTCGTTATACTTTTTTTTAGTTGATAAAGACATCAGCCGGTTACATATCCGTAATGCTTGCTAATCGATAATTTTCCGACAAATCGATCAGAAATTCAATGAGGACATCGATGAGACGAAGAAACGAAGGAAACTAAGGAAACGAAGGAAACGAAGGAAAAATATTTAAATAAACAATGCACTGAAAAAAAAATTCTGGTTGTAAACAAACGAATCAGAAAATCTTGTAGAATTGATCAAATATTCTGGTTATTATAAAAGATCTCAATACTTTATAACTTATAATAACCAGAATTTCTATTATAATAACCAAGAATACTTGGTCAATCCTACAAGATTTTCTGTTTCGTTCTTTTTCCAGATTTTTTTTTCGGTGTGTGTAATCTCCATTTATCTTATGATTGTCTATTCGATTCAATTTGGAATGCAACTGTTATTGTAAAAAAACATATTTACGTACATAGCCGTGAGTAATAAAAAAATAAGAAGAAATTATATATTATAGAATTAGAGTTATTAATAAATATAATAATGTTATAATCATAAATTATAGAAAAGCAATAAAAAAAGAATTATGATTACAATGAAAATATCTTTTATACTACGTACACAATCCAATAATGTTTTGTGTATATATGCATTATAAAATACGAAATATATGTACTATAAATTAACAACAATGTTAACTTAAAAAACAGTTTCATAAACACAATGTATATTTAAGGTAACGTATTTATATGTCGTATATTCACAAGAAATATGTATATTTAACGTACCATATTGTAAAGTTGTATGAGCCACTTGCGTTACTCGAAAATAAGAAGATCAATCCAATCTTGTCCTCTTATCACTTCCGCTATCCACAGCATGCAGATATACCTCTCTCGATCCTTACTTCATATTCCGTGCGGCAATGAAATTCGGGATAAAAGTGCTTCTACAGTGCTACGAGATAACGACAACGTAATCTGAGCTGCATTCCATAAAGTGCATATGCATACATGTATCTACAGCATACGTTACGTTTACTGTAGAAAAAATGCGCGCATATGCGTTTTATTATGTGTCTGCGATGCAGCCACGGTTTCGCGCGAGGTGTTCTGACTGTTGAATGCGCAGTGCGTCTGCGTAAAGTGTATCTGCGACATTAGCGCGCTCTCCAGCACTCTCCGGTCAGAATGATCAGATGCGACGAGTAGCGGTGGACAATTGAAAATGTGAGAGCAATTTTAAACGCCATACTCTGTCCACAGACTTTTATATGTACATACACTACTAGACTGCTTATTTCGTCATTATTTTTACCTTCAAGAATAAGGAACGATGTTGAGTGTACTCTGAGAGCAGTTGGGAACAGTCACGTGGTGCACTCAGGTCACGTGGTACTCTCACAGACACGTGTATGCTTGCGGATGGATGTGAAAACATTTAGAAAACCCGGCTTACCCGGCTCGGTTTATTCCTGTCTCTCTTTCTCTCTTACTTGAAGGAAAAGCTTCATTTTCTTGACTGAGAAAGGAAGACTTTTTTGGTCTTATCATTCAAAAGGAAGAGTGAGAGTACGTTGAAGGAAGTTAAAGGCGAATTGATTGCTAACAAGTATTTTTCAACGGAATTTATTCGTCTGAAAGATGGCGAGACACATAGACTCCTTGATGAATGGTCTCAAGATCAGGTACATGAATTACAATAAGAAACTCGCATGTCCGAAATTGTATTGTTAAGTACATCTACATAACAAACGTTACAGTGATTTGATAAACGAAGATGGAATCACGTTCGAAATTGGAGAACAGTTTGACAATGATGACGACGAGGAATTCGCATTTTCGCCTCATGTACAGTTCAGTAATGAGGAGATGTTGAATATGTTAAACATGAACGATTTCGAAGATGACGACGATAATAATGAGAATGGAGTCATGTCCCTCTGTGGCATGAGTTTCTCAAAGCTGAAAATGAGGATGACGAGCTTGACCACAGATGAAAAAGTTAGTCAATTTTATATATATATTTTTTAACATTCTTTTCTTAAAGAGATGAGAGAAATTATCATTGATTTTCTTGACAAATACGCAGTTAAATAAAGATCATGATTAATCACGAATGTAATTCTAACAGACTTAATGAAATGTTACTAGGTTATGAAGTTTGTTAAGCAGAAAGGTGTCGGAGATGTTGTACCGTCGAATGCTCAGATCACTGTCCATTATATTGGATATTTTGAGTATAGAGATGAGCCTTTCGATTCGACTTACTCTTGTGGGAAACCAAGATCATTGCGTTTAGGCCAGGGTTGTATCATACCTGGTTTAGAACTTGGAATACTTTCTATGCATAGGCATGAAATATCAATGTTTCTGATACACCCTGATTTGGCTTACAAGGCCATTGGCTGTCCGCCTCGTATCCCACCTAATGAGGAAGTTGTGTTCGTAGTTCACTTGATGGATTATGTCGACGATGGCTGTGCACTCACATATTCGGATCTCAGCACAGAGGAGAAACAATTGTTTGCTCATGTGGTAGAGCCTGTAACACATATGCTTGTGACTGCCAAAGATTATTTTTCAAAATTTAACTACAAACGGGCGATACGAGAGTAAATAATTGATGTTATGAAATTTTTGCAAGTTTCTGCAATGGTCATAAAATATATATATTTTTGCAGATATAGAAGAGCTATTGATTGTTTAGAAACGATCAAATTAAAAAATGAGGAGGAAGAAAGGAAAATGAATGAACTTCTCTCACGTGCTTACACTAACCTTGGACTTTGTTACAACAAGGAAAATCTGCCTCTTAAGGCTTGCATAGTCTTGAGGCAGGTACCAACACCAACAGCTAAAAGCTATTATCAGTATGTACTGTTGTTAGCTGATTTTACTATGTTTACATGTGTATAAACATATTAATATTATAAAAAAAGAATCTTTTTTTACAATCTAGTTTTGGGAAAGCTTTGATAACTATTGGAGAATACGAGGATGCGTTGAAGCAATTGATAAAAGCTCGTTCATTAGAGCCGCATGATGAAACCATTAGAAAAACAATCCAAATAGTAAGTTGAAGATTTTTCAAAAATGGTTTCTTTGTAATAAGACTTATTTTTTTACAGGCAAACACGAAACAATATGAATATAAGCAAATATCAAAGCGCATGTATGAAAATTGCTTTAAATCCAAAGACAAACAAAAAAAAGTTACCGAGTTTCGAAAAGCTGTACATGATTTGTGTGAAACTCTTATCTCTAGTGAAGACGTAGTAAGACAATCTCTCTCAGAAGGCATCACAAAAGAAGAGTATGAAATTGTACGTGAAGAAGCTGCTATTTTAGGATTGAATGTTGTTACTTCTACCAGAAATGGCAAAGAAACTGTATACCTTCAGAAGAACAGATCATAAAGTTACAGTTCTAGTATATTTAAAATTACATTATCATTTTTCAATATACAATTTTTCTTATATTTTTTTTAAGTTTATATAATATTTTTATATTCTAGTTTTATATTCTCTTGTATTTTTTCTTAGCACAATAAAGTTATAAATAATTAACAATCCTACTATCCATATTTAATCTTAAACACATATGAAAAGTATATGTTGTAATACGTATATAATAAAAATATGTTGTAATACGTACATAATAAAAATATGTATGGAAATAAATCAGTCTGCGTAATACGCGATACTCTACCTCTATATATTTAAATTAGAATAAACAAATACCGGAAGTCCGTGGAGCAACTCATATCAAGCATTTTTTTGTTCGATGTTAGTAATAAGATCTAATGGATCGAATGATCTAAGAATATTTTTGCTCTTATGTAATATAAAGGTATATAAGAAATTGTCCATCAGAAATATCAAACGATATCACGATGTCTGCTGTTGCAACGTTCTTCATATTTCTATTCCTAAGTATTATGATTTCTCTTATATAAAATTATTTAAACTTTGTCATAAAAATGGAATAATCCAATTATACAAGTAGAAGTAAATGTACCATCAATTTTTATTATTTTGTTTTTAGATGTACCTTTTAATACAGCTGAATTATTAGGTAATCGACCGTCGATTCAAAATTTTCAAGACCGCCATCCCGAAGAAGGTATCTTGGAAGCTCTCTTGAATCCGACATCAATTATTTCAAATGATCCTGCGATCGGTAATATATTCGAGTTAGAATTTAAAGCAGAGGATATAAGTTATGAGCTTTATACGAAGGACAATAAAGAGCAATCTGTATCTCTACGAGTGGGTGATGCTACTCGACTGAAGGAGTCACCGTTTAATCCTGCCTGGCCAACCAAGATTATTATTCACGGATGGACAGACAACGGAAATGCTTTCTGGCTACACGACATTCGGCGAAATTATCTTAGCGTTGGGGATTATAACGTAATTTGCATAGACTGGTCCACCGGTTCGAGCAAAGAATATCTAACGTCCGTCAAACTTACTCATCAGGTGAGCGATGAAACGATTGACATTATTATATGAAAGATACTTGAATTAGTAAAAAGAATTAAATCTTGATTTTTTGAAAAATATTGCTCGCAAAATTTATATCAATGCAGAATATAATAAAAAAGGCTTGTTTTAAAGAATAACAAATTGTATGCGAACCGTCGCAATAAAAGATAGAGATGAAATTGATTTCGCAAAGTTACGAGAATTCTTGATTCAATTTCACGCGCATTTATATTTTACAAGGTATTTTGTGAGAACGTGATGCGAAATCAAGATTCGTGTTTTGCAGGTGGGAGAATACGTGGCTGCGTTTATCGAATTTCTAAGATCAGAGACTGAAGTTTCTTTCGATGATATTCACATTTTGGGGCATAGTTTGGGTGCTCATATAGCCGGATACATCGGTAATTACATGTCGAAGAAACTCGGTCGAATCACCGGACTCGATCCGGCTGGACCGGCATTTGAGACACCTTACTTTAAAGATACAGAGGAGCGCTTGGACGCTACGGACGCCAATTTTGTGGATGTTATTCACACTTGTGCCGGCAGTTTAGGCTTCCTCAGACCCATCGGCCACGTGGATTTTTATCCGAACGGAGGAACGTTTAGACAACCTGGATGCCCTGTATTTTCATCCCGTACGATGTCAACATTGAATTTTTTACAATATTACGTGCACGAAGATATTGATCTACCTTGTATTTTTAGAAACCTGCAGTCACAATAGAGCGTACCAGTTTTTTGCCGAATCCATTGTGCATCCTGATAGCTTCGTCGCCGTGCAATGCTCCAGCTGGATGGACTTCCAACTTAATAAATGCGACAATAATAATTTCGTCGTTATGGGTGAATTTGTCAACACCGACGCTCAAGGTATTTATTATCTACAAACCAATGCGCAGGCACCGTTTGGAAAGGGCAAGATAAAATGAACAATAGTGGAAATAGAACGTAACTTCAATATATATACTTACGATACGTATATATGTATTTCATTAGAGTTAGCGATATCGCAAGAAAACGTACAAACGTAGAAAGTACTTTACTCTTATATGATATCTCTATTACAAATATATTACGATATATAAAATAAGCCGATATAAAATAATAAAAAAATTACGCATATAGATATTTGCATGTAATAATGGAGTATACTGCGCACGTTTAGTTTTATTGTTTAAGCCATTTCAGCAAGCGTCGCCTCTCCAGTGGACGGTTTCTCGATTTCATCTCCAAATAGCATACGATATTTTTTACGGACTATATCCCAATCGACAACGTTTTGTATCTTCGGAATATTATTTAAAGAAGTTTGACTGGTAGCCGAACTTGATTGAAGCAATGAGAAGTTAATTCGTTCCTTCGCTGCTCGCGGTAGTGGAAGCATTCTAGTGTTCTAAAATGAAATAGAAAGAGGACGTGTGTAAAATTTATTTAACAAAAAAAAAAGTTTAATGTGTCTTTAAACTTTAATTTTATTATAAAAACATTTAAAAATTTTCGAAAATTTTCGATGATATATGTTTGAAAAGCTAAAAGCCAATTTTTTGAAAAAAGATACTGCTTTTTAATGTGCATGAAAATTTATAAAAAGATATGTTTCTTATTTTGATTCATATTATAACATATTCTCAAAATCGAGGCACTTGGATCCATTTACTTGTTAGGTCATTTAAATATATAGTGATATTTATAAATTTTACTAGTAAACTGTAATATTTTTATACGCAATAAGTGATAATATCTACGTACGGTAGAATATTTTTTTGGAAATACACTTGGATGCATATCAGGTTCCATATATCCACGAGATCTGCCGATTTTCTGTTTTGCAATTCGTTCCTTCATACAAGCATTCTTAAGATATGCTGCCCATGTGGTAACTAAGTTTAATGGCGCTGGAGCTGTGCTTGCTCTTTAAAAATAAGGATCAGAATAAAATTACAGCAAAGATTTGCAAATTGCAAATTTAAATACAGATGATAAGAAACTGCACTTAAAATTTCATATGAAAGTGTAATGAAAAAAATTACATGGTGTTTAAAAATCTTTTCGTATTTAAATGTCGATATATCATTCAGTAAAAAAATCTAATTTTTAACTTAATTTAAAGTAATTCAACAGAAGCGTAATTGCAAAATCCATCCATGTTGAAGGCATAAAAATTAAAGATTAAATACTCTTGTTTACGCGAAATATTGTTCTTTGCAATTATGTTTACTTACTTTTGCATCTTACGAACTAATTTGCTAAGACCGTATTTCCATTCGATGTCACTCTGCGATTGAATCTTGTGATATGTGTCGCTCATCATAGCAATTAATAGATTAATCAACACTATAACACTGACGAGCATGTATAATGAAAATGACACCTATTGAAAGGAAAGAAATATTTCTTAAACTTAAAGTCACTGTACATACAAATAATTACATATAATATTGTTTCCTGAAAAAATTACCTTGAAAAAATTAAATGTCCACCGTGGCTGCTCGTTCTTCTTTAATGTAAGTATAAAGGCTTCGACGTCTTTTTGGCCGAAAATGGCGAAGAAAAGATTCTCCGTGATATCGATGGCATTAACTTTCACTGTGCAAACAGAGAAAAAGAACGGTAAGTCTCAAAAGAATCTTACTGATGTATTAATCTCAATTGTCATACCTATGTCATTAAAAATTATAGCATTTGAATTAGTTTTATTCCTACGCTAATAGAGCGGTATAGTACAACTGAGGCAGAGTGTTCCTAACTAGTAATTATTTAGACATTGCAGATATAATTGCAAATTTTAGACTACATCACTGCGGATTGATATTATCGCTATTCTATTCATTGTCATTCTGATTATAAGCAGAAAACATCATATAATATTTACAATTTTCGAGCTATTAAACTGTAGAATACTCATGCTGGCGATGGTCAACTATCCTAATCTTCGTTCAGTAAAAATTGGCGATCAATCAGAAGAAAATTCAGCGAACTTTGTAAAACCTAAAACATGCGATGGGATGAGCAGCGCGTATCAAGAGATTTCGATGAGCGAATACTGACGATGAATAATAAACTGCAAAGAGATGACCGCATTCAATATGTCGGTGAAAAGTTTTCTAAACGCATTCACAAATACAAGGTGGATGCGATGAATGCGGCTTGCAACGTGAGAACTGTAGTTTTGATTTTCGCTTTATGTACCCTGCGAAAAATAGAGAAATTAAAAGGAATTTATTTGGAAATTTATTTTTTGTAAAATTATGAATTTTTAATCTACGAAATCAGGAGTAAATTTTAGAATCATTGAACTTCTTTTTGTTCTACCTCTATCTATACATTTTATTTTTATGGTAAATTAATCAGAAATTTAAAAATATTAATTTCGTGTATGTAATATAAAACCATTTTTTAATTTCACATTTAATTTAAAAATCATTTGTATGATCTTACATGTATATATTACGAATAGAAAAGATAGAAATAGATTCAAAATTTCTAAACAAATTCTGATTTTAAAGATTAAGCATTCATCATACAGAAAAAAGTCTCTTATATTAAATTCGCTTTAATTTAACTATTTCTTTTTACAGGGTACATTTATGGTGCGTGCCAGCCGTACTTACAACATGCGAATGATTGAGAGGTGAATCCTGTAAACGCGTTAACTCCGATTAACGTCAACATTAACAAATATACATGCTACACATTGAGTTTATGTGTATATATATATATATATATATATATATATATATATATATATATAAATAATGATGTGAGTTTCGAAGGCATCTCTAATATCACGGCCCAACGTGGATGTACATCCTACAAATATGTGTATCGGGCGCACCGATATATTACACGAAAATATCGTGAGCAACATGATGCAGGCATAATGATCGGTGCGTGCATCGTTGCAACAGAGCTGTTACGCAATTGCGCTCTATAGATATACATATATATATGTAAATATAAGGTATATAAGGTATATATCGTACATTATGATCAATAAAACATTCCAGGTGGGAAGAGAATTTCATAATTAAATAATGTTGGTGACTAACCGTCAAATGTAACGTGGAACGATCCCTATGCACACGGGTATTCCCCATGGTAGCCTCTAAAACGTGTTATAGGTAATTGATTAGACTATGGATCACAAGGAGTACAGGTTTGCGAGCTAACAATAACTGTACAGGCGACGCAAAGTCGAGCTTAGATGTTTATTTACGAAATTATTACGAAAATACTGACAAGATCCTCCGTATACGCTGCACGGCGATATATGTACAAATAAACGCATTAAATGCGGTGAATCTGCGATAATAGGAAGAGCTTTGATCTTTCTTTCTTTCTCTCTTTCTCTCTGTTTTGTCAGAGTTATGTAACATATTGTCGACAGTTATTTTCCCTTCTCGCTCAAGCTCCAAGTCCAAGCTTCGATTTCTCGGCAGCGTTCGACGAGCCTTCTAAAACTGCCAACGGGTTCTCGATCGATTCCTTGCTCTCCTCGACCGGCTTCTCTTCGATCTTTTCGCCGTACAGATCTCTGTACTTGCGCCTGACGACGTCCCAGTCAACAACGTTGTCGATCTTGACAGCGTTGCTGAAGGACAGCTGACTGCCGAGAGGACTTAGGTGGACCACTGATAATGCGACGCTGTCCTTGTGTGTTCCCACCTGTGTGTTCTTCTTTATCTTGGACAGCCATTTGGCTCCCATCCTGGTGCGAGGCGACAGGCGAGCGCCGCCCATTAGGTGCATCAGAGAGGGTCGTTGTTGCTTTTTAGTCAAGCGCTTCTTGCAAACTTTGACGAAATACGTGATCCACGTGGTCAGGAGATTCAGCGGAGACGGTGCCGTGGTGGTCCTATCGCATATTGAAAGTTGGATTAATGCGGTAAACGGTAAATGGTGCTCTCATGCAACATGCAACAACCTACTGTTCTTTCTTTTCACTCTTTTTTTTTCTTCGTCTTATTACCTGTGCATATTTCGAATGAGCTTGCTCAGTCCATATTTCCACTCGATGTCCGACTGCGCCTGTATCCGTTGATAGGTATCGCTCATCATGGCGATCAGGAGATTAATAAGCACCACCACCGACACCAACATGTAAATGCCGAAGGTGAGCTTGAAGAGGACGGTCGTCCAAGTGGGCTGCAACGATTCTACCTTGAATTGTTCGTGGGTCGTCTGACCGAAGATGGCGAAGAACAATAACTCGACCGCGAGTATGGGATCCATCCTTACTGTAAATACGCGTTAAACAACTGTCTCGTAAAGTGCCTCATATGCGCGTGGACGATATGCAAAAATTTTCTGCCACTGTCCATACACATGCTAAACGTTGCTACTACCAAACGTCGCAAAAAAGATCGATTTCAAGCCATACAGGGTATATATGCTGCGACTCATACAAATTCCTCATTTTTGCCTGTCGTCAGAAAAACGTCCAAGCGCCTAAGAAAAACGCGCTTTAGTCTAAACGGGACGGTTTCTAATTTTAAAGCGCATGAAACATAAAACAAACTAGGAGACTTGTGATTTATATATGTTACGTGCATGTTATCCCAAATATTACAAATATTTAAAGGACATTTTACAAAATAACAGACCTTGAGTTATTTAAATATACCTTTAAATATTTGCAATATCAAGTATATTTTATTATTACAAACAGTAATCCATGTAAACATTAGTTAAAATTAACAGCTGAGACTTAGTGATAGCTTCAAGATGTACCTTCTGCTTCTTTTTAGAATTAACAGCTACGAATTCAGTCAAGCTGTTTCATTCAACTTTAATTAATGTTTACAGCAATAGCTCACTGATGAAAAATCTCGTCGCAGTGAATCGATCGAGATAAAATCTGCATCCTATGATAACGCGGTATGGTATCGCGGATGAATGATTCAACATTCAATGAAACATCGAGAGCGAGCGGATGTGACGGCGGGGATTCGTGGCGATTCGGCATTCGCAGGCGTCATCCGGTCGTGAAATGTGACGGAAAGGGTATGATGTGTCGGCGGAAATTGGCCCATTCTCATATATCTCACAAACAACATCAATTATATGCGTTCCTACGAGATTCATGTGTATCACACACGTCGAGAGGCTTTACTTACTTAGATGCTCAAATGCTCGGCTGGTCGCCGCGCCGGTGCGGTCGAGGATCGCGCGGGGATCCTCTACGATGGTCTCGCTCGATCGTCTGAGGATTTGTGTCTGCGGTAGCGGTTTACAATTTTAAATACTGTTTGTGGGTGATGGGTATCTTTAGCGCACACTTGGTCGCTAGAGTCGGTCTAGTAAGCGATAATACAAAGCGCGATCGCGCGACGGTGTCTTGGTCGCTCGTTTGGTCTCGCGCTGCTTTCCGCGCGGACTCGCGCATTCGGCAATTCGACCGAAGGGTGGCAAAGGGCGACGGCGATGTGTCTTTTTACATGGGCGGATTCGGGACTGTCGCCGGCACCGTCGAGGCGTTGGATGCCGTCGGCCCGCTTCTCTCGTCCTGCTTCTCGTCCGCGTCGCCCTTCTCCTCCTTCTCCGCCTCATCCTTCTCGGGCTCATTGCCGGTGAGGGCGAGATACTTCTTCCTAATCGAGTCCCAGTCCACTACGTTTTCTATTCTAGTCGCGCTATTGAAGGACAGCTGGCTGCCCAGCGGGCTGAGGTGCACCACGGAAAGGGTCACGCTGTCCTTCGGACGGACCTGACCCTTCTTAACTTTGGCCAACCATTTCGCGCCCATCTTGGACCTCGGCGACATACGACTGCCACGCTGCAGCCCCATCATGTGCACCAACGAAGGCCGCTTGCGTTTAGCTTTGCGCTGCTTGCACAGCTTGATGAAGTACACGGTCCAGGTGGTGAACAAGTTTAGCGGGGACGGAGCTGTGGTAGTTCTGCAACACGCAACCGCGTACCCAACACGGAATGCTCCGTTAACCCCGAATGCTTAACTGAACGAGTTACTTAGGGGACCGGTCGAGACCGCGGGCGGTACGGAGGTTGTATGTAAAAGCATTGTAAAAGTGAACGGTGCACTGCAACGATCCAGTCTTGTCTGCGTCACGTGAGTCGCGACGGGGAACACGATGGAAACCGCGAGAGACGTCGCTTCAAAATAACGTTAACTCTATTTATAACGTCGGTGCTCCGACCGAACCGTGGGAAAAGATAAATCGGACATGCTATTTTCGACCAGAACCAATCCGCGCTTCGGTTATCATCGCGGTTTATCATAGCGGACGTGTATAAGTTCGGAGAGAGTCGTAAAAGGTCGCAGGCTTACCTGTGCATGTTTCGTATCAGTTTACTGAGTCCGTATTTCCACTCAATGTCCGACTGCGCCTGTATCCGTTGATAAGTGTCGCTCATCATGGCGATCAGCAGATTAATCAACACCACTACCGAGACCAACATGTACACGCCGAAGGTCAACTTGAAGAGGACCGAGGTCCACTGCGGCTGATTGTTCTCGACCTTCAACTCGCCGTGGGTCGTTTGGCCGAAGACGGCGAAGAACAGATACTCGAAGGCGAGTACCGGATTCATCTTTACTGGAATTACGAGGCACACACACACACACACACAAGACGTTTCTTGATAGCTCTAAAGGCTCTCTTATTCTCATTTTACTTTTTTTTTTTTTTAGCTCATTGCTTCAGTGCCATTACAGATCGGCTACTACTGGTGGGTACTCGCTATTTAGTATACGAATGCGCATGTGAGTTATTCCATAACGTATATAACGATCGAGCGAGCGAGCGGGCGAGCGAGCGAGCGAACGAACAAACGGAACGAACATGCTCATGCATATCTTTTATATAGACTCTGGCCATGCTCTTGCAGCTGCGGCTGCGGACTAACGCCGGATGCATGCCATGAACCTCCTCATTGCAGGCTGCGATCATCAGTCGCGTACGTACTGTCACTCGTCTTTTCAGCCTCGTCGCTCTAATTCGTCTTGCACTTACATCCGACTCGGATGTAATCGCGCTTCCCTTTTTTTCTTTTTTTTTCTCTCTTTTTTTTTTCTCTTCGTCTAAAGGATACCCGTGACGATGGAGTTTTATCGTCTCGCGCGACGAGTCCTGCGATACGTTTCGCTAATTGGGGGGAGGATGCATTCCGATACCGGTGAGCCTTTTCTCGAGGCAACTAGTGATCGAACAGTGGAGAGGGAGGGGTCATTCGTCGTGCCATTCCATGCTGAATGAGAGAGAAAAAGAGAAAGAGAGGAGGGCGCGGGTAGTGATTTTGAAACGTGTCGCGCGATATTACGTTTTGTAGTGGATATAAAAGGATGCGGCATGCAGATTCGGAGATGCACGCCCTCCTCCTTGCTTGCCTGGCTTGCGCGATTCCAAAGGCGGGGCGCGTCACGTCGCGCAAAATGTTGCTTGCATGCAAAGGACACGGTGAGGGAGGGGGGGGGGGAAAGGGCGAAAAGATCCTCTTTCCAGGCCCGAGGTCGTTCTGTAACGGTCCGTAGGGAAAAAAAAGGAGAAAAATGGAAAAAGAAAGGGGCGGAGGGAGCGATTCTTCGTGGAGTGTGGGACAGTCCGCAAAAGTCGATCGAGTCACACATAAAAATGACCGTGCGCTTGATGCACATCATGAAATTGCATACAACAACGGCGTCCAGCATAAACACGATTCTAGCAACTCACAATTATCAATAAATACAGAGAAACACGCACGTTACGTACACATATATGTGTGTGTGTGCGTTCATGTATGTATAATACATATACAGGACACATACGTACAGGCGAGACACGGGGATGCACACGGGCAAGAGGCTGTGAAAGAGACACGGGCACATATGCTCCGGCAAGTAATGCTAATCGACAGCTAAATCAATTGCATAGACAGAAACGTCGTTCTCGAGCTTTTAGACTAATTTCATAAATATTTGTTCGGTACGCTGCGATGCGGACGCTTCGCTCTAAATCCGCGGGACGAGTCCGGAAGTAAAAGAGAAAAATGTGAAAAGGAATTTTTAAAAATGCCACGATTACCGCGATCGCTAATGATCGTTGCCACCGACTGAATTTTAAAACGACTGCAGCGCTATTTGCGCGAGAGGGAGGGATATTATTCTCTCAGCGAGGCTCTCCGTCAATCGCTTTTGCCTCATCTTTTTCACCGTCGCCTCCGAATCACAGCATACCCACGCGAACAAGGAATGATATCCGATTTTGCGTGATTTTTTTTTTCGGTTCTCGTTCGTTCTCTTTTTTTTTTTTTCGCTTCGTCATATCAGGCAGCAGTCTCAGCAGACAACACACACTGACCAAATGCACGATGCAGACGAGACGACACCGAGATGGATCATGTCCCGCATTCATCCCGCGTGCGCGATTTTTTTTTTTTTTTTTCCGTTACGGTTCGCTTTCCGCTCGGGCTTGCTTCTGATTAATCTTTCTCAATCAGCTGAAAACTTACAATCTCGGCTGTTATCGTCACAGCACTCATTCTTTTTCTTGTAGCGGCCGTAGCGACGAGGAGGCGCCGTTGGTGGCGTCTCCATCATCCATTCCGTAACATTGGCCAACAAATCTATCATTGCAATTCATTCGGTTACTGATTCTGTACCGCTCCGCATGTCTCTGAGTATGATCGACATGAAGTAGACTTGTTCTTTTATTTTTAAATTAATGATAGTTACGAAATCTAACGTGCGAACTGATCACAACGTGTCAATTGACTCTTTCAAAGTGGGAATAAATTTTTAGCGGAGGAACGGGGAAACGTTCGGGGGTGCGGAGGGGGGGGGTGAATGTTTGTTCCTGCATGTAAAATATGTAAATTATGCGCCGAGCGCATAGCCGGTGCAATTTCAATGAGTTTAACTTCCGATCCGCGATTTCGTATCGTCGATATTTGAATTCATCGAAATTGCACTCACGTAGTTCCTGATTTAAACTAACGCAGGGGAGGAAGAACGCGATCTCGCCGATTTGCCCAAAGGCGGGAACTGTTATCTCGGTACCCACGCGAATTAGCACCTGCGTGGGCGAAAGCACTGTCTACGTACATGTTAATAGAAACCAGTATCGCGCGTCGAAGCGATTGCCAATCTAAGATCTAGCCCTACGTAGGTATTCTACATAACGTATCTACGTTACATGTCGTATCTACAGTACGTGTGCGCGTATATGTATATAATATATATCCTAGACGGGGCTGTAAAAAATCAATTAACTGCGCCACTAGCTCTGGATTGGCGTCAAGGTAAGAGAAAATAGTAAGAGAAAAAGAGGCAGACAGAAAAAGAGAGAGAAATAGGGGAGGACAGAAGATCGAAGAAGGGGAGGAACATAGAAATGAGAACGATGTGTTTCGAACTTACCGTCGGAGAACGGCTTCTTTTGAGTTCTGTCCGCAATGCGCGCTTCCTGCGGCGTTTGGTTCTTGAACGCCTGATTGAGCGCGACGAAGTGCATGGAGAAGCCGAAGACGAAGATCGCCAGCACCGCGAGAAACCTCGCGAGGTCCTTCATGAGATTACCGATGATGATGGCCCACGGCCCGAACAAATGGTGAAACGACAGGAAGTCCAGAATCTGCACGCAAGCTAAAAGGAAACTGAGGGCAAAAAGCTGGTTTCTCAGGTAGAGGAGGGTCGGCCAGTACGGTCTCTCGACGATTACAAATCCCATCAGGTGAAACGCGACGCCGAATATGCCGAAGAGCAGCACCGCCAACTTGATCCAACCAAGACCGCTCTTGTCGCTGGGATTCGTCAGCTCGAACAGCAACAGTCCCGACAGCATTACCAGCAAACACCATTCGTACCAGTACGGTATCAGGTTGGCCCTCACCACCGGATAGATCGGCGTGATGCCCACCAGCAGTAAGAAAACCATCAAGTAAATGTGCGACGTGAGATAAGACATGAACTTGATGATAGGCACGTTATTGTATTTGTGACCGAGCGGAAGGGCGAACACCATCCAGACCGGCGGGCATATGATGAAGGCGATGAACAGCAGGATCGTCCTGAACGCGCTCCAATTTAGGCTACCCTGCCACAGCTCTTGCAGGTAGCGCTGCACCACGGTGTGCGCGATCACCTCCTTTTGCTCGTTCTCGATCAACACGTCCAGGAATTCGACATTCCTGCGATCCATCGACGTCAAGATCCTGCCGGCCGAGTCAGCGCCCGCTGCCAGAGCCAGCAACTCCGTGGCCATTGCCTCGCACTGTTTCCCGGCCGCGATCAAATCCTTGGCGCGCTCCTTTTCCTTTTCGGAAAGCTTCACATAGATGTTGGATAACTTGGCCGCGGTATCGACTGGCGCGGGTGACACCAGTACGAATTCTTCGATCGGTTTGTTGTTATGGCTCTTGCTGCAGACCATCATGTTGTAGACAAACTGTAAATGCAACGATTAGTTTGAAAATCAAACTGAACTCGAGAAAATTGAAAGTTCCTGTAATACTGTATTCTGGATATCGTTGTGATAATTATTTGTCTATGCCAGATATGAAACAGATAACAAATTTTACATTGCATATAAATATATACAAGTTATGTAACTTATTACAGAAACAATTTTATACGTTTTTAAATAAAGTTGTAATTACATCTAGATGCTTTAAAAAATTATATCACGGTTAAGTTGTTCAGATTACATGACATTTTAAACTACAGTGATAAATATGAAGTTTAAGTTTTATAAATGTGGTGATTCTAGCCGCTGAATTAGTATCTTGATTAATTGTTATAAGTCTACTTGTAATTAATTGTACTACGGTAAAGCTTTTTGCTGTACGGCTGCGAAACTTTATACGAACTTGATACTCATTTAAAATTATCAGAGCTACACGTATATTATCAATAAATTTTTATCTACGAAACCAACGATAATTTACTTCGCGTGCTTAGCATCGCAAAACACAAATTTAGTTTAGTTTCGTTTGATGAAATGTGAAAAGTTTTCAAATGTCGTATGTCTTTCGATCTCACGCTACTATATGTATGTAAACGAGTGAACGAGTTATATAATGTACAAAAATTTCGAAAATTGTTAATCTAAAAAGACTCCATGACATTATTTTTACGTGCAACATATTTATAAAGAAATTATATGAATTTTTCTACATCATATATTAAATTGCGAAAAAAACTATTTTAAATATCCTCTCATAAATAAAACGATTAAAAAAATAAAGAATTTTGTAAAGTAATAAGATTTTATGCGCAATTATGTTTTCTGTGCAATTATGTTTTTATACTACAAAAGATAAAAAACCCATAGCTTGAAAATTTGCAGTTTAGAAATTCGATGTTTGAGCAGTTTTCATCTGTTGCTCTTATCAGAACGGATATCTTACCCTCCTATCATCCATCAGAGCGTACGTATCGTGCTCCTTCTCCATAAGATATTTTAGCACATCATTATGACCTTCGGAAGCAGCGAACCAGATTGGTGCGCAGCCGAGATTCGTCTCGGTTTTTGGAGATCCGCCGCTTTCCACTAGTAGCTTCACGACGTCCAGATGACCGGCACGTGCCGCACAATGCAACGGTGTCCAACCGTTCTTATCGGTGGCGTTTATTTCTGCTCCTTGACCCAAAAGAACCTCCACCATTTGATAATGGCCATGAGTCGCCGCAATATGCAGCCCGGTCTTGCCGTAACGATCCGCGCTATGCAACAATTCCGCTGATCTGCTCAACAGCAGACCCACGACAGTTATGTGACCGCCGAAGCAAGCCAGATGCAGAGGGTTCCAGCCGTTTTCCGTCGTCGCTGCGTCTACCTTTGGTTAGAACATCCTCGCATGCGAATAATATTCAATGCGGCAGCTTGGCTTTTTTAACAGCTTGAGAAAACTAATGTAAAAATAACTGAATTTAAAAAAATTTTTATTTTCTCAAAATAAAAAAACATGTTATACAAGTACAATATATTGAATTATTAATTTTTCTTAGCTAATTCTTGTGATATAATATCTTAGTTTATGATATTTAAATTATGGTTCTTAAATTTTCATCAAAATCATTGTTTTAGAGCACGTATTTTTTTATAAGTATTTTTTATGAATAGAATTTTATCCGAGCTTATGTCATAAATTAATATCAACAAAATCCGAATAAAATATTGTTATTGATGAAAATTGTTCTCGAAGTCATACCTGAACGCCCGCAGAATTGAGAAGAAGTCGTACGACGTTCTCGTTTCCAGAATAGGCAGCTAGATGAAGAGGAGTCATGCCGGATTCAGCCCCTAATTCTCCCACTAAAGATCCTCCGGTTGGTGGATCAGATTTTACGGTTCCAGGTATGTGAGTTAGTAGTTCTCTAACCGTATCTAAAATAAAATTGAATTTTCTTATTATGAAATTATAAGGAAGTTATATAAGAAATATAATTAAAGGATCATTTTCACGGTTAATGTAATTAAATTTCTTTTAATTATTAAAAAAATTATTTCAATAATATATCGGACAGATATACCCAATGAGTTCAAATTTAATAATAACCTTTTACTAATACTTATTTTATCATTAATATATTAATACTAATTACTAATAATCTATGCATAAACACAATTAATATTAATAAATAACAATGAAAAATAGACTTTGAGAGTTAAATGGTTAATTGTGCGTGAATTAACATTATATAACATTTACACAATTAATAGTTCAATACATTTTACAAATCATACATTTCAACAATTATATAATAATAATACAATTAAGCAAAATTGCTTAAACAATTTTCAGTGACTCGGTGATAGACAAATTAAATTTCAAACATTCGGAAACAAAAATAAAATCAGCATAAAGAATGATTGTTTCATGAGACTCACCGGCTTGTCCAAAGTAAGCAGCAACATGAAGCGCGGTGACTCCGAGCTTCTTGCTAGATATTCTAAGAGATTGCGACGACCTCATCACTTCGAGTACCTGGATATGACCGTGCTGAGCCGCCAGATGAACCGCAGTGAAACCCGCGCGATTCTCATCGGCGCAGGACGCACCAGCTCTAACCAGAGCCTTCACTACCTCGGCGTGTCCACCTTCCGCCGCCAATTGCAGAGGAGTCGCTTCCGTTAGTTTATTCCTAGCGGTTATCACCCCTTGCCTGTCAAACTTCATCAACTCCTCGATCACCCGGACGCTGCCTTGCATGGCGGCAATGTGAGCGCAGGTATTGCCGTCCTTGGTGCAGGCCATCACGAGGCTGGCGTGTCTCTGCAAAAAGAGCTGCGCTACCTCGGCGTAGTTGTTCATGGCTGCAGCGTGGATCGGCTTTTGTCCTTGGTCGTCCGTAGCATCTATGCTGGCGCCGAGTTCCAGTAATAGCTTGCAGACCTCCAACTGACCTGCTCCCGCCGCCAGATGAAGAGGCGTCTGTTTTCTCAAAGTGAGCACGTCGATTGCGGCGCCGTGATCCTGTACGAGGAACCGCACTAGATGAGTGTAACCGTTCATGGCAGCCAGATGTAGGGCAGTCCTTCCCACGCGCGACTTGGAGTTTATGAAGGCCTTGTTCGCCAACAATGCGTCGCAGATTTGAAGATAGCCGTGCTCGGCGGCTAGATGAAGAGCGGATCTACCCTCAAGATCGAACACGTCCACTCTGCCGTGATTGGCGAGGAGAGTGGTCACCAGCTCCATGTGGCCCCGATGAGAGGCGATCAACAACGGCGTCCAACCCACGGCGCTCTGCCGGTTTAAGGCCTTCTGCACTTCTGTAGCCGACATGCGGCTGATCATCTCCGACAGGACCTCGTTGTTGCCTGCGAATGCGCAATAATGAAACGCTGATTCCTGCGCCTGTCTGGTCTGCATCGAAACGTCCGCGCCGCTATCGAGAAGGGAGCGAACGACGGCACGATCATCGCCGGGGGTGACGACTTCCGAGGGCTCGATTTGGGCCGCGTAATGAAGCGCGCTGGCACCTTCGTTGGTCAGACTATTCACATAGGCGGTCGCCACTTCCGGGCCCTTGTTTTCCTTTACGAATTCTATCAAGTGCCGAACCACGTCAGCCCTGCAACCTCTACAGGCTAAATGCAAAGGAGTCTCTCCGTTCTGAGGAAAATAAAAATAATTTGACAGTTATTATCTTAAAAAATGATCGTATATGTAACATTCACTATACAGTGAATACAATATAACCAAAATCATATTTTTTTTTATTATTACAACATAATTATCAAATAATTACATTTTTTAATTAGATCTTATTTCTTGTTTTGTTAACATACTTTCGACTTAAACATTGGATCTCCACCATCTTCAAGGAGCAAAAGAAGCGTCACTAAATTTCCGTGACTAGCTGCTACATGCACGGGAGTTTGGCCGTCATCAGTTGTCAAGTTGGGACCTGCTCCAGATTTCAATAACATCAGAGCGCATCTGTCACCATCGGGCACTCTGGCAGCTATGTGAAGCGGAGTTTCTCGAAGTTTTCCACCTCTCACATGTACCTCTGCGCCGTATCCTAGAAGAGTTTCCACGACAGCCGGTTTGGCACTTTCCACGGCTATATGGAGTGCCGTATAGTTATCGTTAGTTACCGCGTCCACCTGAATACAACAAAAAAATAAGAGATATTCCATATAATAAAATTTGATATTTAAAGATACACAGAACGTATTTTAAATTGTATGAAAATTAAATCTCTTGACACTTGATCTCACATCCGATTGTAAAATATTTTCCAAGAAACAAAAATCTGGCACTCCCAAAATAATATGAATATAAAAAATTAAATATAATTTATGAGAAAAAAATTAATTTTACATTTGTCAAAGTATTTAATGACTGAGGAGTTAATGATATCGTATGGTATCTTCATGTGACAATAATGGTATTTTTTATAGTGATGACAAACTATTTACCTTTTCTCCTCGTTGCAGCAGAGTACTGATAATACCCACGTGACCGTATCCTGCAGCCGTATGAATAGATCTGGCACCACGTTTATTTGGCATGTGCAGATACACGCCCTTCTTGAAGAGCATAGTGGCACATTCCGAGTGTCCGTTCAGCGATGCTATGTGCATCAGGGTGGAGCCGTCTTTCGTTCTTTCGAAAATGCTTGCTTTAAATTTATCGGCCAGTAGCTCGATGATGGAAGCATGACCGTTCTCTGCGGCTAAATGCATTGGTGTTCGATCTTGATGATCGGTGATCGAGGCGGAGGCTCTGACACCGTAAAAATATTTTACTAAGGTTTCATCACCTTCAGCACTCGCTATGTGTAACGCAGTTTGCCCATCGCCCTGAAATTCACGTTACATTTTTTAAATAATTGATATATTTTAGATAATTATATATTTTTCAATAATAATAATAATTGTATATTTTAAGTTTTTTTTAACGTTATCTTAAATTTTGTATCTGAGTAAAACGATTAAAAAAATGCATTTTAAAGAATTTACATCTTGTTAATATTAGTTAAGATAAGTTCTTAAATAACTGCTAATTTTAATTTTAATTAATTGCTGATATTAATTAGCTATGCGACATTACTCTCATGCATTATGCAACGTGTCGTAATAAATTGTTATGAATCTCAATTAAGAATCATTAAATACATTGTGCGTGATAGTAAAATCTCCAAAGAATCGTAAAATTATAAAGGAAACGCAGTTACAATTGAAGTAATTTTTAAGAAGTTTTAGAGAGACCTTGTAAATTTTACGACCCGCCTCGTTCCCCATTATTGCGCATTTAGAAACATAACTTTGCAGTTGCAGCAATTTATCACGTGCGTCATTTCTATTTCGTGTACGATCGATCTTGTCAAGCTTTGTACTCAATTTTCTTGCAGGGTCAAAACTTAAAGTTGAAATAGAATTGGGTAGTTGCGGTACATATAATATTTAACGTTATGCATTGCGGTATAAAATTTTGTAATTTAATATCAAAATTCTATTAATTTTACCGGAAATTAATTAAACAACATTGTGTATCGCGCACCCACGTATATTCCGAAAATTCAAAATTATTTACGCGTTCAAAAGATAAAAGAGCTAAATGGCAATTTCCGGCTGTCATAGAGTCATGAAAAGGATAATTAAACGCATATGCCAAAATGTGAGCAAAAATAGTAAAGAGTTCGCATTGTATTTACATCGTATAATTTGCAACATACAATTTGCGAGCTTCAAAGGATTCGGGAGTACTATGTATATAATTGGCAAAGTTTCAATGATATATTATCCGTCCGATTATTATCGGATCAATTTCACTTCGCTTAGGATCTTCGTGCTTGGATTTAACTTACGTTTTGCATGTCGACGGCCGCGCCGTAATCCACCAGGATCCGCACCATGTCGATGTCTCTTCTTCTAGCGGCTAAATGCAGGGCAGAATCGCCGGCTGGTGTAGTGGCGCGAAGCTGATCAGGCGCTTGCTGTGCCAGAAGTTCTCGGCACATCGACTGATTGCCAGCCTCGACTGCTAGCAGAAGAGGTATCTTTCCTTTCTGCGACGAAAAAGAAATTTGAAAAGAATTGAAAGTGATAGAGTGTCCTTTCTACAATCTTTGTATAGCACTTGTAATACAAGGATGATTAATATAGCAAAATAAAGAAATCGAAAATTAAAAATATTAATGTAAGAGAAAACTTTTCTTTTAATTTTTATCAATTATAACTTATTTTTAAAATGTAATTTATTTACTATGGTTTCAAAAAATTCAAGAAATATAATTTTACTGCTCACGTAAAGTATATTTTTCAAACTTTATGAATGTTTAATACTTGTGTCATTTATAGGATCAAAATAAAGGAAATAAATTTTATATTTTATGACTATTAATTGCAGAAAATATTAGCAGTAAAAATATTTTATCTAGAGGTACTTTTACTGATATTTCGCATAAGAAAATCCTAGATATTATTATAATATATGGCATAAGAATTTTGCGTGTTTATGCGAGACGTCTAAATACGTATCGACTCAATAGAACATGAATCGTTACTGTTTTTTTCTATACGAAGCCGGTCTACTCCCCGATCAGTGGCGTCGTACTATCGCGACGAGATTGTATGACAAAGGGCAAGGGAGACAGGGAGGAAAAAGCGAACTAGAGAAGAGTTATGGCGCCGTTTGGTACCAGGTAGCGATCTCTCGGCGCGCGGCACCTGTCACGCGAGAAACGCGGACGCGAAACGGGAACATCACGCCGCAGTTATTGCAGAAAAATCTTTATCTTTGTCTGAATTTGAAATTTCGGACCGACATGAATTTACTTATGGTGTCACACGATTAAGATCGTCCTAAATATTGAAGAGATTGACTCGACTAGCAATTTCGGATTCCTTCAACTGTTACATTTACTTGAGCTTTTATTTATCTTTTATACAACTTTATAAAATTATTTCAGAGCTGCTACTTACACCGTCGACCTTTAGCCTGATATCTCGTCCGGCAGCACCTAGGAGAGCCCGTAGAATCGACGTTGCGGTACCCGTTTGCCTTGATGCCACCAGATGAACTGCAGTTTGTTGTCTCGGCTATACACACAATACATGAATATATTTCAAAAAATTTATTTGCGAATGTTTATTAAATAGAGTAATATAGATTATTTAATGTCTATTTTAGCACTCGCGATAATTTGTATCCATAATTATCTCGTGATTTTAATATCAAAATCAAAGCTAAGTAAAATAGCTAAAAAAATTTTAATTGAAATTAGCCAGAGAATCTCTGACTAGATAAAATTAAAACCTTTGTAGCAATTTGTAATAAAACTCTCTTCTAAAAAATACCTGAATCTCAAAGTATAGTCTTATATTACATAATTATAAATTTTTATTATCTAAAATTCCTATTATCTAAAATTGCTATTATTGATTTTTTCACAAAAATAAAATTATTCGTACCCCTCCAGTAGCGTAAGGATCAACGCCTCTTTTGGACAGCAATAACTTAACGACGTCCTCCCTCGAATACATAGCAGCGATGTGGAGAGCATTGTAGTTGTCCTGTAGAAAATGTGTCAATGAAATGCATTTAGAACGCATTTGTCTCGAACGTCTATTCGAAACCTCGCGATCAATTTATCTGATTATATTAAACTTATATGGTCGTTCCAAATTCTTTTCATTTGACTTTCATTAGATCAGTGGTAGTTGACGCATGAGAAGCGTTTTATGAAAATAAGTAAAAACGGAACTATGAGTAATGGAACTATGAGTTTCGCCTGCCGCACCCGTTGGGGCTGACCCTTATGATGTTTCAGGTTTCAGGTTTCTGATCACGGCGTATCAGCATGCTATTTGAAAATTATATTGGAATCATTGTGGGAGCGGTAGATCGATAATTGCGAGTATGCAACGCCTTGCATATGTTTACAAAGTGATGTTCTAACATAACGGCACGCTACTCAGTAGCTACGCAAGTAAAAGGAGTAATATCAATCATGTGCACAAAGCCCATTTTCGTGTAATGGTATAATAATAATAATAATTATACATCTTATTGATGTCTATCAAGCTAAAATAACCACGTAGGCACAATCATACGAAACTGTACGGAGAATTTACTGCTCTTTTTAAAAAGTTAGAATATCCATTTTTAAAAAAGAGTAATTAAAGAAAAACACTTTTATTATAATTTAGTGCTAGTATGTGCTTTTCATATGGACTAGCTTAAAAGTTGATGCACTATCTCTTACGCCGAAAAACTACCCCAAAAGTGTATATAGGTATTCTAGCTTGATAGACATCTCTTATAGATAATAATAATTATTTCTCTCATTGATAAACTACTCGCTATTGATCATACACGTTACAACCTATGGCGGAGATTTTAAATAACGCGTCATTCTTTTCCTTCTTCCTTCTTTGACCCGACGCGTAGGACATTCGAAATCAATAAATTTTACTATAGAGTTCTTGCGGTGGCGTTCTCAATGACTTTCAGAAGGTTGCGCCGAGCGCGCTACATAATTGAACCCCTGTCCGGAGTGTCAAGCGTAAAAAGCTGTTGCAATAGAAACCGCACTCGTGGGCAGCTTTTTAAAGGTTTAACGATCAAACTTTAATCTACACTAAGAATCGGACTCTTTTTTCGTTGCGGTTGATAGTTAGCTGACTTGGCGGCCTACTTATCCATTTACACGAGTGCCCGTCTTTGTCCACTCGGTCAGTAAGCATAAGCCCCTTGACCTTGGCCCTCCTTCACGCAATCGTTCCCTCGCGACTTGGTGACTCGACTTAACACAGATTGCGGTCTGATCATTAGCTGTACACCTTTCGTGGCACGCGTCACCTTCGCAGGTGCTATTACGTGCCAGTGCCACGTAACCCCCAGCACGAGAACTTATCGCGACGGCAATGAATCAAAGAACGATGAATCAAACATTTTTCCTTTGGTTTTCCCTTGGAATATCTCGAAAAATTCATCTGGTCGTGTTCAATACGATATGATTATTACAGAGTAATAGACAGAGTAATTAACGTTTTCTTGAATTTTATCAAGGCTGAGGGACTATCTTGATCTATCGATTTGTTTTATTTATTGCGGGGTACTTGCATTGTTTCTGGCGCCCACGTCGGACCCGAGCTCGATCATCCGGTCGAGCAGCGCGCTGCGGTTGTCTTTCACTGCGTACATCAACGGCGTCATCCCCGTCGTCTGCAAATGAAAAATATTTGCCTAAAAAAACTAATTTATCATACAATTTTTTTTACGATTGTTTGAACAATTATCTAAAATTTTTCTATTAAAATTTCCCGCAAGTAGATATATCGCGAAGGATTAATTTTCATAGAAACGTTACGTGCTTTCGCGATTATTTCTAAAAGTCTTATACGAGTGTACATTGATTTCTTTCGTGCCAGAGACTCTTCGGTCTTTTCGGCACAATTATATGAACGAAACTAACCGTGTCCAAAACACCGGCGAGCGGCACGATGAAGCCATCGTCTCCCGCGCTCTGCACCGTCTTCTCCAGAGACTTGAGCAGTTGGTCCACGGGGGCCCATTCTCCGCGCGCCGCCAGGCCCAGCAGTCTGTGGGCCCCTTCTCTGGCGGTCGCGCCAGCGGAGCTGGGCTTACTTCCGGGCTGCGACGGCTCTCCCGCGGTCGCACCACCGCCATTGCTTCCCGTCGAGGCTGAACCACCATCGTCCTTACCGCCCGACGGGCTGTCCTCTTTGCTGGAGGGATTCTTCTTGTCGTCCTTGCCTCCCGGTGGCTTCTTGCTGTTACTGCTCATACTATGCTACGTACGTACAATCCCTCCACGTGGAACGCGAGCATGATTCGCTCTCGTTCAAAATTGCACACCGTTAATGACACACGGAACAGCGAGAACGGCTCGTATGGCCATCGTATGGGTAGATACCTCTTTGTTTGGCGCGACGTACACTTGGCAGAATGGAAGCTCAGAACGACAACGCTCACATTGAAACGATTTTGAGCGATTTTGAGAGCTAACGAGAAGTGAGGCAGCTTTATTTTATAGGAAAGAAAAATTTCATTGTAGAATCGCTGTACATTTACAAAAAGCACAAAGAATATATGCTTCAAATGTATTATCGGAATGATACGTTTGAAACATTCAAGATGATATTTTCATAGAAAACGCGAAATAAATTTAACGTAAGATGTTGGAAGTTTTGTTATGTTTAAGGCAACAATCTTCTTGATATTTGTAATATTTGCACAACATTTTGAATGATATTGTATCATTCGGGTTTCAGTAAATTTTGTAATTTAATGAATCGTATATAAGTTGGATAAATCTCCGAAATATCTCTGCAGAGATATCGCAAGAAGAGATTAATGCCTTAATAATCAAAACTCTCGATGACCTCCGTTAAATTTATTTCACGTTTCGTATGAGTATCATCTTGACACAAGCGAAAGATTTTCGCAGTTGACGCACTGTTAATTTCGTTACTGAGCCAGTTGTATCGAGTGAAAGTTAATGGCACCAAACAAGTGTTAACGGCACGGTCAGCCTGGCGATTCTGAAGACGGTATGTAACCCAGGGTGAGTTGAGAAGAAGAGAGAGGGTTGCTTCCCTTCGGGCCTCGCTTACCTCGGCGGGATCGACCAATCGCTGACTCGTTCTCGTGGTTCGTTAGGGTAATGCTGCACCAATACTCCCTTACCTTCGACCTGCACGGATTGCTTTTCGCGCACACAGGCGCGAATCGGTGGTAGGCCGTGCTGGTCGTCGCTGGTAGCAGCTAAGGAAATCAAGCAGGAGGTGGTGGTTCAGGTGGAGGAAGGGCGAGAGTCGCGGAGGGGCTGTTATGGCTGCCGTCGACACGCGACTTCCGGACCAGCCCGGCAGGCACGCTATCCGTCTATCTTGAATCCACCGGACTCTGCCACGGCTCTGAATAACGTCCCTCATTCCTCTTCGTTTTCTCTCGCCCACGAGTAAAGACTCGCTCGTGCGTGGTCTCTATTTTTCGCTCTCTCGATACGTCCCTTTCTTTTTCTTCCGGTATACCTTCGGCGTGCAAGAAAATGCGAGTCACACGATAAGAACGCGATAAATTATAAATACTTAACAGATGACATAAAATAACATCTACAAGCCAATTAGCTTTGAAAAAAAATTAGAGAACCTTTAACAAAAGAGGGCATTTTAACAAAAATACGTTGAGATATTTTTCCAATATAAGCAATGTAAAAATATTATAAAAGTAAAAAATCTAAAAGGTCTCTTTCTCAGAGTATTATTTCTCAGAGTACCATAATTATTAAGAAAATAATTACGTTACAAAATTTAAAATTCTAAAAGATTTAATTTTTATTCATCTACAATGGCATTGTAGATTATAGCTTACGCAAATATACGTTTCTGGAGTCAATTTACATGCCGATTTATCTATGATGATTGTAAGTGAATGTAATTTACCTTCAATACGCGGCGTATAAAAAAATGCATAGTCAATTGCGGTGAAAAAAAAAGAAAATACTTAACGCTATTTGAATTGCTAACTATCTTGTAATGACATAAACTCCATTCTAAACGATAAGAATAAGAGAGGCATCGTTCATAACTTGTACGTTCACTGCTGTCACAAATAACGTGACACTGGATAGAAAACTAGGTGGCGTCAGTTAACAAGATATCAATAGTGCTGCTGATATAAGTTTGCATTAATAACATCACATTTATCTGAACTTGTATTTACTCTATTACATCATCAATTACGAACGCTTTGCTAACGATGCGCGTTGACAACCATATCAGTTGAATGAAAGCGTTCCCTGCATTGCAGTGGTTTGCCTCCGCTCAGTTATTTCTATTCGACGGTAATATATTCGGCGTTGAACGCATTGAATCACTAGAGTGTTTCGTAATTTATTTCACAATTTTCTCGGTGTGTGTCCACTTGTGTGTGCGTATATGTGTAACAAATAGAAAGGAAAGAGTGATAGAAAGATAAGAATGATAGAAAGAGGAACAGATAAGATTGATAAGAAGGAAATGTGTTCGATATTGCGATATTGAACTGATATTAAGAAGACTATCGATTTTATTATATGATATTTACTTATTTTTAATAAACTAATAGAAGTGAATTAATGTGTGTCTCAAAAAATTAACTATATTTCTAAGTTATAAACAAATTTTTACTTACTTATTAAATTAAATTTACTTAACTGTTTTCATTGTAAAAGATATTTGACATGTTTTATATCTATATTTAGCATATGGTTTATTGGATGCTCACATAATCTCAAATTATCACTTACAGTTAATGTAACTTACAATTAATGTACATTTTAATATACATATTACAAATATAAAATAGTAAAATATCGCAATTATTTCCGAATTTATCAATGATATTTGTTATATTTCTTCTATATTTGTAGTAAATAAGACACTTGTTTCAGTATAAAGGGAATATCGCTTTTATGGTAAGTAAAAATTTTGTGCTGTATTTGTAATGAAAAAATTTAAATAGTGCATTTTTCTAATATAATAGATGTATTTTTTAACTCTTAAGGATAATTCTGTATCGTTACAGTACTGTTGCGTAGATGTTATATGTAGTAAAAAGCTGCGATATAACACTGTAACTTTAAGAGTTACAGAATATGCCTATAAAAAAGATTTATCTTTATATAATGTAGGCTAAGTTCTAAATTCAAATGTCTTTATTTTCAAAATATCCCTAATAGCCAAGTCTGCTGAAGACAGGCTTTGCAAACTGTGTACTACGTGTTATACTATCATAATTCTGACACTAGCGAAGTATGAGCTGCCCTGTCAGATAATGTAATTAGAAACGAAACAGAAATATAAGAACATCTGCATTAGGATATGATGGCAGAAATGCGGCAAAAGTCAAACAAACTATGTAGCCATAGGAAGAACAAAGTTTAAGCATTATGTATTGATATGACGTATCAATAAGAATCAAGCAAAAATTAAACAGAAAACGACATCACGTCGTCTGGGCAGAAAGTTGTTAGAAATTCAACTTACTAGATGGCATACTATAATGGCAGAAATGGAGCATAAATCAAGCATGCCGTCGGGAAAACATTTTTTATATATAAACATGTATAAATTTATATAAATATGTATAAACATATATAAAAATATATAAATATATATAATTATATACGAAATATGTCCAGATATGTTCATACTAGATTCTTTCTTTTGTCAAATTTCTATTTAATATAACAAAAATAATAGTAATAGTACGAAAACAAAAAATAATTAAAAGGATCATTTTCGTTTTTCTTTACAAAAAGTGAAGTTTGAAAAAATGAAAAATTGATCATGTATAATCTTATATATACTTATAGGTACTTATATACTTTCAATCATAATGTATATGATTATATATGGGTAGTCCTTCCTCATATTTTCAAACAGAATTTTTTGCGAAAAGAACATTGCAAAAATTCTTTTAATTATATTTTTGTTTTTTCATTACTACTATTATTTTTCTTATATTAAATAGAAATTTTACAAAGAAAGGAAGTTAATATGAACATATATGGACATATTTTGTATATAATTATCAAAAAAAAGCTCCAAGTATACGCGTCCAAAAAACGCTTAAAAAAATAACTCTTGTACAAAATTATTTTTATTTGACAACACAAAATGTATGAAATAACAAAATTACAATGTGTGAAAGTATATAAGAAGCAATTCAATTCGCCTTAATAACTATAATTCTAGCAGAATGCTGGCAATACTTATGCCAGCAAATCGAAGCATGAATATTGAGCAAGAGATTCCTGTCCACTGCGTCTGCATTAGGCTTATTTTCTGGCAGTACTATCTGCTGCCATAACATATCAGCAGAAACGCAGCAGAAATGAAGCACGGCGTGCCGCCACAAAGTGACATTAAAAACGCAACTAATATTAAAGAAAGCCTGCAATATCTGCAGTTATCGACAGCAGATGAGGAGCAGAAATCGAGCATGGTCTGTTGTCACGAAATAACACCGAAAACACGGCAGAAATGGATATCGGAAATAAATGTTATATTTAAGAAAAATAATTAGAGGAAACCGAGAATGGAAGTCATATGAGTTGATTGTCACAAATTTTATAGCTCATTCAGTAAATAACGAAATAAATTCTTTTTTTATAATATAAATTGCTAATAATAATATACTATGTAAAATGATTTACACCAAAACATCGTATATAATATTTATAATAAATTTATAATATTTATAATAAAATTTAGAAAATGAATATAAAGAATAAATTTTGCTTATTTTTTCTTTTTTAGTTCCTGACATTATTGATTATGATTTGATTGTAATTACAAGAAGAAATATGCTTTAGATAATTTTTGCTGTATTTACTTAATCATTATTGTAAAAAGTTTTATAAATATAGTCTTTGCATCTAAAAATGATCATGTGGGGTACATTGACTCAAATAAGCTGAGATTAGTACAAATAATGATTGACTTTAGCTTAAATCGATGCATCTTGCATATTTAGAGATAACAAAAATTATGCTTACGAATAGAACTTTTAAATAAAATAATGATAAAAATACACTTGGAAACAAATTTAATGAGAATTTTATATCAAAACTGGTGTTATTTTTATCCTCATTACGCTTATATTTTGCAAAATTTACTATTCATAAAATAAAAGCAAACTGACGCCAAAAACCGTGAAAAATTTGCTAGCGTAAATAATATAACAAATAATAAAATAGTAAAAACCGAACAAGAATATGCACGACGCAATAAAACAACAAATTGGCAGCAAATATCAAATGAAACAAGTGAAAATGTAAAAAGGTTCAATTATTCAATATTTCTTTAAAATATCTCTAAATATTTTTAAGTACCTTTAAGCATTAGCTTAAACATATCATTTAAAATATCATTTAAAAAGGCATGTCAAATAATCAAGTCTTTTCATATGTTTCCTTCAATATTTACTAAAATTAATATTTGAAAGATATGATAATTGCTCCCAGTATGCCCTAAGATAAAATTTCGGATATGAGATAAGAATTTAGTCTTTAATACAGTCTGCCTTGACACAAGTAGTTTAGTAAGCGTTTGATCTGCTTACGTAACGCAAGTCTGATCAGTCTTTTTTTTTTTTTTTTAGAAAGATGCTTTCTTCATTTAAGTCAGTTTCACGATGTGTTACGTCAGGAATTTTAAATCATCAAAACCGCTTACGATGTTTCTCTGGATTACATAGTAATTTTAAAGGTAAGTAAAAAAAAGTCAAACAATAAAAAAAGTTATATGTATAATAAATTTCAACATCTAGTACGACATGATAACTTTGAACTTATTACAATAGTTTTTAAATTGTATTATTGCATTATTACGATAGATAGCTTTCATATCTGTACTTTTTGCTAACTTTATATTTCCTTTTTCATATTAGTGATAATTTTTGATAATATTACAATATTCTTTGAATTCAGTATTATTATACCGGAGGCCGCTGAATATCGATAGATAATTTCCATATCAGAATTGTTTTGCTCTCTATATTAGCGATAATTTTCAATATCAATGTGAAGAGAATTAGAATTATAAAAAATAAGTAATTACAAAAAGAAATACGAATTGCTTCTCAAAGGTTCGAATAGATAATATTATTTTTTCGATTATATTGTTAAATCGCCATTAGCATTTTATTAACACTATTTTAATAGCTTTAATTACTTTAATATGGAGTTTATTATAAGATTTGAAATATGTAGGTACACCAGTAGTGGCGGACGCGCGCTTTGCGCGCAAAATTTATATCTCTGTATATTAAGCTATCTGAGTCAAATTATCACAAGGTAACGAGTAAGATATGAAAATTATTTGCTAATTTTGCTTTAGTTTTTAAAATGTTACGAGAGAGTCGATAGCTCAATATTAAGTAACTTTTTCAAAATTAAAGCAACAGAATTAGTTTTAAAAGCAAAAAATAGCAAGAAATTAGCAAATAATTTTCATCCTTTTTAGTTATTCTCGCAATACGAAGTAAGGGATTAAGCAGAATGTCTGACTTATTATTTCAAGACATGTTTTATGATTTAAGTCCTTGTTTTAAAGTAATGTGCAATACTGTCTTATGTCTAAAGACTTAACGTTGTGCTATCTGTATTCATAAGACTTTAGACATAAGATAGCATTGTGCGTTACTTTGAAAGCAAAGATTTAAATCATAAAACATGTCTTGAAATGATAAGTCAGCTATTCTGCTTAGGCCCTAAGCCAAGCGAAAAAACCAATCAGCATCGCGATAAAGAGACAACATGCTTCGAGACTTTCGAGTATCGATTTAACACTCCTTTCTTAAGAGTGGATATTGCAAATTAATTGTTGCAGAACGACGTCAACTTCGAAGATCAAACATTCAAGCGAGGGTCAACTTTTCTCATGCAGTTAAAGCTGCTCATATGTATAATCTTGGCGAATTTCCTGTGGTAGACAAAACTGTCGGACAGATATTAAGCGAGGCAGCTGCAGCATGGCCTGATCGGACTTGCGTTGTTTCGATTCCTCAAAATGTTCGTTTAACATTCTCCCAGCTTCTTCGGCGCGTCGATTCATTAGCTGCGGGTCTCAAGAAGCTGGGCTTGAAAAAAGGCGACCGATTGGGTCTTTGGGGACCAAATGATCTAGAATGGTTCATAACTTTCCTGAGTGCATCGAGGTTGGGAATAATCGTCGTCGCGATTAATCCCGCTTATCAGCAAAACGAATTAGTGTATTGTTTGCAAAAAGTTGGTGTCAAGGCGACCGTTTCACCCCACACATTCAAGACACAGAATTATCCAAAGATGTTACACGCCGCCAAGGAAGTGTGCCCTACTTTAGAAGATATTATCATATATTCGCCTGATCATGTGACGTAAGAAACGGCAATTAACGTTATCATATTAGAATATCATATCTATCGTATATTCTTAAAATATATGTAGCACAAAACACTTAAAAATTAATGATATCGTATCTTTAAGTTGGCCATCTGTTAATAAATAATTCGTGACACTCTCGTGAGAAGCAATCTTTTAAAGAAAATTACTTTCTTTCTTTCTTGTTAGATGCTTTTTAAAAAAATCCAATTTAATTAATTAATTAATTAAATTAAAAAACAGAAATAAGGAATTTAAATGACGTGATTATTGCTTTTGTTATAATTACGACCTTCTTTCTTCAAATAACTGGACATGAGCGCGTGCTCACGATCTTTTGTGAGCTTTAGTATGTTCACACACTAGAACGCGATCACTTTGCTGATCCATGAATATCGCGTGAGTCCTCGCACTTTGACTGACAGAAATCTTTTGCTCGATTTTGCGAAATGGATTAGGAACACGTGATTATTGTATCAAAACGTCGTGCGCTTGTATTTTTGCAAATGTCAGTTTCTGTATTTTTCTATAATATCCATTAGCTACTATAAAAATTGGTTCATGTTAATCCTGTTTCATTTAAATTCAAGTAAATCTTCGAAGCAAATCTTGAGAATAAATTCTTTTTGTTACATTTAAAAAACATTAAGTATAAAATTAAAGATAAAGTTTAGTTGCATTTAATATACATACATGAAATAATTATAAAATAATATTTCGTATGTATACATCTTAATATATTAATAGAAAATTATACTGTGGGTGTAAATCTTATTACAATAGAGATAATTATCAAAATGTCACTAAATAATTTGAATATATTTCTTGGTAAATGGCCAACGTATAAGGTATAAGTTCTGTTTCATGACATAAGAAATGGCGTATCGATCTGAGGTCGAAAAGAAAACGAAGATTGACGACTTGAAATACTGAGAAAGGTGACGATGTTTAAAACGAAGTAGTTTCGATACCAAAGAAAATGTTCAGCAATAATCTCGGACATTATTTTATCAAAACCGGTTTTACATTTTTTTTTTCATCATTCTCGTCAAGCGTATATTTTCGCGGATGTGAAATCTCGCGTATCGCATGTTTCCTTTTGACGTACAGTGCTACAGCCCTCCAACTTTTACCGATTAACCGATTTGATTAATAACCGTGCCGTATGAAAGAATCATGGTGCAATTAGGTTAATAGCTTCATCGAAGATCCATCCATTCACGCTCGTAAACACCGTGTCATTGAGGGAATGTAAACGATATTAGCATGTTCAATTTATAGCGGTACGCACCGTTTCGCTGACGTCGAAGTTTCGGCAACGAAGGCGGAAGTGGAGGTTATCGCCGCTGAACAAGATAAAATATCATGTTATGACGGATGCAGTATACAGTTTACGTCCGGTTCCACTGGTAGGTCCAAAGCCACACTTCTGTCGCACAAGAGTCTCGTAAACAATAGCAAAGAGGTGAGACCTACAAACAGGAGACAGTAGATATTAGATAATTGCATTATACTTATTATAATTTGTTCTGTCCAATTATTTAATTAAATAATTAATAAATTATTTAAAGTAACACTATTCTTAACGCGTACGATAACAACGACTAATAATATAAAATGATTGTTGGGGTAATGAAATTTCTTTATGTTTCACGCCTGGCCGAAATTAAATATGTTATATTTATTATATTTAATGTCTTAGAAATAATCATTTTCTTTCTCTGTTGGCAGGCTGCGCGAAGGGCGAGGATAACTATTGAAAACAAAATATGTCTTAACATGCCTCTCTTTCATGCATTCGGCATGGTAATGGGCCAATTGCTCATCCTTAATACGGGGAGCACTCTCGTCATGGAAGAACGCTCCTACGATCCGGTAAAAACCTTGGAGGCGATTGCGCAAGAAAAGTGTGCCGTAACATATGGAACACCAACTATGTGGGTAAGCAAGGACAAAATAAATACGTGCTAAATTGATCGAAGTTTCCTGTCCAAGTATAGAGATATATTTCAGATAAGATATTTCTGACAATGTACCTATTGAGTAATTGTTAATAGCATCAAAAGTCAATCGGAAGTCGTATACGATAAGTAATCGGTAATCATGCTTGCTAAACGGAATTTCAAATCGATAAAATTTGTTTGACTCATAAATAAATTCCGCTAAATCAGACATTGTTACACTAATCTCACAAAGTGGGTTTTTTAATAATTTATTTTTTATATGTTCTTGATTCACTGATAACAAGTAAAATTATCTTCATTTTTAATTAATAATTTTTGTTATCCTTGTACATAATACAATAAAAAACAAATAAAATTTAAACTTTATTTATCATTATCATTATTTAAACTTTTTAAAACATTATTTTAAAAAATAAAATGATCTCATTTATACTTGCCTGTATAAAATATTTATTTTACAGATTCTAATAATTTATAATATTAGTTAAAAGATTATTTTTTGTATAGAAAAATAAATAAAGAGTACCTATCTATGCAATAATTTGTTTCGATTGGATGCATAGTGTTCTAAAAATAATAATTCCAAATATTGCAATAAACTTAACTAGTTAAAACTAGTTAAAAACTTGGTAATGATTTGACTGGTAAATTTTATCGTTTTAATGTTAGAAGCATATCAGTGTAGATACTTGCGATTGCTGTATCTCTCTACTGATCAAGCTATCGATTAAATTGATTAAATATCGACAATACACATGTCAGTAAGGTCATAATTGATTAATCATCAATGTTTTATAATATGAGATCATTATGTGATTGAGGTAATCATTTTAACCGATTTCTTGAAACAGTAAGCAATAGCAAACACTTTTGACATGCATCCGGTGTTAGGACTTAATGATGGATTACCATCATTGGTCTCAGCTAATTGTTATGAGAAACTCTATCCGCGTTTATACATGTTCAATATTTTATAGAAGCACAGATGTTATTTTTATGCTTAAACTGTTTTTCTCAAAAATTGTGTGACAAACAAGAAGTAAACAGTTATATACGTTTTACTTATTCATTCGCGGATTGCTACAAATTCTATACACATAATGGCATTTTGTAAATGTTTTGTCTTTAATACTGTGGTTATGTTTTTTAGAAATTTATATTCGGATTAAATCGAATTTCATTTATATGTGTGATAGGCACACTTAATCGAGGCACAGCAACGATTGCAAATATCAACGGACACTCTTCAAATAGGGGTTACCGGTGGTGCACCTGCGTCTTCTGAACTCTTCAAGCGAATTCGAGGCTTGCTCGGCTTCAATGACATGATGGTAAATTCAAAATCATAATTCTTCAGCTTTTCAGCTTCAGCAATTATTTATCACAATCGCGATGATTGAACGGCGTCGTAAATTTTAGAAAACAATTTTAATATTTATATTATGTATATATTGATTTAAATATTTATGTAAAATCCTATATTATAAACTAAGATAAACTTTACAGAGCATATACGGCCTCACAGAAACAACAGCTATAGCATTTCAGTCGATTCGTGGAGAAGATAGGCATCTTGCGGAAACCACTGTCGGTCATGTGGCGAATCATACTGAAGTAATGGTACGTCAATTTTTTATTTTATAAAATATGTATACTCCTTCTAGTTTTGATTTTCAAAGTTTTGCTATGAATGTGCTTTTTCACATGTATTTTATCGACTTATGTAGGTCGTCGATCAAAACGGTTTGCCCGTCCCTTTTGGAAAACCTGGCGAACTTTGGGTTCGCGCGTACAGCAATATGATACGCTATTGGGACGACGAAGAAAACACGAAGAAGACTTTGACGGAGGACAACTGGTTGAAAACGGGCGATCAATTTGTCTTGCAGGAAAGCGGATACGGTACTATAGTCGGAAGACTCAAAGATATGCTTATTCGAGGAGGAGAAAATATTTTCCCTAAGGTGAATTCAGTATATTACTTGCATTTTATTCACTCGCGATATGATTTATTTTTTATGTGTAGAAGAGAAGGAATCGATTAAAAATGCTACAGAAATGAGACAAAAAACATATTTTATAGCTTCTGCTAAAAATGGCAGTATCAAAATTTTGTATTAAATTTCTTAAAAAGAGGTTTATCTCTTTCGTCACCGTCAACAATATTATTCCAAATAATTGGCACGTGTAAATTGAATTTGAGTCTTATCGAAACAGTGAATTAATATATGAAAAGTTTTAGAAGACACAATTTCAATTTTACAATTTTATAAGAATTCACTCATTTTCCATTTTATTATAGGAAATCGAAGATTTCCTGATGACTCATCCCAAAGTAATGCAGGCGCAAATTATCGGGGCGTATGACGAAGTCTACGGAGAAGAGGTTTGTGCATGTGTTCAACTTCGAGACGGTGAGACGATGACTAAGAAGGAGCTCACGGACTATTGTAGAGGCAAAATAGCGCACTTTAAAATACCGCGCTATGTAGAATTCGTTAATGAATATCCAAAGACCACCTCGGGAAAAATTCAGAAATTCCAATTGAGGCAACAATTGGAGAACAGTGGTGTGATACCAGAAAGGCCAGAAAAACATTCATAATTATTGTAAATAACAGTGACTTTGAAGAAAATCTAATAAGAAGGAATTAGAGAAATTTCTTAATTATTGTGAATTTAAATGTAATGAATTAATTATTAATTATTGTGAATTTAAATGTAATGAATTAATTATTAATTATTGTGAATTTAAATAAGGAATTAATTTACGAAACTAGGATTTATGTTAACTGCACAATTAATCTTTTCAAGGGTTAATTTTGCAATTAACCCTTAGACTACTATGTGAAAAATTGTATCCTTATGTCTCGACATGGGTATTCCGTTTTCGACAATTTTTTTATTTATTTACAATGGTTCAAAAAATCTCTAAAAATTCATAAGCGTACTTTCAAGTTTCTAGAACAAATGTCTTTTGGAGAAATAAGGGGATAAAGAGTACGATACTTAGAAATTTAAAGGAGCTTCCATGAAAGAAATCGCTCGGATACGGAATATTCGTGATGGTACCATACGGGTTAAAATTTGTAGAAGTCTTTTAATTTTCTACGCATGGTTGAAATGTACAACGCCTAGTCATTTCATCAGAATAAACAATCAAATTATTTTCTTAATCCTAATAATATTCTTTTACCTCAACACACTATTAATTTTTACAGAGACACATAATTAATTACAATTTAATTAAGTAAAAATTATTGATTACAATTCGCTGTTATTTACATATGCCTCGTCGGTAAAGCAGTGATCTCGATGCCTTCACAGTCGCGGTTGTACTCGATGAGTTGCCGGATTTTTAAAAGCGAAAATCTCTGTTTTCTCCCCCCCGATATAATTGTGACACGCTCGAGACAGAAGATCTCCGGATCATGGCCGAATATCTGGCATCAATTTTCGGCACCGAAAAGGACAAGTAAGTGCCGGCACACTTTTTACGTCGTTGCTTTGTAAAGAGGTTATGTACGCGATTGCAAGCTTCATCATTTATTTAACTTGCAGGGTCAATTGCTCATTTTATTTCAAGATAGGCGCTTGTCGACACGGGGACCGATGTTCGCGAATTCACAACAAGCCAACCTTTAGCCAGGTAAGATATTTATAGCGAATGCTGATCTTTTTTTCTGTACATAATTTGCATGTTGCAATGTTTATATATGCAAGACTATTAGCATCTTTATCTTATCGCCGTATTAAATGTATTTTAATATTTGCAAGACTGTTTCCTGCGATTAAATACGTTCATTTGCCGCGACTGTGTGACTTTTCAACATTGATTTAAAATATATATTATTATATATACTCATGCGAGAATTAACGTGTTAGAATTTTTATACACATTCCAGCACTTTTGTCTTAAATATATGCATTGAATTTCTTAATATGAATTAACTACGATTTATAAGTGGATTCAAGAATGGAATAATGAAATTAATTTTGTTATTACGCGATATATCGTTTACGCAAGCCTGTGTTCCTCAGACATGTCTACTGCAGAATCTTTACGTAAACCCTCAGAATTCTGCGAAAAGCGCAGACGGATCGCATTGTAAGTACGCCGCATTGAGCCTTAATAAGAGTATCATGTACTGTACAAGATGAGCGTTACGCAGTTTGGAATGTATATTTTATGACAGTGGTCGCAAACGTATCCGACGAAGAAATGCAGGAGCATTATGACAATTTTTTCGAGGACGTTTTCATCGAGTGCGAGGACAAGTACGGCGAGATCGAGGAGATGAACGTGTGCGACAATCTCGGCGATCACTTGGTCGGAAACGTTTACATAAAATTCCGTAGGGAGGAAGATGCGGAGAAGGCGGTCAACGACTTAAACAATCGTTGGTTCGGCGGCAGACCGGTCTACGCCGAGCTCTCGCCCGTCACGGACTTCCGCGAGGCATGCTGTCGCCAGTATGAAATGGGGTAATTGTGTGTGCTAACACCATTTGCCGTGCGTAGTAAATTATATGCACGAAATTGTATACGCGAATTGTGTGTGCGTTTAGCGAGTGCACGCGCTCTGGATTTTGTAACTTCATGCACTTGAAGCCCATATCCCGGGAGCTCCGCCGATACTTGTACAGCCGTAAGAAGGGCAAGGGTCGATCAAGATCGCGCTCGAGATCGCGAGGTCGCGACCGCAGAAGGAAGTCCCGGTCCCGAGATAGAAGATCCAGATCTAAAGATCGACGCAAGGGACGAGACGAAAAGGGCAGGGATGGCCGATCTGGTCGCTATTAATAAAATTTTATTCATACACTTAGTGATTTAGTTTTTTTGTTAATATATCCCAAGTCCTATTTGATTTACGATGTTTGAGTAAAATTATTTCTTTTGTCAAACGATTAGACCGAAAGTTCCTATTAAAAATTTCCTGTTTAATTGATAATTTTTTTCCCGATGTTTTTCAAAATGATCTTCGTTCAATTTCAAATTGCTGTGGTATTGTGACGCGAGTTCTATAATAATAGTATAGGCGGCAGCACCAATTGATGTCTAAAAAGATACTGTACTTTTACAAAATATATTTTTTTGTCATATTGTTTATAACACATTAAGATATGTATTGACATTTTTAGTTTTCACATTAAAATATTGAAAAAAGTATTTTGTCCATGTTCTGATTTCCTTTTCCTATTTAAAGATAGTTATTAAAGATAGATTAAAATCCTAAATATTTATTATAAATTTCTACACAATTTATACATATACATTTATACTTTTTTCTTTTTATTTTTTTAAAGATGAGAGTAATGGAGTTTTTAAAATTTTAATGCATTTGTTAATAAAATTGTACATTTTTTATTTGACTATTATTTTAGAAATTGCAATGTTAAAAAAAACGGATTTTTATATCAAATCTGTAAAAAAAATGTTATCGAATTTTCTTCAATATTTTCCACTAGAAACATACATTTGCCACAAGATGTCACTAGTAGTATCACGTATTATCGAATTTTATTTTTAGTCGCTGTATTATTATAGTACTGTTATACTATCATGTAAAAAATTATTTTAGACATGATTTATTATTTCAGAAACATCATTGATTTATAAACACTAATTTGTCTAAGAAAGAATAATTTATGTAAATTGTAAAATGTATAACATTGTTCTCATATGAAAAAAGATTTTTAAGAAATATATTATAAAGTTATGCCGTATAGTCGCAAAAAAATTCTCGTGTAAATTTGATATATTCCAAAAATATAAATTTGCAGTGAGGTAAACAAAATTCCGAAGTAACTTCTAACAGTAGATTTCTTTTTAACAATAGTGGCTTGCAATCTTCGCACAGTGGGGGCTATTCGCGAGCCAAATCTTTATTCTCTTTTGTTCTTATTTTAATCGGTACCCGCGCATATTCCTTGTCTCGTGCCGACCAACTGTTGCTCAACAAGTTGTTGTTGAAAGATGACGCGAAGGTGCGGCGGGCGTGCGCGCAGCCAAGCAAGAATAGCAAGAAAAAAAATTAGAAGGGAAAGAGGAAAGAAAAAACGCGAGGAGAGAGAAAGAGGTGGGAGAGCGAGAGAGAGAAGGCCGACGGTTTTCAAGGAGAATCACGTCTCTCCTCGAAATCGGTTCATCCGAACCGGGCACGTGTTTCGGCTGGGCCTAATTGGCGGGGCTCTCGGGGCCTCTTGCTTCACTTCAAGACTCCGAACGGGCGTGCATTACCGCGGCAGATGGTGGTCGTGATTGCAGCTGCCTCCGACGAACACCTGCCTTCTACTGCGGACGGCTATCGGGAATACCGATGCCTGTTCTCTTCTTCGTTGCCACGCACTCGCTGTGCCATCGTTTATCTCGTTTTCGAGATTTATCTCCGTCGGTTCTCCACTATCGCTCTTTCCGACAAAAAAAAAACCGATAATCGTCGCAACTAGAAAAATCAAATATCGTAGAATTGTATAGTCGATTTTATTAACGCGCGCGGATCCGTGCTGAGAAAAACGCCTGCGATATTAACATACTGTAATATGGCTACATAAAACATGGGCGATTCCGTTAAACATGTACATAATTATTCGTTTGCGTCCATACGTGGAATTCGATTATGGATGAGCTGTAAAATGCATCGCGGTTGTCCGTCATGGTTTAGCTGTAATGCGTTACTGCCCCGCGAGTACGGTGTTTTTCAAATATTTCCATATATTTTTATAACGTCATACATTAAATAAAACGCGCCCGTAAATGTTATCGCACTTCCAAGTTGATTTGAATGCGAATCCCTAAAAAAATATATATTTCGTATCGAATATGTACCGTAACAAATTTTATTGTTGAAAATTTACGGTTGGATTTCCTTGACTGCAGTTGCAAATTTTATTAACGAGAGAAAAGATTGATTTTTATTTTATAAAATAATGCCATTTCTCGAAAATAATATAATAGAATTGCTATAGCCTCTATAAGTCTCTTCTTTGAAATCTTATAATTTACGAATGAAAAAATTCTTTCTAAACATACTTATGAATCTGGAAAGATAAAGATTTTTATAAATAAATGTCCACAAAGGACGAATATCAAACAGAATCAATCGGTTCTTAATTAATTTCCATTTCATAATTTGGACATTGATTCGACATTGTTTCGTATAAACATTCTTTCCTCCGCAATAAATTCCGCCAGAAGTTTATTCATTTATATCTTTAAAATTTCATAAAGTGAGAGCGGAAAAAGATCCTTGAGAATGCCGATACGCGTTGCAAATTGAAAACCGAGCTGAGCATAATAGTCCGCGAGCGGGCCATCTGAATACCATAATTAATCTTGGCAATCCGCCAGAACATCCTGGACACAAAGGAGAGACTCGTTTCTGTACCAGATGATGAGAGTAAAAGGAGGATCAGGAAGAGGAAGAGGAGAGGAGAGAGAGAGAGAGAAAAAAGAGAGGGCGAGAGGAAGAGGTTCGGCTCTCGAAATATGCGCGTAGAAAATCACGCGTCCGTCGAAGTCCGACAAGAACAATGGACCGCTGTGACCGCGATTTCCCTCGTCAGGGAAACGAGCTAACGAGCTGTCAAACGTCACCGAGCCGGAAGGGCCCGGGCGTTGTTGAATCTCGGTGGCGCGGCGACGGACGCATCTTCGATCGGCCACCCCGCGAACCGAGCCTTCCGGCGCAGGATGTGTCCCCGTCTTCCGCTAACTGCGCGACGGAGATTGGCAATTACGCTCGCCGAGATCGATTTGATATTGAAAACTGGAAACGTTTCAAATGGCAATCGGGAAATCTCGAGTGCTACGGCGAGATGCGCCTCGAACGAGAACAAAACGACCGATTGAGAGAGAGAGAGAGAGAGAGAAACGATTCTCTCCTTATATTATTTCACCAACGTCGTCGTAACGTAACGTTAACGTCGACGCGCAGCAATCTTAATTAATGAGTCGCATTATCGCTCGGTTAATTACTCTCTGCTCTGCTCGACGTTTTTAACGAGAGGATGAATCGACTTAACGGTGGTAGTACGCGAAAATTGCAATCGAACGTCAGGCGCGTTGCTTTTGCGACGTAAATGATTTATGAAAGCGAGGGGAAACGAGGGTCGTCGAAGAGAGCCATTCCATAAAATACGGATAACTGCGTGTCGAACAACGGCGAGAGAAACGGGTGGGCGAGGGGTGCGGAGGGGAAGTGCCTTTCAATCCCTCTATATGAGACGACTCGTTGGATGGTGGAAAAAATGTTTCGCGGGGCCATTTAATCGCGAGGTCCGAGTGCCGCCTGCAAAAAGACCGGACTGATGGCCATGCTCTAAAAAAAAGATGGACAGGCTCTTCGAAATTCGATCACCGCAGAATCATGACGTTGATCTTGCGCAGGTGATCACGACAAAGACGCGCGAGCTGCATGCTGCTCGAGCTACACACCAGTGGCTACACACAGCATCTCTCGATGGGAGAAAGAGGGTGAAAAAAAAAGAGAAGAAAATAAACCGGTGGAAATTTGTAGTACGCGCAATGTGACGACCTAATTGGTATAATAATAAAAATGGCGCGTTTCGGCGTTACGCTGGTGCCGGTGAATTCTCGTTTAAATGCAAATGCATCTCGGCCGCGCGACGCTTCAACGGCTATATCCAAACCTCCGCAAAAAGCCGATCCGCTTCTTCCGTTGGCGTTAAAACGATCTAAATGATCTAATCGAGTTCCGACGGAAAATCCATGCTCGTCGCTGATAGCGCGTCGCGTCCGCTGTAGCTCCGCTATCCGTGTAATTGTTTCACAAAGACTGTTTGAGACATTTTATTTCAGGTCGTTCAAAATCCGCGACCTCGCGACGATGTTTCCCGCGCACAAACGAAATGAAATTATGTATCATGGAATTTTAACGACGGACGGAATATTTTATTGCAGAATATTATATTGTAATAAAATCATATCAGTCCTGTGTACATAATAATGACATATTATTGGTGATAGAATCAAGCAGTGACACGAAGAATGTAAAATTAAAGTATTCATCAAAATGCGTGGGATACGTTGGCTATTTAATTGACTTAAATCGTTGATATTTTTATGCGGTGAAACGTATATCACGCGTTATCCTGGTTTATCCTACTTTCTTTTTCGCGAAATATCCTCGAGATTTTGTATCGCATCCGTTCACTATATTATTTTTCCTATTTAAAAGCACCTGAATAACGTATTCCAAGAATCGGGCATATTCCTCTCGAGATATCCCATGCAGACGGAACGATATAGCGCACTTTCGAGAGATTTATGAGAGACGTCTTTTACGCCCTTCCTCTTTCCTGCCTCAGAAAAGAAAACCGGTTCATCAGAATTCATTGCAATCGGTATAATCGAAATCTGTTTTTGTTCTTCCTCGATTGTGCCGCGATAATGGACAATGACATTGTTAGGGGATGCAAGAAAGGCACGAATGAAGAGAAAAATGGAAGGAGCCGCGCCGACGAAGAGGGTGACTGTCGTCGTTGCAGGGTGAAATGACTACCGAGAAGGAACGGCGAAATAACGGCGAGTTTAATATGGCGCCGCGGGGCTCGTTTAATCATTTAATCGAGTCTCCGGCATGCCTCGGTTTTGCGCGCTTCACCTCGTCCCGTTCTCATCTCGACGAATACCTTCGGTAGGACCGATGATTACTCAAGAACGATTTCGCGCATGTCCCCTCCCCGCCTTCCACCCCTGTTCCTTCTCTTCTTCGAGGCTTCCCCTCGTCGCGGACTCTTTATCTCAGCCTTGCAATATCCGGTCGCACTCGTGGTAAAACTCATCGAGCTGGATCGGTATCCGCGAGGAGGCCTGAGTCCGGCGAACGTGCAGATGGCCCCGTTGATCCTTGACAGCAATATTCAAATACAAAGGGTGGCTGAGCCCTTTCGAGTGCAAAGCATACACTCGACGGATCTGCAGTAACTTGCGAGAACATTGATGTAATGAAAGAATCTGGATATCTAAGGGCGACGTATCTTTCGAGTCGTAAGATCGTGATAAACTCATAAAAATCACGTAAAAAATTGCATTTAATTTCTAATGGAGATATTTATTTAATAATAATTGGGCTTTTCGCATTTCGAATGGCAAACACTCTCTTCGTCAAAAAGGGGGTAATATTTTAATTCAATCTATACAAAAAGGAGATTACCGTTTTCCATGGAGTTTTAGAAAATATTTCCACGTTTCTTGCAACTTCCAATATAATTTTACGATGAGCAATTTAGAATTTATCGAAATTGTCACGTACAACCTTGTTCTTCAAAATGTTGAATCGTTGAAGCAAAGCACTCCAACTATTCGTGTTGTTCACAATCGTAAAGTTGTGAAAAGGGTGACGACACCACACGGAAAAATAATGACAGCGTGGTGCACGAGAACCACAAACTTGTCAAAAAACGCGACGTTTAACCAAAAAGCAGTTTCACCTTTACATTCTCATTTCCCTCCGTACCATCGCGTCCCTTGGCATCGGTTCCGCTCGGCAGTGCGACAGATTACGTGAGAAGAGGTAAAATGGCGAGAATGGAGAACGCTCGGGGGGCGTAATAATTCGGTGCTAAATGCGGAGAAAACCCGGCCACGCTCTGACGGTTAGTAGGTGCTGCGGAATACAGTCTGTCCTTAATGCAGCTCGGTGCGACAATAGGCCAGGCTTCTCTTAGAAAATAATGACGGCGAGGGCCTTGCGGGAAGTATTTTGCCCAGAAGTCACGAGAAATTAAGTATATGTGACTCGTCTGCTGCTAACGGGGAAAAAAAATGTTTTAGCGAAACAACGTTGTAAAATTAACGAGAAATAATGAATTAGAGAGATAATGAATGCAACCGCAACAGGAACACATTTTATTTCCTTTATTTTGTTCCGTAATGGTTTTGACTTATTAATCGCAATTAATATTGCCAGAGGGAAGAAAAGCTTTTCTTGACAAGTAGAATCGGAGGAAGAGCCGAGGCGAAACAATAGGAGGTAAACGAGCTCTAAAAAATGTGCAAAAGTAGAAGTAGTTGAGGATGTTTAATGGAGCGTCTCGGTAAAGAAACGAGCCGCTGCCGACGCGCGAGTGCACTTGAGTCTTTCTTACTGTAAGATCGGACAGCTTTTTGTTCCAAAGATCCTACGACTTACAATTTGTCGAAGAGATTGAAGACTGAAATGTAAGAGGCACGATATATATCCGCGATTTGTTATTGTTTAACCTTGTATACAGTATAATTATGTGCAGTTTTTATATTTATTAAAAAAAGTTTAGAAATATTAAAAATAAAAATATTTCTGAACTTTCAATGGTTTCATCTTGGCTTCTATATCTTGAGAGTAATTATTAACATAAAATGAAACTTGTGGAACTCGTACAAATTACAATGATTTTATATGTTGAAATTTCATTGTAATTAATGTTCAATTAATGTTCAATTGGTCAAGGAATCCGAAATTAAGTGTTTCTAAACGCGCTCATTTCGCCACGTTCATATTTCTTCACGTTGACAGCAATTTTCAAGGTACTTTCTTATATTATTGAAGGCTCATGCGCTTCTTCTATCCGAGATCAAAGGACACGAATATATGGTAGCAGCGGATATGAGAATTTGCGCGCGGACGCCCGTTTTCGATAGAGAATTTGCGATAGGTCTATTCCGTTACAAATCTTTCGTCGCCAATAAAGGTCTTTATCCGAAAAAGCTTCCGCGGAGGATTACGGAGGACGTGGTTTCTCTATTGGCTTTCCCGGGGCGAGGAAGCTTCGACGTCCGCCGTTCTCCAAGCGTTTAATTGGGATTTTATACGACGAATTAGACTAAAAGGCTATTCGCGTAGAATCGTTTAACGAGTATGGAAGAAAGCCTCGGATGTCGGACTCGCGCTGTCCGTTCCGCGGATGTCCTGCGCACGACGGATATTTAAGCTCGCTGACTTTTCAGCACTTTTTTCTCGCATAACACCTACAGACAAGAATGCTTGAAAAAACACCTGCGAAATCGTCTGGTTACTTTGCAGTTCAAGGGGATGACGGCCCGTAGAAATCTTTTCCAACTATGTAATGGGCCCACCCGCTAAATCTTTCTGCTAAAACTTTAAAGCCGCTGGAAATATCTTTTTCCATAATATTTGAAATGTTTTATATACAGACATATAAATAATTACCTTCATTATTATTTTATATACAGACATAAACAATTACCTTCATTATTATTTATTATAAAATAAAAATATAACAAATTGAAAAGAAAGAGAACAAAAACGCTTGAAATTATAGAGAGCACAAAAGAGTGTTTCACACAAAGAGTGTTTCACATCCCTTTTTCAGTTAAATCACGAATTATACCGCTTTCTGTTATTTTATTATTAAAGATCAATGCGTTACGTAATTTTATTCATATAAAGTATATTAATAATTAGACATGTCTGATTGCTACAAATAAATTAATAAATATTCATTTAAGAAAATGCGATTGTACATTCATTGCATACGTGAAAATTAAGCGGTGTGAGGTAAAACAAATTATGCGTAGATTGTCCGCAAAATTATTTCAAAAACCCGTAACGTATAAAAAGACGATGGCATTTGATACGTCGCGATTGGTGTCCAGTATCTCGTTACGATGGATTTACGATGGGCAATACACGCCGACCGATTTTCTTGTCTATCTGCTGGCAGTCGATGAAAAAGGAAGGCTCGTCCGAGCAGACGGGGGAGTGCAGGACGAGAAGAGACAACGGCGACGGGAGGATAGGACGGAAGGCACGCTTCGTCGATTTCGAACCCCCCTGATTCTTCCCACGTCCATTTCCCTTTGTCGTCGCGTTTTCCTGCGGTTGCCGCCCTTTTCCCCCCTATCGATCGCGAAACGCGAAATGCGGATTCCCTTAATTTAGACCCCGTTTTGATGGAACACTCGCCCGATAATGGATTCGGGATGCTTTGACGTTTGGACGTTTCCCGTATAGAGTACTCTGATTTAGTGTGGATTTGACTAGCGGAAGAGCGAAGAACAAAGGCGCTCATAAAGAAAGACCCGGAACGGGGATGCCCCCGATGCTGGCAGGGCGATGAGTAAAAAAAAATCATAAATGTTTCTATACATCGAGGGGATAGCGCTAATGACCGTTAAGACGAAAGGCGCCGTGAAAGTTTCTTTCGACCCAAACTTATAATAATCCAAGAGCGATTTTATGTCTCGGTAAAAGAAAATAATCGTGAGAGAGCGGTAGCTAAAGCTGCAAATTTTATAAATAATCATAGTGGAAGAGAAGTAAATTATAAACGGCTATAAATAGAATTAGATTATTAAATATCAATAACTGCAACGATGATTCATACAACCACAGCTTCCACTAATTTCCCTGTTTTTCCATTGTTCTACTAATATGCAGCGTATGTTTTTCAGATCAGTATGCCGCACATTTTCGCGTATTTTTCATACGTCAATTTACGGTTATACACATGCGGTATGTGTAACAGAATTGATGTTTATTCTGTTTCAAAATACAAACAATTACCGACGCTATTGCAAAACAAGAATTGCTATATTTGGACAATTACCACTGTTTGCTAAAAGCCAACAATATTTTCGAATAGCTCGCACCGAATAGCTATCGTCTCGATACGTACGGTAAAAATCTTTATTCAGCAACGACTTATATTACAAGTCTCGTTTCCGAAGCGCCGTAGTTTCCGAAGTACCGCTTGCTTCGTTTACGCTAAGCAGGTGACGGCGGATATTTAGGATCTTTCGGAGAACGGTTTTTTTTTAGGTATCAATTTTTCGGCTTCATTCAGCATTTGAGTGCATTGTGTTCGGCGAACAATAACTCATCTCGATATTGCTAGGTTGGCTCTCGCATCCGATATTCCCTGTGCATATCGATACCGCTTACCCTTTCCTTTCCCCGTCCCTTCCCGCTCTTCCCTTCTTCTCTATCTACTTCTCACGTTGTGTGAATCTCTTACCTTCTCTTTCTCGCTCACTTTTGTCCTCCCTTTTCTCTCTCCCTCTCCTGCCTTTTCTATCAATAAAGTGCATGCCCATTTACGATTTTACGAGGCGAAACGAAACTTCGTCCATTAACCCGTGACTTATTAGTCATCGGCTGCGATGCACACGAGCTGCAAGCGTCGATGACATATTTGACCGATGAATATAACATATTCATTGAAATGCTAACGAGGCAACGAGTACGACGCGTCTGCCGTCAGATAAAGTAGGCGAGATTTTGTTGAAATGCGGTATCGGCGCGCGGAGGGTTGCCTTTGTGACTAAAAGTGTTTCATTCAATGTATTTTACATATATGCATAACTGCAACTACTTTATAGTTTCGAAACAGATTATTCGTGTTTGACCTCGGAAAATCGCTCGGAGTTTCGATCTCGTTTGTATCGTAGATTCACTTTAAGCTTCAGTTTTACATAAATGATATATAAAATTATTAAAGACGTGAAAAGCGCGAATTTTTTATCTCGTGTAGTGTCAGTGTAAAAATGCCGTATAAAAACTGCATTTCTCGAGAATCTCTTTTCCTACTGCAATCACTATAAATCGAAAATCGTAGTGTATATTATCTTTGAATTAGATTTAATATTTTTACTCTCTCTCTCTCTCTCTCTCTCTTCTAAATAAAACTTTTTAAATAAAATTTTTATTCGCTCCTAAAATTCACGAGAATATCTTGCCTGCAACTTAGCACCTGCTTGCATTCTCTCGGCTTCTGCTACGCTCCGCATCTGTCACAATCCCAACGATCTCTCAATACGCGAGCTCGGTTGTCCGATACTTTCTTGCAAAATAATCTTTCGTGACGGACCTAGACGGCCTTGCCAGGTGTTTCTAGGAAGGCATCGAGTTTAGACAAGCTTTATTCAAATCTTCAAACCAGTTTGAACATGAAAGAAGATCATTCTTAAAAGATTCTTTGTATGACAGAATTGTATGAGAGACAAAGAGTCACACGAATTTATTAAAAAATAAAAAAAATTCCAAAATAAGAATCGCGGCAAAATAGTTTAATAGAAGAAAGAAACCATCGAGTCAATTCCCACAGCTTCTTCCTTTTCTCGTGGATTAAGTCAGAGTTCCTCCTATCGGAGTTAAGAATAATCTCTCAGTGTCGCATGGCGTCTTATTATGCGCTCTAGAGGTTTCGTGCTCTCGTTTATGTTTGCGCGGCACGTGGACTTCTCACTTGCGGGATTGTCTCCGACAGGATGGCGGGCACGAACGAGGAGCTAGATAATGAAGGATGGAGCGGCTGACCGGCCGGCATGGTCAGTGTTTGAGAAGCACTAGTCCGGTCCCAGCAGAGTGGTCGGTCTTCTACAAGGCTATCCGGCGACGGAACGGGCCACTTCCCATGGGAGCCTGTTCCATCTATCGCTACCTGGCCGAGTGCCTGAGCGCGTGAGTGAGAAACCAGGTTATATGCAGATACGTACTCCCTCGCCGTCCCGCCGTGCTTCCACCCCTTCTCGGGGCGCGACCGCCATCCCCTTCTGCCTACTTTCCTCCGGATTGTCACCCACGAGGATCTCGCAACGGTACCCCGCGGTACGTGCTGCGCCGAGAAAAGGAGCCTCTTTCCCCCTTACCACGTACCTACATACACGCGCACATATACGTGCACAAAGGACTCGTTCTCCACTTCGTACGATATCCTCCGGCTTTCATCCTCCGCGAATCGATATTACGCGTAGCGCCACGTCTACTTTAAAACCACTCTCGACGTTTTCTCTTTCTCGCCCGCTCGACGAAACCTTGGAATCGGAGACTCTCTCCGACAATGGCTAGAGGGTAATGTTGCTTCGATATATCATTCGCTTTTATACGCAATACGCTCGTAAATCCTAACGTCTATAAAAAACGGACTCCCTCTTTATTTATTTCGTCAATCTTATAAAATGTTTAAAATTAATTTCTTTATAATAACAAGCGACTCAAAATACGCAAGAATTTTAATGAATATTCTTTCCAACTGCAACGTAATTTCCAAAGAAAAAGAAATGGCTGAATGTTGAGTTAAGACTTCATGGAGTCTTCCGAAAAATGATGAAATTATCTGAGTTATCCCGGATGACAGGGAAGCCATCGCACGTGCAGGGCACGCGCCTACTCGAGTTACGGAATAAATGATGTAAACGTAAGTTTTCAAGACCTCAGGCGAGCCAGATGCGTAAAGTTTTTTCCCGGAGGACTCGATTGGATTGCCGGAAGTTTTATGTTGCTTCCATCCGAAAGGATGTTAACGAATCCTTATCGAATTTATACGGTGGGGAAAAGATTCGGATTGACAGCAGCGGTAAAACACTGAAAATTCACTCTCGAGCTGCTGTCGAAAGCTCGACAATTTGTCCGCAAAAATTCTTCATTTAATAACGCAACAAAGGCAGAACGACAATAATTACTCGTCCAGACTGAAGCATACTCGCGATTTTTCTTCGCTGTTTGCGTCGCTATTGTTTCTCCGTAACAGAGAGTTATATGAACTGAGCTGGTGGTTCTCGAGCGCATAATAATCTTCTTTATACGATATATCATCTCCGAGTAACTGGCATTTTACAGAAAAATGGGAAAATTGTATGATTTGCGTAAAGTCTTGCATGATTTGATTGTTGAATGTTACGTGCATTATACCGAATAATTTCGTTCGATTAAAATTCACTGATCCTTTCTTTCTCTCGCGTACACCAAATTACACGGTACATTTGCTTCTACAGCGGCTACGATTTCGAGAACACGAATGTCAACATTCGTTTCTGTCGTTTGACAGTTTCCGTCGCGCACTCGCAGCACTTTATTTTTTTTTCTTTCTCGCAGATGCTTTTTCCGGAACGCGAGATGTAATCTGCATATAAGGAAAGTGCAGTATATTATTCGGAAGCTCCGCGCGCTTCGCCGTGTTTTTAATCTTCAAACCTCGCTGACGACGATCGATCATCGAAGCAATTTGTCCTCGCCGGTGATTCGCTTATCGCTGGCGGATCGAGTGGCGAAAAATAAAGGAAAGTTCGCGACAGTAAATGCCTTCGCCATCGTCGACGATGAGTTCTGCCCGCGTTCTGGATTCGTCGCGGCGACAGATCGTTAATCGCGTTATAGATCGAGGCGGCGCGGAGGACCGATCCCACGAATATCCCGGCCGCGCTGCCGCTTTACTATTTTTCCGTCCTTCGTACTTCGTAATTCTCCACTGTCAGATTCGATTAGACGTTTTCCTTCCGCAGGTCGGATTATGCGACAGGGTCTCGCCGGGGTGGAGAAGGAGTTACTCTCTCCGCCGTTGGGTTCGCCCTACTCCCTTCGCTCGGCGCGCGGAAACTTCTCCGCGACTATCCTCTACCCGAGATCTGCGTTTTCTTTCCGATTTTCCTTTTGAAATATGTATAATGTATATAACCGCTCGTCCGTTTCGAAAGTGAGAAACTTACCTGGCCGCTCTGGCGGGGCTGACTTTTCTCTCCCGGTGTTTCTTTCCGTTCCGGTTGCTTCCGAGATTACGAGATTTCATTTAAATTATAATCGCGAGCGCCATAGCGACGCCCAGTCTGGAGTGGATTTAATTAATAGCGTCTACAGGAACGGCGGAAAAAGGGGACGGATACCGGAGGAAAGAAGAAGTCACAGCGGAATCGCGACTCGTCTCGTTAGCTGGGACTTAGCGCGCCGGCCGGAAGACAGTTCTCGTCAAACAACGGAAACGAGACGAACTAACGATTAGTCGACAATTTCTTTCGTGCTGTTTCCACACCGGAAAGCCATTTTTCAAATTGCGGTTTTAAGACGCAGTCGCTACATTGTTTTTACAGTAATAGAGAATAAATACAATAAATAAATGAGATATCGACGTGATTTGTTTTTGTTACGCTACTTTCACATTCTCATGCTCATCCTCTGTTTGTTATACTAGACTCATGTATCTGAACTGTTTGAGAAAACAGGATATGATATTCTAAGAAACGGACAGTTGCAAGTTTTTAAATTATTACATTTCCGAGAAGCGTACAGAATGCCGTCTCATATTCATGGATACTGTACGCGAGAGGCTTAATCCACCCAACGGTAACGGCTGGCAATAACGCATTCGTATCTCCGTCGAGACTTCAATGATGGCCGGTGCGCATCCATAAAAAGGGCGCTACCGCCCCGTTTTTCCCCTTTGTCCATTCGCGACGGAGCCCAAGATAGCGGCGCAGGAGAATCTCTCCGAGCTAGAACGTAGGGGAGGCGATTGTCTGCATGCGGCAGGGAGCGGGACTAAACATAAAATATAGCCGGAGATACACGCCCACGCATCGACGGCGGTTTGCCGCCGTTAAATACCTAAACCGGCCGTCAGCTTTCCCTTCCCCCTAACCCCTCAATACGTATGCGCGCGGCATGTTAAACGATTAATCGTGCTGATTGGATTCCAATTAGCCTGCACGGGTACAACCGTGACCATGCCGAATGCCGGATACTTTTGGATTTTGCATATTAAAGGGCGGTACACCCTCCTCGTATACCACTCTCTCGAGTTCCAACGTATACCCTAACGTGCAGCACATGAGCGTGCTGCGTTCCCGTTTGGCGCATGTATTTTCGCGCGATGATTCTCACGTTTGGTATATGCAGCAATTTTCCATGAACCACGTGCAGCACGAGTGTTCGAGAAAGAAAGGTAGAAAAAGTTGAAAATTACTGCACTGTATAAACAGGCTAAAAGTGATAATAATAAATCAAATGAATCTAATGAGCTTCTCACGTCTCAAGATTTAATTCATTCTCTTTAGATTGGAAAACTTTTCTCCATCTTCTTTTTTTTTAACCTTTTAGTTTATACAATTTTCGTTATCGAAATCTCCCTCATATTTTTGAACACATTACCGGTGCAGGCATCTAACTTTGATGAAATTACAGTCGCAGACATCCCATGTACATCGACTGATCATCCGTTTCTCTTTCATTAAACAAGCTTAAGTGTTCACGAGACGAATCTCGATAAATTTCACAGCGCAATGAGTTCGAGTTACCTTTCTCCCTTTGGCGGCGGAATCGCGCGGATCTCGGGGAGACCAGCCGAAATCGCACGCGACGCAATGTGACGCTTCGCAGTATCGCGGATTCGCTTCCACCAGCCGCTAAGCTGAACTAAGCCCCGGCAAAGTGTCGTCGACTTAGAGTACGAGCGACCGCCCCGGCTAAGCTGCGCGCGTGTAAAGTAATTCCGTTTAGTCTCATGGTGAATTAATAAAGAGTCAATCCCCGATGGGACCGTCTGTGACCGTGTGTGACTCAGCGTCGGCGGAGCGGTCCATTTTACTCTTAGAGAGAGCATTTCAGCACTTTCCTACTTCCTCCTCCGTCGTTACGACGTCTCTTTTCTGTGCCACGCGTGTATCCCGATTTAAAAGCGTCGAGAGCGATTTCGAAGTGACGATTTCGAGCAAACTGTGGCCGAACTGCAAATGACTATTCTCCCCGAGCGAAAGGAGGAAAAAGGAGGGACAGCGAACCGTGTTTGTGTATTTGCATTCGATTTCTCGTACCCTTCGGGAAGAAAGAAAATACGGAGGGGCGATTGATGCCCCCCTATAGTTCGCTAATAATTTTTCAAAGCTGCTGAAAGGGCGCGTTCTATCTCTGTCTTTTTCACGATGCGTATCTTCAAAGTGAAAGTAATTTTTAAGTTAAATAAAACTAAGAAAATATTTGATAATTGAGAGACTTAAATTTTTTGTATGTCTGGAATATAAAATGCAATTGTTATATATAAAAATATATGAAGATTCTGTATACTCTTCGAGAGTTACATAGATCATTCATTTATACAGCATATCGAAGGCTTTCTACGCGATACTTTATTGATCGTTACATCGCGTGAGCATTTAAAGAGTACGTCGAATAGCAATCGAATGCTAATGCATCCCTTTCCAAGCAGAGGATCTTCTTAATATAGATTAACTCGAGTACATTCAACGAATGAATTAGTCGGACCCCGTTTCCGCGGAGGAGAGATTCTCGCAAAAGCGACATGAGAGAAATACAGAGTATCTTACGAGAAAGCACGGAAACTGGATTGAAAGTTTCACGAGGAATTCTTGCTTGGGAGCGCAAATTACCTGGTTTTCGAGATCTTCCTTCCGTTTGCGCATTCTTTTTGGCTCTCTTCTTTCCCGTTTCTTCTCGCGAACTTGCGTCTCCTGCGGTAATGGTACTTTCTACATAAGAAAGGATAACTGTCTGCGACAGGTGCCGCGCAAAAAAATATAATATGCGATGAAAACATTTCAAGAATAATTGTGAAAAATTCGTAAAAGATGTAATTCTATCAGCGCGAGTTATAATTCCATCAGTAGGAAATTATATCGATTGAAAAACAAGGATAGCTAAAAAAAATCGTTCATACAAGATGGAATAATAGTTGCCTGCATAAGTGGCCTTCATCACGTGTATAAAGGTAGTATTTTTAAGGACTTGAGAGTTTACTTGATAAAATTCTCTCTATTCCGGCCCATTTGCCACGAACGGAGTCTACTCAGACACGAGGGATTATCGTCCCAAAGGCTGAAAGGATACGAATACGCGCGCGCGCGCGCGCTCCAGATGAAATTATTAAAGAGATATTCGGTGCAAGCGCGTCGTTTGAGCGCCGGCATCTCTCGGCGTTCACAGAAAATTTATGTGAACGAGTGCTGATCGATTACCGTGGCATTCAAAAGGCGTCTTCCGTGTTTCTGTGTAAGTGGAGATAAAACACGGGCAGTCGCGTCTAGAATTATGCAGATTATACCAGGAGGCAGGGAGGGGGGGAGGAAGGCATAGCGCGGACTAAAGTCGAGGGAGTCTCTTAATAATTCACGATCCTTTAATGAATAGTCGTGATGAATCGTGCGATTCTTAACGGTCCAATCGAATGAATCATCGCGCATCTCCCCGTCACCTGCTAAATCCGTCTTATTAAATTATATTACACGAGCACATTTCAAAATATAATCGAAGCGTTAAGCCCCTCGCAGCGAAATAACAGATATGCCCACTTCATATCGGATACAAACAGTCCGTTCCCTTTCAACGGATATATATTCCTAACTTGGACTGCATTCGCCCGCGGGTGAGCAATGCGCCAGCTAAGTCAAATTCATTCTGCAAAACACGAATTAGTCTGCCACAAACAGGGCAATTGTTTGCCGTGTAACAATTGGATGCTCATCAACTTTATACTTGCACATACTTGAAACAAAATTGCGTGTATGGCTACGTTATACTTTACATAGTACAATACAATCTGTGCAAAGTTAATGAAGATGGTGAACGAAATGAGAAGGGAAGAAAAGTATGAGGACGGGGAAGAATGTTCTGTCGATCGCGAACGGGCGCAGGCTCGACTTTGCGTGACTTGAGCTCGCTGACACTTTGCGCGACGTTACAACGAGACGTTGATGAATCACGAGGGCGATTACAGCGTGGGTGGTAACAGCGCTACAGATTACAGGAGATGCTGCTTATTACACAACCAGAGGATGGCGCGTACATAATGTCGCGGTGCACGTGCTCTTGTAGCTCGACACGCATCGCCGCGTGTGTACGAAGGCGTACACGTGTGCCATTATATGGGCGGAGTTAGATTATACCGGAGTCGGTTAGCTAATTATTGGGCTTATACGCAGTCATTTAGTTGGTTCAATACCTGGGGAATTTCTAGAGTTTGCGCTTTCTTTCCTGCGAGCGATACAGTAGTCGGACTACTGGTTTTATTTCTCGCACACTTTACTAAGTTGCCAAGTACGCTTTTATCTTCACCATAAAAAACTTTGATTAATATTCATTTAGATCCATGAATATTTTTACTAAATACGATTTATACAGTGTCCGTGATATTTTTCTACAAGCATATTAAAGCAATTTACGTTATACGAGAGAGAGAGAGAGAGAGAGAGAGAGAGAGAGAGAGAGAGTTCCATCAAACAAACGCAATATCCCGATTTGTGCTGTCATAATATCCGTTTCACGAAGGACTCGTTGTCTCTAGTTAATAATATTTCAATTGTAACAATGGGTCAATTAAAATTCAGTAAAACTTTCAGCTATTCTTTTATGACATGCGGCGCAACGAGAATATCCTCGTAACGATCGATACGGAATGAAAATTAGAGATACTCGTATATATAAAATCCTCTGAGAAATTTATACACAAATCGGGATATGAGCGAGAAAGACAAAGGGAAAGATAGAAGGATAGGGTATACCGTGGTATATCGTCGAGCAATGATGGTCCTGGCTGGCGGAGTTGGAGGGGCCGAAGTAGGTGCGATCGTTGGCGAGATACCGCGTCCGGGAAACGAGCGGCAGTGCGATGAAGTGTACATTATGCAACGGTTTATGCATCGTCTCCCTTTCTCCGCGGGCTCCGCGCAACCACCGTTCCTCCCGTTCGCGGCGGTGTCGGCCTATCTATAAGCGCATCCGCGAATTAATTAGTCCCGGAGTAGATAGCGCGAATGCGAGCCGCGCGGCTCGTATACACCGAAAATTGTCGTCTGATCGGTACGGGCGGGAGACACACCGCGAGTGCATTTTAACGACGGTTCGCCGATCGATCGCGCCTATTATTACCTCGCGGATGCTCCTACACCACCGCGCGTGGCTGCTGTTTCCCGTTGTTTTGAGGCCGCGCCCGTGTTAACTGCGTACGGTCCGATTATCCGATTTATCGGCGATTGTGCGGCGCACGGCACGGGTTAACGGGTCGCGCGAGGCGCGCGGACGCGCGGATACGCGCGAATTAGCGAGATTGTTTTCTAACGAGGCGTACACGCGCGTACGACATCGAATTAACAATCCGGTGGCTGTATCCGATGGCGTCGATATCCGACGCGGGCTAACGTAGTTGGCCGGCATTTTCGGAAAACACGCTGATCCGGGAATGCGGTCTATGCGTCACGCGGCCTCCGCAAGCACCCCCGCGGAACTAATTGCACATTCCGACGAAGGGAAGTTCCGGAGAGGCTTCTCTTGATTAAATGTTCTATCTTCTTTCCGGTGACACCTTCGACAAGCCGCCGCATGATCGATGCCGACGCACTTACGTTCGTACGTTCGTCCCACAAATGAAAAGTCGTCGAGCCTAGGGCGACTTTGAAAGAACGTGTGATAAATGTCCCTTCACATGTTACAGCAATTTGTTTAACATCCGTTAAAAACTACGACACGTTTGTGAGCCTGATGGATCGCCGATATCGTTTCAAAAAAATAAAATATTATCGTGTTATTTCGGATTTCGATTTATTTGACTTTTCTTATTCTCTATAACAGGTGATTGACAATTTTTCGCAGTTTGACAATTTTCAAGAGTTGAATTTAATGTTAGTGTATAGATTTGTTTAAGATAATAACTTTGATACGAGAAAATGATAACGAACGATCCATAGATTATAGTGAAGCCATCGTCGATTAAAATGTAGAAAATAACCGAGGTGCTTGTAGAGATTCACTGAGGCGTACCGTTTATCTTGAAGAGGGTCGCTGAATTAAGAAGATCCGGAGGAAATTTCAAAGAAGTTTAACCATACCATCTTTGACAACTTCACCGAGCGACCTTTTTATCGATAGCTTCCCAGGCATTCGATCGAAAGTAAAGTTGTTATTACCGTCTGCGCGGCGCATTGAAATTTTATTAAATTAATATAATGCTTCTCGGAGCAATATCGCCTGTACAGTAACGATGAATGATTCACGGTAAACTCGACGTCGATCGTAACGATTGGCGGCGGTAAGAAGCATTGGGGAGTCTCTGGAGCATCATCGGACGGCGTGTCATTGATCGTGAAGAGGAGTTCCGGGGTTGAGAGGAGAGAGACTCGCAAGACAACTTCGATTTCAGCAATAGCTGGATGCCTGTCATGGCACACCGAGCACATTGTCGATGACGTTAACGACGTCTTGTCGTGAGAACGCGACGGGACTAATGCCGATAGGCGGGTGAGAAAACTATTAATAAGAGAAAGGCCATAAAGATGGATTGGATAAGGCCAGGCGCGCGACGCGTCCATCTTAGTATTATTGCGATCGATACGCGAAAGCACCGCCGCGACCGCCGGCGTTTAACACGGAAACATACGGGGGAGGGAAAAAAATCGCCGCCATGTCGCGCCGACGCGGATAATTGGATATTACTTGCATATCTAATTAATACACGGGCGAAAATTGCGCTCGGCCATGCTCGACTCGATCTTTATCATTGCGTAAGCGGTCATCGGTAGCGTTGCCGCATTAATTTATCGCGGTTATTTTCATGAATTCAATTATTCAGTGTAATTATTGAATGTACCGAGATTTAACCGATATCCGTGTTACGTGCCGCGTCGCCACACCATCCCGGAAATCTCGTTTATTAGAGGCAGCGGTATCCCTCTTTTGCATATTAAGATCCGCGCCCCGCGGATCCATTAATATTCATTTTCATTCGTCGATAACGGATTCCTCCCTTCTTTTCCCGCGAAGGAACGGCGGGAGAGGTAGCCGAGAGTGTCGCCCTGTCCTCGTCGAGTCAACGCACGATCAGATTATTTCTCTATTAAAATAAGGCAACTCTGATAAAGAGTTTGCGGTGGGAGCAGGACGACAGAGATCATACTTTCAAATGCAATCAGCTCGCCGCCTCGGGAGGACAGGTAATACCCAAGTATCCGCGCGCGATACCGATGACCGACTTACCCACCTTCAAGGTGGTATCGGATCCAGCCGGCATATATTACACCGGCGGACAATGTGATTTATAGGGAACACTCGCGCCTTGAATACCACATCCCCGATTCTCCGCGAAAGTCTATTATCCAATGCGATATTCGCGTCGGTGCGCATGTTCCAACTAGGAATGAGATCAAATCCTTCGCCGGTAGTTTCCAAACAATAGACTCGGACTCGTACGAGTAGTGCTTAAAGAACAGACGTGCCACGGCCTCGGAGATCTGACAGCGTGACAGCTAGAGAACTGATGTGCGGCGCATGACGGATCAACCGCGGCAATTCCTTTCACTCGCGGATTCTCCGACCAATTTCTCTGCGCTCGGTCTATAATTCTCTTATCGAGCGAACCGTAGAAATTAATTTTACCATTCTCTAAATTATTACTCGAGTCTAATAATAATTATAAATACGACAGATACACAGCCTACTAAATACGACCGTTAAATAATGCCCAGACTCGGCTGGCATATATTTTCGGTTTCAATTAAGCGGACAGTATAAACCGATAACTCAGCAATTTTCCCCGGCTCAATGATATGATACTCGAACGCCGGCGGATTGAATCGAGATTCACGAATACGCCTTGATCTCATCCGTAGTTCTGGAGCGCATTCCGGAACACGCCGCAGCGCGGGCGCGGTATATCTTTCGAAATTGAGTGGTGAAGCGCGGCTTCTCCTGGGGTGCAATCGGCCGGTAATTCATCACGGTCGTCGCGACCAACTGACCAGAATCACGCAAAATGCGCGGGGTGCGCTCCGTGCGAATCGCTCCAGGAGCGACCGGAGATTACAGGGTGCGCTTACTGAATATTTATCTCGCTTTTCCCGTATGTCATATCGCCGGCGTAGCTTTTATCGGCGTCTGCCCGCTCGCGTGTGGGTGTCCGACTTTAAAAACCTGAACATGGCGGTAATAACGCGCTGCGATTCATGTTAATTACACCGCCGTATATATAATCGTATAAATTACTCACTCTCTTTCTCTCTCTCTCTCTCTCTCTCTCTCTCTCTCTCGATTGGGCGGGATGTCGTTCCGAATGAGACGGTCGAAATAAATTTTTATGTTTTAATGTTCGCGTCCCCGCACGCCTCGCCGTCCGGACGTCCGATTTGAATAATGCTTCGGGCTTTCGAGCGAAGCCACGTCCTCACTGGCGGCTATTTTCGCAATTTTCTCCCCAGATGAAATCGATCCCCATTATTTTTAATTGCTTGCAGCTGCTTTATTCGCGATTTGTCTGTCTGGCGGCTAAATGCGGCTAGTAGGCCATAGCGAGAATCTCGGGTGAGACCTGAATAACGAAGATTACAAATACATGGAATCACTGACTTCACCGCGATATCGGGATGAAGAAAAATAGCCGTCGAAAGGCTGCGCGTCATCGAATTGTTGCTCGCGAATCCGTGGATGCCATTTAGATCAGATTTATTAAAATGATAGGCTGTCAGGTATCGGATACCCGCTGCATGCCGACGCATCCTATTCACCCTTCACCAATTCCGCGTGTGTTCAGATTTTAATGGCTGTCGGTTACCCCGCACGCAATTATTATCATCGTTCAACTGATCTATCGGCTGGTTATCGTGTATATTATCTGGCACCGTGATTCTCCGGGATGTTCGTCGACCCTGACTAAGTGTCTCTCATTAATTAGTTAGCCGCGATTTGTCGTTGATTATTCACGAATAATTGATAAATTTTCCGAGGCTGTGGTATATTATCGGCTTTGTTTAGAATCCATTAACTACGCGCGCGATTTTTGCATAATTAAAACGATCGATGAGTACGTAAACTGTAATTATAAGTTGTAAACGGAATATTTCGTTTGCTATATGTAATAATACGTCCCCACCGATTTTTCTTTTCAATCTGTTCCTTCTTTCAGCAGATATTTATAATATTTTGCCGAGAGTTAGAATTGCGCTTTTGAACCAATTTCATGTGGATGGCGTAAACGTCAGAGAATCACCGAACCGTTTGAAAAGCTCGACATCAAAGTTTGCGCGTAATGTAATCTGTACGTTCGGAATTTTTAAACATTGACGAGGTACGACACGCAGCGCGCCTGGACGATAAATAATTTAAGCTCAAAGCTCTCTTACTCTGTCGCGACGGTCGTGACGTGCCGCTTCATCGAATCTATTCAGGCTTGGGAAGAAACGGAAGGATGAGAGCGGCTGGCGATGTTAAAGGCAATGGTAAGAACGAGATCGTAATCGAATGGATGGGGAACAAAAAAAAGAACGGATGAAATCAGACGATAAAAAAAAGGAGACAGACGTCTGCTCGTTCTTATTTAATTCGTACATACCAGATAACATAAACGTTGTACATTTTCTCTTTCTCATAAATACTAAAAATTGAGAAAAATGTAATTTGCTTCTCAACGTTGAGATACAAATAGCTTTTAAATCGATTAAAGATCATGAAGTTTTCACGAATAAACGAACAATGTAAAAACAAAATTTTTCTAAAATGGAAAATATCTAATAAGATATCCAATAAGAATTAACAATAGACAGATAACAGACCAAGATAATTGAACCACAAAAATATTATATTAATGTTATTTCAGATATTCACCAAAGAATAAACTATTAATATTCTTATTAATATAAAGATAAACAAAAGATTATTTAATTATGTATGTAAAAAGGAATTTTGTGTTTTTCAAAGATAATTAAATTTACAATTTTATTTAGAAATTTAATATAGAACATTGACTATAGAAACTGTTTATATAAAGTATATCAATATTAAAAAGTGGAATACACATATGATATATATAACGGTGAAAATTATTTATGAAAGAAAATAATGTCTAATTAAAATTCGATTAAAAAAAATAGATTGAAGATATTTTTGATAGAAAAATAGTACGTAACGTCTGAAACATCCCGTTACATATATAGTGTAAAAGACGTCTCCAAGAATCGAGCCAAGTAGTATCTCCGGGAAATTATAACGGACGCTCAATTTAAATCCTTGGGGATACACCTGGAAACCCGAGTGGTTCTTTCTATGCAAACTCGGCTGACTCTTACTTAACAAAGCGTAATTTATCGAGCCGCGGAAGTGAGATGGAGAAAAAGGGTGGAGACGAAGAAGACAGCCTCCTCTTCTCGATATTACGCGTTTTCCATCTCGTCGCTTCCGTCTGCAGCTCTGGAGAGCAATCTCGGTACGACGGACGGGCTACGTGTCTCGCAATTTTTCAAACTATTGCGTCATAACACCGGTAATCAACTATACGTACCGTGATAACACTGCGAGACGTGCGAGAATCTCATTTACGCGCTTTCCTCGTCCGTATGCTCGACTGCGCATAATTTTTCGTGCGTTCCTCTTTCGTTTTTTAATTTTAGAAATACCGACCTAGAGTAAAAAGCTCCGGGCAACTTTTAAGTCATATACGTTGCAATCATTTTCCATTTTATATTATAAGATATTTATTTTCCGTCTCAATTTAATAATATTATAATAATATCATATGAGAAGAATAATATTATAATAATATCATATTACATCTAATAATACACATATAAAATGTATATTATTGTAATGTAATATTTTAGCAAATAAATAGCAACTAACACATTAACGGAAGATTTGGAAATCTGGATGTTGCGAAGAATTTGAACATTCGACCTGAATGATCAAATTCGTTACGCCATACAGATTTCGATAACAGCAGAAAATCCAATAGCAATAATCCTCGAACGTTTACACTCATTCTCACAGAAAGTAAAAGAGTTCTCGCTCCCCACGCCAATCCTCTCCCTTACGAATACCATGGGATTTCCGCTGTAGCATCGCACTATTTTCCACGCGAATTTTTCCCACTAGCAGAATCTCCAGGATTAGGTCCTGCCAGTCAAGTGGCTCCGTAACTCCTCGTTATAAAGCCACACGCACGAAGACGACGATGAGACGAATAAACACGTGCGTGTATCCCCTCGCCTCGGTTTACGATTTACACACGAATGTATAACACCGGTTCTCATAAGCAATGCTCGGTTTTTATGTAATGAGCAGATACCCGATTCAAAAATTAAGATAACTGAGATCTATGCTCTCTTTTTCTGTTATTAAAATTATTATTATTACAAGTTATTAAAATTATATTATATTGCATATTAAGCTGTATTGAGATTTAATTATAAATTTATAATATAGATAAGTGCATTAAAATACATTAAAAAAAGATTATAAAATTATTATATTATTATACGTATAAAGGACAAAAAATGAAAAAGTAAAATTATGTATGACTTGTAAATAAATAAATAAATTATAAATATAAAAATTTCCTTTTTGTCACTCGCTACAACATTCAAGCTTGAGAACCGCTGATGCATACATTTTATCCGGGTTTCATCCAACCTGCTTGTCGAACGGACCTGCACCGGCAATAAAAACAGACTATCCCGCGTCTCGAACGGGGAGAAAGAGAGACACATGGTTTACCCTTACACAGAACCAGATCTGCGCCGAACAATGAATCCCCGGCTCGAGCTTGCGGACTCATCTTTCATCTCGACGTGGCACGCGCCGCGGTCGCATCTGGCAGGTTCGTGGGGGGTCAATTGAAATTGCGACGGAGATTATACCATGGATCGCGAGTTCGCGTTACTGCATAACTTAATTTCAATCACACGAATTCGTGTCCCTACGCTCGCGAGGGATTATAGCGCCGATGAGTTTATCAAGGGGATAATAGCTCTTTATAAATTGTAAGATAAAAGCGGGTGTATTTGTGCGAACGATATATCGCGATGCTTTTGCAGGTGCACTGCTCAAGTGCAATGTCTCGTCTACTAGATTTCTACGACCCGGAACCGTCGGTATCGATTGTGCTAGTTTTTAAAATAATAAGGAATATTCTAAGCGCAAAGAAATTGAAATATGTTTTTCAAGCTTGTTTCACAAATAGAGGATATTCTCTGGGAAAATGAATTGCTTGAATAAATAAACACACTAAGTATACTGCTATTTTCTTCGACATTATTAAATTTCTCGTTTTCTCGTTTCTTTTTCGTTATGCGGATCTGACTGTTAATTTTAAGAATAAGTAAAATAAAAGTGCATACATAGAGCAAAGTGAGATTGCCAACTGGATTGAATCACCTTACCTGTCTATCGTCTTTGCTGTTTGACGGCGGCTAAATTCGATCGGTCAGCAAAACGGCGATTTCCGCAGCGTTGATCTCTTTTTGGACGGCGAGTTTTACGTTTCTTCCGGCGTTTGTACGTGCTGATCCTCCAATTCCATACGCGCAACCCTCCTAGCCAGCCGTCCACTTCTGCGCCGCTTCGCATTCTCGTTTTCGTCCGATGCCTCGCTATCTCTCGTTCTTCCCTCTTCTAGCAGCAAGCTAAACTCGAGACGTCTGGCGTTGGCGGAGCCTGATTAACTCGAAAAATCGACTCGCTCGCTTCTTTCTCGGGAAACTTTGCCGGTCCCCTCTCTGTGTGCGCCTATCCGCCATCTCTCTTCCCTGAAATAGAAAACGAAGAAGCTGAGAAGAGACAAAGAGCGAGAAAGACGCGTACTATTGTCGACGGTAGAAAGTAGTGAGCGCCGGCGAAAGAAGTTAAAGGCAAATAATGGCGCAAAGGATGAACGGGGAAGCGGGGCAAATCGAATAAGAAAGCGTGCCGTATTTTATTTCTGTTCCTCGGGAAATCTCGCGCCTCCCTCCGCGGTCATGAAACTCCGTTCCGCGAGTGTTGAAAGAGGACCGCCTTGTTCCTGAGGGTGCCATAATACCGACAAAACGGATCGAGAGGATATAGGCATTACCGTGGAACGGAAAAGGAAGAGGACCAAAGGACCGTAAAATACTATCGCCCGGTGAGTCACCGGAGATCCGATGAGCGGTATTTCCGCTTTTAACGCGAGACTGCAACCGGCATGCCTTCGAATTGAATGTAGAGAGGACAAATATCGAGAAACATTGCCAGTTTCAAAGACTCTGAGGTTCACAATATGTTTCTTTATAGATATCGATTGAGTTTTAATCGCAGTTTATTTTACGTTAGATTAATAGCGCGTTTATTAGTGAAAAAAGTTGCGATTGCTAAGACTCGATGATAAAGAGATCGGAGTAAAATATGTTTCGCGTTCTGAAACTGAAGTCTCGCTCACGATGAAATATCAGCGAACGATAATACGCCATTATTCATTCGACGCTGATAATTTAATAGTTGATAGCTCTTTTCATCGGATTTTTAATTACGCGGAGTATTAGCAATTCTTTTTAGCTATCGATCTAACGCTAGAGTCCTTCGTCTCAGCTCATTATTTAATGAGACCGGCGCGGCGTGCGGAATCGCGTGGTTACGCAAGAGATCTTTGTTTATCGAAGGGAGCGAACTGGAGGGTTGATTTAATTCATTTACCGGCATAGATGCATGTGGGGCGCAGGGGCCTCTTTTCTCGTGTGCCAGGGGCGACGGGTTTCTGGCAAACATCTGCGAACTCTTGCGTGTTACCGGTACGGCTCCCTTGGGAAGGAAACCCGATAATATTCTCGCGGCACGAGCCGAATCCTCGACATCGTGAGAAAATCCGAGACCTCGGTCGTGAATTCCGAGATCAATCCTCGTTCCGTTCTGCCACCCGTCGTCAATTAGAGCATCCTCGTAATCTTTTAGTGCTGCCTGTAGGAAAAAAAACTGTCTTATTAATTTCAATTACAAAAATCCAAGAAAATGAAAGTTGCATGATTAATTCAAACAACTAACAAGATTGATTGACAAGAATCATCTTGCACTTCGCTCGTTCTATTAAACAATATTGGATTTACTGTATTATTCATCACAACTCGGACAGCTTTTGCGACAACAGTATTCGAATATCTGGGTTATTGCAGATCTTATTTGCAATTTAATTCATATCTTATTTGCAGTTTAATTCATACTTGATCGATTATTCTACTCGCAATGGATCTTAGCGTATGCGCTTGACTCTTCAACGATCTTGGACATTATAGTATACGACGCGAAGTGCAAGGTCGATGCAAAGTCGACAGTGACGCGATGCTTTCGCGACACGCGTAAGTATATGAATACATTCGCGGATAACATATGCTAGTGATGAGAAGACGCGAGCGAATAACATATTACGTGGATCCGGCACGAGGTGTCATGTAACCCAGAGCCGGTATAAAGCGCGAGCGCCTGTTGGGACGGGATTTACTTAACGAGTGAGCGTTAACCTGTCGGAATAATCCACGTGGCAGGGGTAATAATGGACTCAAGTGCAAATGCGCCTCGGGGGTGTCCGGAGCCGCCCCGTGGCTGTAAATAGTGCACGCTTTGCCAGCAACCGTCTCTGTCCGTCCGGCGGACAGTTGTTTCAGCTCGGCTGCTGCTCGGGTCTCGACATTAGCCCCCCCCCTTAACGAATGGCCACGTTCGCGTTTGCGCTATGCGAGTAGACCCCGAGATCTCGTTCATCTATGACGATATAGGAGACGAGACTTAGGCAAGAAGTATTTTACCTATAAGCCGCGACCTCGACCGGTCAAAGCTCGTAGCCCGCCGAGTCTGGGTAGCTGATGGTGTCGCAACATTTCAGCTTAGGTTACCATAGCGATAATAGGATTAAAGACACGCAGCTACATAGTAGTCGTATTATGTATCCCAAGTATATAAGATACTCGAAAATGCATCCGCTGATGTACGTTGCAACGGACGGACGTTGAAGGCGAAGTGGAAACTGACGGAAAACCACGATGGTTATCGAGGTCAAATCATAATCAGCTGGAATTAATCAAATTAAATATTCTACGTTTAAACTACCGTAACGCGTTTCAAGAACGCTTATACAGGTATATTTTCAAATACATTACCCGGGACGTAAATTGGCAAGAGTTGGAATCCGTGAGTTCTGTATTTAAGCTTACAACAAACTGCGGCAGACGACAAAATGGCGAGTGGCTTCTCTTGTTTTAATGACGATTGTTCAAGTAAGATTGCACGACGGACGTGCGAGATATTAAGATAATTACAGCGAAATCGTAGAGGCGAGACGGGCACGAAGCGTAACGGAACAAACGTGACGTTCGCGCGCCTCGACGAAATAAGAGAATATTTCACCGCGCAAATTTCCCGGGGCTTTCCCTCGGAGATGGGCACGCACGCGCGTCCGTGAGCGCACCTACGCTCATGCTTTCGCGAATACGAATAAACTTCAAAGAGTGGCGGGACCGCGACGGCGGAGAAATGTCGTTACGAGCGACGGCCGTTTCAACGACGCCGCTTAATTGAATTTCTCTCGGTCGCGTGATCGCCGCCATCCCTGTAAAAATGCAACTACCCTCGCCAACGAGCCACCCACCTGTTTCTCTTCTTGGAACTTCTTTCTCTCTCTCTCTCTCTCTTTCTGTCGGAAGAAAAGTGTAACGCCGTGGAACATCTAGCCAATTTTTTTATATTTGAATTTTATTGGATCTCTTTAACTTTTATTCTGGAGAAATTGTCAAAGAGAGAGAAAGAGACGTACTTGTATGCTTAGCTATGCATATTATATAAGCAACATGACTCGAGTACATCAATGACAGAGCGATGGAACAAGATAATCAGAAAAATGAGTGAGGTTTCTAATCCCGAGGTAAGAACGAGAGAATTCATAAAGATGAATTTGCACGGTTCACTTTTCGTGATCGTTCTGTATCGATAAATAGCCGAGTTGAATAAAGTGAATTTTATATAAGAACTAAAACAAACCTCGGGCAGAAAGGAATAATGAATCAATTATTCCAACTATTGGAAAAATTAATAAAAGATATTTTAATGTAATATTAGATTAGAAAAAGGATAAAGCATTATATAACTTTTATACAAATAATATTAAAATATTCATAAAAAAATAGAGGAAAAAGAGAGAGAGAGAAGGAAAGAAAAAATAAAGGAAGAAAAAGAGAGAGAAAAGCAATGATTCTTCAGCGCGGATAATTATCTTTGCAAAAATATTATTCTCTTTCTTCTTTCTTCGTTTTTTCCTTTCCTACTGTGAGTTTATCTGAAATGTTCATCAAAATGGAGTCGCGCAAATTTCATCTTATGCTGAGAGAAGTAGACGCGCCCGCAATGACTGGCGGTGGAGGAAAATCAGACTAATTACTTTGAACGTGCGGCTTTCAGCAAAATGGGCTTGCGATTATTTTCACGACTGGTTATAATCACGGGGACGTCTCTCTTGTTCCATCGCGAGAAATTTATCAACGAACTACTCGTGCTGACGCGCAAGAAGCGACGCCGGGACAAGATTTTGCGCGCTATCTCCTAGTCGCGGCAGCTCACGCAGCATTACGGGAACTCGTGCTCTCGGCAAACCGCGGAAACCGCCGCCGAATAATGAATAGTCTTGATACACGCGATTAATTATCTCCCCCGTGTATAACACAGTCGGCCGCCGGGTGTGCTTCGCATACGTGCAGCCGTATATGCAGATATTCTTTATTCTCTCTACGGTCGAGCGAGGCTCCAAGCGTAATACGTCGGGAGGCGATTACGTTGTTCTTTCTATCGTGATACCGCAAGTTTTGCTGAAAGAGATATATTAGACGCCATGCTATTTTCGAGCATACACGTGCACGCCGATGAGAAACAGGTGCATTTTACAGCGAAAACGCAAAAAAAAAGCGGGGAATTCGCGATAGATTGTTCCAGCGCGGCGACTCGGCTTGAGCCCTCATGCGAGTGAGGGATGAAAACGCCGTGATACTTTTTATTTTTATACCCGCCGCGTACGTGCTTGGTCGTCTCTCGCGACCACTTTCATAAATTTCAATTAACGCTATTTGGTCGCCCAACACGGGAGCACCTTGTTACCCGGTCTCGCCGTCTGCATTTTAGCACCAATTTACAGTTTATATAGCTTACGAGCAAAGCTGTAGTACATCCAACGTTATCTTCGTAACTTAGAATGCCCGATGTTTCTAAATTATTTCACGTCAGCTCCCCTCTACAATGTTGCTAACAAAGATATTAATGTCGAGAAGTATGACCGTGTAATGACGTGTAATCAGTATTTCATAAACTGACATTTCTGTACCAAAAAAATATTTGATGATCATTAGAAATTTTTGGAAAGAATAAATATAGGATAATGAATAGTCGTAAGTTCCGAAAATTATGGTTACTCATCAAATAACCAGAGGCTGTGAATAGCTTCCGCGGAACTCTCTTCACTGAGAATACCCTCTCCATTTGGCCAAGACGCACGATTCAAAATTAGGACGTATGCATACGACGGTGCTTTATCTAAGGCGGTCTCGTTACGATGGATATACCTTGGATAAAGGAATTTCCGTACTCTATGTGCGGACGAATTTTCAAAACGGAGGAGCGAAGCGATTCAACAAGTGGAGCCCCTTGCAATCCTTTACAATCCGCGACATCTTCCTCGTCGCTAAGCAATATCTCGACCGAGCAGCTGGAGACTATTCTTCTCCCGAAAAGCGGATTGGTGGAGTCTCTTATCATGCGACTCGGCGCGTGCACGTATTTCATACCAACATCTATTTCAACTCAGTCAGTTATAGTCACTTATATATCTTACTTCTAAATGCGAACTATATGCCTCTACCTGCCATTTATATTACGGTTGCGCTTTTGTTATACTCGTATAACGTATTAACATATATTCTCGTTAATAGTAGTTCGGATTTTTTAAAAATGGCGATCTGACTGAAAAATGATGGGACTTTTTATCGAGATTTTTACTTTGACAACTTGTCAGACAAATTGCCTAGCTGGAAAGATTAATGGTGCAGTCAGATTTTACAGAGGCACGAAACAGTAAAGCAATGTAAAACTTTTCTAATGAGTGCATGCGCACATCTCTTATTTTTAAATCTTTTGTATACATAATTTATTATTTCGGTAATAAAAATACAAGCTTAAGTGTCACGTTAGTGATAAAAAAAAGGTAAAATTATCTTTTTTATCCGATTTCTAAAGACATGAAAATAAAAACTATAACTTGGTTCAGTTAACGAAAATTAATATGAAAATTAATGAAAATTAATGACAGTCGTACATATACTATTTTTATTTATTATATTTTAGAACAGAATGTGAAATAAAGGTATTATTTCAGACGTCATTAAAAATCAAAAGGAAATGATAATGATAATGAATTGATAACAAGTGAATCTCAGTCAACCGGAAAGCGAGAATTAATGATCCATACTTCTATTTCCTGTATGTCATATTGAATTATCAGATGCGAAAATAAACTTTGTTCTTGTAGCTTAAAATAAATTAAATCTTTCGCGTGTTATCATGCAATTTTGATTTGTAAAATAATAATACATAGCTGTAAATCTTGATCACCTGCCATAAAGTCCATTCTTATCATCGCTGAAAATAGGACGCACGCAGACTAAATTACACATTTACTAATGCATTTACTAATGGATAATAAAAGAGCGGAGTTTTAATACATTTTCCCAAATGTATATACTGTTAAAGCGGTGATTTATAGAAGATTCAATTTTTTTCGACATGTAATGCAAGAAAAGGATGTATGAATATAAAATGACTTCTCGCAACCAGTGTAATAGTTCAATACGATTGCAGTGACAAAACGGAAGGGTTAATGCCCATCAGCGCGGTGAAGAAATCCGTTACTGCAAACGATTCGAGAGGTACGTTTGAGAGGAGTCTTGATCCCGCAGACGGAACAGGTTACAACATTCGAAAGCGCAATAAAATTGCAGCGAAGGGTTTCCGAGAAAACCGGGCGCGCTATCGTGATACTTGGTCCCGGTCGCACACGCGCGCATATACGCGCTCGCACACACATCCCGCAGCTCGATTGGGCTTCGAGGATCTCGCGATTCGGGAGAACGACGCGACGGAGCGAAAACCCGAATGCACCGGTGCAGTGGTGGAACTTCCTGGTAAATTGTCCTAGTCTCGGGAAGCGTGGCCGCTCAAGTCGGTTTTACTGGCAGGGTTAAATCGAGAAACGATCGGTGCCCTCGCCGACCTCTTTCAATTACTTTTCCTAATGAATTTAATTTAGGAAGCCGTCATTCTTCTCCTCTTTCCGGGCCGTCAATAATCCCCGACCGGTTTCGTCGACGAGGCGGAAACGGATCGACCGCGTTTTCCCGACGCCCGTCGTAAATAGAATTCGTGCCATAGTGAGTATACAAGTTTAGATCGCCTCTCTACCGACTGTTTGATTGTGATCCCCGGCGCGCGTCTATAACGGCTGCTCGAATCATCTCAATTCAGCTTGAACTTTCGCAGAATCTCGTGCTTATCATAATTGCAGGACTATTCTCCGAGAAGACTTCTGACTCGATTGACTTGAATCAATCACTGAAGCTGAAACGGACATTCGATGCTGACAAATTTTCAAGTATCAATATCTCGAGCGTTTTCAACATAGAATTTAAAGTGGAATTTCTAAAGGTATAAATCACATATTATTTTAGAATACGATTATTGATCACATATCATTAGTTAATTATATCTTCTTTCTAATAATACAACACTATAAACCAGAAAAGACCCGATAGGGTCTTTTGAGTTATTTTTTAACCGGGAGCAGCGGTAGCCTGAGGTCTCTCGGCATTCTTTCAATCTATTATCGATCAGAACCGAATGTGGTGTTTACCTCTCACTATAGAATATAGTCTTGAATATATCTTGTGGCGGGACGAAGTAGATGCGTACGATTTACAGGCAAGACGGTGGCTATTTGTATTATCCCGCGGTGTGGAATCCGCGCAATGTACTATAGATCATCGGCCACGATCTCCGGATATACTTCGGCCGTTGCGCATTGCACTCGACAAAATGGGATAAGAGCAGTCCATTTGTAAAGGCCGAGCTGAACGTCGGCAGGTGGATAAGAGCAATTTGAGGCTGTCTTTCGTGCCCCTCTGTCATTCTCCTTTCAGGTCGACGAAGAGAAACGTGCTCCGCCGTGAACTTCGGTCGCCAGGAAGTGAAAAGCACGGACCTTTCCTCCCTTTCTCTTTCTCTCTCTCTTTCTTTCCTTCTTAGTGGCCACTTATGCGGCCAATTTTGTCCACGCTTCCACGTACGGTTTCCACGAGCGAACTTCCTCGAAGCGATCCAATCGTGTCTCCAGCGATATGTACGCTCGTAGTTAAGCTACAACTTTGCCGCACTTTTTTGTTACGAAATCGCTATTTCGCACGCGATATTAGATGCGATAAATAAAATGGAAAGTTGAAAAAAACGTGACTTAACTAGAGCGATTTCACTTGGCTTTTATGTATTTGATTTTGCTGACAGGCTGTTAGTTTTTTCCGAGTTTCGTGCTTATAATACGATGCATAGCAGAGATGACGTTTAAATGTGTGCGTGTTATTCGTGAGTGATATCAAGCGATTGAGCGAATTACTGCTGCCTACATGTCAAGAAGTCATGTATATCTGACTTACGTTACGATCTCAAAACTGTTATTACTTTAAAAAACAAAACGACAGGCTTTTAAATATCTTCAAGTTTTAAAGGGCGCATCGAGATCAAACATTTAAATATAATCTTGACTAAGAGCCCACTGTCGAGTGATCATAGATGAAGAAATATAAACTCGAAGTGCTCGGGCGTACACTTTTAAATCTGCGAGCATGTTTCGTTGAGCAGCGGAACGACCGAGAACAGGCAACTGCCATAAATTCGGTTGCGGGCGTTGTGAACATCCCCCTTCGTTTCTATACCGGCAAACATACCGTTCCGAACGTAGCATGTAGGAGTATTCGGTCGTAAATGATCGTGATTCACGCGGAAAGGTAGCTCATGAGTATAGAGTGCCATTATCACGACGTATCGTCACTGAAGCGTGGGGAAATCGAACTCGAAAACCGGAAACAATGGCACGATACGTCGACAAGGGTAAGGCAGAAGAACGGATGCAAACAGTAAGTGCAAAAGTATCGGAGAAGATGTCAAAAGAGTAGGGGAAAAACTAGAAAAACAATGAGAAATCGTCAAGAAATAAAATGAAATTCACATGGGTGGTAAGTAAGGCATTGCGTTCAAAAAAATTGCAGAATATAAAATCGCGAATAAAACTATTAAAAAAGAGAAGATCTTGATTGTACGAAATTTACGATAAATTAAATGGGGATGAATCTTACAAGTTAAATGCCTTTACGATTGTTGAAAGAGACACGAAATACAATCGTAGGATTACTGACTAATTTAAACTTAATTTCAATGAGAGATCAGTCAGTCGACTTAGCGATTTAGATTTGTAAAAAATTTTCTTATTGAAATTCGATAATTGAAATTCAACATGTTAATAAATTTCAAATTGTCAAGCATTTTCAATTTTCTTTGAAGACGCTGCTGTGCACTGTAATGAAAGCATGGATATTTGCCGGGTACTTTCGACGCTTTCCTCTTTGCATATGAAAAAAGCCCCTGTCTTTGTCAACAGCATTGCGTTTCTCTCGCATTTCAAAGTAGTTAATTCGAAATCACTATTGCATGAAGGTTTCTTGAATCAAAAACGTAATATTTTGCAGATTGAATTTTTCGTTAAGTAAATTCAAACAGCTCATCTTATTTTAATTCGTTCCGCCTTCGAAATGAAATAACTGAAGAATTTACAATTTTTGTCATCCATTGCGCGTGAATAGCATAAAATAGCAACGAACCGTTTGCCATTTAGTAATATACTTGTATTTTTTATTCTAATTCATTTTGCTTCATTTTTCTGTCTTGATTATACAAGTTTCTAATGCATGTGGTTCTCCTTACAATAATTTTTTATTACACCACTCGATATATTCCTGTTACTCTTAACAAATTTTGGCGAAAGTATATATCGCAAAACTTCCGAATAAAGAAAGCGTTCCGTATGCGAGGAGTTCCTTGTACGAGCGCGTTTGTCATAAAGTCTCCTATTCATGGTAACTTTCGAGAGTCACTTTCGAAGCTGGACTCGTCCAGACCTTTGCAGAGCTGAAACGTCTGCAGCAATCGTAAACAGATTTCTTGTCGCTACATTTATTATACACGAGAGATGTTTGCCGACTGGTCCCGATCAAGATATATCCAGCGCTTTTCCGAAATATTGCAATGGGGAAGTTCCTCTAGCGATTTCGTATAGAGACGTTTATTGCGCATCAAAACAGCTTGAGAAGAGCAGAATCTCTGGGGCAGTATCATATTAAAAACGGAAGAGAGGCAAGAGCACTTTTTTAAGTTATTATCTTTTCACGACACTTAAACTGCATGCGTCCTAGGTGAAATATCGAACTAACACGGCAATCGAGGGTGGAACAAAGGGTAAGCGAGAGTCAGCTTCGAGTTTTCGGCGTTACCCCACTGCCATCCGGTGTAAACATTTGCCGATCGTACGCAAAGCCGGTGCCGATGGCTGTAGGTTGAGCAAACTTCGCAAACTCTGAATATATCTATATTGTGTATATATATATATATGTATATATATATATATATATATATATATATATATATATATATATGTGTGTGTGTGTGTGTGTGTGTGTGTGTATGTGTGTATGTATGTACGTATACGATCGCGCGTCGGTGGATTATCGAGAATTCGTCGTTCGGTGCATACGTAAGCGCCGTGATTTGGTAGCGTGTCCATTGTTATACCGCGAAATCGACCTTCTATCCACAGGGAGCGATGAGGGTCGACGAAATGAAATAAACCTACTGACTAAACAAAGGGACTACGTACGTGCGTGCGCGTGTCTCAGTGGCGTAGAGTCGAAAAATAGTCTTGAAGGGTGCAAATAGACGCCTTATTTTTTTACGTAACAGATAAAACTGATTTCTTAATATTACTGCTATATCATTTTAACGTTTTGTTTAAATATCAATAAAATATACTATATGTATATATTATCTAGTATACATATAATTATAATTACTATATTTCTTCACTTCCTATTTAAATACATATATGTTAATAATAGAATTATATATAAGTTACGCATCCTTGCATCTGTTTTTAATTATGTATGTCCTCGCGCAAATGCAAAGACTTTGATGCAAGCTTGTGCATAATCCATAAAAAATAAGCGTGGCAGAAAGTTAACGTAGCGTTCTCTCATACGACGATACTTTCAGTGTATTACCGATTGAAGAAAAGTTTTAATAGGTGAGCACTTTCAAACACGACGGAGCCGTGCATTCTTAATAACGACGAAAAAAATAAATCCCTGGTTATTATTGCAACTTTAATACTTTATCGATGCGGAATACAGCTGTTGTATAAATAACGACATTGCTCGTAATAATCAAAATCTAAAATCGTTATAAGCCTTCGAATATGCCAGATAACTATTAACTGATTAATGTCCAAGCTTTTAGCAGACTAACGGAATATAAAGTTTCATATATTATTTATATTACTCATCAGCGCTTGATAGATCTATTACAATATAGTCTATTTAATCACTTATCAGTCAAAATGACTTATCGTCATTTTTGACAAGATATATTCTATTCTAAATTTTTCAATATTATCTAGAAATTCTATTATGAGAATTTCAGTTGAAAAATATTATCAATTAAAAGTAAAAAGCAGAATATAATATTTAACATCAAAGTAAACTTTGCATTGTGAAAAAAATCACCTCTTCATTTACAGAGATATATATAGGTATATATCAAATAATGCTTGTTGACAAAATCAATACTCTAGAATATATTTAACACATAGGCTAATTAAATAATAACCCATTCTGCATCTGTGTTTTTGTTCATTTTCTATTTCTCAGTTCTCGAAATTCCCGAAATGGTTAACCAAGACTTAAAAGCGCATAGATTTCTGAATGACATGTTAAATTTTCTCTTGCATATTTTCTCGAATTTCACGTCTATTTTGGCATTGCTCGTCGAATATGTTGACCGAGGGTCGATAATTTATGCGAAAACCAACGATGGGTAGCCGCTTTATTTTGAACCCGATGCTCCGTATAAAAAATAGTTAAATAAAACACGGAAGCTCTTTCTCATATTGATGCTGTTCATTCTATCTTCCATCATATCCGACAACAGGGGTCGAAAGTTTAAATTAAGTGGAAAGATATTTTTACTACATAGATTCATGTCTGACAACGAGTTAGATCAAATGGAAAAGCAATTCTTTATTCTTTTCAGTTTCATCACACGTAAAATTGTAACAAAATAAAACATGAAATGTTTCCATTATATCTTTTTACATTATATTTTGTTTGCACAAGTAAATTGCAAGTTATATCATAATGAAATGCTTGAGAAAATAGTACAAATAGAAAAAAATGTATTTTAGAATCTTTCAATTTGCCAATTCTTTTTGTGAAGGAATTTACTTGACGATTTATACGACATGGCGCATTTACAGACTCGCCGGAAAATTTTAGCTTGTTTAATTTTTATCTCGTCAACATATGTTTTTTTATCATGTTTATGAAAAGGACATGTCACGCTTGAAAATATATTACATAATTACATATCCATGGCATTTGTTATTTTGCTAAACTTAGCTAAAATGAAAATTTGTCAGACTGTACAAAGATATGTGATTAATTTTGTGCCATTCTAATTTTACGAAATATTGTATAATATATCAAATGAAAAAAAATCCGATTTACGATAAAGATTTATAAATCTTGTGAAACCAGTTATCACCTCGTTGCCTTATTTTTCACTATGCAAAATAAATTGTAACAATCGTAACAACGAACGTAATAAAAAATAAATGTTGTATTATTTCTATTTCTATTTTTGTACAAACATTTTGCATTTTAGATTTTATGTTATAATCAGAAACATATAAAAAGATTTTCTTGCTTATATACAAAAATTAAAGAACAGATTCCCGAAAATTAAAGAACAAATTCCCGATTTCTCGTAAAGATATACTCGTGAAACGATGCTTTTTTTTCGCTTGTATCACTATTGATAAAATATATTTCGGACTATGTAGAAAAACTCATGAACCTTAATGCGAGACGTGGAGCTGGCCTTAGCTGATCTAGTCAGATCGATGTTGGATATACATATAGGGTAAATACGAATAGAATACCGATAATATCGCGAATGCAGCGATGGCCAATGTAAACGAGGCTAGCATCGAAAGTCACATTTATGCGGGTCGGTTCGCGTATACACGGCACACAATGTTGCCGCGGGATTTATGCGGAATATTTTTACCTACTGCGAAGCGCTGGCGAGATATCTCGATGCGTACAAAGGGTGGATCCGAGTGCACCACGACTTCCGTAAGTGTTACGATGCGCCGCCGCGCCGCGATGCGGTGTGCTTCGGGGTGATTCGTTTCGTGCCGGGGAAAGAAAAGGAAAAATCCTTCCAAGAACAACGCGGATATACGGAGACACCGATTTCTCCGGGAAGTAGAGCGAAGTGACTGCGGAATTTCTACGGAATTCCCCACGCTGCTGCCGTCGAATAACGAATTGCATTCGGGATAACGTCGACACGATTTTTCCTACGATTGGAAATTACGAATCCCGTACTGTCACTAAAAGCCTGCTGCAGGAGTTTGTAGCTTTACCCAGGTCAATAATCACTAAGGCGAGAAATTTCGCGAGGATTGGAAGGAGCTTTTCCAGGCGGGTAGCTTTAAGCGATGTCGAAATGGTGGAATTGTTTACGCGTACATCGTAGGTTAATTTAAACAAAACCTCCCGCCCACTTCGCGATTCGCGTTGTCAGGAGAAGTGACCCGGCTAAATGCATTTTAGGCTACCCGAGTAGAAAGGCTCACGGCGAAACCTCACCAACCTCCGCGCTTTAGTGATCACCAGTCAAGCGTGAGCCGATGCCAAGCCTTTGATGGGAGAGTGTTTCATTAAATTTATTATTAAAACTAAAAGAATTCGAGAAATCTGAGCGCCGAGATCATGCGACTTAAGATGCAAAGTTACAGAACAATAAAAGAACAGAAGGTAAAAAAATCGATGATGATTTCTAGTAGCACTCTTTTTCCCCCCCAAAGATAGCGACGCATAGCGAAGCGCACGGCGTTACGCGCCACATTACATCCATTTATCCATCAACGCGGCGACAGTATCCCCGTCTTCCGGTCGTGTTGGTTGATCCCCTTACCCTCTGTGTAAACGACAACACCACTAACGGCGGCGTCTTTGTCCGAGGCGCAGCGACGTAGAAATTGCTTCCACAATATTAATACGTCCGATAATCTCGCAAGGCTATGTTTTCCGTGCAGATACGCGGCTCGCGGTAATCCCGCGTATAGTTTCCGGCTATAACGGCAAGCTTTCATTAAGCGCGCGCTGCCACGGTCCCCCTTTGTCCCACTGTGTCGTTCGTTTAGGTTGCGCGCCCGCGCCCGTGTCGACGGTACGCCGCGCCGGTCCACGGTATGTCGAGGCGCACGTTATTACCGCCTGTCCGAGACATTTTAACGTTTGATACCGTTCTCCGTTACGTTTTAACGCGCTCGACATAGCCACGCGGCCGCGGCTGCGGACGCAGCTTGACACTCAGGAAGACCCACAGGCATATTATACAGGATACCATGGAAACCGTACCTTAACCGAGATGAGATTTACTTCTCGTTGAGAAATTAGTCGAGATTGTGAAATGGATATTCTTTTCCACTACGCTGTTTTTGCGAAAACAAGATATTTGTTTTAATTGGACGTGTATTCTCGTTGTGCATAAATTTGCGCAAAATGAGACGCAATTTTAAAACTTATCCGTCATGAGAATAGCTAATACATTGCGTATGCAAATGTTAATGTTATTTACATGGAGATACTAGATATTGTCGGAAGTTGTATCTTCTGTTCTCTTCTAATGAATTGTCAAGCTATCATGTGAAACTTTTTTAGCGCGCTAGCTAGTATTTTTATGTTTTCTATTTTCTCCCGTAGAGTAAAAATGTTTTCGATCTTTGAATAAAATAAAATAAAAAGCATTTATTTACAAAATATTTTATAAAAATATAACGTATTTTATGCATATTATAATTTATATATCACATATTTATTTATCACGGTTCGATAAATTTGCTATAAAGCTTACGCAAGCCAAATTTAACATCCTATCAAATTTAATTTTAGTTAAAATTGAATAAATTTACTGATGTTCCAAAGGTAAGCATATCAAATTTAGATTGTCGATGGAAACTATCGATATGTAAAATGGATCGTGATTATACGGATGAATAGTCATTGGCTCTCAAACTGGCGAATTGTCCGTAAGATGCTGACAAAGTATCGGGCATTTGTATACAAGAAAAACGCGCGCGGCGACGGAATAGAGTTTAATATTACGATGATCTTGTTGGCCGAGAATAAAAAACGCTGCCCAACGCACAAAGATCGAACGTGGGACGGTCGGGGCCGTTTCGTTGCCCACGGCGCTCCATTTACTATTCCCATAGGGTACCGAGGAAACGCTTATACGGGCTGCCATTGTATTAGGGTGCCGTTGCCTCAGGGTCTTCTATCTATCATCGAGCATCATGCTGGGATCGCAACCCTCGAGTTTGCGCACTTACCGCGTCGCGAGATACCGTATTGCACCCCATTGCGATTGCGTCGAGCTATATTCTCTCGCAGTAACGAAGTAGCGTCCATAACACATTTATTATATGACGTGCGCGTTATACAATTGCATAATACTAAAATAGATCGCACTTGGACGTAGGGGAAAATTTAACTCTCAAGTTAAAATGCTCTCAAAATGATAACGAGATTTTGACGTCGTACAAAAAAATGATTAAAATTATATTTAAAATAATTTTCTTTCCTTTCTCTCTCTCTCTCTCTCTCTCTCTCTCTCTTTCAGAAAATATAAAATAATATTGTTATAATCGAAACATATAGCTATTTTTGTTCTGGTTATTTTTACATAACGGAGACGCAGCCGACGGCGAATTTCCCGTTAGCGAGGATTAAGAGAATCTTTCTGCCTTCTGAGAGACATCGCTGGAAAATCTGCATTGGAAGTTGGAGAGGATTAGAGCAAAGTAGAAACTACCGGGTGGTCGTAATTTGTTCGTAAAGTGCCGCACAGACCGGTGTTAACCGTAATGCACAGCGTTATACATAGTCGGGTTAGTAACTGTAATAAGTGAGAAAGGGGTAGCGAAAAACGCAGTCGTTTGCGAACTAAAGTATGGCGTGGGATATTAAAAGAAAGAAGTTGAATCGAACGAAATCTCGATATATGTGGTGGAACGGATAGGAAAACGTTCCTGCATTTTATTCGCGTGCGCATCCGAGGTAAAAAGATAACTTTTAACAATCGGTTCGGAGTTACGTAAATTCGAACCTCTTATTTTAAAATCGTGTAATCTAATTTCTAAAGCATGAAATTTAAATAGAGCGTATAATCATTTAAATTATCATCAGATAAAATTAAGGCAATGATTTAAATCAAATGCAAGAATAACTCCATGCTAAAAATATTATTTTAATAACTTCTTAAAATTTCACGTTTTATAAAATTTAAAATTTTTATAATATTTCCAAAATTCAACGTAAATTGATTTTAAAATAGAAAATGTGTAATAAAAATGTTTTAAAAATAGATTGTTTACACTGATATCTTTTAATAAAGATTTTATAGTGAATAATTAAATTATGAGATTCTTTCATGATACTTTGATCGATTCGTATCGCCTAAAGGCTCTTTGCATTATAAGAGAAACGTGAATAAAGATTCGTTGATATCATGAGAAGGGCTGTTCATCCGATCTCGTTCTAAGTTCATCACCCTCGGCCCTCCTTACATTTTATCTGCGTCTGTATGCGTTTCGGATTAGCGACACACGAAACTGTAGGGCGGTGTTATCCCCCTGCAGATTCCGCCGATGATTACTGTTATTCACGGACAGACAGTGGTTGAAATAAATGCGACCTGTACCCTCGATTCTCGCGCGTCCATTGTGATGATTAAAGTAAGCTACGTAAGTGGCAATTTATGTCAATTTTAACTAGAGTAAGAGGAATTCTAGAAAATGTCTCTTGTCTCAATTAAGACAAGATGAAATGGTATATTTTATGCATTTCTACATTTACAATTAACATTTGTATCTTATCATTTACTTGGTTCGTTTAATTTACTGCTTGGAAAGCATGTAAACATACTTAAAAGAATGAACGCAAGAAACAAATCTCCTCGACGAAAATGCGCATATGTATGGCAATTGGGAAATCGAGCGATTAAATAAATAGCATAGAAGAAATTGGACGATCCCATAATTTCTTTATCCGCACGAACAGGCACTGAGGAAGAGGAGCAAGCGAGAGGGACGAAAGGAAGAGAAGGAGGAAGAGGAAAGAGCTGTGGCGCCGTGTCGGAATGCTCTACGTCGAGGTCATTATCCCGATACGTTCCCAATCTCCCCATGAACATCGGAATCTCGATCGGATCGTAGGCCTAACTTGCGCGTAATCCTTTCTAATCCTAAGGGAGCCCCGTGGGGATCCGTGCAAATCGGCAATCTATTCCTAATGTCTCCACTAATCCCTGGTCCCGCGAACGGTGTAGCCTATCCGCGTCTAATGGTCGTATTTACTCACCAACCGAGCCTCTTAGAAGATCTCGCAGAGCTGTCGGGACAGATACGAGTGAATCTTTTCCGATGGTCCACGCTATTGGTCAGACGTTCTTCGTTGTATTGATCCTCGAACTGCAGAAGTCGTCGATCCTCCCCAATCAAGAATGGCAGCAGGCGGTTCCACAGCGCATTCCTTAGGACGTTGTTCAGGTCATCTGCGACAGATTTATGGAGAATCCAATTATTTCTACGCCAAATTAGTGTCGTCTGTGATGGAAGATTTCGTTATTGGACTGTTCCGTCATCTGAATCAGCGTTCTGTGTACGTTAAGTGCTGCTAATGTCGCGCGCGTAGTATTCTGCCCTGATGGATGAGAATATTCCTCTACTCACGGGGTGCCGCGCCGTTGCGTGAAAATCACGCAGCCGTGTCCAAACTGTTATATATATATATATATATATATATATATAGACATCGAATATTTCCTACTTTCTATCTATATCATAGATATCACAAAGATCAAACTATATATATGGCAAGAAGATTATTTATTTCTATATCCAGCGTATAAAAAATATGTATATATGTACGCGTACATGTGTTCTGTATGATTGAAAATACTAAAATTAAGAAATTTAATTAAAAAAAAACAGAGAGAGAAAGAGAGAAAAAGAAATAGAATAATAAAATGTTAGTTTACATCGTTTATGTATTTGTAAAAGTTATCTAGATTTTTTAAAATTAAATTAAATTTAATATAATAAGCAATTATAAAATCTAGTATTTATTTGCAGTTTTTTGTTGGAAACGAATTTCGCATTTTTAAATTATCAGTGGTGAACGTGCACTTCCCGCGCGAAATTTCTTTTTATTATACAATAAAACATTAATATATAGGTACTTATGTAAAGCTACTGTGCCAAATTATCAAAACGTAACCAGTAAGACATGAAAATTATTTGCTAATTTTTTGCTATTTTTTGCTTCTAAAACTAATTTTTAAAAAGTTTCGAGAGACTCAATAGTCCAATATTAAGTAACTTTTTAAAAAGTGAAGCAAAAAAATTAGTTTTAGAAGTAAAAAATAGCAAAAAATTATTATGTCTTATTGGTTACTTTTCTAATATAGAGTGAGCCAAAAGAGAAAACCAATTAGCATCGTGGAAAAGAGGCAATAATACTTCGAGACTTTCGAGTATCGATTTAACACGTCTTTTTTAAGAGTGGAATCAATCTTTGCAAATTATACAATGAAACTGTAATACACAAGTAATAGTACATATATTAAAGTTATCGAGAAAGAGAGAAAGGTAAGAGAAAATTCGTGCTGGTTTTGCACTGAATCTGATCTTTGTTACGTTATATTGCGATGTTATATCTATGATCGTTGTGCCGGGAGCATTCCGAGCCGAGCTCAGGAAAGTTGCCGCCATCTCCGCTAATTGTAAGGTACTCTAATAATAGTAATAAATATATGGCAGTTCATGGCAGGGCGCGGTGGTTTTATGAAAATATGGTGGACTCGGGACAATACCATACCGTAGAAACAATTATCGGACTTCGCGGCGGCGGCGGCGGCGGCGTCTGCTGCTGTTTGCATCGCGACAACGAATTTCCGTTGGGAAGGAATTATACCGTTGCGTGCGATGTCTTTTGCGAACCGTGGTTGCTTCGATCCTTAACTCTCTGATGCACATTTCAATTTTCCATCTATTTAAAAGTTATATAATTTATCACAATAACAAAATATTTACATTGCTTACGTAACGGAATATGGTATAAGCATAGAGTAGAAAATATAAATTCTAGTACACGAAAGATCTCCTCAAGTTAAAATTCTGTTGAAGTATAATTTATTTAAGATTAAATGAAGAAGCTTTGCTTTCTAGAGGTTTCTGCTAAAATCGGCAATTCTACAGACTGTCCTATTTGCTGAAGTTAATTTCATATACTCGCCTCATATTTCGTTTCACCTGAATAAATCTCCCCATTGTGTTTGGAATTAAAGATAAATAGTTAATCGCGATGAAGTTGAGAAATTTTTAGCACATGTGGTTAAACTCTACTATTTTGCATGTATTTTGAAATGATATAACAATAGCTTTATATTAAATTTCAGAAAAGAAATATTAATGTACGTATTTATCAATCATTATAAATTGTAAGGTTTTATTATTTGATACTTAAGCAGTTAAAAATTTGAGAAAATATGTATTCAGGAAGATCAAAAAACTTTATACGATTCGTGGCTTGATGTAAAAAAGACTTTAAAAAACTGCGCTCATTGAAGCTAAAGATCGAAACAACATAATTTTATGACGCCTTACTTTACGCTATAAAAATCTCACAACTGTCCGTCAATTAAAAAAGTATATTCCTCGTGAATAATACCGAATAATCACTGACGACAATCTTCAGCGAGGATTCTTCTTTTTTGCGGTTTATGTTATTAACCCTCGTTAACTGATGCTTTACGAGTTAGATGAATAGTTAGATGAATCGTAAATTACGTGGCAATATAGACATATCATTTTCCTCGGAGCGTCTTCCGGTGTCCGTCTTGGTGTAATCCACCTTAAGAGGGTTGCACCGACGTCGGTCATCTCCGTAAAATTGCAGCCCTCATCGGGCCGAGATTAAACCTCGCAGTCACCGTCAGTGCAAACGCATGTATGAAAGGTCTTATCGTTATACTCGCGTATGTGTGCATATATGTGCATATGTGTGTGAGTGGGGTGGCCATACTATGCTCACGTACGGAGGAGCAAGCAGACATCTGGTTTGCGCATCTCGTCTAAGAACGTAGCGGGGTAATGTAGGAAAAGGGTTACATCGGAGGAGTTCGCAACCCTTTTAGCTCCTTACCTTTAGCCACGCGCCATCAGCGTTTCCTCTCTCGCACTTTCGAGACATAGTCGCAGCGCAACGCGTCGCGTTCACCAATGGTGCATTATCGTACAGGTGCTTCGTGTCTCGAAAGATGAGTCTCAAAACACGGGACTTTAGTGTTTATTAATTTCTTTAAAGATATTATGATAATGTCCAAAATAATAAAAATAATACGTATATCATAAACTCACTTCCGTCAAAACATTTCGCTCTCCAATATTTAATCTGAACAACATACGAACTGCTAATAATATTAATATACTATTAGAACGACTTTGACGGCAGACTTTTGATACAATAATTTATAAACAACTACTTTCTAAACAATTGAACTGTGACAGCAAGTACGAAAATGATCTGACAATGAGTCAATTTCTCGCTAAGAATGAAATAGATTAAATTAACTGGCCGCCAGTGTGATTTGCAGCAAATGTACGCGCCGTTCTGTGTTAAATAAAATTCTTATATTTTAATAATTCCGTCTCTACAGTATTTATAATTATTAAGATTGAAATAGCATTAAGATCCTTCAAGGCACTCTAGATTCTAATTATAAACTTTGTTACCTTAGAGATAGGAATTAGAGATAATAGGTTCTGTCTTAGTCTATTGCTGGGTTTCTTTATTCCATACTCTCGCTACCAGTTATTCACATCGGTCCAGAGGGCCTCTTTCGTACTCCACTTCACGCAATTCCTCGGGGTTGTGCTAGCAGCCACTGCCGCCACCGCCGCCACCACCACGAGTTCTCGAGTCTCTCGCGACTGGTGGGTTCTTTGTGTTTGCTGGTTGCCTGGGCAACCCTCGAAGAGTTTGCCAAGGATTAAATATGTAGTTTCGAATTAGGCAGGCACAACGTCGGGTCTCTCACAGCCCGTGAAACGTGGTCTAAGATGATGCGTTCTCGAGCTATGCGGACGAGCGGTTCTTTAGAGCCGAAGGCAACAAAGCGCGTCTGAGGGTTGAAAGGAAGTCCGCGTGTGTCCGTCGGGGCGAACCCGGTGTTTCGCGATGCGAGATTACTCATTTCGGCAATACAGAAGTATAACAACGCGACTGGAAGAAAACTATTTATATTTTGTTTCTTCTCTTTCGCTTCAAGCGAAATTGTTTTTCTCTTGGAGAAAAAATTTCATTTTACTTAAGAGTGTTTTATTTTATCAGAGTATCTGACGACTTATATACAGGAATCTTTAGATTTAATAGAATATCGATATTTTTACTCAGTCCAACATTTCAATCTTCCTTTATTTGATAAATAAAGGAAAAAAAATTCGTGCTTCATTCATTTTAACTTCTGTTATTTATGTGTTTGTTTCGAAGATTAGGTTAATGCAGACATTGCAGAATTAATTGTTTATAAACGAAAAATCGATTCCAAACTCATTACAATATTTCCTCTTAAAATGTTTTTTTCTTATATAAGTTAATTGTACATTATTTGATTAATTTCTTTATAAATATACAGTTTTTAATTAACTAATTGTATTTAACGTTTAATTAACTAACTGCAACTGCAGCTCTCGTGGTAATTCTCTAGATATCATGCTGTCAGAATCAAACATTCTGTAAAACAAATTCGAAAAATACATTCCGAAACAATCGTACCATCTTTTAATGTATTTCAGCAATTAATTAGAATCGAGAAATTGATTATTAATAGCGAAGCAATGATCGTATCGCGTCGATATTTATATCGAAATATTTTACGATATTTGCATATTTGGAACAGAAGTCGATAGAAAATTGAAATCACAAAATAGTTGCTTTGCCACGTTCACGTGTGAGAATCTTTTTAACGACGCTTGGATTCGCGTGTATCGCGCTTTGAATTTTTCACCCTTTCAATTGCAATTCATCGTCGGATTGAGAGCGCGGAATAAAACGAGTCGTCAAATCGAATGGTGCAAGTAATGGAGGGTGATGTATTTAATATCTATCAATGATTAATTGAGGAAGTACACGATATAACTCTGTATTATAGCGTGCGTTAAATATTTCGTGTAAACTGGATAACATTTTGCGACTGATTGATTCAAAATCCAACCGCTTGTTTGATGATGCACAGCATGTTATTTGTTTATACGAAGTCGGTATCACTATTGTATGCCGAGCGGGAGAAAGAGTGGGGGATAGAGACGCGTGCCGCTCGTCACAATACGTTCGACCTTCGCCCAAGACACACGTACACACATCCATATGCCAGACGCCTCTGCGAAAGAATATCATTTCGCGCAATTATTTTTCTGGCTAATTACTAATGAGCTATATATCGTCGCAATCCACCTAGAAATAATTAGTCGAATCGATTTAATATCGACGTGAAATACTAATTGATATTTTTTGCCATCTTTCATTTTATTGAGCATTAAAAATAAGACATTTTCAAATATGTATTTATGAGTGCAGTGAAGATTAAAAAAAATTACCTGCAAACAGCAAGTGGCCATATTGAACACACCTCACTTAAAATTCTGTTCCATCGCGATGCCCATGGACGAGAATCTCTTTGACGACGCTCGGATTTCGCGCGTGTCGTGCTGTGAATTTTTCACCGATCCGGATGTCAACTCATCCGCCAGATTGAGAGAGAATCCTGGAAAAACCGAGGCACACATATATTCGGAGTAAATAATTATCGCGGAAAACGAAGTGTGTTCGCGGTGTACATAGCGCCGCGCGCTCTGAATATTTCGCGGCACCTTAAACATTTTTCGGAAACGGCACTTGGCGTTTATTTTTCTTCGCGCGCTCACGGCGCGCCGCACTTATGTGACTTTGCCGCGTTATCGTTTATTATCCGCGCGGCGCGTGCCGCTCGTCATTACTCCGCGACTATGGCTGGCGTCCCATGGCATGTATTTCCCGCGTAACCAATCACGTAACGTCTTATATTATTTATTTCTCAAGTAACGCTCCCATTGGTTACGCGGTTACGCGATACGCGGGAAATACATGCCATGGGACGCCAGCCAAAATGATAATCCAGGTAGTACAAAAATTATAACGACATCAAAATAACGCTAAAGCAGCGATAAAATGACGTAATAATGACATTTTATCGCTGCTTTAGCGTTATTTTGATGTCGTTATAATTTTTTTACTACCTAGATTATCATTTTGGCTGGCGTCCCATGGCATGTATTTTAGAGTCATTTTGACATCTTTGTGATTTCTATCTGGGAATGGACGCGGCTCACCCGAAAATCGAGTGGCGGTGATATACGACGTGTAAAGAGGGGTACGCGAGCGCACATCTACGCGTCTTTTGCGGGTGACGTCATTACCTGACTTTCGGGCGAGCGTCTAGTTTCCGACATCAGTGCTCCTCAAGTGCCGCTAACACGCGATCGATCTTCCCGAAAGCGCGAAACTCCGCTAGCTTAGCGTGTCGGAGGGCGACGGTTACTCACCGAAGCTGACATCCCGGCCGAGAATTCTTTCGACGTTGCCCTCGCGTCTCCTCGCGACGCCGCGAACTTCGCTCGACTCGCCGCCATCGCTTCCGGATTAGCGGCGCGAAGTAATACGCGGATCAGCCGGCACGATTAAAGCGGCGGAAAAAGTGCACCGCTCGCCCATCGCGGTACGCGCGTTCCGTAATTATCTGGGAATTGGAGGCGCGCGTATATATTTCGATTATGTATTCCACCGAGTGGTTTATGCCCCACGGCTCATTAATTAGTCGTTGATTTGATTACCATTGTATCCGGCTGAAGTTGCCGTCGGCTTTCCCAGGGAGAAATGGTTGTTTGGTCGAATCGATATCTTTTGCGTCGAGAAGGCATCGATTCGATGTCTTTTCGATTGGCGTTTCTCACTGGACTTTGTCGGTCATCGGCGGGAGCAGTTGTCGCGACGTAGTAAGTAACGATCGCGATGAACCTCCGCGATTCAATATTTGTCGATCATGTATCTCAAATCGTTTACGCGACGGCGTTTCGAGCGACATCCACTGCGGGAGAAGTCGGCGTTGGATGACCGTACCTTCGATCGTATTTCCGAAATATCGCATTTCCGCGGATATTCATCGTCGCGAGCGTCGTCATTCGTTAATCTCGCGTCACATAATCTAGACGGTCCTAGCTTAGATCGCGAAATTACGTAGGGTTTGTCGCTCAAAGTGCGGAAAGTGCAAGCGCGAAGGTGCAAGCGGTGCAACAGGTGTAGCGCGACGCGCGTCGCGTCGCAGCGGGCGGGCGGGCGAATGCCGCGAAGTTGGCCGCGCGATCTTCGAATTTCCTCTCGCCCGTTCGGGGTCTCGTCCGCTTCGCTTGTCGCCCGCGTCGACATGGACGTCGCAGCCGCTCTCCGTGATTTTCGTCGTTATTGTCTTCCGTCGCGACGCAACAAAGCGCGCCTAGCTCACCGGGAATGTCGCGCATTGCGGTAATTAGTGTACACGCGTATCGCAGTTGACCGCAATCGTAGTCCGCGAGTGAGTGCTGTGCGAGTGAGTGTCGTGGAGAGGCGGCCATGAAACGAGAGAGGGAGAGAAGGAAGAAGGCTTGGGAAGCATCGGGCAACGGCGGAGCAACCATAGGTGAGCAATTTGTAACTTGTTTCATTTGTTATTTATTGCAGTCTCGTGGGATTAATCGCTCGTTTATCTTCGCCGTCATTTCAGGTCATTAAGTAAGATAATGTATATGGAATATATGAGTGTACTTAAAATAATAAGAATTACAGTAAAAAAAATCATAACCTTCTCTATTTAATTGCAATTAAAAAGGTATACATATACATATAAGATTATTTATAAATAAAAAATATTTGAATATGTTTTAGACATATAATTTATTAAATTATTCGCATGTTTTGTTTCAAAATTTTTATAAAATTAATATTGGAAAACATTTGTTACAAAAATTTTAATGTTTTAATTTTTAATTGTTTTAGTAAATTAATATTTCTTTTATTGAGTATTTGGTTAAAACATGAATAAGGCATTTAATTATACGTATAATTATCTTTGGAACATTAATTATTTTAATTATACATATATATTTGTATTTTATATATGATGTATTTATATTTTCCAGATTAACATGTATACCTCCGCTGCTGCGTATCGTGCTGGTGAGTGGTAAATTATTTTTTCATTATAATTCTCCGAGGGAATGGATTTCTGAAAATAAAGTTTAATATATGTACAAAATATACATATATGCAAAAATATCAACGAGGAATATTAGAAAAGAATTGAAGAATAAAAATCTTCTTAATGGTATATAACTTTGAAATTGTAATATTAAATATAATAATAAAATGTTCTTTGTATTATTTATAAAAGTGCGAAAAGTCCGATTTAAATTTATTATTTATTCCTGGTAGTTGTTGTATAAAAAATGATAAAGAAAAATTAAAATATTTAAGAGTGTAAGAATATTACGAATAGAAAGTACATCTTAAAGAGATCCATTACTTTGGAATCGATGGAATTTCTAGGATAGACTAGTGTAAAGAATATTTAATTCTGGATTATCTATATTACACGAGGATATACATATAAAGTGTAAAATAATACAATTTACTATTATTATGTAACATTAAATTGATTATTTACTGATTTTGTCGTTGATGCATTAGTATATTAATTATAAATTGCTCTTGAATAAAACCATTAATATTTTTTTTATCATCTTTACCTTTTCTATATGTATATGAAAGCTTTTCAATGTAAATGGAGAGGAAAAACGTAAATCAGAGAAAACATCATGATAGAATATAATATATCAATTTTTATTTTGTATGCATTCAACTAATTACATTTTTGAGAGTTTATTACTTAAATAAATAATTCAAAAATGAATGGAAAAAGGAGTAAAATATAACTTCACAAATGATTGGAACGAAATGTTTATTACATGCATTCGTGTTTAATAAAAAATAAATTATTATCTATTATCTGTTAACGCTAGGAAATTAAAATGTATTGCTTTATTTTTCTTTCGTCTCTCTTTTTGTAAACATCTTTCATTAAAATTGCATTAAGTTTATCTATTTGTTCATAATAAAATATGTAAATTGGTACAAAAAGCGTTATATACGTGTAAATATACATATATATATATAAATGTATATATATATTGAGAAATTTTTTCACTCTCCATAACGTTTAATATGCAAGCATAAATAAAAGGACAATAGAAAATATTTTACACAGACGTAATATATTTCAAGTAATTTATTTAATAAAAAACGCAACAATGTTATTAATTAAATTCATTATTTTTAATGACGCGTCAATTTTATTCTAGTCTATCGTAGCTTATCCATCTATATTTATATTTATGATATTTACGTTGCTTGAAACATAATAAAATGACGTGAGTTCTAATAAATATGTTGTCGCGGAACAAAAAAAAATTTTTTTAATAATTTATTTCAAAGTTAATTAGAGAGTTATATGTAAACTATATTGAAATACTTCGGATATTAATATATATGTATTTCTAACACATACTGATTTTGATATCATATTGCGACTGTAATAACGACATATTTATATATGGAAATTCACAAAGATATAGTAACGAGAACATAAAAAATTTACATGTTTACTGTGTACATTGATGTACTCATTGTGCGAAAAGTTGTCATTCATTTTGTATCTCACGTTATCTCTCGCTACGTCAAACATGACATATTAATTTTTGAATATTACGACGAGAAATTAATACATTTTTTCTTATAAACGTATTGATTTATGATTCGATATTTTTATTACGCCATGTATTTATTTATTATGACAAACAATGCTCACGTCAATCAGTTGCACGTTAATACTGACTGTAACATACTTATTGTTAGTGTCAATTCAATTTTGAATCAAGAATCTCGAAATTTATGACATAAAAAATTCAATTTATTATACTCTGATATGTACGTAATATTTTTAATAGATTATATTTTTTTTATTCACATTTAATATATTTATAACAGGCTATATTCGCCAAATATAAGTCCGGTATTTTAAAAATACAGTTTTATTAGTTTCATTAATCGATATTAAATCACGGAAAATAATTTACCATTGACGTGAAAAAGATACAAGAAAAATATGAAAATATTAACGTGTTATACAAGACAAATAAGGCGACAAATTAGAATACGTGATAAAAATAATCAATGATGAAAACAATCACGCAAAAATACATTTTCTATATTTATGATAATCAATACTGTGTCTTCACTTTATTAAAAGTTATTTAAATAACATAATATACATTTCATATGCGGTTAATGGAAGGTTCCGTATTTGGAATTATAAATAGAGTGTGATAATTTATTCAGAAAGTAATCTCCGTGTATTTTATCAACACATTATTAAAAAATGTTAGAAAAATAATAATATAACATATATTTGTTTAAAAAAAGCTTTTGTTTATGAACGATGGGACGAAAGAAAAAACTTTTCTTACATTTGTCTGGTATATGTATAATTAATTTCCAAATGATATTCAGAGGAGGCAATGCATACTGCTCAATGTTTTTAACAAAAAATTGGATATTTAAACACGCGAATTTTCTATTAATTAAAGCTCTGTTTTTTACATTGCATTAGAAGTACGGATATTTAATACATATTATGCATACCGGTAATGTGTTTGACATATCGATTTGTGCTTATCAGCCTTTGTTTAAAATGTTGAGCTTGCATAGATACGGATAGAGGCTAAATGCAGCGCAAAAAAGTAATTGAACGTGGTGCGCTGTTCTCACCGGTCCCTAGACGCAATTAATCATCGAATATCGCGGATACGTTCCTGTGTTATTTATCGCCCCTTTGAAATGCACGCATTGAATAAATTTCTTATTCATGCGACATGAAAAATTGCCGCTTAATAACCTCGCTCGAATACAACACTGACATAGTTCCTCAAGAGGATTCCTATACTCATTTGGCCCTAGTTTTGAATACGACCTTAATTAAATCTTCCTCTAGATTACTTATGCTAATGATACCTCTGTATTTTCTTTAATTTTAAATGGATCTAATCTGAATAAATTCTCAAGCTGTTCTTTCACTTGATTACGCCTCGTATATCTCTCGTGAACAGTAGGAGGGATAAGTTCTTTAATTGAGTTTCACTTTAGCGTGACGTAAGTGTATCCATGTAACGTGAGGATAATCCCATTTTACTGTTAATACTCGTTGAATAGTTTGCTCCAACTTGGCGGTGTCGCTATAGAACGAACGAGGTGCGGAAGAGGTGCAAAAAGATGAAAAAAAAAGGGGTGAGGTGCAATCGTCGCGGTCGGTTTAAGAAGAATCGCTGGCGCCGGGCATTCCCGACGACGTCGAAGCGAGAATAGTGGTAAGGAAGGCGTGGGTAAGGAGGGACGCGCGGGCAGGAAGTGCGCCCTTTCCTCCAGATGGAGAAATATTACAGTCATTATCGCGGTGCCACGAAAGTTTGGCCGAGTCGGTCCTTTCCTAGTCGGTGAACGGGGGTTTGCGAGAGAAGTTGGCAGGGAACTATGTTTTATCAAGCGATTCTCCCCCACACATAATATCCTGTCGAAGTCTCGTCACCGTGTTACTGTCCGGCAATCTATAAAAATAATTCAATTGTGCGAGTTTGTCGGTCTCGAGAGAAACAAAAAGCTCGCAGCGGTTGAATTATCAATTATCGTGTCCGTTGATTTATTGAAACTGCATTTAATGGAGTGATTTTTCTTGGCGTCGTAAATTCTCGTGAAAACTTTCAACGTGATTATTTTGTATAAAAGTTAATGTCAAAGATTAAACACGTAAACACTTGGAATTTCATTAATTGATAGCTGTAATTTCGAAATATCGTCTTCACGTCGTTAGCAATTAAAAATAAACATTGGATTCTGATTAATGCCAAGTGATTTATCGAAAATATAATTAAGATGATTATCCGTTTATTATTTGCGAACGCGAAAAAAACAATCCGACCACGATTCGTCTTGCAATTTATCAAGAAACAAGAGGTTCAAGACCTCGCGACAAATTAAGGCAAATTGCCATTTCAAGAGTTATTCGTACAAAGGATCTATTTTACTAACAAACAGGATAGGGGGTGTAAGGCCATTGTAACATATAACAGCTCAATTATCAAGAAAGACGTTACGGCGTTCGTTTGTCGACGAGCATGTCTGCCAGCTGGCTCTCGCTTGTACATCCCGCTGTATATCCCGCGAATCACAGAACGACGACAACGATGTTTCCACCGGTTAACGCTCACGATAGTTTCCTCTTCGGTCCTTTGTTCCACCATAATGACCAAGACGCTCCTCTTTTCCGCCGGCCTCGAGATTGCGCCATAAAGAACGTTATCTCGGAGTGGTGTTTTCATCGGATTCTCCTCCGTCTTACTTGTTCTCCCTCCTCATCGCGACGCGCAACAACGATCGTTTCGTTTTCGCGAAGGAAGAAAAATTACGCCGCCGCGCTGTTACCGCAGCTCGAGCCAGTTGAATATATCGCCGGCGTGGTCCGTCTATGGAAATCGCGCGCGAATCTAAATATTTATGTCCCGGGTGTATGCACATATCTTACCAGGCGGATTTTTCTTTCGAGAGAGTCGTGTACGCGTGCTTGAGCACTTAGCGAGATCGTGGAATGTTGCGACAGTCGTATAATTTGACGTGTCGTCGGGACACTGTCGTGACAGTCGTGGTATCCATTGATAAATGTAGCGCTTCTTGCATTTAGTGTAGCCAGATTGCAGTATCTCGATTAGAATGATAAATTCACTCGATAATGGTGCGACGCTCGTAGATCACACGTTAATTTAATATTCAACGTCAAGTGCTAAAATATATACATATTATAGATACGTATATTAAGATGTACATATATAACATGATATATTTTCTCGTTGAGTCTTTTTTTATTTCATTTTCCGTTTTATGTATCTATTGTTGGCCAATATTATCATTTTATATTTCGTTAAAGTAAGTTTAGATCGTATTGGCCGTAAAACCTTTTGTCATGGTATTTTCTTAAATTGTGAGAAAGTTTCTCCTCGGGACAATAATAAATGCGCCTCTTTTTATCTCTCCTCTCGTTTCTCTTTCTTTCTTCGTTACAAATAGATTCGAATTTGCGAGCCAGTTTACTAGAAGCATTCCAGCCATTACGGTATCTATCCCTCCCCATTTGCCTGCAAACTTTTCTCCCTTCGGGTGCATCTTTCAGGTAGAGTCGGGCGTTTACTCGTGTATGCAGACCGTCGATTTGCCGACTCGCAAATGCCGATCGCTTACGTTTAGACCGACGTTATTTGAGTTCATTACCCTTGCGTTAACATTTATGTTATCATTCACCATGAAAAATGAAAGACAGGGATCGATGTCATCGTGAGCTACGGTCATTTTAACAAAATATTAGCGAGACAGCGATATATACACAGTACTCACAGAGATACGTTGGTGTTTTACCGTTATTTTCATAACGTTGCATTCTATCCTGCATTCCCTTTTTTACATTTTCTTTCTTAAGCCTTTTTTGAAATTATAATGAAGTTGTAATGACTTAAGAATTATGTAGCATTAATTTTCTAACAGCCGTAATGGAGATTGCAATTGTTGCTGACTTTGCAATAAAGGAAGTTTATAATCGCGGAACTGGCGATGCTTCAAACCAACGATTACTGATCGTATGCAATTGAAATGGCATAGTTAGAGCCGGTTTACAAAGGTTTGCGGTTTCCGGCGACACTGTTAGCTATGTTATCCGTTATATTACAATTGCTCGGGGCCCGTTAAAACTGGACAGTACGAAATGCTAGGCTGTGATTGATTTTAAGTGACGAACGTTGTCGTTATACGACGCTGTCAAACGTTCAACATTTCGCGTCGCTCGTACTGTACTGTTTGTCGTACGCGCACCAACCGGAAATTTAATCAGCGGTAAATGGCTAATGCATGTACTCGCAGTCTCTAAACTCTTACGGTACACGTTCTTCTTCGTCTTGACTTGTGTATTTTCTCCGTTGCTATTTTAAACGCATCGATCAGATTTAATTATATCAAAAATCAATTGGAATACAATTCACATGTAACTTTATATAGATCTTATTTAAATATTAAGAGCATAAGAAATTTTATTTACACTAAAAAGATATAGATATTAAATATTTTTCTCGTTATCTTATAATTTTTACATATTTTTCTTGTAAGTATTTTTGAAATATTAATCTGTCTCTTCTCATCTTCTGTATATTATATTAATTTGGTCTTTAATAGAGTTGCGTTAAAAATTACTTTAATCAAAACTTTTAATCAAAACTTTAAACGAAATTTCTATCTTTTTTTAGCTTTTTCACTACTTTTTTTTTATAGTAGAAAGATGTGTCAGAGTTTCGAAATGCTTTCAGGAATATATCCTTTTTTTTTCCTCTCGGACGCCCCTCCATTCTCTCGTTATTGACAGAGCAGTTATTCGCAACGTGACGAGATAAGCTTCAGTAAAATTGAATTAAATCAAAGCTCGACCGCGGCGAGCATTAATCAGCGTCAATTACGGTGCGTAAACGGAGCGCGTGCCCCGCACTCGCGTCGTCTTGTTTCTTCGTTTACTCGCCGCCGTTGGTCCCGCTCTCTTCATGGCTCGACGCCATCGTCTACCCCCGTATGCTCACGACAGCGTGTTATTACGATAGCCAAGCCAACACGAACCCACGGCGGAGTCGCGCAGTGCGACACGCGGCTCGTTTAATATCGATAACAACCCTCGTGCGGGTAGCCCGCGTTTTTCTCTCCCTCTCTCGCCTGCTTCGCCGCCCCTTTTTCGTTTCCTCTTTTCTCGCGTGTCACCGCGTTATTCCGCTTCTTCTTTGCTTGCTGATTACTATCGACGCGCGGTGCTTGACTAAGAACTCTTCGCGCTTTCACGCTGGACTTGCAACTTTTACTCGCTGTTTTCAATAATCGAAAATGTCTCTCATCTTTGACATATCACCGATATTTTATTTAAGCATTAGACCACGCTGTTCGATGACAACAAAATTACGGTTTATAAATTTAAATGCGTCTTGTACATCAAATTGTGCAGTATAATGCCTTCTTTGAACCGATAAATAATTTCCAATCTGTTTTCGTTCAAGTTGACAAATCCATGAAAAATTAAACAATTTAGAGATAAAATTACCAGCTCTTTAAGCGCGTCGTATTTATGTCCTGTCCTACAAGACTTTCGTGCTTTTCGTCGCGCATACGATATTCTGGGAGATGGCAGAGACGATGGCAGCAGCAGTATTTCATACTTAATCTCTTAACTCTTAAACGTCTCCGCGATAAATTTCGAGTGATTAGCATAATGCGTTGGCGTATATGTGTGCGTAGCGTGTGCAATTAAGTGAGTGTGCCATACTCGGCTTTTCGCGCGTTTTATCTCTCCTGAGGGGCGCTGAGATACGTAAATGTGCTATACGATGCACGTGTGCATCCTTTTTGCACCAAAGGCGCACCGTCGTTGGCCCCTTGATCCCCCTTGATCGATGAGCTTCGTCCGTTCGTCCCCTTTGTGGTACTTTTCGTTCATTCGGCGACATTGCCGTTTGATAGCCTGCCTCGGAGTCTGCAGGAGCGAGATCGTAGCACAAATGCAATTCAAAGTTTTCGACGACGGTAAACAGTTTCCTCGTTGTGTTGATACGTCGACTCAATCGCCCTTTGTAACAACATAAAGCGAAATAGCCTTTCTGTGCATCTTCATATAAAAAAAAATCTCATATGTGCTTTACTTTGGATGCATATCTCTGCACGATATTTTGTGTTATGAAATATAAATCTCAATCTTGTTTAATATTTCTATAAAAACATGTTCTTGATATAAACTGATATGAAAGTACATCTAATTAATTTTTCATTGCATAAAATAGTAATTTTCTTTATATTCATATTATTCTATTTTCGTATTTTCTATTTCTAATTGTATTTTATATATTTTTTAAACTTATTTTTTCTCTTTTAATCTCTCATATTTCCCAATAAGAAAATTTTTGTTTAAAGCATTTTATATATTTGTAAATATTACTATGCAATATAATAATATTGCTATATTGCATTTGAATTTGATTCCGAAAAACTATGTTAATTTCTATGTGTATAAATAATTTACCAATTCTATCACTTAAATTTCTATTTTAATAATTTAACAATAACGCTTTGCTTTTAACTCTTTATTTTTTAATCTTTTAAAATATATATTCTTTGATGTATACATCTAAAGATTGAGGACAAATTTGACAAAAGAAATTATAAATTATAATTTAAATTGTCCTAGATATTTTCTTTTACAAATGAATGATTTAATTACGTTATTTTGCACAAACGTTATGCAATTATTCGACAGTGTTAAGCATGTTATTTTTTTACTTATGCTATCATTAGTACAAGATTTTCGCTTTGTGCTTGGGGATTTTTTAAATTCCACATCTGCAATGTCACAAATCACAGCTTATATAACTTCGGATCAAAGACTCAAGTCTAAACCACTTCGAGCGAAGATTTACGCGAACAATACGGGCTATTCAAAACGGTAGAACGATTTCTCTATCTCGTTAGAAACTTTGTTAGAGGGGAACTTCATTAACACCGAAATATGTAGCAGCGCATGACTACACCGAAACATTTTCTAATTAATCCGTCAACTGCATTTCTACGCTGAGCGTGAAATGTTTTGGTGCGTCAAAATAGTCGTCTCTTAAAACGTTTTTGAACCAGAACCGAAAGGGGAAACTCGGAGAGAGAACGTGTTAATATTTTACGCGTTGATGTTCGTTTGAATATTTTATTGGGCTGTCCGGTGCATGTGTTTGTAAACGTTTCATCGTGTGACTGGCCTTAAATTTATACTATTTTACACACTGCCAATGTTGCAACGCGCACAACTGCTTCGTGAAAACCCTTTATACATATATAAAATAACAAATCATGACCCTTCGTGGTTTTAATCTCTCGCGTGACACCGCAGTATGCATCAGAACGTAGATAAAACTTAAAGAATTCTAATGTAGATTCTAATGTAGATTATTATGCGAGACGGAAAATACGGCGTACTGTATTTTTCAGATAGGAGCAAAGCGACGAATGTGCCGTTGCATACCTAAATGTGAAAGTTACGCGAAAGCGCGTAATTTTGTCTGATTGTGAGTGAAAAATGCTCTCGTTCTCTAGTGCTTCCCCTTTTTATATTACTGCATATTTTCTCTTTTCCTCATTATTTTATGTACGTAACTCGCATGTTACTCCAAATGTAAGAATGCGTCTTGAAACGATATTTTCTGCGTTGTAAAATGAATAAAAATTAAAATTCGTATTCACTTTTAACATGTTTCATGAATCAAATTATACATTAATATTTTTTTTATTATAGTATATAGTATTGATTCAGAGGCTTAATATTGCACTCGTGATTTGTCGCTAAACGAGTAGAGGATGTGTTACGTCTGCGCGAAATAACGAGAGTAACGAGAGGGCAGCGGAAAAGCTTGCGGAGACAGAACTGATACGTACGGCCACGTCGTTCCACGACGCTCGTCCGGCGAAATCTCGTTTCGCGGATCGTGACCGTTTCGGTACGGCGGCGTGACATACCCTGCAAGTTATGGTACTTCGCAGTAAAAAGGAAAAGATAATGGAAACGAGCAAATAAGGTCCGCGAACAGGACTAGAGAGAAAGAGCTCTAATCAGTACACTCCGCACAGGAAGCATGCGGTTTTCGAAGTTGCGTTTCGTGGCACACAATGTATCATTATTAGGAGCGGTATTTTTGGTTTGAATTATCCAAACAGAGAGTAACTCCAACTTATTGAGAGTATCGTGAGAGTTCGTTTAATAATGGAAATATAGGTATCCTATATGGATACTGCGTAAAGTAATTTCGGAAATCGATTGTGGTTGTATTTACTTCTGCTTATCGACACGATTTCAATTGTGATGCTTTTACTGGTACAATCAGCCGTAATTCGGGTTTGGTTTCAGCATCCTGGTTGAGTTAACTCTGACGTTTCAAAGGTAAAATCTACAGAGTGCTCCCGTAACTCGCGTAAAGTATCGGAAATCGCGCATTTAGTCCGACGACGAAAATGCGATGTATAATTTATTGTGTTTGTTTTCACTTTGCAAACTGAGTATTCATGGGAATATTGATCGGCTTAAGAGAACAAATGCCAAGAGAGTATTAAAGTTTTATCTTGTTTTAGATAAGAATTATAATAAGTTATAATTTAAATGGAAAATAAGATCTTAATGTTCTATTCCATTTATACGAGAAGCATAATGTTTTTTTCAATTGCTCATGTTGAATTTTTCAAGTTTTTTTTTTGTTAATAACCAAGTGCATATTGTGGACCAGTGTAATATCTTTTACAGCCTTGCACTTGGTTTGCAATTCTAAACGTTTACCTTCAGACTTTATTATCGCTATATTCTGTCCTGTTGCACTTTCGTCTAAGATCTGGTCTAAGTTTCATGCTCGACGCTCATGTTCCATCACTGGCAGTATAACAATAACACTGTGTCCGTGTTCAGCGCACGTAGAATGCTCGATTAAATTACCGTCCTTGTCGTCAGGTCTAGCCGCTATCAACTGATCTTCCGCCTTCGTCTTTGTCTTCTTTGACAGCCACTCATTAACCTTCGCCTATACTCCTCCTAGCAGCATAATCCCTATAGAACCTTGCTCTCCGAAACGTTCGAGGGATCCTTCGAGTGATGGTTAATTATCTTTCACCGTTTTTTGCCACAGCGACAGCAGTATTGCTAGCCCAAGCTGGCAGTGATTGATTAGAATCGATCCAACGATTATGGATGTATAAAGATTTAATGAGATTTGCCTGGCAAGCAATAACTGGCGTTCAATAACCGGTGTTGTCAATAACACATACTAAAAAACCCGTTAAAAGATATTAAAAAGGGATGTTAACAGATTTTTTTATAAATAGCATTGAATAGCTGTCTCATGCAAGTCATTTTAACGTAGTAAATGTACATATAATTTTGCTCGTATATTTCGAATAATGAGGGTAAAATAGATTGTTGATAACGATAATGGAACAGACGTGCCCCAGAAAACTCGTCGAAAATTCTATTTTGAAATATGGAGTCGATGTATGTGTGCGTAAGTGTACGTATCACATCGACGTATCTCCAATGACTATTCGATGTTTTAGCGGATTCCGAATCTAGCAAAGTTTCCCCTCTCTCTCTCTCTCCCTCTCTCTCTCTCTATCGAGAGTGACCGAGTTCCGATTAACACGGCAATCCCGATGTTCCAAGCTGGTCCGGGCGTTAACTGAATATCCGAGCGTGCAAATACGTCGCCCGTCAACGAACGCGTCGTGCAGCAGCGCAAAGTAGGTGCGGGATGTAGCGGGTTTCCGTCGATCTGAGGCCAGCCGATTCGCCGATGGCAATCACGAGCACGAAGAAATTCAATTTATCGGTACGGTCCTTGTCGCGGCGCAGGCCGCCTCCATCGAAATTCCCTCGGGGCTCCTGTCATCGGACTTTAACCTCGAGATACATTCGCGTGCCGCGTTATTGCCGCACGTTTTCATTTACTTTTATTTATCTCTTGCCGGATTCGAGCCAATCGCGAACGTAATTGTAACGGTTATGGAGCAAGAGTGCACTGAGGAAAGAATTAATCGGACAATCTCGTAATGTATCTGAGTGAAAAGAAAAGCTGTCAAATTTAGAAAATATAAAAAAAAAATAAAACTGAAACATTCTTCAATTAAAGAAAAGTTGTGCCTTTCTTAAATATTATTATAATGTAATATTCTCCAATAAGCGATAGATAGTTTATTGTCTCGTTTATAATTTCATGATATTTCTGAAATTATTAACTATATTTATTTTATGAATGATGAGATTATTACTGAGAAATGTTCCCGTGTGTCATATTTTTCTATTTTGGTTAATCTTATTTTTTTTCTTAAATCTTTCCCATTGTATCGAAGATTCCATATTTTTGGGGGAAAAATACCCCAATCCGATAACACTGCAGCGTAGAGGTTTGATCTGCTTGATAGGGATGTGTCGCATCACATCCGACGATCACGCGGTGGGTACACGGTTACGCGATCGCAAGATCTATAAGCTGGCTGATCACGCTGATGCAGAGCAAATTCGACAGTCTGGGGAGACGGAATATTCAGCTGAGCGGGATTACCGATGCGGTATCAGGGTGGGATAGAGAAACGGATCGACGCTACGTTAACGTTAACGGCAATGCCAATCGCTGCTGGTCGATATCGATTTATTCACGGAATACCGGAATATGTCGCACAGGATCGGTATGCCGTCCGACCCCTAAGAGAAATCCATTATTCGGACTGTCCTGCGTCGCCATTACTGTGTCCGCCTAGGTCGTTGTAACTCCTTGGCAAGTCGTTTCCATATCGGTGAAACGTGCGCGCGGAAGCGCGTAAATGTCCGTAACTCTATTTCAGACGACATTACGATGATCGCTTTACGACACGCTTGGCGCGTCGCTAAGTGCACGTCCGTGCCGACGTTTGTTCCCCCCCCCTTTCCTTTCTTTTTCTTTCCCCACCGCGAGAGAACTCGGCGCATACTAATGGCAAAATCTTTTTTCCGCTGTTATCGGAAGCGCCGGTCTTATCGTAAGTGGGCGAAAATGAGAATGAGCACCGCGCGGTTTTCGTCTATCGCCACGCGCTGCTCGATTCTGCTCTTGCCGTCCTTATCGCGCCAATTATCGAACACGAGCATCGCAAAGCAAGTGAAAATGAGTACATTTGTACCTTTTGTGCATTTCCCGGAAACGAGAGAAGGATCTGATTAGTTTGTCTGTCGTTTAATTTTGAACAATTTGTTTAAGAAAGAAAATATTTATCGGTACTCGTCAAGTAGATATTTTCAGATAAAAATAATTTTTCGAGATGATTTGCTCGATTCTCTCTTGTGCTTTATCGATAGGGAAATTATTAGATAAAGAGAGAGTAATGAAAATAAAGGAGAGAAAGGGAGAGTGAGAGTGAGAGAGAAACGAGGAAAGGGTGAGAGGGCAGTCGACACAAGACGGGCGACAACGGTAATTCCCCGATTGTTCTCGCCGCCAGTATGGTTTGTCGTAACTCCTGTGACAATGAAGGAGTTACAGAAGTCACTACCGTCACTGACGTTACTACTGTTCATTGACTTTGAATTGCTTCGAGCAAGGAAGACATTTAATAATATTTCACCTACATTTTCGTTACAGAGAAAGAGGCTTTAACAAATGAATATTGTTTTAAATTAAAATAATGAATATGTAATGTATGCTGCATATATAAATTTAAATATGTAAGGTATTCCCGGTGTTATACGTATCTTTTTCCGACTCTCCTGCAAATAGAATTCCGACAAATTCACAGCCAACCGTTTCAAAGGTAATTTCTGTAAATCTCTTTTAGTACGCAACATATATTCAATAAAGTCTAAATTAAAGTGATAAGTTAAAGTTTACTTTAAATTACTTTATTTTAAGATTACACAACGGTCGCGGCGGCAATCACCGTAATTCCAGGTGCGATTCAATCGATGAGCCGCGCGGCGGGACACTCGCGCGGGAGTCCCCGCACGATAAGCGGTATTTTATTCGGACACGTCGAACGTGTTTCAATAAGTTTCCATGTCGCACAGCGCACGTACTCGAAGTCACGCGCCGAACGAATCGGCGGCAAATAGATTCAAATCGAATCGAGCGCGATCGACACGCGATACCTGGTTGCGCGTTCGCGTGATCTCGTCCGATTTACCGCGGGCTTTCCGCGTCATTGGCGTCGTCGGTGAGACAATATTTTACAACGATAAATTATTATGGCCGCATCGACCTCACGCCTAACGCGGATACACAAATCACCGCATCGCTCTTTCGCCGTCTCTCTCCCTCGCTCGACCCCGCTATGCACCGTGTCTCTTTGCTATCCTTCTTCTTGCTCCTACGCTCTTTCTCTCCTCTCTGTCGTGTTGGACGCAGATGCGCCCATGCACTTTGGTCGACTTTGTCACGGGTGAGAGGTATTTGACTCATTCGTTTTTAATCCATTTGCTATTCGCATCATAAATGTCGAAATCAACATTGTTTCCGCTTTATGCGATGATTATATTACGCGACATGTATTTTATTGTAAGGTTTAAAATGGTTTTTAACATACATATTTGCTTTTAAATACGCAGAAAAATCCTGGCCGAGAAAAAAATTAACATTTTCTGATGAGCTATCCCGTAATTGCAGCTATCTCGATTTGGAACAGCTTTTTCTACCACAAATTTTTGACGGCGAACTTTTTCTACAAACGTGTTCTAAATTAACGCGATTCACCTACAATTTCGCGTTATTACAATGGCAATACATTGTAATTATTGCCTCGAGCATATTCACATTATGCATATTCGCTAACGTAAGCGTTTATAATTCGAACCATGACCGCCATGGGCCAAATTTAGCAATTCCTGGTGAAATGAAATGTACAAAAGGAGAGCTCTCTCGGGGCAAGAGTAGTGTGGACAAGCCATAGTCTTGCTCAGGTGCATCGATAAACTCGGAGAAACTCGGAGCCACGTTGACGCTACAACGTTGACTCCGACGACGTTGATTAGGATTAGCGGAAGTTCGCACAATGTTGGCAATTTGCGGAGCGACGAAGTCGTCGAGTGGACGGTTGTTGAAAGAGAGAGAGAGAGAGAGAGAGCAGAAAATACGAGACAAACAATGTAGGAAAGCGAGAGAGAGGCTTCCTGAAATTTACATACGTAGTTCACTCTCTCGATGATGATCTCTATAGATCCCGAGTAAAAGCAATTTCAATGTCAACGTGTCATTCCGGACAACTTTAAATTAACATTAACGCAAACGGAGAGCCTTTGCTTCTAGTGAGGAATAGTGTGTCACACGAACCGTGTAGTTTCTCCTTATAACTAGAGAGACCGCGTAGCGTATATGCAAGTGCACCCCCGTGAATTTCGCGGAAACAGTGGCGACGGTAAAGATATACCCCACGGGAGACATATGTTCGAAAATCACGCCTTTGTGGATGACCATCGGAAATTTTAGAGCCAATCTCTGGGGGTGGTTCTTTAAGATGGCCGACCGTTTGTTCCGAGGGTTCGGTTGTGGTTGAGAAAAGACTTTCCAGAGACTGCTTTCGTAACGCGTAACTTTTCCGTCGGCTACGCCTACTTCGGATCCGAGATCGATAATGTGAGAGCAGTGCTATAAGAGTTTTAGGAAAAATCATGCGAATCAAATACGTTTTTGATGACAAACAGTAATCATAAACGGCAATTGCAGTATTATGAGCACTTTAATCATTGGATACACGACTTACTCTAATAAATTTTACTAAAATTCAAATAACAAAGGAATAATTTCGAAAATTTTAAATACTGTTGTAAGGTAATATTTTTAAATTCTTTTTCTCTGAAAAACATTGCTTGGAAAAATAAAATTTTATTTTTTATGGTTTTAAAAAAATATTACAAACCAGATAGATTAAAAAGGGAATTTCTTGTACATCTAATAATAAGAATTAAAAAGAGAGTAATGAAATAATAATGTTGTACTTTATATTTAATAGATATACTTTTCTGAATTATGTATTTGATTTTTTGCAGTAAAATTTTCAATCTGTTCAGAAAAATAATTAAAATAAAAGATATATATTTTTTAATATAGTTTTGAATATATTAGTTTATTATATATATATTATTGAGAACTACAAACAATTATACATTGACGCGTTATTACACATTATTAGAAAATTCTCTCGAGGCTTATTTTAGAAACGATTATAATCGATATGTCGATTTTGATATATTGTGGCATAAATGCATTCTGATCAATTATCGTATACTGATCAATCACTTATCTATTGTCTTGTGTGAATCGTTTATTTGGAAAATGATGTAAGCTTAGTTACGAAAATTTTGCTAAAATCGATACAGCGCACTAGTTGGTATTCATTGAGTGTTTCATTAAAATTCATCACTGAATCGGATTCCGAAACTGAACCTGCATGCACTCAAGATAAGTTCACATGAATCGATACTGAACACATCTATGCCATTCGTGTCACGAAATGCGCAAAAATGAAAATTTAGGAAGAGAGAATTATTCAAAAGTTGCACAATATAAATATATATTTGATAAATATATCCGATTGTCACTTTAGTTAAATCCATACAATACCCATTGGATTAACTTGTAACTTGAATGTCAGCAGTTGTTTATTAATGTTTTAATTATTTTGGAGAGCAAATAAATCAATATTCATTAAATAGCTACAATACAGTTACTTCAGCTATACTATGTAAAATAATATTACGAGACTTTCTACTAATTTGAAACTGCAGGTTTTTAATTTATCACAAAAATGAGTAATAAAATAAAAAATAAAGTTGCTATTGCTCCTTAAATTCTTGACATAAGCACTTTCAATAAAAAAATCGTAATAAAAATTTCAAATAAAAATATTAATAAAATTTAGCAGCGTTTGAGAATTAAGTATAAAATTGATAAAATAATCTCTTATTTAAAGTAAGATATTTACATCTAATTTATGTCTATTATTAGATGTAACAGTACACTAGTAATGTTCTATACTCTCTTTTCTATCATGAAAGATTCAAATAGAAACAAATGTTTTTCTATCAAATGCGCGTTATCGTAATTCGAAGTGTTTGAGTCCTATGTAACGGGAAACGTTGTCGAGGAAGGACTTCCGTTGCACTGTAGCAACGATCGGTTTCCCATCGAGTCCGGTTTACGTTTACAAGGGCTGGGAACGACGGAAGGTCGTTAAAACGTCAAGCAAATTGTTCACCGCGCTCTCTTGCCACTGCTGTGGTACGTTTAGTAATACCTGTTCTGTTTTTGGGAATGTTAGGAACAAGGTGTTAGAGACATGATGAGCAACGTAGAAGTAACACGTAGTGCTTTTTTCATCCTCAACCGTGTTAACTAAAATTTACAAAATTCCATGGTTAATGGTTATTTATATTAAATAAGATTATTTTTAATAAATCGAACGAGGAAAGCATATAAATGAAAATTTATATTTTGATCAATTTATATTTGCGTTTTAACGACTCTTTCAATATTTTCATAACAATATGAAATGCCATATTTTTGCAAATTAACTATTGATTATAAATCAGTTTTACATTCAAATAAATTGTATATATTACAGGTTCGATTTGTAAATTGGGTGCATTTCTGATAAATCCAAATAAAGCTGTTATTCTCTTTTAATAATTAGTCATTAAATTAAATATATTTGACCAATTTGTCACAGCCTATTAATTATCCAGCATAATAATAGGTTATCAAACGCACATACTGTCGTAATTAACGTTAATATAAAAAAAATAGTAACTTCTTCGTCGCAGAAGCGTCTTTATGGTGCCATTGATCGTTTTTTCTTTAGTCGAGTACTTTTCACCTGCTCGTTAAGCAAGAAGAGTAGAATTAAAAGATCGGTGGATGATTCATTATATTTTTTAAGACGATATCGTCGATATATCTTGGAAGAAATCCAGCGATGCTTCAGTTAAAATGTAAAATAAGTTAATATTTCTTTTTATTCTCTGACAATAGCTCTATTCTTTTCTCTTTAACATTTTTTCATGCTTCAGTGCTACTTCGAAATCCTTTACGTTCAAATGTATGTTATATTTAAAACCATCTTCTTATTTAATTTTAGATAATCAATAATATCGAAATATTTTAGTAGTCATGCTTAACAGGATTATATTTAAACAGTTTGATATTACTGGTATCCTTTTTATTATTAAGATATACCTACAATATTGTCGTTAAAAATTCATTTTTCTATGTTTTTTATTTCTAAATATTTTAATAATAAAAATTATATACATATATGCATATAATTAATATTAAAAATAAAATCAATAAAAATTTGCATTTTTATAGTGATTATTAAACCAGATCTGTTAAATTTCATTGAGCGAAAAAATTTTTTATTTTCGTGTAAGACTTCAACATTAAATAGTTTTTTGCTAACTCAAAATATCAAACTTCTGAAAAATTTAACATTCATGATGCATCGATCGTTACATATTGTATATCGTCATCACGAAAGACGATAAACATAAAACTGCGTTTCAGCCAAATTTACGCCAGTTAACTACGTTGCTTGTAATTACTGTCTAATGGTTGTGCAGCAAGAGACAATGCGATTAATCGCGAAACGCCCGGGACGTGGAAGACGAGAGGCACGCGATCCAACAGCGACGCCAGCTTCTGCGTCGCTGTCATAAGCTCTAAACACTTTGTTCGAAAATGCCCTAAAAGCTTACCGCGCCTCTCTCGCGTTCGACAAATTGGAGCACCAGCCGGACAGTCGCGTCGTCGTTAAAGACTGCCGTAGCTCTTCGGGCGTGGCACGCTTTGCCGCTCGTTAAATTGGAAAACTCGTTAAAAATTACCATTAGAGGTACAAAGGTACGCGAGCATGGAGAGAAAAAAGATTCCGTGAATAACGTGTGGGGGGAAAAAAAGAAGAAAAAGGACATGGGCTTATAATCGCTGTTTAACGCTTCATGATGAATGATACTTTCGCGATCATCATTATTAAAATTTCGTGTACTTTATTACAGTTAATATAACTTTTAAAATATTAGGAATCAAATTTATCAAATTAATGCATTCACTTGCGAATATTTATTACTTGCAATCCTTAATGAAAACGCAGATTGGGCATATGGGGACAAAACAGAAACTAATCAGGAAAGGAGATGATACAACGATCTTTCAATCGCTATTCGATTGCGATAGACTGCTCGGCATAATTACCCATCGAAGCGCTGTCATTCGGTTAAATACGAACAGATGGGGAAAGGGAAAGATAAATAGGTTGATAGATGTGGGGAGACGAACGGAGTGTAAGGGGAGGGAGTTGATCGGGTGACGAGGAATGCGATTGGAACTGACCACCGGATACACGCGGTGGGTCAAGTTAATTAATCTTATCGCTAATTAATTTCACCTGGCGCGCGATAAGCCGCTTCCGAACGAATAACGCGGAAATCGGCCGCGATGTGACTCGCGGGATGAGCACGCTCGCGCGCATACTAACGCGCCGCGTTTTGTTAGTCCCAAAATAGATGCGTATAATATATGCCCCTCGCAATGAGAGACTCGGAATAACACTTTAAGCATTATACGGCTGCCACGCGATAATACTCGCCACCACATTAATGTCCGTACGAACGATAATTCCCATTTAATAATTACCAGTGCCATGATAGCGCGCGCGAAGCCCAGGGCCATAATTACTACGCATCGACGGAGTACATCCCTGCCAATAATGTCCACGAGCACTATGGGGGATTGCTTAAATACGGCTATGGATAATATTTTCATTAGCTTCTCTATTACCGAATTAATTAACGAATATATGTCTCTGAGAAACGGTGAGCAGGCTAAAAGGAAAAGGGAGAATTGACAATAAGAAAGGAACTTTGGTTTTATGATTGATTTTCTTTTAAATTATGCACTTTCAATACACTTAAGATGATAAGATATATTTAAGATTTCATATACTTAAGATTTATACAATAAAATTTTAATACAATTAATATTCTACAGTAAATGTCGTAATATTGCTGATTGATTGTTTATAATTATTAGAAATTCAGAAATGAAGAAATGGACAAACATTTTTAATTTTATTATTCTAAGAAATTGTATATCGAACATTGAATAACCGATAAATACCTTCTCTTGATGCCAAAAATATATAGCATTTTTAAATCAGCGAATATCTCGCTTTTGCTTTAAATATTAATTGCATTCTAAAAATATTTATAATTTTTAAATAAATAGGTGTCTGCAGTTTTATATGTAATATAAGCTATATATTATCAGGTTACATTGTCGAAATATAAATTGTTTCTATTATAAATTTGTTATATAACATACTGTTGGACAGTGAACGTTTATTATTTACAGTTTCAAGTACAATTCTCGAGCATTTAGAGATATTTTCGCACCGGGGCATCATGAAATCACATCTGCGAAATGCATTAAGCCATACAGACTTTTCAATTTCTACGTCTTCACATTTTATGGAGAACTAAGTATACAATCGTCAATGAATGCGATAATCTTTCTCGTTGTATATTCGCAATATTGACGAAGCGAATGTCCTCCATGCCCACAAAATATTGTTTTTTGTAACACGAATAATCGGATTATTATCGAAGAGAATTATTTACATTCGTTCGCCCAGAGAATGGGTATTTTTGGACTGTATATCATTGTTTTGCAAAATTCATACATTTTTTTTTCAATTTTAATTTTTAAATTAAGAAAAATATAAGTATGATAAGAAATCAGATTTATATATTTAGAAAAAAGTATAAGAATTAATAGCTAAAAGATAATCCTCTAAAGAGTTCGAAATTTAAAAGGATTTCAGAAAGTTCTTTGAATATTCACGTCGAATTGTGTGTGTGTGTGTGTGTGTGTGTACATATTTTTTTGCACAGCGAAGCAGTTAAACCGATTATCATCTGTGTGAATCTATACGTAAAAAAAATTATATGTCTGGTATGTTCGCACTGTGAACAATATATATAGATCGCTATCACTATCGATTTCACACTGGTAACCGTTTTACCTAATCAAAAATCTATAAAAATTCAAATTGAAGATAAAGTGACAGTTAAAACTGAAATATATATTTGACATAAGACCAATATTTAATCCATCCAGTTCGAATTAAAAGGATGTTACCTTCAGTAACACGTAACGAGCAGTTCTTATTTAGTTTATTGAGTTCTTCTCCGATACATTACACATTAAACGTGAATAATTTTCATATTTTCTTACATAATTGCAAATTTCTGATATTTTCAACATCAATTTGTATCGTTATTAATCTCCTCATAATCCAAGATTCTTGATATAACTTATTTAGCTTTTCTCCCAAGTTCTTCTTGTGCATATTCGTGGAAAAAATTATTAACTTGCATAATTAGATTAGCAGAGTATTATAAAAAGTAAAACATAATTTTTTTAAACACTTAAAAATTTAGTGAGATAAACTAAAAATTGTCAAGTTCATTTATAGCTACATATCCATACGATTAGATACGACTGCTTGTCACGATTGCCTTGAGTTGAAATCGGTGAAGTTGCGCGTCACACGTAGCTACGCGAGAAACGAGATAGTCATGTCCTTGAATTTTCCGGGATGTCGCGCTGCTATAATTCCCATCCGCGACGAGGAGCCGACGACTACGGTGGCGAAATAACCTTCGTGCGTTCTCACGTGAGGAGTATGCGCGTCTATTAGCTTGCACACGGCACGCTCGTGTATTATACAGTGCCGACACTCTTGGGACGGTGTAAGGAACGCGGAGAGTACGCAGAGATGCGTAATCCCAGACCCCCGAGCGCTTTCTCGGCAACCCTGTGATTCATACGTATTACGGGCAAGCACCGAGTAACCCGTCAGCCGTTCTGATGTATGCACGTACACGCATCTAGGCGTGTACGTGTAAACGTGTACGTCAAAAGCGAAAGAGGGTGAGAGAGAGAAGATGGGAAGGGAGAGCGGATGTGCGATTGTAATAATATGAATGACGAAGACACTGGTCGTAAAAAAAGAGTTATGAAAGACTGTGCAACTAAGGTTGAAGGTGAAAGAGTAAAGATGAACGTACGGAAGTGTGGGAGATGTAGCTAGACTCGCCCTGGACATCTCTCTGGAGATGGAATTTGCAATCCAGAAAGTGTCACTGCAGTGCGAAAACGATATCGCTTTCGATGTTATATTTACAGTGCATTGATGCATTTCCATTCCTCTCATCGTTAAATTTGTGTCAGTTTTATGGCGATATTGTAAAAATATTTCTATTGCACTTGTCATATCGCAGTATAAATTGAACTGAGCTTAATATTAAAATAATTTAACTACAACGTCGAGTAAGAAAAGATTTTTGATAAGCGAGATAAAAGACAGTGAAGTAGCCAAAATCTGTATATAACGTCGTAGTTAATAGTGCAGGTCCATTTATATGTATATCAAATTTATAATTAGTCTATGATTGTCATATTGCAGCAAATTAAACTGAGCTTAATATTAAATTAAATCGTTTATAATATCAAATGACAGAGAAAATTCTTAAAATCTTTCTGAAATAAAAGACAGTAATTGGTGGATCGAAAATTAGAATGCCGTGATAAATATTGCAAGTTCAACTACTTTAGCTTATACTTGGATAAATCGATAGTAATAGAAATAAATTCAAAGTTTATCTCTGACATTGCTTTAATAAATTCTCTTACTGCTGATGTAAGAAAAGTATCTATTTCTTTCATGCTTTTAATAGACATTTTAGTTAAATAATTATTAGAATGCCTTTATATAGGTTAACTTAATTGATTAATATTACAATTGTTTATGATGGTTCAGTTTTTTATCTAATTACATTGAATATTTTAAGTAGGCGGGAAAAGAGTTCTTTCTTGGATAAAAAAGAAAATTCCATATAGAACAAGATGAAAGTGAAAATTAAAAATGCATGTTATGCATTCTTTATGAGCAATTAAAAAAAACAAGATGTTGTTTATTATCTCGAGCCTATTATAAATTAGTCTTTACAAATCTATGTTATTACAATCTTTATTATTGCTTCTTTTGAATAAATTTCGTTCTTTTCTTTTCAACGACGTTGAGAAATAATGATTAAATGACGTGGACGGGCAAGAAACCGCGTGCAATTATGCGTCACGCGCAGCGCAATTTCGAAAACTCGGGGCGTACCACATTAATGAATCAGCGGTTGGGTCCGCGCGTTAGTCGCGCTCACAATATGCGAAGTAAGAGTCCGGCGAACGTTTAACTACCTTCGCTTAGCAGCAACAATGTAACACACGCGAGTCCGATTAAAAAGCGAACTCCTATTCTGTGGAGCCGCGTTTCAGCCAACAGCTGCCGGTCACCATGTTGTATTTTCGATTCGCGCACGGCCGTCAAAGATGCAGATTAACGCGTAATGCAAAACGCAAACGCGTCAGTGCCGGAGGATACAGATCGCCAGCTTCAGTTTTGCATTTTTAGGTTGCGCCGCGATTCGCATTCGTGACATGCGGATTTAAACGCCAACGCGCAAACAATGGTTGAAAGAACACGGTGACCATAAATAAACGTAACACGTCCGTGTACAAAGCGATTAATCTTTAACTGAAATAATACTTTTTTGATACGTCTTTTCTCATAAAATATGACGTAGGTTTCACACACAGTTTGTGAAAGTGATGTTAGTTATAAGGAAAATTTACGGAAAAAAGATATTAAATATGTATGTGGAGGAAGCATATGAAATGACAAAGCAACATAAATTTAAGAAGTAATGTTTTCAAAAATTTCCAAATATAAATGTTTTTAAATACAATTTCCAAAATTATATATGTATGTACCAACACATAAATAACATTTTTAGTTAAGAATTAATGCCGCTTCGGATAACAATTCATTAAATCCCATAAATGTAATTTGGGATTATGCACTTACAGTAAAATGGAGAGTTTATTTCTATCACGACACGTTTATCAAATTAGAGATTGAAAATATTGATGTTTTCGTTATAAACGCTGTAAGATACATTTATCTATAACATCGATAATACTGAAAATTACTCCCAGCGGAATTATAACGGTGTGTTTCAATCCGCGTATTCAAAACATACACGAAATTCGCACTCGCGTATTTGTGTAACAGGATTACGTTGGAGTAATATCGCTGTCGATGCCTCGCAATAACGCCGAGACTTATTGTTCGCGATCCTAACACTATTTTGCGCGATAGACGCGGCGCGATTGAAAAAAAAGCGATGAAAAATGTACGCGGAACAAGTTTAAAGCGCGGAACGCTATCCTGTAGTCGATGCAATTTGAGCGCACGCATATTCGAGTACGGGACTGTTTCTCGCTCCCTTGCCGCCTCTCTCAATTGCCTCGCCGAAATACACGGCGAAAAACGCAATTATTCGTACGTGCGCGGTTATCAACGGCACCTGCGATGCCACGCGTGATTGTAGACGAGAAAATGTTGTTTCAAGCTCGGTAATTCCACGATATTCGTATGCAACTATTACTCAAGAAACTCTGGCAAAAACTATATATGTATATTATATGTATATAAATTTTTATATTATACAATATGTACATTATTATTAAATATATTTTTATATTATACATCAGATAGTTAAACGAATAAATTATTAGAATGTCACAGAGCTGATATGATATTAAAATTATAAGTTAAAATCAGAATAATTAGAAATAAAAGATTTATTATTTAAAAATTTTTATGTGCTTATAAAAATATTTTTAATAAAATAAGAAAACTTTTTATAATATATTGTAAAATTAGGTGAAAGAGTATAGTAAATTATAATGGAACATCAAAAAATAGGAAAAGTACTGCGATTGTAAGATAAAAAGATATCGTTTATCGTACAATATTATATACATTATTTAATATTTCTATAATTTAAATATATGTACATGTGAAAAATTTCGCGGAAGTCGTTCTTATCGTCGCATTTTAAAATTATTTTGAACATCTTCAAAGCGCCATTTACAAACTCGATAATTCATTCGATGTTCATTTTCCTTATTGTTAGTACGTTTACATGACATAAGGAAAAAAACCATTGATTTAAAAATGCAACAAGGGCTGTAACTATGGAAACAACGTAAAGCAGGTGATCCAATAAGATAGTAAAAGAAAGAGAGAAAGAGTAGAAAGAGAGAAAGAAAGAAAAAATGAAGGAGAAGAATGGCGAAACGAGCCAGAGAAAGTGCAGAAAAGAAGAACAGAAGGAAGGAACAAAGTACAGAGGGAAGCAATTCCGACAGCAATTGTCCGTAAGCCGTGCAAAGATTGCGGACCAATTTCCGCCCCTCCGTGTGCGTGCGCGAATTTATTTCTCCTCTTCCTTCCACCTCTTCATTCGTTCGGCTTCTGCCAGCCACAGTAGCCAGGGTCCAGTGGCACTTCCATCCGCGTTTAATCTGTCCAGTAGGGAATAATTACTTTAAAATAGACTACTCTCTCCATATACAAGAATGTGTCACTCTTCGTCTTGAAGGAAACGATTTGACGAAACATCCGACATACATATATGTATAGTATATTCTATAAGAGATATATAAATTAATTCAAATTATTCGTAACTAAAACATTAATTATTAATATATATATATATATATATATATATCAATATATATAGAAGAAAATTTAATAGAGAGGTTACATCTGCAATAGAAAGTCTATCTAGGATTAATAGGTTTATAGAAATAATAGATATCGGCAATTTATTACACGGGTAATCGGAGAAGTATAATAGGAGTTAGCATGGGCAAGTTGGAATAATCTGTCTCTGACGTTTCCTCGCGTACTGAATTATCCACTGAACAAATCCAATTTGATTGGGCGGACTTGTGTATCCGCAGTCACTGAGCACGCTCAGCCGATTCGGTCATCCTGTCTCCGCGTATAACAGCGATATCAGGTAAATACGTGCAGAAGGATTTTTGCTCCTGGCATCTAGCCAAGTCGGTTTGCGACCAGAGCCTGCACACATAACTGTACGGGTGAATCTGTGGGGGGTGGAAGGGAGGGAGGCATACCGCGGCAATGTCGGGTAAAAGGAAAAAAAGAGCAAAAAGTTACAAAGATCTCCGATACAGCAACTAGCTGGCTTTTCGTAGCTTCGTAATAGCATCCGCAACGATGCACGTCTCGCGATAATCAACGAGCGCGTATAATCTACTCGAGCGGCACTTTTCCGTCGCGAATCTCAACGTTCTCAACATAACTACTCGTTATGACGCATAGCTAAATGTTCCACTTCTGTAACATGTAATGCTGCATATTTTTTATTTTATCTAAAGGTGTGTGTGTGTGTGTGTGTGTGTGTGTGTGTGTGTGTGTGTGTGTGTAGGCACACATGACATGATAATAATTATCAATGCGTGTTACAATATTGCTCGTAAAGTGCGGTCTAATTTATGTAGGATAAAATAGAAATCTCGTTATGTACATTCTGCATTATCTCATATTATGTTATTGTATTCTCGTGTAAAATGTTAATTTTAATTGAGATACTTGTGGTATTACAATATTTCCCAAAAGCCCAATTGGCAATTACAATTATAAATAATTATTATTTTAACGACTTCATGATGCAATTATTATTTATTGAAAAATTTTCTGATGTTACACGATTATTCCGTTTGACTTCTATACAAATTTTCCATGTAATTCATCATTATTCCACAATAGATCTCAACACGATAAGATTCGCAACACCCTGGTTTAAGGGATTGTAGAAAAGCTTTCGTTATCGCTCTGAGAGAATTAATCGTTTTAAAACTGCGCGTTACGTGCCGTGAAGCGTAATAAAAGTATCCCACGAGTTGATACGCGAAAAGCGTAAACTCGCGCGCCCACGCGTGTCGGATTTTCAGAAGGTTTTACTGGCTCGATGAGGTAAATCGTTCCTCTGCGCAAGGTTGAACTCGTCGAAAATTTTAGTGCAACCTATGACGAGGTATAACTTTTAGCAGCGCTCTGGGTATCTGCTGGCATACACGAGTTTCGCGAGCCGCTATCAAATAGTATACTCCGACAGGGAGAGAGAGAGAGAGAGAGAGAGAGAGAGAGAGAGAGAGAGAGAGGAGTTCCTTTTTTCAGTTTCTGAGCGACGCGAAGTGGAGCGAGTGTAACGAACGTTAAATTGGACAGTGTGACCTACGATCAACGATACGGCTAAATCTCGTGCGTTTCTTTCGCCGATACCAATTCGCCAAGATTTACAGACGAGCGGAATTATTGATGCGGCGTGAATCGAGCAAGCGAGAGCAAAAAGCAAACGCGATTTGTTCTATGCGTCATCGAGGCGATTAACGTCCTGCAATTTCGATATTTCATTGTGTGCAAACGCAACTAACCGAAAATTCATTTCCTACCTTTTTCTATTCACAAATAAGCGAAACGTGAAATAGAGATATTTATTTGCCATTATAACGCAGCGGCACAGCGATCGCGGATCATTGGAACAATACAAGAAAATTAAGGATATAGCAGCATAGATGAAATTAGCCAAATATTTACTTCAGCAATTATCGCAGAATGTAACGACTTTATTTTACTTCCTATAGTTTATTTAATCAAGGGGATTAAATATATGGCACAGGGAAAAGCTTTTTTCTTCACGAATATTGCGACGCTGTGGAATGTCGCAGCCATGTGTGTAACTCGACCTACAAACGAATAACAGAAAAAACAAGGAATCGCCACACACCGAGTAACGTTATTCTTTCGTTGTAAACCATCCAAAGGTGGAATCTTTATCCGTATGCGCGATACCGAGCAGGGGATGATTTAAACGAAAGTGCTTATTACTTTTTAGTCTGCCATTTATGGGGAAATAATCCTCTTATAATTCCTGGTAGTTACTTTTGAAAACAATTTTACATCGCTTTTACCGCGCGACATTGTTCCTCTCCGGTTCGTGCCCGATGCGAAAACCCGGAGGGCTATCAATTTTTTTTCGAGAGCCCGTAGCACTTGGGTTTCGCTGCTCTTTCGGTGCACCGAATTTTGATCCACTTCATGTTTTTTTCAATTATTTCTCGACAGAAACGGCGGCCTCTGTGTCCAGTATCCTCGTTCTCATTTCATCCGCTCTGTTTGAGTCTCGTCCCGCGCGTGTTGGAGAACGGAAAAAAAGGCCGTCATTGAGATAGTAGGAGAACACTAGCAACTAGACTGCACCCTGACGTTCAGCTCGGGGTTTTGATTAAAACTAAATAGCGAATAAAATTTCCTTGCGCTGCACCGTACATAACGCACGGCCCAGAAAAATTCCAAATTGCAACTCCGCATCAGTGTTACGCGCACGAAACTGTCTGACGTTCCTCTTTCTCGGTGTAGATACGGGGGAGGGAAAGCCGAAGAAAAAACAGAAACAGAGCGATTTAATTTGTTTATTTCCGCCATTTGCCTCACTGCTCCGATCCTGTTTTTCTCTTTAGTGCCCTCGCGTAGCCCGCGTAAGAGTACTTCTCACTTCTCCCGCATCCAGCAACCGCCTCCACGTTATTACGCAAACGAGGAATCTTTCGAGGCCGGACCGACTAATGAAATGCTGTTTCGACTCGCCAGTAGCTGATTCTCTTTGCTCGAAAGAGAATGTCGGCCAAAAGGGAGGATGATGAGAGAGGTTCGTTCGCGTACGCGACGTGCAACAAGAGCTCATAACCGTAGCCGTAGTTACCGTACTCCTTCCGACCCTTGCTATCTACTCGACATACTCCGTACATGTACTGCATAACATGTATGTATTGACCATTTCACGAGAACAGCTTTTGCTGAAAAAAGATCGACCATGTCTGAGAGTACAGAAAAAATAACGAAATTATGTTAATCTAAATATACGAAGGTCGATTCTGCAATCGGACAGCCTACAATCGTATTCTAAGAACGAATCGGGAAAATATACTATATCTTTATAATTAAGAAACAGTCGTCCGACCGGGATAATGAGTCTATAATGTTTAATTTTTACCAAGGCAATTCTTTGACTTCTACCTATTATTTAAATTGATATCGACGAAACGTGATATGACATAAATTTTGAAAACCATGAGCATCCACGATATTATATTAATTGAAATATTTTTTTCCAATACACGCATACACTCTCTCTTCTTTACAAACAGCGTACAAATAGTAAAAGACTATATGAATATATCGTGAAACAATAGAAACAAAAGTCTACCAATGCTTCCCGCGGTTATCCCGAGAAAACCGGTAATAGCGGATGGCGGTTGACAGTTGTGCACGATTTTGTCATTACGAGAAGAAGAGGGGTCTCAGAGCCGGACGAGGGCTGCGTTTGGCACGAATGAAACGTACGAAGAAAGAAGGATGAAAAGGGAGAAGAGAGCGAGACGAGAGAGCGACAATCGGAATGATGGTGGTGGAGGTGGTCTTTGCGGGAAGAAAAGAAGACGGCGGGTCCAGTAACGCGTAAAGCACCATGATTACCCTGCCACCGTAGGCAAAAACCACGAAGAAACGGGAGTAAATAGGCGGACAGGCGAAGCGAAAAAGAAAACGAAAGAAGACGCGACGAGCAATACCGCACGAGGCTGACGCAGGATGAAGAAGAGGCCAACACGGTCGAGAAAGGGTCGCGCGGTCTCGACCGGAGTTCAACGGACTCGCGCGTTGCATCTAAGTACTCTGGTGTAACTCTCTCGTTCTCTCGCCTTCTCTCTCTCTCTCTCTCTCTCTCTCTCTGTCTTTATATATACGTTCCTTCTCCAGCTACTCGCCGTACATCTTTTTCCGTGCCTAACGTACGCTTCTACGTACGTGCACAGAGAGGTCGGTATCGGACTGGCTGGTTGGCTGCGAAACGCCGGTCGGCGAATGTAACGGTAGCCTTAAGCGTGGTCCGCGAACGTGGCTTAGTCCGGAGGATAGATAAACGTATAGTAAGATGGATACTGTCTACGTGTTTCGAGATAGAGTCCCTCGGGCTCTAAACTACGACACGAGAGTGTGCATAAATATCCCTTTGCCTGGCGGAGATTAAGGAAAATTTCGGCAATGATAGAAAAATACACTAAAAATTTTTTAATCTAACATATTCTTTATCTTCTATTTTTCTGAAAATATTTTAATAATATAGTGGAGTATATTGTTATATATTTGAAAAACAAATTATTATCTTAATATAAAGTTACAAATAATTAATTCTAAAATGATATTTCATTAGAACTTTCAAAATATAACAATCACTCATCGAGAGAAAATATATAATTACATTATCACCAATCGCCTATTAAAATTTTGTCATTGTATAATTATTGTATAAGCGAATGTAATTATCTCTATATCATAGCTAGTTGGAAAAGGGATACGGTGAGGAATAGAGGGGCCGAATAGTCGTTACGTCATGTATACAAGAAATTGTAGCCCGTGGCAGAGAACCAAGAGAAGACGATCCGTAGAGGTTTTCGTCATGAATAACGCACCCGCTGCAGTGTGTCCGCGAAAGCGTAAAGTTTCGAACACGCTTTTTTGATTTAGTAACGAGCAGATGGAACGGAGAGGCGACACGTGCACTCAGCGGCGAGAAAAACTTATCGCAAATAACAGTCCAAATAGTTGTTCGTTACGCTGATGGCACGCTGACCAAACACCATATGGAAGTCCACACCTCTTGCGATCGTACCGAAATGTTCTGGGATAATTCTAGAATCCTTCACTGAACTTGTAGCTATTGGTCTATTCTATTAAACAGAAACCTTGACACTTCGATAGTTTCACGTATAAATAAGTGGCTAATGAAATTATTGTTAGCGACGGAATTTATAGTAATATTCTTTTTACTTGACATGTTTACTTCATTCTATTTTACTTGATATATTTATTTGGTATGTTAGAAAAAATTATTTTAATTGAATTTAACTAAACAACTATTTTACTAAAAGTTGGAAAAGAAAAAGATTTGAGTCTGATTAGGGTTAAACGTTAAGATGCCAGGGTTACAGAGTTAGAACAAATTTTGTCAAAGGGATGTCCAATTCCTGTCCTTCCTTCCCGCTTCATTGACCCTTGATGTAGAACTTAACCCCGCCGTACTGTCGATTGCCCTCATTAGCATCGCTGGCGCATACGCACTTCCTTCTCCGCCCGCACTCGCCATCCTTCTACATTGCGAGTGCACCAGTTCCCCTTAAGTTGTTCCCAGAACACCTTGGTTGCGCGCCATTGCCTATCCGCATTCCCGTGGCGGCACATCCAGGCCAAAGTTTGCGCACTTAGGCGAGCTGGGAGTAACGAGACGAGGAAGGCGAAGCAACACGTTGCACGAAACTTGCTCTATTTATCAGCGGTTAAGAGATGCTCCAGCGAGAGTACTCAGCACGTGTATATTCACGTGTGATGCAAGAAGGGGAGGAAAACGAAGGTACTAGTCACCGCGAAAAACAAAAGCGAGAAAATAAGCATTGCGAGAAGAAAAGTCATCATTATTGATATAACAGTAGTTTCGATTATAATTATCGATTACTTTTTTCAAGTCAGAAGAATGGTCAAAATTTCGTGTAACATGATCAGAAATAATGAACTTGCTGCAACTTCTGAATTCCAGCGTATTACAGTTTGATTTTATTGTTGCCGATCGTTATTTTTAGCAATATTATAGTTGAACTTTGTTTCCCGGCTGTCTTAATTTGTAAGATTTTCGCATATCTCGCATATTTCTTGAGTTTCCGTTTTCTAAAATTGATTTATCGAACATATATTTCTTTCCCGAGTAAGAAACTGTTATTACAATTTCTACAGAATGTGTTTTGGATAACGTACAGTCCAATCGATAACGTCATGTTAATTAATATATTTGGACAAGGAAAAGTTTGTTTGTACACTCAATACTCAGTCTATATTAATTGCAGATTATTACGTTCAAAAAATATCGGTTATTTTAATTACTGCGGTACCAATATACCGATGAGATGGCAGTTAATCCGTTTCGAAAGTGGGTTACGATTCTTGCATATAAATAAAACAAAATAAGCTAAAAGCATGTAATTCTGCAAAATTTACATATTAACTCACAAGCAGTAGCGATTTAATACAACACAATATGAATTTACATAGGTCGCATAATTCGCGAATTTCAATAAAGCATCAATTTAATAGCAAAACCTCGTTTCACTTGTCGTCATACGTAATCACCGTTGTGATTTTCGATTAATTAGTGACGCCGCTACCGTAAAATGGAAGCTAACGTCGGTGTGTGATGATGTACATGTACGTGCCCACTCAAAGCTTAATATAAATGCAATGTATAATTAATATACGCGTAATACGCAATAGCGATATGCTCCCCATTCGTCACGCACGAAATAGAATATATTGTGTCTATTTGATAATACAGTAATCTTATCATGCACATAAATAACACGAATCGTTAACTTATTAGATGAATTTCTGATTTGCGGTATTTTCGCAAATTTAGATACATTTCGCAATACATTCAATAGCGATGTATCTCGCGATTTGAGATGCAAATGTTGACTGGCTGAATTTGATTCGAGCGATAGTATGGCAACGTAATTTCACACGAAAATATATCATTCGGGAGATTCAAGACGTTAAGCGAGCTCTAGGCGTTTTGCGACTTAATCTTATCGCTATGGTTTTTGACATTCCTTTGTCAGGCAGAAAGAAAGGCTGTCATTGGGATGCGCAAGACTGCATTTACGAGTGAACGATCTGCCCGTCACTCGACTTTACGACAATCGTGTCTACAGACGGGTTTTTACACTGTTTTTATGGGCGAATCCGAAGAGTCTTCTTCCTAGCGACGAAGGACCCGCGAGACTGCTCCGCGCGCGGATAGGACCACCCTCCTTGTCGTAGTGTTTCGTCGTCGGACGGGGAGGGCCACCCTAGGAACAAAGGAGGAGAAGACCGTCGCGATGTTCCGGATATGCGCGCTGTTTCGTCTCGTCGTCGTTGTCGTCGGGAACACAAAAGGGATTACAGTTTCCGAATCAGTGGATGTCTCGCTTAGTCGGCGTTGCTTCCGCGAATGGGATATGCGGGGGTTACGGAAGGGCCGGAGGCCGAAACGAAACGGGGTTGCAATGAACTCGAGTAAGTGTCTTTTGCTCCCTCCTCTCTCTCTCTCTCTTTGCCTCTCTTTCTCTCCCTGTTTCTCTCCGGGTCAACATTCGCTCGGAGATCGCACGCCCTAGGCCGTATGTTTGCTCTTTGTCGAGTGCGCCAAACTCTCCCGTCGCGAGCGAGATCGAGAACAAACGAAAATCCAACTCGGTAATATCTGACAGCGCGGGTCGATGAACCGCGCGATTCTCTTGCGGTTTCTCGCGGATTCCGTGCCGTAGAAGTCAATTGCGTTCGCGGTAACACCCGCGAAAAATCGTGACCTATTGAAAGCTCCCGCGATTCAAGAATCGACAGGATAAATGCGAAAACGCTGCGGGAACAAGAGTCGAAGGTAAAGAGAGGAAATCCAAGAAGCGATTTGTCGGTTCTCAACGAAGTCGCGCTTGGAACTACGAAATCACGTCGTCCCTGCGCTTGCCACTCTTTTTTTTCTTGTTTCTTCTAATTTAACTCTCTCGAGTCTCTGCCGCCGGCAGATGCTCGACTCAATTGAAGAAATCCCTAAAGGGAGGGGACTAGACTAGAAGGTGGTAGGAGCCGACAAGGTAGATTGAGAGTGGATGGGAACGTGAGTTGGCGACGATAATTATATCTGCGACAACATTGCGAATATTTGTTTCACGTTGTTTTCACATTATTCACGGTTCTACGAGCGTTACATTTTCCAGTATAGTTTTGAGATTAAAAATACTTTTCACCGGTACGAAGAAAAAGTACGAAAAGATTATCAAGATTTATTAATATCGCCAATTTGTCCTGTTCTCTTCTAGAGGAAACGATAAACTCGAGTAAAGTCGAAGTAAAGTTTGTCGGTTGATAAGACAAGGAGATAAGAAGTCTGGAGTCTCTTAGGCAGCTTTTCAATAAAGCTCGCGGCCCACTTCTCAGACGGTCTCTTTCTATCGGCCACCCACAATCTGTCGACTTTTTTTTTATCCGTTATTCGCCGACCGGTTCGCTACTTTGTCGTTATCGGTCTCGACATTTCTTGCACTTGCTTTTCTTCGAGCAAGAAATAGGCGTATCCGTGGTAAATAGCGATTAAAGTTCGAAGACTGTTGAAAGTTGAAATACGAGTTTGACATTTTCTATAGAATTACTACCATTTGACTTAAAAGTTGACTTTATGACTTCCCATATTGAGTCCACAGATATTAGTTGACCTTTTACATCCGTATAAATTAATCTCTCAAAAAATATAGATAAATTTGTATTCCTCCTTTCTGTCACCAACAAAAACTTTTATTTTCAATCCTTTTCGTTTTTTATACTTCCATAAGATGGATCATGAGATCAAAAGCCGCTTTGAGGATTCGCTATAAATCGCTACGACACTGCTTAGCTAGCGAAAAAAAGGTGAAGAGAATCCGGTAGCGACATAGGTAGCTAAAATTCTGGAAGATCTATGAATTGGAAAGAATTACGGCCAGTTTGCGGGCTCGGAAGGATAGCAATTTCATTGACTGATTTCGCAAAAGAAATGTTCACAGTACCATTAATCATCGACTATTTTGCCTCTCGATAGAAACAGTCGCTTTGACTCGTCGTCAAATCGGATTGTCTCGCTTTAGTTCTGGTTCTCCGAAGCTCTGAGCTATCAAGGAGAGTCATGGCACCGTATCGAATTATTTTCTATTGAGAAGGATAAGCGGCATTTTTTATCGCTCGAATTGATTTCGCTTAAATCTTTGATCGATTAACTAACAAGAAGTGTTATTCTAATAACGGTATATTTATTTTATTTACATTTACATAATCATACGAATAATGATAAATATTTTTAAGAAATTGTGCTGAGACAGCGCTAGATAACACGTAATTCTTGATAACAGTCATTTTCTGAAGGTATCAAATGCGTATAAAGCTCCTCAATTTATTTGAATAAAACTGCAAGATTTGCATATTCTTGGAAAGTTGGTAATTCTAGAAAAACCAAGAGAGATTTATTGAAAAATCCACGGATTAATCGGCGAATTTCAGTAACTTATGTGCTAGCATTTTCTAATTTTTTTCAATTTTGTAAAAAAATATATGAAAAGAGTGAAATAGTATAAAAAAGAGGAATAAAAATGTTAAAATTAAAAGTTCCGTTGTACATACATCGGAAGTGGACGTGACGCGATATTCAAATGTTCTAGATTATTTATCGTCATTACGAATTGAATAATATGGAGTGAATATGATGTACTATGAAGAAAACTTATTATGGGTTTTAAATTAATCTCTAACTTGGGGGTGAAAGTTCTCTCACTAGAATTTTCGTTTGCGCCGATGTCTCACTGCGCTCGTAAAAGAAATTGCGGTTCTCGATTTTGGTGTGTGTGAGACTATGTGTGTGTTCTTTTCCTATTGTCTCATTTTTCGTCTGTCCGAAACCATCGTAAAAAAGATACGACGAAAAGCGATGCAACAGTCTGAATTTTCGTCAAAAATGTCCATGTTGTACATCTTTTGGTTTTCGATTAGGTACAGGTATATTTTTTGCGCTTAAAATAATTGCATTTTTTACATGAATTTTAGCCGATTACCTAGTTAATAGGAATATATTAACCCTTTGACACTATAGTCGTTTGACTTCGATATAAGCAAACAACATCATAATTTTTCATACATTGGAAAATAACCATTTTAATATCTTGTTTTTTTAATACCTAATTTCAATATATTGGAAAAAATGATTATATATTAAAAGATGATAGAAAAATAAGAAATTAAAAATTAATATATTTATAATATTTTACAAAATTTTTGCTTTAGTAAGATTTGAGCTTACGGGATAACTTCTAAATAGCCAGCAAGAGAGCGGCGCTCCTTTTCGTTGAAACTCCAAATATCTTCGGCCTAGATCCGACAGATCAAAGTGGAACGTATTTACGATCGGAGAGGAAGAACATGAGCTCTTATATACGCTAGCCAGTCTCTTGATCCCAAGACGAAACAAGTAATTCCAGCCAGCTATCTATTTATCGATCTAGTTCTCCCTTGCCCGCCTTCTTTCCGCTTTTTTCTTTCGACTATCCCCTGGTGAAACATCGCTGCTCGTGTCCATGCTCTCTTTACCGTCAGGATGTTTTGTCGTATGCGCGCGCCTTGGTTTTGTGCGATTTCGCCCGCAAACAGGAATGAAGATTTATCCCGTTGGTGTTCCGCGGTTGACTTCCGTTTGTCAAACTCCCCGTTCCATCTCGCGATTTCCTCGTTGAGCGGTAAAGCTCGGCGATAATCGATGCCATAGTCGCGCGCCCAAAGTTTCTCTCGAATTCGTGATGGGAAAGGGAGGACTCATGGCATTACGGGGTGTATGGTATTCCGCATAGTCCCACATGGACACATCTTGCTGCTTACCCACGTGCGAACGTGCGCTCTTATTCTGAGCTCGCGGCGCACCGCAAACGATCCGAATTAGTCAAGTCGTTAAATCGCGCGGCACTCGGAAACTCATATAATTTTCCACTCAAACGGGGTTAGGCAATATGGGGGGATTAATTGCGAACGATCTTGCTGATTGTGAGATACGTCAAGTCGAACGATCGATTTAAATCTATGGTGATTCAATCCACCTCGATAAGACGCGAGACGAAATGACGTTCCTTGATCGACAAAATTAGCTTTCACTTCAAAATGTATACATTAACATTATAAGTAAAAGTAGAGCATGAATAACAGACATTCGTGCATTCCCTTAATGGTTAGAAATAATTTGGAAACAGCAGAATTAAAAGATGAAGCGATAAACTTGTATTTTCTCGAGCGCCGAGTTCTCTCTCGTCTTACTTTGCTGTTATCGCGCGTGAATGAAAGAAAGGAAGGCGCAGGCGATTACCAAGCTGAGAGAATAAGGAGATAAGAGGAGACGGGCTTCTTTTCTGCGAGCTATTCTCTCTTGCGAGATGCGACTTTCTCGCTTTGTAGTTTACTACGGCTCCGATACTGTCTCATTCGAACGTACGGCCGACGATACCGGTGTTGTTGCCAGATATCGGATTTGGCTTTGTCGGTAGCCATCCGCCCAGCCTTTCCCAGGCAGGATGAATCGAGTGGGATCGTGTTTCGGAAGTCTCTCTAAATCAAGTATCCGCGTCGTTCGAAACAATTCCTCGAGAAGGGTTGCGGTCCGTGAACCGTAATCGTCTTGCTGAATTTCGTTGCTGAAGTAACACACGTAGTTACTGTTATTGGAGAATTGTTCAAGGTGCCACTTCGAAGCTTGGCGAAGAGGTAAAGACGGGGAGTTTAACACGTTTCTTCGTTTCGCATTTCTCTCCGGGATTACTAACCTAATGGTTTGAAATTGATTGTTAATGATTACGAAAACTTGTTACGTGCAGTGTAAATGATCCATGAAATTAGTGATCTATTATTTATAATTACTACATTTTTTATCGTAGAATTAACTATCGATTTATCACAGTTACATCAAAGTTGTACAATATACAAATAAGATAGTTAAATAAGTTTTAATTTGTCATATTATTAATTTATTTTTATTTTTAATCTTGATCATGCTTGATCATTTATTTGAGTTTATAAAAAATAAAAATGAAAATAAAAAATTACACAGCAACAATACAGAATTGTTGTATAATACTTCAATAGTATGTAAAAAAATTAATATTAACTCTTAATTGTTGGCATGTTTTTTAGTAGCATAAACGCTGGTATATGTCTCGAAGACATATAGAGATATTGCGACAGATATAAAAAAATTTTTTGCTTATGTAATAATTATTAAAACTATTGTCATTATATTAAGGGTATAAAAAACATGTTTTAAGCAATGTTGTGCGTACAATAAATTATTTCAAAAAAAAACATTTTACGCGACATCTCACAGACGTATGCCAAATTAACATGCAATATAGTATGTTGCATAATTATTGTATAATATTTTAATAACATATAAAAAATTTTAATATTATATTATAAGATTAATAAAATTAATAATTTACAATTTTTACATAGAAATTATTTAATTCTTTTTTATAAACTGTAATAATTGACTATTGACAAGTTGATTATTGATAATAAATGTCAATCATCATCAATTTATCATTATAATAACATAATATCTGCACATAAAAAAGTAGAAAACAAAAGCTAATTATAAATAATAAAAATCCATATCATCTGAAGTGTAAAAATTAATTAATCACAGTTACTCATCTGCGCGCGCGAATTCTACACAATATTATTAATCTTTTAATCATTTATAAAAATGTTATCTCGATTAACGTAAAAAAATTTTCTAGTCTAATTAATCTTCAGAACAAATTAAAATTATGCAATAATTTCAAGATATTACACATATATAATATCTTTATTTGTTATTTGAAATTAAAATTGAAGTAAGAATAATATTACTCGATATAGGAGTATGTATATATTGATTCGAATATAACAACGGATATCATCATTTCCCATCGCCCAACGCTTGAATAAACATTCTATTATTCTCACAATTTGAATAGCAATTTGTCATATTATGTATATTATGCGTATGCAGATTGTTGTATTTCCTTGTAAACTGCTCTTTTTTGCGGTCAGGCAATAGTTGGAGATGTGTCAAGGACATGAGATAAGAGAAAACGTAATAATGTGAATAATGTAAATGTGTGTTGATGTGATGGATCAGTTGGCCGGTATTCATTATGATTCAGCCATGCGAGGCGCGAAATGTGCCTAGGGTGCATCGCTTTGTTCGTTACGATAGAAATGTGCGAGGTTCGTTTTAATCCTCGGATGGACACGTTATTTTGTACACGCACCGGTGGATACTTATTATTTCTGAAGATTTCTCTTTGTTTCATGACTTATAATTTACCAAAAATAATGTATTGAAAACAATAATTACAAGAGTTCGTGTTTCTATCAATATGCAGCATGGAATCGTAACTGAACCACTGTGTTTCATACATATGTACATGCAATATTTCAATTTATTATTAAACAGATGCTATTTTTGTTTTGAGCTTCTCATAATATAGCAAAATTTTCGCTTTATATTTTAGATTTATATACAACAATATACTTTATTATGAAAATACTACCTGCATAACGAAAAGTGGCTTAACAGTATTGAAACATAAATGAAATGAAAATCCGAGGATTGAGAGTAAAATCCAACGAAACATTAATGTAGAATTTTAAATCGATGTATGATATAACTTCCGGCGCCACACACATCTGAATTTAAAGCTCTCTGCTGAGCATTATACCTGCGTGTATCTGATATTCTTACATCACGGTCACGGTTAGATTAAACGATAAACGGTCGTTAGGGCACCTGCCAACCGCCACTTCGGTAACCCCGATGTCAGTCGTCGGGTGCAATGGACACGGTGATACATATGAAAACCGTTAAAGCTTACATCGCCCTAACGTTTTATTTTCCGGTTACAAATTGAAGTCACGATGATTAAAAGCTTATGTACATTTAGCTTTATACGTTTAAGAAAATCGTATATATAAATCAAATGAATCATGCGATACAAACTGAAGACTAATTATAGTATAATTATTCGTGAAAAAAAAAAGAAATAAAAATTATAGAACATACTTTTTAATTACGCAGTTTGCGATAATTTAAAGAAAAATATTTTTCTACATGAAAGTAAAAAATTTATAAATAAAACAATGTTTTCTACAGCTTTACGAATATATCTATTCAATTATGATATATAAAATGAAGCTATATATTCCTGTTAATCGAATTGTGCGTAATGCAATAATTTTCTGTCACATAGCATCGTTAAACCCTTCAATTTTCGGATAGAGGGATTCGATATCTTAACCGAATTGTTTCTGGAGATATGTCCCAACGTCATGTTCGAAGTCGTATCAATTATGCATCGTACTGTCGACACCTAGACGTCGGAAATCATAAATTATACAGTAGATAGGGATGTTGAACGAGAAGGCGAACTTGGTTAACGATACCCCTGTGAACCTTACCAGGAAATCGACAAATTACCGCGTCATCGTATTACCATCGTCAATTAGATGCATATATGACGAATTTTCATTTCAAATATGATAATCTAAAATTGATCTATTGCGATCAAAGAAATGATTAGAAGACGTCTATTTCAAGAAGCCATTCAATTTAATCAAATGCACTTTTCAGATAACGTTGATTTGATTTGATATGAATAATCATCAGATTAGACAATGCGTTGAGAAAAAACCGCGCTATAGTCGTGAAGAGTAAAACGTTTTCTTACGCAAAGCGCGGAAACCGTGACGGTGCATGTTAATCATGAGTCAGGTACGTTAATCGAGGCCGGTATGAGAATGAGATGGAGCAAGTCAGTATCACCTGCGGCTCTTGCACGTTTACCTAATATACTTGGCTTTCGTACGCTTACTAACATTTTCGGTCGCTACCATTTTCCGCTATTAGGAAATTTAGGAAACTTTGACTACGTTCTCCTTTCAAGGCTCCTCTTTCTTTTTGATCGCCACCATTTTCCACTATTAGGAAATTTAGGAAACTTTGACTATGTTCTCCTTTCAAGGCCCTCCTTTCCTCTCTCTCTCTCTCTCTCTCTCTCTCTCTCTCTCTCTCTCTCTTCTTTTTCTCCATTCTTTTAAGTATTATTATTACAAACTTGGCTCATTATGAGAGAAGAAAAATGTCGTAATAGGACGGAAGTTAAAATCAAACAAGTTGCAATTGAAAGTGTCGTCAATATGATATAAATGCTCTTTGTATCTCTTTTTCTTATTTATAATTAGACTTGATATACGAATAATTCTACAGGTTACGCTCGACCGCGACCGACTCTCCGCTCCGGTTTCCCTCTCATTGTGTGTCCCGCGCTTATTCCCCTACTCGCCGAACGACCTCCTCGCGGTCTACTCTTTATCTTCCCTGAACGTCTATTCCGGCACGATGCGATGCGTGCGTAGGCCGTGCGACCGGAAGCCTCCGTCACGGCTCGTCGAGCCACCGTTTCGTGGACTTGGTCGTGGAAGAAGACGATATATACGCTCGCATGTGAATCGTTCGTCCAAGTGGCGTGCCGTCCCGGGTAGATCAGAGATGGAAAACCGGATAGGAAACGCAAACGTTGAAAAATCCTGGGGCTCCGAGCGACTCCGAAGGATTATCTGTGAAAGATTTAGCACTTAATTTCGAGAACCTGTGTAGATATTTGATAATCGCGAAATTGGATTCAATTTAAATTATTGCCGGCGATAAAGAATGTTGCGCGAATAAAAGAAGATGGGAAACGCCGCGAGCTGGATGTGACTCGCTCGTATCAGCGGATGCGATCGCGTATGATGTCGTGTCTCCCATCGTACGCGAATGATTAGGTGCTTCCTTGGCTCTTTGTCACGCATTTCGCATCGTGTCACGATCGTTCTAATTACGCTCTATCGCGCCGGTTCGGTCTCCAGGACCCAGGTTCTTCGACCATCCGTGCATTAGCGATAGAAACTGCCTGAGATAATCCGAGGCTCGATTCGCACGGCCATGTATCACGCTCTCTCGGTATGTTCAGCGCTACGGGTACGTTGATATAGTGTGCCGCGTGGACTCATTCTATTAGATTTGTGTCCTTAATATTATCATTGTAGTCGGCGTTAAGGGAGAGCGGGACGAGATTTATCCCGGGAATGTTTCTCTGCATTAAAATGCGTATGTAACATATTTGCATAATATCCATAATACCAGCTGTATAATATTTATCATTGCGCGAATCTATCTCTTTGATCATTAACGACACCGCGAATTACCGATTATCCCTGGCATTCACAGTCCGAAAGAGTAAAAGTCGAACGATCGATAACCCATTAAATTTTAACGTACCTAATTGCGCGACGGGATCGAACGCCAGCGGCTCGACCTACATTCGAGATGATCGCGATCCTCGTCGACGCGACGAGCGCGGCCTTAGAGGTAATTTGCAATCGTGTCGGCACGCCGGCATATTTCGGATTAACGCCCTAATAACGGATGATATCTCGGCCCGGTGGGATACCGTCCGCGCAAACTTAGACGTACCTACTTGAGGAACTTCGAAGGATCGTAAGAGGATATACCGGCCTTGGCGAACCGGCTGGCATGCCGCCGTCGTCGTCGCCGTCGCCGCCGCCGCTACAGCGGATATAAACGTATCGCATGGGGATTTGGTACGGTAGAAGCCTGGTGGGTGGCGTGTAGGTGAACGCGTACGTGAGCCATATTAGTGGGCGACCGTGGTGCGGGACGTGGCGTTACGGTTAGGAGCCACAAATTTGGTCGGTACTTCAGCTGCTTATTAACTCCAGGGGCCGCCCGAGCGGGAATATACTTAAGGCGAATTTACGTGTTATGCTTCCTCTGGCTATACCTTGGACGAACTGTGTTGAAATAGAAGAAAAAATATGTCTAGCAATCCGCAGAAAGTGGATTGTAAAAATTGTACGGTTTTTGTTCGATTTATACATATAATGTTGGGTAATTTTTTAAAACAAACGATTAAACTATTTTTTTTCTTAGATTATTATTTTGGACAATTATAAATCACATAGAAAGAATTTCTAAAAGAAATTAAAAGACTTCTTTGTATATGCGAACGTAGAGAACGCATATACAAACAAAGAAATTCAATTATGTACCATGTATTAAATAATTTATAATTATATCATAGTATAAATTAATGTATTTAATCCTAAATTATTTTCAATGTTTTAAGCAAAACTGCATTTGATGACAATTATAAATGATCTCTTGGTACAATTGGTGTAAATCCGCTTTTATTTGCATTCTAACTGTCAACTGTCGCGACGTGCACTTTCGTTGGAACTGTGGACCCTCGAAACGACGAGAGTATTACGCCGGGTTGTCGGCACCATAAAAGCCATTTCCACGCTCCGCGCGATCCCAATACTCAAGCAAGATCGATCGATATACGTCCAGGATACCGCCACGGTCGCGGAATCGATTTCTTCTGCAATACGCGCGATCGGGTCAGTGGCCGTTTCTCTAGAAGGCCACGTTCAAGCCGGACGTGGCTACGCTGGGTGATCCCCGAAATATTCTTCCGAAAGAGAGTATCTCGAAGATCTTCCCACGTTTTCAGCATATATGGAAGCGCGTCTTTATGTCGTAAGTGACGTTGCTCGGATATCTCAACCAAATTTGATTGGATAAAATCATGAACCCGAACAGCATATTTTTCTCTGTGCTGGAAAAAGAATCTATTTATGGAAAAGCAGTCTTGCTATAAAAATGAAATAATGTTATAAATTAGACTTACGTGTAAATTTTATTAAACAGCAAATGTCTGAGAAGAGAGAAAAGGATCGAAATTTCTTCGTAATTAAGTTAATGAATTTTAATTTATTAAAAATATTATACAATAGAATATTTTTAACATTATTATTAAATCTCATAAAATTACCAATTAAAAAAATTTATTTCGATTTTCGCGAGAATGTCATTCCGCAGAATGCAGGCAAATACAGGGCAAGTTGCTTGTAAGCGACCGGCAATATAAGGAATTCGTTCGGGCAGCGTTCGCCAGCCAAGCGTCGATCGAAGGATCAATTAACACCCTTTTAATCGAGCGGAGCCGTGATGCCGGCGAATGTGGTACAACAAGGGCGGTCGGCCCTTCGCACAATGGTTCCCCGTCTCTATAGGCGTCGCGACTTTAGAACAATGGGTCCCAATATCACGCTCGGTGAGTTGCTCGGTCTTACTCACTCTCGGTTCCTCCACTTTCTTCCTCCTCTCTTTCTCTTTCTCTCTCCCGCTCTCGCTCTTCCTCGATTTGCCTCTTCCTTCGTCTAGACAAAACATCTAGCCTAACCTAGCGTAACTTGGACGAGAAAGGACGATGATGGTGACGATGACGACGACGACGAAGCCGTCGACTCGTTCCAGGCACGTCCTCGATTGGCACGTTGACGGCTAACGTGCTCTCCGGTCTTTCGCTCCACCAGATGGTGGCGGATTTAAAACTTTAGAAATGGCACATTTAGGCACCCTACGGTGCAGACTTTCCAGTCACGAAAACACTTTGCACCCTATTATACTGCATATTAATAATTATAAATTTAAGGAACAGAAATGATTACATGTTTAATATCACTTGAATTTAGAAATTCGACTAAAAATTTCTACTTACAATTACATACTATTACATTAAAAATCAAGAAATAAATTGTAAATTCATATGTTATTTAAAAGATTTTTAATAAAATGTCTCGGATTGTTTATCAATAATTTCGCCATTACGCTTTTAGGACGCCAAACGAAAGTATCGATCGTTCGGTCGAAACGAAATTTTCAGGTGATGTGCCTCGATCGAATGGACGATTGTCGAATAGGGAGTTCGAATTTGCAGAAACGACGCGACGCGTCGCGACGCCAGTCTCGTATCACGGCCGCTCGTAAAAGTCGACTATTTCGGCCGTTTGATGTCGTACTGAGAAGTCGTTGTCTATACTTTCCCCGTCGATACCATCGATGGCAAGTGGATCGCAAATGTCTCGCGGGAGGAGAGACAATCGCACAAAATTGTATGACGCATCGTGGAATGATTTCCCGAGAAAGTATTTCATCGCGATATAAAGGCATATTATACATCTACATTTTATATCTGTGTAAATAATTCTCCGTTATGCGCAAACCGACATTTAACACATTTGCGAGCTATCGGTGCCTAATGGCTTAAATTGTTAAAGCAATTAGTGGCTGTTATAGTTCTTCAGGAAATGAAACGAATGATAGGCAGAATGATAATCTACAATAAGGGAGGTAGAACTAAAGAAAATAATTAGGAAAGTTGAAGAACATTTATGAACTTAATTGCGCAGGTAGCTAAGTATCGTTAGCATAGTTAACAAGTATTCGAAGTAATCGATGCCGCGAGCTCTTAAGCGCGAAGTGACTTCGTGGTTTCTTAAAGATGCATGAGCCGAGTTTCATGACATGCCCGCGCGTATAATGCGTGAAAAGATTTTCGATAAGCGATGCCGGTACGTCAGGCTTCGATGTCTCGCACGCAATGCACGTTGTGTACATGTACATGAATGCGGGTTAAAGGGACGAAGGAAATGTACTGCTGATGCCTCGGCATGCAAAGTCAAATGAGAAGAATGTATAATTTACTTCAAACATCGTTGATAATTCATGAAAGTAGTTTTATTAAATCCTTAACGACGAATCAGTAATGAGTTGCTAAATAAATCGTCTTTAGCTATACAATTTTCATTTCATTCTGGTTAATGATAACGATCTCTTAATCGCTAAATTAAAATGGTAACTTGATGACACATGACATATCATTTTTTGATAATGTATTACTTATTTCTTAATTCAGATTTATGAATTATATGTCCAAGTTATTGTTAAACCAGAGATATGGTTAATTTTAACATTACGATCCGGATTACCAGGTACATTCGCGGCGCCACTTTAGGACATGTCGTAAAAGACACACGACGATCAAAGATGTGGTAATGGCATAAAGTAGTAGCGGAGGTAAACGCATGTGTAGCATACAGACATGGAAGCTGAGAAGCTTCGTTCTACGGATCACCTTTAATATCTTCGTCCTTATCCGTCTCCTCTTAGCTCGGCCGGCTCAACCTTCTTCTCTCGCACGGTGATCAGGTACGCCAGCATCGTCGAAACTTTTCCAATCGGGCCGAAAGTTTGTTCCAGTAATTAAAGCCGCATGAATACTCGATGGGCTTACCTATGTCGGTTACCTCCGCCACTCCTGCTTACTTTTGAGATCCACCAGAGCGAAGAATAGTTAAAGACGAATCGTCAATTTCGTTCGTGTCCCGCTCGTGACCATCTTTGTCGTCGAGAAAAGGATAAGAGGAGAGAAATCTCTGTTTCCGGCTCTCCGCGCTGCGCTCGACAGGCTGCAGATCCGGCCTTCGTCACCCCGTCGACTATTTTATGAATCAGTAATGAGGAGTATAATTCGATGTAAATCCGCGCCGAGTGTCGTTCGCTATAACAACGCCATTTACAATTCGTTTGCTAATAGCTAAATAATGTAGTTTATTTGTCATTAATTACAATGCTAATTAAATTAAACCGAATTTATTCATAATTGATGGAGTTAAATCGAAAATTGATTCAGTTTTTTTTTATTAACGGAAGAAACCTATCAGGAAAAAGTTATCGAAATTTTAAACTAAATCCGTCGTAATTAAATCGTGTAATAACACATTCATTAAAGATACAGAATATCTATCAAATTAGTAATATTAATCAGTCAGTTTTGCATACATAAATGAACGAGTAAATTGCAAAGATCAAACGAATCGTGTATCCCGTATCGGCATCGCGATCTTATCGCACCCCAAATTCGTTCTTGCTCGTTGCCCTTCACGATTACTTTCTCACGAATGGGATTCGTTTCGCTTCTTTCTCCCCTTTGCATCCGCGAGTTACCGCTATCGCGGCCTGGCAAAAGCCACGTAGCTTCTCTCTCCGCTTCCGCGGCGACCGCGGCAGTTAGATTAGGCGAAACTGCTTAAACTGCTCCCTAGACATCCCTTCATTAGATTCCGCGCGGCCGTTACTGTACCACGTGCTATGAGAACCGAAGCCCGCCGTTTTGCTCGCTCCTGGTCGTCGTGTGCCGCTCGGTTGCATTCCGAATCTTCGATCGGTCGTCCTCTCTCGCGTCACGCTCTTCGCTTCCCGAGTTCGCCGCGGCCGTCCCAAAGGATACGTCCGAGGATGTACGAGCAATTTGGACGCGTGCGCTCTATTTGGCCCGAACCATCGGGAACGAATCGTTAACTCCCAGATTCACGTTATTTCTTTCTTTACGCTGTTTCATCGAAAGTAACAAAACTATCTGTGACCGCGGAATCGTGAATGTGCTTACTGCCAATGAATTGTACAAACAGGATATGTGGATAACAAACGTTTATTTTGTAAATAATACATGTATATTGTGTAGAACAACATAATGCAAGAGAGATTAAAATATTATAGTTATATAAATCAGAATTTTGTAAGCAATGCATGAGCTTAATTATCAATATAAATATAATATATCGACAGTCAAATCGAACTTTTTCATATTCTTTCAGAATTTAAGAACGTATAGATAAATCTATGAAATTAATTTTCATACGTAGTACGAATGTCAGCGAACATATAGTGAAAATTTACGCATTGACACATTTCTATATTCACTTGTGGATTCTATATTGAGAAATTAATGGACGCAATGTAACTTTATTTGCATATCTCTTGGTAACATTTATCATCATGAATGACAAATATTATTGTGCGTAATTAATAAACTGATATAAAATTATAACATTTCAAAAACATTCTGACCTACAAATGAGACAAGATTGAAGAGTGATGATACAGCTCTGGCACAATGATTTTAATCCCTCGCATTTAAGTGAGCAAAATGAATGCCGCGCTGTCGTGAATTTTCAAAATTTTTTTTACATGAAATAATGAGAGATATTTAATTGTACGCATACATCAAATTCGATTTGAAACATAAATGTATTTCATTTTTCCTTGCTTTTTGTATTTTTAAAAGCTTACATGCGTTCAGCTACTTTGGCCTTTTAGACCATAATGCACAACTGTTATGTTATTAGCGCGTAATTTCTATCAGCAGGAATTATGAAAACGCTCTCCTCGCGCATTATCTTCATTTTCATTCACAATATTATCTCCATATTTTCGAAACTTTCGAGTCGATCCAATTCACCATAGCCAGCTGCAGGCGTTAAACACTCCATTACTGCGCTTTTTATATACAATGGATTATGTTTGCTTTTATCGGTAAACTAGAATTTTTCTGTCAAATAATTCGACGTTATAAAGGCGGACGGTATATATTGTACATATATATATATATATATATCGAGGCAATTTGCCCCAAATGAGGTAATTTTCTGTTTCGCAGTGACCGAAATATTAATATAACATAAAGCAAATGTCGCGCGCGCGCGCGAGATGCATTTGCAGTTCCATCGACTATTCTAGCAATTAATATAATTTGATACATAATACATGGGTCCTTGCTTACTTTGTGCCATTGTCAAATTTTTCGTCAGTATTTTCAATCTGTATGTTCATTTATGGTCCTCTTAATTAACATACAATTATACTTTTATTTACATGCACGAACGAAATTCTAATATTATTTATTCAACTCTAATAATGATTGCGCATACATACATATATCGAAATAAGAAAATTATTTTTTATCATTATTTGTTTAAATAAAACCAGAACCATAAAAGATCGTAACAACCATACTTACAGATTCTTTAAATTGATATTACTTCAAGAGATTACAACATAATAAAGTGAATAATAAAATGAAATAACAATTAAATTACTCGCCTTTTATTTATATCGCGAATTTAATTTTAATTTAATTTTAATTGTTTGTGTGCATAATAATCCATCTTAATAACATGCAACTCCATGAAATATGAAATATTGGAGATACTTATATGCATATCAGAGATACGTTAATATTTGAAGATTTACAATGTCGGTATAATCTCTGCGTGTGAAGAAATGGACAAATTATCATTGTTAACGTGTTAAGTAGCTCGAACAGTTAACTGGCTCAGTTATGGTCTGTAGGTTACATCAACGTAAAAATCCTTTTCTAGCGAAAGTTCCGAATGCTCTTGGAGCACTTACCGCGATCGAGATTCTCTTCGACATCACCGTGCCGATCCGCAGCGATCGACTCGCAGAGCGAAACGAGCGCGTCCATGTTCCGCCGTAACTACGAATCGATTCTCGTTTTTCCAGGCTTCTCGACCGGAACGAAATCGGCTCGCCATCGTGCCGTGAACGCCCCATTGCATCCAGCTGAGAAGGAACCGCAAAGAGTACGACATCTCGCCGTCCTTCTAACATCCGTCCGGAAAAATCGGCGGCAATGGCGTAACCAGGTTTGCAGACATGGTGAGTTTTTTAAAAGCACTTTCCTCTTTCTCACTTTGCATCCTCTTCTCATAAATTATTAAAATCTACCACGACTACAATCCCAAGGAGCTGACTAATGCTGCATTACACGTATCGATAGTCGAATAATTTTACGTCCTAAATATTCTCTTCTTACGCCATTGATCGTCGGATCTGGCGATGCGGAAAAAGTTCACGGCTCGTTTTGTCTACAGTAGTTAGCTGCTGTCTTCCGTGGCCGATGAGCAATCTTGCGGCCACGCATCGTTACGACAATATTTCTAGCTGCGGGACAATTGCGTTCTTGTGGTACATGTAATAAGCATAGCAAAACTCTCGCTGCAGACAACCCTTGAACGAACACGTGCTTGATGCATGAACATGATTACGCGTGTGGTTTCGCAAAAATGTAAAATTAACCATATACTTTCCCCTGTATAATTTACGCACAGAACACTTCGCGCGTAATCTTATCATTGTATATCGCGAACTTGAGATGTTCTTGTATTGTCAATCTTGTCTTATATATCACACGGTTGAAATATCCTGTTTAAAAATGGATGCTCGAAGGACATTTTGGTTAAGTGATCCCATAAAAAGGTTTATGTCCTAATATTTCATCGAAGATGCTGTGAAAACAGCCTGACAGGTAAAATGCGCAACGGCATCTCGATCGAAGGAAACGGAATCCCTTTTGCGCCGGCCGAAACATTTTATCCGAGAATAAAATAATGTCCCATCTAAGTGAATAATCCTGAAGAGTACCCGGTGTTATTCGATTAATATCAAGCGCTCTAAATTTCTTATCATTGAAAACAACATTGATAACACGCGAGAGAAATTGATGCATTTACCGGATGCAATTAATTGGACGAAAATTACATTGTATACACGCGCAATTTACATACCACAAAGTTATGCTGGTTTAATTGTTATGTGGCGTAAATTAATGAAGCGGATTCAGCGGTTGCGTATCTACTAGCAACATGCACAATCGTATGCAGCTTCCTTACTTAGCTTCTCGCTTCATTTACTCGTGTCCGCTTAATCCCGCGGAATTTAGTAAACCTATTTGCCTATTCAAAACGTGAAGCTCTCCGGTCTCCCAGGTAATCCGGCCGCTTATACGCGACGCGTATTTCTCGCGATGAAGAACTCGGGGAGGGCATTAAGGAAGCCTCTCGTGTATAAAGGCGAATTGGGCGTGCCGTGCGCTTTCTTTGCATAGCCACTCCTTCAGAAGATTCACTGTAGCGAAAAGCCGCGCTTGTACGACCGCGAAGATTACGCAGGGGGGGGGGGCGCAGGGGACATCCCGGAGACGTTGACTCCTGTCACACATCCGTAGAGCCATAGGCGATCGTCCGCGGTTAACCGGTTTCGGTCGACGCGCGCGTTCCACGTATTATGGGTATACTTGGTAAACCTTTGATGGTTTTATACCGGTTTACGGACGAAGATTTCACAGATTTCCTCATTCATATCGTTTCACAGGTGACATTTATTAAAAATTTCACTGCCGAGCTGCGACTTGGAATTCGTCGGGTGATAATTGAACACCCGAGAGACGGAGCGAGTTCTCTCCTAAAGCCGATTTAAAGGACTTCAAAAGTCGGAATAAGTCTTTCGTAATATGTGTTAAGCTCGGTCACATAGAATAACGTCAACGAGTGAGAGAAGAAATTCAAAGATTTTACGAACGAAGAGGATTATCAATCAGAATTTCGTGTTTTAGAGTTTTATAAAGCAGAATAGATGGAAATAGTCTAAAGAGAGAGAACAGCTTGGGGTGGCTTAGGATATATTTTTAACCTTTGGTTCGATAAAACGTGTATTGTCAATACGGTGATTATTGAAACATCTTCTGAATAGTTTAGAAATAGTTAAAGGTTGCATGCGAACAGACGTGAGGAAGTTTCAAGATTTCGCAAGCTCACTATCTCTTAGCAGAATACGGTTTATACGTGAAAAACAAAGAGAAAATTCTACTTTCAAAGATTATTCCACATCATGGGAAGTAATAAATATGTAAAAAAACAAACAGTTTGTAATAAAAAAAACTATTCTGAATATTTCAAAGTTAAATTAAAAATATCGAGGCAAATGAGAAGAAACAAAATGCACATAAAACATTTATTACAAAAATTACAAAACCAGTTTACACAGGAAATTTACAAACTGAATTAGCTTTAAGCTTTATTAATTTAATTTATATCTTATTTTTATAATATTTATATTTATATATTATTTAAAATATATTTGTATATTATTTGAACTGCATTTGGCCTGCTTTAAAAAATCAGAAAAATACATTTTCTGCCAGATAATTAATTCGTGTCAACAGCACTCCGTTTAACATAATCGATTCCAACGTATTTTCATTAATTTTTACTGAAAAAGGATGATTTGTAATATAATATTACTGTAATATAATATTACTATAAATTCTTTATAGAAAACGTGTTTTAACATTTGAAATAGTGATTATTGAATTTTAGAAGTTGTCCGAAAACAATAAAATTCTTTTTATACTTGAGTCAGAAAAAAGAATTCGCGAACCTGACGACAACAATATCGCGGAAAAGGATCACAAACTTAATAATGTAATTTAAGGGCATCGTTATTGGAACTGACCACAACTTGGCATGCAATCGCGGAGCTTTCGGCGAAAATATATTATGCGAGAGAGAGAAAAAGAGGGAAAAAGAGAGGTGGCTACGTTGCGTTATTGTTCGGCGAATAACGGCATCGCCGTACCTCTTTCGACGGCACGGTGCAAAGTACTGGGGCGCGCAGTGCACCGCTGGCTTAGGTTGTGTGTAACATTGCCGCTGCACTTAGAAATCGCTCGGCATTCGCGGCGAGCACAATTTACACCCCGATCGTGGAACGTATCCCGGTAGCCGCGATTTAGATTTATCCTTTTCACGAGTTCGAACGCGCGGTGAGTGTATGTACGCGTGTCAGTCGTCGGAATAAAGTAAACGAGCGAACGACTCGAACGTCTAGCGGTATTCTCTTCCTCCTCCGTCTCTCTCTCCCGCTGCTTTACAAGATGTAGAACACTAAATCACAACGACTATTGCCGTCGAGGGAAATATAGCGGAACCCCGCGATGCTTCTCGTTGTTTCGTTAATGGTACAAACGAGGCGGATAGGACAGAGGCGAGTCGAACGCGCGAGATTTACGGACGGAGTGGAGCGGAGCGCGTACACATCCGCGACAGCGTCGGGGAACAGCGGATTATAGCAAGTATACTCTAGTATCCTGCGGGCTCTGGATATCCGGTCCGAGAAGCCGTTTCAACAGGCAGACAGGAAGGAAGGAAGTCTCTTGGTCGTGTGGCTCACAAGGACTGCAGAACTACACGCTACCAAATAATATGCAAATTCAATACTCTTACCGTGAGATCGGTTCAAAGCATCTCAAAGACGATAGTAGCTAGATGGTTTACGGCCCTGCAAATTCACGCAGGTGGCTTGCCACGTGAGACATTACGTCGAGGGTACCGTGTACCTGACAATTAAGGAAACATTCCGTCTCCGTGCGCCTCAAACAAATTGCAAAATGATTGCGACGCGAAAATGAGCTCTCTGTTGTACATTTTCGCCCGCGACACGTGCTTTCACTTTAAGAGAGTGTCAGGCTTCGCGCATAAACGAAAAGAAAATTAGTTTTATTAATGCGCAACGACAACGCGAAAAACCTCTGCATACATACATACGAAACATCATGCTTCCTTTTAATCTCAGCTTTTTTTTAATGTTTTGAGTCAAATTTTTTTCTCCGTGATCATTTTATAAAATTATAGAAATCTAATTATAGAAATACTCGCTATTGGAAATAATTATATAATTTTGGAAATAATTGGAAATAATTATATAATTGGAATAAAAATATAATTTTATTTAATTGTATTTTAATAAAAAAATATAATTTAAATAAAATTAAATGACTGAAATTTCAACGTTAAAAATTGAGAAGATTTTGCAAATTCCGTTAAATTATAACTAAAGAAGAAGGATCGATGGTTAAGTTTAAAAATAAATATAGATCTGGAATATTTTTCCACATCAAACATATATGAAAGCTATGCATTGCATTAAGCTATATGTTTATATTTAAAGACGAGCATTAAAAAATGAAGAATGGCTGTGGCGATTAAGTGCCACATCATTTAATCGAAATGTTTCGACCGCGCGAGCATAAACTGCACCATCGCATGGACGGCGCATCGACGTACATAATTTAATGTCGAAATAACGTCGACGTTGCATTGCGCTAAAAATTTTCAATTTCCAATGAGCGTTGCCGCCGCGACGCGGTAACACATAATTGATGTGGGCCTCCGTAATTCAAACTATTTCACCGTAAATTACGCGTGAGGGATATTCGTAATAACAATAATTACAATAATCTGATGGAGACTGGCACGGGTATCGGCACAGAAGCAAATGCAATTAGCGCACGCCACATTGGACCGAGGGTATCTGAAATTGATGAGCTAGTTAGATAGGTTCTCGGCACGCCGGATTTAGGTAGAGCTAGGTAACGTTGTGTCGCTGACCGAAAACTACCGTCGCAAGAAATTTGCATCCACTAAACTCTGAGTGCACATTGCTGCGCAGCTCGAAATAAAGCAAACCAACCGCGGACCAAGTGTCGCGTAATATTCCTCAGCCCGAATAAGATTTTACGCAGCACGTAATTGTACGGACATTAAATTCGTTAAAAAATGTGATCCTAACATATAATACTTAACTATTTTTTCGTTCTCGATGCACTCGTCTCCGAGTAAGTGTATTCGCACCCAATGAATATTTGACGAATTGCTGATCGCATCAATTATTTTTATCGTTATGTTACCTTTCCATTCTACTGGAAAGTTAACGGTTTCTCGAACAGAGAGCGACGAGACTATCTATAGGGGATGTCAATTTACTCCTATCTCCATAAATTTTTATCATCTCAAGCGCGCGATTTCGCGCGGTCGTCGCGACATAAAAGCAATGGCATCTAAAAACGCGAAAAAGAGAGGTAGCTGATCTACGTAGCGCGCAATCGTCGAAAACTTTATCATGATTCTCGACAAAGGTAGCAATGCGAAGGCAGGCAGATCAAAGAATAATATCTAGTTCTCGCTCCGGCCTTTTTACATATACCTGACAGTAGCGTGGCAGCGTGCACTATCATCTGCAATGCGCCTTATTCGTGTATACGAGCGAAATGCTCGTTCCATTAACGTTATATGACGGTGTACAAAGAGAGTCTCGAACATGTGACAATACGCAATGCTTCTCTTTTCCGCGTGATACAAAATATTTTGACACAGCGTCGAGCATAAAATGTTATTCGACGCGCTCCATTTTCGCCAAAACTTTTACGCCGAGAATATACGCGTCTCCATTAAAGTTAGAAATGATTAAGTAAAACACATTAGCTTATTGCATACCATTCTTCCTAGTAGTAAATAATTCAACGAAGTGTCCGTTTTTCGAATCGAGTATCTATTTAGAGAATAAAAAACGAAGTCATCGACGCACAGATTATTGATAGAGTATTGATTAGCAAGAATTACTGTATTCTTATTTATGTCACTTTATTTACGATTTTTATTTATGCACATTATAAATTCCATTCTCCCAGATTTAAATTTCAACATAGTTCCCTTCGATTACTTTTTATTATGTTTACGTCGCTTCTCTATCAACCTCCCTCATGATGTATCACGCTTTGTCAAGCTTGTCATCCAAGTATTGCTTTCTATTAGGACTCACCGTCTCTCGCCAATACCCCAATTCAATATCGTTACATCCTCCAGCCAACTTGACAATTTCTATCCTACGTTTTTCAATTATTCGGTGCACTCGCGAAATAGAGATATACACTTAATTCGTTGAAATCACAATTTCGCGCCCGGTACAATGGAGGCTCGCGAACAAGAAGATTTACCGACAACATTCAACGCGTGAGTTATGTCATTAATTAAATCTACATTTGAAAATGCAATAGGAGATTGTATCTCGCTCTTTGCATGCCCTAAAAATAGGCTATTCATCGCTTGCGAGTCAGAAACGGCCCGGTTTATTGGACGTTTCCCCCAGCGCAACTCTTTCTATTTTCACCTCCCTTCGTAACGTGTCTCACGAAGGTTTTCGAGGAGCGCTCATGGTTTTTACATATACATACATCTCTGAGACGCCGTATACGGAACGAATCCACTTACCGACGCGCCATATTCTCCTCCTATTTCCTTACCCCCGATCGAGATGTGCCGAACAAGATTTGATATTTTTCCGAAAGGATTTTTTGTCATTTATAATACATACAAGTTACGTGCATGCGACATGTGACTGAACAGGCAGATATAAATATGTATTCGCATAAGTCACTTTGGCAAAAAAATACGACGGTACTAAAACTTCATCAAAGATGAAAGAAAATACTTATATCTTCACTGAAGCGCGGAAAGAAGAGAGAAAGAGAGAGAGAGAGAGAGAGAGAAAGAAAAGAAAAAAGCTAATCGTAAGTCGTGCAAGTTCTTTGGCACTTGGACATTTTGGAATAGGTCACGCTTTAATCCTTCAAGAGAGTTAAATCTGGAATTTTAAGAATTCGCGCGAAATTCCGGCTCAGTAATCCCGGCAACTGTAAGTCGCTTCTCTATCCACCGCCGTCCTCTTCATTCCCCGCCGGTGTGTTTCCCCATCCCTGGCCGCGATGGTGCGGCGGGGTCCAGGCGCATCCTGGACAGGAAATTAAAAAGGACCACCCGCGGATGTAGGTTGCAATCTCACGAAATTCCGAGGCGAAAGCGATGATGCGAAGCGAGACTCACACTTTGCGGCGCTACCAGCGTGCTGCAGCTGCACTCGAGAGCGAGAGAAACGGTCCTCTCGTACATCGATATATCGATTCGAATATGTTGGATGGAAGTGGTTATTGCCGAGGGAAGTTTTGCTTTTCTTTACGTCGCACGCGAGCACACGTACACATCTCATTTTCCTCTTTTTCGCGAAGCGTTCAAGGCACGATTGGCTGTTTAACAGTACATCCTGTGATTCTATCTATTTTTGTTTTATTATCGCATTCACGTTATCCGTGTTTCCACATTTGTACGAATAGCGTTCTCGCGTTTTTGTTGCAGCGTTGTCTAAACTGAGAGAAATTATACCGGTTTTACTTCCTGTCCCGAGTCTTCCTGAGTCTCTGTAACTCGTATAAACACAAAGCCATCAATTTATGGATCTGCAGGTGCATCTGTCTTTTATCTATTACACATCTCTATATGCCTTTTTTTTCTTTTAACCATCGCGCTTCCTCGCAGGCATTATAAAAAGATATATACACGCGCAAACGCGTATATCATATTATGTGGTAATAAACGCCTTTAGAATAATCTCTTTTAAGAATGAAAAGAAATTAAAAAATGCTGAGGAAGGAACTCGATAATCCGTCGTTTATGAACAAAGTACTAATTAAGTTGTACCTTCAATCGTGAAAGCTTTCGAGATTCTCAATATAAAAAAGTAACAATGCGCGTTTATCGTTAAGGATTTTTACAAACTATTCGTAATGCAAAATGTCATATCGCTTAAGGCTGCTGTGTTAATCGTCTTCGATGTTTTTTATAAGTCGGTTCGCGTGCAAATATCGAGTGCAGGCACGTTAATGCGCGGTTTTGCGAATCGTTAGGCACATATACTTACGCTTCTTTTTCGCCGCGGAGTCGGCACACAACAGACGTTGTCTTCTTCCCCTTTTACGGCCACCGATCGCTGCATCTGCCGTGCAGATATCGTCGAGATGGGGCGGGACCCGGCTGTTATTTCTAAGTCTTTTTGCGTAGGCGCTTTGCGCGGTACCTACCATTATCCCGATATCTTTGTCCGACCGGTTTCACGACAGCCCTTCGTCCTTGTTCCCCGAGCGTCTCTTGCAAAAACGCTCGCACACGTGTCCCCTTACGATCATCTCCGGATTCGCTTGCCGAATCGGCAGACGGATTCAGCCAGTATACGTAAAACGCGCCAGTAGATATTGCGTTAATTCTTATTAGATAAATTTAGATGATGGGATTTATATTTTTATATGGATATGGTAAAATTAATCAAGGAAAATGTTAATTTAACGATCGGTTTTTGTTGAGAAATCTATTATAAGCAATTATATTTTATAAATAGAGTGTACTTTGATTATGTTTAAAGTTTCAGTATGCGCTTAAACGTTATGATAGACAGATAGGTATTGTAACGGGAAAATAATACGTAGGCAGGCATTATAATAGGAAGATAATAATAGCCGGAAGGGTATATTAATTCTGACTGATGTAGCGGAGATGCAATATATATCCCTATTAATATACGCTTAAACAACTTAAACCCTGTAACTCTGGAAACAATTGGATATTTTCTCATGTGCCAAAGGGGCTGAGATTAATATAGCTCTTTCGGCTGTTAGGTGTCACGGAATTCCGGTCGTAAGCAAACGCGATCGGCGTAGATCCTAGACCGGGACACGTACGGACGTAACGATCGAATCGGGTGCATTACGTCGGGGATATCGGCAGAGACAGAAAGGGGGGCACGCTAGGGACAGGAGGGACCGAGGGCACGAGCAAACGGAATGCCATAAATCTCATGTAAATTCGGCCTGCTTGATTTGCAAGCACAATGCCAGACGATTCCACTGCCTCCGGCAACGCGCGGATACGCCGTCTACGTGCTCCCCTACACGCTCTCCGATCGAGTTTCGCGATGACGACGACGTCGTCAGCCATACTGGGTGTCCTGAAACGCATGTTCCTGCGCATCAATGCCTCGAGTTATGAGTAATTAAAAACAGGGATTCCGAACGTAGTAATGAATAATAAACTTTATTAGGTGACGTACATGAATGTTTACAGCTTGTGCAAAAACTAATATCGTGATCATAGTAAAAATACGGTAAGTTTATGTGAAAAGTAAAAATTAATTTGATTGTTATTAGCAATTCTTGATTTAAATAGAAATGAAAATTTGGGACAAAATATCACTGTATTGAATTATGAACGGTTATAATAAGTTATAAATTGGAACAAAATTTTAATTATCAAATTTATTTAACGGATTTCTAGAGAGTGAGATACATCAAGACATTTATTAATGATAAAGAATTAATGAGAACTTTTATTACATAAAAAAATAATATTTTAATTTGATTGATTTCTATTAAAATCTTAGCAAAATATGTCAGGTTTTGACACGAATATATAATCATAATAGTTTTACATAAACTTTTAGTATTCGTACATAATAGATGTTTTGTCCCCCACATTCGTGAATAAGTAAAATTTAATTAAGAAATGTTAGTGCCATCATAAAATCATATTGTACTGAAATACATATTAAAATTTTATCTCATAAAATACATGAAATATTTAAAGGTATTTATAAAATTCATGTAATCAACTTTGAACTCTCACTTTTCAAATCTATACATGACACTATAGTTTTATTCATCTGCGTCGCCGAGTCGATCGATCTCGCATCGCGCCAACGGGAAGCCGGTTTCGGACGTAATTATCGCGGCGAATCGCGCGAGCAACGGAACCAGCTGATAGCCACGAAATAGCGGCGCGTTAACGTGGAAACGACTCGTGCCGGACGGCGCGACGGCACGTGAAACGGCAGCGAAGCGTCGGGACGGAACGCGTCGCAGTATTTCACGTTGCTACCGCGCCACGCTGCTGAGGACGACCCTCAGGCGGTTGGTGGACATATTAACGATCGTCGACGCGACATGGGAAGCGCCTCGACGCGTTAAGAGACCCGGAGTGCCGTTGTCGACGAGCATAAAATCGACCGGTCCCGCTTCCCTGAAATATCGTCGCCGTCGCAGTGAGACTTGCAGGAAAATTTTCGTCGACGACGAGGATCGTCGTCGCCACTTCCGCCCTCCTCGTTGTTGTACTCAACCTGGCACGCGAAGCAAGGCTGACGACGAGAGCACGGGCACGCCTCGCTTCCGTGCCGTTTACCGTGTCTCTGCGCGTCGGTCACGGAGAAACGCCACTCCCGGGGGACCGAACTGATCTTCGCTCGGCTTCCTCATGTCGCACGCCGCATGTGCCGTCGTTCTTCCGGTCCGTCACGTTCGCGGGAATACAATTTCAAGTGAGCTCCGTTTCCCCGTGCACCCCCGGAATTTGTAGCATGAGACCTGGGGACTCTCGACATATATACGGAGTGTCGCGGGGCAATTCGCATTCTCGTCTCATTTAGAGTAGCTTTGTAACTCGAGCGCCGTAGAAGGAATAATTTCTCTGATTAACCAAGGTTTACGCTGAGACCGACCAAGAGTTAATTTGAAATGGATCTTTGCCTTCGCGGAAACTTAGACTGCATTTAGTTATCCGGATATTTAGTAATGGGACTTGAAAAGTCCTGATAAGAGAGCGGCGTGTAATAAATCTTCTCTACGTGTAAAGAGATCGATCAACTTGAATGAAAATAGCCAAAGTTAAAAGAAATTGCAACATTTTTAGAACAGTCTGCATATTATCAGAAAAAGTTATTTCCGAAGAAAGTACGAAACGTTAAAGTATAAATAGTTATGAAAAATATTTTAAATAACAAGATATATACATATAATAGGATATAAAAATAACAGGATTTTGTCTCTATATAAATCACTTATTTTTAGGAAAAATCAAATTTAATTAAACATTTTTTAAAAAAGATATTACGCAGAATGAGAAATATAAAATTTTATTTAAAAAATCCTAGAAAAAGAGAATAATAAGTTTGCTCGATAATAATTAAGTTTTTTGATGACATCCCGATTTTATTCGCGATGCGCACGGTGTCGTATTACCATCAGCACATATGCAAAACCGCGGAAGAAAATGTCGTGATAAATTCACGAGTCGCCTGGTTGGATGCCTAGATACGGACACGGGTACCTGTAAAACCGCACCTGCGACACGTGTGCGCGGGCGATGAGTAGGTCGCACGATCGATGAGATCGTTGGAAAAGAGCATACATGCGTCTTTCAGCCCGAGAAAGATGGAGAAAAAAGAGGGAGGGAGGGAAGGAGATGGAAAGCATTGGACGGAAGAGTATTAGCTTGTATCCGCGAAGATACTCTACGTCGCGTCGTTCGGCCATCGAAGTCGACTGAAAATCGATAACGCGGATATCGAACGTCCGCCATGCAACTACGTAACAAGTTAATGAACTAACGTCGATGCAGCGGCGAGCGTTGAATTACGCGATTCGTGCTCGAGGACGTCGATATTATTGGAAAAGTGAATTTATTTCTTCTGACGCGCAACTTTTCTCGCGACCGTTCGTACCTCGGAAAATTCGCGGGCTTGAACAAACGACTTCCTCGCCCCGTGGGTTTGTAATCCATAGATATTCTTCCGCGATTGTAGACGATGAAATATTTTTCTTTCCGGTGTTAGTAAATTTTTATGGAATGGACTGTAGATAGCTTGATCAACCGAGGTAATCATCGGGAATCTTTAAGAATTCAACTCTTATCATGTTCTTTTTTCTTCGATTTCTTTTTTAAAAAATATAAGATATTGCTACTTTTAGAAAATTCGAACGCGTTCTCGTACTCACTTCACGATCGCTCATTCTTATTGGTAAGCAATTCTTTCTTTCTCATTCCCCTCAACGCTTCTTTCTTGAATCTCGAATTTCAGAGTAATTTAAGAGTCGGCTAATGCGAAGAATGTGATTACGTCGCGGAAAATAAGCCAACGTGCGGAGCTTTCGCGGTTCCGCAAGGCTCTCGCCGCTAGATGCATGTGCGGAATAATCCCATTGTCTTTCTCCGTTATTCTCGTTGCTTTGTTAAAAAGCTGAAAAAAAAAATATCACGACGAAGTGACCGAGCAGCCGGTATTCAAGTGGTGTTCCTTTCGGACCAGGATTGCACGGCGATTTGCCGAAATTGAAAGCAACGGTATTACACGCTCGATTACGGCACCTCGCTCGCCGTTAGAGTAAATGACAACGGGAGATAGTGCTATTTGTTCTCACTTCGCGCTGTGTAAAGAGTTGTTCAAGCAGGCGCCGTAGTGGACCCTCGTTGAAACGTTCCCGTGAGATATTATCATAATTAGATCGTTTTCCGCCGTGAATATATGCTCATTAGACGTATGCTCTCGCCAATTATCTCAACGGTCTTTGTAATCATCGGGGGTATACGCAACGATGATCAAGTGTCGCGCTGCTATTCTGATCGAAATCTTTCCATCAGAAAGCTTTCCAGAACAGCGTCCAGAACATGCTGGCTCATTGTCTGTTATGCACTCGGTACTAATTGACAATGATATCTGACCAGTTGCTATGTCAATAAATCCTAATCATTGAAAATGTACGATTACCTCGTGTCGCGACCATAGCCCTTTCGGGGAATTTTTCCAACGTGATGCTCAATGACTTGGCGCGACACCTCCATGTCGTGTCCGGACTAGATGTCCGAACAAGTTTCTCGTCCAACCGAGCCACCTTCGACCGACCAATTAACGTCGAAGCCGCTGCTAGGTATTTAAGTTCTCGAACCGGACTTCGCGTGACCGGAAGGACAAGTGGCCGAGGTCGAATGGCATCGCGCGTCTACCGACTCCCAGTTTTACGATCGCCGCGGTCGACAGACTCTGCCTCTACGATTATTCTCCTCTCTTTTCGCAGCAATATCATTCATTTATTTAAGAAATTAACCAGAGACGTAAAAATATGATACATTAAAAATTGCTTTTTTAATTGTAAGTTGTAAATGTATGAAATTTGTGAAAAAGAATTAATTTTATTTTTCTTTGGACATTTCTCGTTTTTCACGTATTATAAATTTTTATTTAGTTAGTTGCAAATCCGATTTTTTTCACCGTCAAGTGATAATAAGATGATATACTCTCGATGCTCAAAGATCGTTAAAAATTCAAAGCGAACCTAAGTATACAACCGGAAAGTGTCCCCTGATTTATGAAGAAGACAGAATCTCATTATCTAGTGTTATCACTGGCAACACTGCGAGAGGAAAAGACGACGGCTCGTTTGGTTCGCGTCTTCTTCTCTCGTGTCTTCATATTATATCTGCACGGCGGACGTTGCTACGGAGAGAGAGACCGCTGTCTTGACGAACGTACGTCGGTGTACGTGACTCTAACGTTGTCGGCTTTATCTCAGGATAAGCCAACGTTCGCATCGTGAGACCGCGTATAAAAAATCATTGCACCGATGTGACGAGCTGGTGCTTCAGTCTTCATCTCTCAAGTTTCTGAGGTCGAGAAAATATAGTACAGGCAGAGTGTTAAAAAAAATAAAAACATTGCCTACCAACGCACGCACGAAAAAATACGGCAATCTAATCATTCAATCTAAATTAAATAGAATCGCAAAAATTAAATTTTTAACAGTTACGGAATGGAAAAGATAGAATAATATACGTATATATATGAATAAGTTTTTGTAAATTTTTTACAAAAAAGAAAGTAGAGATATATACACATACATCGGAATTTCTATTAAAATATATAACAAAATTTCATAAAAATAATTTTAAAATTAAACAAGATTGAGTGAGATTGTGAGAAAACTGAATAATAACATTTTTCATTTAATTCTAGTTCATGTGTAACTTAAATACAATGTCAAATTATTTTTTACCAGAGTTTTAAATTTTTCTCTTACATATAAAATTTATTGTGGAAATTCTAAATTGTATGGATCATAAAAATATAATGTTCCAGTTTAAAAAGTGTTCTTTTATATCCTATTTATTCTGATTCTGAATGTGTTGGAATAATTGTGATGATATAATCGTGCACTTCGTATTGAAAAGTAATAAGCGTAGCAACATTTTTTTTTTTTGAAAAGCGTTTATTTTATTGGTTTTTTTATTGAAGTGAATTTTACCAGACATTTGTTAAAATAAATGTTAATGTCACATAAATAATACTAGAAGTCTTTTATAGCAATGTAATATGGGAACCATTAATATTGAAAATGATAACGTTGAATACGATGTAACGTATATATTGAAAATACCATCTGTACGCTCTACTTAATTTAGATTTGTCAAACATATATATAATATATATATATATATATTAATGAAATATCTGAAACTAGAAATGTAGCCAGTTACAAAATATAGAACAGTTATAAATACGTGTAACATATAATATTTCTGGTAAATAAATAAAAATACAATGGCGTATATAAATACTTTATTTCACTATTAAATAAAGGATACAGATTTTTATAAATACGCATATTGCACAGAAATTTTAAAGTGTATGTTATTTGTAGAAAGGAATGATTATAACAATCTCTGTTAGTTCATCAAATGTTTGAATTGTAATACAATTTAATATTTTATAATTGCGAAACTATTTACATTCACATTTTCATTATTCAAGACATTAACATGTTGAGACATAAAGCATTAAGTAAATGGCGTAATTAAAAACCAAAATGATAAGCGCTTGACTTCTCACATATCCCGCACAAGTTCAATGATATTTTATGTAAGATCATCTCTCGCGAACGTGGCGGATCGATATTAACGGCGCTGACAAAATAATACAAATTTCCCATTAACCAATAACATGGCATTTGCTGGTATAGTTTACACCGTATACAAAGCCATTATAAACATTATTTGGATTGTTGGAGAGTCAACAGGTTATAATGGCATTGTTAGTGGAGTATCTTTGCCGCGCGCATATTGGCCTTTATGCCAACTGGGACTGAATTATCAACGCGTAGCCATGCAGAAATTTATATAGTACGTATAGAAAGCATTATATCACCGAGAGGAAAAGATCGTACAATGTGAAAATGTTTGCATTATGTATGAAAAATGATTACGTTTAATACAACCAATTATAAAATTGATAACGTAACTGTAAATTAATCGACAGACGTATTTCTCAGAATTTTCTCTACATTAAATAACTTTTTAATTCTTTTTAGTCAAAGTCTTGAAAGAAAAGATTAATCTTGAATATCGCAAAGTTTAGGCTAAAACGGAGCATGACGGAGATATTTAATATATTTCCGCAATTAAATAACGCGTATTAAAAATGCGTATTTTACGTAACGATCTATTGTGTATGAAATAATAGAAGGCAATAAATAAACTGCTCGGATCATTTTGACCGTTTAACAGCGATATAAGACATACTATTTCCTCTGTTTTAAAAACAGAGAAGTAGTTTCGCAGAATTTATCTAATGTAAAATTCAATTATTTCATTGGAGTATTCCCTACGGCCCTATAGAGAAAAGTTAGTCGCGCCGAAATAATTGTGCACGAAAACTGCTATATCCCAAAATTGTATTTTTACCGGTTCACACCGTTATTCCGCGCGGTGGCTCAATTATCGTAATTTCGTCTTAAAGCGTGGTGTGCACGGGGGCATCCTGTGAATTTGCGCAAATCTATAAAAACGATATGGTGCGCTCATAGCTAGGTTGGGTGAAGCGGGATGCAGAAACCGGACGATGAAGAGAGAGTGGGAGAGGAGAGAGAGAAAGAGAGAAGTTTGAATAAGAGAAAATAGAGTTGGGTCCCAGCCAGGCCCGTGGGTATAGCCGACGATTACGACGTGGATTACGGCCGAGAGGATTCTTAGGTAACTTCCGCCCTAACGTTACCCTACTCGAGCAGCGATACTCTCGATCCCGGATTTTCTCGATTACCCAAAGCCGAATTTCATCTCACAGCGTTGTGCGCGCTTGCACGTCACGCGATAGGATCTCCGCAAAGCGATTTCACCCGTGTACATCTTATCCCGTGAAACGAGCGACCGTAATTTCTCAGCGAATATGCAATGCTCGTGAAATCGAGAACGCGCCGTGGATCATCCGTCGCTGTGAAGATCTTGGCTCTATCGCGGAGGTTCCCAGATCTTCTTGTATTTTTGTCGATTTTTTTACAAAAATATTTCTCCGTCGTCTCACTTTCTATCTAAAAAATATACATTCCTATCTCGACGTACAGATTGAAATGAAATTGTTTGTTAATTTTGTTAAAATCATTATTTATTAAAAACTGTAAGATGATTGTACAACCGATACAACATTCAATCTTTAAACTCTTTTTCCAAGTCAATCGACCTTCAGAAAGTCGATGCCAGGCCCGTTAAGAATTTTTGATCTGCTTTACTTGTGTCTCGAAATAAAGTGCATCACGAGCAATCGTCTTCACATTGGCGAGATTGGCTGCATTTTAAAGTCCCCGCAAGAAGCGACTCGCCCACCGCGTTGAACCAGCTCGCCGACTAGCCCGCCAACCAGCTAGCCAGCATTCGTCTCCGTTTTTCGTATTTTTCCTTCCGTTTCTTTGTCTATGTGGCTTAACGACACCGCTTTCAGGATAAACCCCGGCAAGCTAGTTCGTTTAAGACTAAAAAGCCCCTCCTTCGCGTACTAATTACCGTGAACCGTCCGGTCTCTCGTTGTCCTCCCCTCTCGCCATCGTCCCCTTCTCTCCGGACAGTAAAATAAGAACACGGATTCCGCCCTTTGTAACGCTCGTTTGGACGAAATTCCGGGCTTTTCTACATGCACAGTGAGCGTACGTATTTCCTATGACCGCATTACAATGGGCTCAAGAATGAACAACGCGGAAAATAGCGGAAAATTCTGATTGCCCAATGAAAAAAGTAAAATTCAGTGACTACGCTGATTCTGTGAGCTGATTACATTTTCACGGATATTTCGATGGCTAGCACTGTAACGTATTTCGATACGTATATTCCCGACCTCTCGCGAACGGGGTAGTCGGCATAACCGACACGAGTCGACTCTGTGATTTCGAAATCATTCTCGGCCTCACCCTCCGCGAGCAATATCACGGGGAGAGAGATTGTCTCTCATTCTCCAAGTCGGTTTCGTAATCGGTCTTGCCCTCCGTAAAAGTTTCGGCGAGCGTGTTTGCCGATTCGTAAGAAACGAGCTTACTAAGGTATCCACGACTGTCCCGCAATCCCGCGAACTGCAACGGCGAAAGGAAATCTCGCGAAATTCACCGGCATACGGCTCAATTCGTTGGTGCCGTATTCGCTCCGCGATTGCACTCGGCATCGCTAAAGCGATTACGCTTACGCTTAATAAAACAACAGTCGGATGCATTTAACGAGAGACGCTCTGCTGGCGCGGTAATTTCCACGTAGCCTCTCCGCTCCGCCAGCCACTATCCAGCCACAATACACTTGAAGGCGGATTTATATAGTTCATTTTTTATGATTATCCTAACTGAATCGTTTAAAGTGAATAAAAAATCCGAGCGAATATCACAATAGTAACATTTAATAAGGAAACGGTCTCATTATAAGTCAACATTGAAAAATTGAATAACTCGATTCAATTGCTGAAGAAATTTATTTTAAAATTGTTCGAGAATATTGAATAAAATTGAATATCAGACACAAACAAAAGGGCTTTCCATGCATCAACCTCGTGATTTATTCAAGATACTTGTCGAAACAATAAGCATGAATTCACCTTAACTAGTATATTCGTCGCGTATCCTTCTTCATCCCTTCGCCGTCGGTTCCTACTTCCGCAAATGGCACGTGCGTGCTCGAAAGCACTCCGTCGACCTCGTTTGGTAATGTCGCCGATACGCGGCTCTTACGAGCCTGGCGCGCGGCGTTTCTCACGAATGTCGTTCGGATATCAAATTAGTTGGTTTCGGTATCAGTTGCGATATATACACACACACACGCGCGCGTGTTGTACGCCGATTTTCTCGATTATTCGAAGAGAATAAAACCGCGCTTTCAAACTTTGTGTCGATATTGCAATCGTCGAGCAACAAACGAATGAGGCTCTCATGGTGAAATAATAAAACGGATTTTTGCAAAGAATTTTGTTTTACGCGTAATTACGGTACGTACACGAAACGCATGAATCGCGGATAACATAACAAAAGTCAGCCTCTAATTATTGTAATTTAATTAATGTGAAAAAGCATCGCGAACATTCAATAACATATTTGTCGAAACAAAGGGTATATAATTTTCGTAACGCGATACCAATGGGTCTCGCTAAAAGCCGAGCGAAATGCCCAACATGGACAGTAAAGAAAAATATTACAAGCCATCTATAAACTATAAATACGTAACAAAGACATAACATTGTCATCTCTTCAGAGTGTACATTTGCAAACAGCATCCTCTTCCGTGTATAAATATTAATATGTTCAACTACATGAACAGGCGGTATAATTGCATAAATGTTATATCGCGTCTAAATATTATCAGCGCGACTCTTGTCTTTACACTGGAAACGTACATCGTCGAGTGTAACTGACCCCGTGCACTCCTTGTGCTCTTACGACGCCACGAGCGCGATCGATCGTCTTTGACGACCTTCTCTTTTATCGTGGCACTGCATTGAGACAAAGAATTAGAATAAAGAGAGCAGTGGGGAACAGAAAGGGATTAAATCACCTTTCCCGTGGAAAGACTAAGGAAGCCGCGAATTTCTTTCAAGTCGATTCGCTATAGAAATGAGTTAATGTCAGCGCGTCTAGCATCGAAAGGTAAAACACAATCTTTTCCACTGTCGTATGCAATAGTTGGTTGTACGGTGTATTGCACGTGTGTCGTCCATTCGATTCTGCTGTAGTGCATTGTGTCTCGTCGCCGAGCTGCTTTCCCGTACAGAGAAAATGAAATTTCGTTCCCCAATAGCGGGTTGCGAACGAAGCAATATGGTAACCTCGAGAGATGCGTTAAAAGCCATCCACACGGTGGGATTATTTTCTTCGCTGTCAGGTAGCGGTTAATAAAATGATTGTGCACTGGAAAACATACGAGAATTATACCAGTGAATTGTGAAACATCGCCGTCTCGCGATAAAAGGTATCAGGGATGATACATATACAGGGTGTCTGGACATCATCTCGCGCTTTCTCTCGAGCGTAGATTTCTCGGTAGATGATTTTTATAGAGATAGCCTCGAAGATTTTATTTTACAGCTTGATCGCGTTTCGCGCGTCGCTTTAATTTATGTCGGTTTGAAAATTTGCGAGCAAGCTTATCACTCTCGGTTACGATCGATACGATTACGTTTCATAATCCACGCTATAGCTCCCGTTGCTTACATGAATACGAAACAAACGCACAGCATCGCTCTCTCGCGTATTCTCGCAGGTGAAGGTAAAGCCGATGTAAAAGAAGGACTTCATTGCACATTTAACGTACAGACATAGCTAACGTATGCTTTTCATATCTCGCATTTACATACATACACATTACGTACCACTATTAGACGAATAAGACTTAGAAGCAGACAGTTTAAAGCTGAAAGAGTAGCTATTCTTGAATATCGTGGTGTTTGCATGAGAATTTTGAGTTCTTCATATCTTTCAATAATACGAGTGGAAAAGTAAAACCGCGTCGTAAACGTAAAAGCAAGGGAGCAAACGGGCGTGCTCTCGCGGCAACGAGATCGACGGTAGCAAAAGCCCAGCTTTACGCTGTCAGGAGGGGTTAAGAGCAAGAATAAACGTCGTTGAAGCCTGAACACAGTTGCATAGTGCAGCGTAAACGCAGCCATTGAACAAACGCGGCGTCCTGAGGCGATGATCTATACGGAAGCGATAACTAAAAAATTCGCATTTTTCCTTCATCGTATCGTCGAGTCGTTAACCCCTCCGGCACTTATGTCGCTATACCAGCACGTTCTTGTTTCTGCGTATTTTTTTCCGATTTCTTCATCTTTTTACAAACGATAAAGAACTAAACGGCTTGATTGAATTAAGTTTGGAAAGCATAATATGAAATTGATTTTATTCGAGAACTTAATTCAATTTTATCTTGATTAATGGATCTCCTTAGCTTTGAACATTAATAATTTAATAACAATGTTCATGTTATGTAATTTTATATTAAAATCGTACTTATACTATCTGTTTAAAATTAAGCGCCGCGTAAGATTATATTGTCACAATTGATTTATATCTTTTGAATATAATATTGGATTGATTGATTATGAAAAGATATATTTAAGAAATATGAACTACTAAAATTTAATTTGGTTATGTCTATCGTTCGAAAGAAAATATGTATTGTCTGACAAGACACCATGTATATCCGTTAAGGTGTTTTCTACTTTTACGCTGTCTTTCTCTTCGGGTATCCTCGGGGTTTCTGGCAATGCTGTGGAATAGCATTGCATTGCCAGCCATTGGCGGTGTTGCAGTAAACCGACCAAAAGATCAGCCTCCCGACGAAGCCGCCTGGGCCAATTGGGTCGCAGATAATTTCATAAACAAACAATAGCTACGCTAGCGGAAAATGCGAAAAGCCAGAGACAGTCGTGCGGAGGCGAGAGAGCGCCCTGGGTACCAAAAGCAAGCGTACTTGGTTCAAAAAGAAGAAAGAAGAAATTCACTCTACGTGGCCTTAACACCCTCTGAAAAAGATGTTTACGGTCACAATCGTGAACAACAAAGTTCAGGTCGGACAGTTAAAATGAAGTTAAAATATTGTGCATGAGAATATCTTCAGACACGGCCACTTGCTTATTTTTTTCGCGTCCATGTAAATACAAATAAAAAAGATATAGCAGGATGAAAAGTGGCGAACGTATATGCTAAATCAAACAATATACACATTCTAAAAGAATATACAGGTTCTGCGTTTTTATCCAGAATTTTATTCAGAATTAATTAATTACAAAGATGGAAATATTGTTTCTCTCGAAGCGATTTTTATGTATAATTTACTAAATACGCTTAATCGTTTGTAAAATTTTATAAAGATTACAAAAATTAATCACCATAATTTAATTATATCATTTTAAAAATACAAAATAGACTGCTTGCTTTCCAAACAGTCGGGAGGAGAAGCGAACTGAACTTGTTCCCGATGTTACTCGATCGAGTGGAGGAAAATATTGCTATAAACTCGGAGGTGTTCTCGCAGATGAATCTATTTGTATATCTAGGTCACGAATAAACAAACGCGTAAAACGTAGCGGTATTTGTAGTATCAAAGAATGATCAGCGCGCCGTCAATCCATTCACAATAACAGAATCGCTCTCCTCGTGCTTCGCAATTACGAGCGCGTTGGCCGGCGAATATATCGACAGACGATGACGCGTTTCGACATGTTGGGGGCCAAAATAAACGATAGAGAAAAAAAAACAAGCGTAATCGATGACTTGTCGAACTTGTGTATTTAGTAGAGAATTCGCGGACTCTTTAAAGCGCGTGCCGACAGGATCGCAGGATTGATGAAATCTCCGTCACTCGGAAGAACATCGTTCTCGCTTAGTGATCGATGTAGATTTTGTAGAGTACAGTTCCAAAGTGAAGATAGCTCGTGATTAGAATGACGCGCTGATAACTCTCTGTATCACCCTGTGCATGCGATCCCGCACGCGGATTAATGCCGGCCAGCGACGAAACAACCTTCTCTCGCTCTCGCCGTCGTGCGCGCTGTCAGCTCACCCCGTAACTTTATTACGACCGTAATAAAGTTGTGCGCCGCTAGGCTATCGTTCGTATTAAACCGCGCATCGCGGACGGAATCGATGGGCGCGCGATTTCCATCGGTCTCGCAGTGCGGCTCGCCTCGCTAATACGATTGTCGGCCGGGATTCAGATGAAATTGGAAGGTGTGGAAGATACGATCGTATGGTAATTACCGAGCAACACAGTGTCGCGCTCGTATCTGGCCCTTTATCTGAACGATTCCGGATAATTTGCCACCAGAAAGAATCGGAAAACGAAAACGCCGCCAGATAGCACGGTAATTATCGACCAAAACTTTTGTCGTTCGTACACGCTTAAATAAATAGAGTTACAGTTTCAGCGCAACTTTTTTAGTGCCGCGGCAGGAATAATATGTGATATGAGATCCTAGTTAGAATCAAATTTTTTTTCTAATTATTTTGTTCACACAGCAGAATGCAAATTCTATAACAAATTCGCGATAAATCGGTCGGCTAGTAATTATTTCTAACGAAAGCATGCATGCGTTGAAGCCGCTTACTCGCTTTAGCATCACGTTCGTTTCATGCTCGTTATCATTCTGCACCGGATTCGAATCAGGTTACCTGCTCGGTATCGCGTCGTTTTTCGCCGAGAGAATCGTACTGGCACTTTCGTGACTGGGTGGGTCATCTAGCGCACTTAACAGTGTTTCTTCGCCATCGTCGGCGGAGAAGTCGGGGGCGAACATGCTAAAAGGGAAAAGTAACGCCGAGAAAAAGGCGGAAGGTGAGTAGGGTAACACCATAGGTCACACCAGCGCTGTTAAGATCTTGGATGGTTTGCACGAGCGCGAGCACCGGAGAGTTTTACGCATGTAGGTCAGAATTTACGCGAAATTTTCATACGCTAGTAAATATCCGGCGCGATGCCGCGTCATTACGTAATCCCCCTGTTCTCCCTTAGCGGTTAATGCAGCTTTGTCGGTGCAACGTTAGTAGAGGAATTTAGTGGTTTTCCCCTCGGTTTTCCACGAGCATAAGTGGCAACAGCGACGAATAAGTAAATCATTTTATCGCGTGATTTGGAGTACGATTATGGAAACTAAGAACATTGTAACAAAGTGGAAAGGTCCATTTGGTATTTAATGTCGGTGGTCAATTTTTGTATCAAGTGGTGTACGATGGTTTTTTCTTATTTTCTCCGCCTATATCGTATTAGGAGACGTACAATATTCTCGTTCTTTCTCGTTGAGACTTTGCCGATATTAATCTAAAGTTCCACGTGTCAGAGTGACGGAGGAATAAACGTTCTTATTCAATGTCCCATTCAAACGAGACTTTATCGACTTTATGGGCTTACGACGGATTGATACCTTGTCCAAGAGAATTGATATCTCGCTAGAAACTATTGCCCCGGACAACGGTAACTTCCGGAAGATTGATTCATGTCTCAAGAGGAGAGAGAGAACTCCGAAATGGAATATAATTCCGGCGAATACAGATTTCAATATTATAGACACACACGCGAATGACGAGATTTTTCATACCCCGCGGCATTGAGAAAACGAAGTGTTAATAAAATGAAAATATATGAAATATGTACTTTTATCGGGAATTTTATATCGTATTGTTAAAAGTTACTAAGTGATTTAATATTTTTATTAAATGTACTTACTATTATATTATTTCCGCTGCTACGTTTCCAGGTATCGTTTAACTGCCATTAACACTGAAATTACTATCATGACCCGAGCATTTGATTTTCATGCGTTGTAGTAGTATTAAGCGTGAAATACATCGTTTCGAAATCGTTCAGGCTGTAAATTTATGGCGTGAAATATCGTGCAGGCGCAATTAACGCGGCGTGAGTTTGTGTTGTAAATAGAACCGAAACTTATTATGTTAATTATTACATAGCATCACACGCATAAATTATTGGGCATACGAGCAATCGACATTATATGCTCTGATGTCTCCGATATCAACCGATATCTTGCACGTTATAGAAGGAATACTACCGTAACTGGGGGAAAAGAGCTTTGACGGCCTTCGACAGATCCGTACGTTAATTATACGAATGACGGATGCGAAAAATCCTGATCATATATCAATAGCGTGTAGTGACTTTGATATCTTTATTCACTGGAATACACCGTGTCATCGGATTTCTGTCAAAGTTACGAGATCGTTGCCGAATCGACGACACCATATTTTATCATCGCTGAATCTTTTATGCCACGTAAATCCGTTGTGTTATCCCGTTGATAATCTCATTATCGGACGAACGAGGTGTAGCGAAATTCGAAAGCCCATCACGAACCGTTCGATCGAAATAATCGCACCGTGATTAATTAGCGACAGCCGACGTTCGGATTGACGTGAGTACATTGTCGTATTCGCGACAATCGAACGCAAAAAAAATGAGAAAAAAAACATCGATGGGGCGAGTCGTTAATGGCATCACTTCTGAACGACAAGTAACGTTGTTAACCGTAACGTTTGCTGTACCGAGGCCATTACAACATATGTCATGTGTATGTGTGTGTGCTAGCTGCCAGCGAAAGATTCAATCTCTGGACAATACGTCGGAATATCGGCCGTGCACGGTGGAAAAACCAATCGCGAAAAAGTTGGGGCGGAAGTGACTTGTGTGAATCACACTGGTGGAAATCTGCGTGAAGAATTCAGAATAACCGCGTAAATCGTAACGAATTACATACTCGTGTTGTAAATTCAGGTCAAGTTGAGCGATGCAAAAACCCGGTCGAAAGAGAGAAGCTTTGTTCGTCGCCGTACTCCATCCGTATATTATGCACGATGTAAGTCAGTAGGGAATTACAATCAGCGGAAACTCGCCATAACATATACGGTCACGTTCGGAAAAAAAATATATATAAAAAAAGGAAAGAAAAAACGCTCGATAAAATACGTGAAACGAAGGTATTCATTCATTCATTTGGAATCTTCCGCGTTCGTGCGCAGCTCCATTAAAAACGCAAATTTCACGAACGACATGCTCTAGCGTTCAGAAAACGATGCACACTAAATGTTTGCGATGTACAATACATTTCGCCTCTTGCGAAATCTTTTATAATGACTCGTACGTTTTGGAAGATTAAAAAAAATTGGTCTATTTCCTTCCTCTCAATCCTGTTGAAGAGCGAAGAGGATTATCGACCACCCGTAATTTAGCACAGAAACTCAAAAAGTTTTCGCGACCGAGTTTAAATTGGAAAATTCCGCTGCAACAAAGAACCAATGTTGCCTTTAGATAGAATGGACTCTGGACAGATTTAATAATACTCGAATCAGCGGGTCACACTATTAATTACTGCTTTTATTGCAGGCATTGGTTTCGCGAATAAATAAAATTATCGATTCTCGTCACGCGATATACCTCTGTGGTGTGACTTCATAAATTGTATTTTAATCAACGTAATTCGCATAAATGATAAATTCGCGAGTGTTCGGTTGCGACGCGAATAAAAACACTTGCTAAGTAGATAGTGCTCCCGAATGCGACGTTTCTGACTGCAAATCGATAGAAAATTCGCGCTCGCGCATTTTGTAGTCCCCGTTCATGGATCGTTATGTACCCTCTCGTATTGCACGATCAATTTGTCAGAGCAACGCGGTCTGATCGCGTCTAGGCAGACGAAAATGGGGAGAATCGAAGCACGCTTGACGAAACACAAAAAGAAACTATTATCCCTTGGCACACACAACTCCGTTAAAATACAATCTCTGGGGCGGAAGTGAGAACAGGAATCCATCCATCGCGGCCTGAACGCCGACTACAAGACGCGTCATTGATCAAGTCTCTGCTATCACTTTTTTAACGCCGCAAGATTCGCCGTTAAACTGACAGTTGGCAAAGCGCTATCGATAAACTTTGCTCGTTGATTATAGCCCGTGTATCGTGTAATAAATAGGTATAGTTAATACTTTATACTCTCGAATTCAGCCTTTTTTCGATTTATATGAGTTTAGCTTCCGAGAGACAGAGCTCGATCGTGCAACTGAAGCATAAAATGTTGTAAAGTTTAAGAAAATTTCAAACTAATTTCAGCAAGATAAACAATTTTTTATTAGAAAAGCTAGATATCTGAATCTCTCCTTCTCTCTTGTCGTTTTCAAACACTCTCGTCGTCTCAAAACATCTATCTCTCTCCGATCTGGAAAGTCCAATATATCTACGACTGTTTACACGTTATCATATTTTAAGCATACACTACGAACAGAAGACGAAAAGTGGATCCAAACGAAAGTGGCTCTCGGTCTTCATACATCATACATATTCTTGCTTTAGACAGAGTGACAACACTTTTACCCTCTTCACGCTCGGCGCAGATATCGATTTGTATTTGTCCATAAGTTAATGCGGCGCAGCTTTGCGCATGTGAAATTGCATAACACTCAAGGGCCAGAATAACGACAAGAGCACCACACGGAGAGAGAGATCCGAGAAGTCGAGGAAGGGTGTAGTGCTTCGCTTTCGTGGCAACGTGCCACGTACCCGCCTCACGTTCTGTACCAAATTACGTAGCGAGGCACAAGCGGTATAAGCGCGCAACAGGAAGGCGTACCGAATCAGTACAAATAGCTTGATTCGCAGAATACTAGAATGGTACGGTATTCCAGACGGCGAGCAGCGGTAAGCGGCTCTTAATCAGAACCGATGTAACCACTCACCCATAATCAGAAGCTACACGCGACGTCGCCTCGATGCAAATACGCTGTCGATTACGATGTATAGAATGTAATCCGAGTTAGAAACAATCTCAGGAGTTAAAAGCAGAGGAATAAAAAGAGACTTGGGCGAAATTTAATATTAAATATTATGTGAAATATGAATAATGAATATCGCGCAACTCTCTTAATAAAGCGCACGTCCCTCATCTCTATCGCAGTCGCTACTAATGAACAAACGTAAAAATGTAAAATACTTTTCGACGATAGTATCTCTTGCGAAGCCAATTGTCGGAAAATCTAAACGAAAATTAGGATTCGTGGAAGGATTTTTCATCTTCTCGTTGCACGACGAAGGAGAGGAAAAGCTCTCTGTCTCTCTCTCTCTCTCTCTCTCGTTTTTCGTTTCCCTCTCTCGAGTCTCTCGACAGTGAACGTGTTCAATAATTCGTGACTTTGTCGAACACGCGATTCCTCGTGAATCTTTTACGTATGCACCGCTGGGAATGCGGTCGTCGCGACGAAGTCAAACTACTCACGCCGAAGATCCACGAGTATTGCGCACTGCCGACCAGCGGAATTGCTAGCTTTCGGCGGAAACGAATGGTGGACGGAAACATAGCCACACGCTGAACCATGGAAACGATTCACCGTTGCTCCACGTCACCGCGGTGGAGGTACATTTTATATTTAAACACTACGGGGTATCACTCAGAGCACTGCATTTTCGATGGGCGATTGTCCCGCAGCTAAAGTTACACATCGACTCGGTCAAATAGACCAAGTCTATAACCGACTCGAAAGGCGACGTCTTGCAGGAGCGCGACGTTTCCGTAGAACGCGGACAAAAGCTTCCGTTGACTTTTTCGTCCTTTAATCCCCGCGAAGTTAAAGCGTGAGATGGTCGCAACCACGGCGCACCAATTCGCCCTCATGTCGATAACAGCCGGCACAATTTAGTAAATGTCAGATTTCACGTTATCACGTATAACGGTGAACTATCGATCAGACATATCGTAAAAGTTAATGTCTGTCAGCAGCGTGTGAGAATTTTTTTTTTACAGTGATTTTTTTATGGTAAGTAGAGATAATGCTTCAAATGGGGTGCTTCAGAATGCACTTTGAAATGAATGAAAAGATTAACGAGAGGATTAATATACCGGTGCGTCAATTGAGATGAAAACTGTTAGCCCGATCCGTTAAACTGCTGATGAATTCCCAATGACGTGCTCCACACGTCCCGCGCAAAATGCACACGCGCGAAACAAATGCACGAGACGTTATTTGCACGAACGCACTCACCGAAAATCGCCGCTTCCGAAAAAATCAGCAGTTTGCCCAACAAAAAAAAATGAAAGAGAGAGGGAGAGAGAGAGAGAGAGCATGCAAAATGAGAGAAATCAAAAACGGAAAGAAAGAAAAAAAAAAACATTCGTATCTCCGCGAGTCGGCTCTCAATCTCCGATGCGACGGCGTTGTCCATCGCGTCGCACCGTCGATCCTCTTTCCACCGGCGGATTTATGGAGAACGATGCATTACGTAAATTGCGAACGCGCCACAGGCGATAGGGGGAAGAGTAACAACAGCGAGTTGCGTCGTGTCGGAATCGCGTTGCGGCAATCGGAACGTCACATGACCGGCTGGCTGGCCGCGACGTTGGACCTACGTCGAAGATAACATTCGGCCCAGCGTCGTTGGATGACGTACCGGCGGTCATCGCCAAGTATCGACCCCCGGCAGAACTATAATTTTCTAATCGAGAAGATATATTTCAAGATTCGATGGCGCTGCGCTCGTTTCGTCTCTTTGATAAAAATACCGCCGGGATTTCTATTCTAGAAATTTGAAACAGAAGAATAATAATACCGCAGATGTACTATTTCCGTAACGGTTTGATTATAATCGGCACATCTGTAATTCGCACGTCGCAATTGAGGGCTTGATTCGACTAGGATTAACATGGTTTTAAGCGGATTTCTCTGGACAGATTGAAAAACGTTCGAACAAAACTAGCGCGCGACTATTCTGAACATGTCGAACTATAGCGATCGGGGAAAAAAAAGTGAAAGAGGCGCAGAACTAGTTAGGTAGCGAACGCGGGCGAGCACGGTGGCATTTTTTCCGAGCGTGAATTCGGCGGCGAACTAAATTTGAAGAGCGACCTTAATTTCGCGAGCGTCCGTATCACGACTCGCGTAACAGCGCGATCGACCGCGTTCTGTATAATCCCGATTTCATAACCGTCATTATTTTCGGAGTAACTTCGACGCGCAAGCGGTGCACTTTGCGGCCATACAGTCGCGCGCGTTTGTGTGTGTGTGTGTGCGTGCGTGCGTGCGAGCGAGCGTACGTGCACGCGTGCGTCCAGCGTGAACGAATAATACCCGCGCCACGATAAAACGTGACTGTCAATGACGATATCGGTTACGGGCAAACAGCCGGTCGAGCAAATATTTCGCAATGACGGTCCACCCGCCACCCATATTCCACCCCTCGGTATTATTAGCTGGGATTTCAGGATGGTCTTAATTACGTTTCGCCGGTCGATGCGAACGTGGCAAATGGCCCATTAAGCCGCGCGACCGCGTCTGTATAAATTGAAAATCATAAATCGTCAATCAACCGCCGGCACGACCGCGAATGATAATTGGTCCCGTGACTGCCCGGCTGAAAGAAGCTGGAACAGCCGATTTCGTTACAGAAGTTGAGACGACGCATCGAATATTTTTTTTTTATGCAAGTTATTTGCGTAAACTTTGAGATACGTCTAATACGTCAGCGTTTCCAACTATTGTGCTATATTTTATCGCAGGTTACATCCTGCAAATTGAACCATGCTGTTTATCCCGTTTCAATAACTAATATACGACCAGAATAGATGATCTGCAAATGTTTCGCGATATATAGAAAGATTTCGACCTCAATTGCTATGAGTCTGATATGTTCTTACTAATACAATCTGCGACTGCAAACATTATCATAAAGTAAATTTGAAGTACACTTGACTTTAATAGAGAAATTAATATGAAGCATGATATGTTATAAGAATAAGCACGTTATAAGATTAAGCATAAGTTACGAAAAATACAATTTATTATCGAAGAAAGAATTGGGTGACTCTATTTTCAGTGTAGAATATATTTTTGATACTTCTCCTTCTTTTCGTCTACCAATTTTATAATTAATTCAATAACACAATGTGAAAATCAAACTAGTGACATATAGATTAGATTTTGACGCTCTTGAATATTGGGCAGACTTTCTTAGCGAAAATTCAAATTGAGATATGCATACTAATTAATTTAACACTCAAAAGTAAAGGGTTTGGCAAATTTTCAAAGACAGTCTTCGCTTCGAACTTAGTTACAGAGGATATTTAAAGTTGGTAAAATACAAAAGCTGCGAGAAAATATTACGTTCGGCTAAATTGTTACGGAGGAAATGCCGTTCTCAAATTCATCAAGTAATTCGTTTCTGAAATCTTCAAACTTTACAGAATATCGCGTCAATTAATATTTAAAGCGTCAAACGGGTGACAATAGTACGGACCGTACAATATTTCACGTTCTCGAATTCTGGAGTTGATCTCATCTTTATGAAAGTTTGCTAAGTTCTGTTGGCTAATGAATCCCCGCCACGCGCGCGATACGACGTTAATCAGCTGCTGGGAATCCGACGAAATATCGCGGACCCTATGGAATCATATCGGAAACATGAAGGATGTGAAATAAGGCAATAATAATACGATCTGGATATTGGCACTCTTTGGGCGATCCGTTCGTACGGCGAACGTCCGTGTTATCGAGCAGCAGGCGCGCCAGTTTCGCGCGACTCGATTGGAGCGATATGCGTCGGGCGAGGCGTGAAAAGGGAAAGAGAAGGCCACGAGAAAGAGAACTAAGGGGGCGAGATAAAGTGGTCCGTAGAGAATGCCGAATCCACGGGAAATATCGAAGAAATCCTCGGTGCCGGAAGGACCTTTGGCAAAAGAAATTGAAATAGTTTCGTAACGGCTTCTTAGGGTGAAATCAAGTGGTTGGATAGGATCGTTACGAGATAAAGAGGAAAGGATCGATTCCTTTGTGCGGATCTCTTGTGCGAAAGGACTGCTCATCTCTCGCGCCGCGCCGTCGTAATATCGTGATTGGTCGCGTGAAACGTTTCCGTCCTTTCCCGTCCGTTTCTCTTTTCTATTTCTTTCAGTGGCTATCGATCGCGGCGCAAAGCCGCGCGATTCGAACTGCATTTCATTAATTTTTTCCTCTTCCCATCCTCGTCGTACCTGCGTTTCTGCGCATTTCATTCATTCTAAACAGGACACGCGACTGTCGTCGAAAAAAAAACCAAGATAGGACGATAGGGGCAAGAAACAATATGTATAGGTTCACGAGGAGATAGATTGATTTCTCTGGTCTCTCTATGTACATGTGCTATGTCAACTGTGCGCTCCTCACAACGAGTATCCAGCTATTTATTTGCAAACCCATCAAACATAACGGAAAGTTTTCCAAACGAAATGATCAACCTGATCACTCTTTTATCGTTATGTGTTTCAATCGGTTACTAAATCTAAAATCAATATTTTTTTATTAAAGTAAAATGTAAAAGAAACACGAGAAACATTTTACATTAATATTTTAATTAAACAGGAATGTAATATAATATAAATTTAACAATATTATTGTATTATTACAATATATCAATTTATAATATAAATAACAGTTTAACAATTGAGAAAATATTATTGAATTTTTGATATATTTAATTCATTCATTTCAACTCGACGAGAAATCGCGAAGTTTCATACACAAATAAACGACGATGAAATATGATGGGCCTACAACGCGAATTTATTCGGCGAATGCAGAAGACGCGCATAACGGCTAAGCAAAGATTCGAGAGAAGAGTAATAGTGGTGTATACAAGCGAGCGGAAAAGAATACTGGAACAGAGAGGACTAGCCTTGAGGCGAATTCTCTTTCTCCCTTTTCCGACGAGAAAAGCAAGACTAATATCAGCCTCTACGTTTTTTGCTGCTTTTAATCTACAAATGCGTTGTGGTTTAAGTCAAAACGTGATTTCAGCTACAAGATCTTTGGTATAATATGACTGTGCCATATGAGCAAACACAAATATATTTAAAATTCTGGAATTTTTAATTAATTTGGTAGAATAATTATTTCGAATACATTGAGTTAATTTGAGGAAGGAATTGTTAATAATGATACACAAGTATAGTCTTACAATTAAAGATTATATATAAATATTGAATGACAATCAATTTCTATGGTACGATCACTTTAATTACACTGGACCACAATTTTCAATTTTTGGTGCACAGGAAGATTGTTATTTTTTACATATTGTACCAAAAAATAATATTTCATACACACAAGTTTGAAAAAAAAAATAATCGTGTTTTTTTATATATAATACATATAAAAACTTTTTTTTATACGTTTTTTCTATTGTCGATTGATTTTGTGCGTACGAATATTTCCTCCGATTATTTTAGGAATCATAAAATTTACTATCTTAAACATTGGAGAGTCGTATCTTTACTTGATTAGCATCGCGGGCTAGGATATAAATCTCTACATAAATCTGTCACATATGGCGAACACGTGGCCGGTCTTCCTGATATTTCGGCCGCTAACGCAGGAATAGAATTTATTCGGGAGTTCTTATCCTTCCGGCGAGCACCGTGACTATCCTCCAAATTGTATTTTTACGTTACGAACTTTTATCGTCAGCCCGAGTCCCGCGTTTCGTCGTCCGACGTGTTTCCCAGACGTAACTAATGGCAGATCGTCGTATCGGGAGAGCCGTGCCAATCCTGAACGGGATACCGATAAAAATCCTATACGTTTATATCGACGTATCTCCGTGGAGTAGCTGGACGCAGGATATCGGATTTAGTACGGTCAACTTGTTTCTCTCACCCTTTTTCCCCTCCTTTTTCCTATCGGTTGAAACTTATTCCTCCGAGCGGCATTTAATTGGAGTCACGACCGAAATTCGGACGATCGCCATACGAGAGAATGGATCCGTCTCTATTATGGGATTAAACTATAACGGTGGACGGCACAACGCGCCATTATATCGGAGCTAATATAACGTGGATTCTTTAAGCCTGATAAAACGTGCAATTAACCGGCTATTATAAGCCGATCCGATATACCACGCGCGCGCATGTTGGATATGAATTTTAATTAGCGTAGTTTCCTTAATGTAGGTCGTGGATTAGATTAAATATCGAGAAAGAAAATTAATGTTTTTGCAGTCGAGGGTATTGTAAATTTTTAATTTTTAACTTTGGCTGTTTTGACACGTTGACACTCATCGTGAAACGCGAGATTATTTGGAAAAATTCCACGTTGCATTTTGCGATGACGTTTCGCGGATGATCCCAGACATCCTCGGACTTGCCCGATCGTGGCAGCTAAGATGCTCCTGCACTTCTTCTTTCTAAAGTGTTAAGAGATTAACCATGCGCGTAGTAATACGATAAGCGCCAAATTTAATCCAACGAGAACGACCATCCGCACGAATTACCGGTTAAAAGGAAAAAACGTATGCACAGGCTGCGACAATCGTTTGGATTTCGCAGTGAGAAAATTAGTTTTTCTTAATTGAACGAGGGGTATCCACGTTCGATCCCGCGTAATTGGAATCGTAAACCGTCGTCCTCCGATGAGAGAGAAAGAGCGTGTATGTGTATGTGTGTATGTGTGAGAGGGAGAGAGCAAAGGAGGGAAAAGGAGCTAACGATTACCTTCTCGATGACTCTCGCGCGCTGATCACGATTATCGCGAATGTATTTAATCGGAGATTAAAATCTCAAAATACCGGTGGCAATCTTCGCGACTGTATCAAACATGCATACGGAATCGGATGAGAACGATGTACAATTTTTCACCGTCGCTTCGATAAATAATAAACCATTGTATTTTACATAATGCAGCTGAAGAGAAGAAAGAGCGAAAAATTAGAGAGCTATTTTTTTCAAGAAAATTATATCTGAGAATTTTGCAAAAGTTCTCCTCCCACAGAAAAAGTTTTTTAACAAGAATGAATGCAATCATCTACCTTTGTACATCCCTTGTCTGTTCTTCTATTTTATAAGCAACCAGTGTAATAATTCTTTCAGCACTATGTTATACAAAAATTTCCTTAAGCTCTCTTTTTCTCACCACAAGACGGCGTTGTGTTTTAATTCAGACGGTACGCTTCTCCTCTTCCAGACGCTTCATAAGCCGCAGGTCGGAAAATTTCCCAAACGATAACTCGTTTTCCGTAAACCCGCGCGCATATCCGCCGGATGCGAGGCGGGTGAGCAAAGAGGCGCGCGCGCGCTCTAGCTGGAAGCCTCGTCTCGCGGAAATTTACGCGCGCGTACGTGCGTGTACGCACCGCGCGTCTGCACCGTGCGGATAGACGAGGGGAGGCGGGGACGAGGGCGGAAGGGAAAAGGGAATGAACTACGCGCACCGTGACTACATGACACGCGAGCCCTGGTTTTCATCTCTATTGCGAAGAGACGACGCCGCCGAGTCTCACGTGCGCGCCAGCGGTTTTTCACGGAAATCTAGTTAGATTCGCCGGGGCGGTAGATCCGTTCCGTGAGTGATTTAAGTAGTGACCGAGTAGTCAATGCGCTCTCTCTTTCTCTCTCTCTCTCTCGCTGCCGCGCGAGAGATACACGGGGGGTGCATCCATGAGGCCCTCCCGGCCCTCCCCGCGCACTCCCGGGGAGTACGAAAATATCCGGCTGGCCGTCGGCCAACTAGCCGGTTTTCCGCCCGTCGTTTCGCTCGCGGGCCTCCTCGCACGTACCGGCAGGTATTTATGGATCGCCATTCGCGGATTTATTGGTATCGGGCGTATTTTACGCGATACCCCGGCTCGTATAGTTCGCGCCCTAATAATATGCCGGCTGCGGCGCGGCATACGCGCGCCCTGCTGCCACCGATGGTATCGTTCGTCTCGGCCGCGAATATTTACGGCGTTACGCCTTGAAAAATCGCGCCCGGCTTGCGCGGAATATACTCTCGTTCTCTTTCTCCGCGCTGTTCGCCCCCTTTGCCGAATTCGCGCCCTTTTTCCTTTCTCTTCCCATCGCGCCCTCACGACGGTCGTTTATTCTTTTATCGTTGCGACGCTACTGTTCCATCGCGCGCGATATTATGGCCGCGATAGCGTTCCTCGCAACACGAGCGAATCTTTCGATTGTCCGATACGCGCAACAGATCGTTCTCTGTGGCACATATGATTTTTTGATGCAGCATAAAGTGGTTCGGGAAAACTCGCGAAATTGCTTCTTTCCGGGAATGAATGTAAATTATTAACTACAGAACCACCATAAAAGACAGAAAATAAAAAATCGGTAATTCAGTACGCTGGTGTAATGAAAAAGAAGAAAACGAGATCTCTATCCATATACGGATCGCCTTGCGACTCGCAAATATTTGATGGAAAGACTCTCCCATCCAAACTGGTGGAAGGTGATTGCGGTTAGCCAGTTACATCGGAAATTCAATCGCTGTGTGCCAGCGAGCAAACGCCGCGAGACTCGCAAATCCCTCGCGGTTTCGCCCCAAGGAAACTCGCTCGGAAAGCTGGCAAGATATAGGAAGGGAAGAACAAAGTAGGAAGAAACAAACGAACTGCTGGCACAAACTATTCACGTCGTCCTCGACGTCGTCGTCGTCGTCGTCGTCGTCGTCGTCGTCGCTGCCATCATTCACGTCGCACAAAGCTCCCTTTCCATTAATTTCAAAATTCATAGCGCTGTCTCATATCTGAGATTTACGTTACCCGAGAAATTTATCGATCGCGATTAATGTACGCGAAACGCGGGCTCGACAAGGAGCGCGAAACTGGCAATTCTCTTTCTTGTCGCTGTCGAAAAAAGTAAATAAAAAGAAGAAGAAAAGGAGAGAAAAAAATGGAGGGAGTAACGACATGCGTTCCCGGAATTATACATTTTCTTCATTTTTTCGCGTTCGCCCGTCCCGGCTTTCAGCGACTGCGAAAGGGCCGAGTCACGAGCAAAGGAGGGGGTCGCGGGTGCGCGAGGCGTATCACGCGATTCCGCAATCATACCGGGTAGGGTAACATGCACTCGCGTCCTTATCGCGGCCCGCAAAGTGAAATTATTCGACGCGAGCCTCCGTTTCTGATACGCGGGTCCGGCGAGGCGCACTTTTGCGCGACGCGTTTGGCACACGTTAAGGGGCCGCGAGGGGGTTTCGGATAATATGCGCTCGGGAACGTTTATCGCGTACGGCGGACTGGAAAGCGCCAACATTTACCTAGGGATACCGCGAGCCAAGTGCGAGGGATGATTCGTGACGCATCGACTGATTGTCATCGCGAGAAAAATGGGTTAACAATGAATGAGGCTATCTTTGAACATGAAAGCGTGAGTTGGCAATCGAGGTTAATTAACCCTTGGATTAACGGCCCGCTAATCTCCCTTTAGATTTTACAAGACTGCTCGCGCTATGCGCGGAGATATAATTTGGTTAATCATGATTAGTGCTAATAAATGTAATTGAGTTCAAGAGGATTACACGAATCGTTAAACGCGAAAAGGTATTTGTGCCGCGACGTGAAATCACTGTGAAATTCAAAGTAATCCGAATATAAATTTATAGCGATAAAAAGTTTTACAAAAGCGAATTTTCATTTGTAAAATCGTATTTTTCAATGATTATTCACAAGCGTAATTCACTTATGGATAATCAATAGCTATGAAAATTTGCAAATTGCGGCGCGTGCAATCAAACGAGTGTATAAGTGTTCTCTGTACTATCTGTCGTTTGATTAATAACGATTGTCGAGAATTTATTGTTCCCACCGTGCCAAATGCATTTATCGTCTTGAATTGTTTAGCGGCTTAATAATGGCGAGTGCGATTCATCCACGACGGAGGAATTATTGAATCTAATAATAAACGGCCGACTTTCGCAAGAGGGGGCAAATCTCGCGCTGCAGACGAAAATTGATTTTTATGTTCGTGAGCCGGGCTGGATCGGGGAGTGCTCGACCGGCCGATCGTGTCGGTATTTCTTAACGAGGGTATACTTTTTCAGTCATTAGCCGATCGCAATCGCGCTAACCATTGTGATTACGCGACGACGTTGGTGCACGGTACGTCGTTGGAGGCTCACGTGCCTAAATGGCCCCGGCCGCAAGGTTTCGTTGTAACGATCACGCGGTAGGGGGGATGTAGGGGCTAAAGACCGTCGTTACACCCCTGCTGGTGAGAACACAGCCGGCGTGTCGGAGGCGTGGAGCAGACGAGGAAAGAAAGAGCGCCCCGCATGTTCGCTGCGCGCGCGCGCGCGAGAGATCTCGGTGCAGTGTCGAACCGAGCTGTCCGATCGCGAGAGGGACCGGCGGGAGTACCTGCCAATTACGATGGTGTAATTAATAAAGATTACCGGTTATCGAGAAACGCTCGATGGAAACGCGAGCCTCCGTCGTTTCAACGGTCTAGCCGCGGCCTCGCGCGCTACATTACGCGCTATCACGTCGCTTGTTCGCTCGAACGGTAAGGCCGATAAGCCGCGAAATACATACCGAGTGTACACGATATGGGAAATTTTTAAATCATTCGCTGCCGGAAATTCGATGAAAGTTGACGATTAAAGCGTGTTTTTCTTGAGAGCGCACCCGCGCGAGAGAGGTCAACGCGACGTAAAAGAGGAACGAATAGAGAACGATGAATAAAGCGACGATTTATTAACTGTAATAGTATGCGCGGTCTCTTCGTGCTGCCTTTCTCGATTCAAATACCCTCACAGCGACGAACAAACGGTATCATCTGGCGAATAGGCAAATTCGATCGGTCTATAAATCATCAGGATATTGCTATCGACATCGGTCGCCACATCGTCGTACTCAAATGTCATTCAACTAAACACAAGCATCGAATATCAAGAATTAGGCTTACATATCGGCACATGCGTATTTAACAGAGAAATGTTTGTGCGCGATTGCACGAAATAAGGATTAATGCGGCAAATATTGTTCCCGTCGTGTCGCGGCTTTATAAATTTCTATAAAATGTAGAAATTTTATAAAAATTGGAATTATCCGATTGATTTCTTCTTCTCACTGTATAATTATATTATGATATCGCTGAATATATTTTAGTAAAAAGAAAAATATGTGAAATATTTTAGTAGCGTACGTTCCGACAATGGAAAATAAGAATGTGCTTCCCTGTTCCTACATACTACATACATATATATTCAGGTTTAAGAAAAGTACGGGAGAGAGAGAGAGAAAGAGAGAGAAACGAAATGAAAATAGATGGAACGCAAGTCGCGCTTATCGCCATATTTCGCGAGCGTGTAAAGAACACATCGAAAATATTAACAATCCCTTTGAAAATCGTTTACGACGTAGATGATTTAGAATATTGCTCGCGTACGGAATAATCGAGGTTAATGAAAAAACAAAGCGATTGCGAAACACGCGAACCACTCATTCGAATATTCTCGTTAGGTTCATAAAAAGCATGCAAAGTGTACAGAGCAACGTGCCACTTAGATTGTAATAAATACCCAGTGTCGCTAAAGCGCATCGTTATCAATAGCCGAAAAGATCGCATTATCCCATCGAAAAAAAATAAGCTGGAAACGGACGAAAATTCCGTGTAATTAGCAATCGAGTAATTATTATAATTAGCAATGAGAAACGGTAAACATACAAATTGACTGTCTCTCTCCGCAGCTGATAGATTCGCATCGTTTAAACCGCATTACATGCGCTGAACTGAACATTTGTACGTCGGGTAAATGCGCGCACGTGCTCGCGGTTCGAATTTTGTTTTGTCAGTACAGAATCGTGCCATTAAAGCGTGAAGAGCGGCGAGTACCAGACTCTATGTAATATTAATCGAACGGTAACGCGCGGTGCGAGCGCAGTCGCTTAAGTGCGCCGGATCCGAATCCACCAGGTTTCCAAACAGGTGGAGAAGAGACGCGTCGTTAAAATTCAATTCCACCCGGTGAGCATTAGGCCGGACGAGTTAAACGCGCACACGTTCGAGGCCTCGAAGAAACGTTGTTCCCGCGCGTGACTGGTAGGTAAGGTCAGCGACTTTTGCCGTATGAGAAGCTAGAGCGCGCGTACCCAACATTTTCTACCCCCTTCTTTCGCATATACGTACCGGCAATTCCTTCCGACGTTTTATGTGCATCTATCTACCGACATGCGTGCTCGGCCATGTGCATGCGCTCACGCGTTTTATTTATTCGCGTCCGGAACGTAGAGAGCGTCCCGAAACTATCACTATTATTGGAAGACATACCAGGGGGATTTAATAATGAATAGTATTCAATAATAGATTAAATACTTTTAGCAAATTAAACTGGGACATTTGAGATTGAATATTTTCATTTGAATTAAAGATGTAAATATATTTTTAGTAAATGCCAGATGTAAAATATAAATTTTATTTAACAGATTCAGGCGCATTCGGTAAGATGGGTATCTCGATTGAGATCAAATTAGCTGGCATCGAATATTGAATTATAAGGTATCTTCTGTAGACTTTCTTCAAAACACATTACCAAGTTCCATAAACGTAATAAACCCTAGTAATTCTGGAATTATCCAAATTTCCAGCGAACGCGTAGGTATCTGGCGCATTATTACATCGTTCACGCATTCCTTTGAGCAAAGCAGATGCATTAGCAATACGCGTTTCACAATTAATGGATTTTCAACGGCAAGATTGAAACCAACGCGGAATTTCAAGGATTAACGCTCGGTTAAGCTTATGCGTCGAGCAACGACTCGATACGAACAGCGTAACCGTTGGCGGTGGAGTAAACGCTTGGTGACGAATACCAATGAACCATATACGTCTCTATTTACACTCGCGTGCTATGTACGCGCCGTGCACATTGGGCGTGGAGGCTCATTGCGTACCGACGCGGCATACCGACGTACATTCGTACATATATATATGTGTGTGTGTGTGTGTGTGTGTGTGTGTGTGTGTGTGTGTGTGTGTTTTATATATATATATATATATATATATATATATATATATATATATATATATATATATACATTCATATATATCGGCTCGACGTGACACGCGCGCTCGGGGACAACGAAACGAGAGTCTAAGACTCCCTCTTCCCGTTTCCTTCTCCGCGAGCTGAGGAACTTAAATATTTATTGGAATTTAAAAGTTCCGCTCCTCGGAGTATTTAAGAGTTTGCCGGAGCAATAACGGGGCCGGGAATGAACGCAAAGACGTATTCGCCGTTGTTGTACCGCGCTTCGGGAAACAACGCGTCCCGTTCCCGGCTTTCTTCTCCTCTCCGTTTCCCCGTTCCCCATATGAGAGACCGATAGCGGTGAATACCTGTGGGGCGCCGGCGAAATGGACGAACGATAGGTGCCTCGCGAGGGCCCTTATTTTCTCCGTCTCGTCTGTGCCGATGCATTTCGGAATTTTCGTTTATTCTCTTCTTAATTTTCGAGCAAAGGATGAAATTGAATGTTAATAATGAAAGAATAAAATAATGCTAATACAATAATAGAATACACGTATAATGCTATTTCCGTAACTGTATTTTAGAAGAAATATAGTCGGAGAACTATTTATCTACGGGTATCTAAAAGAAAGAATGATTAATTCGAAAGTACTTCATTTAAACACGTCAGTATGTATAAAGTATTTGCCGTACATATAACGATTTTTCTCAAAAGATATTAAATGTCATTTTTTTGCAATCTTTAAGACTGTCTTTGCAATTAATTTTCGAATTAAAAGTCTATTAAAGTCCATTGAAATTCACCTGAAGAATAAGGTTTTGTTATCTGCTCACAGCCCCGAAGCTTAATTTCTGAAAATTCTCAGCTTTTCATAAATCTTAAGACTTTTAAACGCGGCCCTATCTCAAGTAAAGATAGTAAAAGGCTAGAACGCATTACGTAGCCGGTAAATGTATATCTGCCTCTGGCTTTTCCTTCAACGTTCTGTATTATTATCTGGATAACGAGGCCGTCCAACGAAGTCGTTGGAACTCTTCAAGCGAGATAAGTGCGTTTCAACTGGATGAATTCCGACAACAATCCGCAAAGCGACGCTAATCGTCGACGACTAAGAAAGACGCTTGATACCGGATGCACCGGCACGGTCGCCCGGCGCGCTTCCGCTCCTATGGGCGGGAAAGTGTGAGCGATAGCGTTATGGATGAACGGAAGCAGCCGCCTTCTTGGCGCAAGCTCGTCACCCCGAACCTCCGTCGGGCTAATAATATCCTCGTCATCGAGGAAAACCTCGCCTGGAACGCGAGGTTACCGCCGATTGGATCGATAATTCGACTCACTTACGCGACTCGGACATGACGATCGGTCGGAATAGCCACGGAAATTTCGTCTGGCGTGTCTTGAAATAGAAATCGCGCAGAAATGACGATTTAATTATCCTATTACTAACCGCGCAGCTCTTACTTTTAACACTTTCCGTCGGTCGACAGAATGACCGCTTGCAAATAATGTTTACCTTCCTTGTTTACTTTCGATCATTTTTCCTCGGAAGCGATCGCATAAACAAAAGATGCCCGCGTGTCTACCTTCGTTCATACACGATGAGCAGGCAATAACTCTAAGAAGCCGCCTAACATGCCCCGTTTATTTTTCCGGAAATAACATACTGGACATTTTAATTATTCAATGACCGACAGGAAATGCGAAGGTTATTTTTGAAGGAAGAGCATTTCATCGAGTAGTAAACCAAACGGAAGAATGCGATTTTACGTCGGTCGATCACAGAGACCGTTTCGTCCTCGCCAATAGTCGCATAAAGGTATCCCGAAAGGAAGAGGGCATGGCTGAGAGCATGGGAGACTGCAGAGAGCAGCGAGCAAAGGGGGTGGAGAGGGGGAAAAAAAAGGTCGGCTTTGTAATGCAGAACGACTCGCGCTCGCGATCCCAGGGGCGGGCGCGGTTTCGGTGTGCCGACTTCCGGGGAACGGGAGAAACGAATTGTCACGCGGATTGTCGCTTTGCCAAGATGAAACGCGAAGGTTGTAACCTTAACGAGACGGAAACCGTGCCGTGACGGAAAAGGGGAGAGGAAACGGGGAAGAGGGGGCTCAGTAAATTTAATTAACCCGGAGCTCCCCGCTGGGGGCTGCCGTTGCCATCGCCTGCGTATGAATTGTAAAACCGCGCCACGCGAATAACTCGGGAGGATATTAAAAAGAGTGCGCCGGAAGCACAAATGAAATGCAACCGGGTTGTTGTTCGCGAGGCGAAAAAACGCGAGAGCGGAAGAGAGGAGAGTCCGCGACTGTATATCCTTTGATACGTGCGATGCGACGATGACTCGTCGATTTCGCTCGCGCCAATTAACGCAACTACGGCGTAAAATTTGCATCGACCCCCCGGTGCGATCGGCGAAAATAGAGACATCGCGAGCCGCATATCAGATCGTCATAGAGCGTACCGGCAGCCGCATTCGCGACTTTTACGTTAATTACCCAGTGGTTTTGCATCGTGACAGGTCGCTCTGTCCGGACGTAATAAAGCGTCGTTATATTCATGTATACAGGCTGTACCAAAAGCTTTAAGCTGTTTTTTCAATCAACAATGCTAAAAATGCAAACTAAAAAGATTGAATATTTCAGTGTCGAGGAATCGATAAATTCTGAGTTTAAAAGTTTAATTTACACTTTTTTGGTAAATATATAGACAGTTAAATCTTAAATTTTTAATTACTTTCTAACAGACATTAATTTGACAGATCAAATTGACATTTAAATTGACGTTTAAATATTTAAATAATTTCACGTTGGAAAAAAATGAGAAGAATCGTCATTTTTAAAACCTGGAATTTCCGTGGAAAAGTGCGACTTTTGATGCATCCTGTATATACATCATAGCAAAACGCGACGCGCGATTTTGTCGGGAGCCCGATTCCTTTGCATTTCGCACAACCGTAATCAACGACAATAACCATCGATCTTCCGAAGCTGCTGCGCTTCCTCCGGCTCGCGGGAAAGACGGCGAGGAAAAACGTTCTGTAATCTTGATCGGACTGTTGGGTCGTAGAAAGCGGCGATAAATACTATCAACCGCGGCAGCTGACATGTTGAGCTACGACGGGCTGTGAATCTCGGGTTTTACCACGTGGCGAACATACAGTCTCATCCATTGTCGAAGTTAATGGACGACTAAGGATATCCGCGTAATTCCGCATACAAGTTGAACCGCATCACGAGGCAAAATACAGAAAAGAAACAACGCTAAATAAATGTCAATATTTGCTGCAGAAATATTAGCATAATGATCAATTAATCGTCTTTCTTCCTCTTCTCTCTCTCTCTCTCTCTCTTTCTCTCTTTTTCTGGGCATTAATATTCTATGTCATACGCATCATGTTTCATGTACTTATAAGAGTGTATGAAACCATTTATCTTCTATAAAATTAACAGTTAAATAGTCGTAATCGAAATGGTCGGTAATTTCATCGTTCGTTAATTTCACATACGAGGAGCGATTTTCTGAATATTGAAATGGAATGACGAATGTTACAATGTTATAAAGTTTTGACAACGCTGCCGCCGCCGATGGAAGAAGAGTATTAAATTAATGTCGAATACGAAAGCAGAAGGGTATGTGGTTTTTCAAGGGGGAAGGGGGAGAGGAGAGCGGAGAGGAGGAGGAGGAGGAGGACAAAAAGCCAGCAGCGGAATAATATGCGCGGATGGCAGTTGCGAATGCAAATGGCCGATGCAGTCCATTCGTGAAACGACGGTGACATTATAGTGACGTCGTGTTGACGTCAAGGCGACATTCAAATCGCGGATTCAGACGTCAAATAGCTTTTTTGTCCGGCGAAAAAATAGCGTATGCAAATCGCGCCGCGGAAACGGTCGCCGGATTTTCTTTCATAAAATTCGCGCTACGAAATTTCCGGACGGAAATCTCTGTGTTACGCGTGTTTCAGGCTCGGGTTACTTTGCTTACTTTTCCACGCTCGCTGGTGTGCGAAATATCATCGGAACCGACCGGTCGGGTAGGATATTCCTATCAGAATTTGTAATTAAACTTTTCAAAGCTCCGTCGTGATTCCGATATGTGCGCGCGAATCTCGGACCGAGATGTAGCAATATGAAATATGGATTAATCGCTTTATTATAAATTCTCTCCAATGTCATGAAGATCGCGATAACGTTGTCGCCGCAGCGGAATCTACGCGACAGTCGAACGAGACAAGATTAGTATTACATTCTTTATCCAACTTTCTCGAATCTCTCAGTCGCTGTGCTCTCATTACGTCGCCGACAGTTACGATGACAGTTCGCGATTACATTGTTGAATAAATTAATTATCGTTCACAGACATTCAATCTTTTTCTCCAATGTCTGATCCTCTTCGCCACTTTCAATTATTTACTAAGTTTTTATGCTTTTAGTTTATGGCTCGCAATCTGCCCGGCGTTGGCTGTTTATTTGCACATTTAACAATTCTGATCGAAATAAAGAAGCTTTAACGCACTTTTGTCATCGTTAAACGGTTTTATTCCACGGCTCATTCTTTTCGCGGGTCTTTTCCCTCTCGTTTTCTCTCTCCGTTACTAGTCTGACTAAATGTCTCTACTTCTCGTTTGACTGCGACGATAAATAAAATTACACAATATTTTTTTTCCATATCACTTTATTGCGGGTATTTAACAAGCTCTCGTTCGAGTACGCTAATTACTAATGAAAAATGATCGGCGCGTTATTGTCAGGGAATAACGCGGCGGCACCGAGTGGTCGTCTAATAATTATGAAGATAGCCCCACGCGATTATTAATATTCATTAAAAGTACAACAGCGAAACTCTTGCATCCCGTCTCGCAGAAACGCAAGGAGAAAGAGCTCCGTTTAAGAAGCAATACCTTTAAAAATAATGTCGCCACGTCAAGTTCGGCCGTTATGACAAAGAGTAACCACCGCGATCGTAATGAGTAAATATAAGTCAGCTGCACTACTCCGGTCATTATGCATCACGTTCATGTTCGTCTACTCCTTTTTTTCTCTGATATTACCTCCGCGCACGCTTCTACAGTGATACTTTTCTCAACGTGGGAGAAGCCATCGGATATGGTTAACGAGTTCGCTCGACGCAAAGTCCGCGACTGAAAACTTTTGCATTGTAATATGAAGACGAGTCTACTGTCTTTCTTGTCCGTTCTGATGTAGTCTCCTTCTATATCTCTCAAAGACTTTCGAGCGCGTCTTCCACCACGCTCGTCACCAGTGACGGATTTCTCGATATTTCTCTTTGGGAGTTCCATTACTACTTCCTTTGTTTTAAAGAGATCCGCATTAATTAGAAAAAAATGAAGTAAGAGCAAATATTTATTGGTAACGATGTGATAATGATATTTTTATCAAAATATTTTATTCCGTTCAGCTTTTATGTTTCTCATATTTTCATGCTTCCATGATATTTTTTATTATCGTTAGGCTCATAAACTATGTATAATTAACATTACCCTTAAATTGTCTTTCGAGAAATGAAATTGTCGAAAATGTTCTCTCTGTCTGCCGACGTTTCGCGATTAGACATTGCGTTTGCTAAATTTGCCACTGCTGGCCCACCATCTTCTCTACATTTCCGTCTGTTCCTTTAATACGCGCGGTGACGCAAGACACTCGCGATAATTAGGCACGACTCCCACTTCTCCGGTAAATACCGTTGAAAGTTCCGACGTCGTCGGTTCAAATCCCAAGTAGATTCAGCACGATACCTCTCTTAATCTCGCCGAGTCTCCCGTTAATTTCGAGTAGATGCGCCGTGAGTTGCACGGCCGGGCGTCGTCGTTAAGCGTTCTTCAGAACGTAACGGCGTCAACTTGTACACCTTTCTTGGATAATAGAAACGCGGACAGGCGCACATATTCTCTCCTTCTCTCCCCTCCTCTCTTTCTCTCTCGGAGTTTCTATTATCCATCCCATTCGTCATGAAGGCTTTGTCGCCTGATGCGGGCGTGTCACTTGCGTGCGCGAGTCGTAAATCTCGCGCGAGGTGGTGCAAACTATAGAATCTTGAAAGTTGTTTGCTGTCAATCCCAACTCTGTCCTAGATAAGCGAAACAGCGCCTTTGGGTTTTGTCGTAACAAAATACAAGAATTACAGTAATTGATGGTGCGAGATCGCGAAGCACTGAACCTGCTCCCGAAAAAAACCAATTCCCGAGAAAAAACGTAATACTGGTTTCCAATAACTACTGCTAATATTTCGCACAGGCGAAAGTTACTTCTATGCAAACGTAAAATGTAGAATTTGTCATTTATCCCAGCATCCAATAAGAATGTAATCAATCATGATTCCGTGCATATAAATAGTATTATTTCGTTGATTAAATGATATGAATTGTCTATATATGGTATTTGCGTGCAAAAGATAGGCGACTGCAATGAATAGCTGTGAGCAAATTAATTAATACAAGGCTGCACACGGAATTGTCCAATTACAAAGATTATTACATCCTGAGTAAAAATGATTGTGCCCCTTAAGAAAACCGTTCTAAAAATCATTTACTTCCGAACTCAGAAAATATAGCTTTTGACTTTAAATATTAAATAGTTTTATTAATGAAGACGTTATCGACTATTGGAAATTGTATCAAATATCACATTTCTGTTCTAAATTTGCTTGCTTGATTTTGACCGATGACATTCTAAAAATGTGCCATGTTGATAACGAGTGACCTTGAACGATGCGTCGTCTTGTGCAACATAATGCAAAAGGCCACGATACTGCAATGTTCGTTCACGCGATGCAGTATGCCCTTTAAAAGGCGAAGTATTTGCTAGATAGAGCAGAAGGTTCATCGATAAGACTTTAAGTATTAGCGAGCACGCGAAATACTCGGAAATGTCGGGATGATTCGTCGCGAGAAGATTCTAGTACGAACGGCTCTCCCCCAGACACGTTAGTTGCGGAATCGATTTTCCGTGCCGGGCATACTTTCGCAAGCTTTGTATTTTAACTTTGCCATTGTGACCGGGCGTACAGTGCGGTCGTAATCGAATACGTATCACAGGAACGTAATGTTCAACGAGACCCACTTTGGCGAACGCGCGCGGAAGAGAGTAGTTGCGCGTTAACTGCAGCCTTCTGTACGAAGTTCTAAACAGCCGATAATAGCAATCTATTAATCGCGGTCATGTAGTCGGCGATCAATGGGACTGTAATCCGCGGATGTCGTAACATATACGACCAATAAAATCCAGCTACGCTATTGTACAAAGGTATCAATAATGGCAGCTAAATGGCCATCTTAAAAGCATCTCACGTAGTTTTAGATTTTTCCATTTGTTAAATATTTCAGGGAGCACAAAATAAGAACGATTTTCAATGAGAACAGTGGAGCAGTTTCGTTGAACATTAAAAACAGCTTTTATGAAGCTTTATTCGAATTTCAGCTAATTTGATATTTCTAAGAAACGTTATTATTTATAAGTAATAATTTATAAATAATGATTTTATCGGAGAAATACATACTTGATACATTAGAGCTTTTTCTGTGCAAGTTTTATACATATAAAGATAACCACATGAAATCTTTAGCTTAAAATAGTCGATAGAAAATAAGTTATCTAGACAGACTCCTTCGTGCATTTTACAAACATTTGAATGCTATACTTATCGCACTGAAATTCTATATTTTACTACTATATATTACAAAAAATGGCATTTTAATTGTAACATATTATCCAAAAATTGTTAGTAAATTAAAGCGTCTCTGATATCGAGATATAACCAGATACTCGCAATTCAAAGTTAAAAGTAAAACGGGAATAACGGAAACGGTTGAGAGAGGAAGCATATTACTATTAATTTCGCTACTAATTTTAAAAATTGGGACAATTGATTATTACAATCGTGAACTGCATAATTTTACAAAAGAACTGAAATCAGAATTTTACGATAGATTTACAAATAGAACGAATTCTGTGTGTGATTTCGGAAAAGTTTCAAATAATATGAGCAGCTATCAGCGTAGCATCAATGTACATACAATGTATGTACCTAAATGTCATAATAAAAAGTTGCTATAAAGTTGTTATAAAGAAATAATAGAACAATCACTATGCGCCAATATAAAATTACTTAAACAAAAAAATACTCTGTCATTTGCAACTTTATAAAACCGAATCATAAGCATTTCTTTTTAGTAGAAACATTAATCAGCACGAAGCTCCAAGTTTTTTCTCATCTCACATTCGATTATATCTCGAGAGCTTCTTATAGATAAAATCGCTCTGAGGGTTCTAGAAAGGCAGAAAGTAATGAAGCGATGAGAGAAGTGGTCCAATAAACAACTACAGATTCTATGAATCTCTCGATTCTATTATTTTCGAGAGTATGAGACTGAAGCGATCGTATGACTATTCAAGGCTTCTGCGATTGTTTCTCTCCTTTCAGTAACAATCGGATTGTGCGTCATAATCCACGCATAATAAGTCGTATAGAGGGTGTTTCAAAGATTAATTAGATTCAATAGATGTGAAAATCAGACGGAAGGAGAATTGACAATCATTAAAATACGTCAGACTTTTTAATTGCATTATTAAAGCGTTTTGTTAAAAATTCGAAAAATTTTGATGTGAATTTTATTTCCAAAATCATAAATTAGTAATACATTTTTTCGCTCGCCAGGATTTTCACACAATTTTCAGATTCGCTTAACCGCAATCCATGTAATAATTAAATAAGTCTATAATCCTGTTGTGATGTCTCGACATTGAAACAGCCGGCGCAGCCGGCGGATGTGCGAAACACTGTATACGCTCACGGGATAGAATGTTCTTCACGTAATAACGAACTAACTGCATTATTCCTGTAACGTGATTTAATATCTTGGCACAACTGTACGTTGCTAGGAACGTAAAGACAATCCTATTACAATACGCCTGGCAAGTTCCAGTTTCATGTATCAAGGTGAAACAATGGGATCGAGGATTTCGTGGGATCTTTATGTATCTGGCGCCGGAGCAAAATTCCCGTTGCATCCTGCAACTTCTCGCTGAGAAGGAGAATGGCCGTAGGCCCGCGGCGTGATGTTTCGCGGCAGCTCCGCCTTCCTCGGACGCGCACCGGGCATTAAAATCGCGCGGGCAACGTACGGCCCGGTTAAATTTATCCGCGAAATACTGAACATTCCCCGCCGCACGGTAGAAAACGCAGGGTCGTACCGTACTGCGCTGTACTCTATGGCCGTTCGTGGTGCTCATTTATAGGGCTCGTCGCCGCGTTATTATCGCGGCCGGAGAGTTACGAGCATCGTCCGGTCGTGTGCCATTGTCGGGGTTCGCCGAACCAGACCTCGATTTCGACCAGGACGAAGTTGAAACTTCCCCGAAGTTTGAATAAAAAATTATTCACTGACAAGCTTCGAAAGATTTAGTAAAAAAACAAAGCGACTCTTAGATTCGAATATTTTTGCTGTACTTATAGACTGATTCAGTTGTTAATACTACCGGTACAACCGGAATAATTGCGATCCTACGTGAAAAAATAAATCAATAATGCAGAAATGTTTTCGTATGAAGCTTCATTTTTAGGAAAATTAATCTTAAACATTCAAAAATTAAGAATATTTTTGTTACTTTCTCAAGCTCGCGATACTAACTTTTAATAAATAATAACTAACTTTTAATTTCTGGAGATACAAATCAGCGACAAGAAAGTTGAGTGTTTTAACAGCGGCTATAAATTTACTAAAAAAAATTTTTTTATATAATAGGAGAAAGAGAGAGAGAGAGATGATTTTATTAAAAAGTTTTTATAAAATAGAATTAATTCCTTAATTCCTAAAATATTATTATTAAAAAGTTTTTATAAAATAGAATTAATTCTTTAATTCCTAAAATATTAATATTTTTAATATTATTATTTATAATATTCGTAATAACATTATATACATATAAATAAAATATTACATGTTTTATTTAGCTAAAACAAATGTTGCAACCTATACTATTATTGCAAATTGTCAAAACTGAAAAAATACGTTAGTATTTTCACAGAATTTAAATTTTATCTTATCGAAAACAAAACTTTATCGAAAAATATTTCGTTATATTTTTAAGTTTTTCATGTAAAATATATTATTTTAAATTGCATCAACAATAATAAGCTATTTTGTATTTCCAATATGCTTTGTATCCAATTTCCTTTTTATGACAATTTATTTTTTCATTTAATTTATAATTTATATAAAAAAATTCATTTTTCAAGTTATATTCATATTTTTTGCTAACTACAAAAAAAGAAGCTCTCTATCTCTTTTTCTTTCTCTCAAGACGGCTATCTTGTAAACTTTCCGACCGTTCCCCGGCATATAAGAGCAATGTGTGCTGGATCCCCGACTTTCAAGGATTCTCAAAAACGCCAAGCGCGGAGGGTCTTTTTTATTATATTAAATTGAATACCAAGATTCCTCGCGTTCCTCATATCGATCCCGGCGCGCGTCGCGGACGCGTCTTCGAGTCGGACGTCGTTTGGCGGTGGTCGCGAAGTCCCTCGGCAAATTGTTCGGGGAAGTTTATCCGGGATCCCCGGGAAGTGCGGCGCGCCACGCTATCCTCTGGGGGACCAAACTTGACGCGCTTATCGCCGTTGGTTTTCCGGGGACGGACCCCGGCGATTCCGGTGATAGCGGCAGTTTTTCTCTCTGGTCAGCAAGTAGATGAGCTTCCGTGACGGGTGGTACGCCTCGCAGCGCGTCTCGAATCCGTTAAATAGATAGAGAGATCAACGCGCACATACACACACATATACACGGGGCGCGGATATATACGCGTGGCCGCAAATATTTGCGGAGCGCTTTCGCGAAGTTGCCGTACAGCGGGGCAGTTTCTGCCCTCCCCCGAAGGAGGAATCCGTTTGCCTTCACCGAGTAATCACCGAGGTATACCTCACATCACATGGCGGATCGATCGATCGGCACGGGGAATCGGTGCGAGGCAACTCGGTCAAACGCGGTGTCCGGCGAATTCCGCGTAGTAATGTGGAAAAGGCACCGTTAGCCACTTTATTGGTATCGATCGACACTCAAGTCCTAATGTCGGAGAGCAATTTTTCAATTTTGCATAATAAACAATTCTTCTGCATGTCAGAATTTTCGAAAGATACATTTAAAGAGAAATATCCTTCCTTCTTTCTTTTCAGTCTCTTCCTTCTGAAATTTCCTTCACGATTTGAGTATATGCTATTAGCATCCTTCCTTCCTCGATATGAATAATGAACGAAGTACGGATACTTTTTTCTGAATGTGCTCCGTCTCTGCAGATCCGCTCCGCTCCTGTTGGCAGTATAGAGAAATCGAGAAACAAAAGGAGGGAAGAAAAAAGGTACACAACGAAGCGGGAAGGAACTGTACGACACTCGAGAGAATCATTTCTCCTGGCGGATACGGAGTATACGCATTAAAGGCATTTTGATATTATGCAAATGCGATTAAGCGCACGGAAGGTAACATGGCGCGTTGTCGTTCCCCATGGTCTCCTCTCGGGATACTTTCAGAAAAAACGTCGGTGCCGCTGCCGCGGCGCACCGTTATCGGCCGGTGTTCCACGGTAAACGCCAGAGGATCGTACGCCGTTCGCAGCAACGAGTAAAATCATTCCGGCGTATGGCGACCGTATACGATAGCCCCTACATAAAATCGCTGCTTCGATCTGCAAATCGCTTCCACGATAATCCGTCCAGCGGCGTAAGCAGACGAGACCGCGCCCGTTGCACTCGGCAGACTAACTTTGACCTTTTTCTCCGCTTGATCGTGCTTTCTATTTGCAGACTGCACCAAACAGCTTAACCCAAACAAGATAAAGCTGACTCTAGGAATTTAATTTTAAAGAAAAACGTTCGGAATTCTACCGACATAATGACGTTTCAGGATTTTGACATTTAACGTTATTGAAATTTGATTATTGAAATTTGGTTATTGAAATATATGTATATGACGATATTTCGCGATACTTTTCTTTGCCAATTTAATTTTTATTTTGAGAAATTGAGTTTATTTCTAATTTTATGTAGCAATGTCACGTTGTAAAGATAATTGCAACTGGCAGCCTTTCAGACTATATTGGCCAACAATTACCGGCATGTAAACGAGTTCTCAACAGTCAACAAGTGCTAGTAGCCTCAACTCTATTGACCAACAAAGTTGTGAGTTTGGAAATTCTTTGTTGTCCAACTAGGAACCAATGTAAATAGCGTACAGACAGATCCGAACATTTAGATGCGCTCGAATATCCATTAACTTTATCATAATGTAATGCAAGTCTGCCTGCGAGTGAAGCTCCATGCGTTGCACGATAATAAATGCCATTAAGTGCAGTTTATTTCCAAAAGTATTTTTATGTTGTTTCGTAAAAAAAAACTTGTTTCATCCTATTGATTTTGCATTCGTTCACTCTCATTAAATTTTCTATCTGAATTGTTTTCTTTTCTACAAAGTTTTTCACACATCGTTTCCCTTCTCTTTGCGAAATTCACAATCATTGTATAAACATTACGCACAATAGCAATTACTAGCAATTACTAGTTAGTGAAGATAAGCACTCGAAATATCGAATGTAACATTTCGTTTTTCCGTTTTCGAAACCAGGCTAATGGAGCCATGATGGTAATGTTTGGAATAACGCGTCAGAATGCAGTTTAGCAGTTACGCTAAGCACGGAAACCTTTTGCCACGAACTGGCGCACGAATTTACCTCGGGCAAAATATTATGCATATATATATATAAATATATGTACACATACATATATATATATATGCCGGAAGTGGATCCTGCATGCGTTCGTATCGATCAATGGTACGTTATGGGACGCGTAGGATATTAGAATACTTCGCATAACGTTGGGGTTTATACGGAACGCCCTGTACGCGTCCACATACGAAACGCCGACATTCCATCGATGCCGAAATGTACCTATTACGACGACCACGAGCCCGTGGCTCGTGGCCGCAGCCACGGCCTGGCGAATCGCGGGTCGAACGTGACCTAACCAGACGCTAACCTCGGGTCAAAACCGGCCAAACGTCGAGCTGAAATAAACCTAGCATTCGTACGCGCATTATCGGATTTAGGAAAATGCGACCGCAATCGTGCGCGATACAAAAATCAGTTGGGACGCAGCGGGGGCTTTAGAGCGTGCTACCAGCGTCCAACATGTGTGCGGTCTACTTTAAGTGCGACACCGTATTTAGGGTGCACCTTAAAATTTATGAACCTCGCCTCCGTGTTTCCGCTCTGAAATTCTCATACGTGGAACTGCAAAAAGGAAGGACATTTACTATATACAGGTGGACGTATTTATAGATGTCCGTTCATTGATAATACGAGATCTCTCGATATACAATTAAATCACATAGGCGAGGATGGACGAAGCGTACAATGTAAAATATAACCGAAAAAATAAAACGCTTTCTATAGTTCATTAATTGTGTATAAAATTCGATAATAAAATGTATAAAATTCGCGCTGTTGTTTCCCAAATTGCATTTAATAAACGTGGCCTCGCCCGGTTAAATCTCATCGCCGAAATAAAATCCGCCGAGCGCCGCCGATCTAATAGGAGAATTTCAACGCGCGATGACGCGGCACGAGCTGACGATTTACACGGAACTAAAGTTACACGCTTCGTTACAAGCCAAGGCGGCGTGTCTTAAAATACGACACTACGCAGGCTGAACCATTAGATCGTAACTTCACACGTGCCACAAGTTCCGCGGGTTCCGCGAGACGAGGACGAGGGTGGCAGAATCTGACACGGCTGTTGCGAGCCAAGTCCATTTTCCACCGTCGTTCGCCACCATTCGTTGTATCGCGCACGTGCATGTCTCACGTGCGTCCGCCGTGTCTCCGGCAGCAGAAACAGAACAACTAATACGAATTGTCCACGAATTAATGGGCGACACGCGCAAGCACAAGTCAAATTGCGCCGCGTATTACAGGCGTTCCGGGAAAATAATAACCGTACGTACCGCTCTTTTCGGTGTCGCGTATTAATGTTAAATATACACCAGCCGGCGTTCTCGCAATCACATTGCACAAACGCGGCCCGGTTTACCCGTGCGCGGGAGTCCTTCTATTTTCATCGTACGCACCGGCGGCGCTTATACGACGGCAGGTAAACGTACTGTAAAAGATATTCAGACGGCGGGGGGGACCCGTGTGTGTTCCGCGCGATAGCACGCGTGTTTAACTTGGGCGAAACCCTCCTCTCGCGCACGTCGGAGCGCGAAGGTAAGTCGGGAGAGCCGCCGCGGCAGCGTGGCTGCATAAAGTCGGAGCAATAAAAATAGTTGTAAAAGTCGAGCGTATCTCGGCTCAATTTATGCTAATAGAGTTGGCCCTGGTCTGGTTGAAGATGCATTACGTTTATCGCGCCGTGCACGCTCCGTGGAAAACGGAGCCGCGAAGTCGCCTGGATGAGAAGACGCGCGCGAGCTTGGTGACCGCGCTCCGTTCTCCGTCTCTCTCTCTCTCTTTCTCTCTCTCTCTCTTCCGCGCGGCTAAATCGATCCGCGCACCGTTCCACGCGAAACTCGCTTTCACCTTGTTCACCTATCATATCGACTTAATCTTCGAGCAGGTGCAATTGTACGCCGTTCTCCTCAAATCCAAGACTGTCACTTGCTTGAAAATCGGGAGAGAGAATATTCTGTTCTTTAATTTCAAGAAACATCTACACGCCTCTTCTCATCTACGTGTGCCAAGTCTCTTAAAATAAAAGTTTTCAATTTGCACCGTTGAATATTCCGCAATGTGAAGCGTTAATTTACGTTTCGAGAAAACTACATTTGTCAGACGATTTAATTTACGACAAGGGTTTAATTCCGTTAATTATTCGAATATGTCATGTTTCCTTATACTTTTTATACCGGTTATTTTGTGTAATTGTCATATTTCAAGCTCACATTAATCTCTCTTATTCTCATTAAGAATGATCACTCAATTTCATTTTATATCAATACTCTCCACAATTATTCAAATTGTGCTGCTTAGTTAGCTCGTTATTATTATTTTGTCATTATTGCGCATTTATTTCTGTTTATGTCTCTCATTGTTTAATCAATGTATTATATAACATTTATATCACTGAAACAGACATAATATTCTAACAGTGATTCCCAACGTTTCTGCTCTGACGAATCATTTTCAATATATTATTTTTATCAGAAACTAATAAATACTTAAAAATGTTTTAATTTTAAAGAAAAAATATTAAGATATTTTTCACTGGAACGAAAATATGTGCAGATTAAACAAATATATTTTTTACGCGCTAAAATGCGAGCTTGGATTTCCATGGCTTTGCGAGCCACTGTTGAATACCTTTACTCCGTAGCATATTAAACAATCTATGTCCATCATATCATGTCTATCACATCAGTCTATTTTTATGTTATAACAAACTGAAACAAACTCGTTTACTAACTTTATACTGCGTGCGAACACTAATTACCTTCGCGAAAACATATTGGCATATGTGTCTAACAAAACGTATCGTATCGAGAATTACTATCAAGGCAGGGTTAGCTTCGAAATGTTATTACGAGAGAACAGTTGTCGATGGCAATCGATTTTTTTTTTACGATTTTCTGACTGGATGGCAATTGTACGCCATGCGAATACTGATGAGGCCAGTAACAATGGAACTTGAAGGGAAAATTCGCCTCGCAGTCCGGAGAGCCGTTTGTCTCAAAAAGTCGAAGAATACCAGCCAAACATGCTGGTAGTCTTCGCAATCGTTGCGCTAAGTATATTTCAGTCAGTCGGAAGTTACTGCTGAGAAGTCGCGCGGATCTCGCTTCGCAACAAGCTATTATTTATTGATCCACTCGGAGCAGACAGCATACGCTTTTTCTTGTTTATTTCATCCGAGTCGAGAAGACTCCACGAGTCCATCAGGCTTCGCCAGCGGGAAAGTAACGACGAATATTTATATCGCATTCATCGGGGACGTCACGTCCCAAAGTTTACAATATTCCGCCATGGCTCCACGGTACGGACTTCGATTTCCTTTTCCTCCGCGCAGACGGAATTGAATATCGTCGGATTAAAATACGGCTCGATACGCCGAATTAAGGAGCGCCGGAGAGATAGCCCGGGCAAACGTTTTCGTCGCGATCTGTTTCCGCGCCGTGAGCGATTTTCGCAAGGAGGAAGATCCCGCGTCTGTGATGCGGTTCAGTGACCGTCGTCGTTCAATCTCCAGGCAAATTGAATTTTTTCGGAGATCAAAGAACACGGTATATAACCGGCGGGGCGGAGAGGGGGGGGTGAAGGAAAATATCCTTTAGGCTTATGGAACGGACGATCCTCTTTTATGCGGAACGCAGCTCGTCTCGTGGATGCACCGGAAGGACACGGAAACGCCACCAGAAACGTTTTCAGCCCGTTGACGGTCTCATCCGGATTATCTTGTCGAAGAACACACGCACGGTCGTCTCGTGTGCGCGGCACTTGACATTCCCAATGAAAATAGCGATTGAAGCCAGGCCGGCGCTGGCGGGCGAGGACCGGGGACATTTGTTACGGGAATGGTGAAACAAATCGATACCCCAATTGTCGCAGCAATCATGCTGCGAGTTCGTCGCGCCGCCGTGTCGATTTGTGTCGCCAAGCCGATTTCATAAAACGGGCTCTATGTTTATTAAACACGGTATCCCCGGGGGACAACCTAAAATTTTTCGCGATTTTCCGCGACCATCGAAACGCGGTGCAGTATATACACATTTTTACGTTGGTTTTAATAGTTATCGCGACGTTTTGGAGTTTCATCGAAAAACAAATGACATACATGCAATTTTTGAGAAATTTCGTCCAAATGCATCAAGCATTGATATTCACGTTTTTTTTTTTATTTATATTTTTCCGGCTTTTTACTTTTATCTACGTACAGACTGCCATCGGCAGAACGGACGACAATAATTGTGATTAAAATCTTCCCCAAGTAGGAGGAATCAAGCTATATCCGAGTGAATTCTATCGTTCTTTTGCCTCGCGAATATACGCAGCCCGGTTTCCAGTGCGCTACTTCTCATTACACGTTTCAACGAAGGCATATATAGATACTCGCTCCCTATTCTCCCTTCAACCGAATAACGTTTGGTACCCGGTATCCCATTGAGTGGCGCACGGTGCAGCTTCCGATGCTGATACTATTGCCACTATTGTGAGCGCACCTGCCTGGGTCCCGCCGAAGATGCGAGAAAAGAGCAAAGCCGGATATAGTCGGTAAATTTGCAGGAGGACGATGACGTTGCGAAAAATCGCCGTATTTCAGCAGCAAAAATAAAAAAAGTTTAACTGTTTGACGATTATTTAGCATAAGCTAAACTCATGAAAAATTAACGCTTTAGAAAATCATTGATGATTTTTCCACTTTTTTGTAAAAGTACTGCTACATTTAAACGACACTTGACACGCGCAATATTTTTTACTTAATCGTAATATTTTCGAAAAATTATTAAAAATATTGTCAAAATTTATCCATTCCATTATATTCGATTTAGAGCATCTGTCCTAGTTAAGATATAAGAATTAATAAGATGCACGAATAATTGAAAGTCTAAATTATTATTGTCGAGAATTGATAGATATTTAGATCTACAAAAAAAAAAACAATTTTCATGTCAAAAATACAATTCAATACACTAAAGAACACGCTTTGAATACAGATTAAAATATAAAAAGCAATTATACTACAGGATCGCTCAAATGTTAAAGGGCAATTTTTGAAATCAGATTTTATCACATCACTTCCGAGTCAAGGTCCTTCCTTAACGAGATAATACCAAGTTTGACATCACGTCGTACTTGGCATATCGTCCACGGATAAATCCGCGCGACTAACATAACGCGCCAGAAACTTGTTCGTGATAAAAACTTATCGGGCTGCCACGGCACGGTGCACAAGTAAGTTGTTGCCGAATTCGGCGTTCTCGTAGAATTTCCTATGCCGCGAGTCGGCGGTGTCGGCGGCGGCGGCGGCGGTACCCTCCAAATCCCAAACCGAAGCCCCGAGAGTAGCTCGTTCAAGTATCGTGCAATTTGTAAAAGTGCATCGGTGCGCGAGTCCATCGTCCAAATGAAAAGCGAGTGCTACGTGGCGCCCTTACGCCGCTTTCCTACCATCTTCGCCTTTTACGCCGGCTGCTTCCTCGTGTACGGACCGAGTTAATTAAGGAATACCTTTCACGTCGAAGCTAATATACCCTGTATAGATCGAAGACGGCGGGTCTAAACGTGGCTTGGGAGATGGAAACGTCACTACAATTTGTTAAGTAACAATAGACGCGCTTAACACCGCGTGTCTTCTTATTTAATTGCGAACGGAAACTCCCATTTTGCTAAATATTCATTATAAAGATATTTGGCACGAAATATCTCAAGATAGCTCCTTAATGTGGCTTTCAGCAATTATAGTTTACTTTTTTCGGATAATTAAATTTGAGTAATTACTCTAATGAAGATTTTATTTATATACTTATTGTTTAATGGTTCTCCAAATCCCAATGAAAAAAAGAGAGAGATTTATACATAGAATATATGAACGTAAAATAAGAATTATGTGGTATGTTTAGCTCGATTTACGAAGAGAGAATATAATTTCTTGAAATTTTATTCCTATCTTTATGACTCGATTTATTAGAAATTTGTATAATTCATAAAATGATAGCAAAAATGTAATTCATTAATCGATAAAGATCTTTTCACACATAATAGAAAACTAGAAAAATGCATGACTTAAAACTAAATTTATGAAAAAACATAGAAAAATACGTTACAAAAACAAATATTAAATTATATAGAAATTTTTAAAGAGAAAAAGATCTTGAAAACTGATCGACAGAAGCGTCGCAGATCCGTAAGAAAGCGAAAGCGGAAGACAATCGACGAATCGTGCATAACGGAGCTCAGGCCAGGCTCCGTCATTGCTCCGACATTGGAATAGTCATCTTTTCGCGACTTACAGCTTGCGAAGGCAATTTCAAATTCCTCATTGTCGTGCACGACGGTGCCGGGACGATGGGTTGGATCTTTGAACCTGTCCCATCGCTCGTTAATGATCGGGTGCTGCGATGCTATTGTTCCTCGAGTGACGCTTCTCGATGCGGAGGACGCGATAACAAGTACCGACTGATGCGACTGGCGCGGGAGGATATAAAACGGACAAAAGGGGGGAGGACAGAATGAAAAAAAAAAGAAAGAAAAAAGGGGAGAAAATTGCAACGAGGCGACTTTGTAATCGTGCACTTCCTCCTACGATGCCATTAACCTAACCGGGCCGTTCTCACGGGCTGTTAATACCGCGACTCACTATACGCGGAGCTGCGCTATTTAACGTCGCACGGAAGGAAGCTATTGCGGAGACGCGACGTACAAACGTTGACCTTTGCCCTTTAAAACGCTTTCATTCGAGAGAGGCTAAGATATTTTTTCTCAGCCTCTGGGATTATATTAGACCGACGAGCGAGCTCGTGCTTTTTACGCGTATCATTTTATTAATACCGTCCACAATCGCCTATTTAGACGTCTATGAAGATGTCAACTCCAAGAAAACAGATTGATATCGAGATAATGACAAACTCTTATTTTTATTCCCATTGACGAACGTAATTAAATATCAATTAGATCGCAAATTGGAAAAGATATATCCGTCGAATTTCCTGTTCCGTCAAGATAATCACATGCGTGCGGAAACCCGTTCGCATAAACGCTCTCCGCAATGACTCCGCGGTATTTATCATCGTCGCTGAACAAGTATACGAGCAGTAATTTCGCGAAACGACGATCTCAGGCGCCTCATCTTTCCCCCGGTTCGTCTATCAAACGGGTTTCGCACGACCAGCAAAACTGAGTTTTCTGATCATCCGACGGAAATTCCTGGGATATCGCGAACGCAAGCGAACGCAGATAAATCAGTACAAATATATCTATCAGATCTGTTAAAGTTTGACGAACGTATTCGCTGATATCGAAATCTCCAAATATCCTAAATGTCTTCGTGTCTCCCGGGCGAGTCTCGCTCTCTGCAGAAAACTGCAAAACGGAATCGCGATAAGGTAATGTGCGAAGTAAGGTATTTCGTACGAAAAATTCTCACAGCGTGAGGAGAAAATTTTCTGTTTGCGTACAATGGTTATGTCGCGAATACCCGGATGAGGGAGCGAAGAATCTCGCAGCTCTCCTATTTCTCAGATGATACAAACGGGGGCAGGTAAGTGGAGTGCTGATACTCGATCGTCTCACGTACTCAGCCCCCGATCGACGATGTCGTCTCGCACAACCAACTTCCCATTCCATGCACGTTTCATGAATCATAGATATCGACAGGGGTATCGACATTATCCCGCTAAATCATTTTGGGATGGTGTCTCGCGCGAGATTGTTACGGTATCCTCTTAATGAAGCGTGGTAACTCGGCGCCCGCGCACGCTCGCCGCCGTCTTCGCGCTTTCACCCTTTCTCCATCGATCACGTATCATAAAGCCAGAATGATCTTGGTTCCATCTAATCGCGCACCGCAAACGACACCGAGCCCGAATTACCAGCGTTACCCTGCGTCGCGCGCCCATAGATAACCCCGTCGCTTTAACGAGGCCAGTCGACCAGATCTAGTTTCTAACCCGGATGCGGCTCGTGTTCCATTGACCGCGACGTTATTGGCTTTCTAAAGACACCGGCGATTCCGTAATTTTCATTGAGCCTCAGTAAGCCTGTTTTCACACGAACAAGATAGAAATAAATTCAGTCGACATCGCGATATCTTCTCCCCGTAGTTTCGCTCGTGATTAACTTTCTTCAGTCGAGCGTGGGGAGACGTAACGGGGTTCGAAAATGTACGTTTCTATTTATGCAATCTAAAAAAGCTGTCTGTGCGCACGACATTCTTCCCGTCTTGCTGTTCCGCGGGATTGAAATGCACGCACGCTTGTCCTATGCAGAGGGAACGCGGAGACATACGTTTACTTCACTTAACTCATGTCAGAGCGCCGAAGTTACTGCTCTGGACGGAAATCTATATGCCGACAGTCCGCGACAATGGTCTGTAAACGCGATAGTATCACGGCAACGAGACAGCGTCTCCCCCTCGCTTCCTTCCCATTTTTCCCCCTTCCTTCCCCTTTCTCCCTTTCTCGTTATATTTACATTGCGATATCCGGTAGTTCGATCGGGGCTACCTCGGATGTCAGAACTGTCGAAAGAAAAACAAACCGTATATCTGCGTCGTTCGAGTTTAATGCACAGCGGTGGCGTCGTCTGCCCGAGCACGCGACCATCACGAAAGGAGAGGAAGCCGTTCGCGATAAGAATTCCCACGTATAGCACGTACAACACGCGCGACGATGGAGTCCTCTCGGGCTCCATCCTGCTTCTATTGCCAGCCAAACTGGATTAAATGGCAAATTTTGAAGTGATTCGTCAAACATCAATCTAATTTACCCCGTCAATTTAATTTCTCTGCTCCAATGTAATTAACTTGTAATATATATTTTGTACTGTTTCAGATGCATAATGATTAATTTATGATTCAATGTTTAAATGTTTATACTTAACGAAAAGAATGAAATTTAATGACGAAATATAATATGAATCTCTTAATATAAATAAACATTCTTTATCTTGTTTTTTCGTTTATTTTAATTCTTGTGTAAAATCTGGAGAAACGTTCAATATATGTATTTTTAGTCTAATTTTGCTGTTTGTCTTTTTAAATACCGTTAGTATTGGCTGGATTTTCGAATTTGTAAGCATGAATGTTAATGGTGTAACTAGAATGAAACTAGGATATGATGAAGTAATTTGATATTATGCGGGATCATTAATCGTGTTGTTCGGATACACTATATAAAACGGAAATGGATATTTCGAACGAACAAATGGTTGAAACGTAATTGACTACCATTGTTTAGATATCTCCTGCGAGGCTTCGCTTTAAATGTCACAAAACAGTAATATATGTCGCTGTTAACGATCCCTGATGAATACACATGGCGTCCTACATGCAACCGCACCACTTTTTCTTGACTATAAAATCATTAACGTTCATTATTAATTCCTTGACTTTTATTAACTTACTATTTGAAAACAATCAATATTAAAACGAGCGATATTGTTTGTATTTTCTTTCAAACCAAATAAAAATTCTTAACTATATTATAAGTCACTTTGTAGTGCAGTATATAATACGTATGTGCGCCATAAAAAAAATAAACACGGGAATATAGCAGGAAAGAGTAGCAAGAGAGTCGACAGTAAGCAAACATAAATTATCCGACATCATAGTCTGTCTACTTGTCGCATCTCGGTAGCTCTTTCCAAACACGCGTACGCGACCTAAAAATATCTTGCGTCCAGCTCAGTATGGATCCATACAGCTGCAGTAGCCGGCTAGGTCGAATTCGGTGTCAAATATCAAGTAGACCGACGTAACTTTCAATTAACGCGACCGCACACGATGAATGGAAAAGCCCGCGTATGGAAAAGCGACGAAGACACGACAGAGTGACAGGGAGCGAAAAGAAATATCGTACAAGGCCGCGCGCGCTCGCGTGAGTAAACGGCACGATCGCACGTCGCGATATTCGCCGCGAAATCGAACTGCCATCGTTCGAATCGGGTGGCGCAAAACTCGGCCCCTGTAATTGGATTTCGCGCAAAATTTGATCATCCGGGAATTATTTTGGAATAGATCGTTTATTTTTAGCGCAACAGAGAACAAGCTATCTCATGCCGAACCGATTTAAAGCAAACGAACGGGGCGCTATTTCAACACTTTTCGTTTAAACAACCCATTGAAACAGATTTCCATTTACCGCGGGAAGTTTTATTCCACAATTTTTGACTTATTTTCTTTGCGCAGAATTATATCGCGATACATATCCCGACTGTATCAGCTACAAGACATCCTGCAGATCGTGCAATCTCTCGCGATGGTTTCTATAAAGCCATTAACAAGCCGCGTGCCTATCAGAAACACTCCACCGAGAATTAACCGCGTGCCTTAGTGTGGAATCAACAGGACCGGCTTGTTCGATCCAACATACTCTCGTATTTGCCACTATTGTTTGCATATATACATCGTGGGTTTGGCCAGAGGCGCGAAAGGTTAATACCGATGCCATTCGCAATAGATTAAGGGCTATGGCACACGGAAAAACTTAAGACGTAAGAATATCAACAGAATTCTATACGGAATTTTGTTTAAGAGTTCCAAAATGACAGTTAAGACCCTCGATTATGATTAGTCACTTTCCTTATGTGTTAAGTTTATCCGTGTAACATGGTCCTAATTTTATCCATGTGCTACGGCCCTAATCTTATCAGGACGTCCGATCTCGAGGATGTTTCTCCTCATGTTTGAAGAGTTAAAAAAAAGGTTACAGACAACACAAATCCTAAAAAAATAATGTAAGCCCATAAACGTCTCTAAATAGTTGACGCCTTTCCGTTTTAAGATTTTCAACAAATTTAATCCTGAGACTATAAACTTTATTTGACTTTATTACATGCGATTATCAAATTGGTATGGTGAATCTCTGAGACTTATTTCTTTAGGATCTGTAATCTCTTTTTGACTCTTCAAACATTGGGGAAAAATATTCTCGAGATTGAATGTCCCGATAAAATTAAGGCTATGTCCACATAAAATAGGGCCATAACACACGGATATTGTCTACATAACTCTGGTAAATCTATATATATTTTTTCTAAATTTTTCTTTCCAACATGTAATAATATTAGATATAGAAAATCATAAAACCAATATTGTAGGTATGCTAAATCATAAAATATAAATGCTTAAACAAGAAGAAATTTTCCATAATGTTAACAATTTGAAAGTTTCATCAATGTATACACACAATATATAATTTTAGACTTATAACATTTAAGATGTGAAGTTATGATTGCATATATTAAATTATTTTCATAAAATTTAGCATTATTATGATGGCATGTATGTACAGTGTAAAAGAAACAACTAATTTTATTTTGCCTATTTTTTGACCTTATTTTTAAAGCGCTATTTTTGTTATTTTCAAATTCTGCAAAAATCGAACTAAACTATTTGTAATTTTGCTATTTTCAAATTACTTGCTAAATTCAATAAACTTATTATCTCATTTAAATTTTGTCTAATTATTAATTCATAATTAGCCGATTTATTCTGGTAATAATAAATGAATTTTTCTATATTTATATGCCAAAGAAAGCTCGATTAGAGAACAGTTTCAAAGTTTAGTATATATATATGTATATATATATATATATATATATAGGCTTTCACAGATAACTTGTTCGTAATACGATTTATCTAATTGTGAGTTCTATCTATAAAGCGGGAAGAAGGTTGGAAATAATGCTCGCGGCTTGCACTGCGCACAATACTCGAAGGAAATCACCGCCTGAGACTTTAATTCCTCGATTATCCTACATTGCCCCGTTAGAGGATATTGCTGGCGTTATGCAGCTTCTACAGGATAGCTTCTAACCTGCTTGTACAGCTTCTCTTTGGCGCAAGTCGGAAGCAATTCTGAGATATGCTTGTATCCGTGTTCTTCATATCTAAGAAAGTGACGCCAAAATCTTACCGTCCTTATGATGATACGATATCGTCTTTTATTAAAATAAAACCTTTTTGCGCAAAAGGACCCTTATATGTTCATTGAAACAAAATAACAAATATCTTTAATTTTAAACTCTATAATTGCATATGTATATACTGTAAGTGTCTCAATTTTTATCCAAGCTATATATATAGATACGATATCTATATATATAGCTTGTATAAAAATTGAGACATTTACAGTAACCAAAGCGGATTACATGTATCTCTTGTGCATCTCTTATATGCATTATATATCTTGAAAACGACTATTCTCATGGATCGTAGTCGCAAAAGACTAAAATGTCGTATAATACCGGAAGAACTGAAAGAGCCAGCAGATGTTATACTGCATTATTTGAAGATTCTCTCGCTATTCGTTCTCTATCTCGTAGAAAATCTTCATATTTCCTGTTGACGAATCATTGTATGATGTTGACCGTATTGTCGAAAAATGCGATCGATTTTTGCAGAATTGTAAAAATAAACGAGTTCACCGAGACAATAAACCGGTACTTGCTTTTACTTCTCCTCTATCGTAACTATTTGCCATCCATTTATCACGAGATCGCGTATCTCACCACTAAACAAATACAATATACTAACGTGTTATCCTTTTAAAACTTATTAATTACCTATCTTATTTCCAGATTAACTCCAGAATAACATTCCACTGGCATTAGTGTGCTCGGTACAACCCATTCTGGAGCAGGATTGGCCCTATCCGGTCGGGTACGTATTGCGCGTATATAGCCAGGCGATTACCCGCGGCAGTGTCGCGTTTCCGGTACCACGCTCGCGTCGTTCTTTTTTTCTCATTCCCTGTTCCGGGTAATGGAAACGTTTGGGAGCAACGATTCAGTTCTATCTTTGCCGATACGGATTGAATTGCCTTTCTGGTTATCGTTGGTATTACTATCGCGGCCGTTATCTCCGTCTTTCTCCTTTATCTCGCCGCTTTCTACCGTTCGCTCCATCTATACGTCGTTGCTCGTTGGAAACGCCTTGTTATTAGGTTTCCGCAAAATATTCCGACATACGCGTAAGCCTCGGACTGAAGAGGCCGTACAACGTACATACAGAAGACCTATAAAATAGAGAAACAATGAACCTCGCGATGCGACATGTACGAGTAATGATAGGTCGGTTAATATAAAATGCAAGAATTTTTTTTAATCGGCTAAAAATTTATTATTGTCAATGCACTACTAATATTATTAATGTAGTTATTACAGGATTACGATACAAAATATCTCAAAATTATTAAACAAATCTTTAAAAATATCTTTACCATCAGTTATGCATCGAGCAAAAATTTCCGAGCTAATTTCCTAGCTTTAATTTACAATAATTCGGTAAACCCGCGGTGCATTCAATTATTTTCTCGCTTACAAAAACATCCTTCCAACAAGGGCAAAAAACAGATTTAAATATCCTTTATTCCGAGCTTAAAAACGCTCATAGCTAAAACGAAAAATACGTATTTTGGTGGCGCATGCACATTTTCTTGTCGTTTCATTACAAGGGCTGCGGGAGTCGCCCGGACATTTTTAGAGGTATTCCGTGCAATTCTGTCGACACGCGGACGTCCGTGCGCGCATTGTCAGCGTCTTGTTAATCCTCCCGCATCGTCAATCTTGTTCCGCCGATGCAGCTTCCCGTGCTCCTCTCGGTAACATGATACGAGCATCCCCGTGCGCTGAAAGCGTACGACGAGTCCGCTTGGGAAAAATCGCCATACGTAGAGAGAAGAAGCGACCCACGGTGAGAGGGCAAAGGGATTCGACGGGCTGTGTGCATCTACCGGTTGCGGTGACATCGTACTTGACCGAGATACCGATACCACAGTACCGCCGTACTCTTGAACCTCGTATGGGCGTTCCGGCCTCGAAACACGCCGATACGCTCGCGGAGCGCCGAGTGCCGCAGGAATACGCGGACAAAGCGATATTCGCGTAACTAAAGTCTACTCTCGTGCTAGTTGGCGAATTGTAAAACACGCGCGTTGGGCAGGTCTAGATTTTTCTTTCATTAGAATCCCCGGGGACGCGGAGGTGGTTTTTAAATTAATTATTCGTAAATATGCCTGTCTCATTCGTAAATATGTTTGCCTCTTGTAAATATGCCTGCATAATGCTAAACATATGTTAATGTAATGCTGTAATTCTGTTGTAAATTAAAAGGACCGGCATATTTCCGGCTGAAACATGAAACCACCTACAATGTTTCTTTTCCATCGGCAGCACAACAGCATTATCTCTGCTCGTGCCCAAGTTATTTGAATACATCAATTATTTGTAATTATAACGATATATGTATACATGTAATTGATATTTAGATATATATTAATTACATTTAATATTGCGTTTAATGTTATCTGCAGTAACATTTTGAATGGTTTCACAAGCTATAAAATTACATTTTCGTATCGTAATACATAATATTTGTACAGTCTCAATGTGTCATTGACATTCCCCAGCTTATGTTATTCCCAATACTTAATACTTAATATCGAACTGGAAAGAATTGCAAAGAGAAAAATTCATGAAAGGTTCCATTAACGAAAAGCCTCTATCCTGGCCTAATCCTGGCCTATCCTGAAAAGCATCCATTATCACATCATCATTCGGCGAGCGTGCGTGGTAATATTCCCTCGAAATCGAAAATATATATATTCTTGCGGTCCAATCGGTATTCTCGGACTCGTCCGCCCGACGGTTTAGTCGCTCCAAGAGTGAATGATGTTCCACAACGGGGCGAATTCACGAATAATCGGTGGCTGCTTTTCATTTCGAGGCGATGCACGCTGCGCGCATGGCGCGCTTAATTGGCGCGACGGCGTCTCGTTCGTTCGCGGCTGGTAACCGGCGTACGCTAATAAGCGAAGCGCGGACAGGGAAGCTCGTTTAGCACATCAATTTAATTTTTAATTTCCCCGGGCTCTTACCATCGCCTTTTCTCACCCTGCCCCATTCCCTGCCGACAGTAGTCCCGGCCACGTTCCCATCTGTCGCGTGCGATGTACGGTCATCTATTCCGCATTCGTAATGACATAACGACGGTTGCATCTAGTTGTCAATAACGTGGTATATATATCCGATAACTTAATTATTCCGCTATACGTTAGGCGCGGCCTGGAAACAGCTCTCGGTGCTCTAAATCGATCGGCATCTCCCCTCGAATAGGACGAATAAGTAAATTAGGTCCCTGTATGCAGAATCGCGAAGTATGGATCCGCGCGCGCATTACTCACCAACAATGCCAGGCGTTTGCACGCAAATAACGTAGTCTAACATGCGTACCACGTGTAAATTATCCTCTGCGTGACTATAATGTGTGACTATAATGTGTGTGGGCATAATCTATCTATATAACACTTGGAATTGGACTCGATTTAGTAAATTTCTTTACTCATTAACTATCTTTTATTGGCCAATCATAATCTATGGAGAAATAGCAAATTGTCGAGCCAGATTTATTTAATCTTGATTCATAATATATATATATATATATATATATATATATATATATATATATATATGAGGATAATATTCTTTTATAGATCTTTATAAAATTCTATCACAACAATTTACTTTCATTACTTTTCGCATAGATTTGTGTACTATATAGAAGATTTGTGTACTATATATGAAGTATAGGATTTTATATACACGTATAAAAATTTTTTAAAGTTATTTTATGTTACCTGCACATACGCGAATCCACTCACACATACCTGCCAAAAAAGCAACGTAGTTAAGAATCTTGATTAACCATCTTACGACCTATTTCCGTCAATATTAGTTAAAGCTGATTGAAGTTTAATTGAGTCTCTTTCTACTTTCTTTCTCTCTCTCTCTCTCTCTCTCTCTCTCTCTCTCTCTCTCTCTTTCTCTCTCGTTTTTCTTTTTCTTTTCAAGTAACGATATAAAAAGAAAGCAGAAATCATTTAAACTTTAATTAACTCTTAAGCGTTACAGAAACGATTCGATTGGACAATCATTAATTATAGGATTAACCGGAATTAATGTAACTCTGAATCTAAATCAAAATAAATTCGCGCGTTATCGGTAGCAGATATCGACTTTCAGACGAACGTCAAATTTCGGGATGTAATCGTCATCTGCTTCGTATCTCGCGCACATCTGTCGCTTCAAAATCCATCCTCGCTAAAATGTACGTGACATTCACAAGTATTCAAGTTTCGAAAGAGCAACGGGAAAGTTTTATGCAGCGGTATTCGGTTCGCATACGATATCTGTACGGTATGCACTTGGCCCTTCTCACTCATTCGATCTTAAGAGCGCCCAAGAGTCGGAGACAGCTTAACGCTCGGGTTACAAGCTTCACGTGACTCAATAGGAGCAAAAGGTCCGAGGCGGACAAAGCGCCCGTTCATCAGACCCTCCGGCAATGGCCACGTTGTACGATGGTAAATAATCTGGTGGTAATAAATCTGGCAACAAAACGCGCGCGCGGGGAAAATACTTTCTGTTCTTCCTCTTTCACGACGCGCGTTTTCTGTTTCAAAGAAAACCGCAAATATTTATCCCCCGCATACGGAGATTGAATATTTCGTCTAAAAATGTACCTGCATGTTTGAGTTCGACTTTTTGCGGAAGAGACGAGAAGATTGTCGTTAACGTAAAATACGTGCTTCACAATATACATTTAACGGGCATGCACTGTAAATTCCTGTGAGTTGCCACTGCTCCTACTCAATACTTGATTAATTTGACTAAAATAATAAGATAAAATTAGTGACGTATTGAGTAAGCCTTACTCAATATGTTGTTAATTTATTTAATTTAACTTCCATATTAGTCAAAATTTTACCTTCCTTTTAGTCAAAATTAATGAAATATTGAGTAGGAGCAGTGGCGACCTATGGAATAGTTAAAAATGACTCAAATTCAGTATAATTTGACACTAGTAGAGTTTAATAGTGTGGATATACACACGTCTTTCGTCCGAATACATGTGTTATCCTCAATTATTTTCGAGAGAAGACAATTTTCTACTTTTGATAAAAATTCAATTTGGGGAAATTTTTACGAAAATCGTTTTTCACAAAAATCGTTTTTGCATCTTATGTTTGATAACTGTATTGCGCTTCGCCCGAGCTAACGATCCTTCGAAGTGTCGACCGCCGCGTTCCGCTCTGCTTTTAACCATAGCGAGTACGAAAAGTGAGGAAACAACGGTTGGGCAAAAATCGTCCCGCCGAGTTTATCTTTGCGATAAAAGTTTACCTTTCGTTAGACGGAAGTGCCTCGGTTTCAGAAGGCACTTACGTACCGTGTATCCCGCGTGCGCTTCTTGCGCTTCTCTCGCCCGTGATTCGCGGGGAAAGTACGATCGACAATACGCTTTTCCCCGCGGAAAAGCGAGCAAAACCCGCGAAGCCAACCCAAGGGGATAGCTCTTGTCTCGGACAAAGTCAAATATCGAAGCGACTCTGGTCCGAGTTTCCTGCCAGCTTTCCCGTTACTTACTCTGGCCTCTAATTACAACGTAACTTCCCGACGACGACGACGACGACGACGACTTGGATGCCGACGAGAACGATGCGGGCCGGCGATTTATCGCGCTCGGCATATTGCCGAGATATTTTCTCGCCGAATCTGGCTTCCCGGAAAGACGGCGGCGGGCAACTTCTCTCCGCCGGTGAAATACGGCTTTGAGCGAAAGCTCCTCGGCGAAGAGTGTCCAGGGATCACGCGCCGTACGCTCTTCTCTCTTTCTCTCTCTCTCTCTCTCTCTCACCTCTCTTCCGTTCTGCCTCTGCAAAAGGAGTCTACACGGAATCTCCCGCACTGGGAAGCGAGTTTGCCGGGGCCCTCGGGAAAAATGAATGAAAAATATTGTCTTGGACACAATGGCCCCGAATCCGTGACGGGATATCCCCGGTGTCGTAGCCGACGCTCTTCACCGCACGGAGGGTAAGATCGGCCGCTAAGATGAGGGAGACGTTGGTGGTAGGGGCCCCTGACCGAGCGAGGGTAGGTGGTTGCGCGAGTAAGTTATAGGCTAGGATTACGAGATTGCCGCGAGGGGATTACGACGATGGGCTCCTGGGACGTCCAATCTCAAGGATAAACACTTTCTGACGTTCTTACGCTCAGCCGGGCTCCCATCTTCCCCTCTCCCTCCCCCCCCCCTCTTTAGCGCCATACTTCGACCGTTTCTGTTTCCCCCTTGCGGCCTCGCCGGGCGCTCCCACGTCCTTTGTCCTCTGTCTCGCACCCGCCGTCAACGGGGCCATCACCCCCGCCTTTCCACCTTCTGCTTATAAAGAGCTCTCTCGCGGGTAGCCGACTACTTGCGAAAACTCATTTCTCCTGCGCCGCGCCCCCGTCGTCACCGACGCCGTGGCTTCCCGGTGTTTCTGACGTGAACAGACGCATCTATCGGAAAGGGCGTGAATGAAGATCTCTCTCGTGCTTTCGATCCCCGAGTGGCGGGACGTGCTTTTCGATGGAGCGTTTGTTAAATATTCGCGTTTCAAAGGTGAAGGGGAGCAGCAGGGGGAGAGAAAAAGGAGGAAGGATCGGCCATTGAATTTAAATCGGTTATTTTGAAAACAATGTAGAGAGAGAAAGGTCCAGTGATTAAAATCCTTCGCCTAACAAAAACTACGCTCCTTTCAATATACAGCTGCTGCAGTAACGAAATAATATCCAGATTTATTGTGTATTTCATTCGGTTCGCTTCTATGCTCGTTTCAAGTACACGCGCGAAACAGATTGTTTGGTAGCTGATCCTTGTTAACAAACGAGGATCGATTTATTAATAATTTAGTTTCCGGCATCTCGGCGAAACATTCCGGGAGCTAATTAATCCATTCTGCGGAAATGTAATATTCCGTTGTACCTACGTGCTCGCACAGGGAAGTAGATTACCGCAAACTGATGCATGCTAACCGGTTAATATTACCGCATTTAACGATCACACCGTTCATTTAATATTTCATCAAGTTTTGAGCGATTACTGTACTGTATTTAAACAACGATGATTTCTCGCGCGATGCCCATACGTCGCGTATGAAAAATGCATTTCATTAAGGCGATCAATTTTTAGCGACAAATTGATAGATTGGAATTAATTTCTCTTCGGTGAAAATATTTCGCGCATATTTTGACGAACGATGTGCGGATGTGGTGGGACCATCGCCAATCTGGCATGGTAATTTCGCGAGCCATCGTTCAAAAGACTTTCGGCAGGTACAATGGTGAAAATGCGCTTTGACGGACTTGAGTGGTGGGAGAGACACAAACCAACCACCGCGACCAAAAACTTTCCTCCACCACGAAGAACCGTTTCCCCACTACTTTTACTTCGGCTCTTTTAGCACCTCCACCAACAGCACGTCTTCACCCTTGGCCACCTTCCACTCCCTCCCTCGCTCGCTCGCTCGCTCGCTCGCTCGCTCGTTCGCTCTTTCTCACCTTCGCTCGTTCTATTCTCGACGGAACTACAGAAGTTTAGGAGGGATGCGTCGGACCTACGAGTTGGCTCGTTCTCGACTTAACCGAGCTGCCGATATACCCGGGCATAATAATTCCCGCGCATATCGCGCGGGGCTTTTCCTACGGTCTTAGAGCGGTGAATTCATTAGGAAGTTTCCACGCGGGCGTGCATCCGGCGAGGCCGCGCGCGAGAATTTAAATTCAACGTTTAAAACTGGTATTTCTTATAAAACCCCGCGCGAGGATATATATGAGGTCGCGAAGAACGGTTGAAGCGCTGCAGAGTGGCGATGACGAGAAGAAGAGAGAGAAAAGAGAGGGAGAGGGGAAAAAGAGAGTCGCAATTTATTATTCCGCAGCAAAACTCCATCAGAGCAAGAACGCACGTAGCGCGTATATAAATATGTCTGCAACATAAAATAAACGATTTTCACGGAAGAAATGGTTTATCCGCGAAATTGGTATGAAATAAACAACAGTATAGATTACACAGAGCGCAGTAGCATATATTCCCATATTAATCAGCAAACTTTTATAATATGATATTGAGTCTACATACAATGGGGTGGATCCGCACAATCGATTTTATTCCAGTCACATGAATACTTTGAAAAAAATGTAGTTTTATTACTTTTACATGGTGATTATTTTTATGCCGATTTTATATGCAGCAAATATAAAATGTTCTTGTATCCGAAAAGTGGAAATTAAGGTTATCAAGCTTATATATCAGATAAATTGAAGATGATGTGTGAAATATGAAGATCATTAAAGATGATATATATATCTATGTATTATATAATTTATTTAATAAATATGAAGTTTTTCTGTAGGTTGATATTTCGTAAAATATTGAGTTGTGCATAATCTCATTTATTTCGGAAGAATGATAAATAAAACATATGACCGAGTTTTAACCGCTGACCGGTAAATATATTCATATATTATTTAATATATTCATTATTTAATTTTCCATTATTTAGTATAATAAACCGAAAATGCAGGAGCTAAAAAACATTACAATTTTATTACGAAGTTGCGTAAGATCATTATAGTTTATAGTTTCAGAAACAGTAATCAAAGTTCGTTGAAATGGCAAGGTCGTAAAAACGTTTGCACTGGAAAATCAGAGCGGTTATGAATTTTCAGTCGATATAGCGGCTTATTGACTTTATTATAAATATGACGACGGGGGACGAGGAGGGAGGGCGAACGCGACCCGAGAAAAGATGCGGTGGAGAGAAAAAAAAGAAGAAAAAGAGAGGGGAAAAAGAGTAGCGAAGGAAGTAAAAACGGTGGCGGAGAATGTCGCGGAAAAACGAGGATGGACGAAGGAAAGCGTGGCTAGAAAAGTTGGAGAGAACGGCCGGCGCTTAGAGCTCTCTCGCCGCCTGGAAGGCGGAGGAAGGCGCTATCCGCTCGTGTAAGTCGCTCTGCTTGCAGCTGCGTAAACGGCGAGACTACGTAACGACGTAAACGCAATGCCTATAAATAAGGCGCCTCGCGGCTAATAACCGGCAGCAGGCACAGCGGGCACCACGAGCCGCAAGGCAATCCGTTTAACTTGGCCGGCATTGGCGATCGCGCCGTAGAGCATTTTGCACCCCCCCCCTCCCCTGGTCTTAGTGGGTGGTAGTGATGTTGCTTTCCCCGCGGGGAAAAGTCAGCGACAAATTGTTAGTTATGAGAATTAAATTCACCGATACGGACTTATGCGCCGGAGAGGAAAAATTATTTTCTTCCCTCCCTCTTGCAGTTTGCTTCGCGATTCTTCTCATCTTCATTTATTTAGCGCCATCCAATAGTCTGTTGATTAAACTTCCGAATTAAAATCCCGAAAAGATAAAGTCCATCTAAATTTGAATGAAAAGTAAAGCTTTCCATTTTTTTATTGCATTTCATTAACTTAGTTCGCAAACAGCTGTTATATATCATCAGTCGCTTATAATCCGGAAGTTATGAATGCCTCGACATTTTAATTAAAGAAAAATTTAAATTAATCTAGGAAAACCTGTTATTACAAGTAATATAGGATAATATGTATGAGCTCGATATTCTCATAAATGTTTCGTAAAATTTCTATTCTTGAATAAGCGGAAAAAAAGTACGATAAAGTAGATTGATCCTATACAGACAATATGAATGAAAGAATATTCGGGAAAAGCTGTATTTACGGTTGTCGCTTATCGGGTATATTTATCGTACGACACTGTTCCAATAGAGAAACGACTGCAGGATACAATAAAGCTGAGTAAACACGGGTAAACAAATGTAGTGCACAGCGTTTTATCTCACACAGGTGACGAACGATCATCGCACAGCGAGAGGTAGATAACGAGATCTTTGCAGCTATATTGCATCACGTAACGCTAAAGCCACAAATGATTAGGTGCAAGCTCTCAAGGTTCATCGTCCGCGTAGATCGAGCGCTCGTATATCAGCATTGCAAATAATTCTAGCTTTGACCGCGAAGATTTCCTGCGCGTTTCCTTTTGTGCGGAGCCTCTTTGCCCTCGCAACGTCGGATTCTCATCGGGAATATCGTATTCCACTCGCGACGCTAAACCCTATCAGGCGTTTTTGAATGTGCACACGGGACATGCACGGGGACGCCGTCAAAGAGCGCGCACGGCACACATTAATACCGCGATTAATTGGAGCGGTCGTATCTTGGTGACGGCGAACAGAGCTTTCGAGCGCTTCATCCACTCAAATTAAATAAGGAGCCTCCTTTATATGCGCGGCTCTCTGTAAATGGTTCACTAAAGCCCTGATCATCCTTTTGTTATTGCCGTCGTTGTAGTTTTCTGTCGTTAACGAACCCGATATCGAATAATGACCAACTTCTAACGCTAAATTCTGATCCGTTGTGAAGACTGCTTTAAGCTTTGGCATGCTGTACCCTGTACCGACTCTGTGTGTGTGTCTGTGTGTACATATACATATATATATATATATATATATATATATATATATATATATATGTATGGGATACGAGAGGATGCGGGAAGAAGAGAAAGAGGGACAGAAGAAGATTGAAGGTGTACGTGTGCCAACGATGACGAGAAGGTTCGAGGTGAAGGTGAGACAAAGAAAGAGTGAGGCGGGGAGAAGGGTACGGAACGGTAGAGAGAGAAAGAGGGAGAGCGCTGAACGTTAGGTAGGTAGGTTGCGAGTGAAAAGACGGGAGGAAAGACGGGGCGAGAGTACCACCGTACCGCGGAAGGGAAAGGAAGGCAAATGCGTTGGTAGGAGCGGCAACCGGCTCGACTGGAACTCAATGGCGTGGAGTTAGCGATTTTCTTCTTCTTCTTCTTCAGGGTACAAGGCCGATCTTTTACGCTGCGAACATTTTGGGCGTTCTATTCAAGTCACCCTCGTAAAAAACGATCAGCATAACCGACTCGTAGTCACGTTTAGATCTTTCTTCAGAGTAAGGTTACACGTAATCGAGGTTTTACAACCGAGGTTTTTCTCACTTTTGCATTTTCCCTTTATTTCTCTGTCTCCAAATGTCTGCATGTTATTTATAAATGTACCTAACAGTAGTTTATACAATTAAAATGCGCGTTTCATCCCTTTCTAAAACTGTGGTACGACAGAAGAGAATGATTGTTGGTCGCTCGTTCGTCGCTTAAATAGCGAACTATTCATAAACCAGAATGTGAAAGTAGGACTAATGCTTGACATGAGGGCACACGTGCGAGATACGTGTAAGCACACGCGTGCCGTCGGGTATACGTACCGCAGCCGGGAATGTAATAACATTGCTGTTATTACGCTAAAGAGCGGTAGATTAATATAAAGATGACTCTGGACTTCCGGACAGTGGTGTGATTGCAAATGTAATGAAACATGGGAATGCCTCGTGGTATCAGAGAATCGGACGTAAAAAGGGCGCGTGTGTCTATGTCCGCGTGTGTGCAAAAAGGCCGCCTCCCCCGAGTCAAATAAATGTGGGCTTTATAAAGGTGGTTCGTATTCATCGTTGAGCAAATGAACGTGTCAGCCGCACGAATGGCGAGGCGTTCGGAGCACAACCACACTTTGTACGATGAATTTCGTAACAGTCGGAAAGGGCAAAACGCGGTATTGAATGAAAATGTTACGCGGGTCTTGCAAAAGACTTGCCGCGAATTGTAATTGGTCGAAGGTATTCGGCCACGTGCCGTTTCAGCAACATGTATCAAGATATGTATCGAGACCAAGAGAAAGAGTGAAAAAGCGAGAGAAACACGAAGAAAAGAAAATAGCATATTTATTACGCTCTGTGAAAGATAAACTCTTTTCACGGTAGAAATACATGGAAATATAACTAACAACAAGAGTGAAAGTAGATATAACAATGTAACATAGTCTAAAGTTATAAATAACACTTAACAAGTAAACAACTGTTAACTATAAAAATAAAAATTAAAAATGAAAAGTTTAATTTGAGATTAAACAGGAGATTAAAAAGAAATAACGTAAAATTATTAAATGAAAATTTGAACAATGACATCATGAAAAATTCAAGAGAAAATACAATAAATGTACATATAAAAAGATGGCATGTGTATAAAAAGAAAGAAAGAGAAAAGGAGTCGGTGAAAATCTCTTGTATTCTACGCCACTGAAAGAAGTGGGACCGGTGTGACTGGTTCGCAGATGCGAGACTCTCGCGGCCGCCATTCTCGACAACATGTGGTCGAAGCCAGTAGCCGATCGCTCCGAAGTTAAATTCCTCGTTATTATATCGTCCCGAGGAGACGAGAGCCCCGGAAAAAGCTGGCGAGCTTCCTGGATGGGTCCTGCGTGACTTTTAAATAAAGAACAGCTCAAATACGTCTCGCGTGATAAAAAAAATCCACCGTCCTGCCTTTAATCATCCGTCATTATTCTTCTACACGTTCATGCAACGTACTTGTATCTTAAATTAGTCTTCGCTTATTAAGACGCCGATGCATAATGGGCCGGCATATTCAAACTTGACGAGTCGATAGATCGAACAATACGTTTCCGTTCTCTTTGTCACGTGCAATAGATATTCGTATACTTTAAACGGATTTCGTTATTAGATACGTCGACGTACCACAGAGGGGATTTTCCCTCTCTCAGCCATTGGTATTTAAATGTTCGCTCATCCGGCTATTCAAACAATGTTCATTTCTGGCGCCCGAAATTCAAACGTTGGAAAATATCTTCTATGCATTGCGCTATTTGTCAGAATGATATGACGTCAACCAGAATCATTGCTCACTCATCTGTCTTTTGATATTTCCCAGAAAAAAAAAAAAGATATTTGGAAGCGTATCGTGGAAAATCCGATTCCGCATTCGAATATTCGGGGAATCGAGTTGAATACGTAAGGATCATTTTAGTTTTTGTCGTACTTTACAATCACTGATGTAAGAAAAATGAAATGGAAATTTAATGAAAATAAATGAAAGACACATTTGCTTTCCCAGTAATTATGCTCGTACTATTTTTTAAAGAGAGAATGGCCCTTTTTTTATTATTATTGAGATAAAACTAAAATTGGTCTTTCGTGCGACAGAACAACATAGCATCCGCAATTGTAAACAAACCTCAGTTTTAGAAAAACATTATTGTATTTTTACCAATTTTAACAGCCGAGTTGACTGAACTGAATCGAGACAAATCGATTAAACGCAATTCAACAAACAACTCTTTTTTTACTCTCGTTTGCTTATGCTAGCACAAAATCACGTCAAATTCACGATCAGTGTCGTTCCACGAACGTAAGCAGTGTCAGCGACAATATTGTTAATTCGTTAACAGTATTAAATGGCAAATATGATTGAGTTTCGAGTGAAAAGATTCTGCGCCATCGATCTTCCGTGTTAGTATTTTTAACGGTCAACTGTCGTTGTCTTTTGCGTATAAAGAAAAAAAAGGAGAAAAAAAGATAGAAAGGAAATATGCGTTTGAGATGTCCGGTCACGTAGAGGATCTACCACCTGAATACATGTTGGAAACGCAAAAATAAATACGTAGCGATAGCACGCACGTTTCGTGCTTTCGAATATCTTTAACGACAGCAAGGAACATGTTTTGTTCGGACCGACAAAACCGAGCAGGTCAGGTTGGGCGTGTTCCGAGAGGCAAACTACCGCAGCTAACTAAGCGGACAGGTCTAGTCTCACGTTTTTGGCGCGATTTATTCGGAATCCCCCCGGTGAATCAAGTGTGACTGCACAAGGGAAAATCCCAGAATGTTTGTTAGAATCGTTCCAAACGATGGAAAACGTTTGCAAAACTAGTCCGAGACAAACTTACGACATCCTGGATTCGGGGATCTACGGATCGCGGCGTACGAAAATTCCGGGAAAACCATGAAGGGAGAGAGAGCGTAGTGAGGCGCGCCGTGGAGGAAAGTAGGAAAATGAAAACGTCAACGCAGGATCCGCGCCGGCTTCCGCAACTTCCGCGCTGCGGGCTCGGCGAAAAGTTGTGATTTTGACAGGCCGTCACGCGAATCGTCGGCACCGCGTCGCACACGTATAAGCCGCGCGCGCGGCCGTGCACGTATGTGCGTAACACGAAGGGGGAGGGAAGCGTGCCGGAAATCTGTGCAACAGGTGGCATCGACGGCCACTGCAGTACAGTTTCGTGCAGTTTCGAAGGAACATTCGGCGGACGGTGGCAAGGACAATTTCGATCCGCAGCCGAAATGGGATGAGATTAAATGGGGCTCCGTGGCGCGGGATTCGCGCGCGTCGCAGGGATATAATCGTTACACGGCGGATCGATCTCGCCGATGGAATTGCGAGATTATGAAAAGATAAGGCGCCGCAATCTCGATTGTTATTACCTGAGCGTTTCGCCACATACCGCGATACGCGCGGCATCCAATTGCAATCGCGCCGCGCGATCGCGAGAATCGGACGACGGAACCTTGAGGCGGAACGCGCGAGCGAAACCGAGCATGAAGCTGCTCAATGCGGAATTACTGGACGTGAATCATTCACCGGGGCGGGGAGCCGCGTTTTACGTAAGGCATTCTCTCGCGATTACGCGCGCCGTCGACGCGGAGGACGCGTCGAGAGATGTCGTAAAATCCGCGCGGGGTCGCGTTAGAAGACTGATAGCTACCGTATATCTCCTTTCCTTATCCCTGGCAAGCCGAGCCGCTCCATCGCGGCCGGGATAACTCCCCGCGTTCATCTATAGCAGCGGTTCTCAATCTAGATCGTTCGCGAGGACGCCACGTCACGTTTAATAACGGCCGCCTTTCACTTCCGCTCCAGGTTGGAAAGTTTAGTATTTGTCTACTTGGAAAGAATTAAAAATTACGCGAGAACGGGTTACGAACGGAAGCGAAATGATAAATTCTTACCGACGAGTTATCTGCCCTGCGAACGAGACCGCGGACTTTTTAGCGCGAGCGCGTCCTCTCCACTTCCGTCCGCCTCGAGCGTCTCCGTCTCTTGGTTCTACGACCTAAAATCGCCGGTTTCTTTCGTGGCAGAAGAATGGAGAAGGGACGGCATCTGGCGTCGTACGCGTACGAGTATGTCCCACGCTCTCGCCCATTGTTCGCGAGGATACACACGTTCGAGAGAGGAGTATTTCCCTCCGAAGAAATACTCCTCTGTGAAATACTGTCGGCCGGGAGAAGCGACGAGGAGAGGAGGTTGGCGCGGCTTTAGCTTTGGAAATCACTGCGAATGGCGGCTCGGCGAAAGCCCCGACAAAAGCGCCGAAAAGAGGAGCAGATCGGACACCCACTAGTCGATTATGAGAAGGAGCGATTTCATCCGAGGGTCGCGGCGAACAGTGGGAAAATTTTTCTCGTCGAATCGTGGTAACGCTGCTCGTAAATAAGTCGCGATCTATCCGATCTGATGGTAGGTTACTTGGCCGGAAAATATCGCTGCCGAAAGATTCGAATTCCATTTATGTGAGGGTCCCTTTCAATTTTAACGAGAACTTTTATGGTGAGAAAAGAGTCCCTCCCGTTCCAACTCCAACATATAAATGGATCCAACTTTGGAAAATATTTAACCCGGCGAAATATTAATTACAGCATTGTCTCGAATTAAGTTGCAAAGGTATAAGGCGGCGGAGAACCTCTTCGTTAATTTTAAGCAACTTTAACTTTGAGTGTGGAACTTATTTAAGGAAATTTCCGTTTAATCTACGAATCCCACACGTATTATTACCTGCTCAGAACCGTGAGTACGAAGTTCTCCTCGAACTAAGTCCGTGTGCAACGTAATACTCAAGGCGGCCACAAATAATCGGGCAGCCCTTCTGCACTCCGGGGAACAACGTTCTCGCCGAAAAAGCACGCTGTCAATTCGCCGTCAGCCCGTAAAAGGACAGGGCCGTCACGCGATTTATCAAAGTAAAGCGATGAGATTAAAGTTCGGACCAGCGTGGACGGGCGCGAGGGATGAGCGACGATAATGTAAAAGTGCAGGAGGAACGATGTCGCCGTCGCCGTGTCGAAAGTTAGTCGCCGTCGTCGCCGCGGCTGCACGGCCGCGGCCAGCGACCCGCTCCCCGTCTCTCCTCCGGCTTCGCCGCGTAAGAGGGAGTACCTACCCGGGGCACTCGTTTTACGAGGAGACGGGCGAGCACGCGAGCGAGGCACGAACGAAGTAAGTAGAACACGGACATAAAGTCGTTATCGAGCAGGGTACCAGTGGAAAGAAGGGGGGGGGGGAGAGAGAGGAAGGAGTTTGGCTTATCGCTCGCGGGCAGACTCTTTGACTTCTATCCTTGGCGGAGCGACTTGGCCGATTAGCGTGTCACGTTTCGACGACTCTAGATCCAATTATAGGGAGAGACGCGGAGGAATAGAGGAGCCCGGGTTTCTAATTTCCCCCTCGGCCCCCCTCCCGCACCCACTCCACGATCCTATAATGCTGCCGCGTGCTGCACCGGCTACGGGATACAATGCCTCTCGTTACAAAGGATTAACGTAAATTATTTCCCTCCCCCGATCCGAGAGAGGATTACGCCGGGCTATCGATGTATCGCACCGAGGTTTACGCCGACCGGCCGGGATGCCACAGGAATTGCGCGATTCTGTCTTTTCAGAGGTATAGCTTCACGAAGATCGCTAATTGAAATGGCGGTACCGTCCACGTACAAACATACGACGGCAAGAATGTAGAATAGAAACATCGTAACAATTTATTATTTGTAATGATTTGCATTTTTTTGACATGTCGTCGTGACATTGCATTTTTTGTCTGTCACCAAAGAATGAAAATTTGTCGCCCACGCTGCAGTTGGCTCAAAATTGATGACACCGCGCGCCACGCAGCTAATTGTAAGCGCAGCGTAAATTGAACCGTCGCTCGTCCCGTCCAATCGTCAGCGATTGAACGATCGTCCGCTCCGCGGAACGACTCACCGCAGTATCGCACCGTAATCCAAATCGACAGCGATTTTCACGGCCTTGAACGAGAGAAGCCGGATCGTGCGCCGCTATGACGCGGGGCACGGTTAAATTTAGCCGCCAACGTCTCTTAGGAAACGTTGAACCCAAGACCTTTCCATCCCCACTCGCGCGCGCGCGCGCGCGCTCGGGCGAGCCTGCCGTCGTCCCCTTTCCCGTCCTCTCCCGTCATCGTCGGCGTCTCTCTTCCTCCGGCTCCGTCATCCGCGCGGCTCGTTCTCTCCTCTCTTGCGTCCCATCGAGTTCCTGCATCTCCCCGCGGGTCCATTCTCGACTCCTCCCCCGCTCCCTTCTCACCCTCCGCTCGCCGGCGAGCGAGGGTGGGCCATAGCGCGCTCGTCTAGTGTTTCTCTTTGCGTCGCTTCCTCTCTCCCTTCGCAGCCACCCGTCTCTTCGACGGAACCACGGATCCAGAGGCGTGCAGAGCCCGCCGTTCTCGCGAAGAGATAAGCAGTTTGACGCACTCCTCGTGAACAAAGTGACGATAACGCGCAGCCGACGTCGGTCTCCTTTTTTTCCGGTACCGGGGGGCGCACGCGAGCGCACACTCTCTTGGGAGCTCCAATATTAAAGTTTTATAGTTTTGCGACACGTAAGAGAGCAACTCTCGGGTGTCCCTCTTCCTTCGGTATCTGCATATCTGTCCTTCCTCGTTTCACCTTCATTCCACCGCGTCTCGTCTTCCTTTTCGCTCGTTTTATCTCTTCTCTCTCTCTCTCTCTCTCTCTGCTCTCGTTTCCCTCGCGTCACGCTCTCAACCTCCAGGCCGCTTCTCCTTTTACTTGAGGGTGATGCATTTTTTGTCGGCGATGTCTGCATGGCTGAGGGCCGCGGTCGCTGGAAATGCCGGAATGAAAGAACTCCTTGTTAGTTTCTGAGCTTTCGTTCCACGGCAACTGCGAGCGCGTGTCCGGAATGCGCGACGTACGCGTTTCGCGGAATATTGTGGTCATTCGTAATGCTGACGCCTAAGCCCAACGGAAGCGACCGAAGACCATCGCTGAATCGGCTGACACACGGCCAGCCGGATTAGTGAAAGTCTCCATTTGCGAACTACAACATTAACCCACTTGCGTCCGTGAGCATACGCTGGCGAGAACGTACGCTTCCATATAGCGTACGCGATCATGCGTCTACTAGCACGCGAGATGCAGACGTGACGATGCAGGACGCACAAGTTTTCCAAATCATTGTTACGCAATATTTTACGTAACGAAATAATTCGCTAAAATATGACGATTGCGGAACTGCTAGAAAATTACTTGGAATTCGCGAAAGTGAAATCCTAAGAAATAAGTCGGATCACGAAGAAAAGTTGTATAGTAAGTTCGGAGCGGACTATCCAAGCGGAATCGAATATTTCATTGTAGTTAGCAGCAAGATTGATAAGACTGACGACAATAAGATAAAATACGCTACGAAATAACTCGAGAAAAATACGACGATTACGAGACGGTCGGAAAATTATCTCAAGTTCGCGAAAACGGAATTTATCGAGAAATAAACCGGATCATTGAATAAGATCCATAAGTCTAAAGTGTCAAACTGTCGATATCGAAATATTTCATTCCGCTTACCGAGAACACGATTTAACAATTTCTCTTAAATGCGCATAGATCTAAAGTAAAATTGAAATATTTGGACTTATTAAAATGTTCTATTACTTACACTTATATATATATATATATCCATTACGACAATTTTAATTTAAATGTTATCGCGTTTTTGCAGTAGTGGATGCAAAAACTAGACTGTTTTTCCTAATAACAGCCTAAGCAATTAATTATACACAGACATATCTGGGTGCGCGCGGTTGATCTTATCGGGCAAGTTAGGAACAATAAATTAAATAATTGAAGGAAAGCCGTGCGGACGTTAATGAATAACCCAGAGATGTCGAACGTCGGGAGAGAAATCGCATTTCCCAGACGAATTTTGGAATGTGATTTACGACGCCGTGATATAAGAGAACGTGCGAGTTTACCCTCCTTTTAGACTTCGAGAATATAACTCGGCTTTAATGAAGATGTATGGCTGGGGAGTCAAGAATTATCCGAAGGATGCGATGATGCGATATAATACGTCGCATTAACCTACGCCGCATTTTTCATATAAAACTCGACGGTACTCGGCAGTTTCGCGCTAGTTTCCTAACGAACACCGTCGATCGAGTATTAATTATAAACAGAGGCGAAATCCATTTTTCGCTGCACTTTTCATGTTTCTCATGTTTTTACGCTACTCCCCGGTATACTTTTTTTCCGCGATTTTCAATCGTTTTGCTTACTACCTTATGCAATTACAGGAAATCGGAGGTTGATTTTACCAATGAAAAGTTTACAATATTCACGATTCAGCAGAATTTAATATTTCGTAATAACGCGGGGTAATCCTCTTTGTGAAATTAGTTAGGAAACCTCCGGATATTTTCGCGGTAACGTAAAATTGCCGTTGTAATAAAATGGTGGTGGTTACCTTTTTTTTCTTTTCTTTTCTAAAACTACCTATAAAAAGATATCTCAGAGAAATCAGTATCCTCATCTTTCTTGTTTCTGTCGTTTGTTATTAAATCGGCTCTTCTTCGATTGTGGTTTGGGACTAGTATTTTATTGTAAATGTCTAGTTTGCGAGATTTACTCCAGTGAGAAACCTCAAGTGGCTTCTAGCAGTCACTTTTCAACACAGAACATATTATTTGCATACGTTTCGATCCCTGAGTTTATTACTAAAATTAATTTTGACAAAGTTGAGTGCTGTTTCTTAGAAATGAAATAACCCCAATTAGTAGACAAAGACATCAAGGGATCGTTGTGTCAAAAAAGAACGAAAGAAAAAGGATCGAAATTATTATTCGAGATTCGAGGTCAATATCGTTAACGATCGCGTGTCACAACGTAAAAGTTTAAAGGGAAATGGTAGTACGCGCGATCCTCGCAGGTAAAATGGATCGTCTTCGTAGTAAATACGGGTACGAGAATATATATATGTATATATGTATATACATAAGACGTAAAGGGGGCCCTTACCCGGCCTTCCTCGCCTGGGGCCAAGACAATGCCAGCCAGCGTCAGAGGCTTAGCCGGTTCTTGACGCTTTGCCAGGAACGGCGCTAGACCTCCTCTGGTCCACGGTCGTAGGTATGTAAAACGAGCCTCGGCGCATTCCGAAGCGTCTGCTGTGAGCAGCGAGCACAAGATCGCTTGCCAAAGCAATGACTTTGATGTAAGAGTCGTGTAGTCGAGACTCTGGCGAAAAGTATTAATTGATCGATTTTCGCCAGCGAAATACGAAATTCCGCACAGTTTCCTTTTTACCGTGGATGCCCCCTCCGACTCGAGATGATTTAACCAACGAATTCACGCCACGATATAGGCAGTCTCGAAAGCTAAATCCAAGGATATTATAAGAACGTCGTTCGTGCGCTACTTGGAGTATCATGATTTTCATCCGCTGTCGCGAATCGCGATTCGATACACGATAAAAGGTGTTCTCTGACCGATCGGCAATCTCATGTTAGTGCCACTCACTAAAGCAGTAAACATATAACTTGCGCGCGGATATAATGGGGACCGGAGGAACCGTGAAGGAGCCGGCCCTGATCGCCGGGGACCTAACATCAGCAGCGGGCCCCGGTTGCAGCACGTCGCGCAGCGTTGCCGTACATTCTTGAACAGCGGGTCAGTGAGGAGATCGCGACACGGTGAGGGGAACGGGGAACGGCGCGGGTCGCCACGACCAGGTAGGGTTCACGGCAGCGCCGCGGTGGAGAGAGAATGGAGCGCCCGGCGTTCGTGCCCGGAGGGCCTGCGGCCCGCTCGACGCGCGACGTTGCCGTCTCTCTGATGACGCCACGACGGGCCCCGCTAGGTAGCCCCTCGTACACGATACGAGATCCGCGCGCATGCCGCAGCGATGCACGGCCATCGGCGACCATCTGCTGGCCCTCGGGGCTTTTGAATCGCTGATGGTTGGCGTGACTCGGCAGCCGTGGCCGCATGCGGCCGCAGCCGGAGACGAGAATCGACAAGTTTTCGTGCCGCGGAGCCGAGATGCTGCGCGCTGTTAGAGGCCATCTTGAGATCAGCTCCGCTCTCTCGCCTTCCGTCCCTCTTTCCCTCGTCTCTCTTTCCCTCGACGCGTTTTCGAACGCATCGTAGAGGGAAACGCACTGCCGCTTCCTCCGATCGATGCCACGTCTGTCATCAGGCGATGAACTTTGCCTTTTAACCCGTCCCTACTTACGCCCATTTAAAACTTAGGCTTCGACGGAGCGATTAGACGCGCGACGTCATTAACCCCGTCGAGAGCTGCTCATAACCTGGGAACCGTTTAAATTTTGATGGTACGGGGAGGAGTACTTGCCATACCGTCTCGAAATATCCCGGATAATTACCGTTGCGGCTCGATGTCGTTATTACTCCGGAAGACGTTACTTATCGTTTCTCATAATTTCTTTTCCCTCTTTTTTTTTCCCCTCCTCGTTTATGATAGGCTGCAGCCGGGGAAATGGCATCTTCGTGTCGCGATTATATTTATAACTAGATCGTATGGTTTGATCGTCGTGTGTGCTCGGAGGACACGAATACAGAGGCCTTAATCAGCCGTTAAGTATACCGCGTTAAAAACACTGGGGAAGAAAAATAGGGTCATAGGAAGTACACCTGAGGCGCATAGCGAGCGCGCCGCGCGCGGCCACCCCAAGATAAAAATGGAAACGACGGACGGCGCGATGATTTTCCGGCAGATAGTTGCTGATAAAAATAAGACAATATAAACAACACGAAGAAAAACAGCGCGTTAGACCACCCTCTATGGTCTCTTATCTCATCGCTCCGAGTTATGAAATTTTCTAGTGTCTCATCGCTACGTTGTAACTCTCGCCAAGCGCATTGTCACTGTTTGTCGAGATAATACAATTTCGTGGCAGAATGACTGGAGTAACGAAAGAAAGGAGAAAGAGAGAGAGAGAGAGAGAGAGAGAGAGAGAGAGGAGAAAGGAGGAGAGTGAGAACTTCAAAGTATCATCCGACAAACATGATCCGTCCGAGCATAATGTACGGACCATCCTTTCGATTTAAAGCCGAGAAATTTTCAATGACTCGACGTCCCCGTTCTCCAGACGGGTGTCTCATTCTCTATATGTACTACGAAATCGACGTACGGCGATGCGTAAAAGATACGGGTTCAGGTGTGTACCGTTATGTCGTTCAAGCGAGACGTACAAGTATGCCATGCGTATACTAAGAAGGTCATCGCGTTCATCGCGCCGCTCTTATCGCGAGGATCGGAGCTTTAGATAAATGCGAGAGATCCACCACGGCATTTTAGAGATATATTAGAAAGGCTAGTAGCGCGTATACGGTGTTGTAAGGTAATATTCTATTTCGCGAAGCTAATAATTTCCCCGTCCGTGTATCTTCTTATTAACTGCAAACTTTTCTGTCGGACAGAAAAAAAACTTTCCGAGGTACTTGACGTGCAATAGGGAGCCGAAAGTTCAAGCAGTTATTAAAGACTGTTGTTTAACAGCTATAAACAAGTGAGGTGTGAACGATGTGTTAGAGCGTGAAGAAGAAAAAGAATCATCGAACCTTAATTTATGCAGAATTAACATTCTCTCACGAGACTCCTACAAGACGCATCGTTGTTAATATGTAAACAGCCTTTGGCAAGTCTTGCCACGCATGCTTGTACTAACAAGTTTGTACATGAAACATTGGAATAAGGTAAGGTTTAATTAGCAATCTAGAGTACTATGTAATACGGAAGCTCAAAAGGAGAGAATTTTGTCCAAAATCGGCGTGTATAATATGTGTGTACACACTTATTTTAATTAGTATTTTGGACTCTCAAAGATGAGAATTTTTCATTCTTTATTACGATTACAGAAAATTTATTTAAAAAGAAATATGAATAGGAGGTGGAAGTGATACATCATGAATAAATAAGACAGCTCAGACAGTGTGAAATCTTATTTCCGTGCTTTAATGTTTATTTTTTGTTGTTCCGTACAAAGTAAATTTCATATAAATTGTTATGAATTATCTTTTACCTCTTGTAAATATTCCTGCCAATTATAGCTTAATGCTTTAAATAATGACTTGTGCATTAGCATTAATATATGCATGAAATTGCACACGCGAGAACATAAAATCTAATTTTATAAAGATGTGTATAAAAATATTTAACTGGTCTTTTCGTTTAAATCATTTTATTGACCGATTATTGACATCATTATATATAGTGTAGGCAAAATAATGAGTCTGATGCTAATGAGATGTTAATGAGATGAAAATGGAAAATACAATAGTATTAAAATTGAATTGCATAAATAGTTGGAAAAGAGACGATTATATTTTATGATATTAATACTTCGTGGCGAGCGATACAATCGTAATGTTTTACAGCACTGCATGTGAATTTCTTAACAAGTTTGCTTTTTCCACTTAATTATGTTTTTTTTATATATCGCATGATGGTTACTTTAACGCGTATTATTTCAGATGATGATCGATAAACGTCGTAATTATTAAAATACTTTTTTTGTTGGACATTTCGGACGAGACAGTCAACTTAAAATTTTTATCACTTGCACGCCAGTATAGCGCAAGTTATTTGAAATAGAAATCCTTATTCTGGGTTGCTCGATCGAACACATTTTGGAATTGTCGGCAATACTTTAGCCATCGCGACTATTCGCACCGGCGAGTGAATATCCGTGAGATTCGGCCGCCGTTTCCGTCGAGAGATCATTGTTAATCATGGCGAACGCGAGTGAGCGATTGCGAAAGGAAGAGCAGCAGCAGCAGCAGCAGGAGCATTCGCGAATTCAAAGCCCAGGAAGGCTTGCCCCATCCAATACGCGAATCGGAACGCAATTGTTGCCACCACAACTATGCCAGCGATGCTTTCTCTCTCTTTCTATTAGAGGGTGCCTCGCAGCTCCCTCATCGCACAGGAACCGGAGTAACGCGGGTAGATGCTTCATTAATACGCCGATCGTGAATTGTTACCATTTAATTAAATCGCATTTTCCGCGCGCTTTCCATGACTTCGCGGATCAGGAGGAGAGACTACTTCGGCGGTCCGTAATTAAAACTGCGGCTCTTGTCCCTCGCCTCGTTGTTCTCTCTCTCTCTTTCTTCTCCCCCCTTCCCCCCTCTTTCTCTCTCTTTCTCTATCTCTTCCAAACGACGATAATGAAGTCGCTGACGTCAACGTCGATCGATCCTCTGGACGGAAACGTCTATCCTAGCTGCGAAAAGTTACGAGATCACGCTTAGGCTGACGCGTCCTAAATAAGTGTGATGCTTGCTCCCTTCGATGCGATACAGGCTTCGTCCTCGTATCTCGTGCAATACGCTTACAAAACGTTCATGAATTTTCCGATATCGATAAAACTTTGTACGTTTGTAAAGTGTTAACGAGAATCACATTGAAAATATTCGCGCGCGCGCGCGTGGGAGAGAGAGGAAAAGAAAAAAAGTTTCGCGTCATCACGGAAACTATAACATATAAGAAAATTTCGAACAAATCATGCGTTTAAATTTTGCAAGAAAAAAAAAGTGGGGAAAAAATAATTTCCGTAATTTGCAATTGAGCGTAAACGGATTTTAATAATAGTTACTCTCATGTCAATATGAACGATCCTTTTGAATTTAGTTACTCTCTATTGGAGAAATTTTTCGAGACGAGCTCAAAAGGCGCGCATTCTGCAGCTCGTGCATGTAAAGGCAAGAACCTCGTTCAAGGCCAGCGGAATGCATCCTTTTAGCCCGAAACTTTTCACTCATGGGAATTTTGAACGCTGGAGAGTACGAGGCGGCGCTAGCCGTTTTGCATGTAATGTATGTTAACCTACATGGAGACTCTCCATCGTCAAAATATCCATATAGCGAGAAATACGGTAAGCCCGCGATATCTAGAAATTTATTATAACTAACAAAATAAATTTGCATCGAGCTGAGCTTCGGCTTTCGCCGCGCGCGGCGAATCTTCGATATAACTTTCAATATTCTTACCAGTAATTCTCGACGGACTTTTATAATATCGGTTTATGCAATATCGTCGCGGTGAATTTTCCACGGCCTCTTCGCATCTATACACAACCGCGCTCTCTCCCTCCCACTGTACTATCAGCCAAACTAGTTCATAATAATAGATTAAATTTCTCAGACTGTAACGATACAACCGATCGCCGCGCCTGCCTCCTCTTTCCGCCGTACGTCCCGGTGCGACGTCTCGAAAATAGCGCGAATGTGACACATTGACAATTTTATTTCCTGGATTTTATTTCCAAGAAGATATGATGTATCGAAACTATCGATCGTGGTGAGGCAACTGGCGAAAAACGGTAAACGTCGCTCCGCCACGCGTGCAGCCAAACGGATACGGCGGGGAGACCCAAGAGTCAACGGAGAGACAAGACGCGGAGAGACGCGAGAGTCTTCTTCGCGGGCTTTCGAGGAAGGAGGACAGAGGTAGGGGAAGCGGAATCGCGCGTTGCGTTCGCCGGGTCAAAAGGACTCGACGGGGTAACGAACCGTCGACGATGACGACAATAACGACGAGTCGAATACTGGATCCGGGATGTATTTGTGTGTCGATTGCATTGGCACTCGGGCGGAGCGGCTTGGCGCGTCGCGCGGTTATCGCTCTATCGTCACCGCGGAGGTGACCTCGAAGAAATAAAGACTCGATTGTGCGACCCTAGCCGACGGATTCTCCCCACAAATCCTCCTACCGACGCGGAATCGCCGAGCTAGAACATCCCGAACGAAATCTTTATACAATCGTAAATATTCAGGGGATCATCCAGCGGAGCGCCAAAGTTACAAAGCTACGTATGAAATTCTCTTTAAACCTTTTTATTGCAAATATATTCGCGATCTCTGCCAAATCTTTTTAACAGAATATGCTCTATCGTAATCACATGTATTGCGGCAATGCAGTAAGATGTAAAATTAATCTTTTAAAAGTACAAACTGCTACAGCGTTGTACATACGTTGTACTCTACGCCGCAGTCATTTCTTTCGTTAATTAATTAATTGCGTAGATATATTTTTTATTCTTTAATGGATTATCTTGTGTAAAATTCAAGCCGAACGTGTACAGGCCGTAGTTTTAAAGTCGCACGATAGATTGGACGTACAAGCACTTCGGAGGCAATAACGGAGAACTCGGGGCGTCGACGTATTTCACGCGCGACAACGAAATATATTAATCCCTTGCGGTCGCAAATGGGCTTAAAACCGCGTCCGGATATTACGCAGCACGCCTCGCGGTACGTCGCGTGCAACCGGTCCCGCGAATCGAGTGGTCGAGCGCATGGCAGTCGGTTGTACATACATACGTGCGCGTACGTTGGGCAGGCGAACGCGCGCGAAGGCCATGCGTCCGCCGATATTTAATCGCCGGACGAGAGATCGGCGCGAGATGGGCTGAAGTATCGGAAAGCAAATGACACGTAATGGCGCGGTCGCCACTTTTGACAGGGCTCAAAAATTGAAGCGCGTCAGCCGCTCCCGAAGCGAAAATCAAAAACCGTTCGCCGGACGGGTATTAACGTAACTTCAAGTGGCGATAACGCCGCGCTTCAACTTTCCCCGAACATTTTCCAGTATATCGCCGATTATTGAGCGACGCGACGGCGCGGGTCGGTCAATGCAGCGCATGCAGACAGCCGGCTCTCGGCATCACGGCTGGACTCCCGCCAGATCGTAGCCTCGGCTATCGACATTTGAATCGCGCATAACTTACAAACAAGGCAAATTATGCGCATGCAATTATCGCGGAGTGAAAAGTCTTAATAAGAACCACTTAATCTGCGCGCATGTGCGAGGACTTTTCTTTATTCATTTGTAATTTCTTTACAATTATTTCTCCACATGAAACACAGCCTGACACAGGAACGTTATCGGGGCGTACGACGGCCGGCAGTTAGGCACGCAACTTAAAACTTACAACTTATTATTTCGTCGTCCTCCGTCATATCCGCGTGTGTGTGTGTGTCGCATGTCGATCGGTCGCTGCGAGGAGATACGAGAACGCGCATATTGCCACTCGCAAATCTCGGGCCCGTACGAGCGCGGGGGCGATAACAATGGTGGGAAACTGCGACGGACGGTGTGCGAGAGAATGCGCGCAGGGGAGGAAGGGGGATCCCCGTTCTTTCCTTTCCTCTTCGCTCGTTCTTTCGCCGCTCCGCCGACCCGCTTTAGCATGACAATCCGAACAAATTGGACGGCTCAATTTGAGCGAATTGCAACGGCGAGTTTCGGCCGGCTTCTGCCATGCCGGGCGCGATCTCTCCTCCATCAGCCCTCGGATTCGATCTCGCTTCACTACCTCGAATCAGACCGTGCGCAATCGTGTCGGCTCGGAAGACCGAAAATCGGCACGGGACCGGGGTGGCACTGTCGTCGTGTCGAACGAACGAACGAACGAATAAACGCACGCTTGTTCCGCACGCGTCCCCGTCACGCGCGGATGCGCGCATAATCGGCCGCGATTGACTTTCTATGTACGCAGCTAATTACCGGGCGTTGATCGCGAGGATTCGCAATGATACGCGCTCAGTAGTTAAGCCCGCTTCAGATTCGGATCATCACGAACAATACATTTTCCATTAGCCGGAATAGAATAATCCAGGGCGATTCGATGTACGGGATCTAAAGGAACATTTGAATATTATGCTACATTTATGTTAGATTTATATAAATATCATTAGAAAGCATTATTAGGAAGCACTGTGACATCTTATAATATAGATAGTGCTTTAAATATCTTATTGCACCGGATAAATCGGTTCTTGTCAATTAATAATGTGATTACGTCAGGGATATTGTTAATTATTGATAATTAGAAACTATTTGCGTATAATGAAGCACATTACTTTTAATTATATGAGGGCAGTAAAGAGTTAAAAATTTTAATTATTGGAATTTTATAATGAATGTGCTAGCGTTATAGCGGAAATCCGTTAATGGACACAGGATTGAGGACTTACATTATGAAAATCCACTTCGTCAGTCCAGTTTGGAAAAAAAAATGCTCTCGATGATATCGAATTCGATATCGAGTGATGACGGTATCGAATTCGATTTGTTAGTTAATTGAACGAGTAAACAATACGCTACCTCCCATGAATGACTGGGAATGCATATTTTATCATTACTGATTGAATTCGTTATTTGCCGAATTTGTCGACTAGTTAATTATCTACTCATGATTGATTACCGTTCCAGACCTGTGCGCACTCTGTGCCACGGGACTGTGCGCTACTGTTCCATTTCATAAAGCTTTTGTTGAAAGTGACGCCTTTCTCCCGGAACGCGATTGTCGAGAGCATAAACGAAGCTGTAAATAAAAATACGAAAGTCTCTCAAGCGGCGTCCGTGGAACCGCAACGTAGTTGACGTAATTGCTGGCAACGTTTTGGAGATAAATTTCGTTGCCAAGAATATCCCATGTTGTCATACCAAATTTACTCCATTAGTAACGAAACGTCAAGTTCCGCGACGCCTCTATCCAGTTTTGTGGGGGGGACGGGGGAGAGGGTTCAATATTATATATTTATATTAAGAGCGAAACTGTGACGAAATTAAAAGAATTATAATGTGATTTATGGCGCGGCTGCTTCCGCGGTAACAGGAGGCGAAAATAAAGTTGCGCAAGTACCAGCTTTGACACTGTTTTCAGCTCTCCCGAGTCATAACGTGCTTCGATACAATCTTTTAAAGTAACGGGGGAGAAGCGACAGTAAGAATACAAAAGTTCCTCTCACATTGTACGCAAACTGAGTTTCCAATTTTTCGGCAACTTTTCTTTGATGTTTATCGACCCCGCGACAGAGAGCAAATATTTGTTGTGGCGATAATGTTACCAGCGCACACTCATACACACACGCACACACACACATTTGCCAGTGTCGGGTGGTACTTTGCACATATTTGTGGACAGCGCATGCCGATGCATGTCGGTGTGAACATGATTGCGATGCTTTGCGCGACGTTACCCTCATGGTGGAAACCTGCGCGCGGATACCCCAAGCCCTTCCCGTCGCGTTCGATCCGACAATGTTCCATGTTTGAAACAAAGAGATTTGTAGCTTGGCCACGTGAGGCAACATCTAAGAATTCGGGTAGGCCAGTCAGGTAGGCGTAGGGCAGGTGGGGTACGGTCGAAGATACGACGGGCGTTAACGTGCGTGTTCTCAACGAAATAACACTTTTTGCCGCACGGAGAATAGTATCTCAGCCGTTATCTCGCTCTTCTACCCCGAGGACCAAATTGCACTTCCTTTGTCTGACGAAGATAAATAAGAACTCGTTTGTAAACTGAAAGATTAAACTTTTCCACAGACTGGTGGCTGATCAGCCGAAGAAACGACAACGACACGCGCGGCACTTCCGAACTACGACCCTAATAAACGCGCGGCGTTATGTAATAAACGCGTCCTCCGCATACCACGGGTGCATTCCTGTAGGACGTGGCGCCGCGTAAAATGGGATTGTCGTGTCGTGTCGGCTGTGCGGCGGAGGGCTGGAGTATTTTCAACAGTTTTCGACAGCACGGCGAGATCTGTCGATCTCGCGCAGCTCGCGCGAAAGCGAATTGTTTCATAATAACGTTGTTTTCTGCGGCGCGATGAAGCGGCATTTTTATCGCCCGCGCCATCCTCGTCATTATTCGCCCATTAAGATTGTTTCGACACGTTCGAAATTTATCGGATCGAAGTTGAATTTACATGATCGCGACCACTGGCAACTGGGCCAACGTGATCGACATTCTATGATGAGCCACGCAGCCAATGCAAAATACAGTTTTAATCTCCGCGACGGTTTATCATTTACCAACGGCGAGATCCCAGTGCATCAAACGCTAATTTATGCTATCGTGCACGTCCGAATTCCGCGGCTACAATCGACAACGAAATAAGCTGCAATACAAACATAATACATATATATGCGTTCCGTGTGCGTGTGCGCGTGTACATGTGTGTATGTGTACGAAGAACCCATTTGGTTGGCCCCCAAACCCCATCGCGGTGTTGGCGCTATCTTTCCTCCGAATTGCGAATCTATGCAAATCATACCAGTGGAGTCTTCCATAAAGAGACGCTTTTATTTAAAAGGGGGAAAAAAAGCGGGAGATTAATGCATAGAATCGGCAAACGAGCCGGCTATATTTATAAAACTCTTTCGAGTTTCGCGATATACCTATCGCGCCGGAATTGCGATAGGACACGCAAAAATGCTAACAACGCTGGGCGGTAATATCGAAATATCGCCGTTTCATCGCATCGATACATATTTTAAAGTCGGCGCTTTTTCGTATTTTTGCGGATATCGGAATAAACTCCGCATGAAAAAGAAAACATTACTCTCCTCTGGAAGCGAGAGGGGAAAAACTACCGAGGGGAGAGGGAGGGGGAATGGCGAGTCGGGCGAGACGTGAGAAGATTGGTACACGGAATAAAGTTTCTTATTAAGAAATGCTGCAATCTCCTCACATCCCGTCGATCGGATTTCTGAAAGCTGCGAATTTGCAAACGACGGGACGAGCTTATCGGGGAACGTCGGCCGTGTTATTACGGGCGCGATCCATTAAAAACCAGACGCGCCCTCCAATCGGGGTGCAGCCGCGCCGTATGCGCTCGCAGCAGGTCCGCGCCGCTTCTCTCGCGATGGTACAGACGGTCGGCCGAAAATGCTTGGTGGTCCCTCGAGTGGAGCCCGCGGGAGAAAGAACCACCTGCCGTAGGGATCGGTGGGGGCAAACTGCCGTCGTGCACCGCTACCCTCGTCCCCCCCCCCTCCCACCCGCTCCTACCCCCTTTTCGCTCCTGCGCCCTCGACCTCGCACGAGATAGGGGCCCAACGTTCACCGACACCCTTCTGTCCCTTCCGCCCCGCCGCATGGATCTCCCCACCATTTAACCGCCACCGCTGTCGACAGGGTTGGCTCGTGTCATGTTCATGCCCAGTGCACGATACGAATTTTGCTCCGAATGGGTTTTGCGTGTAAAAAAAAGGATTTACTTGTATCAAATTCTGTGAGATCACACATGTTGAATATTTATGTAATTTTAATAAAATATTTCCGGGTGACTGTAGAATTGTACATCTAGAAAAATGGGAAAAATATGCTTATAATCAGAAGTAAAAGAATTAAAATTACTTTAATTACGTATTCCTAAATTCCTTCTTAGAGAATATCTCGTATGTAATGTACAATTACCAGTCAATAGGAATGTTAATTATAATTTAATTATAAGAGCATTAACATAATTCAATTATAATAGCATTAATGGATGTAATATTAATAATATTGATTATAAGAGTAATAGAAAATGAGGAATACAAAGGGAATATCAGTAAACTTGGACCAGTAAACCGGAGAAGAAAATTTGAAAAGCTCATAAATAAATACAGACAGAAGATATAAGTCCATTATCCTTGTGTCATTCAGCTTCATACACGTATTAAGCAAAATTGGTCAGAGCGTCTATTACGTAATTAAAATAATTAAACTCGTTCAGTCCCAAGGCAACCATATGGGTGCCGATTAGCAGACTTAAATTAGAGAATTATGTAAATTTCAACAAAATTGCCTTCTGCCAGAATTAGCATGTCCAAATGTAGACGTCGTTATTGCTTAGCGTGTTACGTATTTCATCCATCGTGCAATTTTCCGCGGTGCTTACAGCAGACGATATTTTTAATCGACAACGTCTTTATTAAAACTTTATCTCATATTATACCTCAGATGTAATAATTTAAACTCTTTCTTTATTTAACAGAGATTTATTTGCTTGCATATTGATGTATGCATTGATTGTGGACAGAATTAAATTATAATAGCATTAACGTTCCTATCAAGATAGATTAATTTATATTGCATAAAATGCAGCATTCTATAAAAGGAAATTACTAAATTCAATCAATTAATTGTTACACTTTGATGTCCGGTATCATGAGCAATTTTACCGATTTCTGTAACATGCAGCACTGTGCAATTTTGCAATCTCTCTGTACTATCGGTATCTCTTGAGAAACATGTTTCGTTTCGTGAAACGTAAACGGTCGTGGGAGGCTTACAAAAATTTACCGCTTTCATTAAACTTCAACGTCGTTTCAAGAGGGCAAAACGTAATGCACCTTCTCTCTCTCTCTTTCTCTCTTTTTCTCTTTAGATAGCCAGAATGCACTATTACCAGCGAGTTGAAGTAGTTCCTAGTGTCATCCAAGTACTTGACTCGCCAGTGCATATCTCAAGAGGGACCATATATGCGCAGCAGAGACCGTATTTCCCCGAGACCCTTATTTAAAGCCACTTTATGTCATAACGAGATTAAATACGCCACGGAATAAATAACAATGGGGGGGCTTCAGGAAAAAAGTTGTACATGATGAAAACATCGCTCGCTCGTCCGCTTCTAATTTCCGCTTCCTTCGCCGCGCTGTCAGAGAGAATCACGGATTCGGTCGAAATTTCCACGTTAAATTGAGAAACCCTGCGAGTGAGCGTGGTTCTCCCGTGGACGAGCCTCGAGTTAGCGCCTCTTACACCTGCAGGCGTGCATCCGGCTCTGGCCGGTTACCACCACCGTCTCCACCGACGCCGTTGCACTCCGTCGCCACCGACGGTTGTAGTACGACGCGGCACACTATGCGTGGCGGCACGAGGGATCCGTAGAGGGGGGTGCGAAGATCTCGAGGTGGGGATAGCAAAAGGCGCGATGAGATCACAGGCTCAGTTGCCGTGCGACTGTCGAGAAACGCACTGGCGGTGCTGACGGGCGCTCGCGACTTACCAGTTTCCAAGTTGGTTCACGGTGTTTTTTCCCTCGTTTCCCGCCCAAGGGAAGGGAAAATTCGATCGGTCTGTTCCGCCACCGAATCGTACGTCACAGTGAAGAGAGAAAAAAAAAAAGAGGAGGAAAAAGTAATTTTCGTTTGGGCGCACCAGCGCGGAGGCACCATCTTCCCCGGAGTGCGGAGTGGAGAGGAGAGGAGAAAGAAGAGGGTATCCCGATTTAAATCTCCGACCGCAGAAAGCCATTAATACCGTCAGGTGCACGCGGTCCACGCATACGTGCAAGGCAGGTCGCGTAACACACGGACACACATCCACCGCGGCCTCCCCCCGTGCGGGAATGGAGTCTCACCCCCGTGCGCGCAGTTGAGCGATGATCGCGCGCGAATCGGCCGCGAGGAGCGCGTCGCCGTGTCTACCGCCTGATGCATCGTCCGGCCGCAGCGTCAACGTAGGGCCGCTCCTGGCCGTCACCGTGTCACCGGCACCGTGTACCTGCTGCTCGCGGACGACGGACAGTTTCGGACGGTAGCGACCGACGAGGAAAGGAAGAAATCGCGGAGAACTCGACGTGGGTGAAGAAATGATGCAGCGTGCGCGCCCATCCTCATCTCCGGCGTTGTCAACGTCGTCGTCGTCGTCGTCGTCGTCGTCGTCATCATCGTCGTCGTCGTCGTCGTCGTCGCCGCGACGCTCTCGCGACGGACGTCCCTCGTATGTGTGTGCGTGCGGTGTCGCGGGCCTGTGAAAGAAAGGTAGCGAGTGGAGGAGAAAAAAAAAAAAAAAAAAAAGTAAATCATACGTGATATATTACTGACGTTTCTCGTTGCGCTCCGATCGCGCTACGATTTTCGTCGACGTGTGTTTGGCTTTTTTCCTGGCCGTCTCTCCCGAACGAACGGGCCAGGGGGGGAAAAACAGTGTGAAATTACTATCCCGCGCGTGAAGTTACTCCGGTGAAGCCATGGATAGAAAGCCGAGGATCATCAACCACCGCACGCGGATCGCGATAATGAACCTATTGCTCCTCTGCACCGGTGAGTATCCGCCGCCGAACGAGGGGAGTCTCCTAATGAACGCGCGCGGACGCTATGATTAAAAACTAATTCCGTCGAAACGCGGAGCGGCGGTTAATTAATGAACGATTCAGGCACCGCGGGTGTCGCAAAGTCGCTCGGTCTCGGCGCCGCTTCCCATATAAATATCGGATAAATTGATGATTCTGCGGCGCGCGGCGCAACACGTTCGCGGGACGGCAGGGGTGGGTATAGGGGTGCCGAGGAACGAAACCGGATTCGTATGGATTGCGTGGGATTGTACGTACTGCATGCACACGGTGGTGCCGCGGTGCATCGAGAGGCATCCGAGGCTCTTTGTTGCATCGAGATGCTGCACCTTCCTCTCGGGTTGCTTAAAGCGAAATGTTATCATTCTTAGGCAGATCGCATGACCCTTCAGGCTTGGCGAAAACGGCGAGTTGCTCGATATACATGTGTACTGAAGGCTGCATTTTAAAGTGCTCGCGAAGCGAGCATATCGACGAGCGAGGAAGGGAGGGATTAGGGCGCAAACTTATATGAACTATGCCGACGACATGACTACTTTCCGCGGAAACTATAGAAGACATCGAGAATTTCCTCGTCGCTATTGAAATGAAACTAGCACCAACTTTGGCCGTGCAATCGATGGGGACAAAAGCGTATAGTGCGGCGTAGACCGCGCGCGCGAAGGGGAATAGGCTTACATGTAAAAATTAAATGAGGGAAAGGGTCGCGAACTAGCACGGAGTGTGTATCTCCTAATCGTTAACCGACGGGTCTACGTAGAAGAAATCTGACGGTGCGCTATAACCACATCGGCCGTGGATCGATTAGGAAACGTACGGCGCGACAAAAATATCGTCGAGAACACATAAAGGACGCTTTTTACCAAGTTTTTCGCTACTTCTTGCCTTTCTACGCGACGCTCGGGATATAGACGCTCAGATCGTAAGATCGACACTCTGGAAACGCTCTGTGCCGCAGGCGACTTTCGGAGATAATCTAGATCGCCTGCCGCACAAGTAACCTCATTCCAGCCGAATTGACGATCAAAGAAAGATCCCCGTCGACTGCTCGACGAATTCTCAAATATCTCTCGGGCCGTGTTATAAAAGTAGACAGAAAAATTCATAATCCAAGGACGAGTCGCGGGTATGCGGTCACGCTGCTGATCTCCGAGCTGAGCAGCAAGTAGTTTCATGGAAGACTGCTTCGGAAACGCGCTACCAAGCGGCATCAGCATGACCGCGACCAGTCTCTATCAAGAGTGAGACGCGACTGAGAATAATAATAATTTCTTCAACAACGTAGAATCGTAAATTTAATCGGCGCTATTGTCATTAAAATACGAGGAATTTTATGATGTCGAAAGATGTACATATTGTAGTAGATAGTAGATCTATCTATTGTACATAGTAGGTATCTTCTATCTAATTGCGAGTAATTTTCGTTACTTTCTTTTGTGTACATGTTACTTTCGTAAACAAGGAGGCGCATACTTTTAACATTAAATCATCATTAAATTAAATCTCCTTGTTGATACATCCTCGAAACATTACCTTTCATCGGCGCTATTGTCATTAAAATGCAAGGAATTTTATTATGTCGAAAGATGTACATAGTAGATAGTAGATCTATTGTACGTAGTAAGTATTTTCTATCTAATTGCAAATAATTTTCGTTACTTTCTTTTGTGTACATGTTACTTTCGTAAATAAGAAGGCGCATACTTTTGATACATTAAATCATCATTGAATTAAATCTCCTTGTTGGTAAATCTTCGAAACGTTACCTTTAATCTGTGTCTTCATCGATATTATGTAGCGGTGCAAAATCGCGTGTTAATATTGCATCAACGTTCTTAACTCTCGGACGTGTATCTTCCCTCCGTTGGGACCTCTAAGCTGCTTTCTCAGTCAGTTTCACTTTATTCGTACAAATATATATACGAAAGCCGCAATATGCACGTTACTCCGGATGATTAAATATAGATATCAATCAATTATCGAGAAATGAAACAAAATTCGGAAGAAACGTTAAGTTCTAAACAGAATCTTACGTGTTTGAGAATCCTACGAACAATTGAACGTCATGGGGATACGTCAGGGTGGAAAGTTCGTTTGCAAGTACAACACTCGTGGGTGCCAGAAATGCAGATGCATGCTTTGCCGCGCACCGATGTAAGATGGTGTTACACAGATCGGCCCTTTGTGGCATGTCAAACGCGCGGCAACCTAAACAGCCGCCGGTCCCGCTTTAATCGCTCGGCCTCATCGTGCGCGCTGGCTCGCAACGAGCACTCGCAATGTTGTAATGAGAAGGGAAACGGAGAGAGGGAACGAGAGAGATGATTTACATACGTCCAAGGTTACGCGCTGTGCCGCCGCCCGCGCGATAAACTTTTTCTCGCGTTAAATTACAATGTAACAGCCCGCGGGCCAAGACTCCGATTTGCGCTCGCGTCAAAGTGCCTGGTCGGATAGGCAAACAATCGAACTAAACATACAGTCCCTTTTGCCACGACCGGGAAACAGTTTGCGTGAGTGCACGCAGAGCTTTAATTAGGGGGGGGGGGAGTGAGGCATAATTAGGTGCGGGGGCGTTGCATCGGAGCGCAGCGCAGTTACGGCCGATTACGTTGTTGCGCGCATTGTAGCCCGACAACAAAGATCGAGAGGGTGGTGGCACTCTCGGATCGACCAGGGCGATACGAGGCCCTCGGAGGGTCGCAGCGGCGCGGCGCCGCCACGCTAACGATGCCCGCGTTTTCTAATTGTCGTTCCCCGCGCGCGCGAACGGCCGCTTCCCACGAAGATCCGGCGATTCGAGCCAAACATTATCGCGCCGCGCGAATTATCGGAAAGTAATTAACCGCTAATCGGCCGGGATAGTAGCTGGGATTGGAAATCGCGATGCTCCTTCTTAACACCGGTGATACATTTAACCGAAAGGGGTTTGCGTTTTGAGTACGTTTACCTGCGTTTCGTTTGGAATACGGTAGATTTAATCGCGTCGGTCACGCAGGCTGGTTTGCACAAGTGTCTTCGGAATAACATCTAAGGTACTTTAAAAGTAGCGCCGAAGAAAGAAGGAGTGGGAGGAGAGTTTATCAGATAAATACCTCGCCGAGTATTACGCCAGTTAATTAAGGAGAGAAGGATCTGGGAGAGAGCTATTTGGTTGAAGACAGTCAGTTACAGGAAGATCGGCGGACATTTACGGGCGACAAGCGTTTATTTAAAGCAACGTAGCGCCGAGTAATCGATCGACGTCTTTGCGGCAGACCTAATAAATTTTCCACTCTTATTGCCGCTGGTTTTCCCCCGCCGAGCTTCTAAGCTGTCTGTCCACTCGATAAATTTCGACGACGCTTTCCGCAGCGCGCATTTCTTCAAACTGCGAGCGCGCGAGCGCGCCGCAACGCAGGTGCGAGAGCGCCGTTACCTCTCCGTTGTTGCATTACGAAAAGAAGATTACGAGCGTCTCGGTGTTAATGGCACACAGGAGGGTGCCGACGTACCTTTTCTCTTCGCGCGCGCGCGCGCGCGCGAAACATAAGCGATTAATGGCTTTTGTAAACGACCCCTTATTTCTTGTCGTCGCAGAAGTAACCCTGAGTTATATTCGCCCGCGAAACGGCCGGGGCGGCCGGCCGGATCAAAAATTATTTACCCCGTATACGCAGTGATTACGCGAAATATCATCCCTTTATTGCGCTTTATCTATCTTTATTTCCAATCCCCTGGAGTGCAGAGATGCCTGCAGGTAGATTTCACTTTAATGGAATTTTAATTCGCAGATAATCTGCTGCGGAAGATTTTTAACGGTGAATATAAAAATGAAAATTACGACGAATCACGTCGCTTTTTCATCCCGAATGTAACAGTTTAAATTAATGGTTCTTCTAATTCGCACGTGGGCCCGTAATACGAAGAAGATGAACGGTTTCACTCAATCGGGATTAGGAGCGATAGACGGCGGTGGTTACTAATTGAGAAATGCTACGATAAGGACGCCGGTGGCGCTATCGCTTTATACAGGTTTCGGTATTATTCATCATGGATTTTCGGTATTCCGTCCGCTCTCGTATTACTGCAAATCCAGCGCGCCCCGGAACGTATCTACCTCGCTGATCCCGCGCCACTGAGAGTCAAATATTTTCACTGCAACGGGTCTACACCGATACACGGCCGGCCCGGCAGCGTTTTCCCGTATACCTCGAAACGGAGAAACGGTCGTGGAATTAATTCTTTATATTACCGGACGGAAGAAAGGCAGGAAACGAAATGGATGTCGGGCGGCGGGAGCGCATTTGTCGGAGGTAAACGCGCACGCACGTACGGAGCATTATTTCGTCCGCGCCCGGCGCGGCGGCGGAGGGGCTGAGACTGTTGCGATGCGAAAAGAGAGGAATATCCCCCGTATCCGACCCGTTTTCAAATCGTTTCGCGCATCGCGCGCGTAGTACACCGATGGGCTATGGCCGATCCGACGAGAGAAAACGCGGCCGTAACTTCAGAGGCGAGGCAGTTTTCCCAACTTTCACCGTATGTTTCGCGCGAGAAGATATTACAAAGGTCGGATGCTACAGTATTGAGTAGGCTGTTCAATATCCGCGTTACTTCCCGCAGCGGGAAAACGCTGCAGCTTTGTCATACGATGCGTACATTTTTCGCTGTGCGGTGAGAGTACGGGGTACTTTAAAAGATTGGATATTAAACCAAACTCTTTGCCGCAATCGCAAATTGTTTTCAAAATTAAATTAAGCACGAGAACCAAATGTTCGACCAAATCAAATGTGCGGTAAAAATTTTTTGCTAAATTAAAAATATAAATTTCAAAAGCTGCTTTTCTTCAATTATTTATTTAGAAAATCCTACCCTTTTCTTCCTTTCTCTCTTTTTTCCATCCAATCCAGAAATATTTTTGAAAAATCGTTAATCCATGTCCTCGAAATAGCTTATAGTATCTATGATTGATAGAAAGCAGACTCGCTCTATGACACTCTATACGTCTTGCTTTATGCTACCATCTGGTCGATGGTTCGTCGATTCCGAAAGCCGATGAGCGTGCTGGTATATCGCATTTAAAGCGTCAAAAGCGAGGGTGAGCGAAAGCGGGCTATGTTTGGCCGGCGTGTTTCTTTCGTTGAAGGGCTACGCGTTTTTCGCATGCGTTATGACTGCGACCTCTCGTCGTCATATTGCGCGGACGTATGAGAGCTAATATCGCGCAGCCGCACGTGGTGCAGAAATGCCTACGGCGATGATATTCGACGCGGTGAAATAAGTTCGGCTGCTGGCCGCGCGCGCGACGTATTATTACCGCGCCGCGGGCATTAAGCGTTTCGCTTTGTTACGTTGTGCCCACAGGCGCTGCTGGGCGTGGACACGTACAGGGTGTCGTGAAAGCAAACGTGCATATGTCAAAAAGGCATAGAGATTGATTGTAGGTCACGAGATATCACAGCTTCTTCTCGAGCAAAATCGGGATTCAAACAATACTTTTTCAACAAGTTGTTATAAAAAACGTAAAGATAATGAATTTTTTTTCCTGCTAAATAAGTGATTAGCGCTTTAAATACACAAGTTTTTTTCGCGAGCGAATGTCTTTGTAACAAAAAAAGTAACTTGATCGATTGGATTCTTAATTATTGACTGGTCTGGTGAAATAAGTATATTTATTTTTGTGGTCGCGAGACCAGTTGATGTTAAAAATGAAAAAAATCTATCACGAAATGGCGATTCCGATTCCAATGATCATATCGAGTTATACTGGCGTCACATTTAAAATAGAAAACAGCGATGAGAAAAATTCTTATCGTCGTAGGCAAAATTTAATAACTAGGTTTGAAATCTGTGGAACGTATAAATAAATTTTGCACAATATGTCACGAAATTCTATTAGATTTTCTACCATTAAATATAAATATAAATCCCATATACTTCACAGCGTATAACGCATGTAGTGCAATGTAGTTTTAATTTCTACTGTGCCATCATATCACATCATCCCATATCATGTAGCATCATATAATACTCTCGTGTGAATATTTCAGCAACATGAATACTTTACGTTCTTATAATTATTTTATATTAATTTTACAAGCATGAAACAAACAGTAATTTACACTGACATTTAGTCATATATGAAGTGTCATATCGTGCAAACAAATAATAAATTTTCCGTTTCAAAAGGATACAAATTTGTGATAGTGGCATCTAATGCTGTGCGATTACACCTGATACTAGTTTTTAAATTTGAAATAATTTCATTTAATGCATTGTAGAGTCGAAACTTTTCACGTTTATCGCACCGAGAAGGAATACAGATAACAAAGGAGAGAAACGAACGCAGGAGAGGAGAGATATTCGTTAATATCGCGGAGGCAACACCTTTGAAAAACCCAACGTGCATCACGCCGGAGGGCGGCCGAATCGGCACCAGTCACGTAAAGTTTTCCTGCTCCTCCGTTGCGGTCGTTCACACAAACAAAAGCGGCAGTGTACAAACCCAGTCTTATAAACCGAGTTTTCTAAATAACTAAAATCCATTAGCGGCACGCGTCTCTCGGCGAAGTGGGATAAATATGTGTAAGCCGTCTGCCTGGAGAGGCGTCGCCCGCCGAGAAATCGCACAGAGGCTGCGGCATTACCGAAGCGAAAAGTTTACTTTACAAGAGAACGACAGTCGAAGGAAATTCTCTTATATATATTTTCCGCGCGAGGAAACACCTAAAGGCACGGTCACATTGCGGCGTGACATAACAGGCGCGGATAGCACGGGAAAGACTATGAATCTGGTACGAGAATTTCGATATTCTTCTCCCTTTGTACCACGGGATCCCGTTCGATTCTGTATCGCTCTCAATACTGGCTTTTTAAACAAAAGCTCGAGAGATAAAGGAAAGCGTTGTCAAACGGTGTCTAACGCCGCGCGATTAAAATATAAATTTAACTTGTCGTGCTCCGCTGACTTTAACGCAGAAATAATTAATACGGATTTCGCTTCGAGCTCTTCTCATTAACACGGATTTTTCATAAAATTTCACATGCCGCGACGTGCGTCGATCAACAAGTAGCGACGTATTTGACGTTTGCAAGTCAAGCTCTTTTCAGAAGCCAAGTGACATATGAATTTCCGAGGTAAGTATTTGAGAAACACTGATCTAGACAATTAATTTCTGCCGTGTGCCGTGCGTCGATAATATCGATGAGTAACATACTTCTCCTGTTATTTATTACGCGCGATGCTGACGTTCGTTCGTTCGTGCTCGTTTCGCGGCTCTTTGGCCTCGCATTAGAGGCCGATCGGCACGTTTCGCGATTAATGCCGCAGGATGTTGCGACACGCATCCTGCAACGCGTATCACGCACTACATTCGACACGGCGATCGAATGCAGTTGGTTATTTATTTGATTTATTATTGTTTGATTTATTATTGTGTTGAATTAAAAAATATATATTAATTGCCATATAATTATATCAAAATAATTTCAATATTGATATCATGTACTGCGCGCAAAAACGTATTTCTCATAAATATGTTACATGAGTAAAATATATATAGGTCGCGTTATGAAGGGGATATATTGGTACAAGTTATTTTTTTTCTCGCTCTGCGAAATACACACCGAAAGTTTTGCGAAAGAAGCCGGACTTAAAATCCAATTATTTTATGCCCTAGTCTTCCTGTACTTCTATGATGACAAGAAAATTAAAACTCTTTTATACTAAACTTTATTTCTACCGACTCATAATATTCCAGAAGAAGAGGCAAAAAAATTCCATTAAAATTAAAGTTGTCATATAATATATAAATATATACGGACATACGCACACACATATGTCTCGGGGGCAGCTCGCAAGAGATTAATCCTAATCGTTAACAATCCCCGTATCGGCTGCGGTTCGAAATACCGTGGCGAACTGATTTATGGAGGGCCGCATAAACCGCCGAAACGTAAGGATTCAGGTATCGGCGACGAGTAGTATTAATCTGGAGCGAATCGCTCCGCGCACACACACAGAGAGAGAGAGAGAGAGAGAGAGAGACGGAACCACGTACGGAGGCAACGACATTAATCCGTCGCGTGCCGCATGCGAGGCGACGTCTTGGATAAAAAAGTATATATCGCGTGCATTCATTAGCGGGCATATTAATGCGAAAAAATTGCCGTGCCCGCCCGGGCAATCGCTTATCGCCCCCTGCGTACGTAAACGAGCTTAAACCGGCGTAATCGCTGATCGAGATCGCACGACCGCTCGACTTTCCTCGCTTCGCGATTACGCTCGTTGTTGCTAGACTCGCCGCGATTTATCGCGGATGTATCAGCTCCGGCAAAACCGTCGCGCCGTTAATGAGGTTTGCAGATCGAATTTACTGCGTTGCGTAAGAGACGCAGAAGTCTCCGAGTTCTAATATTAGCAACGGAATCTTCGACTTTGCCTGAACGCGACTTTGTCAGTCGCGGATTTATTAAGCGATTGAAAAGATAAAGAAACGTTTTTCATGCCAGCGCGATAAAATTATCAAAAATCAATTTCAAAACTTTACGGATTATCGTAGGATATCTATCCCGATTTCATAAATAGCCCGAAGATCGATATCGAATAATAATCGTACGACAAACTATTCGTGTTATAGAAATCGCTTGAAAACTATAATCGCCGCTGTTAATTTGCATTACTGCATATTACTATTGGGAATTATTATCTAATAACCGAGCATTACCGAATTAGTGTACATATTTTTGGTTTGCGGTTTACATACCCCTCGCCTTTCCGCTCAAATATCCAATAATGATTTAATGCAATTAACAACAATGAGCAAACTGCGCGATTGCCGTTTGTGTGACAGATTCGGCCGGCGATAATTTTCTAGACGGTAGCGTGAGCTCACCGTAAAGGCAAAAGGTCCGCTTCCCCGCTCCGCCCCACCGCCAAACCGTGTAATTCGTCATCCCGATTACGGTCCGATAACGCTAATTTGTTTTCCCTGGCTCTCATTATACTTTCTGTAGCTTGTCCAAACACAATCCGGCGTACATACATCTGACGCAGATGGATGTACGAGATATTCGTAAGTGTTCGAATGTCCCCTGAATGTCGTCGTCGCCGTCATCGTCGATCGTTCGTTGTGTTTGCGCTTCTCTCGTGATATCGTAGCATCGCGCCGGTCCGCCTGCAGGCGAGAATAATATTCCTAGCGGAAAATTCATCCCGGTCCCTGGCCCCTTCCCGGCGCACGGCGCGGCGGCCGGTGGTTACCATCGGTGCGAGAAATGACTGTGTGAATTTCGAGCAACTTCGCCGCGGCGAGCGCGCGCTCCAAATTTTCGTGCGCGAACACGGTTTTCGTTAAGGGAATCTTCCGTGTAAATAAAGCGAAATACACAAAGCAATTATTCTACATTATTACTCTCTCACACTCTCTTTCCCTTATTTAGCCGAGGTTACGCGGTTAAAGAATATTTATTTTTATCCGAACGGTATTTTATACATTTTAACTTTTTTCCCCGCAAAATACACATCTTTGGTTAGTAACGTCTAACACGAAAGTCGCGCGCGTACAGATGATTTGTATACATTTTTTTTTTTTACCGAAGGTAAGACGCGAAAACAAATTTAAAAGACGGAGGAAACATTCCTCCGACGATTCGAGCACCTTTTTGCGCGCTCGCCTCGCGTGATGTAAGCTCAGGTGTAAAGTCGCAAAGTGGCGAAACATCTTTTCTCACTTTAGAAAAGACACGTTTATATATAGATTACATCGATTGCACGTAAGGCGACCGGGAGAGATAGAGAGAGACGTTGACAGTCGCGCCGACATCTGGCGCGGAGCGCGACACTCCTTTGTCTCGTCGCGAGTAACGGTATAGCCACCAAGCGAGGTTTACGTGTCGAGGGGCGTACTTCTCTTCTTGCTTTGCTCCTCACGGGCTCTCGTCTTGCCGCCGCCGTCGTCGTCGTCGTCGTCCCCCGTCCCGATCTTTTGTCCGCCAGACCGTAAATCTGTCCGGAAAACAGTACCGGAGCGTACATCATGCCGCGCTTCCTTATTAACGCAATGCACCGCACGGCACTGCCGAAGTCTCCGTACCTCCGCCGTTCGAGCGCGTCTTTTCTTTCCTCTCGCGTTGCGAAACTTAATTGGTGCACGCCGAGAGGCATCCGGCTTCGCCCTCGCGGTTTCCGCGCGACTCCCACCCAACGCTGAGAGACGTTTTCGTCTCCCGCCGTCTCTGTTTTTCGCGTGATTTAGTGTGACCGAACTGCCGGCGGGTTGCGGGTCGCACGCTGGAGGCTGACGCCGTTTTCGCGAGCTCCCGGCCGGGCATTGAGGAGCTAAATTTAGAAAGGGTTCGAGTTTATTAAAACTCGACGGTTTAAATTAACCCGGCGATACGCCGAATCAAAACAAAGGAGGAAAATTTAATTTTGATCGTCACACTTCACAGATTTATTAAGTATGCGTCTCGGGAAATGTATTTGTCTTGTCCGCGATGACATTTATCGAATTTTGGAATGCGATTACTTATTAGATATATACCAGAATATACCAGATACTTAGAATAGACGTTGAGATGAAAATACATGTCGAGTTAGCAAGATACTAACAAAATGCATTGTCAGTATTATCGAACAACAGCGTCGGTGATATTGAAATTCTTTTTTTACAACCTTCTCGTGATTTTCTACGGTCAATCTGGGGCGGCAAATCCCGCGCGCAGGAAACGTTCAACGTTTCAACATTCGCCACGGTTTTAACACGTGCGACAGTAAATCACAGTAGAATTGCGTTCGGAACACGACACCACGTGGCATTCCTTCGACAACGTGTTGAATTTCACTTCCTACGCAGGACAGGCGAATTTTGAACGTGGAACAGTTTCGGTTAACAAGTGAGAATACGGTTCCGCGCGAACCGAACGAAATTCCAAGCGTGAAGCCCGTTCGCGAGTTCCCAAGCTAATTTTTATTAACGAAGAATTTAACGCGGCTGATAAAATGGTAAAATGTAACCGTACGTACTTGAGAAACTCCAATTCGAATTATCGATATCACGAGAGAAACCAATAATAAGGTAAGTGCGAAGCAAATAACTTGTAATGTAATTTCATTCTTACTAGCAGCACAAAAGCGCCAACCCGACGGAGAAAAATACAAAGTATAACGCGCGCGCGCGAGCTCTCCTTGTATTGTACTTTAAGCTAAATACGAAAGATATTAAACTCTTCTTCTTCCTTTTCCGCGCTCGGGCCGGCGGCGAACGCTCGTAAGATCGCTGTAAGTCACGTAAACGTCCGTTATCCGAAGTTCTATCTGCGCGTTCTTGTAGATCGCTTCCTTTATCGCCTGCCACGAGATAATGATTTCTACAACTTTTTCGCAGTCCGCTGCGAGTAACACGTCGCAGAAATTGCCTTCACGTCGAAATTGCTCTGCCCAAAGGCTCTTGCCACGACGGCCCGATCGATGCTCTCGACGACCGCTTTTACTTACGCCAATTGGTTAATCCCGTGTCCTCTTAATATATTGCACACAAAGTCACCCCGGAATATTGAGCCGTTGCCTTAAAATGGCGCAACGCGTCTTGGAAATTCATACTCCGCCGGTATTCCGAAACTAGCGAGATGTTCATGTTACACGCAGACTATTATATTGAGTCACCCGAACTTTGTGCGGCCTGATTTCAAACTAATATGCTGCATGTTCCTTCCGAGATTAATTTCCGAAATTTAACGTTCGCGGTCGGAATCCATTTTTCGAGTACAAATTTTCAGGCGCTCGGGTAAAAAAAAAAATGTATTAATTTCCGAATACATGAATGCAGGATGCGCCGCGAATTGAACGGTAAAATGTAATCCGAACATTCCTCTATCGCATTTTTTCCGTTAATTCCGTAACTATATCGTAAATTAAAATTTTTATCTGTATCGTAATTCTTTCCTGTCTCATTACCATTTTCTCCCTGGGGGGCGGGCAGCAATTTTCTTACGGAGCGCTGGACAGGGGCTTCCCGAAAAAATCTATTGCATACACGGCACATTGTGTGTCGCCACATCTTGCATTATGCAGTATTAACAGTTTCGCAATTGGCACAGCGGGGAGTGAAGGTGTGCGGCCGTGTACGTGCACGATCGAACACCTACGAGAGATCGGTATGATTGTTGTGTGTTAGCTGCATGACTAAGCTGTATTTACGCAAGTCCGTATTGCGCGTAACCTCGTTATGCCACGCTATATAGGGTGTCCCGAAGGCACGCGCAGAAAAAGAGAGTAAGAGAGAATGTGTGTGTGTGTGTGCAGTTTGCTCTTTTAATGGTGGATCTTCTTCGAGCGAACCTTTCGTCATGACGACCGGAGCAACAAGCGGTTAATTAAAAGGATATCACAAAGACGGCAACGGTACGACCGTCGTCGTCCTCCCGTCTATTCGATTCCGCGCGTGTTCGCCTCGGGAACGGCAACGGGTAATCATGGACCACCGCGCGGTGTACCGACGTAAAGTTTCCGACAAGGAGGGACGAGCGCGAGCGCGCGGCGAGGCCGTCACCCGTCTAAACGTCGCGCGAATTATCCGTTATGCATTACGCGCTGTCTTAATTACTCCCGGCCCCCAGGTAATATACGCGGCCGGCTTTGTTCATTTGTGCCGGCGCACGCAGCCATAAATATCGATTACCGGAATATAGCTTTGCGTCTATCGGGCCATTAATTTGTCGAAAGTTTGTTGTTTCGCCGCCACCACCGAGCGTCACGCGCCGTGCAAATTGTTTGCAATATCCCTCGAATTCTGCGTCGCGCAGAATCTGCGCCGCGGTCGCGCGATATGACGCATCATAACAAGTGCCCGGCCGATGTAACAACTGAACTAATAGAATGACTCGTTATGACGCCGTCGTTACGGCCGTATTGATAAAATTTAAACGTGTCCTTTTATGCCGGCGGACGACGAAGGACGACGGCGAAGGAAAAACACACACGACTGTTATTCATTTGGTATTAACCCATATTATATTGACGCTGGTCAGAGCGGTATCGCATCACCGTTCCGTTCAGCAATATTACTTATTCGACATCGATATTCGACGCACGGCAAAATATTGAGATAATTCTTTTACGTTTACATAACCGTCACATACGTTAAAGTGCGGCTGCCGCTCGTAATGCACATACGCGCGGAATGTTGATAATATTGCTATGTATAGAGGTATATAGCAGGTGATACTCGGAGTAGAGAAATATAGGATGATGCGTGTACATACAGCTAATCATCACACTGCTTTCAGCGCGAGAGCAAGGCGCGTTACACGCCGCTGTGCGAATCGACGTGCAAGCATGCGACTGTTCCCTGCGGTTGAACATTTATCGTGGGAGAAAGTTTCAGTGAAGGAGACGCCTGCGGAAGCGGGGCAAAACCTTAATTTAGATCCGCCATCGTGTAATTGACAAAAAGGCGGAAAGCCACAGAGTAAAACTACAAAGGGATGATAACGAGAAAGGCGATTCCGGGGAGACTGAATAAAGAAGGGACGCCGACTGGATCGGGGGAAGAAGGCGAAAGAAGCGCACGACAATAAGATATATTACAGGGGTTGGCGCCGGGTTTCCATCCACCCCGTTTCTCGCGGCATAATCGCGACATAAGCAGAAACCTCAGAATATACGGGGTACTCTAAATCTGTCCAGTTTCACAGCATAGGCATCAATAATGCTTGTGTGTGTATGTGTGATTTAAAAAATTTAAAACGACGGAAGCTGGTTTTCATAAAAATAAAAAATTTGCAGTTTTTGGTATCGCAATAATAGCAAATGCACCGACAGATTATACAAGCTTCAATCGCGCTGGATATTTAATATTGATGACATGAGACATTCCGCTGCGGGAATAAACAATTAAAAAGGTCGATAACTGGCGACTGGCGGAGAAGTGACGAATGGCAAAGCGTCGACACCCTTTGTAAGTTTTTGCTCTACTTCTTAGATCGATCCCGGTACGGTAAAAAAGATTAATGCGCCATTTTTAAACGGCCGTATCTTGTCGCGAAGAAATCGGTGCACGCAACGCGTAGAGCACGCAAAGAGCCGAGCGAGTGCTTTCGACGAAACTTGCTTAGAAATGGATTTAAGCAAAAGTAAGAGTCTCTTTGAAGAAAATGTAGAACAGAGCGGAATAACCTGGCGAGGAAAGTTGATTTTGTCAGGCAACATAACTCACTCGTTCGCGGAGCACACAACGTAACGGTTTAAAGTCCTTCTGAAAGCGTCTTACGACGACAAATCATAGCAACACTTGCGACATATTGACGCGACGCGACGCCGTTTGCGAGAGAGAGAGAGAGAGAGAGAGAGAGAGGAGAGAAGAGATATATAGAAATCATATATAAAGGCATAATTTCCTGGAAAGCTTGGCAAAGCATCGATATGGAAAGACACGAAAAACCAGTTTTGCCATCTGGACCGCCGCGCGAAAAAGTCGCATTTTTTCGCAAACACGAGCCATTAGACATTTATATTAGTCCGATATATTTTTGCCTCTATATTTTAGATCGTATTGATTTTTCGAGGAACAGCGTTAAATCCGAAAGATGATTAAATTTTGCAGAACTTCCTTTCTTGATCTTTCATATCCCATCCAACTTTCTTCATTTTTCTTCCTCAACCGTCACAACTTTTAAAAACCTAAGAAAAAACTGCCGATACTGTTAAACGGGTTTAACGTTGCCTTAGTGATCAATACTACTCTAATAATAATCCATTACTGGCTAATAATCGAAACTGTGACACTCGATTTCGAAAGTAGATTCGCGTTATTTCAAACTGCAATATTGATACAATGCCAATAATATTTAATGGTATTATTTTTACATCAAGTGAAAAATATATCAAACACGATTTCTCACTTATTATAATTCAATATTGATTACCGTATATATAATAATCATATTAAATCTTATTTCACTTTTATCGCGAGACATGGAGAGCAAATTTGAAAGAAATCCTTTCTTATCTCGAATCACCTTGGTAATATTTATTCGCAACAAATTTTTAAAGTTTTCCCTTCGAGCTTAAAGCTTCGCCGTTAAAAATCGCCAGCTGCTAGAACTTATTCACGCCTAAAAATGTAATATCGTAATGGCGCGTTTTCGAGGAAACCACGAGTCAGGAATCATACCGGAGTGAGCATCGGCAAAGCGAGAGAAGAAGGAAAAGTTTCGTGGCGAAACGATGCGAGCAAAGAAAATCGTGGTGAAATAATAGAACAATGGGCATCACGACGAATGGATATACGTGCGAATTTGTCCAACGACCGAGCGGATGTATGAACGAACGGATAGGTGAACAGGTAAATGAACGGAGGATCAAATGGCTCGTAGACGAATAAATCGAAAGAGGGCAAGATAAACGTCGCTGCGCGAAATACGAGTGGAAGAGAGAGAGAGGGAGGCGGCAGGATGTTCCAACATTTCCAAACGCAAAATGGCGCGCGGCGGAAGAGGACGATCCTCAATAGCGTTGACGAGTCGAGTCGACCGGCGGTTTTACCGTTACGCGACCCAATGACGAGAGATACGTTCGCCGCGAGAAACGTGGCTGCTTCCACCATTCGATGATGCCTCACGGCCGATAGTACCGGTATAATGCGAACGTGTGCTCTCCGCTCGAACATGTTGCCGCGCGCGCACGAAGTAGGTTCCACAACGCATCGTACAAGTCGTAAAAGGTCAAGAAATTTATTTTACCGAGCGGCGAATTCGGTCGAAGAATTTACGATAGAAAATTTGTTTTTAATTCAGAAAGGAATTTAGATCTCCGTTACTCGCTCTCCTTCGTTGGACGGTGAAGATTGTGCTCATTATCCGTTTTACTCTTTGAGATTACATGTAAAAATTTTCATTTCTCCAACTTATCCATCCTTCGTTACTTTGTAATTTTGAATACGCACACTCCAAAGTTCCTATTTCGTTCTCAATTATTAACGTCGATATATTGAATATAATGGATTCTTATTCACGGCGAATCTGAAAATTCCAGTTTGAATGGCTAAGCCCGCGTGGGTGAATGGGGCAGGGTAAGTCCAACAGGCAGATGTTAGAGACGAACTCAACTGACTCATAGGGTTTCCATTTAAATATATGAAATCATGAGATGCAAGACGTACGCCGCAACGTATACGACATAAGCTTCATTGTTGAATGTCACGAGTCTCCTCTATGGGAGCATTCGAATATGCAACATTTGCTGCTAATACTCGAAACTGTGACGTTCTCGTTCGAAAGTAGATTCGCGTTATTTCAAACTACAATATTGGTACAGTGCCGATAACATTTAATGGTACTATTTTTATATAAAATATATAAACAAATTAAACACGATACTTTGAAATTTTATCGTGCAGTCCTTTTTTTCGTCGTGTAATTATCGATTATAATTTAAAATAGGTGTTTAGTTAATTTTGGTTAACGGTGACCCGTTGGTCGTTGCAGAAAAGTCCACCGTAAATATCGCGACATTTGGTGGTCGCGACAGTGCGGTACTATTAGTTTTCAACGTCACCGCGCTGTGGTATTCGATTTTCGCAATGATTTGTGTCGACATTCGATGGTACGTTACGATAGTGAAACACTATGATGCTACGTCATGTGTGAAAATCGATTTTTATAATGATAAAACCATCTGTATAACGTACAAAAATTATTGATACATATTTTGGATACGCGTATCAAAAGTATTAAAAATATTACGCATTCTTTCCCGATTAATTTTTTCGTCGACTGCTTTAAAAACTATTTTTCCGCGAATTACGAGCAAATTGATCGTGAAGAAAATGCACGTGATTTAATTTCTCTTAAACTGATTAATTGCACTATTAAATATTTGTCGAAACGATTCTTTGGGTAAAAATAATTATAAATGAAATTATCAGTGACGTTTTTGAAATAATATCCTTTTTATTTTACGTCATTGTTCTCACTCTCGATTATGATTAAATTTTTTTAATTAAAACTGAATTCTACGTATGCTTCCTTTTTAATTTATATGAAATATTGCCGAAAATTCATATTCAGTAATTTTTGCCATTTATATTCACTGAACAAACGTAACGATGCGATGGAGAAGTGGATGGGAATGACGTGTTGTTTCTGCCATTCGCTACGAAACGCACAAACAGCGTTGGAATGCTGATATTTTTTTTTTAAATTTCTTCTGTAAAGATATAACAATCAAACTTTAACTTGCAAATACTTACGCACACGAAACAAACGTTGTTTTAACATAGGAAACGTTTAACAACTATTTGCACTGTTAAATATACATTTAAAAATATAAAAATTTTTTTCCTATGGGTCATCGCTTTTGTATTATGCCATTTTTTATATCCTATATTACAAAATTGTGGATGTAACACATATTGGTTATTCGCGTGTAACAGCTTTGTACGTAATAGATTTTTTTATGAAATGTATTTCAGCGCGAAATTTTAGAGAAGAGAAAGAGAAAAGAGAGCGAGAAAGAGAGAGAGAGAGAGAGAGAGAAACAGGAACGAGCTCGTTCAATGCTCGTTGTTGAAGCACACGTTACAACTGTGCGTCTCTATAGACACACACAGGCATTAAAGTTGAACGTAGTATGCCATTGTAATGGAGTTAATACGAGTTGAAGTTATAACATTTTTTCAACCTTTCCACGTTTCGCTCCCCCGAAATTAATCTTTATGATCGTCATCCTTCGCGCTTTAATTGGGTAGTTTACGGTGAAAACACGAGCGAGAGGATAAACCAATTTCTCTCTACAGAATGCCAACGTCCCGGATATTCTCTAACGGTACTGTCGCCGCCGCCACCGTTGTCGTCGTCGTCGTCGTCGTCGCTGCCGTAAAGACAGGAATTCACGCAGCTCGCAGTGCGAGTAACCGTAGACTGGCGACGAACCGTTTTCGCCTGTTCATTATTTCGTAAATGCGACACGGCGCTCGAATATCCGACGTCTTTCGCGTCGCTAAACGCTGGCGTATTATTCCCTCACTTGCTTTAATCATGCGCTCGGTACGCACAGTTCGTCGACAATCGGTATTGTCAACGCTAGCGAAACGGCACGCAGCTCCGGCGTTAATTGCGTAAAAGCTGAACTCTCGGCGGGGAGTCGGTGAACCCAAAAACTAGGTTGACTTCCGACAGGTAATTTGTATCGCCATTATCGCGGTCCCGTGCAGGCAGCCAGCGTTCGACGCGGCTGCTCGCGCCCCGCGAATTTATTCCGTCTTAATGGAAAATGTGTGTACGAGTGAAGCTATAAAGCTCGACGATGGAGAACCCCGATCGATTCTTACACATCGAGCGTCTCTCTTGCGGTCGATTTCCTCATCGGGTCACCGGGTTATCGGGTTACCGTCACGCCAATCGATCGCCCGTTAATGCTGTCACCGCCTACGGCTATAATGTAAAAAAATATTATCCGTGAAACGAATTAGAGAAAAGTATCATATCTCATATTTATCTCTTTATCTATTTTTCAACTGGGGTTGGTTTGCTCTGAAATATTAATTTCAGTTTCGATTCTCGCCTTTAACGAAACTTTTATTCCTTTTGTTTCAGCACACGTCAGAGGTGTTACACCGCGCATCGACGAGACGCAGGTGGACACACACGAGGGCTCGACCGTGCTGTTACAATGCCGATTCCCGCCTCCACGGGAGAATGTCACGTGCTTCTGGCTGACTCACACGAATAACAATCTTGATAACGCGGCGATCGAGAATCGAGCGCTGTCGCCGAACTACAAGGTATACATGAACCTGCAGGATGGCCATTACGATCTGCAGATCAGGAACGTGTCCTACGAGCGTGACAACGGCAAGTACGAGTGTAGGGTAAAAGTCAGCAGTACCGGTACCGATCTCCACAGAAAGTACATCACCCTGACGGTGCTGAGGGCGCCGAGTCCACCGTCGATATCGCCGACCTCCGCCCTGGCCACGGAGGGCCAGAGGCTCGAGTTGCAGTGCAACACTTATGGCGGTAGCCCCGAGCCCGAGGTGAGATGGTACCGCGGCAATAGCAGCTCGCTCCTGCACACCGGCAGAACCTTGGTAATCGAGCCCACGCGGGAGGACGACGGGGCGAGTTTCCGATGTGTCGTAAGAAATCGTGCAATGCGCGATGGCGAGACCTTGGAAGCCTCGGTGACGCTCGACGTCAACTACTTCCCACGCGTAACCGTCGGTCCAGAAAATCCGCTCAAAGTCGAGGTAAACGGCACCGCGACCCTCAAGTGCTACGTAGACTCGAAACCGCGTGTCGGCATGGTACGGTGGTTGCGGGACGGCAGTTTCATCGCCACCAACTTCGAGCACGTGATACCCAAGGTGACGCTGCAGGACGTCGGCAGGTATACCTGTCAGGCGGACAACGGGCTCGAGAAGCGCACCGAGGCCTCCCTAGTCCTGGACGTGCTCTACCCACCCACGGTGTCGATCGAGGGCGACACCGTGAGGGTAGCCGACGTGGAGGACAGCGTGACCATCCACTGCAATGTGTCCGCAAATCCGATGCCGTCTGTAATTGAATGGCTGCGTGATGGCCGGCCAGAGTTCAGACAGGCGACTTCGATTCTGCGACTGACCCGTGTCACTGCTGAGCATGCAGGTAATTACACGTGCCGCGCAGTGAATACGATTCACCCTACCGGCGGTGAGCGCAGGAATCATTCGGCCTTCGCCAGCGTGACGATCCGAGTGCGGCACAAGCCTGGTCCGGCCAGAGTGACTCCGGACTCGCCGGTCGCCGTTGAGGGCTCGCGCGTGATACTCACGTGCATGGCCAGTCCGGCCGGCTATCCCGAGCCACAGTACAAATGGTGGAAGGAAGGCGACAATGGCATGATCCTGATGCCGACACCGTCCGGCTCGAAATACGAGATTGACTCGGTACACCTCGGCAGCGAGGGCACCTATAAATGCCACGCTTTGAACGAGATCGGGATTGGTGAGGCCGCTTCGGTAAACCTTACTGTTCATCAGCCGCCGAAGATTCTCACCAAGCTACAGCCCCATGCCACGAGGAGGTAAGCGAAAGTATCACGTGTAGAATTTTTCGAACCAGAAAAAATTTTGGAAATTCAAAATAAAAAGATTTTTAATTAATTAAAAAAAATAATATTAAAGCTTGATTTTTAAATACTTCTTGACTCTTACAGCTTGTAAAAAGATTGTTTTTTGACATAAATATTTTTAGAGAAATATGCTACACTTTGAATGTTTCATTCTACATACAACGAGAAATTAATTTTCTTGACTACAATTCGCTTTTTACAAAGCTGTGACGTATTTTCTTCGTCCCTTGTGCCCTTTAATTTTCAAGTCGTTGATGTAATTGTAGAAAGTCTGCAGACTTTACGTTTGCTTTCTTCTATACATTTCTTCGACGAACTATGCACCGCTTGACGAATGAAATAGCTCCCGCGGATAGGACAAGATATATCTTCCGTCCTAATAATGTAACGTCTTCTTGCTTATCGCAGAGTCGGCGAGTCGTCGTTCCAAGTATCCTGCGTAGCGCAGGGCAAGCCGCGGCCTAGCGTGCGCTGGCTGAAGGACGATCAAGAATTAACGGCCGACGAGAGGCTCTACAAAGTAATTACGACGGCGTCGGAGGGCCATGGTAGCGTAATAACCGTAAATTCCACGCTGAGTTTTCTGGGTCACGCTCGTCCGCAGACCGACGAAATCGTGGCGGGCGATCGCGGCAAATACACCTGCGTCTTCGTGAACGAAGTAAAGAAAGTTGAGTCAACGATGATGCTTAAGGTAGAGCACGAGCCCATAGTTCTCCATCAACACGGCAAAGTGGCTTATAATCTCCGGGAGACCGCCGAAGTGGCCTGCAAGGTTCAAGCATGGCCAAAGCCCGAGTTTCAGTGGAGCTTCGGTACCAACGCCGCGACCCTTCAAGGCTCCTCTAGCGACGGTCACTACGAGATCACCACCACGAGCGACAACTACGATGTGTACACGTCCGTTTTGAGAATGACTAATATCCGCGAATCCGACTACGGCGACTATACCTGCCGCGCCATTAACGCTCAAGGAAACGTCATGTCTATCATCAGGCTGCAACCTAAGGGGGCTCCGGAAAGGCCAACCAATATCACTGCCATGGAGGTCGGACCCACATACGTCGCTCTTCTGTGGCAGCTAGGGTTCGATGGAGGCCTGCCCATAACGAAATACTTTGTCTCGTACAGACGAGTGGCCGGTGGTGACGAGATAGTCGCGCCTGACTGCGCGCCTCCTCGAGGACCAGCCGGCCAATGGCTCGAGCTTGACTGCCGGCGATCGAACCCGTGTAACGTAACTAATCTGGAGCAACATCAGACTTACACCTTCAAGGTGAAGGTCTACAACACTAAGAACCATTCTGATTATTCCGACGAAGTGACTGCCACCACGGCGGTGGCCAAGATTCCCACACCTCTCAGAGTCAGCTTCGATCCAGAAAGTAGCACGCTCGCTATTAACGTGGGTGCTACATGTTTGGCATTAGTATCGTCTATCGAGAAGTTTGACGGAGGTTCATGGCGAATCGTCGACGAGTGGCCCCTCGAAGTTCTCGGAAGTGCTCCTACTCAAAGGGAGGGAGTATTGGACGATCCCGGAGCAGGCGATTCGGAACCCCGACTGAGAGTTAGGTTGTGCCTCAAAGCTGACCGACAAAAATGTGGCGAATACGCGGAAGCTGAGAGTAAGTTTATTTTATGCAAGATAATCGGAGGGGAAAGAATCAATAATTATTAATTTATTTTAAAACTATTCATTTCAAAACCTACAACTTTTTAATTATTAGAATATTGTATCATTAATAAACTGTAGAATATAATAATTTATTCATTTGACAGCTTAATGTATATCAATCTATTAAAATAATATAATATTTATAGAACTTTAGAACTTTATCATATTAATTAATAAGTTAAACAAAATCTTTTAATAATGAAAAGAGAATTAATTTTTGAGAGATTCTAATACTAATTTGAAACACGTCAAAACGATCTTTATTCAACATTTCCATTATGTGAAAATGTCGTCAATCAACTATTACTTCTTCTTGCAGTTTTAAATAAACATTTTGAATAATAAATTTTAAAAGCAATTACATTTTTTAGCTTAATGGACGTTTGCTCTAGATAACGGTTATATTTCCCTAGCTTATTAATAATACAAAATTTTTTAATGATTAAAAAGCAATATATTTCGGGAAAAACGACGATAGCTCAATAAACATATTTTTTTCCGACAATTACTTATTTATTCTAATTCTAATTGTAAAGTAAAAATACAGTTGAAACGAAATTATTTTTGAAATAATAATATCACTTTCTTGTCCTTGCATCGAAAATTTTCACCACACAATTCAAACATTTTTTCTTTTATTCCCCACAGTCGGACCATCCTACATCGCACAAGCCGGTTCTCTCGGAACACCGACTTTAATCGCCCTGATAGTGAGCGGAGCAGTTTTTCTACTTTTCGCGGCTTTGCTGCTGCTGTTTTGCCGATGTCGGCGGAAACACGCGACGAAGGCGAAAGATTACGAAATGGATTCCAACGCGTAAGTATTCGAAAGTAATGCTCGCGCTGAAGAATACTCGAGTGAAAAATACTAGACATAAAACTAGACATAAACTAAACGACGTATCGCTTTGCGTGGCTCGAATGTGAAGAAAGGCACGGCTCATTGGATTCTTTCTTTTATTTCGTAGCGTCCGGCCGAGCCTTGTGGCAGGTAACGGCCAGCAAACCCAACCACCGCCACCGTATTATGCCGAGAACAAAGCACTGGAGCACAGCTTGGATCACGCCTTGGCTTTGGAAGATTCAAAGACGCCCGCCTATTCACAGTCGGGATACGGTTATCATCAACCTAATCATAATATTAACGGTAAGAATCCTAAAAAAATACTTTTTTCAACAAAGTTTTTCCTCTCAATCCTCGTTAAGTCTGTAAAAGCGTGTTAAAGCATGCAATGTTACACGTGTTTTCTTTTTTTTCCAGGCGTGAACATGGGATACATGGATAACAGTTACTCAAACTCCAACAACGGCGGTTCCGTCAACTCGCAGGAGTCCATATGGAAATCCGCCGCGGCGAATGGTATTAACCAGCCGTACGACCTCGCGGGGTACGGTACCACCGAGTCCGATTACCCCACGCACCCTCATTATCTCCCGCAGCGAGAGGATTACAGGGAGAGCCATAATCTGAGTCGGCAGCAGTTCTGCACGGAGCCCTTCGCCACCGTCGTCAAGTCTCAGAAACACGTCGGTCAGTATTAAGCCTTACGATCGTTTCACGTGACTCCCTCGTCCAGTTCGCCTAGCCTTCTAATGACAGTCCCTATATTGCCGGTGTGCGTGCCGGGTTGCAGCGTTATAGATTATATCGTACATTACATCGATCTTCCGCGGCTACACCACATTGTTTCGCGATGCCTTCTCCGCCCTCAGAGAGAGGCCTTGTTCCGTCCTTCCTCCTTCCCCCCCCCCCCCCCCGGCTCGTCCATCGCCCGCTTCTTCCGCAATCTCGTACTTTGCCCTCATATTAATCGTCTGCCGTATCTCCAACAGATTCGCCTTACGACGTGTCCGGCTTGCCGTACCAGGAGAATTACGACGAGGACGCGAAGCCGCCGCAACAGGCCAGCCTCTCGTACGACGAGAGCCTCGAGTCCGGCTATTCCACGCCAAACAGGCGTAGGATCATCCGGGAAATAATCGTTTGAGACCTGCCTACCGGCTCACGAGCCGGAAACACACGCACCACCTGGCTATAGCAGCAGGCCCCCGTTTACCATACGGTGGCTCAGCATCACCCGCATCACCTCTACCACCACCATCGCCATCGTCACCGTATGGAGATCGTCCTCGAGAATCCTTCCGTGTCGCCGATCGCGACGGCCGCGACGTCGGCTACGCAACTGGGTCTTCCGACGCATCCGCCGCACCACTTTCCGCAACGCGCGACGTACGACGCGGGTTTAGGACATAGCCCGTCGTTGTTGCCGGAGGACTATTACGCGCGGAGTCATCACGCGGTGTACGGTGACCTGGACGGCACGCCGGCTCCGGTGACGGTTCGGCGAGTCGACAAGTCCGGATTGCTGGAGATCGCGGAGACGGATCCCGTCACGTGTCCGCGTCCGTGCGTGCTCACCGGCGCGGAGGACATGGCCGCGCGTGTTGTATCGGTACGGATCGATCGCTCCGGGCTTCTGGAGGCTGTTCCCGAGGCCGTTGATCAGCTGGAGGAACACAATGGCGACGCGAGCATGCTGGACGAGGCCGCCGGGATGTCGCGAGGGGAAACGTTGAAGGTGGACGCCGATGTGAATCCTCACGTGTTCGAGGGTGGTTGCCTGCTGGAACGGCCATCATCCTTGGAGGGGCAAGCCTGCCCGGACGAGGCCGACGCTAGAGCCCATTCTGCGGATTTGAAGGTGCTAAGCGGAAATCCGCGAGTTCAACTCGACGTTTCCAATGCCACGGAGAGGCTACCGCTCTTGCCGTTCTCGCCCGGTCCTTCCCTGCGCCGTCTTCGGAACGATCCTTCGAGAAGATCTCCGTTGACGAGTCGCTGCGTGGACGCGGATTCGGCCCGCGGACTGCGAAATCAAAAATCTCCGGAATTCACCGCGAAGTACACTGCCGTTAATTCCACTTCCAAAAACCCCGCCGACTCGTCGCAAAGTCCAATTACACGCGAACGATCGCAAATAAGATGTGCAAAGATGAACATTGATCCTACGTCAGTTGACTCGGACATTCAGGCGGTCGACGCGATCAAATCGCCCCGCGAATCGTTGCTCACGAGAGGGGCCGCGAAACGAGAGGACGATCCGCCGGGAGAGGAGAGGGCCGAAGCGGAAGGATGCGAGCACACGACCGTCGAGAGTCTCGAAGAGGACAAGGCATCGTTCAAAGGGTCCAACAAACTTCTCGACAACGACAATGTCCAGACGCTCAGAGTGATCATTCTGTCGGAACAATTGTGAAAGTGACCGTACTCGAGTGCAATGATTACAGGCAGTGATATCAGTACGTGTGTGAGTGATGTCATGGTGAATGAGTCAAGAGAGAACCGGAGAACAAGGATACGGTCTCTACGAAGCAATTACCAACCATCGACAAGGACGAGGATGTATCTCTTCGCGATGCATCGTTCTTCCTTATCAATTTAATTTACCGACGTTTACTGATATCTCACTCTAGACAATTGACCCTCAAACGCTGCACTGGGTGCACTTCGATTTTCAAATATGTATCATTAACATATTTTTTCCTTAATGACTAGTGTATCGATTAAAAAAAAGAAGCTTTAAAATTAGCACATTAGATTTCGAGATGTAAGAAAAAAGAAAGATCTGGGTTACGGTAATCTATGTGCAGTGAAATATGATGGCCAAGATAGCGTAGTGTTTGAGGGTTAAGACTTTCTAAAAAAAATATTGTATAAATGTACGTATTTTTTATTGAATGTTAATCCCGAATATCTTCCGAAGAGGAAATTCGGATTTTATTATCTAAAAACGCAATGTTCGGGCTATTTTTAAGCCAAGATTGATTGTTTTATTGCTAATGCTTTGAATCCGGCAATTTTATCAATATTTTATAATGTTGTTAATTCAGACGATTAACTGCCATGCCGGATTCAATGCGTTAATCGCTATTTGTTTAATTAGTCAATCTCGACACACGAGGCCATTTCCCCGAGCGATATTATCACGCACGCAAATTTTGTTAAATTTTATCGATTACTGCGACGCTCATTAATTTCATTTTGCATTTATATTCGTTTTCTACGTGACTGTGAATATTTCTTTCTGTCGAGCGGGTTTACAAAAGACACGCGCCTGAGACTGTGTCCGCGAGCGTTCTCCGAATACGCTGTTAAAGTACCAGGACACATCAATTTCCGGCCGCTCACGCGAGAAAGGACGTCGTAGGTATAAACGGGAAGATATTTCATGAATGCGGGCAAGTCGGACGGAAAATCTCGCGGGTCAATGACGCGCGAGAGCGCGTCCGACTACGCCTATCGGTGAAGGCTCGATGCGGCGTTCGATGCATTTTATACTTTTATATACACGAGTGTGAGGGTGACGCCGCCGTCTCTCTACGAACAAGACGCGGTTTACCGCGCGCCGATCGGAGTTATTATATGTATAAATATATCGACCGGGCGATTAACGCCGCCGGTTTTGTAACTACTAGGCGTTAGCAAGTTTACAAAAGTAAGAGACATCCTTTTTCGCGAAGGAGAACAGTTTTCGATTCGAGATTCAGCCGTGTCGTGCGGGCCATCGGGCTGAAATCGGCGAGACGATCATTTCGACGTTATCTACCTCGTGACGGAACAGCCCGCCCGGCCGACGCGAGCAGCCCGAGTCGAGTGATCCGTCTCTCGGGCTGTCGGCGTTGTCCGGGAGGGCGACGGCGCATTGAGTGTTCATCACGCAGTTGTAAATAATCGAGCGAACTCTCTTCGAAGGTACTTAACGCAAAACGTGAAAGACCCTCCCCCCCTCTCGCGCGACGCTCTTATAATTATATTCGCGCCGCTCCGCGAGTCACGAGCTGGGCGCAACGAAGGAGCGAACGAAAATCTCGACGACAACGAATTTCGCTGTTTCAGCCCGCGATACTTCGGACTAACGATAGATACTAAGTGTATACGCACTTTACTTTTTTTTTTTTTTTTTTTTACGTTCGGACGGATTCTACGCGTCACTCCGTTTTATAGTTGTACGCGGCGCGTAGAGATCACGTGCGCGGCGCCTTTTGTTGAATGTTTATCTGTTCCCCCTTTTCCCCCACCTTTTTCCTTTCATTTATATATCCCCCTTTTTTTTTATTTTTTTATCGCCGATCGAACGCGCCGGCAAAGTTTCCCTTCGCTCGCGCAGCAAACGTGAAAATATAACAGAACGGAGCACAACGCGTTGTAGTGACGACCGTATTAAAATGATCGATCACGACATTGTATTACGTGTATACGTTCTACTTTCTGTCGTAGATTTCTCGCGAGCACTCTGCTAGCATAACAGAATTACGAAATGTCCGTCTCGGTCGTTTCCACCTCCCGGATGGAGGAAATCGCCATCCGATGCCAGGCCATGCTTACACCAAACGCCAAATTTCGCCGACCGCGATTTTCCGATACCTTCCCCCTTCGTTTTGTCTTGTATCTTCCGTGATCCTGCGAGGGGACGGTAAACGCCCGTGACTTGGCCTGCGCGTTCGTTCGCGTATCGTTTGTGATCTCATTTGCTCGTAATGCAATCTCGGAGACAACGCGGTCGGATGATCGCGGTCTCGACCGTTACGATTGCGCGTCCGCTATTGCGGATCGACGTTACAACCCTGTCGGCTCTGTGTGGCCATTTTAGTCTCGTGTACCATGACGTAGGCGCAATTAGGGGAGAAAGGACACATAAGTACTTTAAGTGTATTCCACCGAAAACGATGTCGTGCTGCACGTACAACGCGATCGTAACGAGTCTTGTTGGACGTAATCTTCTTCGCTGATTACTTCGCTAATGAAATACGATGGTATTTATCAAGCGTGAGGGTCGGTCAAGCCATTACTGCTCGCTCGGCAGTAATATTTTTAGTTTTCCTTTTTACTATTCGTCCCGATTTTCCACTCTGATGTATCTTCTGCGAGAGAATTCGCTTTACTGACGTTAATACGCTATCCAATATTGAAATATTCCATTTTATACATGAAAAAATATTTGAACTCTTTCTCTTTTTCCCCCCCCCCTTTCCTCCCTCGTTCAGGTTATTTTTTTTTGCAACTGCATTTTATTAATTATATGCGTTCTATCTTTTTCTAATCTCTCGATTTATCTGATTCAGTCGCGTTTAATTTATTATTAGTTACATGCATTCCTTTCAGTTCCTCATGCTGTATTACATTTTTTTTTTATCAACGCGCTCTTTGATAGTTGTCGATTATGATTGTCGATGACCAATATGTAAAAAAAACTCGCTGGAAATCTCCTACTTCCATGTCTTTCATAGAACGAAAGTCGAGCGTTAACGTTAGACGTTCCGCACATACGTCTTGGGACGCCGGTATATTCAAGATAAACAGAATCTATTCGTTTCTCGGCACAATTACTCGAGGGACACGGACACATCCACGGCTGTGCCCCCTCGGTTCGGATGCCACGTAAATTCTAGCCGCGAATATACGAGGACAGAGAGAGAGAGAGAAAGAGAGAGCTGCGGAATGGCAGACGCCGGGCGGGACAGGCAAACGAAAAAAAGAAAAGAAACGGTGGAAAAGTAGTCGACATATTTTTGCACAACGAAAAATCGTAGAGGGTACACGTACGTTAAACACGCGTATGTAGGGTTAATAAATTTCAGGAACGCCAACAAGACCGTGTTCGATCGATTTTTCGCTACCCTACGCGCGGAGGAGAACAAGAATTACCCTGAGATTTTGTACATAATACATAGCGACGAGAGAGACCACGTGCGATGAGAGAGAAAAACGTGTGTGTGTGTGTGTGTGTGCGGATGAATGCGCGCGGGTGTGCCTGTGTCATGATAAGAACAAGAAAAAAAAAAACGAAAAGAAAAAGGAAAAAAAAAGATGTTACGTTGTAAGAAGATGATTGTAACGAAGACGAGCAGCTAAGTTGTAGAGTATCTCCCTCGAATAACGTCGCTCGCCGAAGTAGCTGTAAATAACACGAGGACGTGCGTTTCTCTAAACTATTAAATAGCGCCAGCCCCCAATGTGAAACGAGAGACGGCCGATTTGTCTCGTTCAAAGTCGTCCACGTGCTCGGCCCGGATGTGCGTAGACGTACACGTCCGGGAAACGAAGGAGCGTAGAAGAAAGACGGAATGCCTACGAGTGCCGGATTGCCGGTTAGGACGACAGCAGATCTTCGTCGAGGAGATCCCATCGGCGCCGATAGGGATCAGTTTCGCCAGGATCGCCGAGCCTTTGTGACGATCCGGTACCGCACCGCGTGCCCACGTGTCGATATACGCGCGGCTGCTCGCAATATTAATCAGCAGCGCGCGTATATCGCTCGCCGTCGTGCATGCGCGCGTCGCATCCACGAGAGATCCGTATATTAATTAATACCCATCATAGTTATGATATTATAATGAATTATTATTTGTACAAATTTTATGTTGCAATATAAAATAAACGATGAAGCGACGATCTCCGGCGTTTTCGATTCTTCCCTTATTTCGCTATCCCGCTTCTTCGCTTCTCGCGTCAAGTCACACTGGGAGAAAAATATAGTTACTTTTGGCCTCAATCACAATTTTATAATATTTCTAACGATAATTATGGTTAACATAATGATGCAGTTAGGTTAATTATATTTATTGTTAGAAATATTATAAAATTATGATTGAGACCAAAACCCAGGTAGAAAATAACGCAAAAATAGCGATAAAATGGCATAATAATGATATTTTGCAGTCATTTTGACATCTGTGTGACTTCTTGTTCTATCTGGGAAGTAATCATATTTTTCTCTCAGTGCAGAAGCAGCGATCGCTTCGTTGCTGTTTGAAAGTTGCAGCGAGAGAGAAAAGTTCCTTAAAAAAATTCATTTCAATCTATATATATTTTTTTCATTATATTTATAATTTGTATCACGAACGATTTGTGTCTCGATATATTTTCAGCAAAAGTTCAACGCCGAACACTCGGAATTAAATGGAAATTCGAGCCGCAGATTCCCGCGTGCGATTTATAACACGAAGAATGCGAACTATCGAGAGGTGGCTGTTACCTTCGTCGACCTCGGTGTCGAGACATCGACCTCGTGGGCTCGATGGTGCGAGCTTGCGCCGTCCGTGACTCTCTCCCCCCTTCGTGCTCGATAAAACGCTCTAAGGCTTTTCGCCCCGTGCGATATCCCCTGTTTCTCTCGGAAACCGAGGCGATATTTTACAGTCGTCGACGCGAGCGGCCGGTGAAAAATGCGCGGGGCGGTACATCGGCGAGAACAATCGATAAGGGGCGAGATGCAAGTTTCCAGTGGCACGCGGGAACCGCACGGTGCAACGCGTAACATGCTGATGAAGCTGTCGAAACGCGAGAAAATCAGGTAAGAGGATACACACGGAATGCCAAACGCTTCTCTCCGTCGCGCCGAATTATACGGCACGTTTCTAACGTTACGAAATAGCTGCTCTGACATGCGAGGTACTAGCGAGCATGCTCGAGTAATCTTCGAAATCCTGACGGTGACTTTAATTCGTTATGATCGTAATAATATTACGAAGCTAACGCTACTCAACGTTATCGAGCTTTCCCGCGTTCTCAGTTGAATTGCGAGCACCGGGTATTATAAATAATATCGATTCGGACAAGATTCGGTCGTTAAATATCCCTATGGAATACTCGTATTATCTCACATACTTTAAATATGTTATGTTCAGACCTCCATATGTTCAGGCATGCGAGTAAATTTTTATTCTTTACTTTGACAAGTGTAAAAGTAAGAAATCAGAATTTTTGTATTATTTTTATATTATAATAAATATATATTCTGTATAAAATATATATTGTAAATAAGTATTCTGGAATAGTTTATTGTAAAGATAAATAAGTGTGCAAGATTTACAATCGAATATTTAATAAGCTTATAAATTTTTTAATTTTTAATTTATAGTAATTGACTAAGCTATCTAATCGAAATTTACTAAAAGGACCGCACGTGATAACTCTTGAACTCAGAACTGTCGTGTCAGTTTACCATACTGAAAGATAGTATTTCTTTCTTGTCCTTGAAATATCCCCCGAAATTGATTTTCCGAGGCATAATAAGAGCCAATAGCACGAATAACCACCGACAGTACCGCGTTCTAGTCGCGTGACCGACGTCACCACGTGGCGCACCGAATCATCGTTACTCCGAAGTCTTAATCTCATAATTTTTGGTGCGCCAAAAACATTACGTGTGTCGTCTGTGAGGAGAAAAGAAAATTTCACTTACTAATATTCCGTACGATTACCGGTGACGCGGCAAAGAAGAAAAGACGTAACTTGAAGAAGAAATATTAGTAACAACGAAATGAAGCAAGAAGGAAATGTAATAACTTGTTGACTAAATTAAAATGAAGGCTATACCGAGGAAAATACTTGTGCATGATAATTATAATCTAAATCATTCAATTTTACGACGACTTTTCTATAAATCAAGAAGTGTAAAAAATTTGCTAAAGATCCCTCTCTTCACTGGTTGGAAGTCATAGTCGACAAATGTCCGGATATCAGCCGTACATAGTCCAGACTTTATCTATGCATCATATTCGTACGTATTTGAATAAAGCATTGACATCATTTTTTAACTAGTTTCGTAGTATTAATCATAAATTTTGCGTCAAAGCTAAATGCATTTGCTCTCATTGAGGAATGTGTTTATTACGTAATTGTCGGTAGATTTTATATAATCCTTTCGTTCGTCCCGTCGAGAAAGAAATTATCGCGACGCAAATCCCCATAAAAGTTTTTGCTTTCATTTTTGCACCTCCCGTAGAAAGATTACGCGATCAATCCCGAGAGTTCAAGATAATAATAGTTGCCAATGACATCGGCGTATAACATGCCCTAGTAATAACAGATCGATGTCCTGTTATACGGGTATATTCAGTTAGTGTTCATGCGATAGCACACGCTGGTATCGCTTGGTTACCGCGTGTGACGTAAGGTTATTAATATTGTCATTGTCAATATCCGATTACGCAACGATAACCGAGAAATATCCAGTTATCCGGAGGCAATTCAGAGGTAATTTAATTGGAACAACGTCAATTCACATTTCCTTTCTTATTTTCATTTCCCCCCCGTGTATGAGTACTGTTTTAAATGTTCTAGATCTATATTCTTGTCGCTCGTTTAATGCTAATCTGATTTTGACATTTATGGAATTAATATCAAAGATCATATTCAATATTAATGAAACATAAGAAATACTATTTATTATAATAATTTATATACTTTTTTGCAGATTAGTGATTTAGATCGCTATTTATTGTTTATATCTTTGATTAATCGATTTGATTAAATATTTGCGCAATTTGGGTAAACTCTAGAGAGTGATTCAATTAATTCGAATTAATTATTCATTTCTCTTTAATTAATTAACCTCCAATCGATCCTGATATAACATTTCGCAGAACAATTCTACTTGCAATATAAGGTTTAAAATTCAGTTAATTGTTAAGTTAACTTGATCAAATTGACATAAGTGATTTTAAATGCGTGGTTGCGTTATTGGATTCAAATTGTCGTGTAGACCGGATAAATTCGCGAGGTGGTGACAATTGTTCGTATTTACTTTCGCAGCGGCCGACGGGCGGCGAGAGCGTCTAAACAACGACGCCGTGATCGCGGGTGCCGCAGCTCCCGATTATCGACCACGGATGCAGGCCCGCCATGGTCAAGGCGCAGCCGCGGCCCAGGCGCGGTCGCCGCGATCAAAGCTGTCGGATTTCCTACACCTCTGGGTCAACAACATCCGACTGTTCTACTCCTGGAGCAACTCAGATAGCCTGACACCGCAGTTGCCCAGCACGATGGGTAATCTGCAGAGCGACAGCAAGAAGAAGCAGAAGAAGAAGGAGGCCCCGCCGGTGCCGACGTCCACGTCCACGTCCACGGACGTCGAGCCCGAGACAGCCGAGGACCAGAGGAAGGATAAGCGGGACCAACCGCCCAAGGTTCCGGAAAGGCATGACGAGCCCCGCGAGTCGATCAAGATCAGCTTCGAGAGAGTGTACACGCCGGGGCATGTCAAGAGACAGGCACCGCCGCCGCCGCCGATGGTGGTGGTATCCAAGGTATTTGGTACCGCCTTTTTCGCCTCAGGACGGGTTAGCAGATTATCGATTGAGAGACTTTTCAAAAATGAGATTTCACGAGACATTTCGTAACACCCTGAAATATGTACTAAAGTAAAATGAATATGTAATTTGTCTTTAATTATTTATGAGAAGTGTAAAGCGGAAAACGAAATGTCGCCGACTGAACGATAGGGAAAAGGATATTATGTATGTGCATCTGTCTTCGACTTGAGTAACACATAGTCATAGTGTAAAATTATTTTGTAATTAGGACACGCAGGAAAGTGTAGAGCCTGAATGTCGTAAGGACACTGCAATAACAGTGAAGCCATGCGTAACGACAACGGAGCCTTTCCGCTCGAGTACTACGACATCGACGACGACACCGGTCCAGACCCCGACGACACCGCAGACGACCCAGTTGCCGCCACTGCTCGTGACCGACTCGTGGCGTTTGGCGAACAAGGGCCTAGTCGTGACGGAAATGCCGACGCCGCCTAGCCAGGAATCTTCAAGCGACAGTGTCTTCACTGATCCCGGAGAGCTTACTATGAGTCCGGTCACGGGAGTCACGAGACCGGAAGTGGGGAAACGTAAGCCGATCCCGGAGACGATCGACAGCAAGGAAGAGAAATCTCCGTTTACGATCACGAGGCACAAGAAGATCCATCTGTCAGTGATGAGTCCCCGAATAAGTGAGGATAATTTTGTTAATTTCGTTAATTGAACACGCATCTTCTTACGCAGCGATTAGCGCTATTAAGAAATCAAGTCAACGATAACTCAGATAGATAAGCTATTCGTGCAATAGTCTGCGTAATATGACAAGTTTATGAACGTGTGTATATGATAGACTTGAGTCAACATGACTCGCCTCTGGCTCGATCGACGTCTCATACGAAAATGTTTCATTTTTAGGCGTATCGTCAAGCGAGAAGAATGCGATTTCGCAACCAAGTCCGAGTATTCCACAGAGGCGACACAGTGCCTATTATGAGTCTTCGACAAGTGAAGGCAGAGTACTGAGAAGAGTGGCCAGCTTGACTCTGGATCGAAATAGCGCCAAGAAAAAAAGAAGTTCCAGGAGCATCGCCTACCGGAAGACCGATCATCGCAAGCAACCCGAAGGTGAGAAACGCGCGATCAAGACAGAGATCGTTCAAGAGAGATGGATCATTCAATTCTGTCGCAATTTTATGACTCTACTCTTGAAAGAAACGGCAACGAGACTTTTCGAAGGCGGGGAACTCGTAAGACGTGGACTTTCTACGGCTCTGGCTCTTGCGGAATCCGGAACATAAAAATGATAAAGAGCTTCCAAGAAAGAACACTTTTATAACTATGTATAGGTCAGCGTACGACCTAGAAACCATCACGCACTGACGGCTGCGAATCAAACGCGAATCTTATCTCGTGACGGAAGAGAAGGAGCGCACGATAGCGAAGGGTAAACACGGCCGCAGTGATATACCTTTTGCTCACAGTGACGTAATGCACGGAGAGAGACGTCCGCGAAAAATTGCGAGGTGTCGTAAGACCGGTGGATAACGATAATCGCCACGATCGTGATCGGCAATTAAGAAGAACGCGACGATAAGGTTAATCAGGCTCTTTCATCGTCGCCGGCGTCGATTATGTGTTTTTGTAAACGGCCACCAAATAATTCATATCATTCTGAGGCTGAGGTTATAGCGAGTGATATGCGCGAATCAAACACGCTTGTTTGCCGATAAGTCTTATCGATGGGGCGGTTCGCAGGGTTCGGTTCGGATTCTCGTGTTCTCCCGTGCGCCTGTCGGCGAGCGAGATGCGGCAGTTTCTTGCGGAGCGGCGCGGCAAAAGATCCGGGGCCGAAATAAAATCTGCGGAACGGCCGCGAGACGATGAAGTGCCTAACGTTCTAATTCGAATGGAATTCGCGAGATCGAAGAGTGGCCGCGGGAAAGAGACGAGAGTGCGTTTGCGCGTGTACGTACACTAAGTGTGCCGAGTTCGCAGCTACGAAGAGATATCGATCTGAAACATCGCAATCCTTTTAATCGCAATCGATGACAAGAGTATAGATGACATTGACAATTTTCAAAACGGCGTTCGCTTCGAAGAGTACGTTCTCCTTTCGCAGTTGCCGTTACGAGAAAGTTTGAAGAAATATCCAAAGTTTTCTATATATTGTTTATTGACTTGATTTTTCTTATAATGCCCTCTTAGAAATTGCATTAGTGATAAAGTGATTAGAAGATAAGGTATATACAAAAGAGTCGTTCATCTTGAATATAAGACGAGATAAGAATTACGCGTTGATAAAGCGTCGCGCGTTGCTTTTACAACATCCATCATTAATTCATTAGGACGGATTGCAAGTTCATAAAGATGTACCATAAGTGCCGTTCATACTCTGCTCGTATAAAGCTTGCAGTTAAGGAAAAACAGTTGCTTGTTAAAAAATTTGTTTAATGTTTGTGAAGAATTCATCAAGTGACAGAGCCAAGAGAGTAAAAATATCCTGGTTCACTCGAAAAAAAAATATTCGCTGAGCTTCGCCGTGATCTCAATAATAAAGGCCTAATTTTACATTTCGCATATTAATGGAATTTTCAGACCGAGAACTGCCAATCTCTCTGACCTCTGTGCTATCAGACAAAAGCGCGAAGAAAAACTTGACGTCCCTGGTAAGATCCTGACCTCTATTTCGACGGCAATCAACGTCACAATTACTCACTTTTGGAATGTCTTGTTTTAATCAGATAGATCGGACAGGCATCTGCGCAGATGAGCTTCATACAACTCGACCTAAATCGAGCCAAAGTTGCTTTGAACACTCCATGCTTAAGGATATTCATCCGTACGAGGAAGAAGTGAAGAAGCTGAGAGATGAGGTCAAACGGCTGCGCGAGATATCTAGAGATCGGCGGATAAGCACGAGGATTCAGTCTACTCAGACATCACCGAGAAGCTCGTCACCGGTCGACGGAATCGCCAGTGGAGCGAGCAACTTGGATGCCGGTAGCGCTAGATCACCGACGATCAGAAGTGACATCGCAGATCTCGACCAAGTCAAGATGACGCTTTCCTCCACGCTGGACGACAAGGTCGATCGGTCGTGCTTATCGCAAGCGAAAGCACCTAGCGAAGATCTGGCGCCGTGTCCGACACCGTTACCACCTTCATTACCACCGGAGGCGCTCTCGAAAAGCAGATCTACCTCGATATCGGCGACGTTTATTCCACCACCTCCGCCGCCGCCGTCCCCGTTCACGCTTGCCGCCGAATCGAAAGGCGAGAGGACAGTTCCGTCATCGTCGACAAAACTGACGGACGTTCCCAGGATACCGACACCGCCGCCGCCGCCACCCCCCATGCCGAGTACGCAAAGTACATTTTCGTCCCTGCCGCCCGCACCGTCGCCGCCGCCACCCACGCCGAGTACCACGAACACGATACCTATTCCTCCACCTCCACCTATGCATGTCATCATAAGTGGAATACCCCCGCCGTCTCCCCTGCAAAACATGATACCTATGCCGCCACCCCCGCCGCCACTTCCAGCCTCGTTTACGTGCAAACCGGTGAGCATTGACAGTGGCATACCCATTCCGCCACCGCCGCCACCGCCTGTGCTTCTTCAAGGTGCGACATGTGAGATGTCTTCGTCTATGAAAATTACTATACCTCCCCCACCGCCACCGCCGTCTACGCCGATGTCAAACATGTGTGGGATACCACCACCACCACCACCACCACCACCCCCAGGTTTGCCAGGTGTTAATGGCGCGATGCCTCCTCCGCCACCGCCGTTACCTGGAATGGCGCAGAGTGGTCCACCACCACCGCCACCGCCACCAGGTATGCCTATGCCACCTCCGCCACCGCCCGTACCCATCGGAGATTCAGGGGCAGGTCCTCCACCACCGCCTATGGCACCACCGCCACCCCCGGGGACACTGGGGCCTTGTCCTCTGCCGGCGCCACCGGTCGGAGGATGGAATCCGCCTAGCAGAGCTAGTAGGTATCGCGATTTCAAAAGTACAGAGTACTCTCGATAATTCCCTTCGTTAATCGAGAGTACACTGTACACTCTGTCTTGTCGACTTTGAGATTCTGATATTTGCACCGCGTAACGCAAGTATATTGCTTTCGTAGTCATGAGAAAACAACCTTTGAATCCTGACGTGCCTATGAAGCCACTTTACTGGACGAGGATTTTAGTGCCAGTCACTGCGGCTAGTCAAACTTCAGAAGCATCTGCTTCAGACTTGTCACCCCAGGTAAATAGAAAACAAAAACTATAAAATCAAATTTGTTATCAACGTAAAATGTAATATTAAAAGTATTTTTTCTGCCTCACTTTAGGTGCCTCTGTGGTTGGAACTTTCGGAGGATGAGAACATAAATATGAAAGAATTCGCTGATTTATTTTCGCGACAGGTGAGAGAGAGGAATCCGGCTAAGAAGATTGAAGGAACGCCCAAAAGTTCTAAGATCCAACCCGCGAAGATATTAGACTCGAAGCGTTCAAAAATGGTGGGAATTCTTGAAAAAAGTCTGCACATTGATTTTAGCGAGATCGAGAACGCGGCCTACAATTTAGATACAAGTGTAATTAGTCTAGAAGCGTTACAACAGATATATGAAATCGTAAGTAAATCATAAGATAAAAAAATTAATTAATAATTTTAAAACCGCATAATATGGAATTTTTATAAAATCCATTTTTACCTCTAAAGATATCAATTTCCGCAAATTTTTAATTATTCTGATATCTTCCGATTTGTAGAAGCCGACGCAAAAGGAAATAGAAGAAATTGCCATTCATGAAGCAACTTATCCGGATATTCCTCTCGATCAACCAGAATTATTCCTCAAACGATTATCTGGCATAAACCACTTCTCCGAAAGAATAGCCTGTCTGATGCTGCAATCGGAATTCCAAGACGCGATATCGTCGGTCTCATATAAATTGAATAATGTGCGAACTACCTGCGACTTCCTGCTCAATTCCGAACCTATGAAGAAAGTAATAGCCATCATATTGACCTTGGGCAATTACATGAACGGCGGAAATATGATGCGCGGCCAGGCCGACGGCTTCGGCCTGGAGATCCTCGGTAAATTGAAAGACGTCAAGTCCAACGTACCCGGTGTCACTCTGCTACACTACGTCGTTAATGCGAAATTGTCTCAAGAAAAGGAGCATAATTTCGAAGAGCCGTTGCCTTTACCTGTGCCTGAGCCGGCTGACGTAGAAGCCGCATCCTCGATTAAATTTGACGACATCGCCAAGGAATTAGACAGACTGGACAAAGAATTACAAGGTGAGTGCTGTTATGTATAGTATTATTAGAATTGCGCCAATCAAAAATTGTTATACTTTTTAAATATTTCTTTGCTTAAAAGATTTGACAGATGTAAAAAAATCGTGATATATTCACTTCGTAATTGAATTTTTAAATAATAAAATACAATTTCCGTTGTTTTTATGTTAAACCATTAATTCAGATTAAGAAAGCGAGTACGAACATTGTGGCGAATGCTATTGCATTCATTGAAGTAATTCTTTTTCGTGTTTCATATTATTAGTTTCAATATTATTATTAGTTTGAATCCAGTTTTACATATAATTTATACAAATAAATAAGATAAACGAAATTAATTTGTTTTATAGGATGTGCACAGATGTGTAATACAATCGTGGAAGCAGATCCATCTACGTCCAAAATATTCAAGAAAAAAGTAGACTCGTTTGTGACAAGAGCAAGTACCGAGTTGGCGAGCGAAAAGGAAGAGCTACTGGAGGCTAAAAACAAATTCAAAGCTGTGATGAAATTCTATCAGTTTATTCCTAAAGGATCCACCCTAGAAACTGCAGAACCTTATGATTTCTTCAATCTATGGCTGGGTTTCTGTCGAGACTTTAAGGTATAATTCACAACTTCTGAAATTAGCGAGTGACCAAATTACGATGTATATCACATTTTGTAGGATATCTGGAAGAGAGAACAGCAGCGAATACGAAAGGAACGAATAGAGGAAGTTCGCAAAAAGTTGGAAAACAAATCTGACGTCGTAAGAGTAAAATTAAATCCGCATGGATTGAAAGCGAAACTACAAAAACTTACGCATAAGAAACACACTCAAAGATAGTCTTACCGAAATGTTCATAAATTGATAATGATTATGGATTTAGGTCGGTTAACGTACAATTTATACGTATCATATTCGCTAAATTTTGAATTCCATAAACACAATTCCCTTTAATATTCCAGCATCCAAAAGGAATTTAATTAATATTAATTTCCTTTATTATATTAATTTCTAATTCATACTCATTTATTATTCTCGACTCAAATCGAAAATGATAATATCGTGAAGTATGAATTTTGTTAATTTCAAAGAGAAAACTAAGCTATTTTGCGCAAATCGCTACACTCATTATATATTATACAGAAGCTCCGAAAAATTTATTCATCTCTTTTTTCATTCTCTCTTGTCGAAACTTTATTACTAACTTTGCATCTAAACGATTTGCAACATGAAAAATCGCTTTTCAGCTACAAATCTTGAATTGCTCAAAAATAATGACAATTTTTAAATTTAAATTACATTTACAAATTAATCATTATACAGAAATATTGAGAAATTTACGCAACGAAATGCGATCGGTTTTGATCCAAGTATGATACGGATTGCCAATCGTGAAACGTCCTTAAGCAACCAATTGATAAGCTTCTACGTTATACAATTATAGTTATTACAGACTGAAATATTAATAGTGCACTAAAATGAAAATGTATTTAAATAGACACGCGTTCACGAAAATTATCAATTATTAATACAACATTTAAAAAAATATTGTTTCTGGCGACAACCTTACGAGTATTACTTCTGAATACATTTTAATCTCTATATTGCTCTGAGCGATTTAACAAGCGCATATTATCGCAGAACGATATTCAGTGAGAAAAAGGCCATAAACAAGGTCTGTTCTTTTTAGCTGCACTTTCTTACATTCTTTGCATTTGACACAAAATGACTAACGCAAAGCTCTAAAGAAAATTGTAAGAAGCTGCAGAAAAACTAAAGAGGATATATCTATGTTATAAACATCCATGATAATTCTAGAAGAGAGAAACTTTGTGTTTCTTTATAATATATATTTATTTCGTAAATTTTTGTTACTCTACGCTGAAGAACTTAAAAAAAATATCGAACGTGATAATTGTTATTAATTCCTACTATTTATTTATTTATTTATTTATTCGTTTGTGTTAATTTATACTAGATTGTCATGGATTAATAAATAACAATGTACATAAAATGTTAATTATATGAATTATTGATGTTGTTTAATAAAAATTCTTTATAAAAAAATAGAAAAAGTGTATTCAATAATATTTAAAATTCATTGTACTGTCTGGTTTAAAAACACAACAGTTTTAAATCTCCCAACTCTGTAATTTTAATTTCGGCTATCTACATTTTTATATTCTAACTCAATATTTAGAAAATCGAGAGTTATCTTATTCTACTAAAAAAGTCAAATATATTACATACAACTTTCTGATCGGATATGCTTTTAAAAAAAATTATCTTAGATATAAAAGCTGTGTATTTTTTACTCGATTATATCACTATTTCATTTGATTTATTGACTGACATAACTCTTACGATAATTCTTACGATCTCTCTTTCTCTTTCTCTTAGGCATATTATTTATTATTAAGCACGACCTTCCAGTTTGTTTTCTAGATACTATGAATTTATTACGAACGAGATCACCCTTAGTATTTAGTGAACTCTTGATATAAGGCTGTGTTTATCTTATTATTGAAAACGAAATATTTTACTCGAGCTAAACAGCGTATTGCAGTTTTTCATTCTATTATTACACGACACGCAAAAAATGACTTAATTCTCGATCATATATTAAATAATTTGAACTATTTAATATCCAGATAATATTTTTGTCATACATATACGTATGACTTAAAATTATTATGGAAGTTTACTGTATATACTAATTATAATTATATTAATATTTTATTTTTGTAGCGAGATTATGTCAATTGTAGTGATAACAGACATTATTAATCATGTATATTCTGCAGATGCAATTGACAAGGTAAATTTTATGTACATACTTTATCTTTGTAATGTAGAAATAATGATCGATATAATTTGTTTCAGATGTATGACTGCGCGCAAAATAATTTCTCTGACGAAATATTCTCGGATGTTGTAAAAAAAATAAACAGACGATTGGTAGAAATCAATAAGCATTTTCTTCATTTCAATAAGTTTTTAAAATAAATCAATATTTAACAATATCATATATTTGTCTGTATTCATAATATTATATATTTTATTTATCTAAGTAAATTATTTTATGCTTTACTTCTTTTCTTATTTTTAATTATGTATTTACCTGTTTTAATAATTTCCTTTCACTTGTTGTTCTTTGATGACAACGGTAGCCGCATAATAATATTTTTATTAATATATTAGTTTATGAATTTTAGAAAAGAAAACAATGTGATTTAATTCTTTATTTTGTTATTACGGCTATTGGTGTAATACCGTAGATGTGCAAAGCACTGCAAACTTTCGAAACCATGGTAATAAACGTAGAATGATATTTATAAAACTATATAAGATTATAAGCAATTATCATTAATGATAATTTTATAAAGACGTATTCACATACACACATACAGAATACAGGTAAATTCTTAATAAACTTAATAGCTTGCTTAATTAATAACTTGCATTTAAGATATATCCTGAAGACAAATCATTTTTTTTCACGTGTTCTGCGAATGGAAATATTTTAATAAATGGTCTAATTTGACAAATTTTCATTTAAATATTTAAAAGCCGAACAGCACGAGATTCGTGTCGAAGAGATGTTTTGCATCAATCTTTTCACGATGAATCGCGTCCGCGTTTCGCCTGGCTCGCAAAGCCCACGTACATGAAGTCAGCATCGCCATTTTATTCAGAAAAAATTCTTTTATTATTAATTATTTATCATTATTAAGAATTGTGCTGTGTTGTGCTAAGTTTGTGCCACATTGTGCCGCAAAAATTAATCACGTGTCTCAAAAGACAAAGCGTCAAATGGAAAAAAAATAATTTTATTTGACGCTTTGTCTTTTGAGACAAGTGATTAATTTTTGCGGCGCAACTTAGCACAACAATTTTTATTTTTTTTATATTTTTAAATAAAACGGTGGTGCTAACTTCATGTATGTACATCAATGCAACAAGTCACATGCATCAACTCACCGTCGGCCGTCGGCAGTCGCTTATTTCTCCCCCGTTTCCGAGTATCCTTTCTGTAATCCTTTGCATCCTTATTTCACACAATCACGCTATCACTATCGGTATCACTTGAATGACCATATTATACACTTGCACCGTCACTACCACTCGAGCGGCTTACACCGTAGGTAAGCGACCGAACGAAGATTATCACGACGTGATTCTCGAAATTTCAAAGACGACCGCGCGGATTAGCAAACGCGCCGGGCGATCGCCTGTTATTTGATTCGACACTCCCGATGTTTAACACTTGCTCGCTCGCGATATTCACTTTCAACGAGTTAAAAGACGAGAGTTCATGAAGGGTAAGTAATCCGATTTCACTCTTATGGCTCGGCGATCAAGATACAAGCGCACTTTTCAGGAAAAGAGAGTAACTGAAACGCGAGCGAGGCTACCACTTTTGAAGTCTCAAAATCAATTTTCTACATCGATTTTACAGAAGAAAGAAGACTTGTGTGCTCTTAAGCGAGCATTAAGCGCGACGTGAATCGCGACGCGCTTGGAATTGTCAAATGCTCCGCGCACTTTGCAAGCTTCTCATAATCATCTCTTTTTAATGTCACTGTCGCTGGATCACTTGATCACTATCACGGGTTAAAATAATAAAAGGACCGAGGCGATCGCCCGTTACTCGATTCGACACTCCGCCGTATGCGACGTTCACTTTTTAAGGACGAAAGGTCGCGCGATCGCGGAGCGTAAACGCGACGTCTTCGCGCTCGGAGCTCCGCGATCCAACTGAGGTTTTCTGGGTTTTTCCTGAAGATTTGGAAGTAATTGGAAGGGGAAATGGTAACGACATCTCAGACGAAACACAGTGCAAAAAAACGCAAGTTCGCCGAAGCCGAACGCGACGCATTTCGAGGAACTGAATGTAAAACACATCGGAGCGCGGAGCAGAAATTCGATTCCCTGAAGTCTTCGCTGAAGTCTATACCGAATTTGAAAACAATAGTAAGGCTCGCTATTTAGCCTTCCGGAAAAAAAGTGACATAGACGAAAAAATACGAGCGTAGCATCAGTTTCGAGAACGTAATCATTAAAATGACGAAATAAAAAGAATCGTTTTCCGGCAAGCCGCGAAAGCTAATGTATCAAACGCGACGCATTTCGAGGAATTGAGTAGAAAAAGATGCAGAGTCGCGGTACGTAAATCTAATCTCTCGTCAGTAGTGTGATTGTGTAAAGTGAGGCTGCAAAGAATTACAGGAAGGTGGAAAAGGATACCCGGAAGCGGGGAGAAATGAGCGACGGCCGACGGTGATTTGCCTGTCGCATTGATATACATCTTCGCGATAGAATTGAGATACCGGAAATTTGAAGAAAAATTGGGAGCACGGTTAAAACGAATGTGTGAATATCGCACTTTTTGCGTGAATTATTCACACATTTTTTGAAGATTCGCGCACTCGTAGATGTCTTAACGCGAGAGACACGCATCGCAAAAAGTGATATTCACACATTCGTTTTAACAGTGAGGGTGGACTACTGTCTTTTTTCTTGAAATGTACCCTACCACTATCCCTTCCAATTATATCCGAATCTTGAAGAAATACTTCAGTTCCGTCGCGGATCTCCGAGCGCGAAGACGTCGCGTTTACGCTCCGCGATCGCGCGACTTTTCGTCCTTGAAAAGTGAATATCGCGTACGGCGGAGTGTCGAATTGAGTAACGGGCGATCGCCTCGGTCCTTTTATTACTTTATACCGGGGAATAGTGATATTAAAAAAAAAAGATTATGAAAAACATGCAAAGTGCGCGGAGCATTCGATTTCTCCAAGCGCGTCGAAGGGTGAAAAAGAATACCTGGAGACGGGGAGAAAGAAGCGACGGCCGACGGCAGAAATTTTGAAAATTACGTCGCGATAATCTTCGTTCGGTCGCTTACCTACAGTGTGAGTGTATACTGCTCGAGTGATAGTGATAGTGTGATTGTTTAAAGTGAGGATGCAAAAAATTATAGAAAGATGGAAAAGGATACCCGGAAGCGGGGAGAAAGAAGCGACGGCCGTCGGCCGACGGTGAGTAGATGCATGTGACTTGTTGCATTGATGTATAATGAAGTTAGATTCAATTCGCGTGCCAATGCTTGCTTAAAAGCATACAAGTCTTCTTTGTTTTGTAAAATCGAGATAAATGTAAAAATTGATTTTGAGATTTTTCAAAAGTGACAGCTCCGAGCTTCGTTCGCGTTTACATTTCGGTTAATCTTCTCGAAAAATGCAGTGATGTATAATGAAGTTAGATTCAATTCGCATGCTAATGCTTGCTTAAAAGCATACAAGTCTTCTTTGTTTTGTAAAATCGAGATAAATTAATCGAGATAAATTAAAAATTGATTTGGAAATTTTTCAAAAGTGACAGCTCCGAGCTTCGTTCGCGTTTACATTTCGGTTAGTCTTCTCGAAAAGTGCAGTGATGTATAATGAAGTTAGATTCAATTCGCATGCTAATGCTTGTTTAAAAGCATACAAATCTTCTTTGTTTTGTAAATTCGAGATAAATGTAAAAATTGATTTTGAGATTTTTCAAAAGTGACAGCTCCGAGCTTCGTTCGCGTTTACATTTCGGTTAATCTTCTCGAAAAGTGCACTTGTATCTGGATCCTGTCGCGGAGATATAAGAATGACATCAGAGTATACTTGCCCTTCGTAAACTCTCGTCTTTTAATCCATTAAAAGTGAATATCGCGGACGAATAAACGTCACACTCTAAGAAATAATTTGATTATAAGTTTGATTATAAGTTGTTTTCCTTGTAGACTAGTTTTCATCATTTATAAGTAACTGACTATCAGACGCTGTGTTTGAATATCAAACACGGCGTCTGATAGTCAGTTACTTATGTGTTTGAATATCAAACATAGCGTCTGATAGTCAGTTACTTATAAATGATGAAAACTAGTCTACAAGAAAACAACTTATAATCAAACTTATAATCAAATTATTTCTCAGAGTGCAAGCATCGGGATTATGTCGAATCAAATAACAGGCGATCGTCCGGCGCGTTTGCTAATCCGCGCGACCGTCTTCGAAATTTCGAAAATCACGTCGTGATAATCTTCGTTCGGTCGCTTATCTACGGTGTATACCACTCGAGTGATAGCGATAGAGTGTGATTGTTTAAAGTGAGGATGCAAAGAATTATAGAAAGATGGCAAAAGACACTCGGAAGCGGGGAGAAAGAAGCGACGGCCGACGGTGATTTACTTGTTGCATTGATGTACATACATGAAGTTAGCACCGCGTTTTATTTAAAAAAATAAAAAAATCAAAATTGTGCTAAGTGTGTGCATATTTCAAAAGACAAAGCATCAAATAAAAAGAACAAATTTATTCGACGCTCTTTCTGTCTTTTGAGATACGAGATTAATTTTTGCGGCACAATGTAGCACAAGCTTAGCACAGCACAATTTAATTTTTATTATTTTTGATAAATATGCAGTATAACGTCCCCCCCCCTCCGATTTTCATAAATCTTTAAATAATAAATTTGTATATTTTCATGCTTAAAATCTTTCCTGAGAAGGAAAAACGTCGCTCTTTATGAAAATCGGAGGGGGGGGAGGGATGTTATAACTTATTTATTTACCTTATTTTTTGTTTTATAAAATGACGGTGCTAACTTTATGTATACATGGCAAACCCTGATCCGTGTTACCCGAGGGAGCATGTGTATTCCCACGCGCGTCGCGCACTCGACGCAACGGGACAACCACCATCGCTCGATGTCAAACAATGCTAATGTCATCGCTACGTGAGATAGTTGGTATGTAACGAAGATTTCGATATGGGGAAAACTACGAGGGTAGTCGTTTGCGGGATGAAAGGTGTCGGCAAGACCGCCCTGCTGGAGCAGCTCATCTATGGAAATATCGACGCGAAGAAGGTACGCGCTTAGGTTATGTCGCCTTCGAGTCTTTGTGTGACAGGACTCTATGTTAGGACTGTAATACTGAAATTAATGTTCAACCGTAGGAAATTCATCCCACAATCGAAGACATTTATGTCGCCAACATTGAGACTGATCGGGGCACAAAGGAGAAGGTTAGGTTCTACGACACGGCCGGGCTTGAATCTCTACAGAGCAATGTAAATAATCAGCAGCTTCCACGACATTATCTCGGCTTCGCCGACGGGTACGTCCTGGTATACGACATCGGCAAACCCGAGTCTCTCGACGTGCTCTTTCCTCTGAAGAAGGACATCGACAAGAATAAGGATAAGAAGGAGATCAGTGTGATCGTGATTGGTACGCGGACAACGAAAATCGATGCCGCGTTGAATAATTTGGAGAACACTGCGAGCAAGGCGACTAACTGGTGCACCAGAGAGAAAGTCAAGCATTACGAGGTGAATGTCATGGATAGATCTACTCTATTCGAGGCATTCGTGCATTTGTCGTCCAAGCTTAATCCACCCACTAATAAAAGTACATTTCCGCAATTAAGTATGGGTAGGAAGACCGTCAAGGCCGAAGCGCAGTGATGGCTGTTTAGAAATTTAATTAACGTTGATTGAGATAGTGGCACGTTGAGTCCCTTGTGAATTTTGTACTCAGGTATAATGTACTTAACGATGGTTACACGCTACGAACTTTGAGATCTCAATGGGATATATTTTTTCTGTTAACTTTGGATGTATGTGATATTAGGCTTGAAATGGAATATATAGACTTATATAATTATACCATGAATTATATACTTACATATACGTACGTAAGATAACTTTGCTGGTTCAAAGCAGCATTTAATACAACATCTATTTAATTAAAAATACATGCGAATATAAAGCTGTCAAAATACAGATTTGTCAGTGTTTTACTTTGTAATTGTGTTATTACATTGCTGTTTGAAAGACTTTTTATTTTAGTTATTTAAAACATGTTATAAAAATTCAGTGAATCTCTTTTAAGAGCTTATGTACTTAAACTGCTCGACGTTACTGAAACTACAGTTAAGTTTAAAAGCGCTTTGAAGAATTATTTGTAAGAATAATTCTGTATTTATAATTACAGTTGTGATTATATCAATAATAAATTATTATTTGTACAATAAAAATATTAAAATGATTACTGTTAATAAAAGTAAATATATCGTATTTTCTTCGAGTTAGCATTTCACCACTTTAAAGGCTCACTTAACTTTCGCAGACTTAGATCCGTTTTAAGTATTCGATCCCACAATTCGCTAGTAACTCCAAATCCTGCAAGAGATAACGATTGATTCTCTGTACACTATTAACAATATTCACATTACCTTGATCATGATGTACAAAATGATGATAATTGTGTCTTCTTTTCATCGTATATAAATATGATCCTGCTAACGGTGCTCCGTTATGCAAGTAATAATGTATTAAATCATAGCACAAATAGCCTAGAAAAGATATATTACATTAGAATAAATACATTTAGTTACAGTTGTTTGAAATTATTTCAATATATCTCGATGTAATGAAATTGATTAATGTTTAAATACTTTACCCGTTATAGTACCAGCAGCTACAAGATAAACTATTGCTAGAGGAAATATGGCTTTATAAAGTTGCCAGACAATTGCTGCCACAAATAAACTGAATGTCGGTGGAAATACCAGTCTTCGTTCATCCAATGGTGCCTATTGATACAACTTTCATATATTTATAATCAACAAAATTAATATATATTTAGTTTAAAATATCAACTAAACGTTTATGATTCTTACCTTGTGATGGCTTCCATGGAACAAGAAATGCAAAGTAATCAATAACTTCGAATTATGCGGTGGTTCAAAGTGAAATACTTTTCGATGAACGAAATATTCCACAACGGTCCAGATAAATATTCCCAGAATGAAAGATGGTAAAATATTTTGCATTGTAATTACTGAAAGAAGAAAACGTTACTTTACTGGATATTTTACGATACAAAAAATATGTTTATAAAAGAATTTAATTATTTTACTTTACTATTATTTTATATTAATATTTTTATAATATTATTTTATATTAATATTGTATGACTTACCGATATTTGTGGAAACATTTGAAATACAGCCCATATAAAGGAAATACGTGACTACGGGTAGCCAGACAATTGGCAAGATATACCATGGTGTAATTGATAGTACTTCTAAAATTTCTGATTGAAAATATCGAATGGGCCGATTTACTGGTAGATTTACCCATTCCCAATATCGATCGCCCATAAAGCCGACTTGCCACAAGAGCGGCGCATTCCAGTTTATCAGATTCTGAAATAAAACACAATTTTCGTAATGTACAATAATTTTTAAAATGGCATTTTTTATTGATGTGTAAGCATTTCAATTTTGCTAAGTACCTATATCGCGAAACCAGACATCTACGGACGGTTTATCGGTTTAGACTTATCTTAACAATTTTTTTTATCTATACGTCGTGAATGTACGCTTCGTAGAATCGAGATAAACTCGGAGATAAACCAAGCATATTAGATAAATCTGACACGTTACATGTAAATTGTTTAACGGATTTTAGAATATTTTTGTTATAACATATAATTTGATCATTACTTTTCGTCATAATTGATTATTATTTTTAGTTAGAATTCTTTTTATAATTTTCTATGCGTGCGGCAGAAAAATATAAAACCAGAATATACATATATTTACATAAAATATAGGTATGTCGAGAATGTCACACTGCACATAAAATTATAAAGTCATGTCTACCGACGCAAATTATGTATTATTAATTTGTTTCAAGTAGCCTTTAACATTGAGACAAGTATGCGATACAACGTATAATAGTTATTTTTCAATAATATAAATATCGCTTGTATTTTCAATAATATAAATATCGTTTTCACTTATAGATCACTTACTTCACACTCGTTATATCTATCTTGATGTTGCACAGCAAACTCCTCGAGAAGATAGTAAGCGGATTTGGAATGAGGATTTTTTGCTAACTCCCCATCCAAGACTCGATCCTTGAAACGTCCGAGTGTGTTTTTTCCTCCAGGATGATAATGCAGGAAATTATAAATATTATAAACGCGATCGCGATATTTCACGAGAAACTCCGTCGATCCTTTCGCGTCCTTATCGAGACAATTTTCCGTCCCATTTGCACAAACTGTGTCAGAATTGTTAAAATTTTTATCTACACTCCTAGCTAAATAATATGTATCATCAAAGTTTTTACCTCGAGCAGCCATTTCAAAAGACGTAAAAAAAAAACACACGAACTAGTTATGCGCGTGATGTAAGACTCGGTGCGCACCGTACACTCCAGTGCATCCTACTAAATAGCTGACGTTATGTGACTCGGTAATTCACTATAACAGATAAGATTTTGCCGTATATGTTACGTGGGAGGGCTCGATGATCGCATTATATCTCGTAAACAGCGACACTATCGTACCGAATGCGGTATCGTAGCGATAATCAAGATTACTATTTGCACGTATGTAATGAAAAGATACGAAATATCTGTATACTTATATGTATATTACACTGAAGCTACACTAATTCATTCCGAAACGATACACGCGATAAAGCGTAAGCGTATGAGCACGCACAGCAATTAGTTAATACGCATCTAGGTCAGAAAATCAAAGGATATTAAATTCTGTTGCAAATCTTCTATTTTTGACGTTTAAAATTTGATAATTTTTAATCAATCTTTTTTGCTACGGATTTGCATTTATCGGTTGAATTGTGTTTTCGAGTTTCTTGAGAAATATGTATTGGAACTTTGACATAAATTTTATTACACGGGTAACACCCGCACGCACTACATCTTTAGACAAACACTGAATACTAGAAGACGATGGATTTTCGGCAATAAATAAGCTTTTATTTAAACGCTTTGAATCTTGTGTACACTGTGTCCTAGTGAAGGTCTAACGTATCAGTCGCTAAAAGTATTACGACAATGCTCAAGTTCGAGGACAAATTACAATTTGAGCATCCGCGCTATCAAAAAACGTAGTACATAGTGTGTCGAGCAATTAAATATAATCGGAAGTACTCGTTTACTATCTCATCGCACTAAAATAGTTAATATTACGCACTGTATAAACCTAACGTACGAAACCGCGCGTAATTAATTCTCTTAATACTTGTACGTAACTTAAGAAAATTTCGCAGGGTAGAGGGAATCTCTTTTCTTCTTTCCAACAAGGAGTGCATTTTAACTGAACTTTCAGCAGTCTAAGATAGAACTATCCAACATTAATTATGTCATTTATAACTATATGTACATATCACTTCGAGGAATTACCGAGCGCGTCGGACACAAACGCTTTAAGCAAAATTCGAATGTATGTCGGAAACGAGAGAACAAGCGCGTTCTCTGTATTTAACGGTGCCATTTAAATTTCTTTTTACTCGATAAGAAGATAGGCCAAAAGACTTGTATTTAAATTCTTGAAATGTCAAATTATTTCAGGACGAGCTTGTGGGACTTATAGAAATATACGCGGAGAGTTTGGATTCGAGAAAGAGGAATGTCGCGTGACAATTGCAGACGATAGTTAATCTTTAACAAGTGACGTGGAAGAGGTTGACACAATTAGTGATGAAGAATCTTTCTCTCTTTCTCTCACACACACATACATGCATAGATTTTTTTATTAGATCTTTTTCTTGATTCTCTTGGATGCCAGACCTAATTACCTTCATTAGTTTTCTAAGTTTTATTTAGGAACATAAAGAAGTAGGTGCTAAAAAATTATTAAGATTATCGAGATTAATTTTAATTGTTTGTTCATTCTGCATATAAACTAAAAGGTAAAGTTATGAGGTTTGAAATACTCTATATTCTCTGTTGATGGTCAATGTACGCTACATTAATATTTTTTATTCGAAGCAATATATACTGAGTAGAAATACTTTTCAGTTTCTCAAAATAAAAGAAAATTTTACAGCTTTCTGAAACAGTTTCAGAAAAAATATAACATCTTCCTTCCTGAACAGCTAACAGAAGATTTTTATTTTGATCAAGATTCAACATGATAGATATAATTTGTTCTTTTATTATAAGGAAAAGCTACATCTCTTCTGCAGCTACTAATTTTCTTGCAATATTCATGTTTGCGATAAAATTAATAGATAAATCCAAGTTTAAATAAATCCAAATAGTAATTAATTATCATGATTTTGTTTATAATTTACCTGATATCTCTCTAATTATAATAAAATAAAAAAATAATAATAGTTTAAATACCAAAAAAAAAAAGAAAATTTGATTCAATCTTTTCACAATAATAAATAGATATATTATTGTATGTAACGCGCATTGTTTAAAGCTATAATGATTAAAATTAAAATTAATAATATAAAAATGATGTGATCTTTTTATCTGGGATGATGTAGGACGATCTCGGACGGTATGATAAAATTTAAACATTAAAAATAATGGCGTTTAAGGAATACGTTTCTGCTGCGTCACGTGTTTTACATACAGCCGGCGTTATCTCGTATATTCCTTCAAAACGAAGGTGAATAACTATCGCTTATCATACAACTCATATTTGTAGAAAAAGGAATAGTTTGCGCAACAGTCTACACATATCCGCTTTGACATAATTTCCAACTTGACGTCCCTCGTGCACGAAGAGAAGGACTATATACTTTCAATAGAAAACAGGGAAGAAAGTAAACAGATACGAGTGTACGTCGTCATCTATTCTAAGCGATTCGAAAAATAGGTACCTCAGGTACGAGGTATCAATTTAGATGCGATTTGTGGCGTAACACCACGAGTTACTATTTACAATGGCACACACGCGTTACGCATTCGTTTCATTGAATTCGTAATGTCATTAACACAATGATCTCCCGATCGCTCTTATTTTACATTTCGCAACATCTCTCTTACAATCTCAGCGCAAGCTGCTCGATGACGCGCTCGCTTGCGCAGCACCGATCACTAATTTGACCTTCTGTCGACGAATTAATTCCGGTACTGCGTACATTCCTGCTGATTCGTGCGATTAATTGATCGCAATTTAAAGTATGTACAATACAAATAAGACAGTGGATGATCAATTGTGGCATTTCCCCTTTGTTTGGGTCGCATCTGCATGAACGAAAGGAAACACTTGACGCGAAAATTCGCACGGCGAACGTACGCGGCTCCCGAATTGCAATTTACTTTATTATTGACATTGTTAATATTGTTATGTGTTATTCGACCGACATGTCGTCACATTGTTTTCACAGGCTTAGGGGATGGGACTTGGCATACCGACCACACGTTGATCGTTCCGTCCTAGCGCGGAATCGGTAATGTAATATCTCCGTACCCAAAATAGCTGGACCAGCCAAACGATGCTGAGCGGCCCGCGCGCGCGAGAGAGGCTACTTCCCGAAAGAAAAATCTGTCAAGCTTGCAATAGCGGAAGTCCGGTATCATAAGCAGAAACGAGATATCTCGCGCGTATTTATCATACAATGAAATGTACGCGAGATATCTCGCGTAGCAACATGAGGTCATTTTTGAATCTACCAGTATAGCCTGCACCAGTAATCTATCTTATCGAATGTCAATGATGGCACCGCGAAAATTCTCATTATTCCTGGCGAAATTAGCAGTAAAGAAATCTAAGACGTCGCTTCTGACATTTTCTACGATCATTAAATTAATGATATCCCGCAGCTAATGATAATGGCCGCATATTTGAGTACAAGTAAAAAATAACTCTTTCATTTTACGACGACTTTAGAACCAGTAAGAATAATTATTTTCTTGTGTAACGTATTTTTATTAATTAATAATTAAAAATGTAACTTATGCGTATCTGATCGTTTTTAATCGTTTGCCGAACTGAATGCCGAACGTATCATTAAAACATATCTAATTGACTGTGTTTTCTTTCCCTTTCTCTGTGAGATACTAAACTAATTAATTTTTTTTAATACATTTAAATATATAAATACATATATATTTAATAACATATTATTTATATTATATATACGTATAAGAAATTTTATATTTTCCAAACTCAACCACATATTATGTTTATAATGTAAATGCGCTTGTAATATAATATAAATACGGATTAATATCTTCTTTCTTTTATAAAAGTAGGAAGTAATTTTCCGTTTAAAAAATGCGTTATTAAGCAAACGTGAAGAAATTAAAAAAAAAATTAATTCGTTTAGTACCTGATTCTTTGCTGATCTATTCTTTATGGAATATTTTTGGAAGCAAGGTCGATCAATTTTGAATTACCATGAGATGCGTAAGGTAGAACCTCGGAGGAATCGAAAGTACATATTACATCGGGACTATATAGAAAGCAATAAACAAATCGACTACGTTTGGCTAACAATTCGACTACGTTGAATTTTATTGTCTAGTCTCTCCCGTCTTTCTTCTTCGTAGATCAAACTACCGATCTATTAAAAAAACAATCGCGTTTAATTAAAATCGACACGAATTGACATGGATGAAATCAAGGATCTCACTGTCCGACTCACGTCTCCGATATCACACGATACTAAAAAGCCAGAACATTCTATTCTCTTCACTATTTTTTGTCCGCTATATACGCCTATCATAATCCACCTGGTGACTCGCGATTTTAGTCTGGAAGTGTGATATACGACGGTAGAGTTTGAACGCTGAACCATCGCGACACGATTGGTCGTTCTTTTGCGCTACACCTCTAAAACGTATTCCAAATTACATATTGCTTTTAGTGGCGTCGCGATCCGACAGATTGAGCTTATGGCGAATTTACGGTTTACCCTATATTCATTTAACGCAAAGGTTTACTTATGTTTACGATCGATGCACCCTACTTTTCGAACAAATGAACAATAAGCGGGCTTCCCTCATTTTGGAAAATACATAAATCGTGTCAAACGCAAAGAAACGTAAAATTCGATTCGCGTTCGATGCGAGTCATTCGTTATCGAGACACATTAGAAAGAATTTTAAATAAATTAAAATGTTCGCTGCTTATTTATTGTTCAATTGCTCAATATTTTCGATTTTAAAGACGCACAGCGCCTGAGATATCAATAATTATAAATATATAAAGATAGACTTTCTTTTAAATCTTTACATTAAAGTTAAAGATTTAAAATAAAATTTAATTCTTGCTCAGAATTTGAACAGAGATTCCACAAAGAGCAAATAATTTTTCAAATCAGAGATGTGACAAGATAATAATATATACATACATAATATATGTGATTAATATAAATATGTATAAAATTATACGTATATATATTATTCTTTGTTAAAATCTAATTTTCTCTAAATAATTTACAAATAAATGACGATAAGTCAAAATAAATATTTTGTTTATATGTGTATACTTCTTTATGTAATAATAGAGAGAATAAATTTGTTCTACGAATTCTGATCTAAGAATTTAATGAATCAGTTTTGAGTCTTTATATATATATAATTTGATATCTATTATCGTATAGATCACGGAACAAACGGAAAAGGTCTCGCTAATTATGCGTTTTTAAAAGTTCATTACTTCCATTTTGAAGGCCCTGCCCTTCATCGCTTTGTTAGCCATTCTACTCATAGACGATGCGGTATTTGGAGTATCATCGTCGCTGTTAATATCTTCATCTTCTTCCGGGAAGTCCTCGAGTCGGTCGTGATACTCGTCAAGCTGAAAATTAAGAAATTCACAACGTTAAATATTTATTAAAATGCGATAAACCAGCTAAGAGAATTAGAGACCACGATCTTGACTTTTGGAATAAAAATATAACGTCAAGATAATTATCCTTTTTAATTACAATTTGCAGATTTGCCAATTAGTAAGAATTATCCATTCCAACTCTGAAAACCGCATGTGAAAAGAAAAGCTATTTCAGTTTCAACCACCAAGATTGTACAAGCGAAAAATCGCGAAAGGTTTAGTATCATAAGTGATCCAGGTTTTGCATAAACTTCTGTTCAGCTTCCGTCCGCGTTCATCACCGCGTAAGAATGTCGAAAAAAACAAATAGCACATACTTCTAAATAGAAGCTATTTATAATGAGTTTCCGATTCCCGCAAGTTATAAATTTTTAGCTCGCGATCGTGGAATCGTAAATAGCCTCTACTTCTGAGCTGTTTGCTTTCTTATTTCCGCATGGCGAAAAGGCTAACTGGACAAGGACGATCTACGTGAATACACAATTTGATAGTTGACAGACCACTTCTAATTCTCAACCGATCAATTGTACTGTTCTATACATACATGAGCATTTCTGGTGAAGCTTCATTCCTGGTGAAGCACAATGTGAATCTTGATGTGAGTTGTGGATTGTTATGTTTGACATGCTAATCAGGCCAAACTTTAGGACGGGACGCATACTTACCAAAAACAAGCATGCTGATTTGCATGCTGATTGCATTGAAATGTAGATTTTTATACTTTATAAATCTTTATGGCAAGAATTTGGTATAAAAGTACTACAATTATTTCATGTCCAATTTGCAGAATTAATTTTTGTAATCTGCGCCAATCATAAATCTCATTGATTTGATAATATGACGTGATGTTATTAAATATACAATATGTGATATTTGAGAATAAATTTAGACATACGTATTTTCAATTAGAATACTTCAATTAAAAATAAGAACATAGAATTTAGAACTTTGTATGAGCGTCAATCGTTTTTGTAGAAAACAATTCCGAAAAAGATTTTTAATATTATTATTTTTCTTTTTCTTCGAATTTTTGTTTATCTTATTTTGCAAGAATTTAAAAGATCTAATCATGCACTGTATCGATGATGATGATGATGATGATGATTAAATATTTGGAAGAGCGTAGATTTATTTAAAGATATCAGAATATTTCATTATTAAATCGTGCAATCAATTAATCGCGATTTTAAATTCGAAGTACGAATTTATCGCGTAATAAAAAGAGAAAACAGAAAGTCAGAAGAGACAGAGTCTAGAGCCACGATGTTTACGATATGCGCTGACATCGTGTATGTATGTACGTGACGATGAATGCACTAGGAGTAACATTCAGAGGATGCATTCTCAAAAGTTGATACTGCGAACTCACGTGTAACGTAGCTACGGGGATATCGAGTAATCGATGTTACCACAGACAGAATGGATGCTTATCTACAACTGCAGATCGTACGTTCAATTGTGAGTTACCTAAAGTGAGTCACGTATGCACACTTAATTGGCTCACCATGAGAAACAGCTTGCGCAACAACTCGGGAGAATTGATACAAGCAACATTTATAAGTTCATTTTAATCGCGCAAGGCCATCATGCTGATCAAACAGCATGACATTCGTTAGCCCCTGGTGCGCTAATTAAGCTGTCCCGTTCGAACAGGCTATCTCGGAGAAGTACAACGCTACTTGTCTTGGTCACAATTATTTTAAAGGAAAGAACAACGCTACTCTCGTAAAATAATTAGCTCAATGGGGGAAAAGGCAACGTGCGTTCATTTATCTTCGAGTCGTCCAGTCTGTGGACTATCTGTCGCGAATTTTACACTCATTCCATCACGAACAATCACAAGCCACAAACGCTATTTTCGCGGACAATTTTTCTCCGCGTAACTTTCTTCCAAAGTAACTCATTGAGTTTCTACAAATAAATACGTATAGTTACGATTGCAATTAAAATTGTACTCACGTCAACATCACCCATCATTTCTTTAGTAGAAACGGTAGTGTCGATACGTCGAATACTGCCTTGATGTATATCTACATCAAGTTTCACAAATTGGAATCGACGTAGAAGGAAAACGATCGGAATCGGAGCAACACCCGCTAAAACGATTACGAGGGCGATCCCTAGCACCCAGTCAGGATAACTCGTGGGCTCTGTCTCACCCTAAGAATAAAACGAAAATATTTTTATTATGATATGATTATATATAAAAGATTATACAAACCTAAAAGTTTGGAAACAGCCAAATATTTCATAAATAATATGTGTATTTTATAAAACAATACTTCAAACAAATAATCATCATAAGATTTAAAAAAAAAGCATTTTAATGGCAATTTGACCATTGTTGGCATTGTTAAATGCAATCTCCTAGTTTACCTCGAATAACTAATGCCGATGGTACTTGAAATTTGTCCGATAAAAGTACTTAACAGAATTGAGTTTTATTATAGTATTTTAAAAATATCTTTACATATTAGTTATAAAAATATATAATAAAAAAATAGATTCTTATTTAAAACAAAAACAAAGTTGACGACTCGGCAACACCATCCATGATCAAAGTGCCATTAAATGATGTCTTTTTAATCTTGATGACTTTAGTTTGAATTTTTTTCCTAAAATGCATTATTTACAAGATTCGATTATTTTCAGACTTTTGAGTTACCCTATGTTTTGATTATTTTAGTAATCTTACCAATGCCGCATTCCATGCCGAATATTGTGGTTTGTCAATCAACATGGAACCGATACTGCATATAAGGATACCACCCATTATTATGGGAGCGAGAAATCGCCACGTGACTTGCCAATAAATTCCAGGTTTATATCCGGTCATCTCTTCGATGTCCTTCGTAAATCTGCACAGTATTCGCGCGATTAATCCATTACTCTATTTCTATTTATTATTCATTAATCTGTTAGGAAAAGATTGCAAACGCGGAATATTCAGCTTACTTTTCGTGGCCGTACACGAAAATGACGGAAAGCATTTCCATCAGAGCGACTATAACGAGACCAATGGTGCCGGCGAAGCTGTCAAACATTTTCAGCCAGTACTCTCCAGCACCAGTACAGAAGATGAGCCCCACGAAAAAGCATATGACACAAACAACTCCTGCAATCGTAAAATACGCAATTAAAACGAATATTCTTTTATTATGTAATTTTTTAAAATAATTTAATATCAGTAGACTGCGCTCACCTGTTATGTATTGTTTCTTTATTCTCCTGAAAAGATCTATGTCGAAGATCACGCACAGCATACCCTCGAGAAGTCCGATTTGTGAGCCCAGGCCAAGGGCTAGAAGCATCATGAAGAAGATGCAAGACCAAAAGGGCGCGCCCGGCAGTTCGACGATCGCCTGTGTAAATATGATGAAAGCCAGTCCAGTGCCCTCGGCAGCCTGTGTGAAAGAAATTATATTAATTTAATGATTTCACCATCATATGCTTAACAAATGGGATTATCATTGCTCACGTTGTCCAATTCCTTGCTGAGACTGCATGTCTTTGTCAAGTTCATTGCCGAGGGGTTGAAGGCCATAAAGCGTTCGTAGTCCTCGAGATTGAACGAGGAAGTCGTATTGGGTAATAGCTCATTTTGTATCAGGGTATCCCTTGCGCTAAAATAAAAGCGATTTAACATATCTTCTGTGTCCCTCTGTTCTTCGCCAACGATCAGTATATCCCGTCCCGTCCCATTATGACTCGACCCCTCCCGTTTCTAAATGCTCAACCATCGACACGTCTGACACTTGTAATTTAATTAAATTAAATTGTGATGTATCACGTGTATATATTAATAATGTAATTGATTTTTGCAGTTTACTTTCAACAATATCACTAATGTGTATATGTTGTACATTATTAATGTAACCTTTTTTTACAACTTAATTTAATTAAGATTTCTGCTAACGTGCGTTGTTATATATTGATAGTACAATTGTCAAAAGAGAGCGACGACTCGCATATCTTCTATCTCGAACAAGCGGCAACAGCTCATGGTCGTTTAAAGACACATCTCCGCAGCCGTGGACGACTTTTTCTCACTACCCTCTTCGCGATGGCGAATTTAGAAACGATGGCCGCACTTGCGGTCGCATTACCTGACGACGCACTTGTCCACGTTTGACATTGCCTTGAACCCCAAAATGGCGAAAATGACAACGCTCGCGTAAATGGCAGTAAACGCGTTGCACACGCTCACCAGGATCACGTCCCTCACGCAGTTGTTGTCAGGAGTGTTGTAGCTGCCGAACGCGATCAGGGAGCCGAACGCCAGCCCGAAGCTATAGAAGACCTGGGTCGCCGCGTCAAGCCAGACCGTGGGCTCCAACAATTTCTCGACCTTGAATGAATAAAGTAAATGTCACATCTAATGCTCGACATATCGCTTTCTCGCGACGCTCTCTTCGAGGTAAGGTCATCCTCGATCGGGATCGATCGTCACCTTTGGCGTGTACATGTGCGCCAGCCCAGCACTCGCACCCGTCAACGTTATCCCGCGAATGAAAAAGATGGTCAGTACCAGATACGGGAACATGGACGTAAAATATACCACCTGGAAGAAGGGACGTTTGATTACCGCGAGGTCATTCAGCACATTTTATACCAATCGACTTTGACGGATTTTGATCTTGAGCTTACTTTGCCGGACGATTGTATTCCCTTCATGACGATGAAAAACACGACAATCCAACTGAGCAAGAGACAAAGTACAATCCACCATTTGAGACCTTGGCCGTCCTCAATGGATGGTGCCGCGTCCAAAGTAGTCCTGTACCAAAAATACGCGGTCTCCGAACTCCTGGCACATTCTTCGACCGGTTTCCCGTTCAATTCCGGGCATTTTGCCCACGGCAGTGATTCCTAAATTGCATCAGAATATGCAAATAGATCATCAATATAGGCTTTAACGGGCATACTGTTATTGCGTTGTAAAAGCTGAAGCTGCACTTTGAACGTTGAATTGAGAGACCGATATTACGACAAAATTTACATATTACAGTTTTCGATGCAATTTATACATAATAATATCTGTAACTACAATGCAATGCTATATTGCTTATTATTTATAAAAAATTGATACTTACACCAAATTTGATCGTGACAGCCTAATTGAAACATGAAAAAAAAATATCATTAATATTTTGCAAATTTATGGGAAATATTGATAGTATATACATATATATTTATTTTTACGAAGACGCCAATGACAATTACATTTGAGCATAACATTCTACATTTTTCTTATAACCATCGTTTAAAGTAACATCGTCGTTTATGAAAATTTTCAATCAGTAAATATTAAAGATATTAAATACTAAATCCTTCTTTCATTTTTGCTTACAATTAAAAAATTTCTTAATTTTCTTTATAAAATCTCTAGTATCTTTAATAGAATATGATTTTTATTGTAGTGATTAACAGACTTTAAACACTTCGTTTCATCGCAAACGACATCTTTCATTATCTATTTAAGTCTAAATTGTAAAATAATGGAGAGGGAGAGTCACTTAGGACGTCTCGACGCAGATTACCGTGGCGTCAATCGGTGCTACGAACCTTATCGATCTGCTTACCTCGAGCGAGTTGAAGAGGTAGTAGACGCACCAGGTAATAATTACGTTGTAGTAAAGCGAAACGAAAAACGTTACTATACACGACGCGATCCCTATACCGCCTAGCCAAGGGTGTATTGTGTTCCAAACGCCCAGGGCACCTTGTCGCATACGTTGTCCGAGACCCAGCTCGATCAGGAAGAGGGGTACACCCTCCAAGATGAGCATGATAAAAAAAGGAATGAGGAAGGCACCTAAAACATACACACATATGCAAATATCGCTTTAATATTTTTTAATACTGATATATAGATACCTATCAAAATTTTACCGAAAAATATAATTTAACTGTATATAAGTATATTCTACAATTTTTTTTCTCAAATCGTAATGTTTAAATCACTCTTTTAATTCATTTACTACAAGAGTTAAACAGAGTTTCTGTTTGAGTGCGATTTTCTACTTTATAACATCATCTCATCCGTGTTTTTTCGTCCTCAGTCCCTAACAAAGTCTTCTCTCCCTTTGCCTTTAGATGTCTAGTTTCGCGGTCGTAGAGAGCCGGAGCGCCTCGTATTGATCGAGTAACCTAAGTCCTAACCCGTTCAGCCACTCCACCACTTCAACGATTCTTTTGATATTCATATTCAAACTAGAACTAAGGAGAAGATTCGGTTCTCGAAAAACGTTAAGTTATACAACCGATAAAGTTGCGTACAAGTAATAGAAAGATAATTGTAACGCTTGTAAGTCCAGTGATCGATTAATTATATCCCGGATTGTAGCGTCTTAAATCTTAACGTTGCTATTTGATTTACCTTTAACAAAATTAGAGGTTGAAAATTTGCCAATGGACCATGCAAGGGAAATGGGGAATTCGGGGTATTGATCTTGATCGCGATTGCGTTCTCGCAAGCTTTGATAGCACGATATTGCGGTAATTGATGCGTCGTTTAACACCTAAATGGCCCGTAACGCAAGCTCTCTGTGTTTAAAGCCGCTATTACATTAGAGCCGCGAACCACGGCGGCAGCTGTTAGACCGTCGCGTGCTTTCTGTTACACAGTGGTATGGATCGATCGATGGGCGTTCGGCGACGCGGACGCGGACGCGGTACGGCGCAACGAGGAAATTTCCATTGAAAGCCGAGCCTTTTGATTCGTTTAGCCTAAAGGTGTGTGTGTATCCACGTGCGACTAAAAATCATGAAATTCAACCGCCGACAATGACCCGCAGTCATGCAATTTCTCGCGCCAGTGATAGTCGGTGTACAATTTAATGTCAGTCGTCAATTAATGCATCTGCCATCGAATGTTTAACAAAATTTAACATTGTTTTTCTGAATTATGTTCACTATTATTAGAATTAAACTTTTATTATTATTTTTTTTAATAAAAGCTTCCTCTTTTTGTTTTAAATCTTATTCTATTTTAAATCTCCTTTTTTAAAAAAATAGGTATATGACCGATTTTGAAAATGAGCTTCTTCGATCTCGCGCCTGATGTTGAATCTAACAAATCTAGATCTCGATCGTAAGTGGGGTGCCTGGTACTTTTAGGCGAAAGTATTAACCTACGGCAATGAGACGTTAGAGCGGCACGATAATCTGGTAATCGGAAACTCGATCTGCGCAGTTGCCGGATGGTAACCGATATGATTTCGGCGTGCATAAACTCCGGCATCATAATCACGCGAGGGCCACCCGTGCACCTCTCGTGACCTACCTCTGCGAAAATAGACGTGTGTTAAACAGCCGTTTGTCCGTTCGTGATTGATAAGAAGGGCTCCCTTCCGAAATGTAGCGAGCTTAAAATAATTCAAGAGGAGTGAAATTTCACGGGCTAACGGATGGTATTTTCCATCCGAAAAATTCGCGCTTGTAAAGTCCATCCAGTTTGCAACATTACATGCTGTACAACGCGCTATTTCACGCGGTACCAAACGAAATGCCACATTGCTGATACTTATGTCGAGCATAATAAAGTGGCAGTTGGTCGACCTTTCACGTTATATTGAATAAAATCAGATGTAACCTTGGACTAACTTTATCTCAATGAATAACATATGTCCCCTTCATATATTGATTTTGTAATATTTTATTTCATCCGTCACGATAAGATATCTTTAATATACATAATGTACGATATTTAATGTACGATAAGATGTCTTATGGCGTTTTCCTGAGAAAACTAGTGCAGAACTTGTGCCATGTTAAGTTATCTCGCATGTGGTTCCGGAGTTGATGTGTTGGTTTTCTCTTTTGGGATCGCCCTTTTCTAAGATTTCATGAGGACCAGAATACTCATCTGTAAATTTGTTAGTTTTTCTTTCTAAATATGTGAACTGACTTTCACAGTGGAACAGTAAGATTGCACTAGTGTTGCACTAGGTTTTCCAGTGGAAAACGCTATTAAATATACGTAATGTTAACAATCCGAATTATGCAGATATTTTAAATATTTTCTGTAGCATATTTCTTTTACGATGTACGTAAACGATGTAATTATAAATGCAACGCTCATGTTGTCTCTCAAAGATTGATTAACTTCTACTTATGTGATGAAGAAGAGTCTATAGACTCTCGTGCAAATATACCTTTCATTATACGTACCCGCTATTTTTCCCGCAAAAAATGAATTTAATAAAAAGATGATACTCTAGCAACGTAAAGCAAATGCGCCATCGCCTTTTGATTAAGTGTAAAATAACGAGGAACGGTTAATTAAAACAGAGTCATTACACAGAATTATTACACAAATCTGTAGGAGGAGAAGCTTAGACGCTTATTAGAAGCTTATTATAAACGCCTATTAGAAGACTTGTTACAAAATTTTTATTTATAAAAATGAAACATCGGTAAAGAGTTATAAAATTCAAAAATACTAGGATCAACGTCATTTGAGGTATCGTATTTTAAAAATAGAACCAATGGAACTGAAGAATTAATGAAAGTTGAATGAGTTGCGCGTAGTTGAACCATTCATCATGAATTATTCCGCTAAGCGTGATTTGGTATACTAATATCAATTTTTAAGTTCGATTATTGCGATGCCAGTGAATGTTTTATTATACTATACATTACTGTAGTTCATTATAACAAATGAAATTGATCAAAGAAATATGAAGAAATAATATCTTTAGCGAAATTGTGAAAGTAAACCCGATTTATTACGAAAGTTTTGTAATATCTGCTGAATATACTGATGCTATATTAACCGCTCAAATTGATCGATAGGAAAATGCGTTTCTAAGAAGGGGAGCACGCGAAATATTTCGTAGCAGTTATATTTAACTCCGGCGTGTGGAACTGTGCGATATCTGAAAATAGTCGTTGACTAGTATAGCCATGCACTTATACCGGCTCCACTGCCCTCATATCGAGCAGCCTTGTCCTTGCTCTTTTTCCCTTTACATCTGACGCCGTAGAGACTGATGACGGCCGTAAGTTGCAAGAACTATTTCTAATGTATGCAATTTTACGATATACACATTGACATATGTCAACACTTATCGCGTATCGATATGTTTGAATAAATGAATTTTACGCGTTTCGGAAATCTGGCGCTTATTCAAATTTCTTTTTCGCGTGTCTGAAGGCCAAATTCTTGAAAGAGGTGATAGAAAAGAAAATCTATGTTTTCTTTAGTCGTATATTTTTTTTTTGGTGGTATATAAAGTTTGCAAGAATTCCAATTTATTAACGTGTGCAATATAAACAGAAATTCAACAGTCTCTAGTTTTTAAGATCATGGAATTCGTAATTTTAAAATTATTTTTCGTAAATATTTAATTATCGGTATATTAGCAAGCCTTTCTCGTCGGACAAGTATAATCTTGTAAGACAGTGTGTGTGTGTGTGTATAGACACACTGTCGCTCTATTTTCTATTATATCTGCGTGAAAAAAAAAACATGTTGCTATCTCGAGAGCTGCATCACATAGTTGCTGTATAAGAGATATGTATATCTCTATAATATAAGTAGACATTATAGGTGTGCTCATACACGTGGGAAAATGGAGTTTACCTAGCTATCCGTTGACACGCACGTGGTTCAAGAACACCCCGAGGTGTCGCCTGCTGCACGAAGGTCGTAAAAATAAAAACACGTAGCTTATCAATAATAATACAAGCGGGCATACGCGTTAAAATAATATCACTTGCTCTACATTTACGAATAAATTCCAATTAGTCAATTTTATCACGTACCTATATTTAACACGTAATTTACGATCGCGCGATTATGTATCCCTGTTAACACTCACCACCTCCGTTCTGTTGGCACAGATAAGGAAACCTCCAGATATTGCCCAGACCAACGCTGTATCCGATAATACTGAGAAAGAATTGCATTTTCCCGCTCCATGCCGCCCGGTTTTCCTCCTTCGTCTCCTGGCTGCCGACAACATTTTGACTCGCTGTCGCCACGATCGTCACGTTGTGGCCGGGTTGGCGGTGGTTGTTCAAGGGAGCCAGCTCGTGCCCATTTCTTCCGGTCTCGACTACCATTCTCCCGTGGATCGCGATGGGTACACAAAGAAACGATCACTTCTCCCGGCGGGTGGCGTACTTAATTGAGATCTCTAGCACACTTTCTGCGTTTGCTTGCCAGGCACATCCGCGACCCTCACGTGCCACTTCTCTTTTCCACTTTCTGCCGTCCGTTTATTTCTCTTTTTCCCCCTGTATACACAAATTCCGCTCTCCCGCTCTGTCAATTAGTAGCACGATTTGGCAGAAACACGCGTATCTTCGCGTCCCGCAAGCTCACGAACCCCTCACTGATATTACCACCACTACCACCGCCGCGCAGTGCCACCGACTTGGGCGGGATGGGCGGATGGGCAGCGAGCGTACAGCGATAACGGGGACAACAATAACGTTAACAACAATAACAACAACAGTAGCAACAGTAGTTATCTTCACTAATTGATTCGTAGTATCAACAGCGTCCGCACTATCGCGTCCGAGAAAATATTGAGATCGGTCTTCCCCTCTTTGAAGAGTAACCGGCAACAATCTTTATTTCTTAATATTAAGCGTACACCCCTTCTCTGCGACGAGAGGAATAATTTCTTATTCGAGTTCCGTTTGTCTCCTTCTGATACGTGCGTATCCCAATAGTATTCTTTATTGACTGTTTGTGGACGCATATACGGCCGCGTAGAAGCGAATTGCGGTGGGATAATAAGGGTGTGAGGTACGAGGAAGGATACGTCATAGGATAGGGTAGGACCTATTCGCGAAACGGAGTGGGTGGCACGTAGGTGACCCGATAAAAATCGAGCATCGGCTGACGCGAGTTACGCGAGGGAATCCGCGGGTCACGTGCTACAGTCCTCGCTGTCGAAGGATATCGACGACGCAGTGGGTCGGTGGAGGATACGCGCGCTTTCAGCATGCGCTACCTGACATTGATGGAAGAAGCGACGGGTCGTAAGGGGGTTGGCGCACCTAACGTTACGTTTGGAAGCAATCGTAGCGTGAAAAACGTGGAGAAAGGGAGGGCACTGCCGTGGAGAGCGAATGAAAGTACGCGTGTCGTTAATAGCCTTCGTCGGGACGAAATATCGATCGATCTTCCGCGCGGAAGCGAGATACCGAAATGAGGGAGAGCGTCGGAGAGAAGGAGAGAAAAAAGTGCGAAAGTGAGACGGAGGACGTGAGAGAGAGAGAGAGAAAGAGAGAGAGAGAGAGGAAGGGATGAAAGAAAGAGGGACGAGAGACTCTAATTTCAGGCTTCTCGAAGCAGCGGTGATACGACGTCCGGAATTCAAAGTAGCTTGATTTTCACAGAGGGTGTCGTCGTCGATCCTTAAACGAATGCCTCTTCAGCTTCGGTCGAAATCGGTGCCGACAGTAGTCTTCCTGTTTCATAAGTCGGATTCCTTTAAGTCGCTGCCGTTTGCGGATCGATGTTGTCGAGAGTCACGAGTCCAGCATCATAGTTGGTCTCCCTCGGCTCGACTCCGCGCGCGAGGAAGACGTTACGCCTCTCGTCGTCGTCGTCGTCGTCGTCGTCGTCGTCGTCGTCGTCGTCGTCGTCACCGTCGCCGCTGCCGCCGCCGCCGTCGTTGTCGTCGTCGTCGTCGTTGTCGTTGTTTCAGATTTGATCCAGACTCTCGGTGAACTTGTTATCCACGAGTTTATTATTTAATCTCGGTGATCCTCGGACGGGTCGGATTGACCGTCGCTGCGGACGCGTGTCTGTCGTTGAGGAGCGAGACTTCCGAGGCATTTGGTACCCATGTATACCGCTCCTCACTCCACCGCGTCGCGCCCGTCACCTCGTTTGCGCTTCGTTGCTCTACGTTCCGTCAGCAGGAAATGCGAGAAGCGCGAACGGCAGGAGCCCGCGTAAAATTTCGCACCGTCGCGCTGGCTGGCTCGATGAATATGCGCCTCGTACGAACGTCGATATCGGACTGAGCCGACGCTAGTGCGCGACGATGTGCGCGAGGGAACGAACCTACGGAACGGGAACCTCTGGAGCGACATCGACGTCTGTACAATACGACGAAGGTTCGTGCTACCGGTGGTCCGGTCCCCCGATTGGCCGCGGTAATTGTGTACGTACGCGCATACGCCGGCGGACCGACCCCTTTTAAACGGTGAAGAGCCGGGTAGCGCGAGCGTTGTTATCTTATTATATTATAGAGCAGAAGAGGTAATGGTTCGCGTATAAAATGGGGTGGAAATTATTTGAGACATTGAATCGCGATTTTTTTTCTTCCACAGAATACTCGAATTTCAGAAATTGTAAATGCAATCTGGATCGCAGATTCAATTATACCGCATCGAAATTTTAAAAATAGCGACTTGGTGAAAATTATTAACCACCCTGATTTTTATCAATCGTTAACAGCTTGCGCGATAATTCCATCCCATCTCGCCGGCTGCTGAGGGATGATGAATGTCAATACAAATTTAGGCGATAAACTGCCAATCTACGTCATAACTCTTCATGAAAACATTTCGTTAATTGATATATGTGCGTATTTCCATTGATCTTTTAACTCCAAGATGATGAAAATGTTTTTCTTCGTTGCTTACGTTTCAATGACGTGCGTCTCGGTATGACTCACTTTGAACTTCGCGGGTCTTTTCTGGGGTGGCGAGGGTAGTTTAAACCGACGAACCGGCGTCATCGATCCGATTGTTGTTCCATTAAGGGGTAGTAGAGACACACATTCGGCGGCCGCGCAGCTTCCCACGCGTCACCGTTTCCGTCGTAACTTCGATCGAAAAGCTTCCACAGCATCCTCGTAACTAGGCCTCTTGGACATTCAAGAGCACCTTAATCCTCATCCGAGCCGCTTCATCCCCTTCGACGGGAAAAAAACAATTTTCGCTGACGTAAGTGTTTAGCAGATATCCTGGGCTCAACTTTACTCTAAATAACTCGAAATGAATTTCACGGGTGATTGAAAACAAAATAGAATCCAGCTTTTAACTATTTCTATTTACTGTAACAATTTTTATATTTAGTTTATATTTCATCATTTAAAAAATATGACACTCTTTACTTCCTCTTGGCAAGATTCTTCAGATTCTTGGCAAGCTCATGACGTCGGTGACTAAAGGCGGTCACTCCGTGACGTCATTCGTCGCTATAGTACTGTACTATCTCTAGAAGACAAAACGTTTCACGGGATCTGCCCAAGCTTGCTATATGCAAAGGTACATAGAGGCGGGTCAGTCAGTAGCTTTGTCGAGTTACGTAAGCAGTCGCGTAACCTTTTGACCTTGTTCTCAAGTTCTTCCGTCGCACCTCTGTCGCACAAACGTATATACCGTTTACCTGATTTGCATCGAACAACATTAATAGATATACTCATTATAACCGTGTCAGTAATGACCTTCGCAACGTTCCGCTTTTGGTGGTCTATGCCGAGTAAACTTCGATCTTAATGACTACATTATTGAAACTTTTAGAAGAGACATAAAACGTTGAAAGAAGTATTTCAAAAATATTCCAGAAAATCCGCTTAGTTATGCTTTTTCGAGCATTGAACGTTGAGCCATCTAGAAATCCGATATACTGCCTATCTTTCTTTTCGCCGATACACCTGCGCTGATTATGGCGCACTAATGTCGCGAGTAGTGCTTACATAATATCGCGTAAACCTTGGAAGTAATTTTCTGTTTGCAAATTAGTTCGTACGGTTAAAATATTAACGAAGATATATCAAAATGGTATGAGTTTCGTTATATAAATTACTATTATATAGTATATATTTACATATGTATAGTAAACATTTTATGTATTATAATACACCATATGCATATGGAGAAATTATATTTCTAAAATTAGAGAAGATATTAAAGTCTTAAGCTAATGAGAAATACAATAATGAGGTATAATTCGTCTTATACCTACATACTTTATTTTTATTCTCCATTTGCAAGTTTATTTTTATAAAATTTTAATACCCGCGTATTTATAATATATGTATATAGTGACACATACAGGATATATTATATTTCTAACAATTTATATACTTTTATATTAATGAAATTATTCTACATTCACATATAGATTCCAACAACGTTCGTTACTGGTACAAATAATTCAAATGTAGGAATAATGATTATTTGAAACAACGTTATACAATACATAACGACGTACACGTGCGTATAATGAGCAATATATGTCCTTGCTGTTCAATGCACCGTGTTAAATGCGGTGGACAACCGAATGACGATGGTCGCACCGAATGACGCACAGGATACGTATGATTTTTCTTCCTGTTTACAAAAGAATCCAGCTCTAGTTTTTTTACTATAGAAATTGAAACTCGCGTCAGAAGTGAAGAATTCACGGTGAATAGATCGCCTGATCTCTCATCCTTTGCCGTGCATATCCGCTTTGCGCGCAAAATAAGGACCTACGTTTGTACTTTTACCATCCATCTAGCATCGCATACTAAAGCGGTTATACAAGTCTATCCTCACAATGGTCATTCAACTTCTTTCTACGCCTCGGTCTAAAGTATTTTGTACTATTATTCTGAATGGTACCGCGTCCCTTGGGAATAAATGCGGATTATGCGGATTCTAAACCAGTAAAGGGCCTCTTTCACAAAGTTCTCACGGCCAAATATTCAATACTTGACATTAGATATTATATCTTGATTGGATTTTTAATTATTTTTTTACAAAAAAAAAGAGTAAAAGAGAGAGAAAAAATATTAATGGTTAAAAACATTTTCGATTTGTCAAGTTTACAAGAATAGATGAAATAGAATCAATGAAATAAAATAGCTAAGCTAACTTTTTCAAAATAAAATTAATTTTGTCAATAATTTCTCTAGTAATATAAAATACTTAAATCTGTCTCTAGAAAAACATATTTTCTCGTGAACAGTTTTTCATATCAGTTCTGTCACAATGAGAAGAATATATCTATTTGCGTACTATCATTGGGTCAACAACTATGTCAAGGATGCATTACCGCGATACATACCGAAGAAATCAATTTGTTTAATAAATGTATGCCGTGATCACGAAACTATTATTACTAATATGCGTTCGTAAAACATTTGCTCAGCGAGGACATTCGATACAATGGTATTATACGGCAATATATATTTTTGAGTGTGCGAAAAATATAAATATTCATTTTGATATGTAAGTGATATAAATGATGTAAGTGAAATAAAACAATATAGCAGTTTACACGAATTGATTTCTGTAGTAAAAAATTCTTCGTCGATCATTCTGCAGTCTGCAGTTTTTATTAGAGTATTGTAATTTTTATTCATATCATATAGTTTATTTCTGTATCCCTCGCAGTAAGAGCATGATATAAATCTTCAGTACATACTGCGCCATGGCAAGTAAGCTAATGTGATACTACATTGGTCGGTGTAAGTGGACGCTTACCATAGACCATTCCCTCCCATAGACGGTTTCACGTCACATCCTCATTCAGGAATTTATTAATAATGAGACATTGTTTACGAGTCGTCAATGTTGATCCTTCTACACCATGGAAATCCCTATTAAGGACAATCAAAGTTCTCGTAAGCGTGCACAAGTATCTCGGGTGAAATAATGACATATTTGAACCGTCGTATACAATTTATGTTCCGTAATTCTTTTCAATGAATAAATTCAATTAGTTTGCAACATCGTGTATATTAATGTGCGCGCACATATCAAACTATATTATTATAAATAATCGCTCCGAGCTATTTGACATACGTCAGTTGTCCGTTATTAATTATTAACTATGTAATTCAAATTGATATTGATTTTGATATTTTAATTAATATAGACAAAGTGTATTTTGATGTATAACGTTGAAGACAAATCAGAAATATACATTTTAGTCCGTAAATTAATATTATATATGTCAAATATTATATGAGTCAGATGTATTAATTAATGTAACTTTGAAATTATATAAAAACTAAATAATTAAAAAAAACAGTGTATAAAAATATATAAATATATAAATAACGCACAATAAATTGAAATAATATCTAAAATAATAAATTATAAATAAATTTCTATACATTTCTGTTTATATGCTTCTTATTCAGACATGCAATAATCGGTACCTGTAAGAAGATATAAATAAGTATTATAGGATAAATAAGCTCTCAATGGGATGGTGCATTGTACACTTCATGCACTTACCCGGCGTTACATGCAAGATCCAGTCTATGTATGTGCCGACACGCGTGTTGATTCCTGGTTTATCATTGCCGCAACCGAATCCGAAACTGATAATACCCACCAGAACTTCTCGTTTCGTTGTAGGATTCTGCCAAAGATCGGGACCACCGCTGTCGAACTGTAACAAAAGTTGTAAATATAAATGTGAAAATGCGTTCTTTTTTCGCAATAATTTCCATAAAATTTCCTACCTGGCATGCGTCTTTCCCTTTCCCATAAGTACATAATTGACTATATGAAACATTCGGATACTGTTGACGACAATCTCGATACGTAAACACGGTTAGCGTAACTTTCTGCAAAGTTTTAGATCTCATACCTCCGAATTGCGTCGTTCCCCAACCTGTTTCGATCAAATAAACATAAAAATCAACATATGAAAATTTGTCATGTGCGCAACACAAAACGATGAAAATTTATAATTTCATTGAAACTGTTAAATTATTTAAATAATAATTGCTGTTGCGACAATATTGCCTCACCCAATAAATCCACATAACTTCCTGCGAAGGAGTCGAACTGATGTTGAAACGGAAGACAAACCGGTCCGACCTCTTCGGTGAAATTTATAGAAGACTTCACCATTACTACAGCTATGTCATTTTCTAAAGACACGTTATTGTAAAAAGGGTGCACGTAAAATTGGGAAACAGTGTAAAGACGCGAGGCATTTGTATCTGCACCTGAAATGTTTAAAAAAAATTTATTTATTATAATTAAAATGCTGAAGAAGTACATGAAATATGTTTGATCGAATAGTTGAATTTTAATCGGCTAAAGATTGTTTGGTATATCTATTTAAGATCTGCACAAGTATGTCTATATTATTTTTATTATTTAATTCCTTGAATATTTAATTTATACTCAAATGTTGAGATAATAATAGAAATTGATAAAAGTAGAACAAAGCTATTTTCTTTGAGAAAAATTTATTCTTGAAAAAAAATCTTCAAGGTTTCTTTATATAAAGAAATATATTTTTACCCGTGCTAAGGTCGTGATCTCCCACAAGTACACCGATATTATTTGTGTCTCTATCGTTCAAACAATGTGCGGCAGTTATCACGTGTTTTTCGGATATGATAGTCGCTCCGCAAAATACATCTCTTCGAAAAGGATCGACAAGACCAGCCATCATGGGATATTCGTTTACGCCAGTTTCCATACCTCCCACTATTTTTGTCTGCGATAATTAAGATCGAAACGAAAGACTCAAAAAAGTTTCTGTATTGAATCTTAATTGCATTTAGCGCGTACCGGCTTTTTCCATCCGCATCTGCAATTATCATTCCTTATTTCGTCGATTGCCTGCAGTTCGCACAGGAACTTAGTTCCCGACGACCAAAAAGAGGTTGATAATTCAATGGTCATGACTTTCCCTGTCGATTCCACGCTAAATGTCTCATTGCCGCAATAAGAATGAGATGCGGTATCATTCATATACACGGTTAGTTTATCTAGGGCGCATCTAAAATTCTGCGAAAAGAAGTGTTTTAAAAATCGTTGTAAAAACCTGTAATTTGCAATATTAATTAGTGACAAATCATTACTTTATAAAGTAATAGTTAAGTAAAAATTGTTGCTTTAACGATTTTGAAGCTCAGAAAATTAAGTTATTCTCTTCGTCGATACGGATCGATGATCATGGCAACAAATATTTTTTAGCGATCACGTTCGATTTTATTCATGTTTGTTTATAAACGCATATCTTACCCACGGTATGTTGAAACTATTGCACGTTAATCTAACGCGATAATCACTTTCCGCAATCCACTTGCAGTGTTGTCGACTGTTAGAAGCGTTGGGATAATCAGGATTATATATGTAATAAATGTTACCAGGTTTTAAACGTTGAGAATAGTTGCAACTTTGAAACAAGCCGTTTGACATTATAAAACAGAATGACAGCTTCAGCGCGAGCAATCCAACTATAAAAAGACGGTTTGTTACCGATAGCTATGAATATGCTATTCTTTTAGTATCACAAATACAGAATGAGAAAAAAAGTGCATTGTATAATTAAAAAATATCATTTTTTAATTTATCATTACATTCACATCATATTATATAAGGATTTCATATGTTGCGTGAAATAACCCAGGCAATTCGTTTCATATACGTTTCTTTGACGTAACTAAGGTTTAATAACCGTAAAGTATCAAATAAGAAACGTTTTGATAGAAACGTTTTTATAACTTAATTTTAAAAACTTTATAATCTAACCGATTTAACGTTAATGAAACGTTTGTGAAACGAATGTGTGCAGTCTGGGAAATGTATTTTTTAATTAGTGCTTTTATTCTTATCGAGACTCTAACAAGACGGTATTAAAAGTATTCGCGTTGAAATTATCTCGGAAATTATAGTAATAATTAAACGTTGATTGCCGCCAAATGCTTAAGAGTATTTAAAGAATAAGTTATTGCAACGCCAGTTGTCGCCAGTGCCATTGCGCAACCGAAACGTTTTCCTCTAAAATATGTACAATATCTTTCTATTTTGCTGTCCCTTTAATTTGTAGAGGTAGACATGTCTCCTTGGCAATTGAAATCAGATTTGCTACCAAATCGTCATGTAATAAAGTGATATTACAAGATCAACTCAGAAATAGGTGGTCGTTTATGAAGAACCGCATTGCGGTTGTTATCATATATCGCAAGTCCAAGCAAATGTATAGTGACATGCTACAGGAATAAGTTAAGTTCTCTGAAGTCAATAAGCGAATCGGTCTCATCGATATTATTGCAATTTCAAATTTCCGTGAATCTTGTAAATATTAAAAATCAGAATATGTCGAAAATAATCAACGTGTTCGATGAAATAAAGGATAAATGATACGGAAGATGGGGCCGAAAGTCGCACGAGTTGATTGTCACAAATCTTACAGTTCATTTAGTAAATAATGAAGCGTACACTTTTTTATAATGTAGATTGTTGATATAATAATTCATTATATAAAGTAACTTGCGCCAAAAGCATAGAATCCTTATAATGACTTTTTAGAAAATAAATATAGTGAATACATTTTTTAATCTCTTTTTTATATTTTTTTATTAGTTCTTAGCATCATCTTGTAGTTATAGGAAATGACAGGTTTTAGATCATTTTTGCTATAATTTGCAACGTGTTTTGCAAAATTTGCTGTTCATAAAAGTAAGTTGACGTAAAAAAACCACGCAAAATTTATTAACATAAAATTTATTAACAACAAATAGATGGTAAAAATTGAGCAAAAGTATGCAATACAACAGCAGCAAGTATTGAGTATAATTTTCTGTAACTTGACTTTTTTAAATATCTTTAAGTACCTTTAAAGTATCTTTAAATACGTATCATTATCTTAAGTTTACCTTAAGATAATGATATGTACTTAATTTTCCTTCCCACATAGTTAGTTACCAGGAGTTAATTACCACACTTTCATGGCTCCATTTAAAATGAAGTAACTTTCTTGTGCAATAATATATTCGAGCTAACATTTTTTTATGTAAAGGTCGTAGATGGATTATAATACACGATATAAAAATATTGCATCTTTTTATTAAAAATCAATATCTAAAAAACTGTGACAATCCCGGTCTCGTCTGTCTTTCGCATTTTTGTGCGAAACTGCTTTACGCTCGATCGCCGTTTCCATTATTATTACTATCGCGATTAATTGTTAAATCGTACTAGTCGAGTAGCACAATCGTATGCGTGTTGCGTACGATTTTGTAAAGTTACGAAATCCGCAGGTATCGAACTCTGCGGCTGCGACTTTGTGCAAGAATAAATTGAACATATATGTATATACATAGATAGTTGGAGCAATTTTATTATAAATGGCAATTCTCTCTTCTTGTCCCCGGGCGACGAGGCGCTTTCAGCAGGCCCCACGTTGAATGAACCTGAATGAAATATGCATACGCGCGCACATATGTGTCGCGGGGCCTTCATTGATTCGCGTGACGGTCGTTCCCGTCGGGCTTGGCCGCGTGCTCGGGGAAACGCGGGTTTGTTGCCATCTAGCCGCGAGCTGGAAACCAGGTCGCGCACGGCGTTATCAAGCCAAGAGCGGAAGGTCGTTGCGGTGCTCGCGTTTACCGACGTTGACCGACGTCCCAACCAAACCCGAGCCAACTCGTTGACCCGGCTGACGGCGGCAGCCGTCGTCGCTGGTTGCCATGGTGGTGGAAGTGATGGCTGTGATCAAAACACAAACAAACCGTGAGCTTCCCAAAAGCCTGCCTCGAGTCGGTGCAATTCAATGCGTCGTCACGTGCTTACGCCGGTAACGTCAGACTCGCATGTGCAGATGGCTTTCTGAAATATTCATCAGCTCTCCTCTGTCTTCGGGTGTGCCTTCGAAGCAGTCGCGGGCAATGCCAAACCGCGACGACAGTGTTGGTACCAGAGAAAAGGTAGGTCGTACAAATGGTCTCCTCGCGGAAAGGCTTCCGACGTGATGGCATTCTTTTACTTGATTTTATTGTAATCGCAGCGCAGCAGCCGTAAGATCTCAATCGTAGAGAATGAACTGGAGCCGGTGCATAAGCCACTGCGTTATAGGCGGTTTCACAGAACAAAACGTCACCCAAGGGTCAACGGTGAATTCGAGGAGTTGACGGATAAAAATGGAAATGGTAACGGTGTTACGCTGCCTAAAAAAGGTAGCAAGCATAGCGTTCAGAAGAAAATTGACAGATTAGTTGAAGAAAACCGGATATTGACGATGAAACTGGAAGGTTCTGACATAAATCCTGGTAAGTTCTCGATAATAATATATTTACGAAATAAATAATATTCCTTGTTATAAAAAGCAGTCGAGAAAATACTCTGTAAAATTTCAGAGATTGTTGCAGAATTAAAAGGAAAGGATTCCTTAATATCAAGAATTTGCAACAAGTACCAGAAATTGTTAAAAAATCACGACAGCCTGCAACAAGAATATGAGAAAGTAAATGCTCTCTTGGCAGAACGTGAAACAGAGTACCATCAATTGCACATGCATCACAAAAAATTTGCAGAAGCTTTGCAGAAAGTGGAGAAAACCAATTCCAGTCTTCTGACGTTTAGCCAAAAATCCAAAGCTGAAAATGTTCAGTTGAACGAAGATGTACTGCTCCTTAAGCACGTGATATATCGTTTGAATGCAGAGCTCGAAAGATATCAAGATAAATTAAAAGAATCTGGACAGAGCATTCTATCTAAAAATATTAATGACGTATTAGATTCTAAGAAATCAGCAGATGATATTAAAACGATATCGGAGTCGTGGGGTTCGGTGAATACTCACGTGTTAGGGCCACTTTTAGACGCTTATCAGGAGAATCTGTCGGAGAAGCAGGAGCTTGTAAATAAGTACGAGGAGGACATCGCGAATTTTAGTACTAAATGCAAAGAAATTATTATGGAGAATGAATATATGCAGGGCGAAATAGAGAAATTGAAATTAAAGGTATTCTATTTATAAAAGAAAATTGTTATACACCTTACAATTATTGTAGTAAAAATTTTTCAGTGTACCAGATACGCCGATGAAATCAAGATGATGTCCGAGGATGCTGACTTGCTCAAGGAATTAAACGACTGCTATACGAGACAGACCGCTCACCAAAAGCAAAAGATACACGAGATCCATTCGTTGTACGAACAGAAAGTAGAGGCAATGTCATTTGACAATAACAGACTTCACGAGGAGTATCTCTCTTCCAAGACTGAATTAAGTAATCTTCAAGGGAAATACGATGTTCTTCATAAGGAATATGAAAAGTTGCAAAACGATAATACAAAAACAATGCCTATTCATGTTCATAATGCTGCCGTCGAAGAATGCAAAGATCTGTTTGAGAAATTGAAGCGTCAGTATGAAACCGAGAAGGAGAAACTATCCACTCGCATTAAAGAATTGGAAGAATCCCACGGCCAAAATAAAACGCAACTGGACGTAGTTACGATAGAAAGAAATCAATTGAAAGCATTGAATAAAAGCTTCGAGAAGCGTTTGAGGTGAGTCTCATATTAATGCGTTACAAATAAACTGTGTGACTTTATTTATTCCGTCTTTTTTTCTCTTTTTTAGACATATGCAGCGAAAATTGGAGCATTTTCAAAAACTTACGCATTCCATACAAATATCCCGAGATTCTTTTAAGAAGCAGTTAAGAAAGACTACGCTATATTGCGAAGAGTTATTCAGCGAATATGAAAGGATAGCTGCCGAACGAGATAAGTTAGTCGGTCTTTTACATGAAACAGAAAATGAAAATGCAAGCATTCATTTTCTCGGCGATACTATTACTCAACGGGTAGGTCACCTAAAGGAACAATTAAAGGTAATATAACAAAGATTCATACTAGATTCATATAAGTTTTATAATATCGTTATTATAATAATATCGATCACGTTGCGATTTTATTTAATTTTTAAATATTATCAGATTGTACATGAAGGTGCCAAGCAACAAGTAGCGCTGGCAGAGAAAAATATGAAAGTGCAGCAGCTTGGAGTACACCGGATGAAGGACGAATACCATCGAGAGCTGCAACGCTTCAAGCATTTGCTGAAGCAAAAAGAGGAAACGATCGGACGGCTGCAGAAAGAGATTAGCTCGACCCGCGAGAACTTGGAACTCGTTTGGAAAGTCACCGCTGCGGACAGCAAGAAAGTTAAAGAACCGCTGAAGAGCGCGAAGGTTCAGCACGTTTAAACATAGAAATATAAAATGTACGATTTAGGAAGTGTAAAATATATTCCATTCCGTCCTCACAGTATCGTGCGAAAAACGCGATAGAAGAAGCAAAACGTAAAATTTTACATGGCCTAACGCTGCTCATCTTAGAAGCCGCTTCGTCGACTGTAAACGGAAGCTAGTCATTGTACAATATATATATGTGTAAAATAATGTATCGAACATGCGAACTTTGTAATTTATTATATATATGATTACATAAATGATAATTATACCAGTTTCTTATTGTATCTCCGTCCAAGTCGACATGTAGCAAGATCGGTTCGACGTTACGTCACGAATTTAAAAGCTGCTGCTCCGACCGGCCGATCGTCGAGATAATGTATTCCGCATGATAATGACACGTTTCTCGTGTCAAATATGCCCGAACGCGCTCGTTCAATACGAAGTGGAGGAAACGGCAGATTTATCGATAGGATCACCGGCTTTATTTAATGGTGACATCAACCGGCAAAAGGTTTTGAAGGTTGCCGTTGGTGACAGCGGAGTTGTAACGCCGGGGTACCCGCGGCGTATGAGAAATTGACGTCCCCGCTTATAGGCGTGATCTCACGTTTCCATTAATATTAACATGCAAGGCGCATAAGTGCGCTCGTAATCGCTCGAATCGCACCTTGCGTTTTGCTAAACGGCTCCGCTAATTGCCGGACATTTTTCCTCGAGTGCAGATAATCAACAAACATTGACTTTTACGCCGATATTGGCGATAAATGTGAACATAGAGCGAGAAAACACTTCAGATATTTATAACGCTCGTAATCGATTCAGCGTTTCTTTTTGTTGTCAAAATGACGTCTCTAGATATTGAAAAGATTACCTGGGCATCTCTGCAATAATATTTATCAACTTCGTAGCGATTGATGTCAAAAGATCTCTTTTCTACTTTCCGTTTAGCGAAATTATCTTGTTAATTAATTAATTATCTTGTTTCGAATAATTCATACCGATTGTTTCCAATGTTTGTCGCAACATTTTGAAGTTGATTTTGAGTCAAGTAATGAATTCCTCCATTTCAGTCGCGCCTTCGTTGCTATATTCACGTTATTGCGCGTAAGCGCGCAAAGCGCGCTCGAAACGCGCGAATCTAATTGGCCCGCCGTTTCGGGAACCGCCAAATCGTCGGGCGAGAAATTTCGAATTGCGCTCAGTAAAGGAGCATCATGGCGGAAGTCGCGCTCGTACCGTTCCGTGTCGCTCGCGAGTAACAATGAAAAGTGGGCGCTTTGAGAGTCAAACGCGGATTAGTTGCGCGTAAGTTGACGCATTATGCAACACTTAATTAATAATTCAGTACAAATTATAAATCTGTTTTACTTTCAGCCACGTTCGGCGACGCGGTGAGACTGACGGCGATGCCGGATGTCGTTTACAACGACGATCGCCATGTCGCGCATCAACACGGTATGATTTCGGTGTCGGCGGCCGCTGCCTCTGCGTGTTGGGAATTCATCGAAATCCTCGCGCACCTAGCACCTTCTCTCTCGTCGAGACGCGTCTCAGCCATCGTTCAATAGATGTAGTATGGTTATAATACGTAAAATTTTAATCAGTCGCATTTATTTTTGAAATTTCTCAAACGAAGGTAAAAATCTCATGCGAGAATCATTAAGAAGTATTTTCTGTCTTGAAAATTGAATTCTACTGTTCGGGCTCCCCCCCCCTCCCCCGAAAGCATTCTCCTAGAATTGTATTCCCGATAAGATTTTTATCAGAAAACTAAGCATGGTTGTCTAAAAGAGAGGCATTAAGATCCCTAATCTTCTATTGCGCGGATTTCTATCGAAGGATTTCGCCACATACTTCGGCCAACAGGTATCTGCTACCGTGTAACCGGTGACGTCACGGTCGCGAGAGCGCGAGCGAGCGACCGCGTAAAAATGCGAGCGCCTAGTTAACGCTAACCTCCGCGGCAGTTACATCGGATGCCGGCTACGCGCGACACGCATATTTAATTTGAGAAACTAGTTCTCGCGCAATGTATGCGTGACCGACGAACTTGAAGCGAATCTGCGAATACAGGCGTTTCAATGAGCGTGCTGAAAGGAAACGAGACGTCGAGTTTTCGACATTGAAAGCGAGATAAGCGACTCGTGTCGCTTAAAATAATTTATCGCAAGTAGATTTAAATAGCAGTCCAGTTTGCTCTTTGTTATTTTATTTAAAGAAGAAGACTACGGTATGTAACGCAAAAAATGGAAAATATTTTATAAAATAGATTAAAATAAAATAGGTAGAAACAGAAGAATAAAACGGAATATATTGAAATATATCGAAATACGCGGCGTGTAAAGTCGCGGAAACACAAAGTATACATAAATTAGACTAACAATAAGAGCTGATTTTTCTATCTCTTTGGTAAGTTAACTAATATAATAAGTTAAATCATACATCTGTCTTTACTTCATCTATAAGTTAGACAAATCAGACGTGAAATGATTTAACTTATCACGTCCATTTCTACCAATGCAGATTAACTTATGCAGATTAACTAATCTCGATTTAACTTACTTTTCATCTTTCTCTAATTCGTAGGACTAAAAAAAATAGAAAATGAACTAAACCGAGATTAAAGTTAATCTGCAATGATAGAAATAGACATTCAGCTTTTTAAGAAGTTGAAAAAAACCGGCCCTTAGACAGGTAGAAACGGCTAAACAAAATGGAACGCATCGAATTGAAGTACGTGCATTAGAATACGCGGCGTGCAAAGTCGCGGACAGACACCTGAAGCCCGACGCGAATCGCTAGGTGGGCTCGCTGAAGTATCGATCGAACATCCGAACGGCGGACGATTCGAATTGAATGTTCGCGGCACGTTCGTGCCGGCCCTGCCAGCCGCTCGGCCGTTTCCGGCGCGCCTCGGACGCGCTCGCTCGCGCACAGGCAAAATGTCGTCTGCTAGGCCGCGTCGTCCGTCATTCGTGTGCAACCGGGTCGGGCGTTCGTGACGCGAAAATCGTGCGCGCGATAAGGCGATAATGCGCGGAGCGCGCGCGCGCCGCGCTCGCGAGTAGACGGCGGTTTCGCGACGGTGCGCTGTTTCGGTGTGCGAACGTGCCGCGCGCCCGAGTTCCGAGACGTTTCGATCCCCCGACGTGCTGTGCCGGACGCGCGGCGAGCGGCCGGGGCCGGGGAGCGGAGAGGGTCGTGCGAGGAGTCGCGTCGCCGCCGTGTACGAGGGGCAGCCCGTCTGCCGTGGCCGTTCCGTGGCCGTTCCGTGGCCGACGCTGGGAAACATCGATTTTCGTTCCTTTTTACCGCGGGGTGCGATCGGCCGGTCGGAGAACGATGCCGCCGTGAGGTGAGCGGTGCACCACCACCACCAGGAGGCGAGGACGTCGCGCGGGAGGTGCGACGGATTATTTTCAGCGTAAGCCCCTCTTTCTCTCCCCCTTATTTTCTGTCCCAGCTCTTTCTCTCGGACGCCAGCTCTCTCTCTCTTTCTCTCTTTACGCGTGGCACGCGTAAATCGTCGCCGTCGCGTGGCTCTACCCGCCGCCCGCGGTTAACGCAACGCTGCGAGCGTTGGCGGCGGTGCGGGAGGAAACGGCGCACCGCTTCGCCCCGCGCCGTGCCGCGTCGCGCGAGAACGCCGGAAGTAAGTAGAATCCTCGTTACACTTGGCGAGCGGCTAGGTTAGCTGCCGCTTGAAAACCGTGGCCGTACGCGGCGCTACGACGGGCGCCTCGATTACGTCGCCGACGGCGACGCTGCGTGAAGCGCGACACGCGACAAGTGTGCCTCTCGTTCCCGTTTCCCGAATTCGCGGATCTGCGTCCCGATCTGCGGGAGAACCCGGGCGTCGTCGGCGATACCGCGCGCGATTCGACAGCGCGAGTGCGTGCACGCGTAATCGCGGTTATATCCTCGCGAAAGTGCGGAAGTGAGTGAGGAAGGAAAGTGCATTGCTCGCCCGAAAAGTCGATGAGGATTGACTTTGGAGAAGTCGACATTTCGATCGGCGTTCTCGCAATTCCGGTTTTGATTGTGTATTAGATTGCACGTTTAAAAAAACGCCGCGTAGACGACAGGGGGGAAGATTTAGAACGTTGATAAAAGCGAATATGACTAATCCCCGCTTTATTACGCGCGATTGCGAGACCGCAGGCGTTGCGAGAGTATGTACACGGTGCTCCCGCGCTGTTTTCGTGCCTCGCAAGTTCGTTTGGAAAAAGTAGGCTGCAGTGACTAAGCGCCAGGTACGCCGCGCGATATTTAATTTACGCAATTGTCGGACCTTGAATGTGTGGGAAGTATAACGCGATAGCGCGGTGATAAACGCCCGGGGCGAGAGGAGATCGAAAATAGAGGTAGGACGTTTGATAATCCGCTCGTCGGAATGGATTTCTCATTAAACTCGGGCCGATTGCGTACTTGTATCGTTGTTCTCGAAATACCACGAAAAGTTTCGAGATCGATACCGGTTTACGGTTTCACTTTTCGCCCGACCTTCCGTCGAGATTTATCGTCGCCGCAACCTTCGACCTATATAATGTTTTTGGACGAGTAGGACTTCTGAAAAAAAAAAAAATAATAATTGACAGTGTGCGCTCGGTAGCGAACGAGCGGCGCTCGTCAATCGATCGATGAGCAGCGCGTTTAATAATGTAGTTAAACTCTTACTGCAGTCACTTTCCCGAGGAAAGACCCTCACAGAAAACACTAGTTATGATTACGGTGACCATCTGTGCTATTTTACAAGGACGTCCTTTATTTTAAGTCTGGGCTTTTTTAGATATATTTTTTTTCTTGAAAACTCACTTTTGTCCTTTATTTCTGAAAAGTCCTATATTTCAGTCTTTATCACCTTGATATATTTTGTGTAATGTTTAAATAAAGATGTGTTTCTTTTTTATATACAATTTTATATACAATTACAAATTTTTATATACAATTACAAATTTTTATATACAATTACAAAATTTTACTTTTTCTTCATAAAATGTATATCAGGGAAAAATATTAATGATTGATAATAATGAATTTACATTGCACTTGTTTGTGAAAGAAGAGTAGGTTTTATTTTTCTTAAAAAAATGTGGTCACCGTAGTTATGATGCGTGCCTTCACAATTCATTATATAACGAATTCATGTAATTTTATTCGCTAGGAGAGTTGATGATGAAAGATAATTCTCTTCTAGGACGACGAATCTTTCGTAATCTCATAATTCTTTATGGGAAAAATATACATCGAAAAGCATGATTTGTTGCAGAAATATACGTACATTCATCAAATTAAAGTTTATTTACTTCGACTTTTTCGTTCCAAATAACAATCAATAATAATTTTATATTAGATGTTGATCATACACAGAGAAATGTTTATATATATATATATATCTCACGGAATAAGAGAGTGTGAAATGAAAGAAAATACATTAGAGAAACCACTTCTCGCGTAAAGCGTAAGAAAAATCGTAGCTCTGAATTGAAATCGTTCCATTCATTATATTCTATTCTTGAAGCGAGATATAAAAATGCGCCGGCTTTTCTGGTGTTGAATTGTAAACGGGGATCGCAAGTAGACCGGTATATCATTTCCTTGGCCTCGTCACACTTGAGGCTAAACAATTCTGTTTACTCGGCATGCGGCTCGCATTCGACGTTGGAATATGAAAGACGCACTCGACCGATCAGATTACGCGATGAGAATACGCACGCTAGAATTTTTTTAACTTGAAAACTATAATAACATTCGAAAACACGAGGCGCCCATCTTCTGTCCAGCTCGCGTCGGCGCCGTTTTCGACAAAGCGACAGTCACGCGGCAGATGCGGAGCTTTCGTCGGCGACCGGTTATAACCGCGTAGCACCCTCGTGAGAGAGTTCTTTAATGACTCGCTCGTAAAACCAGATCTCAACGCGCGTCGGGACTGCGTCTCTGAGTTAAACTTTACTATTGTAAACCGTCGCGCTGCGTGCGCGTCGCGGCGGTCTTTTCGTTTCAACCGGAAGCGACATTACGTGCACGCCGCGGGGGAAGCCGCGAATCTTCCCGGCACGATCTATCTCGTGAATTTATGTCAGGCTATGTGAGTCGATTTCCCTTCAACCGGATTTCGAGTCGGAGAAGAGATACGGCCGCGATCGAAAATATCTGCCGCGCGCGACATTTCGCGCTTCTCGACGCGCCTCGTTGCGAATCGCTCGCCCAATTTGCGTTCGAACCCGCGTGTTTGTTTCGCGCGAATCGAAGCCGTTCGAAGGTCGTAAGTGGAACGGATATCCGCGTGGTCGAGAGCAAGAGAGAGAGAGAAAAGGAACGGGAGAGGAGAGAATCCGCGGAGAGGTTTCCGCCTCTTAATTACGGTTTTATCGCGCGGTCTCCGCGTCTCTCTCTCTCTCTCTCTCTCTTCCATTCATCGTGATTTTCTCGTGGACGAGTGCACCTTAATAGCGGCCTTGTTAATGCCGCGTTTGATATAATTTAAAATCACGGGGGCTTTTGTTCCGTCGCGCGTTAACCGCGTGCCCGATATAAGTTCTCGCCGTTGAGAGAATTGTTTGGAATAATCTAACGGTACCGGTGTGCGCGCGTGCAACGAATTCCGGAAGCTCGGTGCTCGGTAATGTGAATAGAAGTCGATAGGTTTGGCCACATTTGTAAAGATGCTGGGTGGGGTCAACGTACGGATAAGCCGACGACAAACGAATAGCCGGTGTTTTCATAGCGGTTTGCATTAGAAAAGTACTGTGTGTGTGATACGCAGGAAAATAACATGAATTTATAACTGCTACAATCTACGTGTTCCGACAGCACGATGACGTAATCGCGTAGGAAGAACGATTCTTACGGTTTACAAAAAAAAAAAAAAGATATTAGAAACAAATTTGTCCGTAAAAAAATTTGAAATTGTTTTAACCCTTCAATCGTCGTGCTATTTTTTATAACGCAAATTAACGCGTGGAATCTTGAAATATCTCAATATATCTTTTGGAAATAATATTTATGCAAACGTTTAAAATTGACAAAGTTTGTATTTTATTACGAAAAAAATGTGTTTTATACATCGGACTTTTAAAGATCTCTCGCGCGACAACTGGAGGATCAACGAATTTGTAATAAGACAGTTGAAATTATTTTACTCATCCACACGTGTCGCTGCTCGTTCGTCAAGGTCGTCGGCGTGCCGCGATCTCAAGATAGCCAGTATTATTTTCAATTCGTCCCCTAGGTAGCTAGAGTTCTCGGAAAGCGCGCGGCGCTTTCAGACGCCCTCGGTTATACAGCGATCTCAATGAGCATGTATCGCTCGCGTGATAAAACACATCGTGTCTCTATAACCCTCGTATTCTCTACCTTTTCCCCCTTCCTCGAGCTAGAGCAACACAATAGAGGGTGACCTAAGCGCCTGGCAGCGAAGTAACGTCATTCCGTGCCGCGTTTCCGGGCGAGAAGCGCGATTCCGTTTTCCTTTTCGATTCGTTGTTATGTCTCGCCGAGAGCGGCCGCTCGCTGCCGCGACGGTTGAAACAAATGTGATCCGCGCGGGCGCGAAGACGAGAGAAGGAGCGACGGGGTGAGGGGAGGGGATAACAGTGTGAGTGTTACGTTTTCCGCAGTGGACGCACGTGCGTCGACACGCACGTGTCTCGGATGGACCGGCTGGTGTTTGGTGTCACGTCGCGCGAATGATGTAAACAATGCCGGGAAACGGCCGCGAGTTGTTGTCGACGCAGCGCCGTGGTGGTAGCGGTGCGTAAGGACATTGCCATCGTGCGACGCGCCGTACGGAGCGGAGAGGAGAGACGCATGCGGCGCGGCACCCGAGCATGGTGTAAGAGAAGCAATCGGACGGCCTGGGCTGCGGGGATCATGGAGTTCGAGCTGGACGGCAGCCTCAAGGAATGGGCGAAGGACAAGCCTCTGAGCATCCTGCAGCTCGATCCTGCCGACCGGGCGGTGTTGCGAATCGCTGGTGAGTACCGCAACGTCTCGTACATCGACCGCCGCGCTTGTACCTTAATTGCATGCTTACGGTGGATGACTCGTGAGGATATTCCGGGATATCCAAGCGTTCCGCAGTATTCTATTCTAGCGTATATCCCCGACGCGAGAGTTACAATAGAGACGTTAGATTCGTAGCAGATTCATTGTTTCGGTCTGCTCGTGATTCATGTGCACGATGTGCTTCAAAGATTATGATTTAATACTAGTCGAGCCGAACTAAACGAGCTTGGATATCATCGAGATGTTTTCTTTCGTCAAAACGCAATTTACTTTGTTCGAGAACAAAGACGGATCGTTAGATCGTCGGTATAAAAGCGACAACAGCGCTACTTTAGCCAGCGTATTCGAAAAATTGCCCGGGTATAACGCGTAAGACGAGTACCTTGCCGTAACTCGCTGCTCGACTCGCCTGTCTAGCGGCTTCGCATTCGTGCATTCATGCGGCGCAAATGCGCGGTGAGTCTGCGGGATTTAGAGACGCTGCCCGATGTCGCTGATTCATCTTAATGCGCCCGCGTTCCCGTCGCGATGCGCTTTCGTAGGGTCAGGATGTTAACAACGTTGACACGCGGCTATTTCAGCCGGTGGTTATTTACTTTCCGCCGATAAATATAGCGGCGCGTTAGCCAAGTACACGGTCGCGCTCAGCTCTTCTCGTTGTACAGCACAGTGCTGAGCGTTGTTTGAACGTGTATCTTGCTCTCGGGCGACAAAACGGATCGCCAACTTACATTCAGAGTATCGTAAACATCCGCGAATTTACTCGGCTCGACGAACCCACGTGGCTTATCCGGCCTAACGAGATGTTGAATTGTTGATGTTATTCTAGTCGAAAATGCGAACGGAGAGAGATAATTTTGGAAATCATTGATCGTTGGAATCGCTAAATTAAAGCTCCGAAATATCAACACAAAAAATTGTATAAATAATTTTCGTTTATTGTCTTATATTACTCGTTCATCGATCTTTACGCTATTGGTGAGTCATCGTAAACGAATTTAAACATTCTTCGCGAGATAATTTAATTAGCGCCTATTCTAAATTCATCGTGCACTTTAACGTAATCTGATACTGGACGTCGACGCCCGATCACTGCCCGTATCGTTCGCATGCAAATTCCACTCCCACGAACTTTATGATCTCTTTGTGTGTATAGACAACGTATCTCATAGTCGGCTAGCGTTATCGTTCGTCGAATCTTCGTCAATCATTCTACTATTCGAGGGAATGACAGAGACAGACGGCTGATAAAAGCTCAACTAGATAAAAGTGCACTTCCTAGACTATTCGAGTGGCATTTATTGCCCAGATTTTTATTACATTCTGTATAGCGTGTTGGATATAATAATGTGTATAATAATTGATATATTATCGATAACATAATTAAAAAATTACATTAATATGGGAATATTTATATGATTATTTTTCGGCGGTTCTTATTACTTTGGTTATCTATTTTGCTTTCGTATTGTTTCTGATGGATGCAAATTGTCCTTGTGAATACATGCGAGCATTCCATATACCGAATTCAATTGTACGATTAGTTTTCTGACGACTCTGTTCGTCCCGGAGATGATTAGGGTCACGTCAAAAATAATGGATAATGGATGAAGCGTGTTAATAGCCCGTTATTCCAACAGAAGACCACGGTGGTCAGTCAGTGCATAAAGGTTCTGGGCGTTACCTTCAGACTTTCATCCTAATATGATTAACGTGTCTGCTGACCGCCCTAATTCGCGAGGCTAACGATCTTTAAATGCAACGTGAAACACAAACAAAAAATTTTCTTCAAGAATATGTAGTAAAATTCGCTATACCCCTTGACAGTAAGGCGATAAAAATTATGTAACATACATATTTTTTTTATTTTCTTTTCCACTTGGTAATTCTTAACAAGAACGTTACATTTTAACAAGGATCGGCGAACCATTTTTACCATAAAATATGAGATATCGTGAAATTCTAGTACAATGACCATCGCGTTTCCGTACTTCGCGACATCGTTGTACCCGGCCTTCAACGAGGGGTGGCAACGAGCACAGAAACCCGAGAGCATTCTGTAAATATCGAGTTGCGCGTCGGAGATCGTCTTACAGCGATAATTTTTTTCATAGATGTCTTTTCTCCGATGTCTCGCATCGCGACTTTCGGCCTCTCTAATTATCTATCTCGGCTTGCATGATGCTACGTGGGTGTCAATAATCTTCATTATTCAAAGAGACCGGATGTGAGACCGGAGAAGTAAACGGTTTTACGTCAGAAATAAGTAACCTGTGATAAAACCGTGAATGAAGCATTTACATAATTATATAGAGAGAGAAATACTTCTTTACGCGATAGAGATTTTCTTACAACTAACTGACATGTTAGATTTCTTATCTCGCGATTGTATATAATACAATTCAATTTGCGAGACGTACATGTGGCTAGCGTAAGTCGGTAGCTAGCACAAAATACCTATATTAAGATCCTATGTCTCACATATGCATCTATTCGTTAAGTATTAATGGCCCGTGGCAATTTAAGTTTGTTATGCGCTATTAGTCATAAGGTGGTCAGTGCGTGTTTCGCAGTAGCACGTTTCGTGGCCGTCTATTTGTAAGACGATGATGCGATGCAGGAACTACCTGTCCATTGTTGCGTAATTGAATCACAATGTGTCTAGTCATAGCGCCATATATCATCTATCAAATTCTTTTCGATCGAAAACTGCCTCAGCTCGAAGACTTTATGTCGACTTCTCTATCAATGTAGATCAATCTCTTGATTTAATTTTCTTTTTATCTTTTTCTAGTTTTTAAGAATTACAAAAAGGATAAAAAGTAAGAGTTAAAGCGAGATTAATGTGGATTAATAAAAATAAAAAATAAAAATTAGTCTGCAATGATAAAAATAGACATCAAAACATTTTTATTGAGAATCTGTAATTCTGATTAACTATCAAAATTCTAAGTAACTATCAATTTAATTGGAAAGTTTTATCAAGTCCAAGAAGATAAAGAGGATATCGAGTATTACTTGAAATATTTGAAAATCGTCTTAGTTATCGATTTATAAAATATAACAAATTTAATAATATTTATTGAAAAATTCTGCACAAAGACTCTCATTAAATATTTTTGAAATATTTAATAATTAATAGGCGCGTTTCATAATATTAGTGTATGGTTAAATTTGTCTAGTTTCCACGGATTAATTCCTCAAGTCGTTGACAGCGGTATTGTTTTTGTCTACTGGTTAGGCTGGTCGAATCGTTCTATCTCTTACGGGTTATAGAAAGTAGGGACAAGTTAGGTCAGTTCACATTGAGCCACGATCGTGGAGGCGGCAACAGGTGCTCGGGTCACGGTTCGATGCCCGGCTATACGCCATCAACTGCCTCTTCGTTCGCTTCTCTGCCTAGAGTCTGTACTTGATGATGCGCCTTCCACTTTTAATTATTGCCACCTGAACGATTGCCATTTTCCCTGGGAGAATACAGAGGTTCTCTGTGAAGTTAACACTCCGAAATTCACATTTATCCATAAATAATCGTTTTTGTAACCTGGCAAAAAAATTAAAAATAAAAGAGTTGAACAAACTTCATTATACTTATACACTTTCTGTGTTGTTTTTTAAATTATACTAACAATTATAGATTTCGATTATCTATTACTTATATCTACAAAAACGAATATTTATGGACAAATGTGGACAAAGGATGGATAATCGGAATCCATATTAATTTTATAAAAATTTGCATTTTGGAGTATCAATTTCATCGACCTAGAGAATAGAAAGCCACTTTGAGCTTTGTGGCGTGAAAGTTCTCAGAGAAAGGTGCTTGAATAATTTTTAATGTTAGCTATAAAGCAGTTTATTTAATTAAAAGTTTTTATATTGTAATTGTGACTGTTATCGAATTAGAAAAGTGATTCCGAATTGCTTTTCAAGTATCCCCACATAAAATCACATGTGTGCCCATATGTCAATGCGTAAACGTAGAACGTAGCTGTTTAGACGCACAGACTCCATTAGGGCGTGCAGACTAAACTTACGTGTGAGACGTTCGTAGCTGTTCGTTCGTCGGTGCGCTTTTAACGCCCGAGCTTAATGTAAATTTAACCTATGGACAATGATCACCCACTCGAATCCGCGCGAGTTTTCACGTTTAACTCGATCTGTAATTCGCGCGTGGGAGCTCTAAGGAGAACCGCGCCGCGAATGTCTGGGCATTTCCCGTTCTCTTCCATTTCTACCCAAAAGCAAAGAGTAAAAGTAATAGTCGATATCACCTAATATAGAACTGTTGCATAATTCACAGCATACCGTTAGAATATTTCGCGACGCGTCCGAGCACACGTCGCATAACGTCGCGTTGCGAGGCTGTATGTAGGCGCGGAAGCGGAAAAATGTAAGTAACGAGTTAATGTGAACTAGGTTCATTGCCTCGTACGAGAGCTTTTAGCGTTCTATGGCAATCTTGCGTAATAATATTCCCGCAGAAGAAAGAGAGAGAGCGTTCTTTTCAGAATTTTTAACATTATCAATTTTTAATCTTTTCAATATTATTACATTTTTATATCATTCTGTAATTTTTAGGCACAAGACGTTTCTTCGAAAATATTTAAACATTTCGGCAAAATACAGAATTGGCTATTAGCAGTGTCAAATGTTTTGAGACATGTTCGAACACTTTTATAACACTTTAATGTCTCTGTATATTTCCAAGATGCAAATGATACTTTAGAATGCCGCTCGCGCGCTTGGGTTGAGTCTGCACATGTTCCCCTGTGGTTCAGTTGCTATGTAAATACACCATATAACAGCCATATTCCTGATGATACCGGGGTGCTCATCCCGACTTGCTTATTGACACGTACGTTGTAATTAATCTTATATAACGAGAACTCGGAGAAATTACAAACCATTCTATGTGTTTCTCCGTGTAACGCTTTCTGAACCACTTTTAAAAGAAAACTGCCTTGAAATAATTTTGCATTTAAAAAGTTTAACTTTGTTGAATATTGCATTTTTTTTAAATTACTTTTATGTAGACAAATGAATGAAAAATAATCTTTGCGTATTTTAATTTGATACGAAACGTAAAATGGTATAACTATATAATAATATAAAGTTTCATTTGAACCAGCGAAAAATTTCGCTCTGAATACCGTTAGAAAAAGGGCAGAGGTCAGGCCAGTTAGTTTGATTTATAGACGTGAGATTCTATTTGCGATTATTCTTCTTCCGTTAACTCGAAAACAAAGAGATCGTAATGTACGTACAAATCACACATTATATTTAATTTATAATTTCTCCATAATGCAATTGTTAATTAATAGCAGAGCTGGATCTACCTTACCAGCAAGAGATATCGAAATATCACGAGACCGTTGTAGCTATTTCATCGATACCGCAACCGTTTTACCACACTTTAATATTATTACCGTGTAGTGGTCGTTGTCTTCTTCAACTCTTTTGGTGATAAATTTTTTCAAAGAAATTATTTCAATACTAATCTTATTTCTCGTCAAAAGAAAGCAGGAAAAAAAAATGGAAACTTTAAAATATGAAACAAGCATTATTGAATATCTTTTTATCTATGTTCTAAGTTTTAAGATTTGCTTTACTTGCGATATATGATAAGGCACGTACAAAATCGACGTGTCATCGCTGGCTGCGCAATGTTGATAATTTACGAGTGTAGTCTGCGAAATCGCACGTCGATCCCGCTTTTGCAACGGTCAATTTTGCACGTCCTACATCTCTAAACATATTCGCGAAATGAATGCATTTATTTCGAAAATGTATGATCTTTTCAAGAAATTTATTTAAATCGTTATGATATACAGTTCTTTATATACAGTTTCAAAATATTTGACACTTGCAAAGACTTGCCACAGTCCGTGGTGGAACAACCTTACCTTGTGAAATATTTTTAAACTTCGGCCGCATTTTTCGGATAATCTTTCGGATAATCAGTAGTTTTACACTTGCACAATATTTTATGTTTCAACAAGTTTATATGTGCATTTTAAGCACATGGATAAAATATATAATTTTTTAAACTACTAAATGTATATTTTTTTATATAATCTTGCTAACGAATTTACACTCAGTGTTCAACGTAAGACTGATTTTATACGTAAAGCGACGTACTTATATATTTGGAGTAATCTTGGTTTCCATCGTTGTACAGTTAGGAATGCCAGTTAAAGTTGCTGCCAGCTACGTAATACGCGAGTTAAATTAAAAAAAAGCCGTGATCCTGGTCGATGACACTGAACAACTAATAAACCTAAAGACTTGATGACATTTAATTTTGTTTATTGGTACTATGACTGCTTATTCTGCTTATTTAAACGTTGAGTGCAATTAATTCAATTCTCTAAGTTGTGTTTCCGCAAAGTTTTAAACGTAAAATTTTCTAATTTATAACGGATTTTGATTACATTCTATTAATAACGATAACAACATTAATTAAGAGAAAAGCTTGCTAGTGTAAAGTTTCTTCTTCGAATTTATTTCAAATGAAAGATTAATACATAAATTTCTAAAATTATAGTAATTTATCCTTCATTATGTGCGATTATTGTATATTCTGTTGAATTAAAATATGAGTAGCTGATTAATTTAAGCATCCCTAGACACGCATATTGCCGAGGGTTACGTGGCTGCGAGAAATAAACGCGTGACCCCACCGGGAAGATTTGACCAGAACTCTCTTTCTCTTTCTCTCATTCTCTCATTCGATTCGGCTATAGAACAGTCTGGGTACGCGTTTCTGGGTGGGGTATATGAAAGATTGCCGGTGCTCTAAATAGTAGTGGTGGCCCTACGTATCTTCCACTTGTGATCATGAGTGCTTCTCCGGATCGAACTCTAGAGCGTCGTTAGAGGCCAAGTAATCGGGCGTGAATACCTCAATGATGACGCCCGTTATGATACAAATATACGGCTGCTCTCCTGACGAATATCGTTCGACAAAGCATGCAACGTTTTTCGCATGAATCGACACTGTGATAACGTTATCGAAAATGCGTCAACAAAAATGTGTAAACAAAAATGGTAGGTGAGAAACCGAATCGTTTGCGGTCTGAGGCTCCGAATTGAAATCTGCCCCGCTGTCGTTCTCGCAATCGGGCGAGAAAGTACAGTAATATCCCGACCTGCGGCGGAGAAAAGAAAGGGAAGAACATATGAACAAAACGCTACTTCCGTAAACTCACACCTCGTGCGTACCCCTGCCGGTCCGTGACCTGCCTTACTGGCTCCTTCGGCGTGTAGCCTATCCTCAACGGCACGATATCGGTGTGTGTTCCTCAGCCTCTCTTACCCTCCACCCTGATTCTTCTCTCCCTCTCCTCAGGCCTATGTCTCACACTCCTCCCTTCCATCGGGTCGGGCTCCTTCGTCTTCCGCAGGAGCAAGCGAGCAGGATCGCAATCGAGGAACCGATGGGTCGGCGGCTGGAGGGAGAGCGGTGAGAATGGTTGTCGGCTTGGTGAGGAAGGCAGAGGGGGGGGGGCGGCCCGTTTCTTGGATCTCTCTCTCTTTCTCTCTCTCGAGGGAGAGCCGGCCGCCGGGTGGGCGGCAGTTGTCCAGGCGTCGGCAGTCTGCGTTCCGAGGCGACGTGGCCTGCACGGCGGAGCGACATACCGCGTCCTCTCCAATTCTCAGTGTGCTCTCTTCTCTCTCTCTTTCTTTCTCTCTCTTTTTCTCTCTACCTCCCTTCTCTGTTCTTCCGTCTTTCTACCTCTGTACCCTCTCTCTCTCCTACTTCAACGCGTGTCCCTGTCCGCTCCTCGTCGCTGCCGTCTCCGTCCTTGCGCCTGGCTCTGTCTCTTTCTCCGTCTATCTCCATACGCTCCTTGTCGCTCCAATACCTGGCTCGCGACGCGACTCTCTGCTCCGGATACACGGCGACTTCGTCAACGCGCCGCCCGTCGTCTTCGTGGCCGCCGTCGTCGTCGCCGGCGCGCGGTATATACATACGTACCGTTCGTATGCGCTCCGTGAGAAAGAGAGAGAGAAGAATCTGCAGTGCCACGTTTCGAAGCGCGCCCGGTCGTCGCCGTGTCGCGCGTGTTTCCTCCGCGACACGAGGAGTAGTGAACTGTGCGCGGGCGCCGAACGACGCGGAGAGCAGGCGAGCAGCGGCTGCTCATTCGCATTTCCATGCCTTGGTGTGTTTTGCTCGTACGCGGGTGTCAGTGACATTATTCTAGTCTAGTAGGTACACAGAGCGACAGTAACGACAACGCAGAATCCTCGCGATGCCGTTCCCCGGATGCGACGTATACGCCAACATTTCCGCAGCTTCGAGTGAATCGACTGTACGTTCACGTTATCAGCCGCGATAAACGCGATATGGGCGTTTTACGGTATCTCGGGCACGCCGTCATTGCGACGGTTTCGTAACGGCGCGAGGATTCTGATCGTGATTGACACGCGAGTACGGAGAGAACCGCGAGTTTTTAGCGATCTGTCAGGTATCAAGATCTGCATTGCTTCGAGCAACGTTAAAAATATAAGTTGCGGTCAAGTATGGGTTTTCCGCGTTGAGAAATAAAATGAGCTCAGTTTATCGAGATATATTATTATTATTTTAAACTTTAATTTCGTCCTCATTTGTAAGACAAAATTCGATTGGCCATGTATATCTAATCACGAAAATATCCCGAACGGCTTGGCAACGCCAGGCGTCTGTTTGAGTCATACGCCTCGTAATCACGGCAGTTCCGACATTCCCTCCACCCTTCTGCTTTCTCATTCTCTCCCGATCGATAATGTATTCGATGCCAATGCCTCTTTTCTCATACGCTGACTTTTCCACTCGCTTCTCATTATTACTCGTGCGTGCTCGACGTGCCTTATCGATTCAAAAATGTTTTATTGACATCAGAATCGTGATATAGGCTTTTAAATTGCTGCGTGGTTTACACGCTGTACATATGTATCGTAATGCTTACATGAATTTTAATATTGCATTTAGAATATTAATTATGGAGAAAATAATTTATTCTTTAAATATCACTTTATCTTCGGGTAAATTAAAAAATTTTATTTTTATGGAAACTTTGTTTACGTGGATAAAATTTCCTAATTTAATCAATTTTCTTATTTGCGTAATGATACTTTCATGAAATTTTCAGAAGGATCGATTATGATTTCATCAGAATTTTTAATAGCATTTTAAAAGTATAAATAAGCAAACGTACGTTCTTTACTACTGAAAAATCAACAATAGCGTCATGTTGTCAGGTATCAGTTAAGCGTTGCGTGTTTATCTGTTATTATCGATACCGCGTAGCCGGATAAGTACGAGATGGCGGATACCGCGCAAGGTAAAAACACGTGTAATTTGCCTAGTATGCTTAATAAGCCACGCAAACACGGTCTCCAAGATAACGTTAGAGAAATACCCACAATCAGTCATCGTCAGAAATACCTAAAAGTCTTTTGCCACGAGCTCTTTTTTTCTCGTCGACAGTTCGGAAGATGTGTCATGATTCGAACAGTTTTCCGACACCGCGGGAGAGGCAGGTCGTTGTGGGATAAGAAGAAAGTCGTTTTTATCGAACGCTTATGTAATAGACGCTGAGAGCGAGCAGTAGCGAGTCGATAGGCCGCATGACAAAACTGGTCGAGGTGGAGACGTGCACGGGAGCACATATAACGCGTTTACTCACGCGCCGTGCGCGACTTCTTAATTTGGTTGGATCGCGAAACTTTTACTCGAATTGGCGCTGCCTAGTGCAGTATCCGCCGTTAATTCGCTCGGCAAATTTACTCAACAAAGTTCAGAGTACATAAATAATCTTGTTCTTGAATCTTAATTATTCTCTCTAAGATACTCAGCCGTGAAAATTCATAATGAGTTCCAAGACAGTATGTTACATCAACCGAAGAAATAAATATCTTGTTTTGCACTGCTAACATTAGTTCGCGATCGATCAATATGTCTTTATCTAAAACTTTTATTTAAAATCGATGACTGATTTTGTTTTATTCGTGTCAGAAGGAACCGTCTAAATTCGTTTGAAGTTTACACAGTTGAGAGTTATATATACATCTACAAAACTATTTCCCGCGCAATTATTATTCTTCTTTTGTAATGGAATTACTCATCGCCGAACCTCATTCTTCCTCATTAATGCCTCGAGAGGCTTGCTTTTCCTTTCTGTTATTCTACCTGCAGCAAGTTACTTTTTTAATGTACCGTGACGGTTTAATGTCGAATGCGAATGATCGTAAATGACGTCGCGCGTTCTCGCGAACGATTGTGCTCGGTGAGATGAAATCATTCTCGTTTGTTCTCTCGCTTGCCCCCTTGGCAAGCGCGAACTCATCATCGCCTTCTGGTAAACGATATTCTAGTGGAGGGAGTAAAATAATATTGATGAAGACTGCAACGATTAAACATCCTTATATGGTCAATCCGCGGAGACAAATTCGCGGATCGTGCCGTCAGTAAACATTGCGAGAGGCGATTCGATTGTGGGCGGGCATGTCTAGGCAAATACAGGTGGGGCCCCCCATTCGATTTCGGGCTTAATATACATGCTAACCGGTCCCTTCCTCTCGAAACTAGATTCCATGGACCTAAACGAGCCATTCTTGGTAGCGTCTGCAGGTAGAATCCACAATAATAAGAATTTCATTATATCGCTCGTGGCAGCGAAGACGATTCTATCCAAAGAAGAATTTCGGGATAATGGACAATAAAACATGTGTGTTGGTACTAGTATTCTACCTTTCGATGATGAAAAAAAAGTGACAATTCGTAAAGAATCTCGAGTATGTTCGGTTGTACTTGTTTGTCGCTAATTCTCACGGGTTTGTCGGTCACCCTTTATTTGTACACTTTGTTAGCAGGTACTTCGTGGTAAGAATAAACGTGATTCCACCCATGTTGCTGCTTGACGTCGGCGGCGATTGCATTGTGATTGAACGCGGAGCACGTTCGCGTCCGCGCAGATTACGCCTCCGCCAGCGCGCGGAAACTCGCAACCTGCTCTCGGTATAGCTCGTGACATCCGTGCGAACGCTTTCGTATCGTTATCTCGCGCTAACCCACGTACTCCGCGGCTCGCCGCAGCCTTTTAAGGGCCGATCGCAATCAAAAGTATCACTTTCATTGTTCGGCACTCTTCTCGAGACCAATCTTTAGACAGATTTAGGAATTGAAATAAAATGTAAATTTTAATTCGCGATTGAGAAATATTTTCTTACATATACTTATGTATTTATGATAACGAGGATATTTTTTTATTCACGCTTCGTCATGTTTAGACGCCGGAGCCGCGCTTCAGGAAGCGACTTGTTTGTTCTCTGTCAACTTCCCGCCTACCTTGTCTACCTTTGAAATCGATCCTCGGTTTCTCATTACCTTAATCGTTCTCGTCGCTTGGTTCCTCATCATGTGAGAGATGTAACTCATCGTTCGAGCCGACGCCCTATCAAAGGTACCACGGCCGAGAACGGCCCACGTCGTACGAAAATCCATTCGTGTCGATCGCAGAAAATACAGGAATTAAAGGCGCGGATAAATGCGTGGGTACTTTTTCGTAATCCACGCGGGACGCGCGACTCGATTAGTCTCGGCGGGCCTCCGAGTCCCCTTCAAGGTTAATCGCGGAGGGAGTAACCTCGCTGGGCCCCGGGAGTAATGGGCCGAGATCGACTGCGGACCCGTTATGCGACTTGGCGCAAGAATGCCGCCGAGCCGGCCTCCGTGTAGCCCGCGTTATGCCGCTCGCGATACGAGCGCACGCGTGCCTTCCTCTCTTCGCCGATTCTTCTTCTTTGCTCTCACGAGAAAACGGTCCTCCCCCGTGGATTTTTTTTTTTTGTTGGATAAATCTCCCGTCGAACGTAATTTTCCACCTTCTCTTTAGCCGTGGAGCCGCGTCGGGATCGCAAAACTTTCGCTCACAAAGGACACGCGAAGAGAGATACCACTTCTAGTTATTGCGACGTATTCATGTATGCATATAAGCGAGTAATAGCGCAGGCGATTGCGAGGCAAGCGTAGTTTCGCTCCGTCATTTAACTTGTCGGTTAATACCCCGTAGTTATACGTCTGCGCGCGCTTCTCCTTCGCGCTGCGCGGGCAATGTTGGATGTTAACGCATCGGAGATATTAATGCACGTCCCTTCGGACAGTTTCTCTCGCGCGCGCGGCGCATAGTGTCCCCATTGAGACGGATCCCGGTCCCGAGGCTCGATGCATCCGCGTTTTTGGCATACCTTTATCCGCTCGCGACGTATGACGTACGCCCCGCGAGCGGACTTATGCTCATATAAGGCGCACATATACTCGAGGATGCGAGGAGAGTTTTCTCAGAACGCGCATGATTCAGCAGCCAGCGACATTAAGAGCGAGACCGTCGTCGCTCGTACGCCATTCGGCGTTTAATGAATTAACAAGGGCTCGTCCATTAGGCGCGTCCCGATGCGGTACGGGATCAATTAAAGCCACATTCACGGGTCAACGAGCGGCGGGAGATGCATTCTCCTCGGTCGGGGCTCAAATTGAATCCAGAGAGCGGAAGAGGTACCGTTAGATTTTAAATCGAATCCAAAAACCAGTGGCGAATTCCAATTTTAATTCACGCTCTCGACGAAAAAACACTAATTGCTTTCGGCAAGTCGAGGAGTATGGAGTTTTTCAGGAACCGGTTCTTTTTTTTCCTCCCGAACCGTTCTTTTTTTCTCACCATTATATTTAACGGTGCCGGCGAGGAATATCAGTTCTCGCGCGTCGTAATGACGACCGCGTGTCGCGGAATGACCTCACCTAACCGCATGTCGCGTGGCGACCGCGTTGCTCTGTTTTCTTTCCGTTTCTAATTTCGTGCGGGCAAGAGTGACGACCGGCTTCGGCGTGCATGTGCGTACGTGCCGTTCGATCGCGCGAGCGCGGCGACCGGGAGCCGATCGTGTATGCGTATCGCGCCCGTCGCATTGTCGCGACCACACGCTTTTCGTATTCCGCGCACGCAATTCCCATCGTCTTAGGCATTTAAGCCTGGTTTTTTTTTTTTCTGAATTGCCTTGTTGAATTCATTTGAAATTTTATTTAGAGAAGGAGCAAGGGAGAGAAAGAGAGCGGCGACACGTCTGTCAAACGGTAGCGCAATAATCACGTCTGCTGGCAGCAGCCCCCGCCGCCGCGTCGGCGAATTGGTCCATGACGGACCTTCCTGACACACGCACCGACCACACGGCGGGCACCCACGTACCCATTCTCCGTTTACCATATGCGGGGAGTTCGATCTCGCGGTTAGGCGCGCTTCCATCGTCGCCTTAAGGCTCCGCCGATGCCAGGCGTGTGCGTCGGCGCTCAGTCTCCACGCGCCTCGCGGATCGTCAGTTTGAAAAGGTCGCTCGATCTGTCCAATCCGCCCGTCCACCTATCCGTCCGATTTCGCTTTTTGCTCCGTGTATCACGGTCGGGATCTTCAACATCGTCCAGCTCCAGCCGTAGGTGCGTGTCGTAGGCATTACAGTGATATGAATTGAAAAAAAGAATCAATTCTCTGTCGGTTTATACCCAATATCACAGTTTGAGTTTTACCGAGTGAATAAATTGATAGAAAAATCTGTTAGTGCAGTGTCCTTCGGTTATAAAATTTGTCCATCAATTCTGAAGTTATTTGTCTTGTTCATAAATTACGATTTATTTGCATTAAAATGTGTAATTAGAATTTGCTATCAAAACCTACAAATTTTCCGATTAAAAATGACTATGAAAAATATTCGATTAGATAAATCACAAGTTAATCATATTTAATCGCATTTTATTACCATTATTGCGGTTATCTTATCCTAATTGTTAGCCTAATATATCGATCGATTACAAATTTGATGGACACACGTGAACTAATAGTATCTGATGGCCGGGCGTAACCATGATCGAATTTCCAAGTTCCTTAGACGTGCATCAAGGTTGTTGATTTCTAATCTAACTCGGATATATCGATCGTCTTTTCATTCTTACCTCGTCATTCCTCTTTGTTTCCATTGCTTTTCTACAATTTTCTCATTTTTTTCGTGATTCGATGGTCAGCGTTGTCAATTTGACCCACTTCTCTCATATATGAAATAAATTAAAACTGATTTTAAAAAATGTAGCTAGTATGATTTTGGGACTAATTTTTCAATTCAATTTTCAAAAATGGAATTTTTATTCTTAAAAATGTCGAGGTTTTTCTCCGACCGCGTTTCACTTTTAGAATGTGACTTATCAAGCTTCACTTAACCTTCAAACATCTTATTCGCGCATTGCGCATTATCGTTGTACAGGTTTTCCATCTTCGTGTTGTCGGGAGCACGACGACGAGTCGGGCGTTTTTCGAGAATTCACAAAGTGCCATATCCTATAAGAGACCGGGGCGATATAAAGCGACTTGCATTTGCATACACCGCGCGGCAGGAATCCGAAGGTGAGGGAATCCTTGGTCGATTCCACGAACGACGGGAGGGTCCGAGAAAACCGATCGCGTTCCAACCGAAGCTGGTGCACGTCGTGGTAAACAACGACGGATAATCGGTGGGATACCAGGGAACTTGCGCATTCTGCCGCGCCGTCGAACGGTGATAAAAACGCGAAGGAAACGCGAGACTATTCAACGAACGAGCGAACTGAAGAGCCGAGAGCTTCTCCGACTCGAGAGCGGACCTCGAGAGAGAAAATTTGCGAAAATGTGAGAAAAATATATCCACGCGACTGGGTGCCAAGGAACAAACGTACTTTAAATATACCTCGAGAGGTAGCGCCATTTTCTACAAACGCAAACGTCGAATGGTGAACGCGATTTAAACGCGCGGAAATAAGCGAACTAATCGAGCACAGGCCGCCGCCGGCTGTTGTCAGGGCGGCGGAGAACGGTGTCGGTTCCGCGTTCCCGTGTCGTGAAGTGTGTCATGATAGTTCGCGCGTGAGCCGGGCATGAACGTTGAAACCTGCACCCTCTACTTCGCTGGGACGGCCCGGGGCCCGGAGAAGGACAGGATGTCGACCCAGGCTTACTACAAGGACCGGCTCGGCTTCGATCCGGCGGAGACCGTCGCCGACCATCAGCGCGAGCAACGCTCCCAGCACGGTTACGAGGAGTCGCTCTCCAAATTTAAAGGTCAGAATGCGAACGGGTTCCCGGAGGAGAGTCCGGGATGCAATGGCGAGATTGGGGAACACCGTGCCGGCAACACCCAAGCTTTCTGGGGCTGCTGGGCGATGTTTATTGAGGCGCACGGTAGGTGGAGAGAGACAAAGAGTTGGCATGCGGATGCTGGAAACTTTTTCGTGATAGTTCACCCCTTTTTATTTTTCCCTATTTTTTTGTCTTTTTTGTGGTTTCTTTTGTGCCTCGGAATTTTAACTCCTATATACTTTTTTTTTTTTAAGTGAGGAAGCAGTTGCTACTTGTTTGTTTGGTTATCGATTTTATATAAATCTGGAATGAGAGACGTTCTCCTTGCGCGAAATTAACGTCTTTGGGATTAAATCGTTGGAACTTATTCCAAGCACGCGATGACCTTCGCAACATGCTAATTTCGACATTCTCGCCCGGTTTAAGAGCGGATACTTCAAAAATGACTATATAATTATGGTACGGTTCCTATAAATGGCTATAATTCAAAGTTGGCTATTGAAGTGAATATTTATGATACCTTTGTCGGCAGAAAATGTAAAATATATCAATTTACGACAATATAATAAATTAAACGCATAAATACAGTATTCTTTCCAAAGTGACGTTGTAAAATTAATATTACATATTTATTTTATGATAAATTCAGTTTAATCGCATTTATAATACATAAGGATTGCATAAATATTTCAGTCGTCCAAATATGCGATGCGTTTGCTTGCAGTTTGCAGTTTGCAAATTTACTCACACACGATGTTGGTTTTTACTAACTTGGCGATTAAATTTGTTCCATCGACCGCTTGTTGTAACACGCGCGATACGCGTCTAAAAGGTTTGAGTTGCGCTCACGACGTTTGTTTGATAAATGTTTGAGCTATGAGTGTCGCTTTCCTCGCCTCACCTTTTTAGCAGCGTCGAGTGTAGTCTACGCGCGGGATAGCCAAACTATCGTCTGTATACACAAGTAGAGACAGATAACGAAAAGTAGCGGTTCTCTTTTTATCGTTTGTCTGCTTAAGTGCCTCTCAACCTCTCGCTGTCCACCCCCCCCGGGGGAATCTTTTTCCGGAGGAAAGATTTCAGAACTCGACACATATTCGCATATTCGCGAAGTCACGCGGATCCGGTGTTTCGCGGCCCACCATTTTACAATTGCGCCAAACGTAGACAAACAATAAACAATGGTCGTCGCTTTTCATAATCGCTGCCCACTCGGATTGCGCATTGCGACTATACGTATACGCCCAGTTAGCTACTTTTCACTTAACGCAAAAGTAAACGGCCGGAAGGCTCATACGTATGACGTCAGCGTCGTGTCGTTCGCCGCGCCGGGATTGATCGCTAATTTAATCGTAATTACCGGCATCGCGTCCGGCAGAGAGTAATCCGACCCATGACGCGACCGTTACGTAGTCGTTATCGACGTTGCTTTGCTTTCGTCTCCTCGAGATCTTTGATGGAGCCGGTGGAACGAAGGACGCGTATTATGAAATCGAGAGTCTCTTGTCCGCGCGTTGCGATCTCCTTTTGACGAGCTCACCGGGGAACTCGAGCGCGGTGATTAATAATGGCGAGCATAAAATATACTCGCGTTGTTCAAGAATGAAATATATGATACATCAGCCAAAGATGTCAATCACGACCGTAAGGTGATTCTCTTTCATAGTTTCTATACAGGTGCCTTCGATCTTTTTGATTCCATACATATAAAATGGAGTAACGTACATCAACTAGCAGAAATGTGACTAAAACTTTAAAAAATTATAGAAAGAAAATAATTCTCGTTCGCGAATTAATTAAGATAGAAGATTTTAAATTCTATTTTTAAATCAAACCACCTTTAAAAAAAATAATTTATTACAAAAAACACTCGCTAGAATCCTACTTCAATGTGTCAGAATAAAATTGTAGCCAATAAAACAGCAAATATTTATCATTCAAATATTCTGATGGTCCACCGTTCTTGGATACATCGATAATTTGATAAGTGGCCCAATGTTATCGGGCCTCTAAATGCCGAAGGGTATCGCTTAAATTACTGTCGAGAACTTCCGAAAAGAATAAATACCGATGAATACATTCATTGACGTTTATCTTTAGCCCCTGCAATGTCAGCTACTGTTTCTTAGAGCTTCCACATTCCAGCATTCGTATCTGTTAACAAGGACTTACTGAAGAAAGCGTGCGTCAATATATGCGCATTTCTTCGGGATTAGTTCATGCCTCTCTTCTACCGATGCGCTTATTATACTGGAATATTTGAAAGCCATCAAATATATATTAAATATATTTATTTTTATTACAATATTTATTCTTAAAAAAGTAAATTTATTATTAAAAATTGTAATTAGGTAATTAAAATATAAGTATAATTAAATTATAATTGTATAGTAATCAATATTATTATATAGAAGATTTAAAAAACACATTTATCATTTATTTTTTGGAATATTTTTAATTGAATATCATTTATCACTTTATGTCGTAATTTTTCGTTAGTTACGATCAAGTTTTAAGATTTGATCGTGAAATTGATTGCCATTGATTGTCGAGCCATTAAGGTCATGCCAATTAACGACTGACAATTCACGCGAGGCTATCTCGTAGTTATGGCATTGGGAATTGGTTTCTTCGGAATTACGTTAGCTCGTGATCGGTAATAGGTCGCTGCGGCATTGTGACTGTTATAGAGAGCGAAAAATCACTCTTCATATGTTAGACTGACTCTTCTCTAATATTCGAGATGTCAGTCATTGCAAACGTTGAAAAATTGACACCTTGCGGTTTGTGGCTTGGTCTGATAATTTGACCTGTCACGATCAAGGATTTTTTTGTTGAGATTTTATTCTATAAAGACATAATTGCTAAAAAGAATTTCGAAATATACTCTTATTAACATGACTGATTTAACTGATTGATTACGCTGAAACTTGTTTCACGAGACGCAATAGATTAGATCATCTCCAAGTCAATCCTATCTTCAATTATATCAATTAAGCTTTAAACATTACAAAGATTATCCAAATGTAATGTATTTTTCTTGATTGATGTACGTATAAGTTTCGTACAATATTATCTTGTTGAAAAAGATAGAAAAAGTGTGGTGTAATAATTGACCGGTAAATGGAGCAAAGCAATTCACGTGTCCTATTTCTCTTTTAAATAATTACTATTAAGAAAGCTCTTTTATCTAAATTTTTAATTATAAAAATATTAACTTTGAATTTACAAAAAAATTTGTCATTAAAAACCAGGTCGCAAAGTGCGGGATTCTTTGCATATGACTTGTTAATTGCTGTGTTACCGTTATTCGAAGTTTCGAATTGTTGGCAAGGTGTTAAAACTGGGCCAAAGTTGGACCCAACAACGAGGCGATTGATAATCTACGAAGAACAAATGCTCGGTTCGCAGAGTAGAGAATGGAATGTCTGATTTAGCGTAAACCGCAAAGTTCGCAAAGTTCGTTAAGCCACGCGCACGTGCGTGGGTATAAGACATTAATGAACTTTCCGCACATTTACACTAAACAAAGTTTCCGACACATACTTGTCACGCGAGATATTTCTACTGTTCCTGAAAAAAAAAAAATTCGAAATAGAGCCATGGTTCACTTATAATGCAGCTAATCAAATCAGATTTTATTATAACATAGATTTACATTTTATTTTATACACTTTATTAAATGTATATTTTACAAGTAGAAAATATTATATCGCGCTCTTTTTTGACGTTAACATTCCTGCGTACAGAAGTCATTGAACGCGTCATGCGCATTCATTAAAATATCTGATCGAGTGATTCTCTCACGAGAGCGACAGACGCACTCGGAAAATGTGATCGTTCACAGGGCAGTCCACTCGAGATATTTCTAAATCTAGAGAGGTGTTCCTTGCTATAGCTCTTTCTTTACCTCTTATTTTATAACGTCTGGCGGTGTGAAGCTGACACTTACCGCCGACTTGTCGATCTCTTAGACATACCGGTCGATGATACCGCTGCTCAAGTAGCGTTAACTTTTCACATAGTATGATGATGAGGTGCAAAGTACGCGCTATAAATCATAGCTAGACTGCAAATTACGAACGTCGATAAATTTCTACGCTTATTCCCCGCGATTACGGTCGCCGATAAATGATTCAGATATTGAAATCAAATTAATCTCACTTACGCGCTACTTTTTATGCTCCTCAGTTTAACACGATAGAATAATGAGCTCTTGGAAGTGCTTGGGAGTGCTCTAATTATTTATATAAGATGTCTCTATTATTAAGTCAACAGTTAATTTGTATGCGTTTCGACATCTCGAGCTCAATCGCCGAATACAAATCGTCCTCATGACTTCAGAAATGTTATTTAAAATTACATATTTATGCCTCCAACCAGCGTGATTATGTTACAAAAATACATCATTAATTCCTAAGAAATCCCGGGACTTGACGTTGACGTCCTTGCGGTCCAGGCCATTGCATCACGCCGGTGACAAAACGGAAGGTCTCGACGGATCGAGACGCGTGTTTGATATCTAATTCATATGAAACGTTTTCAGTAGATCCAAATCTTATTTGCAATTCTATTTACGGTTCAACAGAAGAAACAGAATTCCATCTTCAGTCCCACCCCCCTATTACGAATCGCATAAAAAGTGGACTTGAATTTTATTCACGTGGTCCATTGTCCGGATTTTTGTGCCTCGCATGCCAACCGATCGAGCAGCTTGCCAAGCCGACCGACCTTCCGTCCACTCGCTCGCTCACTCGCGCCTACCTATCTACCTGTCTACCTGCTTGACCTCATCCAACTTGACCTGATCCGGTTGCTTGCGACTTTGGTTTCGTTATACTGACCTCGACCATCCTTAAAGACCTATTTCCAGGCGGCGTTGCGTCATGACGCTCTCGCTGTCACGCTAGAGCTGTATGCATAACGTTACATCGCCGCGATACGGTAATGTAACAGCTATACCTATATCAGTGCGACGAATTGCGAAATTCAATTGTCACGGTAATCTATATCGTTGCTGCGCTGATGACAATAGGCGACATGCACCATCTATAGTACATGCACTGTCTACATATCTACAGGTACTATGTTTTGTGCAGCGTGACATCGAACAAGGCTGCGCTCGTTGCATAAATGCGGTGGCAATTATGATAATGGAATATGACGCGATTGTTGACAATTACGCTAATATTACGAGAGGGTTGTTTTATATTTACATTGGCTACTACGAACGCAGGTGCATAAATGCGTTGTTACGTAGCAGCGATGGAAACTCCATGTTTCTGATGTCTCTCCTCTTTTTGTGTGTTCGCAGACGAACGAGATGCTATACAGAAGAAGACCTTCACGAAGTGGGTGAACAAGCATTTGAAAAAGGTGAGACCGCTTCTCGAATTCTCGGATTCCTCGCGTTAGTTTTATTGTCCCGCGGCGTTTTCGCGCGCGAGTCTCATTACTCACGCCATCGTCTTAATTAGCCCGACGACACTAATACATGCGAAGTACGTCCTCTATTGGCGAAATGCGAATAAGCAGAGAAATCTGAGGTGAATCTGAGGAAGCATTTCAAGACGATTATGAATTGCATGTCAAAACATTTTAATATTAGATAATTTATAACAAATGTTTTGAGAAAATTAATGTATCTTTTTTCAAAAAAGAATATTTCAATCACGTTTCCTTTCAGAATTTGTAATTGAGAAAGAATACGAGTCTGAAATACTGTATAGAAATTCGGATTGGCAGACATCCCAGATTTAGCTATGAATTTTTGAGGGAGGTGCGGCCTTTTACCTTGGTCTTATTTACAACTTCACGTCCATTCTTTCGGTAAACAAGTCTCAAATTTGTGCGCGATGACGCACAATGGTGTGTTTCATCCATTCGCGAGCTCCTCGTGTCTGCGTAACTCCGTGGAACTGTTCACGGAGGCGGATTGTCATTTCACGCACAAAGCAGTAAATTGTCCTCTGCCGAAGGATTTACGATTCGCGTAAATCGCGATCTGTGCAAGGAGGCACGGAGAAGAGAAAATTTATTTCTATTTGGATTATTTTTACTCAATCGGAGAAGACAAATTTATGCGTCGTCGAGTACTCTGCGAAGCACATAAATCTGCGAAATTGCGCGAAAGACAGCGGCGTAACGTCAGCTAGCGCGCGAGTAGTTGACTCGAAACGATCGCCGGGGACGAACAATGGCCATCGACGCATCGCGAAAGCGTTAAATCGCTGGAAGTAGGAAACGCGTTAGTAGCGCGGCAATTTTTGTGCCCCGAGGCCCGCGTCGACAAATATGCAATGGGGGACGACGCGCGAGTTCCGTGGAACTCGCCACGGGGTCCGACATCTCGATTTGTCCCCCTCCGAACTTTCGAAAGGATCAGCTAGAAGGCTCGTCGCGCCTTCTCGTGCTCCCCCCTCGCTTTTGGCACGCCACAAGTAGGCGTTTTCGCGTGTGTGTGCGCGCGCGCGCGCACGAATCGCGCCGCGTAAAAATAAGTAAACTCTCGTTGCGCAATTACGGTCCCGATATCGCGGCCCCCGTGTTGCGTATGTGGCACGCACGTGGGTCGAAAGTACCTTGTCGCTCGCGCGAGGAGCCGCACGGCTATAGAAGGCAGCGGGGCCCGAGCCGCGACATGTGGGCGACGCGAGGAAAAATCGTGAGCGACGAGAATCGATGACACGACAGAATCGGCTGCGGTTCCCAAAACGATCCGGCCGAATATCTCATCAGCAGCGTATATTCCGCTGCGCCGTACCAGTGCGGGAGGAAAAAAGCATGACGTAAACACTCTGTTTTTCTGTCTCGAGTCTTCGCTCCAAGCGCGAAGTAAAGGTGTCGCGGAGTCGCGTTGTCGGCTGATAAGGATTATCGTCGAGTGGCGAAAGCTTTGATACCGATCGCGGATGGCAAAAATACCGATGAGCTTTGATTCGCGGCACGCTGCCGCCGGACGCTGCACTGTACTGCGTTGTATGTCCGGGATAAGAACGCGGTCAAACGTTTCTCGATAAGGGACCGCCCGCCCATCAGTCCGTCGCGCCGCGTTGCACGTCTTCGCGAGCGTGAGTAACCGCGAGCTATGCCATGTGGCTGGAAATTCTCCGCCATAAGGGACTGCACACTCGCGTTTGACAGCCATTGCAGTCGGGATTTTGCGGCGAATATTTGCATACCGCGAACAATGCTGAGAAACGCTAACCCGTGAACATTCGCGCTTTCGGCGATGCGCCGAGCTAGATCATTTTCCCACGTGGTGATAAAATATGTATGAAGTATCTTATTATCGCGTAATTTCGTACCACGTCAGCCGTACTTATGAATCATTGTTAAATGTAAAGTTCTTGCTGAATGTTTTCTAAATTGATCGTTGCAGATAAAATCGATAGAGAAGAAGACACCGTTATAAAGAGAATCGCATCAATTGCTACGTTACACGTTTATTGATAAGATTTAATAATAGCTTTGCGGCGGACGCTTTATCGATTAAATTCTTGAGATAATTAGTAAGCGACGAGATTGTTTTCAGTTGTACATTTATATAAGTGGGATTATACTAATCAGATTATGCTTCATAATTATTATCATTCTTTAGTATTTTCTGTCACGATTGTTAGAAAAATTAAAATAATCGCGTTCGACATCGAACTATCAAGTCTTCAAAATTTTTGAATCACGGGATTTAATATTAATTAAAATGATGCTTCTTAATTATATGAGGAAAGAAATATATTCGCATATATTTCCGCCATTCGGGCGAAACTGTTTGTGCACGCATCTACGTATATGAATAAATATTCAATTAACTCGTCAATTACACTTAAGTGAGAGAAAATCATGACACGGAGAGACCGTGCCCGCTTTCGTTCGGTGGTATGTACCGCGCGTATGTCAGTCAGGACTTAATACAGACAATGATTCATCCGTCACGGTGGAGCCGCACCAAGTCAAGTCGACTCGAGTTGAGTCGAGTCGAGCCGCGAGGCAGACCGGGTCGGCGGCTCCAGGAATGGTTCGAATCACGGCCGTATACGGGTGGAGTTGTCCCGTCGACGTATAATTATCGTAAGCTGGCATCGTTCTGTCGTGCCGTTTCCTGCCCACCGTTTCTCATTCCTCGCCTCACTCTCGCTGCCCGCTTCTTTCGTCTGTCGCGGATAAAACGGGATGATCTTCGCGTAAAGTTAGCAGTCCATTTTCGTCATTTCGATACAGAGAGAGAATCCTGATATTTGTCCAAAAGATTTTAGAATATTTGATTAGTTTCAAAAACAAAAAGTTTTGACGATTAGATATAAGAGATTTCTGCACGTTTTATGCCTATTTCTACCAATGCAGATTGACTTCAATCTCGGTTTAACTTACTTTCTATCTCTCTCTAATTCTAAGAATTAGAGGAAAAAAATACAAGATAAGTTAAACCGAGATTAAAGTTAATCTACATTGGTAGAAATGAACATTAGTGTTTTTGTTACATTAGATAAATTGGCCACAACTTTCTTACAACAGTCGGACTCGATTTGAATTCTGTTATTTTTCGCGATAGAACATTTGAAATTATTTAAAATTCTCAAGAAAATCAAGTTTCTGAAAGAAAAATTTTTACCCACAAAAACTTGGAAAATATCATTTCTATCTCAGAATAAAAAAATCGCAAAATTTTTTTATGTTTATTGATTCGAATATTAACAACTCTCGAGAAATTATTCGGAATTCTAAAGAAATCTTCCGCGACAGATTGTTTGTGTGAAAAGATTTTTTAAAAATAACATTTTAGAGCTACAAAATATTTTTTGCGAAATCGCCAAATTTGGAAATGATCTCTCCTTAGCTGAAATTGACAATCAAGAGAAGCTGTCGCAATGAAAAAAAAAGCAAATGTCTATTCTCGTTAAAACGTTTCGTGATCTCATTGAACGAACGTAGGCATTATTGAAGTATAATACTTACGAGCATCAAGCGTGCTCCGTGTGAATGGCGTTTTAATGATCGCGGCCTTCCACGTTGGCTCGTGTATCACGTGCACCTTTGTAACTCGACATAACGTTCTATTGTTGATACGTGCGATCGGGTGCGGGCGGTCTCTCTCAGTGCAACGAATACGACTACAGGGTCAAGGTATCACAAACTTACGCGTTCGCCAATTATTTTGCTCGAGCTTCGTCTTAACAACACGCAAGTTCAGTTGAAAAATTTTTTCAACACGTTCATCAATAGTTATTTTCGTTAAGTATTCAAGCTATTGACGTCCTCGATATATTTGCAGGTCTGTGAAAATGACACTTCGAAATGCGAACAACTACTTTTACGAATTAATATGGCATTTGATTGTTTACAATTTATCCATGAATAAAAAATCGTTTTTTATTCATCTTGCAAAAAATTAAAAATAATTGATTGATTTTTTTTTTTGTAAAATGGACAAAAAATGATTCTTTATGGATAAATTGTGGAGAAATCCATCAAATGCCATATCAATTTTGTAAAACTTCGTATTTCGGGATGTCAATTTTACTTTTATTTGTATTAAAGAAAAGATCGATTTTGGATTTGAAAAATCTATAATTGAAAGAACGTTTGGCGGCGTCGGGAGATCCTGCGGAGTTTTGGGGAACTGAATTCATTGGCATCTCGAAATCTCGAAATGGCCAATTTTGCGACATAGGGGGTATCATAAAAATAACGACGATATTTACGCGTTGCGCGATTACCGGTTACCAGTATCGACCCACGGTCGGTCGGTTTCGCGCGCCCACGTTTGGTCTTGCGAGCCTGACCTTATTCGGAAACCCTCTTCGAGAGTAGCGTTCCCGATTTACCACCTCCCGCCCGGTGGTAGAGGTGGGGCTGTAGGGCAGGTGAAATAGCATTTAACTTCTTCGGGGCGCCGCCGCGACAGCCGTCTAAAGTACGAATGAGCTTGAAAGAAGGGTTTAAAGGGGGAGAAAAGAACCTTTTATAACTGTTTTTAACGTTCGTTCTCTTTGATTAGACGTGCCTTTGATCCATGGTACAAATTCGCTGCGTTTACGCCACAATACGTCGATATATTATTAGCATACTCATATCTACTTCTGTTTATAGCTTTTTGTATCTGTTACTATCCATCGTTATGTTTCAATAAGAATCTTTAAATTGAATATTTTTAGATATTAAAATATACTGTTTTACTCATAATCTCAAAAATTTTAGTTAATAAATAAGTATAATAAAGAAAGGCAAAATTTTACAAGTGTCATTATATTAATCTAATTATCTAATTATTTCTAACCTGTAATTAATTTTTAATTGCATAGTAAATTAACTTGTATCTTTGCATGATTTGTCAAATGTACGCTTTATATTTCTTCTGAAACATTTGTATTATGAAAGCTACTTCCTCGAGGAACAAAGTCTTTAACTGTTCTTCAGTTGTTCTCTACCGTATTGTGGTCAAAACACAGCAAGTTGTGCGAATCGCTCTCCGTAGATAGCAATTTTGTTGCTTCGCATTGTAGGACTTTGTACTCCGTTCGCGGAATCACGTATACCGGAAGTGAACGATCTGCGCGAACCGAGGCCAGAATGGTGAACGTAGTCCGACGATCCGTAATAACGAAGCCAACTAAACTTTTCCGCACAAAATCTATTACTTGAAAAAAATTTTATTTAAATGAATGTACGATGGGTATTATTATCGTAATGATAATTACGATAATGACGTGTTACCATCATCGATAAGACCAAGAGTGAATCGCTGTACCCAACACACCGTGTCCTCCCACGCGATGGAATTAATTACATGTAAATCATTACCGCAATTACATCGATTTCTTGCTTTTTTGTGTTTCCTGCAGCACTGGAAATACGTCAAGGTATGTATTACTTTTTTCTTAGGATACAGGAGAACAATCTAGCAATACATCGTGACATTGACTTAGGAATCAGAATTTTTACGAGACATTACGTTGTTCTGTTCTAGAATAAGCGAATGACATTAATTGTTCTGGTTATGAGCGACAAATTTGAAATAATGAGGATTGTTACCGCAATAATAATAGCGACGATGTGTCAGTCTTCATATGCGGTTCCTACCAGCAACGACTCGCGCATTTTTCTTAAAGGCTTTTCTTAACGCACGTATAAATTACGGACGCAGTTCGCAACGGTTGGGATAATTACTTTCATTAGCGTCGTAAAAACATTCAGCGTACCGTTACGTGTCCCATCTGTTATTCTTATTTTCCCGTGTGTCTCTAATGCCTCTATGACAGAGTGGCGTTCATGCCGAAACGGCACGTCAGGAATTACGGAGTCCCGTCACGCGACAGAACAAGACATACCGGCAGTAATGTTCTCGCCCTGCCCTTTACCGCATATCCGACCCTTCACTCGTGACTTCAGAATGCGAGGGATTTCGACTGTCTTGCCGCACGAAATGACTAATCACACTCAATGTGATGAGACGTTCGCAATCAATCATATTGTGCAAGGCAATTGAACACTAATTACGAAGCAGTCGAGAGCTAATTTAAGCGTTAGAAGATATTCTATGTGCACAAAAATAGTAACTATAATAGCTCTCTAAATATATCTTGCACATTCTTATTCTATTTTTTTAAAATAATTTTTTACAGTAAATTATTGTATAATGTAAATTTGTTGTATATGCGGATTTATTACGCGGGACGTAATTCCTGACAAGTCTGCAAAGTCTGCAAAGTTCGGGAATGTAGTTTACTAGTTAAGATGAAAGAAGTTTGTGCGGAAATACTTCCAGTTATAGAACCTTAAACCTGCCGAAATCAGTTGTTTGTTATTTTTAAGTAAACGGAGTTTGCCAACAGTTGGCGAACGGTTGTACGTCATGGTTTGTTATTTCGCGGCTTAATAGGAAGATATACAGTTTGCACTAACGTAATTATTACAGATTATTATTAATGAATTAATTTAATACAGGCAGGAAACTACTTTGCGAATTACTCGAAAAAATTTGTCTTAATGGCGTTAATAAAATACGATAATAAGTACGAATAGTTTGATGTTGTATATTATATGAATTAAATTTAAATTTATACATTATATAATCGTTGAATATTTATGTAAGTGATTTCGTAAAGTTTCTTCGACGTTTTAAAATTCACAAATCTATGTTTGCATATTGAAGCAGATTTTTCTTTTTGGGATTTTAAAGCCTCCGTTTGACTGTCATTTTTATTAACGTATTTTTATCGTATTATGCACGCATTGCGACGTTCACGGCTGAATCGTGTCATTGTTTATAGATTTTTACGACACGTATGATATAATCGTTGACTTTTTCGATAAACGGCTACACCGCTATTAATCCTATTCACACGCGGTAGAAAGGAACGAGTGTCGCAATGTCGTAAAATGGAACGCGTCGAAATCATCTTTTAAGACGCGTAGACGCGACTCGTTGCAATTAGTCACGGTTACGAAAGGCGGATGGGAGGCGGATCACGCGTTGTTCTGTCAATCGCTTGACATTTACTCACCTGGCTGTGCAGGACACGCGACGCACGCAAGAGTGCATGCGTGTGCGACGCACGCGAGTGCACACGCGTGTGCGACGCACGCGAGTGCACACGCTCGCGCGCAGGGGCGGATAATTCCTATTGTAAAAAATAAACACAATTCCATGTAGAAATTCTAATGCAATTTGATTATATTAACTGCGAAAATATTTTTAAAAATCCAAAGTATTTTTCAATTTTGTATCACGAGGATATTGTTAAACGGATAAAAGTATGGAAATAACGAATCTAAAAGGGGATTCTTTTTAATATCATACTCGATCGCGCCAGCTGTTCGAAACCTCCAAAAATTGTTATCCTTGAAAAAAATCATTATCCGCCCGTGCCCACGCGAGCTCTCTTTACTAATCCACGGTGACGGTTCTCATCGCTATCTTTTTCAGACTTACACGTGCCTACACGTGTGCGTCCTTGTGAACAACCAACCATGCTGTTCCCCCACCGTAAGTTCATAGCTCTCATTCGTTATCGATCGCGACGTCATGCATGATTTATCATTTTTCTTGACACTGTAGATGCTCAGCTCCCATAACGTTACGAATTTGAGGAATTACATAAAACGTGCGCAGAATGCGGTACATCGCGTCCATTTGTCGCCCGTTATCTCGCCAGGAGATCTTCCCCTTAACGAGTGTTCTTCCATGTTATTAACGCGTCATTGTCTGACTAACACCTGCACGAGATGACGTATTCGCGGTGCATGCTCGGGTTGACCATTGGTCGACCGATATGGTAACGAATGCGCCGAGCTTAATGTGTGTTTTTAAAACCGGTCCGTGAATTAACACGCGTTTACTCGTGCGCGTAATCGCACTCGGATGTCGGGAGTCGGGGAAACAACGATTTTAGACATCTCGATGATTTTTGCATTTTACGTTCCCGTTTAATTACCGCCGCTCTCACTTTTTTGTATGTCCATGCCGTATATGCATCAGAATTTGTAGAAACCTTCGAGTGCGATCTCGCATATTTATGTATCCGCGAATGTTGCATATTTCCATTACGTCATGCGCAAACAAGCTGCTGTAATTCTGCCGACGATACTTGTGCACATTTGACTCATATCCACGCCATTATATCCTACGCTTTCGCTATTTACATTATGCGTACGTAACTCTCGACATTCCTGCGGGTTTTTTCATTTTCTATTCATGGTAAATCGCTTGAGTACATCGCCGATGGACTATACCCTTACGCATTTCTTATTCTCCTACTTGGTTCTCCATTTTTCTCCTACGTCAGTCGTTTTGATGTATTTTTATTTGCGCCGCCAGATGTGTACTCGGCTCGATGTGAAAAGCGGCAATTAACATGCCCCTTTTGGAATTTGTTGCAGGCGAGCAGACATGTCGGGGACCTGTTCGAGGATCTACGCGACGGCCACAATCTCATCTCCTTGCTGGAAGTGCTCTCCGGCGAGCATCTTGTGAGTACTTGCATCTCGCGATGCTCTCGAAGCGATCCTTTTAAATTTACTCTCCGTTATTACCAAAGATGATATTAAAGTTGTCCGACCAAAAAGTCATGTGTTTTCTCATTAAAAGGTTAAATAAGTTCAATTTACTCCCGAGTTTTATCGCGGATCTGTTTTTTGCGTGGGCGTTTCGTAAATTCGAGTTAGTCGCTTGGTCGGGAATAAAGTCGAGACGTTGAGTTCTAGGGTTGAGTCTCGGTACGACAATTGGATCAAGCAACGACAATTGTCCCCGATGTCAAACGTAATTAAACGATAAACCGATCGCGTTTTCCAGCCACGGGAGAGGGGCCGAATGCGCTTTCACATGCTGCAGAACGTGCAGATGGCCCTCGATTTTTTACGATACAAGAAGATCAAGCTGGTTAACATCCGGGCGGAGGATATCGTGGACGGTAACCCGAAGCTCACACTCGGCCTGATATGGACCATTATCTTGCACTTCCAGGTAAGTGGCACAGCCATTTTACAAGAGACGTGACGATAAGCGCGATCCCCCTGAGTTAACGATCGCAGTAACGATGAACCCTAAACGAGCGTGGTTCGCCTTTCGAATTGACCAGATGTCACGGCGCCCCGCGCGTTTATGTCGAATCTGCCAGTGGCGTGCGAGTACCGCAGTGTCGTAAATTTATGCATCGCGCAAGCATAATATGCTGCGTTTTACATCCGTTTAGTGTTCACGGAGTCCCGGAAGTCGTGTACTCCTTCTCGACTGCGGACCTTTCGGAGTCGACTTTTCGAATAACGAAGATTGAATTACGAAATCATCATTGTCATGCACGTCACGTTCTTTCAGTTTCCCGTATTCTGTATTTCGACAATTCAGTTTCGACAAATTTGGATTTTGTTGAAATCTACGTGAAATCGGACGGAGGGCAAGCTTCACATTTTTCTAAGTTTAAACTTTAACTTTTGCCGATGATTAATTTTTGAACTTTTTAAAACATCAATTCCGAAGTTATTACTGTCTCGTTGAAATAATCGCCAGTTTCTTCTCTGCCAGCTTATTTTCTGATATTTAGTATTTATAGTAGGGTTTGTATAATGCAAATGAAGCGGCTGCAATGTCAGCATGATGGAAACCGCCCATCACAATTTGCTGTAATGTGTCCATCGGACTGTACGATGCGTCAGTCAGCCATGAAGCTCGATAGAAAGTGAAATACATGCAGAGCGTTCAAGAAGTACGCTTTCTCATAATTTCAACATTGAAGAGAAAGATTGAGATCGTTTTTAAGCGATTAATCTGCAACTGAATAGCTTCAAATGTGTACATTTACATTAGATACATATCAGATTTTTTTATAAAGAGAGAAGTATATGAATTTTTTTTAAACGTTAAGTAATTCACTTTTCTTTTGAAATGCTCCGCATTATTATCGCCGTTGTGTTTAACACTTACACAGCGATGGTCGCGAATGTTTATTAAATCTTTGAAAATCGGCTGCACTGATACGGTTGTCGCGACATGGCTGGCGTCATGTCGAAAGTATTTTGCATTTGTGTACTCATGCACGTACCGTTGGGCTAACGGAATATGTCGATTCTACTGGGCGCGGCAGTACTTTCGTCGTGTTGGAAACGGCTACTCGGTCACTTACCGTGGAACGGAATACTCGGGAAGCGAGCAGGAGGGAGTCGAGCGGGAGCTTTTTCCCGGACGTTTTTATCCCGGCTCGGTATTATTTCACGTCTCAATTCGAACGGGAATGCCCACATTAGACGGGCAACGTCGAAAGTTGCATTTTAGAGCTGTCTCTTTCGGCGCGCGGTTCTTCTAATTACGAGAGACGCAGGGCAATTCGTAGGCTTAGCCGTCGGTTTCGGGATTCTCCTTTTAGCCTGTCGTCCCGGTCGGAGCGACGCGCCGCTTCGTAATCGAGCCTTTCTTCCGCCCAATTTGCGCCGTCGCGCCGGGGACGCGCCGATGCCCACTACAGCGAGGTAAATCCTTCGTGAAGGCGTTTTACGCCGCGCGCACGGTGCAAAACGTTCCTCGGTCCGTTGCACTTCGTATCTCACCGGCCAGTGGCCTGTGTCATAAAACTTGACAGGTTCACTATTAGAATGTCGATGAACTCGGATGATTTCCCGGTTCTAACTACGTGTTATTTATACGCGTCGAGCTTCCGCTTCGCAGCTTCTGAAGAAGTGTCTCTCCCGCCTTCTCTCGTCTCTTCTCACGGCGTAGGAATCGTCGAATCCCGTCGACGACGAGTGTTCCATCGATTCCGCAATGTAAAGCGACGTTTAGGCGACGCGACGCGACGCGATTAGCGTGCACGCTAATCAAGCATCGCGCATACCGCGATAGGTCACATGCCGCGATAGGCCGGTGCGTTGTGTCCCGGCGCTATTTTTAGAGCCCATATGTCCCGATGTAACGTTGTGGTAGGTGCCGGTAACGAATGTACATATAGCTCGTACGGAATCACGTGCATTGCCAAAGAAAAGCGAAAGCGAGGACGGCCGCCGGCTCGCCTCGTGCAGAGACCGGTCGAGAGTTCCGCACGGCACGAAATCTACTCAATCTAAAAGGACAGAGACACTTTACGCATATCATTTAGTGTAAAGAGTGTAATTTATTAGTTCCATCGAAGTCTAGAAACCAAGTCGTTCTTGCATTTCGAAAGTCTCGGATCTTTGCACTCGATCTCGTGTCTCGATCCGCAATTCACTTACGCCCGTATTTATAGTCGCGTTTCTGCTGAAGAAACTCAACTGAAAAACCAACCTTGAGATATAATATGGTTTAATAAAGATATCTTGAAAGTCACTTTGATATTTGTTACATCATGTTTGCAATTTATTAAATTGCGATTTAATCGAGGAATTCCGATGAAGATTTTTTGTCTCGACACAGACTGAGCTTTGTTTTTCACGGTTCAAATTGATTTCTTGAGAGAAATCTTATGTCTGTAAATATCGTTCTTATAGATAAATATGAATAAATAGTAGACAATCGGAATTCAAATATAATTTTTAAAAAGCGCGCTTAGAGATGCTATGATGAAACTTTTTTGTTTATATTTTTAATTAAAATGCAAAGAATATTCGGTGTGATTTCATTTTATAAAATAAAATTTTTATATTTCGAGGTGATAACCATTCTGGCCTTGGTGTTCGTTGCTGTATTTACGCAAGGTCGCGGCGTTATCATTTGTTTAATGAGACTTGACTAGAGTCAGCAGGTAGTATCACGAATTACTTCGCGTGTTGCCCGCGATCTAATTTGCTTAATAAAGTGAAACATGCCAGTAAATATTAATTTACTTAATCTTGTAGTAGTATTAATAGTAGTATTTATATATTCCTATATTCTTCAATAAGCCAGTTTCTAGTTTATAGCTTATTCGTTTATATTTGATAACTTAACTGATAATTTGGCTTTATCTGATTATTGAAAATATGCTCTTTGGTATCTTTGTTGCAATACAATTTATCTTATTACAAGATCCGGTAACTCATCGCACGTATAATATTGTGGAGTATTTCACAAAACTTATAAAAAAGTTTTTTATGATATCAAAGTCCCGTTTCATGTCCCGCTTTTTAGAAACAGCTGAGCATTTTTAATTGTTAATCTCCTATCAAAATGTAAGTATTAAATCGTCTCTGTCATGATATGAGAGAACAGCGTGAAACTTTTCATTTTTAATGTCTCGCCTTTAATACGTTTTTTTGATACAAAGTTTATGTAATAACTGTAAGTACGGGCTTTAGTTTGTCTATCGCTATTGACAGACACGCACAGCGTATGAAGATGTGCTGCGATTGACGTCGATTGTCCGTAACTCCTTGTGCGCGTGATATCGGCGAATCTCGAGACGCTCGCGCGACTCTCCGAACGCAGCTTCTTGTATTCACTCATGAATATTTCTTTTCATCGGTTACAAACACGTTGCGCTGCCGTGTCGCCCCATCGGGTATGCATTTATGCCGGCAAAAGAGAGAGAGAGAATGATCATATGTTTCTTTTTGAGCAATCGCAAAAAGCCGAGCGAAGGCGCGAACCGAGTAACCGAGTTACGCGATAGTATAAAGACGGCTAGTGTTTGCGCCCCTCTGTGTGGCGCCTGCCAAGTCGCAGCACAGGAGGAAGATTTATACAGAAATCCCAGATGTAAATTTAAATTATGAGAAACGATCATTTGCATCTGCAGTTCTTTATTTCTCCTTTTTCATTCGTGGTCTTCTTCAGTTTATCTCCATAATTTTCTCATTCTTCATAGTCGGTAAAATTGGAAGATATAGTTTGAACGATCCGCTCAGAATTTTACAGTAATAGTCCGTTTTTCGCGAACCTTTAAAACTGTACGTTGGCTCCTTGAAAATCAACGGGTAAAAAGAATAGTAAAAAGAAAAATTTTGACACTCTACAATGCGAGAAAGAGGTAAGAAAATTTTAGTAATAAAATTTGCATTGTAAACGGCGCCAGGCAAATAGAATTCTTCAGAACTAATTAAGTATAACGGGTCGAACGTATACTTAATATTAAGTATAAAACTACTATAGTCCCTAGTCTAATAGTGTATTTTCTTCTTTTCTTTTGCGCCGCAGAGCTGGCGACGCAAGGTAAGTCGACCGCTTTACACCCCTTAAATGACTTTCATCCCGAGCTGGGGTGTAGATGACGTTTGGGAACCAAAGTGGTTATGTAAATGTAAAAAAATCTTATTACAATTGCAAAATTGCAGCTACATTATTTTCTTCTTTACCGACGATACACTTGTTTGCCGAGGTGATTGCTTTGTTAAACACAGATGGCTCGTACAGGTAGTAACACAGGTAGTTAGAGTTCTTCGGTAAGAGTTTGGATATCTCGCTTAGACAATTCTTTTTATCGATCCGTCCGTTGTTTCAAGTTAACCATAAAGAAATTGTATTATTATTCTTTTAAGTTTATTACAGCAATAATAATAATTATACATGTAAACTATTATTGAATTAAATTTATTTTTGTATTAATAAACTGCAAAGATATTAAATTGTTTTGAAAAGCGCATGGTTTGTCTAAAAGTGGCAGACGACTGAAAGTGTCTAAATTCTTATTTGAGGAACTTTAGTTACACCTGAGGAATCGCAGCTTCCGCACGAATGACTGGTTCGCACAGTCATTTGGCAAACCCACGGTCCCAAACACACATACATTCATTTACACATATACAACTCACACACGATTTTATGAGCGATAGTATGACAAACATTTGAGGAAAATTGAAGGTATACAATTATCTTAAGAACAATGAAGGAAATAAGAATGGAAATAATAAGAATAAAAACAAGACGCGTATATGGGTTTGCTATAGGTGAAGCAAAACGGCGAAAGTTAAAGCTCATTTTTTATTTATATATCCCTTAATTAAAAAAAAACGAATTGCAGCGAGTAAATTAATAAACGCTGAGTTTTCCACTTGGTTCCCACCTGAATGCCCACGCTCGATCATGACTACCTTGTTCATAAAGAATGAAAGAAAATTCACATTTACATACATCTAAAATATTTAGAAATTATTCAAGTATCTGTTATATTTAAAAACTAATGCAAAATCTTTTGAATGAAATGTCTACTTTTTTAGAAGGATTTGTTCGCGAGGAAAGAAGATAAAATTTTCTTTCTTATTTAAGCACGTTTCTAAGATATTCAAATTACTCAGTTATCTGTTGTATTTAAAAATTTATGCGAGTTATTTAAATGTATCTTTTTTTATTTAAATATATTTTAAGTATACCTGAATAATTGATATATCGATTGAAATATTGAGTATTGGGACTGGGAGGTATACTTGAATGGGAAATTGGGCTTTAATTCTCGCAAAATACCTTCCATTGTGCAGAATTTCTTTCTTAAACAGAGCGGTAAATTTGTTTCCTGATAAAATCAACGCAACGTAACTGACTGGCATTAGTTGCAACGTTTCCTAATTAACGTTATGAAATATCCTTGCAACTTAAAAAATTAAATATATATTATGACACTCGCGGTTTCTCCCTGGCCACGTGTCAATGTCCCAGAATATTTTTATGAGGGACTAATGCCGAGCTAGAGTTTGTATCGTGAATATTAACGACTCGCCTTGCTAATTTTCACATGCTCGTCTACGCTGCGACCTCCGATCTGCGCAGCGACATGATTCGATGCAATATATCGCTGTACGCAATATATGTATAATTATATTATGTGTAGCCGAGAGATTTTAATGAGAGAAACTCGATACATTTATAATTTACTTACTGAGAAATACTGTAATTCTTACGCAAGATCGTGCATATTAGCGCGATGTTTCGCAGCAAACTCGCGTAGGTGGAATCGGTAATAAAATGAACACTTTAAAAAACATCGAATCGCAATATTAAGCTCCGCAGGGTAGACTGCTGTTGCAGTCGAAGGTCTTCGTTAATCGATCACACAAATTGTCGCCTCGAGGAATTTATAAAGCTATAAGCCCGTAATAACTTTTCTTCTCCGTCAAACGTAATTTTATCATTAGATGTTATTTCCTTTTACTGCGTCTTGACAATTTCATTTTTTTATATTTTATTATGCACTTTGTCTAATATTAAGATATTGTAATTGCCCTTCATTTAAAAAAGTTAGAATAATAATTTAAATTATCCGATTTATTTATAATTGATAAAACTTTGACAAAAAATTGAATATTAGAATAATCTTTTTTAGTTTTTCGTGGCAAAACTGAAAATGTTCATTGTCGGAATAAGCTTTGATTGTCGCTTCGTTGCGCTCTTTAAACAGCTTACGGACGTCGTGTGATGACGCTATTACAAATGACATCACCTGCGCGAAACCATTGAGAGTCCGTAAGTACAGGTTTCGATGCGTGCTGGTTACGAGTTTTCACTCTCTTCGCGCGCCAGTGAAGGGAAAGGCTTCTCGTCGGGAACCGTTTTCACGAAACCGGCATTAGTCCATGTGTCGTGACGATGCTTGAACTTTTTCCAGCGATTGATCGTCTATGCTCGATTGACATGGGGTTTAATTGCATGCTGCTTATCTCGACACCCTGACGCTGAGCGAAAGCCGCTATTCAATACGTAAAAGATGATATTAATTATATTATATATCTTTTTTTAGCCAAGTGTGTTCACGTACATACAATGGGTTTGCTTAAATTCAAGTACCTTGTTTGCTTATTTATAAGTCTTTTCTATCATTACTGTCGGAGAGAAATTGCTCATTGTATTCGTTTGCTGTCACTTTCTTATTCCTTTACCATTGTACGGATGGAGACAGCCGTAAGTTCTGGTGCGCGATTTAATGGGCGCGTTACAGCGGTTGGATTGTATTCCGTCTTCGCACCAAAGGCAACGAATTAGCGTACCCACGACGGCGGAAGCCGCGACGGAGCACGAATCAAGTAGCCTCGGGTGCGATGACTTCATATCCGCCTGGTGATCTCGGCGTGCAGTTAGCTTAAGCTCAGCGCCACGGGCCGTACCGCAATTATAATATCTGCACTGCGATTTAATTAACGCAGTAGATACGTCGCAGCCTGACGTGACTAAAGAGATAATTCCTCAAAAGTATAACTGATAAAGTATCAAAGAATTTCTATTTTATATTCGTTTGAAGTAGGATACTTAATGTACTCTTAATAGAAGCCAATGCATAAAACGCCTGTCTTATTGCGGAGCGAAATTTAATAGATTGCAAGCGACATTTAATCATCGCCACCACAATCTTGAAAGTACAGTTTCACTTTCCTCTCTTTTCTGCACACCAAGCTCGCCCGTCTGCCCGCTTTCATTTTCTCTCGGGTGGTTTTTTTCCGAGGACTCGTCAGCGGCCATCGGCCCGTTTCTCCAAGTGCTGGCACGCGTATGAATTTGCAATGAAGGCACGATTGTGCGCCATATCGGCCGGAATCGTTCGTGCACTTCACCGTCTGAGAATTCTTACCGTCGGTTCCGCATTTGTTTTCAATCGTCCTGATTGTCAAATGCCTAATAACAGCCAAATGTTTAAAGGTCTGACGTTTAGTGTAGACCTTTACGATCTATTTTGTTACTAGCAATTTGTGTCACATATCGTGGATCGACGGATACGAGCCACGCTCGGCAGGACAAGAAAAGAATGAAAAATCAACACAAGTGGGTCGCTTTTCTTTTCCCGTCGTTTGTACTCGGCCGTCTAAAAGTTTTTGTAGCATTCTGTAGAGTATAATGATATGCGATCACGATTTGTCCCAAAAGTGACAAGATCGTCGGCGACCGAATTAGACGATAGGATCTCGCAAACATCGTTACGTTTGAAAACGCTATTAACGAGGAAGCAAATTATCATGGAAGTCGGTTTTTTTTATCGGCGATTACGACATCGATTTTCCATCATCCTATTATCTCGATCGCCCTCGAGCAGCATAAAAGGCTCGCGCTACCGCGTAATTATCTCATTCGGATCGACGTTTCCACGTTTGGTCCACGCGAATCGATAGCGTATCGATTCTCGCTTTACGATCTGCGTTGCGTGACATTTTGATTCGCAAGCAGCTTATTAACATGAAGACCTCGCTCGTAACATTCCTAAATATTTATAATCGATGCTGCACTCGGAATGCACGGCCCAAACCGGACCCACGCTATTTTACAAACGAGGAGATTGTTTGTTCGTTAGAAGTCCTACGTACCATTAATGCGGATGCAAATGATCTCATGCATTTTATAACAGCAAATTCCATTTCCGCGCTCTCGTATCTCTAGAATAACTATACTTGTTTTATACAAAAATTAATATAATTCTACGTTTTAGTTTTCTGGAATATCTTCCTGAATGCATACTGCATTCGGAAACATAATCCAGTGTATTTTTATTTTGAAATACTAAAACTTGTGTTTTTATCAGTTTAGAATAAGGAGAGTTATATATGGAGTTACAGATTACATTATCTTTGTAATTACGTCATATCTCTTTTAATTCAATAGTTATCGCAATTCATCTTTCTATATTCTATATGCGTACATATATTCGATCTTGCGAATGCTCTCGTTTCTCACGAATCTCATTTCTCACGTGTTCCCTTATCATTATCATCGCGGCGCTTATCATGGCGCTTATCAGTTTCTTCGCCCGAAACTGAAACGCGAGCCACCGGGAGGGTGACGTCACCGAAAGTCCTGCGATTGCTCCATTTCCTTTTTAGGTCTCTCCGAGAAATCTCGGTCTTTACCAAGGTCGCATGCTCCATCGCGGCACGACCTTGATATCGGGATAACCATAACGCCAACCGCTCACGCGCGGTAAATTATGCGCGGTACCGTTCGAGACCCTGACGAGCGGAATGTCGTGGGACGCGCTAAGATATGGGCACGCATTATATGTGTACTCTCGCGCGCCGGCGGAACGCAAAATCTCTGGAAAAGGAAAAGGAGGAAGGACGCGCGCGGCGACGGCTGACGTTCCGGAGAAGGAGGAAGAAGCCTCTCCGCCGGGGTCCCCGCCGATCGTAATACCGAGCCGGGGCCCCACCGGCGTGCGCGAAGTCGATCATTCCAAGGACGCATGCGCGATCGATCTCGATCGCAATGTACAGTGGAGCGCATCAGCTATCCACTCCGTGTACCCTTCTCTTCGCCGCTTTGAGGAAACCTGATGGGGGAGGGGGGGGGGAAACACAATGGCACATTGACGAGCCTTCTGCGAGACTGTCGGAACGACTGGATAGAAAAGAACAAAGAAGTTAAATAAATGTTGAAAAGAATTCTCCCAATCGGATCGGTTTAGTATGAAAATCTAAAAAGGGAACGTAGATCCAGTTGTTTTAATTAACGAGAAGAGAAGGAGGGAAGATCGTGGACGCGTGATTAAAACATCGCACCGTACATAGCGGCGCGTCGCGACGAGGCGCGGCGAAGCGCGAGGTAAACGCCAGGTGGGTGGCTGGCGGTAGAAGGGAGAACAGAAGTGCGAGAGGGGGCAACGTCTCTCACCTGTGCGCATTTCGTTGGCCTACTCTCGCCACGACGGCCGGATGCTACGCGGCGATCGTCCGGCGATCGTGTGTCGCGCATAGTTGCTCGTCCGTCGTCAGTTAAAATCAACATTCTCGATCGTCGCCGTCGCCTTTATCCTCATTAGTGCTCGCGATTGCGCGGTGCGCGGTCGGCCGGCCGTCAGTTCGCGAGACGAGAGAGAGAGATCCAGGAAGACGCCGTCGTCCGTCAATCGTCGCGATGGTGACCACGACGTCGTCGAGTGCGTGTTGACCGAGCTGTCACAACATTCGTCCGCACGCCGCTGCCGCTGACGGCGAACGCATAATTCGTCGCAAATGCATCCAACAGCTCGCCGTGCCCCGTCTCTAACCGGCGCGGTTCCGCTTTGCGGCAACCGGCGTCTGGCTCTGGTTAACGTGCCGGCGTGAAACGAGCTACAGTTAGCGGCGATGTTTCACTTTGCCGGGATCACCGGCGGAGGCACCATTAGAGGCCAGCGGCCGCGGATCGATTTTCGCGACCTGTCGAGTGTAGCTCTGACGGATGGATCCAGATGGTCTGGCGACCTTAATAAAGAGTAACAGCGTGTAAAAAGCACGTCGAGGCCAATTGTAGCTCGGGGTCGCCTTCCGGTCCGCCAGGCAGACCGACCGTATCGCCGTATCTTTTCTCGATTCCAAAACTCGACGCGAAACGTATCAACTTTGATTTTTGTTTATTTATTTACATTTAGTTAACGGCCGTTCGAGCTTCATCCCATGTCGATACGTTGAAAGTTGAATCTCGTGGTTACATTGGATAAACAAGCTCGGAAATCACATGATCGTACTTGGCATTAAATATACAGTGAAAATATACGAGCCCATGATTTTCGTTATTATCATTTCAAATATTGTTACACGATGTTTACATTGAGCGCAAATTACCGCGCTGGGCAAATACGAGCAGTCAGGCGGTTTCATCTGGTTAAACGTGCGCCGCGAACGCGAATTGAACACGCGAATCGGCGTGGTATTCTCGAGGAAAAATACGAACAGGGCGAGCTGTTTGATGCACGCACGGCGACACGGTGTGTTTGTCACGTATGTAAATGAACGAAACGTTGCAGCTCGCGAGCGAGCCGCGGTTTAGACGTCCGATAGTGATCCCCGAGGGGAGAAGAAGAATAAGGCGATACGCACGTGTGCCTCGTGATCTGCGAAAATGTCGATCTATCGGTTCAGCAAGGGGGGCAGGCTGTTCGTGCAAGGCACGAGGGAGGACGACGACCGTGATGGCGTTTCACCTAGCCCAACGGGATCGCGCTCCGCCGACGATCTGCGAGCTGTACACACGAAACGCCGATTGTCGACCGAGGTCTTAGGTAGTAAATCAGAAATCGTGGAGATAGGAGGGAAAGGATTCGCTCTGGCGATCGCGTTGCCGGAGAGCGCCCTCGGGTCACTAGGAGAGAGTGGTCCGCTTGACGGTTGCACGAGGTGGAAGTTGACACGTTGACTGGCGAGGAATCACGATGATTTTGCGAGTACTAATTACCAATTAACTGAAAACCAGTCTCTCCGCGAGGGAGATTGCGATCTGCAGTTAATTGGTCTTTACGGAGACAATGAGAAATTGCGAAACGTGTCTCCCACGTCTCTCCATGTAACTGCGGCTCGCTTCTCTCAGAGATAAGAAAATAAACAGTCTTATGTAATGGAATATGTAGCACATGGCCTAAGATAAAATACGCGGTGTAATTATTCGCCTTCGATTTTGAGCTGCATTAGTTAGCCGGTATCGCTCTGGCAGCTCCGATAGCAGCTTAAACGCGACGTGCAGCGGTCTCTAAACGTTTCTCCGGCGCCGGTTGTCCTTTCTCAGCGAGGTATAATAAACCGTTGCGTCATCGTGACTTAAAGAGACTGTTCCACCTCATTCGTACTAAATTCAATTGCAATTTGCCGTATTCTGCGAAGTTAAATGGCTGATGTTTCCTTGTTAGTAGCTAACACAATGTTGCTTCTTGCTATGCTCATAGAGAAAACGGCGACTAGATGTAAACATTTGCCGCGATAGCACTCTTTACAAATTTGTGCATCGTCAGACGAATCCTTTTCCAAGTACGATCGCACGGGATCGTTGCTCGCGTCAACGTTTCCCTTTTCGGTCGATATTCTGTATCGCTCGGTCGCGCTGCTCAGGTTCGTCGATCGAGTCGACGAAAACGTCGAGACGCGGTGAGAACGGCACGAAGCGCATCGTTACTCGCATCGTTCGCAAGACGACGACTTTGACGCGCGGCGAAGAGCGTAGCGTCGCCGAGGACCTGACGAAACGCGCCCACACTAAGTACCTGCAGGATGCTAGCTCGACGACCGTAATGCGACATGTTCCAACGAAAGCGAAAACTGTGCGGGTAAGCGATTCTGCGTGAAAAATTGCCGGAGATTCTCCTCGCATATATATTATCTCTTCAGTCATGTTATTTTTTGTAACAAAAATTAATGGGTGAAATCTTAAGATATCCTAATATAGAATATTTATTTATATTCTTTGGAAATATATTTATTTAACTTTTTAAAATTCAAACGGCAAAGTTTGTATTTTATCGAAAAATGTGTTTTACTGAACATCAGACTTGTAAAGACCTCGACTGGAGGAATTAAGATGCTAAGGTTGCATCTCGAAATATGAGTTTTTACAAAATTGATATAACATTTGTTTGCCCACAATTTGTCCATATTTATCTATAAATTATCATTTTATGGTCAAATGGACAATCGGAATTTATGTATAATTTAGAAATGATATTATGCATTTAGGAATGATAAGGCTGGTTCAATTCTTTTATTTTTAATTTTTTTGCAAAATGGACAATAATGATCATTTCTGAACAAATGTGAACAAATTGTGAGCAATCAAATGTCAATTGTGGGCAAACAAATGTTATATCGAGTTTATAAAAATTCGCATTTCGGGATGCTAATTCCAACTTTAAAGTGCTGGCATATTGAAGATATCGCTAACAAATCGATCATATCATTGAAGAATACCTTCAAAGATTGGCATATCTGGCGTATGCGTTCATAGCTGAAAATAAGTCAAATATAATGATGAACGTTTCAAGCGGGAGAGACATTTGCATTGAAACTCATCGTGGAAGTGTTCGACTTAAACGCTCATCCGAAGATCTCTCTCTTTCTCTCCCGTCACAACGGATGCATCACCTTAATTAGGATTAGAGCGGATACTTTACGCTTGCTTCGGTCTCGCAGCTTTATTACCGTTCCATTTAATCCGCTATTTCGCCCCTACAATTAACTCGCGAAGGAGACAGTATTTTTCTTGTAACCCGTCCGAGCCGTGGCCGGGGACGGTTACCTTGTCGTGCTGGCCAGTTGGTCACGAAGAATGAAACTCGGCGAAAAAGCGGTTTCTACTTATTTGTCGATACCGCTTTCGACGTTACTCAATTGTGACGGACGAGATTTGCCAAATACTCTCGAGACTGAAGCCGCGCCGTATCACCGACAATGTTCGTTGGACGTGTGTTCAACTTCTTTCTCGATACCTTGCCCAGTATCCGATAAATCAAATCGCGCGACGATCGAACGATTTATGCCGGCGCGTCCCTGCAACCTGTTGCTTCGAATTGCGTAGGTGTAGGGAAACAGATGGCACAGGATGGCCCATATAGAAGCGCATATTTCGCACGCGAGCGCGAGAAAACGCGCGATGATCCAAGCACTAACGCCGGCTTTTATCAATGTCAATGGCAACGATCTCAAATGGTCGCGGTCTCGATTTGAGCGTCGGTGCCAATGTCAAGTCTATTGCCAGTGGCATAATTTGTCTCTATTATTTCATTACTTGAGCGAGTTTGGTAGCCAGCCAGACAGTGAAGTGCTTTCATCGTTGAACATCTAGGAGAGATCAAGTGTGAAGTATTTTAAAAATATCGCGGAGCTGTGTGACTTGTTCTTATTCACTGAACTTGAAATATCTTAAAATTAAAAAAGAAATACAAATAAGATATGAAAGAGGCGTGGTTAAAAATAAAGAAAAAAATGCTTATCGGAAATTATTACGTTACGTTAAATATTGAAACGGAAAAGATTTCTAGTGCTATTATTAAAACAGCGCATCTTCCCCTGAATGATTTTATTCATAGCCGAGAGGAGCACTTGCATCTATAGACAATTTTATCAGCGATCGTATTTTATGTTAAAATGTAAGCAAACCGACTTTGCTGGTTCAGTGAACTTGACGTGAACGTAATAAATATGTTAGGTAACAAAACATGCAATTCCCGATAATCTGAGTATGTGTAAGCCGGAAAATACAGGAAGAAGATCTTTACTGGCGCGATATAGCATGTATCTATACGAGATAAGATAACCCGTTCAGCTGTGACGTGAGAACTCGATTTGTTATCCTAATATAAAAAAGAAGACATATTTATGTGACATAGCTATTTTTAGAATTATCCTGTCAACGGTTGACATTAATCTTTACTAAAGTAAATCAATATTACGACGACGCTGAAATAAAAAAGAAATTAAAAAAAAATGAATAGGAAAAATTAAAATGTAATAAATGTAAATACTAAAATCGATTGATACCGTGACCAATGTTCTCCCGGTGCCGGTCCGCTAAGCAAAATGTCAATAGTTCTTGAAAGGTTGTAACTTTCAGTTTCCATTAACGTTCAACCAAGAAAATAGAACTATGGAAGGTTGCAAATATGCATTATGTAACATGCATAATTTTATGCTTGATAATTTTAAATCAAACCGGTACATGTAGTTTTTGAATGTAACTATAAATGTTCCTCGAGTGTTACTAATTAAAGATTTAGAGACTGCTATTCTTCAAGAACTTCCACGTTTAAATGATTATTACAGCGAATATTATGCAGTAATTATCTCTGCTATTTGTTGCAACAGTGGCATTCGAAACGTCGTGAAATGACACATCGAAGGGCGAACCAATCTATTTCCATGCCGCATATTTTTAGGAAAATTTTATTGCATATTAAGACAATTTTATCTCATGTTTCTTTCCGTTTCTTTTCTAGATATCAGACATAGTGGTTGGTCAAGAACCAAATGTGACGGCACGTGAAGCACTCTTGAGATGGGCCCGACGATCGACGGCCCGATATCCCGGAGTGCGAGTGACCGATTTCACCTGTTCCTGGAGGGACGGTCTGGCTTTCAGCGCTCTGCTCCACAGGAACCGGCCAGATCTGGTTGACTGGAGATCCGCGCGTTCAAGCCAGCCGCGAGAACGGCTCGATAGGGTCTTCTTCGTCGCCGAGCGCGAATACGGTGTTACGAGACTTCTCGATCCAGAAGGTAACGACTTATTATCCGATCAAGCGTGCCGCAACGAAAAAACCCCTAATTGTCTTTAAAACTTGAAAACGTTGCTCCCATTGTAATTTGTGCATCCTTTCTCTGTAAATTCGAAGCAGAAAAATATCAAGATGCGTTCGTGTCATAAATTTTTTTTATCGTCGCATTATCTTGGGCCGCTCTTGTGGTTTCATCTTACAAAGACGCCTTTCACGGATGTAGCCCTACCTGTGTTTCTCTCGTTTATGTATGCCCTGTGCGTGAAATACAGTTCCCGTGGGTTCTAGCATGCGCGTTCTTTCTGGTCACGGTTACCTGACCAGAATCACTTCCGGTCTCGGTTCGTGCACCGTAACGTCGCGCCATCGGTAGTCGTCGTAATTATGCTTTCTATATATGCGTCTTGCAGGTATCTGACATTGATATCAGGTTGCAAGGAAAAGCGAAACGTATCTGCGGATAACGTATCTAATATTCGATACGACTTGAGATAAATTTTACCGGACTTTTTCAGGAATAACATCTAGAGTTTTTATTTTTCAAGTATCGTTAGTTTATTAGTGTTGACAAAATTACTCTCATTTTTTGTTCAAATATTATTAAAGATGTGAATCTAATTTAATTATAATTTTAAGAAGATTAGTTAGAAATAATTTATCATATTCACATACGTCGCATGACTTATGCAACAATTCTTGTGTATCCTGTGCAGATGTTGATACCCCCGAACCAGACGAAAAGTCCTTGATTACGTACATCTCTTCGCTTTACGATGTATTCCCGGAGCCGCCGGCTATTCACCCGTTGTACGACGCTGAGGCGCAAAGACGGTCCGCGGAATATCGCGAACTTGCGAGTTCGCTTCACTTGTGGATCCGCGAGAAGATGGCTCTCATGCAGGAGCGTTCCTTCCCGCCAACCCTGATCGAGATGAAGAAACTAGCGGCGGACAGTACGAAGTTCAAGAACGAGGAGGTGCCGCCACGATACAGGGATAAACAGAGATTGACATACATTTTCCGAGACCTGCAGAAATATTTCGAAGCGGTGGGCGAAGTGGACATGGAACCAGAATTACATATTGATATCATCGAGAAGAACTGGAATCGCTTGATAATGCTGCATCAGGAGCGCGAGCAGGCTATTATAGACGAAATTAAACGGTAAGTCCAATTATCTTAAATTAAATAAATTTGTGAAAGTGCATCCTCAAATGCAAAATTTTATAAAATTGATATTTGAAATTTGATTGTCCACAATTTATCTACATTTATTCATAAATAATCATTTTTCGTCCACTTTGTAAAAAAATTAAAAATAAATTTTCATCGTCAGCTTTTCTGAACTTTATTTTTCATTTTTTTGCAAGGTGGACAATAAATAATTATTTATAGACAAATATGGACAATCAAAATTCATATATAATTTTACTTAAGAATTCTATGTATATAATACGTATGTGTGATACAATGTATTTTGCATATTACAGACTCGAGCGACTGCAACGACTCGCCGAGAAAGTACATCGCGAGATGAAAACGACCGACAACAGACTGGAGGAGCTCGAGAGACGTGTGGAGGATGAAGCACGCAGACTTGATCGTCTTCATCCTTTGGAGGCGAAACACGCAGTTGACCTGCTGGAACAAGACATACGCAGCACCGAAACTCAAATACAGAATATATTCACTGATGTGCACACTCTTACGGAAGGTAGATACAGTCAGGCACCCGAGCTTCACAAGAGGTAAAATATTTATTTTTATCCTCCGAATTATGATGAACTAAAAATTCACGCTCCGGAATATCGATATGCAATTAAGAATTATTGTGTGTAACATGCAAGCCTGTTCCGTTCTCGTATGCATAATTACATTGTTTCTACTCTCATAATTTTTGCTAATGAGCGAAGTATTAGCGCGCTTTCCATCGCCACAACTGCAGCTTTCGAAAATCAAGTTATGCACGTATCGTGTTTAGCGTCTCCAGCGACTTTCCAAGCATCTCGAAACATGTTTGAACGTCTTGCTAAACCCGATAAGATTTTCTTTATCCAAGTTTAGCACATATTTTGAAATAATTAATAGCTATGACGTACTAATACTAACCGTACATTAGTATTAACGTACATTGAACGACACGACTTTGATATGAATATAATAAGAATTAATATGACAATTATTGAAACGTATGTCTATTTGCGTTTCAGAGTACAGAAATTGCATCAAAGATGGGTTGTACTACGATCTCTCCTACACAGGCGTCTGGTACAACCGCTATCTGCGGTTTCCTTCCCCGTGGAGGAGCGCGTTGTCACGAAACACCGCACCACCGTCCATGAAACACGATTGGTTGATACCAATCCACACTTCCGCGCGTTGCATGATTGCATAGATTGGTGTAAGAGCAAATTGAAGCATCTACAAGAAGCGGATTACGGATCGGACTTGCCCAGCGTGCAGAATGAATTGGATGTACATCATCGAGAGCACAAGAACATCGATCAGTTCCAGGCCAAGGTCGACAAGTGCGTGCAAGCGAAGAACAATTTCCATGGCGAGGAACTCACATTGTACAGCCAGCACCTTAGTTCTCTGCAGAAGCTCTACGCCGAGCTTCTTGCCGTATCGAATAAGAGACTTTCCGATTTGGACACCTTGCATGATTTTATACAATCGGCTACTGGCGAATTGGTTTGGTTGAACGCTAAAGAAGAAACAGAAGTCACGCGCGATTGGAGCGACAAGAACCTCAATGTGCAGAGCATCGAACAATATTACGAGGTTAGTCATTATTCAGCGACTTTTTTTTAAGAGTAGAAGTGATGAAAGTCCACTCTTGTGATTCGTAAGACCTATACATATAAACTGATGTACAATGTAATTAAATCTATCTATGATATGTAATATATTGCTCGTGTTTAGTTGAATTAACTGGAAATTTCTTCTTTTTTGTAAAGCAAACGTATGGATCTGGTGTAGAGGTAAAATATGCAATAAAAATACTTTTTCTCATACTTTTTATTTCGATCTAATGTTTAATTTTGTTAGATATTACTTTTTATTTCTATTTTTAATTACAATTTACGTATTCAGATCAGATTTAGATCTCAATTTTTAATATAAATTTTAATTCAATATTCTAATTAATTCTATACAGACGTTTTTATAAGATAATAAGATGTTTTATTATGTATTTGCAGTCTTTGATGAGCGATTTAGAGAAACGCGAGATACAATTTTCGGCAGTGCAAGATCGCGGTGAGGCGCTGGTCCTTCAGCATCATCCTGCGGCGAAAACAATCGAAGCTTACATGTCCGCGATGCAAACTCAATGGGCTTGGTTACTGCAACTCACCCTTTGCCTCGAGGTGCATCTAAGACATGCTGCGCAAAATCAGCAATTCTTCAAAGATATTCAACAGTCCGAACAGTGGATCTCCAAACGGGACGAAACGCTGAATACTGTTTACTCTCAATCCGATTTCTCATTGGACGAGGGAGAGCGGCTTCTGAAGGGCATGCAAGAATTGCGCGAGGAGCTTAATAATTATGGCGATCACGTACAGAGACTCGTGGAGAGAGCAAAAGATATTGTGCCCATGAAGCAACGTAAACAGCCCGTCATGCGACCGTTACAGGTCACTTGCATCTGTACCTACAAGCAAGTCAATGTAAGTATTTCTTAATTAGGGAATGGAATATATATTGCAATTAAATATACATATTTCTTATCTGTATAATCTTTGTAGATGTCTATTGAGAAAGGAGAACAGTGTACGTTGTACGATAATTCTGGCAGAGTTAAATGGCGCGTCAAGAACACGCAAGGAGTGGAATCTCCTGTACCAGGTGTCTGTTTCGCATTACAACCTCCCGATAAGGAAGCCTTGGACGCTGCGGAAAGATTGAGACGACAATATGATAGAAGTGTAGCTCTTTGGCAACGAAAACAATTGAGATTAAGACAAAACATGATATTCGCAACTATCAAGGTGGTCAAGGGTTGGGACCTGCCGCAATTCTTGGCGATGGGGCAAGATCAACGTACTGCTATTAGGAAAGCGCTGAATGAAGATGCGGATAAGTTGCTATCCGAGGGAGATCCGGCGGATCCGCAACTCAGGAGATTGAAACGAGAAATGGCGGACGTCAATCGACTGTTTGATGATTTCGAGAAGCGCGCTAGAGCCGAGGAGGAATCAAAGAATGCTGGACGTATTTTCAACGATCAAGCGTCTACGCTTCAGCAGGCACTCGACGAGGCCGAGCGAGTACTGAACGTGCGCATAGCCGCGCCCTTACCTCGAGACCTTGACAGCTTGGAACATCTAGTGTTGCAGCACAAAGATTTCGAACAAAGTCTGCAACGCTTGGCGCCGGATGTGGAACAAATGCAGCAGACGTTCCGTGGAATCACCCTGAAGACCCCGGCGATGAGAAATAAACTCGATAACATCACGACCAAATGGACTCACTTATGGAATCTGAGCAGCTTGTACGTTGAGCGCTTGAAGTGCGTTGAAATCGTGCTGTCCAGCCTTGAAGAAAATACGGCAGCTATCTCGGAATTTGAGATCAAGTTGGCCTCCTTCGGCGAGTTACCATCGGACGTGAAGGGCCTGCAATGCGTGCTGGAGGATCTGATGGTGCTCCAGAACGCGATCGCGCAGCAGCAAGTGTCGGTGGATCAACTAAACGAGGACGCGCATAACGCCAGGCGTCTTGTTGAGAAATCGAGACCGAATCATCGTGGTCCGCACGGTGATATGGACAGATTGGACGCTGAGGTCAACAAATTGAACGCGCGATGGACGAACGTTTGCGGACAGCTAGTCGACAGATTACGCAGCGCCGAAACGGCCTACGGATTGGCACAACAATATCAGAACTCGTATCAAAACGAGGTGGACTTTGTCGATGAATCCTATGGAAAATTAGAGATGGAGAACACAAAGGTAACGTAAACGATTTCAACAATCTTTTGTTATTCTCACTCGTTATCAATGAGATTGCTAAAATTATGAATTTTTATGGATTTAGAACCTGTTGAGCAAAGTGCTGGATCGCACACCGGCAATCGAGGCGGTTAATCTCACGGGCGGCAGACTAATCCGCGAAGGGAAGGTGAGGATATGTGGATCGTAATGTATTGTTATTCGGTGCTAGTAAGCCTTATAGGTAGCCTTAGCTTACGGTGTGAATGCTTGCATGAATGGAGTTCTGCGTGTGTCTTACATACATACATACAGGTCTCATCACAGTCTATTGTACGCGCCACGAGGTTTTCAGAAATTATGCGCGCGACGGATCCTTTCCGTTTAGCGTCTCGTCGGAGCGGCCGCTTTTTCTGGAGTATCGAGCGAGCAGTCGCAAGACGCACCGAGACGCGTCGAGCATCTGCTGTATATAAACATGAACGTTCCTTTACAGTCGAATTTCTGCTGCTGTCTTTTTCCACCGGCTTCTCGGCGATGTCACGTCAATTTTATAGCGGTAAAATTCTCTATTTGCGTCCGGGACCCGTGCCATTAAACGGCACAAACCATCTTAACTGCTATTCATTAAGTAAATATACTCACTTATGTAACGTAGCGGAGACGATACGATCTACAGGCAGCGCGCATTTGTAATATCACTGGCCTTTCTCTCCTTTTTAACTTTAACGTCAGAACCTCGTTAACATATTTACATCAGAAGCACGATTGAATGAGCTGCACGACCTCGTCTTTAGCGGCGATTTAGTGCTGATTTTTATAAATTCTAGATATCGCATATCGCTTTAGGCGCTTAATTAAATAATACGATTGATATTTCCCCGAACCGCTGGAATCGCAGATAACCCAGTGAGGTATAGCATGCGCAGCAGCGAGGTGGAGCCTGACCATAATAAGTACTCATAATTACATTTCGACACGAATGAGGCATATCTCTGCTCTTTACCAATATTAATTGCAGCGCGACTTTATTAATCGCTGCTTGTACTTAGCGCGACTACGAGATAGCCTCAAAATTATTCCAAACGCGTTTAGATTAACGTACCCATGGGAGTAACCGGCAGCTACCATTAACGCACTTGTTTACGTACGGAAGTACCACATTGGGTTGTCAAAAGATCAGAAAGATCGCAAGCCGTGCGGTAACACCGCGCGCGCGCGGCGGTTCTCTCGCTGTCGCTTTCGGAATCGCTAACGGTAATTGCCGCACACACACCGATCTAATTGCACTAACCATAACGGACTAACCGGAAACCCCTAGATTTACGGACAAAGGCTCCGAGCATTCAAAGAACAATTGGAAGATATCTGCCCGTCGTTGGACGCATCGGTGAAGAGGCCGCGGAGAGATTCCGTTATTACGGTCGATAATGTTGCGCGTGATCTAGATACCCTGAACCGAAGATACACGACCCTCGTGAACCTGCTTGAGGAACGAGTCAGGCAGCAGGCATTATTACATCCTGAGGACACTTCCTTGCAGGTGAGTTTTGCATTTTCTCTTGTCTGCGATCTCGCGGAACCGTCTGTGAAAGTAGGCTTATATTTCTCCGGTAGAGTCTTGTGGGATTCTTCAGTAAAAGAAAGCGAAAAATAACAATTCTTTAACACGTTCGATATTTTTTCTAGAGAAATTATTATTACTGTAAATAGAATAAATCGTGCGTTGGAGTTGTTGTCCTCCAAGAAGATCAACATCATCCGGCACGCGGAATTTTTCTATCGCCGTTATTGAGCAATCGAGGCAGCTTGAAGGGCCGTAGGCGAAGTGGGCTGCCGGATATTTTAGATTGGATTTAACCTTCGCCACGTGTGCCGTGTCGAAACATGAATTAATACCTAAGCGCGGCAAGGTCTGCAATTTGCATTGCTGATGGGCGAATATCGAGAATCCGCGAAGCTATCAGAACCTCGATCGTAACACTTCGACGTACGACTCACCGCGCGATAACGAATTAGAACTATTTCTAATCACGCGAAAGTGATTTATTACGTCAAAGTCGTTCGGCATGCGAATCTCGGCGTCGATCCTCGCGGTGGGAACATTGATTTTCGAAGATTAACGAAATAACAACTGTTAATTTTGAATACGACGAATCTATTTCACATATTACACGTACATGAAAAAAAAAAACGCTTTTTAAGTAAAATTTTTACACACAAGGCAAATACAAGAAATAAATAAAAATGAAGAGGCGTTCTCGGATATCAGTTTATTGTGCTCCTCGAAGGTAGTGCTTGCGACAATCAGTCTATGCTCGGCCGAAAGGCACGCGTGGGCTTTTTCGACGCGGAACGAGGGAGGCGTATCTTCTGGGAAACGACTCGCGATCGAGATTCCTCGGTCCGCGTGCGGTGACATAAGCTGAAAATTAATGAGCGGCGATGAACGAGCGCTCTCACGAAGCGCTCTCGAGAATCCGCGTATGTGCCCACATCTCCCGCAGATATAATTATATTCCGAATGACGACGACGTCAGAAATAGCGACTATTTTTCTCGGTACTATTACATCATGTGTGCGCCGGAAGGATACGCTTTTTTTTAATTCTTTTTTTTTTCTTCTTCTAATTGCGACCGGTTCGCCGTCACCAGTCGAGATCGCGCGCGGTGTCACGTTTGTCACGCCGATACCTCGGGGTTTATTCCGGTCGTGATCGAGCGGAACAGCCGTTTTGACACGCGACCGACTTTCGCCTGGCGATTAACGGCGGCTTTTCATCTTTCCCGCCGGCCGAGCCGGCCTCGTGTGCCGACAGGATCGATAAGGGCCGCACGATGTGCCGGCGCGAGGACGGAACGAAAAAGCAGTGGCGCGTTTACACCTGTTGAGGCCCCCCGGCGTGTCAGGCAATTACAATTAGCTCGAGCTGAAGAATGAGAACGAGTGTGGCCTTGTTATACTGCGCACGTTTACCTTAATTGCACACATTTGAATTAATTTCACCGCAGTTTTCTTAGGAAACGCAGCTCGCTAATGCGGCTGGAATTTTCTCGCCGTTTTGTTTTGCCGAGCGTTTTGCTCTGTTTAATCAAAAGCCTCAGTTTGAATGAAGAAATCAGTGATACGCGCGGCGTGTTTTAAAAATAAATTTCAAATTCCTGTCGCGACTCGAGCATCAGTCAAGATTAATCGAGAGACAAGACCGCCGGTCTTCGGTAATGTTCTTAATTCTTAACGCATCATTCACAGTCGCGATGTGAGCTTCGCAATGTATTTACGAAGAGCACCCACGTGTGACCAGGAATGTTAAACGAGCTACGACCGACTCGGTTAGTAATTGCCGAAAATGCAAAGTGCGTTCGTCCTCGAGAGTGAAATGAATGTGCGCGGCGGATTACGTAATCGAAATTAATGACGGCCGGTTGAATTGAGGTCGATTTTTTTATGCGACTTGCAAAGAGTCTCGGGGTCCTAGAATCGACCTGAACGAACTGCCAATTGAGCACCCACGCTTAAACGCGCCACTGGACCGGCGGTGCGTCGGCGCCGCCACTCGCGTCTCCTCCGAGGGTCGCCGGCGTCATCGGAGGAGAGAGAGAGACGAGCCGCCGCAGTGAAGATCTGTCGGTTGCGCGACTGGCCGTCCGCTCGTCGAGCATGCTCGCCGGTCGTGCGAGCGATTAGTAAACGTCATTGTCGTCATCGTCGTGAGCTTTATCGCGATAGAACCGCGAGAGCGATTTCGCTCCGACGTGCCCCGATGAGCGATCACGATGATCGTGCGAAAGGTACGGAAGGACGGCACCTCGTGGAGGGTGTCGGGCGTCGCGTGCTCCGGAAACAGGACACGCCGGTAGCAGTCAGGGAAATCGGATACCGGCGGCTTCGAACGTGTCAGAAGTTTAGTGACGAATTGATTGCGGAATAATTTTTATCGCCGCAGCGAGACGTCCTTGGGGACGTCTTGGGTAATACTGATGAAGTGTCGGTCGAGTCACATGGAGCAAGGAAACTGGAAACTGCTTTGACGTGTTCGCGATTACGAAAACCATAGCGGAATGAAATTTATAAATCTGTTTTATTGGAATATTATTTAATGTGCGCGAAAGTTTTGTAAATTATGTTGTGACGAGATTTTAGAACCTTGGTTAACATATGTCAAAACGAGTCGAGACGTGTAATCGTGATTTAGATTTTTTTTTTGCTTCCTGTGGTCTCAAAGAAGTGACGAATCAGCTGCATATCTACAATTTTCTATCTAATATTTAGAACTTGACACGTTTGAAACTGTCCTGTGTTTAATAATTTTTTTTATACGAGAGGAATATTGCTTTTTAAATTCTGAGAGCATGAGGTTTTATTATCGTTCAGCGAGTTCAGTTCCTACATCAAGAATGAGATTATTTGGAGGAACTCTTTGATGTGTTATTCTTTATGAAGCTCCGGATACATCTGGCGATACTTCTTCGGGTCTTATTTGCGAACGCTTAGCTCGGATGTCCCTCCGTGAATTCGAATGAGTGAATAACTCGCGACTGGCGTTTGTTGTTACGAATATATAATACCACTTTATTGCTGACGTTCACATTCATGAACTCACGCTTCTTTATTGCCGACGTCTATGTTCGCAACTCGGAATGCAAATATACAGGCGCATACGTTTATATTAATAAAATAAACCGCCAGAATTATAAAATTTTATATTTGCATATTTTGACGATCGAATGTCGAGTGATCCGTTTTTATCTCGAAATTAAGCGAAAACAGAAATATTTAAAGTTTCATTTTTATTTATTATTAGTAATGACGCTTGTCACATGTGGATTGTAGGAAAGTCCGGATTCGAACTTTGGTTGGAATAATATCTTTCGCAATAAATTTTTTATAGTGATTTAAAAGTGATGCTTATTAGCATTGAAAGTTAAATCGATTTAAGTATGTAGATTTATTGTTCCAATAGAAGAACTGTGTTTTAAGACCGATAAATAATCGTAAGATTTATTAAGTTGAAAAAAGTACACAAAAATTTACATAAAAATATTAGACAACCAAAATGCAGCCTGATAAAAAAAATGGCACTTTTTTCTATTCAAGTAATTTTTATTTGTTTTTATATGTGCATTTTAATTCTTATATATTCTGTATATTGTATATACGGAATGATGCCACGTTCATCAAACCTTTCGTTGTTCGACTCGTCATTTCTGATTACGCTCTTATCGGCTCAACGCTATACGGCGCGATTGATTACGCCGGCAAGGTAAACCGTCCACTCGTCGACTTCTTATCGATAGCGTGATTTCACTGGGAATCCGTTTTCATAATCAAGAAAGTTTACGCGAATTGTAAGAATATGCATTCACTCGCGTCGCATACGTTGCACTGGCAACTGCATTGTCATTTTTCCCGGGGTAGCTCGCGTCTTTAAATTCACCGTACTCGGCGTGTCTAATAGCGGATTCTTATTTTAACACATGCACAGAGTGACCCAGAAACCGGTCGATGTATTTGAGAGAGAGAAGAGAGAAAGAGCGTGAGATTCTAGATCATGTAGAATTTATTTCCGTATATAAAAAATTTTGTTGATCTTTTTACACTTTTAATAGCACGTCAAAAATTAATTTTCAATTCTAACTCAAAGATTATATTGACACTCTGGAGATAAAACGAACGTCATCGTTTATTTGATTTCCACTTATCGCGACATCGTAAATGCTTTTGAATGACTCTGCGTGTATGAGAAACCGCGTGCATCATGATTGAACGGTGATGAGATTGATAATACGTGACGTTTGAAATATATTGTATATATATGTTATCTAGCGAAGTTGAACGACTTTCCGATTATTTTTTAGATATACAAACTACGTGACAACGAAAGCGAGTAAATTAATTTTTCATCAATATAATTGTGCAACTGGTATATAGACGATCGATCGTCCGAAGGTTAGCAATCACATAAATCAAATGTTATTCCTTCGACCAATGAATTTACGATGCAGTTAAATCGGTCACTTCACGGATTGCTTCACGGTCGTTATTAATATTTCTTCTTAATTTTATTTTTTATTTCTTCGTTAATTTTATTTTCATTAGAATTGCTTCTTCTGTATAGAATTAATGTTGTTAGCGTCATCGAGGAAATATTTTGTTGATGAGTTTGGGAGACACATATTCGTATGGATTGTTATAAATTGTTTTTTACTTAATGTTAATTTACTCGCATGACTTCATAAGATTCTTTTCAAGTTTTTAAGTTAATTTGTGTCAGATATTTTTATAGACATTCGTGTCCTGTGTTCAACAATGGACGTGGCTGCTTGATTATTATCTCGCATTAAAATTTATGTACATATAAATTTTGTTCAATGTTGTTTCCACGCAAATTCTGTTGAATTCTGTTCTATTGGGATTTCAAGATTTCCCTAACTTGTTCTTCGTTTTACGTCACACGTGTCCTCCCATGTTTTCTTGAGTTCATGAGTTGACAATAGGAAAGACAGCATCCGTCTTCGCGATGACATAAGTAAATGACGTGGATTCACCGACACCTACGACTATGAGACAAGGCCGTAATATCACGTCCGAAATTACGCATCTGGTATGCGATGCCTCTCGTTCGGAATTAGGTAATTAAAGGCAAGACGTGCGTCGCGCCGAATAAAATTTTGCGTAAGAGTGGTTTGCGTTCGGCGCGTGCGTGAGCAATGCTATATTTAAGAATCCCCGTCTCGGCTGAAAGATCACGGCGCGGCACGTGGTCCAATTATACGCTGGTCTCGCCGCATGTAAACTCGTATCGCGCGGGCTGATTCATTTAAATGCACGCGAGAAGTCCGTGGACGATTTCCAGCGTGAATGACGCGGTCGTTAATCGGGTTTAGGAAACGAAGATCGACAAGTTGACCCAGATGTACCCAGTGTCTTTAAAAGAACAGCGTCTGATATTTTACATGAGCAGCTTTCGTGAATAGTAGAGTCAGTTTATCGACAATTAAACTTTTTCTTGACGAAAGTTTGATTTTAAATAGAGATTTTCATATTCATAAATTATTATTCTTTTATCATGCCTTTATTGAAAAAAAAATCGAGATTACAGACTCGCTAAAGAGTGAATTCTGAACATTGTTGTTCAGTGAAACAAACATATAGCGAATATACGTAAAACACATGACTAGACATGTCTTCTGCAGCCGCAAACTGTTTACTTTCAGCGTGTTCTTCAAGAACAAAGGCCGCTGCGGACGTTCCGCACAGAGTTCAACATATATGAAAGTACTACTAGCGAGGAGCGTTACACATCCACAACCACACACTACACTCAATCGCAGTGAGTATGACTTGCGTTAGAAGTCCCGTGTATTCGCACAGTAGTGAAGTATCCTTATCCGCTACACGATATTCCACGATAGGTGCTTATCTCTCTGATTATCTTAAATCCGTACTTAAGAGCTGGATTTAGAGCTTTCTTGTACGATACGCGCGAGGTATATTTCGGTTCGACGTTTACGCTTCTCGATGGCTCTTGCCGCAGATACACATCCGAGAGGCATGAGTCCACCGAGACGACTTTCTCGAGCGAGACCTCGAAGCGAAGTTACAGCGCGGATCAGGCCGCGTATCGTCCTAACGGCGAGGCCACCAGTCCGGGGACTGTTCCACCCGGTGGTGCCCTGCTCAAGCGCTCGCACGAGAGCGGTACGACGGGGTCCAGCAGGCGACAGCATCAGCAGCAGCAGCACGAATTTTCGTCCGTCGTGGACGGCGGATTTAGTAGCGAGCTTAGGGATCTTAGGAGGATATCGCGGGTCGATGACGGGGGTGTTGTCGGGGCGGAGAACGTGATTGACGTTAGGGGTATCGTAGATCCGAGCACCGGCGAGGTCCTGACCGTAGGCGAGGCGATTCGGCTCAGAATCCTCGACGTTAGGAACGGTAGGATAGCGACGTCGAGCGATGGCAGGACGAGCGTGTCGATCGAGGAGGCAGCTCGCGACGGTATCATCGACGCGGCGCTGGCCGATCGGCTGTTAGGTCCATGCGGGGTGAACGAGGAGGGTCAACGGGTGTCTCTGCTCGAGGCGATCCAGCGGGAGCTCTGCGACGCCGAGCGGGGCGACATCGCGGACCGAGTTAAGGTAACGGCAGCACGTCGCGACGACGGTGGCGGAAGTAAAGCCGCCGCCGCGGGATTTAGCGTTGTCGATGCGATGAGAGAGGGCTTGTTGGACCCGGCCACGGGAGAGGTCATCGCCGAGAACGGCGAGCGGATCTCGATCGAGGAGGCGTACTCGCGCGGCTATCTTACTAAGGTAGACGTGACCGTTAGGGTGACTCGTAATGCCATCGCGCTCTCCGACGCGATATCGCAGAGTCTCGTGGACGATCGGACCGGCCGCGTCGCCGATAGGATTACTGGCGAGTCTTATCCGCTGGACGAGGCCGTCGACAAGGGCATTATCAATCCGAACGTGAAAGAGATCGTGGATACGAGGAGCGACAGCAAGGTGACGGTGACCGAGGCCATGAATCGCGGTATACTGAACGCCAAGAGTGGTAGATACATGCACGGTTTGTCAATGGAGAAACTGCCATTTAAGGAAGCTCGTCGTCGGCAGTTGATCGTCAAGCCGATGACACTCAAGGACTGTTGTGATCTGGAAATTATCGACGACAGAGGCAAGATTGCCAGTCCAGCACATCGTGGCAAATTAACGATACTGGAGGCCATATCCCGCGGGGTTTTAGACTCGGAGAACGTCAAGTCCATAGTGGATACTCGAACCGGCGAAATGATTACGTTAGCCGACGCTTTGACCAGCGGGATAATCAAAATCGATGGCACGTATCGCGATATGTTGAAAGCTGAAGAGTTCTCTATCTCCCAGGCCGTCGAGAAAGGCCTAATCACATCGGTGACTCAAAAAAGTATCTTCGATATCGATGGGTTTAAAGATCCAGTTTCTGGCGAGTATATCAGTCTGAACGCAGCATTGTTGAAAGGACTGATAAGTTCAAAGTCTGGCGGTACCTTCACAATCGACCTGAAAACCGGAAAGACCGTTTCACTCAGCGAAGCTGAAGAACAGGGCTATATCAGGCCGGAAGTGCTGGAGATGCTGAACCGCGGTATCGGCGTCACCGAGAACGGGCGCGAAGTGAGCGTTCTCGAAACGGTGTTGCTCGGATTACTCGATCCGAAGTCCGGTCAATTATTGGATCCGCGTAGCAAAAGAATAGTACCTCTGGAGGAGGCGATCAAGCGAGGTCTCATCACTCCCGATGGTGCCGCGCTGCTCACCAGTTTACTGAATATTGCGGTCACCACGCAGACCGTAACGAAGACAGTCAAAAGATACGTGACGACTCTGCAAACCGGAGAGACTGTTACGAGGGATTACAAGATGAGTTACGACGAAGCATTGAACAGCGGGTTGATCGACGAAAGTAGAAACGAGTTTAGAGATCCCGATTCGGGAGTGACGATGTCCATCGAAGACGCTTTTGAGCAAAGCTTACTCGGCGATGACACTTGCCGACGTGTTGTGCATTCGCGAGAACGTACTCCGGATTCGTTGCAGACAACTTTTGAGAGCACTTTAACGACAAGTATCGGTGAAGTACCTAGAAGTAGAAGAAGCGAATCACCGCCTAGAGCGATTGGCACAGTTACTTCTATTATTACCAAAGAAATAGCTCCGCGAGCATCATCCACGCCGACGAAAGAGTCGTCCTCGGTCACGATGACGATCGTACCATCAGCGACGACTGATTCTGTTTCTTCTGTACGAGACTTATCGGCCAAAGAAATCTCATCATCCACGCAAGTTAGCGAATCGAAATGGATGTCCGATATGACATCGAAAATGAGTTCGTTCGAAGAAACGCATGTAGTAAGTCGTGATCTTGAATCTTTGCGTGATAAAGAACAAGATATGGAAACAGAAGTAATCACATCACCAATTACACCCACTACGAGTCGTCCATCGGAAATTATGAAGTTCATAGAAAATGAACGTATTTCCACGGATAAACGAGTGTTTGAATTGCCCACGGATGGCTGGACACTCGCCGAAGCTATCGATAGGAAACTGTTTGACCCTACTACAGGTCTTTTCATAATTCCAGGCACCGACAGATTGGTTTCCTTCGAGGAATGTATTAAATTGCAGATCATCAATCCGAATTCCGGCTTTGTTATCGATCCCAACAACGGAAGAAAAGTATCCTTGGTGCGAAGCTTAGAGAAGAATATTCTCGACTCCACGGGTCACTATTGTTATCCGCAAAAGATCTCAATGAGAGAAGCAATCGCGAACGGATTAATTATATTGGAAGGCGGTCCGAGCATAGATAGCGATAATACTAACCAGAGACTTCTTCAGATCACGAGGGTTTCAGGCAAGCCCGATAAAGTGGAGTTGACGCGTATTGGCGATCCTTCGCAGCAAATGGAGATAAAGACCAGCGACGAAATTTCTACGCCGGATCCGGTGCAGGTAACGCAAGGAGTGATTTACGACCCAGGAACGGCTTTAGTGATCTCCACGAAAACCGGCAAATCGGCGAATCTCTTAGCCGCCATTTCCGAAGGAACGATACCGTCTACCGCCGTAATCGTCAAGGATCCAATGACGGGTAAAGACATCAGCATGGCAGACGCTGTCAACCGCGGTATTCTCAATGTTAATACGCGCGAATATAAAATCGACGATGGCAGAAAGATATCCCTGATCGACGCGGCAAAGTTCGGAGTGTTGACTGTTCTTGGTGCTCCCCTTGCGGCTACCGCAGCTGCCATAGAAGCGGTGCAGAGAACGATGGTGAAAGATCCAGTAACTGGTAAGAAAGTGCCGAGAGAAGTCGCCATTGAACGTGGCATCATTCCGATGGACGATAGTGTGACTTCGCCGATTATTGAATCCGCAAGTGGTACACCCGATGAAAATGAAAAAGTTATTGCGAGACACGACGAATCTGGAAATATTCGTGAAGCCGCTAAGAGTGCAACTTTGATTGATTCGAAATCTGCGAGTGATGTTCCGGATGGTGAAAGTTTGGGCATGAAGACCAGAGCGCGAGTGACGGTCGAGCCGAGATATCAAGTTACGATCGGTAAAGCGAGAACATTATCGCAGAGTCCCGAACGAGAAGCGAAGGCTATTGTTCTGCAGAAAATGCGAAAGAGGATAGTAAAAGTCGAGGAGGCGTTGCAGAGCGGTCTCATCGACATGGAAACAGCGGACACGTTCGCGAAGAAGATATGCAACGAACAAGGGGAACCGATTACTCTTTCGGAGGCAATCCGTGACGACCGAATAGACGCTAATCAGGGACAGATCGTGGATCCACAGAGAGGCGATGTGCTTAGCATCAAGCAGGCTATCGATCGTGGAATTCTGGATCCAGAGAGCGCGCATATACTGGTGCCTTTGGCGAAAAGTTTATCTGTGCACAGCTTGTACAAGCAAGGCTTGCTAGATCCTTTGGAGGGTAAAATCATTCATCCAGAAACGGGCGCGCATCTCACTCTCAACGAGGCTATAGTATGCGAGATAGTGGATCCTCTATCTAACTTGATGTTTACCGTCGACGGTCGTACCGAAACATTGCAGTCTGCCATTGCAAACGACACTATCGATGCAGAAAGATCATTAGTCAAAACTCAAGGCGGTAGTGTAAATCTAGTAAAGGCGATAGAAAACAAAATGTTTGAGTTGCAAGAACCAGCCCAGGCTTTTAATATACCACCGGCAGGAATGACGTTCCCTGTTGCATTGAAACGTGGATTGATAGACATTAGCAAAAAAGAAATATGTCATCCGATTACAGGGGAACACTTGCCACTGGAAGACGCTATAAAGGATGATTTTATCATGGCATTACCATATCCAGTGGCTCCTGACAGTATCGAAATAACGAAAGCTTTAGAATCGGGATTGATTGACAGGGATAATGCTGTATTCTTCCATCCCACTACAGGAACTCCGATTCCAATTGTCGAGGCTGTCGAATCTGGTCTGCTCATCATCAAACCGCCAGCCCGTGGTGAAAATACGGCTGCCATTACTGAGACGATTACATCGTATCACACTATCACGACGAAAACTGTCGCGATTTTGCCTGGTTATGCTCTGAAGAGCGCGATGGAAGTACAAGATATTAATACCGGCAATATTATCACTATTGAAGAGGCTCGACAAAGAGGTATTATCAAGGATGAATCTGAAACCAAGCAGGAATTCACGACGAAAGACATTAAGATGTCCTTTGATCATGCGGTGGAGAAAGGATTAGTGGATATGAAGACAGGTATTTATACTGATCCTTCCACCGGTGCCACAATGCCTATCGCTAAAGCCGTCGAGGAAGGAATTCTCGATACTTCATCTAGCAAAAACGAATCTGGAACACCCAGGAAATCGGCCGACAACAGTTTGACCGTGTTAGAAGCGATTGAGCAGATTTACGACGAAGAAACTGGAACTTTTAAGGATCCTGAGACGAATGAATCCTATAATTTAACGGAAGCGATGAAAGTGGGCCTAATCGAACCTGATTCTGTGCTTTATAATGTGAAAACCAAAGAATCTATTACCACCAAAGAAGCAGTTGAAAAAGGTTTGCTTGATCCCTCTACTGGAAAAATGAAAATGCAGGATCAAAAGGATCGTTCTATCAGCATAGCGGACGCTACGAAAATGGGTCTTCTGGCAGTCGTTGCCGCACCAGTCTTAGCTGGAAAAGTAATTGTCGATGCAATTTCGAATCGCAAGTCTAAAGAGACAAAGCCGAGTGCATCTGTGCCGACGAAATTATTTGTCTCAGAGAAGAAAGAACCGAGTCCGCCTTCAAAAATTATTTCAAGTCAAATTATCCAGAAATCTGTCGATTCTCATGAAAGTGAAAGTAAAAAATTAACCAAAATGGAAACGCAGAAACAAATGCCTTCAGATGCAAGAATGACCGAAGAGATTCAAATTATGGAGATAGAAATGGACGATGACGATCAACTGAAGAGATTCGCGGACGAAGAAATGCCGAGGCACATTTCGATTACGAGAGAATTAACACCTCAGATTCTTGCAGAATTCGGAGTGTATGATCCTGTAAAAGAAAAATTCTTAGATCCGGAAACGGGTATCGTCACTTCCTTCAACGATCTGGTCCTGAATCTAAAAGTTTTCGATCCCGATCGGGTACTCGTCAAGGATCTGTCTTCTAAGACAGATTTTTACGTGACATTGCGAGAAGCAATCAATCGGCCTCTCGTAGACAGAAACGTCGCTTACATGGTCGATCCGAAAACCGGTAAGAAAATACCGTTCTTCGAGGCAGTGCGCTTGGAATGGATTAAAGAAGAACCAGAGAACAAGATAGAAAGTGAACAGCTTATTGAATCTCAGCCTCTAGGCTTGCAAGAAGCTGTCGACGTCGGCGTGTGTAATCCTATCACAGGAATGATTTATGATCCAAAAACGGGAGAAGCATTGTCCATGAACGAAGCTATTGACGCGGGACTCATTGATGCTGACGTACTCGGCATGAGAAACCCGATCACCGACGAGATAGTACCATTTTCTGAAGCGCTGGAAACTGGCATCGTGGATCTTCGCAAGAACGTTGTCATCAATACAGAAACGAGAACGGAAATTGATATCACGACCGCGTTTCTGCAAGGTTTGATTGTACCTGTTTCTCGTAAGCCGATTTCATTGGAAGCTATTATCACACAAGGTCGCTATGACGCTGAGACGGGAAAAATAAAAGATCCCCTGACTAAACAATCGATTGATATAGAAGAGGGTGTTCGTAGAAATGTCGTTGATGCTTTTATTACCGAGATCGAAGACACGAAAGCCGGCTCATTTGTCTCATTGGAAGATGCGCTGACAATGAATTTGTTGATTTCTAATACAGGTCGTTTGCACGACACGAAAGCCGGAGAGTTTCTGCCCTTAGACGTAGCGCTTGATAAAGGTTTGATTGTCACAACGCCGTTTGTGCCTTCGCTGATCGACGCGATTGTTCAGGAATATTATTCACCAAAAACTGGCCTCGTTCTGAATCCTATGACGGGTGAAAATTTAACGGTAAAAGATGCATTGACTATCGGTTATGTTAACGGTTCCACTGCAATGGTAAAGGATGATAGAAAGGATAATGTTATTCCCCTCAACGAGGCAGAAGAAAGTAAGCTGATAGATTTAGTAAGAGGAATATTGACCTATCCGCATTCTATGACATTAGATGTCGCCTTTGAGAAGGGATATATTTTGAGTACCGTGAAACCGTGGACGTTACAAGAAGCTTTAGCTCTTCAAATTTACGATCCAAAGTCCAGCACTTTCAATATCGATGGTAATAATTGTACTTTAGAGGAAGCGATCGAGAAAGGTTTTATTAGCAAGGATAGTCCATCGATTAAAGATCCGAGAAACAACGATATAATATCTCTAGGTGATGCTATCAAGCACGGCTTTATCAACGCGAAGACGAGTACAGCAGTGGATCCATGTACCAGCGCGCCTCTTTCGTTAACCGATGCGTTGGATCGCGGGTTTATAGTGCCCGCGAAACGTAAGATTTCCCTACCGGACGCGGTCTTTAAAGGTTTGTACGATCCGAAGACCGGACAATTTACAGTACCCGACACGCAAGAGAAGCTTCCTACTGATCGTGCGATTAAGATGGGCGTGATAGATGCCACGACCGCAATTGTACGAGATCCCAACGGTGATGTGATGACATTCAACAAGGCTATTAAAACCTCCATAGTCGACCCGAAATCTGGAACAGTTAGTCACGCCAGAGGACCTCCTATAGATTTCCAGGAAGCGTTGGAACGTGGCTTGCTGCTCGAAACGAGAAGACCCATGAGTTTCAGCGAAGCAATTTCAAAGGGTATTCTCGATGAAAAAACCAACAAATTTTTGGATCCGCAGACAGGCATTTATCTAACAGTATTGGAAGCCATTCAAAAGAATCTAATAGATGCTGACTCTGTTACCGTCAAAGATACGAGGTCCAGCATCTGGAAAACGATGACGCTAATGGAAGCTATACAATCGGACTACATGGACGGCACTACTGGCTACCTCAAAGATCCTAGCAAGGGTAACAGGAACGTATCTCTGAGGGACGCCTTTGAATCTGGCCTCATCGTTGACAATAGAGCCGCCGTGTCTTTGCAGCGTGCCATTCATCAAGGATTGTACGACGATAATACGGGCAAAATTACCGATCCCAGTACAGGCAGAGCCGTGACGTTACATGAAGCGATGAGAAAATGCATAATCAGTCCCACGTTGCCATGCTATTGGGACAAACGTGGCGAACGTTTGTTGTCGTTGGCAGAGACATGTCGTGCTGGCGTAATCGATAGGCGCACGGGTATGTTCAAGGAACCAGGCGCCAGTGGTTCGGTCTCGTTGTCGATCGCATTGCAGCTTGGTCTTATTGTCGACATAGAAAGCATGGGATTCGGCCTATACGAGGCGATATTAATGAACATGTATGACGTCTCTTCAGGTAAATTTATACATCCGACCAGCAATCGTAAATTAACATTAGCTGAAGCATGTCAAGTGGATCTAATAAACCCACTGACATCGATCGTTAAATGCACTAGCTCTAATAGATACATCCCGTTGGCCGAAGCAATTTCCTCGGGCATCGTCGACGACATTCGCGGCATGTACGTCATTCGCGAGCTTGACAAAGCAATTAATCTGCAAGAAGCAGCGAAGAAAGGTTTCATCGTCACGTCGAAGACACCCCTCTCAATCGAGGAGACGGTTAAATGCCATCTTTATCGTGGTGACAGTGGTAAATTCGCCAATCCTGTTGTTAACGAGTATCACGACCTGCTTCAGGCGATTAACTGCGGTCTCGTAGATCCTGATACTACCGCCTTGAAAGATGCGACAACCGGACAGATCAAGTCGCTGTTGACGGGTATCGAGGACGGGACAGTCGATGTGTCACGAGGAAGAATATTGGATCCCAAGACGACACGCGCTTTTAATATTGATGTAGCTTTGGAGAGAGGCCTGTTGGTCACGATTGACAAACCTCTGGCGCAACAAATAGCACATAGGTCACCCTTAGAGGCTTCCAAAGCCGGACTTGGCGACAAGAACTTTAAAGAATGCACTTTAGAAGAAGCGATCAACTACCAGCTAATTGAGCCGAACACATCGGTTGTGAGAGATCCTAGAACCAGTCGGTTCGTGACGACGGCAAGAGCAATCGCGGACGGTATTATAGATCCCTCCGTTAGAGGTACAATTGAACTGAACGGCGGAAGCAAAAGGGAACCGCGTTTCGTGCGTTTCGGTGACGTTACTGTATTCGTTAGGAAACCTCTCACTTTCGAAGAGGCAGTCGAGAAAGAATATCTGTCGCTGGAATCGGGCAAATTCATCGATCCGAGCTCAAACGAGCAATTGACTCTCAAGGAGGCGGTCGGTCTCGGTATCGTAGACGCGGACTCGGCGTTGATTAAAGACTCGCAGAAGAAGAAGCTAGTAAAATTGCCGGAGGCGTTCCGTAAGGGTATGATGGACGCGGAGAAGGGCAATGTGCTAGACACGGCCACGTCTAGATTGTACAGTTTGTCCAAGGCCCTGGAAGTCGGTCTGTTAATCACCCCGAGGAACGGTGTTTCGTTCATCGAAGCGCTACAGTTCGGTCTTTACAATCCGACCACGGGCGGTTTTCACGATCCCTTCGTTGTCACATCCGTGCTAGATCGTAGACGCCTCACGCTGGCGGACGCAATCGAGTCGGGTCTGATAGATCCATCCACCACCGTGGTCAAAGATCCGTTCGAGGGTAATATTACGAGTCTGTTAGAGGCAGTGAGTAGCGGGAAGGTAGATTCCGTAGGAGGCAGATTAGTCGAGGACACTGATGGCAAGAGTATCGACTTCATGAAGGCCTTGGAGCGGGGTTATATACTCGCCGCTGAAGCCAGGGTAAGTAGGACCAGTCAGAATGATGCCTTTTACACAACCCCGCGACTCCCGCACCGATTGACTCTTCTTTATCCTCCGTCTTTTTTTTTTTTCCTTACTGTTTGGGTTTCTCCAGTTTTGCTCACCCTCGAGTTTACGTTTGCTACTGTTTCCACTCACGATTGTCTAACAGCTTCTTCCGAGAGTTGGATGTGATTATCATTACGCTATCACAGGAATCGACATTACGTTTTATTGTCATGCGATTCTTTCTCCGTCAAATTTCGCCTTGCCTTGATCTGACGTGAATTTTTATGCCGTTATCATTCGCGAGGAGAGCCGCTTGCTGGCATGATGGTCTCGCACGGACCTCTAAGTCTTCGTTTTTGACTCGCATGACATTTTTTATCTCGATCGAGGATTGAGAGGAAATAATATGCGTGATATGCATGGGCGTAAATTAAAAAAAATCGTTCTCACTCTGATCTTGTCTCTTTCTTCCTCTACTTTATAGAGGAATCATCCCCGTGCTTCCTCTTATCGGAATGCTCGCTTCAAACGGTTTATCTCAGACTTTCCTCATCAAATAATATGTCATTTACTTTCGTGCTTACCTTCCTTCATTACCTTAATGTGGGTTCAGTAAAGGTCGGCCATCATCACGAACAACACTAATCGGACACCGCGTACGTTTCCTCGGGCTCGTCATTTACAATCGACGATCTGCAGACCATCGGACAATTTCGAACATCGCATCATGAACAATACCTCCACCACGAATATCATTAATCCCAAGCCAAGTTTTGTCGCATCAACAACGCTAATTCCTTTTTAATAAATTAAGTAGCATTAATCTATAATTTTATCGTTAATCTATAATTTTATCATTAATCTAATAATTTTAACTTGCTTATCTTATTTTTCGCGACGAAATTTTCATCGTGTAGTACGATCCAATGGTTAAGTCTATATAATTTTTTTTTAATTTATAAAAGAAAGACAGCGTTTTCTCAGTAAACTAGATCACATGTTGGATCATCTGATCCATTCATGGGATGCTAATAATTTTCTTTGGTTGGAAAAAAAAAAGATATGTCATTCACTGAGCATACTAATGTGTACGGCATGCATGTACAAAATTAAAAAAATTGCAAATTGGCATTTTTCTTCATTTTTCATTCAAAATTAATGCTTATACGAGAAGAAGAAGGATTTGGCTGAAAGGACATGCAACCATAATCACGTCGTTGCTCGCTGCCTTTCATCATCCTTCAGCATTGGCTTAATCGGGATGTAAGTGACAGACGATTATGGCAAATAAATTAAAGGCATTGCTGAAAGTCAAATTCGATAATGATCAATGTCATTATAACATGTAAAAGAAACGGCAGAATTGCATTAAGAGATATAAAACAATTAATTGATGGTAGGGCATTTTTAACGTAATGTTAAGTAACGTGAAACGCTTGACGGTAATCAAGACCAACGCAATAATTATAAGCACCGCATTAGCACTCCCTAATGTGTTACTCAATAGTTAAAAGTTTTTTTTTAATAATAAATGTAAGATAGGATCGAGTCTCAGGTTGGTTTTATTTACCGATTCGCGCGAGAGAAATTCGTACGATTAACACATTACAATGAAATTAACAAATGTATAATATCTTTTCTTAATTTTGTCAATTTACTTATTAATATGCGTTTAATCGAACTAGTTTTTAACACTTCTATCTATTCAGAGTTATGATAATTATACATTTAAATGTTTTCCTTTTTTTCAGGTATGATTATGTTTACTTATCACGAACCTATGTTTTCGCTAGCATGAGTTAGCGGGAATTTCTCCACGTTGTACATTACTGTATCATACATTTATTTCACATTATTATAAGCAGCATATCATCATACGATCGTTATTTTGTCATTGTGCGTTTTAATTTATTTGCTTGTTGGAATATGTTTTATTACGTTATCTTCATACTGTTATCGTTTATGCTTTAAACTGCATATGAAAAAAACCGATACGAGAAATATGCAGTTCTTGCAGATAAATTAAAGCTACCATTTAATACTGTATTTTACCTGTACGTTAAAAGTGTGCCTGTGTTTGCATGCGTGAGATATGTCGTAAGCTTACCTACGTTTCTTTAATCTTTAATTAATACGATGCCTATGTCGTCATTGGTAAGATGGCGATATTCTTATGATTTATTTTAATTTTCTTTCTAGCACATTAGATGTAACGAAGTAGGTAGATTGCACAAGTAGATAGAAATGAATTGTTTTCCTCTAACTTCATTGTAGCAAGCGGTGGAGGAGAAATACAAGCTCTGCGACGAAACGCTGTCTAAGCTCCTGCAATGGATCTCCGAAGTTGAGGACAAACTGGCGGATCAAGATACTGTCAAGGAAGACGTAGAGGAGTTGAGGAAACAGATAATTATCATGAAAGTAAGCAAGAACTCATTTAATCTGTAATCCGCCAAGCAATTTATGTAAATGCATTTTTTTTAATAAATACATATGAAATCTATAACGTTATTTGCAGGAAATAAAAGAGGATCTTGAATCGCACAGTCGACCTGTTTCATCTTGCCTAGATCAGATTCGACAAGTCGTCTTGACTGGCAGCAACGTGCTATCTAGCGACGAAGTGTCTACGTTGGAGAAGAACGGTCGATCTCTGAAAACTCGATTTGATAAAGCGTTAGATCGCACTGACAAATTAGTGAAACGTCTCATTGGTGCCAGAGATGAATTAACAAAGTTCAAGTCAGTATCTGTTGCATAATTGTTGAATAATTTAGTATTTTTCTAACTTTATTGACTTTTTTTGTTTTTCTTTTACAGGAATGAACTCACGACGTTCTCGATTTGGTTGGATAAAGCCAGAAGCGTGCTCGAGGATAAGGAGCGTTCCCTGTCCGATCTAAACAAGCTCAGCAGCAGCACCGATACGACTCGCGATTTCATTAGCGATGTCATTGCTCATCAAGCAGATTTGAGATTTATTACAATGGCCGCGCAAAAATTCGTTGATGAGAGTAAAGAATATCTCCAAGTTCTTAACGACTTCAGGACCAGCTTGCCACAGAGATTGCCACATAAAGAGCCCATAGCTAGCCAGGATTCGCCGGTACGAGCTGAAGTTTCCAGCGCGACAGCTCGATACAAAGATTTACTATCCCGAGCAAATCTCCTGTCAGACAGATTGTCAGGAGTCGGCGGCAAACAGAGAGATTATCACGATTCATTGGATAAGGCTAGAACGTGGTTGAGAGAGGTCGAGCCAAAAGTGCACAGGGTTATTTCCGAACCTGTTGCCGCGGAACCAAAACAAGTGGAGGATCAATTAAGCAAAGCTAAAGCATTGAATAATGAATTCCTTGCTAATGCGCGTCTAGTCGACAACGCCAAACATAGCGTTGAGGCTCTATTACATTCTTTGGAAGGCCAACTGACGATCAACGAAGCTAACGAGCTCGAAGAACCTGTAAGGGCATTAGAAGATAAGTACAAACAATTGAGTAACGCTCTGGCTGACAAGTGTCAAGAACTTGACACAGCGTTGGTGAGAAGCCAGGGAGTGCAAGATGCATTGGACAGTCTTGTTGCATGGTTGAACAACGTTGAGAGTCAATTTAAGTAAGTACAGAATAGATACATTATTATTTCTGAATTATCTTCATTTTAACTGTACTATATAACGAATCGTATTGTACAGGTCGCTTCAACGTCCAGCAAGTTTGCAGAAGGAACGCTTGGAAGAGCAACAAAGAGAACAACGATTACTTCAAGCAGACTTGGATAGCCACCGTTTGAGCGTAGAAACTATCACAGCGAACGCTCAGGATCTTCTCTTAAATTCCAGCAACGTTCGCATCGCCAAACGTATTGAGAGTAAGCTGAAAGACGTGCAAAGCAGATTTGAGAAATTAATGGACAAGTCTTTGAGGCGCGGTGAATTCCTGGATGAAATCGCGCAAGCCCTGAACGAGTTTCTCTTAGATGTGGCTAAGTTCGAAAGTTGGTACGCGCACATGATGGAATTTCTCGACTCGAGAGATCTAACCAAGCTCGATATGTCGGAGTACGAAACCAAAATGGCTCAACTGATAGACATGCGCGAGGATCAGCGCGGAAGCTTCGAAGATCTCATACGTAACGGAAAGAACCTGATCTCAAAGAAGGACATCACCGAAGCGGGCGCGATTAGAGATAAGATCAAGGCGCTCGAATCCCAGTGGAAGGAACTAAACAATATGCTCGACGAGAAACAACGATTGTGCAAATCGAGGGCAGAACAACATACGGCTTATGAAAAACTGCGGAATCAGGTACTCGATTGGCTTACTCGTACGGAGAACAAAGTGCAAGGACTCGAGCCGGTCGCCGTAGATTTGGACAGATTGAAGATACAGCAGGAAGAACTGAAGCCCATACAAAAGGAATATCGCGATTACGGCAATACGGTCGATAAAATCAACGATCTCGGTATCGCTTATGATAGTTTGATGAAGGAACGCGGCGAAAGTCCTACGCGTCGACGCGGCAGTGCCAGTCCGACAAAGAGACCAGGTATTATCTTTGTTATTGTTATATGTGCGAATTTTGCATAGATACTTTTTGATAGCATGATTTTGTAAATTGTGCATATTGGTTTCTTGCAAACCAATTGCTATCTATTTATGCAACTTATCGACTATAACAACTAGTTCATATATTTTTCACCTTGCATCTTTTTCAGCACAATCATTACCATTTTCGTTACGTTTGATCGTTTTTTTGTCATTTTTTTTGTAGTACTGCGAATGTCACAAGACGGTCGCTCGCCGTCACCCACTAAATCCTACGCAGTTCAAAGTCCGGTCTCCCCAGGTGGTAGCAGCGGATTCAGCAGCCGCCGTTCGAGCCAAGATGGTTTCCATTTGGAGGAATTATCGCCCGTTCAACAGCAGCTTTCGGAAATTAATCATAGATACGGATTACTCGGTGTCAGATTGTCGGATCGTCAAACAGAGTTAGATAACATTAGAGAGGAATTAAAGAAACACTTGGACCATTTGAAAATACTCTCTCAATTCTTGGATAAGGTAATTTTTTATTTTTTAAAATAAAGTATGTATATTTTGATTATACATCGTAATATAAAACATAAAATTTTTGTACCAGATTCAGCGGCAGTTACCTAAAGAAAGTATGCCTGCAACTAAAGATGATGCGGACAAAACGGCCAAGCAAGTTAAGATTCTCGTCGAGGAGATGTACGAGAAACAATCTCTACTGGACAGTACTCGTACGCAAGTACGTGATTTGGTCAGACGTAAGAAAGGAGCGCACGGTGTAGACAGATTGAATGACGAAATGGAAGATGTTGCCAGTCGATGGAGATCGATTTCGGACAGATGCAAGGACCGAATTAAATTCTTGGAAGATATTAAAGACTTCTATGACACATACGATGGTCTTAACTCCTGGCTCGGCGCTAAAGAGCGTATGTTGAGCGCTTTGGGACCGATATCGCCCGATCCTCGTATGGTTGCGAGTCAAGTGCAACAAGTGCAGGTTTTGCGAGAGGAATTTAGAACTCAGCAACCGCAATTGGATCATCTGGTACAAATCGGGGAAAGTATTCTCGTCACGATATCCATAGATTCGATAGATGGACAGAAGATAAATGCGAAATTGCAGAGCATTTTACAGAGATGGGCAGATCAAATGGGACGATTGGACGAAAGAGCCCAGAGTTTAGGAGATGCTGTTGATACTAGTCGTGAATTCGATGCTAGCCTTAACCGGCTGCGAGATGCTCTGCAAGGAATCTCAGACAATTTAGATGAGTTGTCTCTTGAAAAAGATCCTGAAGAACAGCTTCGTAAGATCGAGAATCTGGAGAGACAACTGGAAGGTCAGAGACCGTTGTTAGCGGACGTGGAGATGGCCGGTGCACAGCTGTGCGAGGTTCTGAGTGATCCAGCGTCGAGATCCGAAATTCAAGGAAAGCTCGCCACGGTCGGCAAGATGTACAATAACCTGCAGAAGAAGCTGGATCATAGGAAAGCAGAAATTGAAGGTAATCTGCGAGATGGAAGACAATTTGAGGCCTCCTGTAGCAGAACTCTGGGATGGCTCGCAGATGAACTTGGAAATATGTCTGAAAAGCTGTTAGTATCTGCTGACAGAGAAATTTTGCAACAGCAACTTGATCATCATGAGGTATGTATCACTATTTAGAAATTTCTTTTTTTTTTCTTGTTTTATTTTGCTAGTTATATTTTATTGACAAAAACAAAATCTAATTTTTAGCCTATCTATCGTAATGTGATGGGTAAAGAGCACGAAGTCATAATGTTATTGAATAAAGGACGCGACATACTTACGCGCTCTCAGAAAATTGAAAATCGCTCGCTTCAACGTGACTTGGATAAGATGCAGTCGCAATGGGATCGTTTAAAGAAAGATACGGTCGAAAGGCACACCCGATTGCAGACCTGCGCAGAGCATTGCAAGAAATACTACAAAGCTCAAGACATCTTTCTTCCTTGGCTTCGACAGGCCGAGGATAAATTGGACAGTTTGATTCCCACTTCCTTTAGACGCAAAGATATCGAGAAGCAGTTGAAGGAATTGTCGTCGTTCAGAAACGAAGTGTGGAAGCATTCTGGAGAGTTTGAAAATAACAAGACGCTCGGCGAGACATTTGTCGGAGCTTGCGATATCGACAAACAAAATGTGAAGAATGAGCTCAGTGCTATGAAAACCAGATGGGATAAATTAAACAATGGTACGTTTGTATTTATTATTGTTATAATATAGTTTACTGCAGTTTGACTTGTATATATTGTGTTACAATATTATAATTTAACTATTTCTTTCAGACTTGTTGTCTAGAACACAATCGTTGGAAGATACTGCACGTCACCTAATGGACTTTAATGAGAACTTACGCGATTTGCAACACAGTTTACAACGTTGTGAAGACAAGTTAGCTTCACACGATGCTCTCGGCGGAGCGGCTAAAGATCCGAAACTTCTCGATAGAATAAAGGTAATTAGGTTTATTGTATTCTCCAAAAAATAAAAACTCTAATTAATACGAAATACTAATATACTAATTATGTAATTTTTAGAATTTGCGAGAGGAGACAACGAGCTTGAAAAAACCTTTACAATGCGTAAGACAGCAGGCTAACGATCTCGTGAATAAAGCTGGCGAGCAGGGTGTCGATGCAACACATTTACAAGACGAGATTGACAATGTTACCGATCGTATTAATGATCTGCAAGCGAAACTGGATGATCGATGCAACGAGCTGCAAAGCGCAGCGACGGCGGTCGCACAATTTAACGATCAAGCGAAATTGATTAACCAACATCTGTCCGCTCTCGAGAAAGATCTAGACTCCATGAAAGCACCCGGTAGAGAAATCAAGATTGTACGAGGGCAATTGGAAGATACCGCCAAGATTATCAGCAGAATTAATAAGCTCTATGAAGAAATTGGCGATCTGGAGAACCGCGGCGAACGTTTGGTTGATTATGGTTTCGCTGCCGATGCTGTAGCGACAAGAGATCAGGTTGAAGGATTTAAACGACAAATTGGCAAACTGGATGAGCGCGCGCGTACCAGAGAAGATGAACTCACTTCTACCTTGAACAAGTTACAAGAGTTCTATCAGTTGCACGCGAACGTTATGGAGGGTATCAGTGACGCAAACGAACAAGTCAAAAGATTTAAACCTGTTGGATCCGAAGTGGATTCGATTAAAGCTCAACAAGAGGACTTCAGAACTCTTAAAATTAAAAAGATCGAACCACTGGCACACGCTGTCGAAGATTGTAATTCGCTCGGTCAAGGCCTTATACAAACTGCAGGACGAGATGTCAATACCAGTAATATCGAGAAAGATGTCGATAGAATGAACGAAAGATGGAACGACTTAAAAGATAGGGTAAGTATTTGATGTATCTAAACGTTAGGAAATGTTTATGTATATATATCCGATTATTTATGCAAGAATTAACAAGATAATTGTTTTGTTTAATTAATAATTATTTTTTAGCTAAATGAGCGCGATCGCAGGTTGGATGTTGGATTATTACAATCGGGCAAGTTCCAAGAGGCTTTAGACGGTTTAGAGAAGTGGCTGACCGATACAGAGGAGATGGTTTCGAATCAAAAACCACCTTCTTCAGATTACAAAGTCGTAAAGGCACAATTGCAAGAACAGAAATTCCTGAAGAAGATGTTATTGGACCGACAAAATTCCATGACATCTCTTTATAATATGGGACGCGAGGTAGCTGCCGATGCGGACCCGAAGGAGCGTAAGGTCATCGAGAAACAATTAAATGATCTAATAGGCAGATTTGATAATTTGACGGAAAGCGCCGCGGAAAGAATGGACGCTCTTGAGCAAGCAATGGCGGTGGCGAAGAAATTCCAAGATAAATTGGTACCACTCGCTATCTGGTTGGATAAGACAGAGAAGAAAGTGAGAGATATGGAGTTAGTCCCTACTGACGAGGAGAAGATACAGCAGCGTGTCAGAGAGCACGACATACTTCATGAAGATATTATATCGAAAACACCAGACTTCAGCGAACTCACGGAAATTGCCAGCCAACTTATGTCGCTGGTAGGCGAAGACGAAGCTGCCGCGTTGGCTGATAAACTTCAGGATGCGGCAGATAGATACGCGGCCTTGGTCGAACGATCCGAAGCTCTCGGTAGCTTGCTGCAACGTTCGAGACAGGGCTTGCGTCATCTGGTTCTAACGTATCAAGATTTACAGGCGTGGATGGAGAGCATGGAAATCCGATTGTCGAAGTATCGCATCTTGGCTGTACACACAGAGAAACTCTTACAACAAATGGAAGACCTCGCAGATCTTACGGAAGAGGTATCCACGCGACAAACGGAAGTCGATAGTACTGTGGATTGTGGTCTAGAATTGATGAAACACATCTCGAGTGATGAGGCGCTTCAATTGAAGGACAAGTTAGACTCTCTGCAACGACGGTTTAACGATCTCGTCACGCGTGGCTCGGATCTTTTGAAACATGCCCAAGAATCTTTACCATTGGTGCAACAATTCCACGATAATCACAATCGTCTGATGGATTGGATGCAAGGCGCGGAGACCGCTTTGCAGTCCGCCGAACCTCGCGAGGAAGAGATTATCCGACTCGAGATGGAGATATCGGAATACAGACCCGTCTTGGACAAGATCAACGCGGTAGGTCCACAGCTGTGTCAAATGTCGCCGGGAGAAGGTGCTGCGACGATCGAAGGTCTCGTGACTAGGGACAATAGGCGATTCGATGCGATTGCCGAGCAGATTCAGAGGAAGGCAGAAAGAATTCAGCTAAGCAAGCAGCGATCCTTGGAAGTGATTGGCGATATCGACGATTTGCTCGATTGGTTTAGAGAAGTGGACAATCAACTTCGAGAGGCCGAACCGCCTAGTAGCGAGCCTGAAATTATTAGAGTGCAATTGAAGGAACACAAAGCGCTCAATGACGATATATCCAGTCAGAAGGGTAGAGTCCGCGATGTAATTTCAACTGCGAAGAAGGTGATACGTGAGAATGCTCAGCATGAGGATACGTCTACTATCCGAGACAAGATGGAGGATTTGCGTGAAACGATGGAAATTGTGTCAGCTTTATCAACAGATAGATTGGGAGCTCTTGAACAAGCTCTACCGTTAGCGGAGCATCTGCGCGATACTCACGCTGGCCTGGTCAGCTGGCTCGAAGAGGCTGAACAACAAGTCGCTATGTTACCTATGCCCGCTTTGCGACCTGACTTGATAGCGGCACAACAGGACAAGAACGAGCTCCTCATACAGAGCATTAACGAACACAAGCCTCTGGTGGAGAAGCTCAATAAAACCGGTGAAGCACTCATCAAATTGTGCAATGAGGAAGAAGGTATAAAAGTGCAAGACATCCTGGATAATGACAATGCTCGCTATGCGGCACTGAGAGCCGAGCTGAGAGGCCGGCAACAGGCGTTGGAACAGGCCCTGCAAGAATCCTCTCAGTTCTCCGATAAATTGGAGGGCATGCTGCGAGCACTGTCTTCTACCGCCGATCAGGTGAATGGCGCTGAACCTATTAGTGCTCATCCGCCTCGTTTACGCGACCAGATGGAGGAGAACGCCGCCTTGGCGGATGATCTCGCCCAGAGATCTGAAGCTTACGCAGCCGTTAAAAAAGCGGCAGATGACGTGATCAGCAAGGCCGGCAATAGGGCCGATCCGGCAGTGAAGGACATCAAACGCAAGCTGAGCAAACTCAACGCATTATGGACCGACGTACAAAAGGCTACAAACGATCGCGGTCGTACCTTGGACGATACTCTAGCCGTCGCCGAGAAATTCTGGGCCGAGCTGAACGGAGTTATGGCCACTCTGAGAGAACTACAGGACGCGCTGGCCGGACAGGCGCCGCCAGCGGCTCAGCCAGCCGCCATTCAACAACAGCAAGTGGCGTTACAAGAAATTCGACAAGAGATCGATCAGACGAAGCCGGATGTCGAGCAAGTCCGAACGTCGGGACACGAATTGATGGGCTTGTGCGGCGAACCGGACAAACCTGAAGTGCGAAAGCATATCGAAGATCTGGATCAGGCTTGGGACAACGTCACCGCTCTGTACGCCAGACGCGAGGAGAATCTAATCGATGCTATGGAGAAGGCGATGGAATTCCACGAGACGTTGCAGAACCTATTGGAGTTCCTGCAAGAGGCTGAGGACAGATTCGCGGAGATGGGCCCGCTTGGCAGCGACATTGACGAGGTGAAGAAGCAGATCAAGCAGCTGGCTAATTTCAAAGCCGAGGTGGATCCACACATGGTGAAGGTCGAAGCATTGAACAGGTGAAAATTGAATTTTTAAGCGAAAGCTGAATTTACATGTTTAATGGCGTTACAAAGAGTTCAGTGCGCAGCATTGTCTCCTTTGTGCAACTCCCGTCCGAGAATCATTTGCGATGAGTGATCTTCGAAAAAATGTAAATTCTAATCCCGATTTTTGTCTTTTTCTTGCGCCGGTTCCCGAACATAGGAGTCTGACAAGGCAAGTCAATCTCTCTCTGTGTTGTCGCTGGTAGTTAGAGCATGGCTTCATATTGTTCTGAACGTGTTTAGCTCCCGTTTAGTTTAATAATCTTGCTGCCCTTTAACAATCTGCGTCACACATTTAATCGGATCCTCCCTTTATGTTACCTCAAAACAAATTACTCAGCCGCATGTATCAGGTAAATCAAGTGATCAACCACGAGAATCCGTAGACGATAATACAATTTATTTTCTTGATAGAAATAATGTGGAAACGGCAGTGATTAATATCCAGTTGATATTAATTCCTCCGTAGTTAAACTCATTGAAATTTTTATACCTCTCCTCCCTGTAGCTGTGGTTCAATGTTGTGTGGTTCGAGTACATATAGCAACATAAATGGTTCTGCAGAATCTTAACAAAAATAGTGATTTTTCTAACACTATTGTCTTTTCCTATTTAGGCAAGCGGCCGAATTAACGGAAAGAACATCCTCCGAACAAGCAGCAGCCATCAAGGAACCGCTCGGTGCCGTGAACAAACGCTGGGACGGATTACTGAGAGGCTTGGTGGAGAGACAACGATTACTGGAGAACGCGTTATTGCGACTCGGTCAATTCCAGCACGCTCTAGATGAGTTGTTGGTATGGATCGAGAAAACAGACAAGACGTTGGATAATCTCAGACCAGTAGCGGGTGATCCACAAGTGATCGAAGTCGAATTAGCCAAGCTGAAGGTCCTAGTGAACGATATACAAGCTCATCAGACGAGCGTGGACACTCTGAATGATGCTGGACGACAATTAATCGAGGACAGCAAAGGTACTACGGAAGCGTCTACTACAGCTGATAAACTGGGTACTCTGAATCGCCGTTGGCGAGATCTGTTGCAACGCGCGGCTGATCGCCAACGAGAACTGGAAGATGCCTTACGAGAGGCGCAATCCTTCACCGCAGAGATACAGGACTTACTGTCATGGTTAGGCGATGTGGATAACATGATAGTAGCTTCCAAGCCCGTTGGTGGATTGCCCGAGACCGCATCTGAACAATTGGAACGCTTCATGGAAGTCTACAACGAACTGGAACAAAACCGTCCGAAGGTTGAAACGGTGCTGCAGCAAGGACAGGAATATCTGAAAAAAGCGGATACGAGCAGTGCCGGTGGATTGAATCACAATTTGCGAACATTGAAACAGAAATGGGACAATGTGCTTGCGCGCGCCAGCGATAAAAAGATAAAGTTAGAAATCGCGCTGAAGGAGGCCACTGAGTTCCACGATGCATTACAAGCGTTCGTCGATTGGTTGACCAACGCCGAAAAGATTCTGACGAATCTCAAACCAGTCTCAAGGGTCATGGAAACCATACTTCAACAAATCGAGGAGCACAAAGCATTCCAGAAAGACGTCGGGATCCATCGCGAAACTATGTTGAATCTCGACAAGAAAGGGACTCATCTCAAATACTTCTCTCAAAAACAAGACGTAATTCTTATAAGAAACTTGCTCGTGAGCGTGCAACATAGATGGGAACGAGTAGTTTCCAAGTCAGCCGAGAGGACGAGAGCTTTAGATCACGGTTACAAAGAAGCTAGAGAGTTCCACGATAGCTGGTCGAACTTGATGAACTGGTTGGATGACACCGAGAAGACGTTGGACGAAGTTGCTGCCGACGGACTTGGCGGCAACGATCCGGACAAGATTAAATCCCGCCTTAACAGACATCGCGAGGTACAAAAGGCGCTGAGTGCTAAACAAAGCACATACGACAACACCATGAAGAACGGCAAAACATTGAAAGATAAGGCACCGAAATCCGATGAACCTGCCTTGAGGGAACTTCTGAACGAGTTGAAGAACAAATGGACTACGGTCTGTGGTAAATGCGTGGACCGACAGAGAAAGCTAGAGGAAGCCTTGCTATTCTCCGGACAGTTCAAGGACGCGATTCAAGCATTGCTGGAGTGGTTGAGCAAGACCGAGAAATATCTGGCCAATCCTGGACCACTTTACGGCGATTTGGATACGGTAACCAATTTAGTGGAACAACACAGGGCATTTGAAAGGGATCTAGAATCACGCGCCTCACAGATGGAGTCCGTTATCAAGACCGGTCGTGACCTGGAATCTAAAGCCTCTATCGAAGACGCATCAATGATCAGATCGCAGCTGTCCGAATTGAACAGTCTCTGGGACAGAGTAACCAGTCTGACAACGAAGAAATCCAGATTATTGGAAGAAGCTCTCAGAGAAGCCGAACGACTTCACAAAGCTGTTCACGTGTTACTGGAATGGTTGAGTGACGCGGAAATGAAGCTACGATTCGCCGGACCATTGCCGGAAGACGAACAGGAGAGCAGAAATCAATTAATGGAGCACCAGAGATTCCTCCGCGAGTTGCAGACTAAGGAAATTGAAAAAGATAATACGTTGGAGTTGGCACATATTATTCTTGGAAAAGCGCATCCCGACGGTGCTGCAGTTATTAAACACTGGATCACGATTATTCAGTCTAGATGGGAGGAAGTGGCGACATGGGCCTATCAAAGAAACCAAAGACTGGAGAATCATATGCAGGGATTACAGGTTTGTATTATATTTTCTTACATATTTTATCTCATAAAAGAAAGATTGATATTATTATGTATATATTTGTAGGATCTTGATAATCTTCTTGAGGAGTTGTTAGCCTGGCTCGAAGGTTTGGAGAACACTTTGAATGCCTTGGAAGCGGAACCCTTGCCTGATGACAGAGCTACGCTTGAAATGCTTATCGCGGATCATAGAGAGTTTATGGAAAATACCAGCCGAAGACAAAACGAAGTTGATCGCGTGTGCAAGGCCCGACAAATCAAGCCGATAAGAGACGCGAGAAAAATATCGAAAGTCAGATCACCAGCGCCTACGTACGTATATATTTATCGTGCATGAAAATTTATATATGGTATAATGCTAATATATTTACATAATTGAAATTCTTTTCGTTTTTGTGAAGTAACGTGATGGATGCTGATAATATATGCAACATTGTATTCCATTATGCTTGTTTCGTGTTCGAATCGTTCATTTGCATTCTGCTCATGTGTGTGCCACATTTGTCTGTGCATTTAATTATTTTATTTCATGAATCTTGCTATGCATATTGCAATTTTAGGGACAGTTTTGGAGCACCATGTTTGAAGAGTTTTTTTTACTTTGTTAGATACAATTTTTTAATATCATCTGTTATGTATTGAGTTTCGTATATTGTGTGTATTTACTGTTGCATGATGTGTTGCTTTTGTAATGGGATTTCAGTAAGGATCTCTATCAGGATAACGAGCATGAGCAGCCTCAGCCTCGTAAACAAAGGTTCGTTATCCATCATAACATATGTAAATATTTTCTAAATATCGCATAGTCTTTTCTTTTAAGTATAGTGTTTTTGTGTTTAATATGCGCATCTTTAGTACAAATGTATGCATTTATTTTTGTCTTTGTATAATATTCAAGACACAACATTCTCATCATACACATTATTCTTGTTCGCACAATAATTTCACAGTATCCAGCAACAAGAGTCTAGAATTTAGTTAAGTGTATTAACTTATTCGCCTTTCACTCGCGACACATGTAAACTTACTATTGTGTTCACAATGCACTGTGTTAAAAAAAATCAGATATATTTTTTGCGTGTTATATGTTACGTCATTATATTTAATACATAGCTTAAGACGGTGTCACAATTAACAATCTCTTCTTCAACATGTCATTAAACTGATATTTTACACATTTATCAGGTATAATTTCTACATGTACGTGAAAATCGTAAACTCGATAAAAATTTTACACTTTTATAATTCAATACTCACGTGAAAAAAAAAAACAATTTATTAAAAAACAAACCAGGAAAACAATCAAGGAAGAGCATTTTATAGATGCCTTATTTAGTAGAGAATGTTTGAGTGATGTGACGCATGTTCCTGTTTAGCCGAGGCAGCCCAGGTCGTGACAGAACGCCAGACCTTTCATTGCCGCACATCGGTCCACGCTTCCCACCCAAAGGAAGGTTCGTTCGTTATGCCTAGTTTCATTAGAGTTCACTCTGCGTCATTTCATAATTTTCATATACAGGCATTACTCCACCGTACGACTCAACTTATCATACAACTCACTAATGTCTCGGTAATGGGATTCTTGTTTTTTTTTCTTTTTGCGGGGTGTGGTTGGGTTTGATGAAATGTTACTATTCGTTAAAAAATTGTTTGTTTTGTACTGAAAGTGTGAAGTTTTGGGTTTTCTGATATTTACATTTGAATTCACCGACTTTTTTACTTTCGCGAATATCATCGTTTTCGTTTTCTCTCTCTCTGTGGAATTATTTCGGTGAATAATTGTCTTGATTAGGATAATATCTCATGTTTCTTAATTTTTACATATCTTAAATATATGTATATATTATTCGTATATAAATATGTATATATTTTCCTTCCTCCATGAGCAGCAAAGGAGCTGAGCCGGAATTCCGCAGTCCGAGAGTTAAGCTTCTCTGGGACAAGTGGCGTCACGTTTGGATGCTGGCATGGGAACGACAACGTCGTCTGCAAGACAAATATAATTATATTCAGGAGCTGGATCGCGTGGCTAACTTTAGCTGGGAAGATTGGCGTAAACGAGTAAGACTTATACAATATAGATTTGTTTTTTTTTTTTACTTCTAATAAGTAAAAATTTAATTATTTCTTTGTTAACTATCACAAATTGTTTAAATGCATATATTGCAATTATTTTTTAATTACAGTTCTTGAAATTTATGAATCACAAGAAATCCAGATTAACAGATCTCTTCAGGAAGATGGATAAAAACAATGATGGACTTATACCGAGAGAGGACTTCATTCAAGGAATTATGAACACCAGTACTTATCACATCGTTTATTTCTTAAACAAAAATATCTATATTTTTCTACTGTTCTAATTATTTAATTTTTAGAATTCGAAACTTCTCGTCTGGAAATGGGTGCTGTTGCCGACTTGTTTGATCGTCACGGCGAGGGCTTGATAGATTGGAAAGAGTTCATCGCCGCTCTGCGACCCGATTGGGAAGAACGACGGACCTACAATGACACGGACAAGATACACGACGAAGTTAAACGGCTGGTCATGCTATGCACTTGTCGCCAGAAGTTCCGTGTTTTCCAAGTTGGTGAAGGAAAATACAGGGTACGTGTATAGTTGTAATGAAATGTTTGGCACCTGATTTTAATTGCGATCACATATTTTTAATATCAATAATGCATCATGTATGATTTTGATCGTGACAACTTTGAAATTACAGTTTGGTGACAGTCAGAAGCTACGATTGGTTCGAATCCTTCGCTCCACTGTCATGGTACGCGTCGGTGGAGGCTGGGTAGCGTTAGATGAATTCCTTCTAAAGAACGATCCTTGCCGCGGTAAGTATTCACCACAAGCGTTTAATCTGCGTGATACATACAGACTATCTGAAATTAGGCTGAGATAGATTATAACCGTATACTAGTCTTTCCATGAATTTTTTTATTATCAATAATAAGGAAAAAGAAATTAATTAATCAAAACGACTTACAATTGAACTGTTGGGTTAATGCGAAATATGTTTGCAAGGCAAATTACTCCTTAATTGCAAGCAATTGAAATAACTTTGAAAGAAATTTCTATGGTACTCTGTTTCCTTCTCTCTATCCTTTTTCCCAAGAGGCGAATTAAACTTGCGTTCCTATTTAATTTTGATATTCCTAATAATAAAAAATAATACTCTTAAGTATTTATTATTATAACAATGTGTTAACGTTTGATTTTTGTTTCCATCGTTCTTCATATTAATCAACATTACTTTGCTGCATTAAATATAGGAATGTATCATTTTAAGTATTCATTGTCATTAACGAAAGCATATCTGAACGTCGATTTGATATAACTATTCGTGATATCCTATCGAAACTAACTAAAATAATAATAAAAATATATTAAGATTATATAATATGTATGCTATACGTACGATTTCGACTCCTGAGGTGTCATAACATTGCCATTAATCAGATATTAAATGCAAATCATTGTTAACGAAGAATTGAGAATAATGTACACACTCGCTGTTTATTGCTTTGCTTATTTAGTAACGATTTTCCCGGTATATGTATATTGGTTTACTCCGTTGGCTTTTGATTGATGAATAAGATGATCAATCCGGTATTTGTTTCTATTTTTTACGTAGTTTATGTTTATTATATTAACGCTATTGACACTATGCATGACAATTTAATTCAATTTAATTGCATATTATTGAATTGTAAAAAAATGTTTATTGTCGATTCTCTCTAACTTTCTCTGTATTTCTCTTTTATTTTCTCTCTCCACCTTTTCCAATGGTAAATTCATCAATTTCGAAATATCAATTTTGAGATAATCATTAGTTCTACATCAGAGAACCTTTTCTGGTATAGTACGATTTCATGAGTAGTAGGTAGAAAGTAATATTACAGTAGGCATACTAATGTCTTGTTAACTATATACTAACGTTAACATAATAACTGTTCCTTACTATCCATCAATCCTCCTAACATTCCCGTACGTCTATCTAATTCTACGACAAACATTTCTGTTTGTTTCATTTTCTTTTGTTTTACGTTTATTTACCGAAATGTGTTTCCGTCGTCCGAAAATTATAAATTTTCAAAACGCGGCGCATGCATGAATATGTCGCTCTTTCTAATCGACTCTGTCTGTCGAATCGTGATTAACTCGTTAAGTTTTTCTAATGCCAATACCGGATCCTAACAAACCGGAACAACATGAGGGTTGGTGTCCGCTCGGTGAGAACTGTTTTACGTGCACACAATTCGTTCATGGTCTATACGTTGAACGAAATTCGTTCGTTCAATTATTAAATTCGAGACTCCAATTGTTTTGGATATTTATGATATATGTCTGAGATACACTAATAACAACTGTTGCAGTATAGACCATGAAGGTAATATCCCTGCGTATGGTGCATGATCTTACTAGCTTGTTTGAACTAATTTTTCGAAGTGTTGCCTTTTTGTTGAGTATGTCTATCTACGTGCGTATACGGTTGTATTATATGGAACGATTAAATATTGGCAATTACTGTCTGGGTAAGGTAAAATAGATTGCGCAAATGAAATTAACGCTATAGTTACTGCGCTACGTAATAGTGATCGTTTCACATTTTGATGCAGTTTCGAGTATTTATTTTTAAAAAAAAGAGTGCCTGTGTTTATAGTGATGCAGGATTACGAATGTAGTATACTGCAGTCGTTTCGCTTTCTTTTCTCCATTTCTTCAATTTTTTTTTAATTTTGATGGATGGTTTACGTTAGTCAGTCTATCCCTTGTTTGATGATTATTTTCCGTGTAAATTTTTTTTTTATTTTTGTAGTAATATTTAATGTTATTATTTCATCGATTGATTTGCAACGATCAATTTTGATGTATTCTTTGTAGCTCCCCTCTTTTGTAGAAACTTTAACATCCCTGCTAGAAGATAACCAATGCATGTTTAGTGAATTTTGTGTGATATTGTTTTTATAATTATGTATTATAGTGGAAGATGGGTATGAATATATTAAAACTTCTCCTTTTCCTTTTTTTTTTAGTTTATCATTAAAATGTTACATTAAAATCAAAGTACATTGGTTTCTTTTGGCATGGTTACGCGTACAATCCCAAAAGATTTTTTTTTTTTGTATACAGAGAGTTCTAGGAATGTCATACTTTCTTCCAACCAAAAATTAGAATTAAAATTCAAAAAGTATATTTAAAGTATATTTAAAGACATAAAGGAAAAAAGAACTAAGAGAATATAAAATTGTTGGTATAAATGAATTTCGAATAAATTTTTATTAACGAAAAATTAATTTTTTTTTTAAATAGACATTCTAGGATGCTCTATATATTCATTAATTGCTTAGGAATATTGTAAAATGTACGATAATGAGCGATTTAAGTTTCACTTTTATACTTATGTTTTTATTATGAAAGAGGAAGTATGGGAAATAAAATCTGTCGCGAATCGCACATTTTATATAAATATTCTAAGCACCGAAATCAGTATTGTATTGTATAAAATCGAATCAGAGTGGCAGAATATTTATAGTGGCTATATCGTAAATTTTATTTATGTAATAATTGTAATAACGTGAAATTTTATTCGAATGACTGTTTTAATACGTTTACTTGTGAAATATTCGATTTTATGATACCGAAACTTTTTTCGATCATATATTCTAAATACGCTGTCTTTTCTTTTTTTTCCATGACACACAAACACACACTTGGATACGCCACATGCATACATGTACTTGAAAACACGCACGCAAACCGTGGAACATTTTTGTCGCCTTTTTTTTCTCTTTCTCAAAACTACTTCTCCTCTCCATTATTGCCGCTGCTCATCAATAACGTGCATGTCTTGATATTGTAAACCTGTAAAAAATATATATTGTAACACTTTCCGCTCCATATAACTCATGACTCTCTCGTTCCGGATGTTGCCGTTCCGATATTTAAACACTCGTTTTCGCTTTCATTTTTTTTTCTTTTTTTTTTCTTGTTAAATTAATATGTCACAATCTCGCGTTCGTTATCTCATCTCGACGTCATCTATTCCCGCTCTCTGTCTTTCCGGACTGTTTTCTTGTACAAATTAATATCTCTCTGGCACCTCCTCTCGTACCCCGCATCCCCGAAACGCCTTTTCCCTAACTGCGTGCACGCAACACACTGTAGCCAAGGGAAGAACGAATATCGAGCTGCGGGAGCAATTTATACTGGCGGACGGTGTTAGCCAGACTATGACGGCCTTCCGGTCCAAGCCGAGCCCGACCTCGACGCTGCAGCGTACGCAAATGTCCTCCACCAATGCTGGACCGATCACCAAGGTAAGCAGGGTCCATCCAACCGTGGAATCCCTGAAAAGCGACGTAGAACGTACAGTATTCATTCTCGCCGTACTCTATACTTCTCTGCCGTTAATTTGTTAATGAAACTCGTAGAATATTCGTGAATTTTTATATTAGATCTTTGAGTGCCATTTATGGCGTCGTAATAGAAAAATTAAATTAAATTGCACGTACCTGGACAACTCTATCAACGTTGATTTACGATCTCATCGACGCTATCCGTAAGTATAAAACTACTTTTCGTCATCCATCAGCCTAGTCGTTTGACGTTCGCATGAGCATGGCAGTTTTCAGTCAGTTGCATTGTTTGTACGTACACGTAGAGGCAGCTAGAAATAGATGACGCTTGTCTACTCTCATCACTGGTCGGTCTTGTCAAGAAACAGTTTGATTACACCAACTAAAAAGCCAGACAGACCCGTCGTGTCTTCTTCTCAGACTCTTCGTTCGACCTCAGGAGATGCGATTTCGTAAATTTCTTGCCTTATCTTCTCTGCAAATCCTTCCCGACCTCGTCGCTTCGCAACAGCGAGGAAAGAATGGACTTCCCAACTCCACACACTCACTTGTCCCTGAGAAATCCTACGATGATAAATATTATATTAAAATATAAATTTAAAAAAATTTGTTATATTGCGATCCGAATTACGTTCAGAAGAACGAACACGTTGGAATCGTATGTCAGTTTAGCGCGGAGATAGTAGCCATTCGTTTCAGGAATATTTTTTTCACTCGTTGGTGTGTGAGCCTCCGAAAAAAAGAGGCTACTACGATTGCATGAGGAAGCTAAAGATTTTCGTTTGTGGTGTAGCGGAGGAGTTTATGAGCCAGCTGATGCCGATATTTGAGAATTTGAGGCAAAAGGAGGACCTTCCGTGCTCGTATCCCCTTCACATGCACGCCCCCTCTTATCATTGGGTAAATAACGAAATTTTTCTCAATTTTTCTACTTTTTGCCGTTCGTGTGATGCTGTACGCACTTGAGTTTGGGTTTTGAGTGCGGTCGCGACACGCGACTTGAGTCGATCGACGGTGCATTGTGCGTTTCCATGGACTGTCATTGCGTTTGCTTTTCTCTCCCTTGTTATGTTTCTATATTTATGCATCGTGGAGATTCTCCGATGATGCATAAATACTGGAAGTTATGAGCAATAATTATGATTAATCAACGATAAGCATATAAGTGATTATTCATGATCCTTGTATCACAAATGCTTCCGACTATAATGAAGTTCATAAATGCATGCCAGAAGAAATGTATGTTGTGTATGAAGAGAGCAAGTGAAGAAGAATGGATAGAAGCGGAGGCTTAGAAAAAGGAATTTCCGATTCATTATCATGTTGTATCTCGTATCACTTTGTCTCTGCCTCACGCCTGCCCATTTTTCTGTGAGAAATGTGTAGAATGAGAAGACTCTTACGTGTCTCGACTGTAAATCCACTTTACGGTCTAATGTCATTCGAGGTAGATCCATAGCACGTTACAACACCTCGTCGCATTCACTCACACACACATTATTACTCTGCATCGAATTGGTTTTCTTTTGGTTGATTGTCGAATGTGTCTGATTTTGTGTCAGAATTATTTGGATGCCTCTTAACTCCCTGACCCTTGCCCCTCGAGAGAACGATCTACCAATTTTGAGCATGATTAGATTTCTCCTTCGCTGTTTTTCACCCTCTGTTTTAATGTAATGCAGATATCGAGCGATGAATTGTCTAAATTTTATCAAGAATCAATTTCTCGACTTTCACGTGCATTTTTTGTCTCGTATTGGAGAAACCAGTCGTTGTCGTCGATAACGATCACAAAATTTTCTTGTAAAGTGACAATTTAAAATTTATCTTTTGCAAATAAACTCACGATGGTAGACACGCATTTATTTATATGTCAAAACGAAAAACTCATCGGGAATATGTAGTCAACTTAATTGAACATGAACATGGATAACGAATGTCGTATCCTGTATTGCTGCGTGCGTAGTGGCATTGATCGGAGATACCTCGAATCACCATAAGCTACTATATCTCTCCCAACTTCTTGTGGTAAGTTTTGCATGACACTTCGCTTTACCTACTATCCGAATCTGATAACACTTTTATTTTATACATTTGTATTATTTAATCTTGATATTCCGACAGCTTCGACGAGCGTAATAATAGGTATATTACCGCAGACCGGTACATCTTCACTAGTCCACGGCTGTGCACAAGTTTGTGTTGCTTGTTAAACTTTTAGCGATAACACGACGGATTTACCAGTTTAATTTAACGATATAAATTTTTAGAGAAGAAAAGCTTCTATATTTTACCTGCTACATTTTTCTATGTATTTTGAATGAGTCATCCTAAAATAATAATTGAAGACTAGAATTATATCCAATTGGTTCTTTTTTTACATTTTCTCGTAGCATATCTTTTTTTTTATATAGTAGAATATTAAAGAAAGCACATACATTTCTGTTACCATAAAAATACTAATTTATTTATATAGATGTATCTTCATTTCTCTTGTCTAATATTGCTTGATTTTTTTTATTAATAAATTGCGAAAAGATAAAACCTACTGCATTACAAGCAGTAGATATTTTTTTTCTATTCTTCGGTAGCTTCCAGAAATATTTAATAGATATTTTATTGCGCGACATAACTTGCACACAGCTAATATTAACAACTACTAATAATTCTTTAATTAGGCGGCAGAGAACGCGTAATACGAAACCGTACTCATCCAATAATTCGTATTGGACATGAATTAGATGTATGATAGCTTCTGCTCTTGCATGCGTTTACGTGTAAACTTTATCAGATTTTTTCACCATCTAGGTGAGAGAACGCAGTGCTCGCAGCGTACCTATGGGTCAATCGCGAGCCTCGCGCTCATCCTTGAGCGCCGGCACGCCTGACAGCCTTAGCGACAACGAAAGTTCCTTCAAGCTATCTGCTAGAAAAACCAGCACGCCTTATAGATCTACCGTGACGCCCGGTAAGATTCTGAATTGGAATTCAGAAACACTATTGCCTATAATAAAATAACGAGGACACTTTATAATTAATTATAAATGTTGCAATGCTTTACAGGTGGAAGCCGTCCATCCAGCAGGCCAGCATCAAGACCTGCCTCCCGACCAGCGAGTAGACCGAGTAGCCGACCTGCGTCAAGACAAGGGAGTAAACCGCCTAGTCGATACGGTTCAACGCAGTCGTTGGATGGTACGTAAAGTTTCTGTTTCATATTTTCTGTTATTCTCCGTTCTTTGAACGAATCTTGAAAGATTATGTCTGACTTGATAGACGACTCGTGCACTCCAAGTCGCATTCCACGAAGGACCATCATGGGCGGCTCCGGTAACACTCCGACGTCCAGTAGACACAACAGCGTTTCCGGTAGAAAACTTACAACTCCGATGAACGGCTCAAGCTCTCGACCCCGCACTCCAACAGGATTAATTAGTCCCGCCAGTGGAGTGCCCTCCAGGTTTGTAGTACTCAACACGCGTCGCATTACATCGAAATACCTCTGAAATAGATCGTGGACTAACTCGCATTAGTGTGCCTTCAATAGAGATATGTGTAACCACAATTGTGTGCATATAGATTAACGATAATATCGACCAGTAATATCTCACCTTACGTAAACGGTTGAGACATTCGAGGAATGTTTGATATATTTATCCCGAAGGAATCGACGATTTGTCTTTAAGTTTCTTATTTAGTCCCCTTTCTACTTTGTTTTATTTTATTTTTTTCTGTTTTTTCCCCGTTATTCTATCGCGTACATACGATACGTACCACGTAAAATATCATCGAAGTATTTGAATATGAAGAAACAAAGATGGACCCGGCGACGCATTATACATTAATTGATCGAGCCTCTCACTACATCTCGTGTTAACCGCAAAACATTTACACGACTAATCTCGATCGGGTATAGTATTTTAATAATCATTATTAACAGATCTGGTTAACAACATTTTTTAGGTTTGGCTCAATCCATAGAGCTTCGAGCATTCCAACCCTGACTGGTGTCGGAACACCTATCAGGTAAATTAACGAATCGGCAATTTCACGTAAAACTGGTTCAGGGTAGCTGATTCTCTGCAGCTTTCATTTTGCGTTATGCACTTTATCATTACGAATCTGTTTATTAGAAGCGAAGAATGCAGCAAAATGCAAAGTAGAAAGCTGCGAAGTGTTTTGTGGTGTGGGACATCGCTTTTTATAGGAGATGTAGTTTTGATCGTGGTGCGATGGCGCGATATATTTACGCTTATTTTTTTTTATCGTCATTTTATTTTGATCCTAGTGATTGTATCTTTTCCCGTTTCTTCCTCTTTGTTTCTGTCTTCGTTTATTTAATTCTCGTACAACGCGAAAAGAAATTCTGCTGTCGTATACTAATTGCGATATACCGTCCGTGCAATTAAATAACATTTCGATGGTAATGCCTTAGCCGCTCTAGGATACCCGTATATGTGGGAGTGGATATAAAATCTCCTCAGTCGACCACCAGCAATATGTCGACTCACTCAACACAAAGCAACCATTCTACGATTTCTACTGATTCCACTGGGTATGGCTGAATTGGCGCTTTTAACGTAACCCGTTTTCTGTTTCTTCTCACATCCGTTGAATGTTTTACTTTTCAAGCCTTGTAGAACTTTTTACAACTAATGCCAGTTATTATTTAACATCTTCTGTTTGCTAAGTCTATCTCTGATTCAAATCTGATCTTGAAATTGCATATTCTATCGCATGACAATATTTTGTTTGACAAAAGCTTGCTTATTTTCTTCATCTAATTATATCAACAACTCTTTATTTTATTCATCGTATCAAAATGTTCATGATGACATTATCGTTTTACTTAACGCTAATTTTTACATCCGTTGCAAGTTTTGATTGTAATAGTTTTATATTTAAGCTCCTCGACTAACGTTTTCTTTCATAACGCTAGGAGCAGTTCCCTGTGTACAAATTCAGCCACTAACATACCAACAGCCATTAAGCAAACTAGGTAAACATTAATATTATTTCAGAAATTTTCACTTCTCTCTTTCATTTGTTCGCTGAAAATATGCCTAGAGAAAGGTATCAATATTGGTTTGCTTTATTGGCGTGAACGATAGCGCTCGGTTGCGCGTGTGCGTTCGCTTTCATGTACGATCGTTTGTTTCAGGGTACGTACACCGTCCAGTGGATCCAGCACCCCGCTACCGCCGTCTTCAAAATTATCGAGGAAACCCTCCGGAGCTTCCGATACGTCCGTGTCAGGAACGACCCCGAGCACACGGAAGGGAAAACCCACGCCGATCGAACAGCGCGCGCCGTTCCGATTGTAATAGCTTATTAACGGATACATATAGCTTATAAAATCAGCGTATTATATGCCCAAACGAGAATAAATATAAAACGCCGCGAATTTATAAATGACCGCAGGGTATTGCAGGGAATATATAGAATGGGTTATTGTTATTGTACAATGAGAGAGAAAGGCGCGTGTAATATGTGCTAAATTGACTGCATCAAAATTCCGTAGAAGGCAAATGATGAATCTAAAAGTTATGATTTTATCATTTCATTGAATTTCGCCAAGTACTGAATGCCATTAAAATTATGAATACCAATGAGTATTTCATACTCTCTTAGGGTAAGAGATTACAAACAGCTGGAGAAATTTATTTATTTCGTGCCCGCGTTAGAAAGTGCTTAAAGCGTCTATCTAGTTTGTAATAACACATAACACTGAAATAAATTATTGTTATAAATACCATTATCTTGGTATTACCGAAAGTGCAGGGTAATGCTGTATAATTGAAAATATTTAGGTGAGATATAACAATATCTCTGCCGACTTTCTCGATAAGGACAATACTACTAAAAAAAATTTTAGTATAAAAGAAATCAGCGTTATATGTATTATAATTACGCTTATGTTTGATATATATATATATATATATAAATAACTAGATGCCTGTGTAATTACTTTTATATAATTTAATATAGTTTGCTCACACATTTTGCACGCATGTCTGCGTGCATTATACATCGTATGAACCGAGGGTTTTCTCGATGAAAGTTTTTGAGCTATATTTGAGCAAATTGTATACATGAAGACATTAATTTATTTAATATTTTCTGCTTGACTTATTGTATTCGTTCTACGACATAATTAACGTCTAATTCTCATTCGTTAAAAAAAAAAAGAAAAACCTTGTATGCGATTTTAGATTAATGATACAAATTGTGAATTGACATTCATTTTTGTTATCCGTTTCGCAAATTGTACCATACATATTCGATTAGTCAGTTTGTAAAAATCATATTAAATATAATTTTTATTTTAATTTTTTTATATCATTTATCAATTGGCTAAACTTAGATTTGTGAAGTCGTGGATGTTAATTAGCGATTAATTGTCACAAATCTACTTTATATTACTTTCAAAATATTTTGATATATTTATATTTATATTATTGTTGCGAAACGGAATATCTCGTTGCTTTCTCGTGGAGAAATACGACAGTAATCAAATGTAGCTTAGGATTATGCACAAGTTTAATCCTCGAGCGGTCGCATTTAAAAAGTGTAAAAAGTTCAATTCTTTTCACTACATCTTTTGTGCGTTAATATATATATAATGAAATTAAATATAAAAAGGCTGAGATCATCCACGCGTCCGCTCTAAGATTAACGTGCGATATGCTTTTGTTACGTGTTTGCGAATCGATTTATCGATTAATGATCAATTAATAAGTAAACAATTATTATATAATTATAATTATATAATTATATAAAATATATAATTATTAATTATAATTGACTAATGAGAGATTTAAGAGTTCGGGGGAACATACCTAACAGCGTTAAATAATAATAAAAAAAAAGAGAAAACTATACGTGTGAATAGTTAAGTAAAATATATTCCATTGCGCGAAGTGTGGCCTGTTAGGTGACGGGTAGAAAAGAGAAACTTTGAAAAAAAGACATTTCCATTTTTTTTACATACATATACTTTTAGATGCGATTAATGTATCGGAGTTATGACTCGCTGCCTCTTATAAATATTACGTAATGCGATTAATCTTATTAACAACTTCTCAACGTATGATTTTTTTTTTACTTACCGAGAAGTGCTGTATGATGCTAATGATAATAACGATGATGATGATAATTCAGTGAGATAAAAAGAAATATAACAGACACACGCACACACATGATATTTCAATGAGAAACATACTCTCGACCCTTTTTCATTTCTAGGTGATTATTGTGCATCATGCAAGTGTAAAGAGAAATGTACATATAATATTGGCGCGCGCATATGATTTTTTCTCATGTTCATATTTTCTAATCGAAATGATGTGTCAATGTCCAGATGGGATCCTGCTGCTTGCGTCCTCGTTGATGCCTAAATTAAACATAGCTATTTATAAATACATCTTGCGAGAATGGATAGGCTTTTCCCTCAAAACGGGATAACGCATCAACTCCGATCCTCCAGTGTTGACTGACAGTCACATTGTATAATATATCAAGCAGATATTTCGGGAGGATTCGATGGAAGAAGCAACGCTTTGTGCAGCTGCGCTGATAAGGCTTACCAAGTAACTTGGCCGGCGGTGTGCGCGGCTTGTAGACATGTAATTTATGAAGGTACATCCGTGTGCAGGTCTAGACGAGTTTTGCGCAATTTTTTACAAATGCTCTGAGTTTACACTTTTAAGAATACGCCTGTTGTATTACTGATCGTTGTAATCGGAATAAATATGTTTTCGCACTGAAGACCGAGGACGAGATAACATGGATGTCGGTATGGTATGTGCAACAGAGAATCACTGTGTCAAAAGGATGTGTAAAGTATCAGAATAGTGTTTCTCTACTATACAACTCTGTGTCGTGTGTTCTCTCATACCCTTCCTTCTCCGATTTCATCACTATCGTTATATTCGAAGTTTTTCGTAGAAAGTGATATATGACATAGTCAATATCGGCAAATATGTTTTACAGTAATAATTGTTGCACATTGTTACAGATCTCAGACATTGGAACTTTGCTAATACAAATTAAGTGTATCATCTATAGCTATAAAATTACTCTGGAAGCCAAAAATGTAATAATACAACTAGAAGAAAAAAAGAAATCGCTCGCATAGTGGTTTTAGCTATTGTTATAGCTTCTGGCCGTTCTTTCTCGGATACACAATTTCGGTATAAACATTGCACTCTATATCGGGCACACAAAATTTATTAAATTATGGTAGATTCATCATCTTCGCATGAATGATGAAACATAGAGAATAATTAGAGCAATTCCAAGCTGTAGAACGTGTAGAAGACCAACGCAAAAAAACCAAGTACGTCATATTGTTAATACGAAAAACGTGCGAAACTTAATATAATGGTAAACGTAAAATATATTTTTTAAGAGATCATGGTCCTTGCATGAGCACTAATTGCTATGAAGTGTAGACAGCGAAAAAAATTTATAATAAATTTGAAGTTTTTAAAATTGCAACGCGCTTAGAATGCTCCTGTCCGACTACCTATATTCTCCTGATGTTCGATCTTGAAGAGTTTAAATTTTCGCAACTTATCCTTAGATTTAAAGTTCTAGGAATTCTTGGAATTTTAATGTTATTTTTTTACTGATTATAATAGCCTGATTGTTTGCCCACTCTAAGTTTAATTTTTCTTTCATCAACTTCTTGACTAGAACATTTAAAGACTAAAAATTTTTAGAATATTAGTGCATTTCTCTCTAATGCTTTGCTCCTTGTCTGTTAATTTTTACAATTTGAGATATCTTCGCTTTTATTATTATGCATTTTTTTTAACAATATATGATGTTTCCTACATCTTGCACGAGGTATAATCGTGATCCAGATATTTTTTATGCTATCATAGATAGATCGAGAACTCAGACATTCAATATCCCAATATACATGGCTACATTATGGATTAATGTAGATAGAATTACCGGCCTCAACATATATGATTCCTCGAATGGATCCTCGAGTTATACTGGAGTTACTTGACCTACATGAAGTTAAACTGATATTTAATCAAAATCCGTTTATCTACCCGATGGCCCTCGACAAAAACGAGATTTTGTTGCAATCAATTATTAGTTTATATCAACATTACGGAATTATGGTTTCATTTTTTCATCGCTGAGCAACCTTGATTGAAAGATTAAAGAGAGATTGCAGGTCAACTGCCAAAATCTTTATTTTAAAATAGTTTACATGTGTATATAATTCTTAAACTTAGTTTATGAAGAATCAGAATAATTTTATAGAAAATTACAGAAAGTAAAATTAATTCGGCACTTATAATCAACCAATGTCTTTCCTGCGAAATTAAATTTTTAATTTTATATGTCGTGGATAATGTGTATTTAAAAAATTTTGAGTTCCAATTCTTTATATAAATAGCGATTTTAATTTTTCCGAAACAGAAAATCAAATAATTAAAGTTTTTGAAATTGGAATGCAAATAACTATTATATTCTTATAATTTCAAGATATGTACAATTTTGAACTGTTTCTTCTTTCTGCTATTTCCCAATATTTCCCGTTATATAGCAAGAAAATTAATTATTTCTATAGAACGTGTAGAAATGATATCAACATTGTATATCAAAGATAAATATAACACCAAAATTCAACCCCTCTGACAGAGATTCCACATGCGATTTTAATTTTACCGGGGAAATATTAGTTCTCCCACGAGAGAATTTTAAATTTAGTAGAAAGCTTTCTTTTTTTGTTCAGATATTTATACTCTTCAGTTCACGTAACGCCCTTGGAATTTTCGGTATGTAACATCGCGTAGATTGTAGTCCGTATGCCGGCATATGATGCACATTATCTACAATTCTCGTATGTAATGCACGCAGTGATCCCGATGAGAGTGGAGTGCAGGTTATACACACAGGCGCAGCATTCAGATGCGGGAGCGCGGCCGAACTCGTTTGGTATAAAATCTACCGTTCCGAAGCCGGCGAAGCATGCGGTTGTTTAACAAGTACCGAGATACCAGCAGCGGTGATCGTCGTCATGTCTTACAAAGTAATACTCCACATCCTGTTACTTATCGTTATTCCGTTTATCGTTTGAAGCTGCGCTTGTACTTTCCGCGGCAACATGTTTACGCAGCTTCTTTCCTTCATAACCTAATAATAATAATTTGAATAATCAAGATAAGTTAAGAAGTTAATAAGAAGCATAAAAAATCATTAACTTTTGCGACTTTTATCTTTCGCAAAAATATTTTGGACTTCTAAAGTGTTTTTGATACTCAGTATATGAGATCTTACATTACGATTTTACGTTCTGCGCATCGTTGCATTTTTTACAATGCTTGAAGCAATGATGTTAGCGGAACATTTAAAAAAAGCCAAAGTGACTTCGATCGAAAAAATGCAATTTATTAATTATACTTCTACCGTACGATGGAATTGTTAATTATTTGGCTGACATATAAAAAGAAAAAACTTGAATTACCTTTGTAAAAATAACGTTAGAAACAGATAAAACATGTATCCTATCCCTTCTGTTTCTGACTGTTTTACTAATTACAATGAAAGAAACGCATAGTAAAACAGTCAGAAACGAAAGGGACAGAGTGCGTGTTTTATCCGTTTCTAACGGAATTTTTTCTAGAGATTAGAAACGCCGAATTATATATTAGAAATTTTGCTATGAGCATTCTACTGGTTGAATTAAAATCAGATATGCAGTTAATTATTATATCATTGACATTTGATATTTCTTTTTCAATGTGCAGATTATCGGCTATTTTGCCACCTTATTGACTGTCATCCGCGCCGGGATCGTTGGCCCAAGTGCAACTGCAGTAGCCGTCGCGCAACAGTCAGCTGCAACGGTTATCAGAGCTGAAAACTACGATTCTCCTCGGTACAGCTTTGGATATAGCGTGGCAGATGGTCTCACTGGTGCGTCGCTGCAATATAATTTGTATTCCGCAGGGATGACTGATCTGCACAGTCATCTGGGCTTAGCAAACCCACGGAACTCAACTCAATGCATTGCGAACACTTACGTATATTTACATATCATATTTTTGTGGGTGACAGTGCAATAAACATTTAAGGAAAAGTGGAAGCAAAACACAGTTTATGAATAATGAAAAGGATAAGAATAAGGAGGCAAGATACACGTTTGACACAGACGGAACAGAAAATTAAAGCTCATTCTTTATTTATATTCCTCAATTGAAAAGATATAATTTTGGAATATTATGGATCATTTAATTATAATTGCTACATGATTTGAACTAAATGTATAATTGTCAGATTACTAAAGTAAAGTATATAGGTAGTTAAAAAATATTGACATTTACAAATATTTTTACTCATTAAAAATAATTAAAGGTTAATAATTGTCACACCAAACGAAAATTGCCGAAATTAAAAATCGCAAGCAATAGCAGCGTATAATTGAATCTTATTTGGTTATTTCCATGTCCGGATTTAAGACGGACTTCGTAATTAAGAGGAAGTTAAACCAAAACGACGTTTCCGAACGTTCCAAATTCGCAGAGTGGATTCCTGTCGATATCTCTTAATTTAGCTATTTGTTGTATCTGTTCATCGGGTACCTTCATCGAATTAGAATTGCGGAACTTTGCCGGGAACTTAAATTAAAACACCGAGTCGGGACAATACGCGTCTCTCTCTCTTTTCCGTGAGCGCGCAACGCGGAACTTCGCTCGAGGTATTATAAACGCATCCTCTTATACTTTTCAGGGCGACAACAAGATGCAGGAAGAGACTCCTCGCAACAGCGACGTAGTTCACGGAAGTTACAGCTTAATCGAGCCCGACGGTTTCCGACGCGTCGTCTCCTACGCGGCCGATCCTATCAACGATTTTAACGCGGTCGTGCAGCGGGACCCTGGCATCACCGGTTAAAACCGCAGCTGTACTCCTCGCTGCAGCGCCTTGTGATCGTTGCAGCTGCGCCGGCGGCAGTTGCAGTCCGCCCGCAGGTTGGTAAATCCAGTTACTTCTCGAGCGCTTTTTCCCCCTCGGTCCATTAGTCTCCGTGTGGTAGAAAGACAGAAAGGGAGATCTATCGTACGGATTCTTTGCTCTGATCTGAGGATTCGGCGACTCTCTTTCTCACCGGAAATTGTCAAAGAAAATGCGATACCGACAGGGAGATCTCGTACACTAAATCGAGAAAAGCGGGGGGGGGGGGACAGGGAAAAAAAGGAGAATTGCTGAAGAAATGCTCCGCTAAATCGAGCACTCGAGAAAGGGAAAGAAAGAAAAAAAGAAGAATTGGTTGAAGAAATGCTCCGCGTTGCTGAAAATACGCGCACATTTATCATGCAGGGCAATTGTCACGGGGGTGCACCCCCGCTGAGGCAGCCGTTCATCTCCGGACCCACGCTGGCCGCGGCGAGCGTCGTCGCCGCCGCGGATTTAGGACCGGTGAATCTGGGAGTCAGAGCGGGATCTCTCTACGGCACACAGATCGTCGTCGCGAACGGTTATGGCAACGGCAGTGTCGTAAAATTTCACTAAGCAGCACCAAGCGGCGTGGTTCCGCCTCGATTGACATTACTCGGCTCTCCCCTCGCGACTTGGTCGGAAATAATCCCCGTTCGTCCTCCTGCGCGTCGCGATCTCCTTACGTATTTCACATCGCATTATCGTTTATGAAATATGCAAGGAGATAACGGTATCTGAAAAATGTAGATTGTACGTACATGGAGACAATATTCGCTGTTCATACTTGCATCGCGAGATACTTGTACTCAAGCGTCTCAAGAATTAAAGTTCTCAAAGTAAAAGTAAAGCGACTGCTTCGATTTTCACTGATAATGACCTACTCGGAAATAGAACGGTCGAATTTACCGTTAAATGTGACGAACGAGCGCGGCATGAGAAATGTGGGACTTGGAGGCGTAACGTCGCGAGAGAAGAGCCCCGTCTCGAGTGATCGATGAATGACGGACTTGATGAGTCGAAATGGAGTTGACATCGACGAGAGAATACGAAGGGATGAGAATCGAGCGGGGCTTAGGAGAAATCACCGTTAATGGCGCGACCAAAGGATTTCCGGGCGTTCCGCGGGGCTTTTTACAAGCGCGCCCAGGCATTCGCGCGCTCAGTCGAATCAAGATTCTCAGCTTTTCAACGGCAGACGCGCTGCTTAGTTGCTTTTTTCTGCCGCCATCCATCTTTCGTCGTCGGTCTGCGCCCTCCATGTCTGCCATCCGCCTAAGCTCAGTTCCGTCGACGCGTCCGCACACATTTCACCTAGTTAAACGATTTCTGTTTTTTTTTCCTTCGACCAGCCGTCGTAACACCCCGGACCACTCTAACGACTAAACGTTGGCTTAATCTCCCCGCCACAATCTGAGATCGGCGCAACGATGATAAATTATTCAGCGAAAATCCTCCAATAGCTTTACCAACGTCTGCTAGTCTTTGGACACGTAATTCCTCGCATTGCCGAGGTAATCTCAATCAAACGAATTTTCATCTTCATCGAGTTATCATTTTTACGCACGTTGATTATCTCATAAAATTTAGCGAGGAAGTTTTCAAGAGTATTATATGGTGTTTTTTTTAAATATTGCACATTATAACGTTTAAAAAGCGGACGTTTAAAGGGCTGAAAATACGTCCCGTCTATCCTTCCCGCGTCGTGCAGCTAACATAAGCTCCTCAGAAGCGCGCAATCGTGTTCGACGAAAATGTAACGCCGTGTAATATATTCTATTGAAGGTGATAGAACTTGGGTTTATATTCTATCAGCATGAATCGCGTCAATGTAATTTCCAATATCGCGCAATGCTATCCGACGAAGCTTAAACATGTACATGGTAATTTAGGCGTATAGTAGCGCAATACCATACCGCGATACGAAGGGTGCATCAAGCACGAAGTCATACACAAGTAAATATGTACCTACTGATGTAGAGGCAGAACTAACAAGCAGTATCGATTAGACTCTACTGGTCTTTATACATATATATGTATATATATATATATATATATATATATATATATATATATATATATTCCGACGTCGTCTTCGGTTCGAAATTAACTCCCTTAGACGCTTTTGAGAAACATTATAACTCTAAAATAGACGAGACTTTTTAACTTCATCGCATTTCAATAATTAATTAATGTATCGCAATTAAATATTGCGATTGAGTAATATATTTCATCACGCTAGTGTATCAGAAAGCTCGAAAGTGCGTATTCGTGTTTGTGGGAAGAAGGAATAATATTGCGAGATTTGGAACGATGAAATTTCATACCGCGATGCAACAGTTCTTAACGCCATACGATTATCGCCATCGAAGGGTTGCGAGACCCAAAACTTGCCGGGAATCGGGAAGTTGCGGTAAATCCGGTACTCGGTGAAACTTCGAACTTCGGAGAAACCCCAAACATCTGGAAACATATATGTACTATCGGTGTAGAGAATTCGGCAAGTTGTGAGCGGAAAACGTTCGAACGATGCTGTTGTAACGTACTGCATGTAACGTATACAGGACATTTGTTGCCGTGAGAATTATTGTTGAAATTCGAGGCCAACTTTCCTTGAAAAACATTTAATTATACATTAGGAAATCTTTCGAGATGTTTCGAATGACACTATAACGGTACGTGCGAAACCAATGTTTAGATAGCGGCGCGATCCTTCGCGCCGATTCGAAAGATTTTTGGTGCGCCAGCACCGTCGGACACCGCCAAGAGTGTTTCCGCTTTGTCGAGCGTGTGGCATATTCCCGCGGAGTCTTCCGGAAAGAAAGTTCCGAGTTTCTCAAGTATTTCATTTTCTGCGAAATCACGAAAACTTCTCTCTCTCACGCGCGCGCGCAAACTTACGCTTATTATTCGTGCTGAGAGGCCGGCGAACGGTACACAGACAACGAAAGTTTCAGCTTGCTCAACCGTTTCCCCGCATCCCGGCACTTCCGGCCGTAACTAATAAAGCCGCAAACGTACCTGATCTGTAACTCGGCACGAGGCGCGTATCCATTAGAGAATAAAGAAAAGGTGGGGAGAACGAGAGAGAGAGAGAGAGAGAGAGAGAGAGAGAGAGAGATAAGGGGCGACCAAGCACGGTAATCGCGGATTGCGAGTGCCGGAGGGCAAAGGCGACGGTACGCTCGACGGCTGGCTCGGATTTTAAAGGGTGGGAAGGATACAATATTTCAGAGTGGCGACAAGGAGCAAGCCTGCTCGCCACTGGCAAATTAATTAAATTCCTACAAGCTGCCTGGGTAAAGTCTAAGGGGCGAAGCGGGGAAATGCACGGAGGGCAAGGGTAAGGGAGAGACGGTGGTCGGCGAAGCGCGGGCAAGGGTCCCTATGTTCCGCCCGTGGGAATATTGTAATTAAGATATGCACTTCTACCCTCCACTTTCCTCGTGCCATCCCGCCCACGTGCAACCCCCCGCGGGGCTACTGCCGTGCCGTGATTTACGCTTCGCAGGATGCGGCGTTGTCTGTCTCGACCGCGTCTAAATTGCATCCTATTATAGAGAACGCCGCGCGTCGTTCCATTCTTCCGGTGTGCCGAACTCTGTGAGTTATTGTGCTATAATGGAATCCCAAATTCCGTACGCGTTCCGTCGAAGGCAAGCGGCCACGAGCCCGTTCGCGACTTTCTCTGTGGAGAACGATTGGAGAACGTGGGCAGGGGATGTTTGCGGTTTTCCCTACGGCGCGACCTTTTGAATCAATCAACGTATGTATGTACCTCGACAGCGTTCAGCTCTAAATTCGGTTTGATTACATCAATGGATGTTACACAATATCGTAAAAGTATTTGCGCACCCGTTTCTTTTTTTTTTTTTACGAACGATCGGCAGTCGTTCACCACTCATTTCACGTCCTGTCAAAAAATCTGCCGCGTTTCATGCCCTTCACAGTGCAAAGTTTAACATGCCTCGGCCTTCCAACCACGACCCGTGGCACACCGATCAAAATTGACGACATTGCGATGACGGCACCACGCATAGGCCAGCTACGCGCTTCGAGATGGCCTGGTAACGCAAACGACCCATCCGACCCACATCCCGCGTGCAACGAGATTTCTTGGTAGCTACACAACTATGGAAAGCGTTTCCGCCATAATTTTGGGCTTGATCCTGATGTTACCGCTGCTCGTACAACTGCAGACGCTTGTCGTACGTGATCAAGATTAATTGATCGTAAATTGCACCTACGAATTGTTTTCGTCTAAGGGCAGTAATGATTTATTGCGCCGCGAGTATGTAGGTTAAATACCGGGGAAACAAATCCCCCCGTGTGTGTAAAAGGACACGATGCATTAAAGGCGGGGGACTAATTGAAAAAAAAGTGTCACGCACGTTCATTAATCATTTTGACCGTATCTCCCGGGTGATATTGGAAGTTAAAGTGTAAGAGCGCGCGGTCCACACTTTTGTCTCGCCCCGCGTGCGCGCTTGTCCGAAACATTTATTTATCGCGCGTGTTTATCGCCGACGGAATCAGATTCGGGATTTGCAGCTGCAGCACCCTTGGAAATTATTCGCGACGCTACGACGCCGCTTGACGGACAGCACGGATGACGCCGGCAGGCGTAACCTGGTGCAGCACTACCCCAAGTTGCCGGACCTGTTAAACTTCAATTCCGAGTCCAGGATGGTGCTGTGCCCGACGAGGACCGTCCTCTCGTCCCCGGCCGTGCCACGTATCGCGTCTGTCGGCCGGCAACAGCGGTCCGTCAGAAAAATGATCCCGCTGGCGCAACACTCGTCGTCCTTCGTGGCGACGAGAATCCAGTTGCCGATCGTGGATATAACGTGCAACTACAATTCTTATCGTTACAAGACCCTCGAGGAGAGTCTGAGGGAGCGATACGGCATGAACTATCCTCCGGGCAAGGTGGTGCTGAATTACATTCAATTAAACACGCCGGACTCGAGGACAAGACACGTAGATAACGTCGGCGGTGATCTTCTGGATCTTTTCGATGTCAACGACGCTGGCACGTACTCGTCGTCAGTGTTCACGAAGCTGGAAACGGAATATCTGAATCCCCTGGATCATTTCGTATTGAGAGAGCGGGAAAAGGTTCTGACCGCGGGCAAGTTTACCGAGACGCTTTCGTTTGCGGATGAAAGAAATGTCGAGCTGTCGTCTCACGCCGGTACATGGAGCCAATCTACCCTGAGAAGTTCAGTCGCTCAGGAAAAGGAATCCGGGTCGTCCGGCAATCAACGTCCCTTGAAAGGTACGAGATATGTACGATTTCGGCGCGATTAAAGTCCATCGCCACAATCAAGACGGTTCTCGGATTTATGCAACTTTAATTTCTACAGACTGTTTATAGACGGCCTCGTTCACATATATCACGTATCGGTTTCAATATTTCAACAGGGCGTCTGTAATCGAATATTTAAAATTTGTGCTAAGACGAGCGGCCCTATCTTTACCCCGTAGTTCGACGAACCCGGCTTCCGCGATAAGCCATTTCGTGATAATAATCAAGCGCGCGTATATACCGCGCGGCCCTCTCCGAATATTGTTAACACGCGTCGGCGCTATTCCTCTTGCACCCGTCTTACATTCTCGTCATTACCGCGGCGCGTCACGTCGTCGCCTGAATACTAATAGGCGGGCGAATACAGCGCCGGCGGAGCCGGTGCATCTGGCTCGTCATTCGAGGAATCGTCATCGTCCTCGCTCTGAATAGGGATCGGTAATGGATAGGAGGGCCGGCCCCGCAGGATAGCTCTCTAGGAATCGCGTCTATTTATTGATCGCCTCTCGGTGCATTGGAATATTCAATCCGTCTCTCAGGACTGCGATCCTGCGAGTACACGCGCTGGCGCATCTCTTTCTGTCACCGACAACTTGGGCCATTTCTCTTCCTTTCCCGTCGCTCCCTCTTTCCCCCCCCCCTCCCATCGAATAGATCTCGCTAAGACGATTTTATCTCCTACAATCGTAAGTGGTCTTCGATGTCACGTTTACTTATTAATAACTTACTAATTGAGTCGTTCGAAGTTTGTCTTAAATAGCAGCAATTAACGAGAACGTAACAGTTTGAAAATATATCGACAGTAACGAATCAAAATAGAAATATCTATTATTTAAAAGAATCTGATGGACTACTATGCAGTTGAAAATATATCGACAATATCGGTCGTAATTTCCCCTCTATGAGAAGCGCTCTAGCACTCCAGTTTATCGCCCACGTGTTGTAGGTAAGAGGATAATGATCCCGATCTGTCTAGGTATTGAATACAGCCAAGGCGGCGGCGCAAATAGACGTCTCAGCAGCTTGCCGAGGGTGCTTAGGCGATAGTGCGAAGCGGTTCGATCGGCGGGATAGGCGGTAATCCCATCTGTGAACCTTGGCCAACCGGCAATGTCATGAAGTCGGAAGAAAACACAGGAAAATGGTAAGTTTAGCGGCGAGAGAGGTAAAAATACAGCAGGGTCTCTGGCTGTGCTATTAGCTCTTAGTTTAAGCCGGAAATTCCAGACCGGAAACTCCGGGGGCACGGCTGCAGGTGCAGCAGCCTCGTGAGAAGGAGCATGGTCAGCGAGAGTTCAGCCGAACGTGAAACGTAAAAACGAGATCCCGGAGACGGCGAGAGAAAAAGGGGATGGCAGGGGATACGACAAATAGAAAGGAAAATTTATAGAAACCTATTCTCCGTCGAATGAGCGAGGTTTGCTTAACGCTCTCCGGGAAAACTCGCATTGAGATTCGATTAAAACGAAGGATAATTAACCAATCTAGCAAGAGACTTTGATTGGGAAAACTTTCGAGACTTTTTGACTCGAGCGAAGATCTTCGAGAGAATGACGCTGATCCTTCTGAGCAATTTTCCCTACAATGACTAAACTATCTATTTCTGACGCGCTTGCTTAATCACATTAATTACATTTTGATTCGCTCGGTAGTTCAAATGTCGACGATAACGTTTACCATGTTTGAGCAGTTTGGAGATTGCAGGGAGTAATTTAATTTTAGAATATACCTCGATCAAGATCATGTTCGGTATAACTCTCGATGATTATGCAGAAATAAAATATATTCAATAAATCGCCTGGCATCTCGTCGGCGAGTGACAATCTGTAAGTACAGTGTCTTTTGTAAACGGAAATGTAATTGAACGAAGCGTGGAGTAACCAAGCATTCCCGAGTGCTCGGGTTCAACGTGTAGAACGAAGTCTGATCAGATTTCTGGCAAAAAGGGAAAGAGAGGGCACGGGAAAACATGCAGCAGGCAACAATAGGATTCTGCGACAAGTCGATTTGTCGTAGAGTCAAGTTCGCCGACACGTCATTTGTTGCCGTTACGTTCTTCACGCGCACTCGCGGCTTCTCTCTCTTTCTCGTTTTCCCGGCGATGTCCACGCAGACATCCAAGCGATTCAATCGCTCCGGAAGGGGATTTTGCCATGACGAAATGCATTAATACTGCGAGGTAATTCGAAGCTCCGATGTGCGTTTGTATTCGAAATTAGACTTTTCGCGAGTCTACTCAAGTATAATATTTCATATACGTCTCATGATACATTGTATGCATTTTTATCTCGCACATAATATTGAAGATTATTGAGACATCTTTCTGTTGTAAATCGGAGTCAAAAAGTTGAGAAAGTTTTTTTATTAACTGGTCTTTTTTTTTAAGTTTGAATTATCGACGTACGATTTTATTCTATTTTCACGGCACATGTGGATTTTTTAGTCCCCATATACATATGATTTATGATGATGCAGTTATCGCGATGTCGATATTGAGTGTAAGTAAACGCTAAGTTGCAACGGAATAGGATGTAAAATATTACGTCATTCGTTTCCGCCGTCGTGTTCAACTTTTATGATCGCAATTCGTTTCGTAAAAGAAAGAAAATTTTATAGTAATCTCTATAAACGAAGAATTTTATAGATTCAATTCGCAAAAATAAATCTTGGAAAAATAGAGAAAAAAATTTACTATTGAAGATAACAAGAATTTATATTAATTTTTACGATGAATTATTTAGGCAATGGCTACAAGCAAATATTAACAGAACTATTTTATTAATCAAATTTTTAATTAAAAAGTTTCTTCTAAGAAAAATATATTATTTTGATCTCTCCATATATCATATCGTTTTTTTATTTGTCGTGTCGATTGCCGCGAAAAGAGAAAAACCCTACTTATATTTTTTATTGTACTGCATTTACTGAGATTCTCGGTCGATGACATATTGAACAAGTGTGGCGGGTCAAACGGCGGTGGCGTCGAGTGTGCAGAAAGATCGATGGCTTCTTTAGAATCGAAAGAGAAGTCTATTGCCGGAGAGTGGCGTCAAATTGACTACGTCCTAGTCCTGCCATTTATACGCGTCGCTAACCTTTCAGACATAAAATTGGCCCATAAAATGCGATAAACGCGATAAAAAGGAAAAGACAATGTGTTTCTAGTTTACTTTATTAGTTCCGACTGCGCTCCGCTCGCGTTTTACGGAAATAAAATTTCCTTTTGGGAATATATCGCAACGCACGGTGACTGTTCTAATCCAATGAAGCAATTCGCGAAATAAAGAAATGTTTCAGCGGCGCGTTACGGTCGTAGAAATTGCTTTGTTAAAGAGGAAAATGATAGATCGCTGGTTTTCACGCCAAGTTGGATGGAAATGTCAACGCATGACATTGAGTTGACTGCTTTTAGCCCCGGCATTTATATTCATCGGTAACTTTGATTGTGCGCCGTAGGAATCGAGAGCGGTCCCCGAAACGAAGCAAGACGGCAGTAAAACTTTCACAGAGACACTGAACGAGCAGGGAGGAGAGAGAAAGAGAAAAAGAGAGAGAGAGAGGAAAAGAGAGAAAAGGGTGGGCGGATAGTGAAATAAGCAAATCCCAAGGCACTCTATCCCGCTCTGGCAGCGAGCCTGCTAGACTCTGGGGAGTGAGTGGGCTCCTGTTATACCGGAGCTTTTATTTCTGAAGCATCGATCTCCATAAAGTTGCTGCCGCGAAATGAGTTCCTGCGGTCTTCTCGGAGTTACCTTAAAGCGCTTTGCACCTGCAGAGATACCTAAAATGGCAAGCGTGTCTGTGCAGTTGCACTTAATTAAAGAATGCAATTCGGGCACCTAGGTCTAAAATTCTTTATACAGAACACCGTTCCCGAATTATAGAATATCCTGAGTATATCCCGTATTATAAAGTATCCATATTTATTATCATATCATATCGCTATTTGTTAATTAAAATAATAAATTTAATATTGAGGATATATTGTGAAAACGTATTAATTCCAAATGAGATGTTCCTGGAAATGATTTTATTGAATTTGATCGTTAACGAACTAAATTTTATTAAATTAAAGAGTTCTATTTAGGTCAAACAAATTCTTTCCTGAATTATACTCGCACTATTATTGCAGAATCAGATTATAATTTTATTAAAACCGACAGGAATAACGGAAACTCTAAAGTTATCTATAAAGATGTCATAGACCCTATATAAAGATAATCGTTAAAATTCTAAAATGCATCTCTTTTATACTAATATCTATTATATTATATTAACATTTTATATTAAATATAATTTCTGTCATAAATCTAGCTAGATTTATGTCAGAAGATGTTTTAAATAATTTGTTTCAAATTTATATTAAAGAATATTTCTAGATTTCTTTCTCTCTTTAATAAATTCTTTGGCCATTGAAAATCTTATTAAATTTTTAGTTACAGCATAAAATTTATTCCAAAAAATTCTTTTTCCAAGTTTCAAATATTTTTACAAATCGCAGGCATCCCACGGCATCTAACAGATAAGACGGCTCTATATATTCAGATTTGCAACTGTATGTAGTCGAGTAATTCGAGAGAACGCGCCACAGAGAGTGAACTCCTTTCTCTTCTTCCCTGTAAGCACGCCCTGTTAACACAGTATTTACGAGTCGTTCTTCGTTCCCTCGGGGATAGTCAGCGCTAGTTGGCATCGGATACGTATTTTCCTGCGCGAGGCGAGTATCTTCCACTTTTCTCTCTGGTTCTCCCGGAGCTTCCTTTCCTCTCTTTTACGGCACGTGCGCGCTGCTTCCTCGTCAACCTCCTCGCGACTTCGCTGTGCTTCCAGTGGTGCTCTTTTAACCTTCCGCGTTTCCTTCTCTCCAAAAGATTTATCTTTCGTAAATTGCCGAAGCATTGACAAGTCGAGAGACTTTGCGGAACGCGTTGAAGAGGCTTGAGAAAAGTATCGGGGGAAGGAGGGCGGGGGAGGAGAATCGAGAAAAGTCGAAGCAATAATAAGAGATGACGAGTGCCGATTTAATCACCATTAAGGCGTTTGTGCTGTTTGATGCGTGAAACGAGAATGAGGTGAAACGCGGAAGAAAAGAGGACGACTCCGTCAAGTCATCAGACATACAAAGAGATATCTTGAACGCGCGCGCGACGTTTCCGTTCTATTCGATTTCGTTCTATTATATCTCGCGGCGGTACGTCTCCGCGCTCTCGCCCGCCTTCTGGCCCGGACGCCAGGACGAGTACGTCGCAGGACAACAGTGATACGGGTAGACGGACACTCAGACGTTCGCAATTGCGGCGACACATGTAAGATAGGTACCTGCGCTTCGCAGACACGGACGCAATCTGCAATATGGGATCCCTCTCGCCACTGTTATTGCTGTTGCTGCTGCTGAAACGAAGGCGAGTCCCACGGTACTGGGGAACTGACGCAGCGAGACGCGTTTCCCGCTCGAGAAACGGTCTCGCGTTATCCCTCAGATTCAGACTTCGGGGCTTTAGCTGTGCAATTCGTGCTGCTCCGACGTATAGAAGAGTACGGTGCGATTAAAGAGTACGGTCGAAATTGAGAAAAAGTTTGGAGCTCCAAACGAAAATATCGAACACAGGTGCACGCTCGAAAAAAAAAAACGAAAGCTCGATGTAAGGAGATGTCGATACATTCGTACTCGACCTTTTATCAGAAAAGTTTTAGGGAAACAAATTAACTCAGCGGTAGAAGAACTTAATGAGATTTTATCTTACAATCTTTTTTAAAATGTTGAATATTTTTTTTATGTTTTTTATTTTGGCAGACATTTAATTTGATCTGTATATGTATACACGTAAAATTTTTAAAATATAATTATTAAAATTGTAGTTGAGCGTGTGCTCAATTGTTGAGATTCGTAAGAAATATGTTTTCTGAGAAAATATTTTTGACCAAGAAAAAGGCATATTGAATTACAACCAACTTCAAAAAGAATATTTCATAGGAATGTTGCATTATGCAGCACGAGCGTGTCGTAACGTCCCCGCGGGGTAACTACATTAATCCTTTACGTGAATGACTCTCAAGCTTAGAATACGTTTGTGTACATACGCGTTCTCGATTCCTTCGAGACATTTGTATTGCTCGGGCTGAGATTCACCTGGAGAAATCGCAACGCGCACCGCATTCCGAATAAATGCGCTCGATATATATTTTGCCCCGCGCGAAATTCACATGTAGAAACGAAATGTTCGTAATCGTCAAATGAACTAGGCGAAATAATCTGTCGAACGCAATGATGATTTATCCGTCACGGGACGTGACGGGATTAGTCCGCTTCAGACAAGACAGCAAAATAAATCAGTGTCAGGCAACTGTAGCAGAACGTTGACGCAGATTAGTTACATGTATTAATATTAATAAATTACGGAAATGATTACTCGCGAATTCTGTCCGGCGAATTACTGGTAAAGATACTTCTGCTGAGAGATGAAATAGAAAAGAATTTTGATCGATCGATAAAAGTTTATTCTTGAAAGAGAAGGGTCCAAAATTTCAAGCAGTACTGCTTAACTAGCCGCCAGTCTTATATCTTTGATAATCAAAACGCGACGCGGAAAGCTTGAGGGCTGGCTCGAGTGTCTCGAGCAAGATCGTAGGATAATAGCGCCGATGGGGCAGGAAGGTACGGGGCTGATCTCTTCTCTCTCTCTCTCTCTTTATCTCGGAGGGCGACTTATCGAGTCGGGGAAGCCGTTTAACGGTTCGTTACGAGAGAGCTCTTTCGCACTTTATCTGGTTTCAGACTCCCCGACGTGAGCAGCGGAAAAGCGGGGTTTCAGGGGAGGGATTCGCCGGGACGTGGGAATCATTCCGAAGACGAGAGAGACAGGTCGCGAACGGAATATCCACGTTCACAGCGCCGGATTCAAACTCGGTGTTATTTTAAGCTACGTACAACGCGCGAGCCGTACAAGCAGATCCTCCTCTCTCTGACAAATAAGATAACAAGCATCAAACACGTAAAATAAATCATGGTAATTTTTCGAAATTACGCGAAAGCCCTCTTAACTTTAAACCGCAGTTTATTCAATTTCGATGTTCCTGTGAATTTGTTCGTCACTTCCACGAGACTCTCCACTATTAATAAAAAGTAAAAAAGACTCAGATTGAATTGACAACACCACACGGAAATTAAAACACGATTGTATCCATGTATTATGTTATAAGTTGCACAGTTGCATTCTATACATTCGCGACCTTCGCTCCACTGCAATGAATCGAGTACGCCGCGTCTCGGGCTGCCATTAAAAGCTACGTTAATTAGCGCGAGAAAAGAAATTGAGGTCATGAATTTCTTATATACGCGCAACGAACATCATTGAGATCCATAGGACAGTGTCGCGTGACATCCGCGAAATGCACTTTCGCGCATATTATACGTCGCCGTGTCACCGTCTGTGCTCGACAGCGCCAGGGAAAATTTCGCGGTCCTATTACCCTTTTCGTGGCGCACTAATTAGTGCCGCGGCAAGGGTGGCGTGGCGCACTAATTAGTGCCGCGGCAAGGGTGGCGTGGACTTCGTTAGGGAGAGTTAGTATTCGTTTGCATTCGTGTTCGAGGCGCATTATATCGTGCCGGCATTTGTAAAACACGACCGAACGTTACCATGCCATATTCGTCCCATCTTGTCTCCGTCGATTTTAAGCCGGCAATTGTTCTTCAGCTTTCTTTCCACGCCGTGTCTTGGAGCAGTTTCCATTGACGCGGCAATTTATAATTAGAAACATGATAAAAGGAGATTACATCAACATCGCGTACTGAATAATCGGCAGTTCGGTCATAAGAGTGCACAATTCGCGAAATTCTGTTACGCGTAACGATTTTACGTAGCTAGAAAAGTCGAAAAGATAGTGTTGAGAGTGAATCATGCAGTCGCGCCCGGAGTGTGTGTATCGGATGGATAAAGAATTCGGTGGGAAGAAAGCAGCAAGCGTTGACGGAGGCAGACGAGGGTTTTCTCATGGAAAAACACGTCTTCACCTATTTCCCGAGTAGAGGAAGTTTCTTTGTGCCTTCAAATTAAGTTAGACCACGTGGAAGACGTATTCTCAAACTTTTTCTTTTCCGTTCGCCTTTTTCATCCGCTCATCTTATCTTCGTCTTCGAGTCTCTCCATCTGTCTCGACTCAGGTACCATTCCATAAAGGAAGAAAGACTCGATTGTGTTTTATAAAGACATATTCAATTTGCTAAACGATCAGACATCGACTAAATCGACACCGATAACGAAACATTAATAAGAGTAGCGTTTTCGCGAGCGGGAAATTAATTTTCGTCACGATTCAGTCCAAACAATTTTGAGTGTTTTCTTTACCTAATCCAACACTTTTCTTTACTTGGATTACTTTAGACGTCCTAGATAGAATTGTAGCCTCTCTCTCTCTCTCTCTCTCTCTCGCTCTCTCTCTCTCTCTCTCTCTCTCTCTCTCTCTCTCTCTTTCTCTCTCTCAGCAAGGAGAAGAAACATTTCTATCCCAAGTGGCTGATGGAGAGGAGCACTTGTCGAGATTTTATCGATTCGAAATAAAGCAATCGCGCGCCGAGTGCAGTTTAAATATGACTCTTGTGAATATCGAGATTCAGCGTTACGTGACGAAGGTTGTAAAAGATATATTATGTAAGCATTCACCGCCGCGTTAAACCAGGACCCGAGACGAGACCCGCCACAACAGATTCCCGCCGCGATTCCGGGACTCCGGTTGACAAGTCAATGGAAAAGTCAGCGAGCAACGTCATTGTCAAAAGCAGTAATAGCGACGAAAGCGGCAATGACCCGTGCAAAACGCGGCGGGAACGACCAGGACTTTTGCGCGGCAATCAGGGTAAAGCGCAAACTATTCAAGTTGCAGGCTTTCACCGTCGACTTGCAAGCACCAATCTCTTTCTCTCTTCTTCTGCGCTCTCTCTTCTGCCCTCTCTCGTCCACTCTTCTTTCTTCTTCCGCTCTTCTTCGTCCCTCCCCCTCATTCCCACCCTTGACTTCAACACTTTCTCTCTTCGAGCATTCCGCCCTCTTTATCGTTTCTGTTTCTTTTCAGGCCTTCCGCACTGTATACAAAGTGGAAGCACTAAATTGGAAACCGCAGCTTTGTCGGCGCTATTGCGGCTTCTTCTTTCCGCCGTTCCGGTTTCGCCCTGTTTGTTGCCTTTCGTTGCTTTCTTTTTTTATCTTTCGCCTTCACCTCTGCTCTTTTTGTTCCTGCGGCGTTAGAGGACCGTTACTCTTCGCATCGAGTCGCGAAGGCTCGTCTTGACGTCGCGAGAACAGGTCACCGTTACGGTTGACATTGGGTTCAGATTTATTGAACGTGCTGCTTCTGAAGCAACCGTACTTCCACCGACCACAATTGAATTTGCAATCGAGAAAGACTTCTCTTAAACTTCATCCTTTGAAATATCATTTCTCTCTCTTTCTCGGAACGTATGAAGATGCCCTGGAAAATAGATAGTACCTGGAAAATCAGCCAGAGTCTCTTCAGTGTCGTTGTCTCCAACTAGGTATTACCAGGAAATTAATACTACGCAAGAATAGCCGCTATCCGCGATAATAATGTGGTTAAAATATCCAGAGTTTATAGATAAACTTCGCTAGTGCATTATGCGCAAAGTCCCTTGAGTACTTTGGTCTTACCGCAACATTCTGCTGAAACCTGTAAATGGCCCTACTAAAATGTCCATGAGTAGATGTTCGAGAAGTTTATGCACGACTGGGCGAATCGTACGTGGGTCGTACGAAAGTTTTGCGAAATATTTTCCTACGCTGGAGTTGTACTTTTTTAATAATATTATAGAGTATCATTACTTTCAAATGTATTAAATTTCAAATTTTACATTTCATGGAAATAAATCAATTATTATGTTAATAATTAATTAATTTCGCAATATTTAATATGTCCAATAAATTCGGAATACTTAATATAAGTAACTTTATTTGATTTTTCGAGTAAAGATTAGTTCTCCAATTATGGCTCCCCGTAATTCATCATACTTCTGTGACGAAAATAAGTAACGTTGGAGAATTATTTAATACTCGTCGCATATCTATAACTTTTAATTGCGATCGCTCCTCTCATTGAACGAAAACGTGATAGGATTATTCTCATCTAACTTACTCATCGATTTCCACTGCGAATGAATGTAGATAGCTATCGGGTAGATGTAATATATGTGGAGGTCGATCCACCTGGAATTAATTAAGACTGTTCCGCAAACGTCGATTACTATCGTTTAGAAATCCCCGATAAGGGACATCGTTACCCTCTGGGTAACTGTCGGAACATCGTGAAATTTATCTGACCGTTTCTTGTTTCCGGTTGAGGCACGATATGAGAATGGCTCGATAGGATATTCGAATTACTCACGGACGCATTTCCGGTTTGTCTTATCTCCCCACGGGATTACTTGTGCGTAGTCTAAATGTTGTAAATTTGCGAGAAGGCTCGTAAATCCGAGAAAGTATTCGTGAATAAATTATCTATTTTAAAATGTGCTCCATTTTAATATGCTATGACGATAAGCGATTCTTCATGATTCTTTTTTAATAAACGATATAAAGTTACGGGGGCATTTCGCCGGGAGTTGCAGTTGACTGCTGCTCGCAACGTTTTATCGTAACGTCGGTATCGATCGGTCAAAAAGCCGCACACGCGAGATAAGAAATCTATGATTCGATCTACGGGATTAGCGGGCAAGACTGTTTAACTGTTTGGACAGTCGGCAGCGGGAAGTTGTAGGAGTTGAGATTAGGGATAACCGAAACTATCAATAGAGTGGGGCAACCTAGCCACTGGTTTGTTGTCGAGCGGTTCGTAACTTGCTGTTGCGCTATAAGTACTATAGTTGGGGGGCCGTGCTGGGCATATATACATAGCGCAAATGCACAGCTTACTTGTCGGATTGTTTGCACTGAGTGACGTTATGCTGGTAACTGGTGTAATTATTATTACCGTGTAATGCGCGCTCTCGTATAATTCACCCTATTAATTGCCATCCGGAGTTATTAATAATCGATGAAACCAGGGTGATAGATACCGGACGGAGCGCCAACGACACAGCGGTACCTGAGGCTGCGCTCTTCGCTTTCGATTTTAAAAATTGTTTAAAGATTCGTTTCTTTCTATTTTACATCACGGTGCAATTCGGGGTTTTCGTTTAAAGCGCCGAGCGCCCCGAACGTTCCGGCGCGTCGAATGTCAACTCCCGCCGTGTTCGCGCTATAAGACACCACCTTTCGCACGTTGCAAAAAATTGCGCGCGTTTATTGAACACGTTGCGAAATAGTAAATGCGCCGCAGGAGAGAGCGCTCAGCAGTAAATCACTCAGCAGTTGCAAAGTTGTTCAACTGAACGTGACCGATGTGTGCCCCGCACACATGGAGCGCACGGGGGCGCGAGTTTGCCGGCGGTGAATTGTACGTTGCGTTAGATTTAGTTAGCATAAAGGGCCGAGTTCCATTTAACGTACTGAGTACGGCGTAAGACCATAACGATACTGTGTTAGAACTTTTGCCACCCGAATTAACGCTGGTTATATTGCGCTCGGACAATAACTTTCGCGCATATATATCGCGTACGTATATAATTTATGCCGCAGTTATAGAGAATACGCGCTTGGCGAAACATTCATTCTCCCCTTTCATCTGCATCCGTCTAATAATTACCTAATGAAATGAATAACGTCCGCAGTAATCATCGTTGTCGTTAATCCTCTCTTACTCGAAGACACCGTCTTAAAGGAGGTCTCACTTTTTTCTTAATTACATTTTTTAATTATATATCCAATTAATTATATTCCGATCTATTTCTTCCTGGGATATTGTACCAACAGAACGCAATAAGAGATTGCCCTTTCCGCCCGCACAATTTCTTACGTGTCACGTTACAATCTGTAGAAACGTACTCGCTAAATACAGTCGTTTCGTGGAACAAACTTTCCTTGCGTTAATTAGCTCGCGAAAAAAGCCCGCTAATTCCAGGGTTAAGTTCCACCCCGATTCTCTTTTATCCTCGCAGAGATAAACGTGGAATGGAAAACTGACGCCTCCCCCCGGTTTCGACGCACTTAAAGTGACCGTAAGGCTTCTCGTTGCGGCTTACGGTAGTCGCACCCATCTCTCCGGTAAAGACGTTTCGATTTCGTTTTTGGTTCCTAGAGAGATCCTACCAGCCTTCCGATGCCTCATCGCCGAATAGCTCGACGAGGAAATTGAGAAGACGCCGTAGGGTAGCTATGAGACATATTGGAATTCCAGAATTCACTATCCTATCCCCCACATTCCTCCCTCTCTCTCTCTCTCTCTCTCTCTCTCTCTTCGTCTCCTTCCTTCTCCTCCTTGGATTTTTCGTTTCCTCTTTTACGCTGGAAACTACCTGCACCGTTTCGCTACCCGCAGCCTGTTTCGGAACTGGGGCAACGCCGAAGATGTCGTCGTACGTGATTGAATATCGATTATGTGTCGAGTCCCCGCCGCTATGCCCAGGTACCCACGGTTAGCCGAGGACGTAGCATCGAGGGATGAGGATGACAAGGATCGAGAAAAGAGAGAGATTGGGAGCCGAACGAGCCGTGAACTCGCTTCTTATTCACGTTAGTTTGAGCGGTTTTCTGGAATCTTAACGCTAGAGAGTCGGGCCGCGCCTTCTCCGATCGATTGGATCGGCTCTCCTTTTTTTTTACCGCAGACTGTAGTGCCGCTGTGCTGCCTGTGGATTGATTCCTCGTAACTGCAAAACGTTTATTTACTCCATCGTGGAATTATCGAATGGCGGTTTCTTACAGCTTTGACTTTAAGGGAAAAGCAGGAATACGTATTTGATCATATAATTCGTTTAATCAACACGGTACACTCGATATATATTTTCAAGATCCTTAAAAAGAGTCCTACGAAGAAAGTCAGTGAATTGCTGTAAAGATTCAATATTTGTTTAATACCCGCATTTCTGTTTCGCATTCTCTGCCCGGTATTCTGTCTTCTTGGAACTCAAATCTGGTGTTGCTCGACTCAATATCACTTTAATGTCGACGAACGTTTTTCTCTGACAATTCGTCGTCGATCAACTTGCCGTAATCCCAACGATTGCCGTTATATTTCACTGTAATGTTCTAAAGATCACCATGTTATCTGTAAACATTCTATATTGATGTATGTTATTTTTGCCACAACAAGTCATATTTATTTTGCAACTAAATTGTCATTATTCATTTTCGTCAGCTATTAATTTTTTCTTCGACATTTTATTGTCGCTCTTGTTTGGTCTGAAAATAATGAGTATTTTATCTCTTCTGCAATTTTTCCTGTCAGTCATATTCGCTCAATTCAATTTTCTTTTCATTTTTTTTTTGTTGAATTATCATACGGTTGGCATTGCCATGCGTTTGCTTTCATTTACGACGTCTCACGTTCATTTCTTGTTTTTTCCCCGATAGCTGCGCGTGATTTTTCCCTTCTCGTTATTTCCTATGTCGCACCATGCAAACATGCTGAAAGGAGGACTAGATAAAACACGATCCTACCCACATGGAGCCTCGAGGTAGGCGCAACTGCAAAAGAAAATATTGACTTTTCCGTGAAAGTCGCTCAGGAATCTGCGCATGCTATACTTATAGCGCGAGCTAAAATGCATGACGGCTCCAGTTTTGCATTTATTGCATCACGCCAAGAAGAGAGAGAGAGAGAGAGAGAGAGAGAGAGAGAGAGAGAGAGAGAGAGAGAGAGAGAGAGAGAGAGTTTCTTCGGAATTTTCGTTGGGCGATAATGATGGAGAAGTTACCTCTAAATTCATATATTTTCCTCTGAATCTGCTATTACAACTGCATCCCAGTTTCACAAATGATTGAGTCGTTCAATAATTCCTACGCTTTATATTCACAAACTCGCTTACATTATTTATTCAACTGTGACCGCGTTGTTACTATTATATACCTTCGTTTGTTTTACTGCACTGCGGTTTTTCCACGCGAACCGTTCATCCTTCATCTGATAACCAAATGAAGATTTTATTTTCTTAATTACTGCTTATATAATGATCGTAATTACGAATCCAACTAACGATTCCTTCTCCATAGCTACCACTTCTTTTTATCATGGATTAAATTATATATACATATATATTCCAGAAATCGCATATTCTTTTCTTTAATACTTTGACAAATTAAAAATATTTTATTATAGAATACTAAAAAAATAAATTATTATTTGAAAAAATTATTTAAAATCTGCTCTTGTTTCTAAAGCGGAATTAGTCCAAAATATTACTCTTGTCTTTAAAGTAACTGTCGTTGTCTTTTAAAATATAACTTTAGTATTCATAATTTAAAGAAACCGCGTGATATCTGGAATACTTTATATGTATAGACTTCGCTCGTGATTCTTAATCATTCCTCGTTCCGTCTTTACTTTCGTGATTTGGTTCTCGCCAAATCTCATGGATTTTCTCAGTCTCTCGCCTTTCGTAATTTCGTTTAAAATGTCTCCTGCGACTTTCGTGTATTAATTTGCATTTTTCTCCATAGAAATATTGTCCTTAAATCATAGTCAAATACGAACCAATATTCTAATAACAATTATTGTGATTTTATATAGCTAGAATATTTAATAGCAGTGCAAAGAATACATATTTGTGCCTAAAAAATATTATATACTATAATAAAATATATATATAATAATATACAATATATTAATATAGAGTGTATATACTTTTAAATTTTAAATTTCATATTTATAAATAAAAAATATGTAACAGTTTTATATATGTAACATCTAAAAAAAACTATCTTAAAAGTTCCTCAATCAATTCACGCCGCGATGCGCTCGTAGTTCGCACCTCGCAATTTACTCAAACTCTAGACATCGATATTGCGGTATCAGGAAATTGCACTAATCATAAGGAGGCGCGTAAACTTCCAGAGCAAATAGAGCAAGTGAAGAAACCGCGTGCTCGGTGTAAAAGATCACTCGGGAACGATAACGAGGCGCGCGGTGAGATCAGAACGAACTCCCTCGCCTCCCCCGCTTTCGCTGTCGGGAAGATATAAAGACGAGAGAGAACCTGTAGAGAACGGGGTGGTCCATCCGACTGTGGAAATAAGAAATGTCATTAAAGTTTCTCTCGATCCTGCGTGTCGATCCTTTTTCCTCGGGCAAACCCGCGTGTTCGAGAGTTGCCGATCACTCTTGCTCAACCTCTACCTTTCGCGACCTCCGTGCTCCAACCCCCTTTCGCGCTTCTTCTGATTATTCCTTATTCTCTGGGAGAGCGGGTGGAGGCGTCGGCGACGGCGACGGTAGCTCTAGTAGTTATCTGCATTGGAAATTCAGGATCTGGGCGGAAGAGGAGGTTGGTTAAGGTGGTGACCGCCGACGCGCGCCCGAGATCTCCTCTCCTTTAGTAAGGTACTTTTTTTTCTTTAATTTCTTCTACTTTTCACCGGGGCGAGGCGTGGAGTTTCTAATTGCGAGGTCCGATTGGTTATTCCGAGTGCCGCTCGGAGCGAAGGCGATACTCGTTTTTCTTCGCCGACGGGATAGACAGGGACCGACAAAGCGCCGGGCCGAGTACCTTTCTTCCGCCGTAGCGCCTCTTCTTGCCTCTTTACAGCTTCGCACGTGCCCCGATTGCGGTCCGAATATCCATGAATATTGCGCAATCCTTTGAAAAACTTCGTTACGGGTTATATCTTGAACCACTTGGGTCTCTCTTTGAACGGAAAACGTATTACCGAACGGATAAAATATGGATGGAACTTGAACAATGCAATTTATGCAATAGCTCTATCGCGATCTTTGCAGACGCGACGCGCTTTGATTTCGTTTGATTTCATTCTCGGCACAAACGTCGAATTAATTTCAGGGTAAACATTATCGAAAACCAATTTAGTCCCGCCGAGAAATCTTCCTCGAAATTTTCGTTGATAAAAAAATTGTCTCTGAGAAAGAAAACTCGAAAAAGAAATTGGAGAATAAAATAAAATTATCGGTAATTCACGTCTAAATTTTATGTACGACGAGGATTTGTTTGCGCGGAATAAAATTCATTTTGCTCTGTGCACGGAAAGGAGCACAAGACTGTATAGACTACATCCTGATGAATCACGTATAAAATCACGGCTTCGATCGCGCACTACGGTAAATAATTTGATTTAGCGGCGTCATCTTTTCCACGGTGCCCGCGTGTCTCGTGGCGTCTTCCAGCCACCTTCCCACCCCGCGGCTGCTCTTCTTATTTCCGTACCTAATAATCCGGCGTACGTGGTCGTCGTCCGTCGCAACGCCCGAGACGCAACAGGACACGCCGGTGGAACTCGTTCGTTGTAATACGGCACGGTCCCATGAATAATAATGTTTACTTCATCGCGGAATGCAGGAAAAAGGGGGATGCGCGCACATCCCCGCTCTCTGGCTGATTGCGTCAAATGAAGCGCGCCGTCTGTGAACTCTAAACGCGGAATCCGTGCCGCTGCCGCTGTTCCCGCTACGACGGATAAATCCGCATCGGCTCCGACGCGCGCCGTATTGAGTTATTTCAAAGATTTCTTTCGCCTTTGCCGTGTTCCATTTCCATGCTATTGTGTAAGCGCCATCAGTAGCGCGCCGCGGGCGACTGAAAGGGCGACGATAATACGAATAGCGAGAGCGCGAGGAACGCTAAAGAATGAATATCGGTGATGAAAAATTTATCGCGGCAATTCGTTCCTCAAGTAGAACAGACTCCTAATGCAGGATACATCTCGGCGGCATTTTTAGAGCATCGTATGTATTGAGCGGAGTCCGTGGAGAGATTTTGAAAAATGCGTTTATGTTGCATCGCACGGGAGAAAAAAGGGTGTGTTGTAAGAGACGCGGCTGAAAAGGACACGCTTATAAAATTGCGGCGTCCACCTATGGTGAACGTATACAGCCTGGTTGGCTTTCTGGTAGCCCCAGCGTCGCGATTAATTTAACCGGCGGCGGGTGGGTTCGGTCGCGGTATGATAATTAAAATTTGTTGTCGAATGGCAGTAGCGCGTTCCAATCTCGCCGGACGGGTTCGCCGCGTACTACAACGCGGCATTATACGGGATGGGCACCGAAAGAGAGAGAGAGAGAGAGAGAGAGAGGGTGGGAGAGAGGTCGACGGGGGATGAACGCATGGGAAGGGTGGACGTAGCGGATGGAGTGGACGAATCGCGTGGGCAATTCCGTTTCGTTAAGCAATTCCGACGCGTTGCGTCCGATAACGTCTGAATGGTGCGGGGGGTGCCCCTCTCTCTCATAATAAATGAATTTATTCGGGCGCGAGTTTACGCGGGCAGCGTTCGCATGGAAAATTTACACGGGAAGGGCGAGACGGCGGGACGAGGGCTGGTAGATAGGGGAATACGCCGACTTGGCAGAATTTCGGTTTCTTTTTGCGCGCTCGCTCGCGTCGCGTTGGTCCCCTTCCCGGCTTTATCTACGGCTACACTTCGCTACCACCGTAGAAAACGTCGTAACTCTTTGGCCGTTGCTTGTCGCCGGCCGGTGTTTCGGTCGCGCAGTTCCGTTATAGGTATTGGGACCGCTATATTGGAACATTTGACCGCCGGATGTTACTACTCGTGTAGGCCGTTGTGTACCGTCGCGCTCGTCAATACTCGGCTATCCGGGCGCCCGGTTAATGCCCGCGGTATGAACGACGGTAAATTAGGATCGTAATTAGACTAGCCGACTAATATCCATTCGTATCTTTCTCTTCTCACGGATATTGTCGAAGAAATATAAAACGCACACGGCGATATCGAATAACGAAATTTTATAGTAATTTTATTAAGTGGCAAAATGTTTGTTTAAAGAAATGTAACTATGGCAGATAATCAGAATCAGTGATTTATTTGATGTATCAATCTAGATTTTATATTTTATTAAATTGATTCTGGACCATAGATTAAAGCGAATGCATTTCATATTTCATATTTTCTCTTGATGAAAAGCTTCTCTCTTTCTCTCTTTTTCTTTCCCTTTCTCTCTTGCACTCTTTCTACATGTAATTCTACGAAATGCATACGTTTGTTAACAAAGAGATATTCATCTTGCATGTAGCGTCATATATCACGGCAATCGATGCTACTTCGAGGAAACGTCCATATATGTATATGTACTTTTCCATTTTTAATTTATTATGTTTCGTTAAATATTGTGATTTACCGTTTCGATTCAAGAAACTAGAAATTACCTTTTCGAAAATCTAAAAAAATATAGATTTCTTCATATATAAAATATATTAATTACGAATTATATAATGTCGGATATTTTCTGAGTTTCATTATTACATTTATCATTTGTCGTCGAACATTGTGTTTTTTTTTTGTAGATCAACGGTATTGTTCTGTAATCAATCCGGATGTACATCATACAGGTATATAAAAAATCGATGGCTCGATAAATCGGTCTATATACGACAGCGTTGTGTGTTATTATATTTTTTTAAGCTGCGTATCGAAATTGAGTTATGCCCCTCGTATACGCGCGGCATGGGTGTCACGCGACCGATTGCAACTGGATTAATTTGACACGCCGTGTGTATATTTATTCTTTTTCGTAGCAGCACGGCTATGCGAACGATGCGCGTCATCGTGACTATTTCGCGCATATTCCGCGAGCACTAGAAATCGATTAATTAAACCGCGGATCTGAGAAAGAAAGCGCAGCAATTTTTCGTACAAAATTGTTGCCGTAGAATCTTTTGTTCTTTCGTTTTAGATGGGCGCATTGAATGGCTCATAAAGATTCCCCGGCGATACTCGCTCCTCCCGCAGACGTGAGTTTTGTAACAACTTTTACGATAGACCAGATCGTGGCGAATTCTGATGGGGTGAAGATTAATTGCGCTCGCCTTCGGCTTTACACCGTAACTCCGCGCTTAATTTTTTTATACGCAATTTTTAGTTTCGCCCGAATTCCCCCTCCTCAAGTCCAGGATTAAATCGATCGATCTTGGCTCCTCTCGATTGTCCCTCACATTCGTCAGATTTTATTCACGCCATTATCATTTTCATGCAGCCGTTATCGTCATTATCGTTGCCACTTTTCGCCCCTCCGCGATTTGGACGTTTCGAGTCCGCTCTCGCCGAAACCGTGATTTCGCGGTATCGCTTCCCTCGCCAACTATCCTCCCACGGTGCAGACTTACGGAGATGCGGCGATAACCCGTTCATTGCGCAATTCCGCATCACATGCAATACCACGGAATGCAATCGCGCCGCTTAATTTCTACGTGTTTGTTTCCAACCCGTCTTATCGCGCCGCATCATAAACGCGATTTCAGTCTTATCTTTTACGGCACGGGCGGACATGTTCTGGTTTTTTAATTTATCAATCTTGATGAATTTCTTAATAAGAAGATTAAATTTGATAAATTAACGCTGCTAACGATAATTGCTTTTCGCCAATTCCAGGACGTCTCACACATGTGTAGTTGAGAATCGACTGGCGTACCGTCTCAAATTGGCATACTCGCGAGAATTTTTCGGAGTATAGGACATGCTTGAGTTTATTCGCACACGATTGCCCCGAATCGTCGTAAGTCACGGTGTTGGAGTTAACTCTAGCCCGGTCCTCGTGAGTAGTCTGTCCTCGTCCCCGACAAAACGTTTCCTCGATATTCCGCGCGCGTATCTTGCAAACGAGATTCCGACCAGAGAGCGGCGGGAGGTGGGAAAAAATTTCAGCTGGTTCGCGAAAGAAGGTTGCAGAGACCTAAGACGTTATTCGCGGAATCGTCTTAGAAAATGTCATAGCTCCATATTGCGCGCGAGATTTTCCTGGTAACCACGGTTCTCACGGTTCCGCGGTCGCTTCGTCGGAGGCAGGGCATACGTCCGACGGTATGAAGAAGTATCAAACATTAAGCATTTATAGAGACGCTTTAACGTTCCGGCGAAATTATCGAACCTTGTAAGCGAGCTGCACATCCACTCATATATCTTTCATTCTCTATGTAAACCGAAACGGAACTATTTGCCCGAGGCTAATATAATTTGAAATTGTAATTTACACTCCCTGGACTGGACGGGTCAAATCAACAACCCTTTCGGGAAGTACCAACAGGACGATATATTTTACCCCGGCGGAGATCCGTCCAGAACGATCGCCTTAAATCTCCCAAGACAAATGGCACATACACGGCACGATTTCGCCCAGACGCTCCGTAATCACTGTGTGCCTTCGGGCCGCCAGCAAAAAGCCCTCAAGTAGTACATCAAAATTCGAGTGTGCCTCGGAATGTCACTCGGAAGGTGGGAGGGGAAACGGGAAACGTGAACGAGACCGCGGGAAGAGAAGGGGGTGAAAAAGGGACAGGAAAAAGCCAACATTAAGAGGCGCTGAGCTGGCGACACGGCAATCTCAGGAACTGGCAAAAAAAAATCCGCCCGTCTCCGACGCTTGAAAAAAGAACTCGCTAAAAGGTCGTTAAGGTTAATGTGCCGCGACAAGGCGAGGGCCTGAGAGCGCGTCGCTTACTTGTCTGCGGTTCATTTCGGAGGTGTGGAGGTGTGCCGCTCAACATTCGTTGTGTCGCGGCCAGGCTGCCTAGGCAGCGAGGAGGGCGGACTCGTCACGCTGGTTGTATTTATTCTGCGTCGTTAGATCGGATCCGCGAAAAAACGCTTGATTTGCGTAAAAGCGAGAACGGCAAAAAGCGATCGCCGAGAAGCAACTCTTCTTTCGCGGCCGTACGCCAATCCATTAAATAATTAATTCATAACTCATCATATAATTGAACAACGATGTGATAAATAATGTGCTGACGCGTATTCAGATAAGAGTAAAACGCGACACGAGAATAAAATCATTGATTTTATCGAGCGGTCAGCGAGGCACGCACTTTATATAATGATATAAATTTTAATTGTTGCCGTTAAATAGAGCGTATGTTATGATAACAGATTTGTGTCAGACAGGAAAAGATTGATCAAATAATGTGTATAATTTGCATATCACGAATTTCCTAAATGCGCATAATTTCAGTCGGTATTTCATCCAAGAAGTTAACTGTTATTAAAGGGAGCGATTACTCTCCCCGTACGGGGTGAAATGGAGCTCCATAGCCACGAGATGCAGAAGTTTTCAGTTTACAAACTTTCGTTGATTATGTTGTTCGTTATCATTTATATTTATTTAAATAAGAAGAACAATTTTAACGAACGCTAGAATAAATATAGTGACAACGTATAATAAATAAATAGTACTAAATATTGCAATTTTATATTATGATGTAAACGATTTATTTTTTTATATATTTGTAATTTTTTGAATTTATTCTCTATTTTTCCATATAAAAAATATTTTATATTTTATATCTTTTTTTTTACATTAGAAGTGATATATGAATAAAAATCCGCAATTCTTTTATTTACAACAATTGTGTTAATATTGTATAAAAATTGTTTTTTATGCAACAAAATTAATGATGGTGGATTTCTATATTCTAGCAGAAGTCAGAAAAAAATTGAGAAGAAAACAGTAGTTCAAAGTCTTTTTAATAGCATGTTCCATAAATTTCTAATGAACGATATTAAAAAGATAGCAAGAAGAGGTATTACTCAATTTTGAAATTACGTGGATTGTGCTACCGGCATATTCTCGATTAATTCAATTTGCATCTGTTACTTACACGATACGAGAGACCGGAGTACACAATAGATTCAACATCGATTGAATTACCCCTTCGGCACGTTCGTCAACTTTCCCGGAAAGACGACCGTACCGCATAATTTTGCGATGCGCGTACGATCACGAGCCGAGTCCGGTACGTGAAGGGAAGCGCGCCGCGTTGCATTATTATGTCGGCGGAATTGTGTTTTACGGCCGACAAATTTTATTACGTGTACCTGGCTCGCGAGTAATATGGTAAATTTGCGGGGGTATAAAAAGGAGGCGAGAGATCGGCGGGAGACAGAAAATGATAGAGAGAGAGAGAGAAGGGCGCCTTTCGCACTCCCAAATCCTTAAAGCCCTTTAAGCCACACGGTGACGCCGGATCTCACGTAGTTCCCGAACGGGCGAGTGAGAGCGTCGATGAGGGGGGGGGGGAGGGAATGAGGGTCCCGCGGAATAAGCGCCGAACGATGGATGAATTGGAGCTTAACTCTGCGGCGGCGCGATTTGTACGCCCGCTCGTTTCCGTCGATTTGAATGGTTAATTCGCCGATTATCTCGTCGACCCGTCCCGCTCTTAACCCGTCCCGGCCCTCAACGACGTGTCATGCTTTATGGTCTCCTCTTCGAATATTTCACGGCGCGTACCGTATAGCGAGAGACGTTTCCGGTTGCGACTGTCGCGCGAAAAGGGGCTGTAATTGTGACAATTAGGATAATATTCAACAAGGGTTGATATAGTGTGTACACAGCGTGCAATAAATACAAAGCGAATTAATTGACGCTGTAAACACGCAGTTTGCACCTTGTGCGTGATACATTATTCTCGTATTCTCGTCATATTATAAGGGGGAGGGAATGGGTTGCAAAGTACCCGTTACACATTACAGAAACTCGCGAACGATATATCCTAGATAAGACCTATTGGTTAGTCAGCTCGTTCAATGGAAACGTTGTTCCCTTGAATGGCGTGCGCGCCGAGGTAAAAAAAAAGAAGGAGAAAAACAAGAGGATGAAGTATAAGCCCGACGGTGGGAGAGAGACGGCGATAGACAGATAGATAGATAGATAAATCGAGAAAGAGCGGAAAGAGAGATAGCCGACCGGCGGGTGCGAGAAAGCGGGGTGAAACGAAAGGAAAAGAGTACGAGCCGGGCGGCGAGCACGGCGTGAGATTCTCAGATAAAATATCCAATTTAAAGTTTCATCGTAATTTTACGATTCTTGGAAGTAAATTAATAGTATTATCTACTGGCACTTCCAACCACCCCTGCCGCTCGCACGCCGCCTTTATCGCAACCCCCCTCCCCTCGCTGTCGCTTTCCGCCTAACGCAAGTGTTTGCCTGCGCTTTACCTTCGCGAAGGGAACTTTGAAAATAAGCAGCCTATTACTCATTACTCGCCACGCTTATCGGAAAGGACTTCAGAGGCGTCCCGAAGAGTCTATCTGGTCGTCGTATAACTTCGACTTTGATATATAAGGTGTCCGAGATACAGCCGGTACGTGGCTACGTGACTTCGGGGCGCCGATATATAGATTTAAAAAGCCATTAACGGCGAAATTAGGAGCCGGGGGAAACGATTTGCGCGGCACAATTGCTACGTCCTACATGTTCGCGAAGAAGTTGTTATCGGTCCATTTCGATTTTTAGTTAACGCACGTCCAGCGTGTGCTCCATTCCAAAGTTAGGAGCAAGATCGGAGAGGACATTAGACGTTCGAGGAGGACCGCGAGTTGACTGGGTCGGCCGTTTTACGAATGGAAATGAATTTTTGATATTTATTGGATATGCGCTGTAACACGATCCACGATGTGCGATAGAAAATAAAATTGGCACGAGATAAAGGCGTTCCGCGAAAGTCTGTCGTTCTTACAGGATCGTATTGATGGCCAACAATGCTGCAAATATATCTACTTTCTTCTGTTATTTTGTTGTGTCGCCCCCCGTCGAAGAATTTTACCCGTCAAGCTGTCACATTCACTTTTACAAGTTTTCAAATGTACGAAACATACTCACGGAATGTATATTCAGATCTCTGTTCCATTTCGGGCGACGGCGCAGCAAACTAGTATGAGAATACAAAGACACGCGAGCCCGGTGGCGGAAATTTAAAAGCTTCGCGAAAAGCAGAGGCGAATGACAAATGCGGCTTATTAATCTTAGACACACTAGAACAATACAGATCCTGTTAAATTCCGTAACGGAAAATTTATTCATATTCCACTGAAACAGGATATTAATTCTTGCCCACAGTAACTTGTCAGCTGATTTAAATTTTGCGGCAATGTGGCATAGCTGATAATTTACGATTTAATTCGAGCGCGAACATTAGAAAACAAGAGTTAACTAAACGAAACGACATAATATATTTTCTCATCTTTCCATACAATAATCTTTTAATACTGTAACTATCAATACTTTAATCGAGTGTTCCGAATCGAAAGTTCTAATGCGAGAAAAAATATCTCAGAAAATGGAATTACGTTTAGCCGGTTGTTTTATTGCCAGATATTTGCTCTGCAGAATGTGCATTGAGTGTTTTATTCGCCCGAGGAACGCGACTTCGCAAGCTACGGCTGGTTGTGACGGTAAGACAATCCGGGTTCTCGCACGCAGTAGTCGAGGACACGGCATATGTAGGCCCGTCTGACGTATGCGGCTACTACTCCTGCGGAATGGTGAGGCTGGCAAGCTCCCGAGCGGAGAAGTCACTGGCAGACCATCTCAACGGCGAATATATGACCCAGATCTGTAATTTTTATCCGCTTCCTTATCCTTGTTCTTATCCCCGCCCTTCTCGCCACCCCATTTCTCTATCCTCTCTTTATGCCAGCGCCACGGCGACACGATCCCACCGCGTTTTCGCTCCCCTAATTTCTGTCCCGCACCCGGCGATCTTTTACTACTCGTATTCGTACCCCGGTGGCTTGTCGCCAAGTTGACGAGAGTCGGTGGACATTTCGCGAATTAGGTTGAATAAAAAAATTTCACGCGCACTTGTACTCGAAATCATCGCGGATGCAAGAGCCACAAGTGAAAATATTTGTCGAACGCCGAAACGTTTCAACGATACGTCGTTTTCGATAATTAATAGCACGCGGGTTATCGAACCGCATAATTGAATTGCTTTCCGCCGTCTTTGGCTGCATTGAATATTCATTGTCTTCTCTGTGCATGCACAGAATTTCAAACTAACTCGAAAAGCGGAGGGGTATCATCGCATGTCGGTGCATCGCGAGCTTGAGCGATTATGCTTGCATTTTCTTGCATGGAAAATAAAATGACTGCCGCGTCACGCGGCGGAATCTCCTAAAGTCCGCGCAGTCCGCCTGTCGCGTGACTCGGACGATCATAGATCGGATTTGCCGATACCGTTTATGCGCCAGACCCTGACTGAGCGGCCGACAGAACCACAAAGTACACAAAGCAGAATCTAAAGAGGTTCCCGGAGAACCATCGTGGATAGCCGCTTAAACCGATGTCTGGGAAAAAGCTGTTCTCGTTAGTTGGATCGTTAGATAAAATAAAATAAACTTTATCTAATTTAAATTATCCAATATTAATATCATACTTCGCCATTTAATAAATGTAAATTTATCTTAAAGAAATTGATGAGAAACGATACTTTCAGATTACTAATTTAAAGTAATTATTTACGATTTCATCACAATAATCGTTTGTAGAATAAAAGTCCTTCACCAGTTTTCGCTGATACACAGAGAGGTTAGTTTTCTCTCAATTTTTCAATTCGCACCTTCTCTTACTTTCCTATTCTTAATCGTTAGATAGCTTATCACTTTACGGCACCGTATATCGAAACGTTTATTACGCCTGATACTTGGATTACACGACAGAGATACGCCTGTATAATATCTTAGTTTCACCAGCAGAGTGCATCCATTGCGGTTCAGCAGCCCTCGTGCTGGGGTAGCGTCGTAGAGAAGGGCGAGAATACGGTCGCCGATAAACGGTCCAGCATTATTCGGCGCGTGTGTGCACGCGTGGCTCCTTTGACGTGTACGGGAGCGTTTTAAGGAGAAATGATGCACCACCTAACCGCCACCCACACGAGGCTGAATATATCTGGGATGAGAATCTTAATATCCGCTTACAGAACGTCCTAATTGGTTTATTTTAGAGCTGCCAGGAGAATTTGAATTATGGCGTTTTAATGCCGCCCAACACTGGCGACCATCTTTGCTTTTCCACCCTCCTCCTCCCCCTTTCCTCCCTTTCGCTCTTTGTCCGCATCTCCTCTCATCTCCTTCCGTCTGTCGTGCGCGAGTCAATTTCGGTCGATAGACACACACGACAGCTGCAACGTTTATACCGCGCGCTGCCGTGCATACCCTTAATATCCGCCTCAACCTGTAATTAAGCCTCCACTTCCCATTAGGCTCAGTTCCGTGGATGTGTTCCCCGTTCGGAAACCACCCTTCCTTTTTTCGCCGACCGACAACCCGCGGAATACGGCGGATATTCGATATCCTTCCTGCGATCAGTAAAATTATCTCCCGGTCGACGTTCACCGGATACTTTTTAACGATTTCACCGCCGTTGTCGCGGGCCATCACGAAGAGCTTTTAGAGATTCCATTACGAGTATCTGTATTAATCCGTTAAACGATTAAAGAAATTACGACTCTCAATTAAGCGTCAATTTTGTATTCAACGAATGCACCATTAACGTTGGATTAATTTTTTAATAATTCAGTATTTATTAAATGAAAAAAGTAGTAAATATGCAGGAATGAAATGAAATCAATTAGGGACGCTGCAATTAGAGACTAATTGAATTTAAAATTTTGATGTTAAAGTTAGAGTTGAATTCTCGTTAGCGTAGCATGCTTTTTTAAGTCATTTGCTAACATATCATGACGAAATTATAAAATAATGTACCAATTAATGTCTGAGACTTTTTTATTAATAATAAATAAAAGTAGAAAATTCCAGGCTGTATATACGTAGAATTTTTGTACTGTGCGTATTATAACGAGCAACGTGTTAAATACGGTCGCACATCTCTACGGAGAGATCTAATTTAAAAATAAAAAAAGAGATGAGTCAAGAGCCAAGAGAAATTTTTTTTCCCACGAGGCGCGCATAATCTCACCTTTGCCCGACCTTTGCAACGTCGATAAGTACATACTTACGAAAGGGTCGCGGTATCGCTGACATATTTTAATTTAGTGCAGTGGATATATACGTATACGCCGCGACGCAGTTCTGAGTAAAAGCTCTCTTCGCGCTTCTTCACAGAAAAATATTACGACGTTAGAATGGGAGAGTGGGATGATCTTCTCTATACCGTGGCTTTCTCTTCGTCCCCATGATATATCATAAGTTCCATTATCCACCATCGCGCGTTACATTATCGCGGCACGTTTCAGCTATAAAGGCATCTGTCAGGTGAAATAGCCACAGTCCTTCCTCGTCTCCTCCTGTGTACTACGACGGATAAATTGAATTTAACCGCTCGAAGAGAGAAGAGGACGTGTCGCGACTTTTGAGGCAACTTCTTTCGGTTGGCGGGGCAGCTCTGTCTGATGTAATCGGGTCTTTCTTTCGATGAGTCGAGTCTGATTGATTATACAGTCCGGATTATGTGTTCGCCATATAATTAAGGAGAAAAGAAAAGAAATATATTACTTTATTTAAATTTTTAGACGAGTTGTCTCTCAAAGGCAGACAAATTAGTTTAATTTCGATTGTAATTATAATTTTTCTTCCGTCGTATGATTCTCGAAAGTCAGCAACGTCATTTAAATTTAAATTAAACTCCCGGCCATTTGGACATATAATTATCATTCTTGCATATAGATATACAACCCCGCACGCTAACGCGAAACTTAAATTGGATCCCATTTGCGAAACTTTGAAGACACCCGTTATAATAACGTCTACGTAGATATTAAACGTATATTCAGAATGTTTGCCGCACCTATGGGGAAGCCTTCGAGTGCCGTGACTCGGTATTAGAGGTATCTTTCAATATGCGACCATGATCTCCGGGGCTTCCTCTTCTCCCTCGTCCCCCTGGCCCCGCAGGTCCCGTGCCATCCGGCCTTGGGTTCCACGTCAACCTCTGCCACGTTATTCGCTCGGTATTATGAATTTAGAAATATCATAATATTGGCGACGTGTTTTCACGATATTGAATTTCAAGCACGGTCTCTATAGCGTCCAGCGCCAACCCATGAAATACTTAACATTCCTGGTACTCTGTATACGCGACGCGATTTCTCAAGCAACATCGTGTCGCGGTAAATGCCGGAAATTACACAGCTGGTTTCACAGTGTCCTTTGTGTACGGAATTTGTTCTGTGGCGTCGGATCGTCGGGTGACGTCTAAGAGTTCGTGACTGCGAAACTCGCTAAAACGTTCAAATTAAAAAAAAACTGGAGGGTAGTTCAAAGTATCTCTTGACGAAAGACGAGATCATTCGGAAAAGATGAGCTCGGATCCGCTACGTTATTCTTAGTTTCGAGTCAACCTGTGCGTTTCACGCTAGAGAATAAATTGTCTCTGAAAGTAAATTTGTCTCTGCGCAAGTAGAATTCTCAACCAGTTACCAGTTACCGTGTCGCGGCGGAGCGACACGGTACACCGTCGCTTTTCGCTATGTACTCTATGAAAACGTTTTCCTCGTCCAGGCCGCGGGAGAAAAAAAGGATGTCTCGCGTTTCCTACGGCGAGACGTTGGTACACTGAAATTTAAGAAAGCTGCTACCTAGGCGACTTTCTGCCGCGCCTCCGTCGAGTCCCCTCTGTCCTTCTCTTTCCGAGACGGCGACCTGGCGCCTACGATCGACGTCCAATCCTTGAAAAGCTGTGCACTCTCTTTGAGGCTCCTGGAAAAAGTTGAAAGGCTCTCTCCCCCGCACTCCGCAACTCGAGCTTCAGTTCAACCCCGCGCGTCCTTTACAGACGGCACTGTCGCTCCTCCGCCTCTCCTCTGTTCCCTTCCCCCTCTCTCTCTTTCTTGCCACCTCTCTTCGAAAATCGTCTGGATTAACTTTATATAACTTCGGCTGGGAGCCGCGTATAAATCAAAGGAACGCAATTAATCGGATCTTGATTGCAATACTTCGCGGACTTTCAATATCCAATTCAAGGCGACCAGTCCTGCTCGTCTCACCTGCCGGCGCGGATTTTCTGTCCCTCCACCCCCCCCCCCTCCGCCCGACGTCGAACGGCGACCGACGTCTGTGTTATTCCCGCTGGAACTATCGTGGTGAAAATTTTTTCGATTCCTGCTCGCGCGCGTAAAATATAAAAATTGCATCATAATACTGCAGTTAAACAAAGTTGGAATTATTTTCGAAATTTCAAATTAATTAATTTAATTAATTTAACTACTTTGCTAAAATACGCGCTATCGTATTTTAAAATTCGGCATTTCCGGGTAGTTGATTTAGCTTCAGCTTCAACAATTCTCTATTTGGCAGATGTTGATTCCGCGTCAATTTGCGAGATTGTCGAGACTCGTCGGCCGAGACAAGGGAGCGCGCCCTTCCTCCGTTGCATTCTGGCCAAAGTTCGCCGCGGAACTGCGAAACCAAACTTCCTTTTCCGCGACGGAAGTTCGACTACCTGGTCGAGCCGGCCGTTGGGTGACAATGAGCCTAAGGTAACCACAACCGGGTGGTGTCTCTGCTATTGTTACCACTGGTTGCCGACGGAGTTAGACGGTGCCTGACCTCGGTTTCCGTGATTCACAGAAGTACCTAACCGGGTTTCTGCCTTTGAAGACGTCTCCCACGCGCGCCGACTACATAATGAGTCTTTCTACTTACATGGCACCTACGTACGTCCTCGCGCGAGTTCCAGCACTTCGTTGCTCCGGCAACCTTTGTGTTCTATCGCGCTCCTTCTTGATTCGACAAATTCGTATCGAAGTGGCGTCGCCCTTTGCAAGTTACGTCTTCGAGAAAGGTATTTAATTCGAGCAACGGAGCGCGGTCGTAGCGCTCGAATACATAAAATCTGACGAGTGCTCGGAATGCGAGAGATGAAGCGCGACTCAAAGAAAAAAGAATGTAATTATATTCTTCCGTTGCCTTGTTAAAAAATATACAGAGATATTTAATGAATTGAAAATTGGTACCGTCATTAATCGAAAAACGAAAATTGCTCCCATTAGATATCTGCTGTTTGCAAAATGAGTAATATTTTAAAATTTACACAGGACAATGTGCTTCTCGCATTTCATTGCATTGTTATTATTACACCAATATAATTAAGAAAAGTAAGCGCTTGCTGCAACCGCAAGTGTGTTTTCCCCAACGTGCCATCTTGCCGTGGCATTGCCGAGGCGTGGATTCTCATTAAATGAGATTTGGGGTTTAATTATCTTAGAAGGTACGTTTATAGCTAAAATGCTTCAGGCAAAAAAATACATATCCGTATTTTTTAGTTAGAACGTCAAAGAAATCTAAAAAATATTTACATTTAAATATTATCAATATGAAGATTGCTACTCATTCATAGGATGTCAAAATATCATTTCATCTGCCATTTGTTTTTCTGTGTCCTTTATTTGTTTATAATTTCACATCGCCGAGATTTAATTAAAAACAATGCATTATAAAAACATGCGAAATAATATGAGTTTAATTTTAATTGCCTTTATCGCAGAAAGGTTAATTATAATTTATAATTAAGTTATATATAAAATAACCCTCGCTCGGACAAACGATTTGTTCCGCAAAGATGATCATATACGTCAAATATTAAATTGCTATTAATTAATTATCGTAACTATATATATAACAAATTTTGGGTATCTACTCTACCGAATCGCGTGGACATCCTAATGAATGATTGTAATTGCCCAATAATAATATGGCAAAATATTTCTTCATTAATACATGTTAATATATTCAGGTGGAAATATAACGATCTACACTAGTTAGTTTTAACACAATGCGAAAGCGCATGATAATCATTACAGTCAAATTATAATTGTTATGTTTGTTACATAATTAATCTCTCCGTAATTTTCATAATAATCACGCGTATAAAAATACACGGCATACAATAATAATTATTATAATCACGCGTGTGATTAATAATCGGAAAATGAAATCATTATGGAATGTCAAACACGATAGGGAAAAAATAATTAACATTTTTCCCCGAGTATCGAGAATTACAAGAAATTTTATTGTGAGAATTGATATTATGCTTCATTAAGATAACACATAGCTAATATATTCCAATGCAATTCGGCGAGGATTACAATTTGTATCGCTTCCGGAAAAATCGTTGGATTCTTTCAAACCGTGTAATCGCGAGCGCAATGACATACAGAAGGGAAGAAAGAAAAGGGAACATCTCGCTCTCTTCCATCTTCGAGTCGAGTCAAATCTATCCATCCCTTTTTTCCGATCTTTTCCCGTATCGTCCCAGCGGGGACCGATAGAAAGCAAGAAGGAAGAGAAGAGAAGAGAAGGAAAAAATCGGATTGTCCAGTTTGTTGGACCGGCAGCGCTGACTCCGCAGGCTCAGCCAGTAATACATCAGGGGCTTACTAACCCCTCAAACGTAAAATACCCATCTAACCCACTCACTCATCTCGCCGCTGCCTGCCTCCTTTCTCCCACGGCACTGGCTGGAATTCTTTCGTGTATCTATACATATATACATATACATTATATACACTATATATGTATATATTTGTATATATACACGCACATACTATATACAACGTTGCATCACGAAATGTCCTAGCACACGCCGCAAATACGGGAGGGATCTTCCCCTTGCAGTGGAAAGAGTCGTGCACGTCGCGAATGCGCCGCGCGTTTATACGCCCGGAATACATTCGGATGATAAGGAGCCAAGTTTTTAAAGTTTTTAATGCGTCGTCCCTAGTTGATGGCCCGATCTGTCCGCGTTACCCCGGGACGTAAATCGCGGCTAATGATATCGCAGTCCGACCTTGTTTGCACTTTCGAAACGGGATCGAGAGGAAACGCACGTGCCAGTACGGACGAACGTTCGCGAAATTACTATACAAATTATTATTAAAACCTCTCCGGGAATAGAGAGATAATTTTACCCGCGTAAAACGGCTCTTAAACTTTATATTTCGCGTAACCGCGGGAATTAACACAGATCCGGCGGTTCGTTCCCCGATGAATTTACTTTAGCTATTCAAATTTAGAACCCCGTGATTTTGCATATATTCCTAAACGCGCAATATGTTTTTTTTGCGACTTATTTAGAAACGGAATTAATTAAGTGATTTGTGGTGAAAAAAGTGCTGTGCAATTTTCAGAGCGGGACTCGGAAACACTCTGCCTGCCGAGCGCTTAAGCTATCAAAGCGAAGTTGAAACCCCGAAGCGATTTTCGGCGCAGCAATGGATAGAGGAAAACGAGGTTTACGCAGAACGGTTTGATGCATTTCCATTCGATGGCATCTCGATCTTATGGAACAAAAATATAATTAATTTTTGTTTGGAGGATATAAAACGTTCAATCGGATATATGTATAATAAAATACGAAATGTGGCAGTCGTTATGGACTATTTCAAAATGAAACAAATAAATCCTCCGTTATTGCGTAAAATTAAATGTACCAGGCGTTGATGATAAAATAAAATTACATCTAATTTTATTTTATTGGTCCGGGTATTTTTTTTATTCGATATCAGCGACCGTCCGTAAAACCGGTTGATCAGTTTTATACCCCATCGGATATATATTTTAGCGACTTTTTATAACTCGGAAAAAAACAGATTTGTCATATGAATACGCAGTTTGCCCAACTATTTGTTTGCCTGTAACCAGCATGGTCAACGTAAACGTCAAACATTACGATAAAATACTATGTTCGAAATAAAGCTGTAGAGTTAACGTCATCGTGTACCATCGCCACAAATATAGATATTTAATTGTTTTGCGATAGACAGGAGATTGTTTTTCAGATGTTTGCCGAACGATACGCGACGACAAAAATATTTTACATCGCTGCACAATTACATGTTGCGAACAAATTGCTCTGGACATATTTATACATCAATCACTGGCAGTCAATTATAGCTTTTCAATTATTTAATAAAAATTCTATTTTTATTTAAGTTTTATATTAACGTTCTCGTTTTCCTTTCCTTTTTCCTTTTCTCTCCACTTCTTAATTTTTCTTTTTTTCTGCTCTTACATTATTTTCCACATTTTAAATTTGTCGTGGTGTAACAACAATTGTGCAATTGTTGCAACGATCATTTATGTTAGTTTTCTATTCAAAATTGAATAACACATTCATTCCTCCCCTTTCTCTTTTTCTTCGTTTCTTTTATATGCCCTTTGCATTTCTATAGAGACGACGAAGTCGTCTCTGCAGAGATGGAAAAAATATTAAAGAAAATGTCGGAATACACAAGCTCCTTCTCGATAGCGTTGCCAACGAGGGATAAGGAGGCCAAACGTATGTAAGATATGTGAGGGCTCGATTTCTAAAAGCGGACGTCGCAAATTCGTGAAGTGGACTTACGTGAGCATGCTCGTGTGCGTGGAATAAATTCACGGGCTCATTCACAGGCCCGCCGCTGATGCTGCTGCTCCTTTCATCCCTCGTATTCTATCACGGAATTAAGAGCCCGATGAAAAACGGCTCTGAGATGCCGTCGCGTCGCACTGAAGCGCATTTCGACGAAGGCGATCCACGATGCGAGAAACGCGTGACATGCAAAGGAATGCACCGGACACGTTCCGAATGTGATTGTACCCCTGAGGGACGGATGCGCATTATCGCTGCAAAGAGAGTTTGAAAGAAACCGTGCACGCTTTATCGTCCTTGTATTTCTAAAGGCGCGCAGCTGCAAGTAGAATTGCCGGATTCAGGTCTTGAATTAAAAGCTTGCTTGGAACTCATACTCGTATACATAATTCTACCTGCTGTTTCAATTTTTAGAAGACTTAGAAAAGTTGGAAAGGAAGTGAATTACAAGACGGCATATAGAAAATAAAAATTAGAGAGAGCGAAAAAGAGACAAAGAGGGGGAGGGGAAGCTTTCGAAAAGTGGAATATGTTGTTACGATCGTGATTGACGAAAATTTGCTCAGAAGTCTAAAGTAAATCCTTTCATAGCAATTCCTTTTTTGTCGGCAAATGCCGAGCCGAGGTAAATCAAGATAAGAAGTTTAGAGATAAATTCTAGGCGATAGGAATCATACTCGGTATTCTTGGTGCAAATAAGTAATCAGATTAAAAGTTTCTCTCATCCAGTATAGCGTGATCTCCAATAGCGAGTAAATCACGTGTTGGCAATTTGTCTTAATACAATATTGCAGGGAGTAATATCATCGCGAGCGTGCTGCAGACATTTCGCAACGAGAACGTATAGGAAATAAGCTTTTCGATTAAATGTACATCACAATTTTGAAGGTTCAAAAATGTATCGTAGCCGTAATATTTTTCAAACTTTCGGATTAATTAATTTTTATCGAAAAAAGAGTGTATACCGAAAGAAAGTGTGTTTCGGAAATTGTGATGAGCGTCTACGTGACACATTTGCCAAGGAAGTTATTGCAGGGAAGATTTATATTTAAAAGACTTTTGCCAGCATTTTTAAAATATTCAAGCGAGTAAATCGCATCTATACTGCTAACGTTTCGCGTTTATGTTGAATTTATCAGCGACGATTTTCGTATCGAAATTCTTATGAATACTCGTGAGGTATTCTCGAGGCAAATCTACGAGGGGGAAAAAAAAAGAGAGAATTTCCGTCTGCAAAGTTTCCGTCGAGACTGCTCGTTCGAGATCACTGCGTGCAAAGAAAGTACGCTGAAATCACTCGATATCCATAAAATATATCGTAAGCTAAGCGCGTCACCGGCCAATCTTCCTCGACACGGAGTTCCGGCGAAATTTTGCGGAAAGGTTTGAAAGCGGAGGGAAATCGACAGCACTTATGAGATAAATCCGTGAGGCAGCACGTTGCCATCGCCGTCGCCGTTGTCGTCGCCGTCGTCGTCGTCGTTGTCGTCGTTGTCGTCTTTCCGCTCTCGAACGTCTTTTGTCTCCGGCGGCATTGATTGAAGTTTGTCTTCCGTCAGAGGAGATCGTCGCGCGCCACTTCCGTCGTTGGAGAGGCCGTTATTCTATTACGCGCGTCGCGTGTCAAGCGTCAAATAAAGGGTAAATAAAAAAAGAACGTGGATAAAGAAGGTGTCGAAGGGAGTCGAAAGAAACAGAGGGAGAGAGGGAGAGAGGGAGGGAGGGGGGGAGAGAGAGAGAGAGAGAGAGAGAGAGAGAGAGAGAAATATATATGAAGGGTGCAGATGCGCTTTCGAGGCGACGACACCAGGAACATCCTGGCTGGCACGTGCCAATCTTTATAGAGAGACGCGCGACTTCGCACATTCGATTTTGATTCCGCGAGAGTTCGCCGCCCGCGGTGAAAACGGAAGCGCGCGGGACGAATCGACGGCGGACTAATTGAAGTTTGCGTTAGCTGAAAGCACTCGCGTTTACAACGCCAGCAAAATTGAAACAAAACACAAATCGAATAATGACGAGTAAACAGCGCGAGCTGTTTGCAGAGCGCCGAAAAGCGTTTCGAAATGAATCGACGTGGACGCGAACGCCGCCGTATTGGCGGGGAACACTTTTCGGTTTCGAGAGCGAAACGCTTTTTAAATAAACTAATAAATATTTGTACTGTTGTAATTGCGAACGAAGCGTCGCGCGGCGCAATGTATTAGCGAGATGCGCGCGCGCGCGCGCGTCCTACTGCACGTCGCATGCAATCCGACAGCCGATTACCAAACCGATATACGCGGACCGGCTGCGCCTGTGGTTGCAACCGGCCATTAAATCAAAAGCCATTAAACTAATCAACATTACTTTAGCACTTTAGTAACGTTCCACGCGCTCGTTTCCGGTCGCCGGGAATTTTCGCGATGCTCGCCACGCGAATTTTCGTCATTTATCATTTGTACATACTTATCCGGATTGGAAGCACCGTTAATTGTAACTGTGAATCGCCCGAATTACGCCACGCGTAATAGGGATCTCGTTTCATCAGGCGCAATTATGCGTGAATGCGAGTTGACCTGAAAACTCAATACTATGATATTTCAAATAACTGATTCAATTAAACGTTCGTTTTAAATCTCAGCACGCCGCTACACTGCGCGGTATAACAATCGCCGACGAGAAGTTCTCTCACTCGATTTTCTAAGAGCTCGCACTTACGCCGTGAAAGCTTCCGCCTTTATCTATCCCATTTTTATCCTTCCACTGAAACATCTTCGAGTCGCGTCAGCCGCGACGCTTGTAGTATTTATCAGAAATTGTTGCGACGCGGCGGCGACATCGTCACGAGGTTGGTCGATCCCTCGGGCAAAATCCACTCTCGATAGTCCCGTGGAACATTTGGCGCTATCGGGGACAACTGTGGTGCCAAAAGGATTGTAAGGCAAAATTGTTTTACCGAGAATGTCGCGAGCGGTGTCGTGAAATGCAAGTTTCAAGAAGATTAAATTAAATGGACATGTTATCATAAATATCGTATGACTTGCAAGGCTGTGTGTTTAATTTTACGTTTTCAATTATTCAAACATGGCAGGTACACTGGCGGTCATTAATTATATACTAGACCTGATAATGTTTTATTCACGTTAGAAACTTTATTTAAAATATGCAGGTGTGATATTATAATTACTTCAGCCATTAATTTCGACTCTCGCCTAACCCCCGTCTGTGATGCATAAATAAATGAAATATAAAATAGATTGCAATGTTGTCGAGCATGTTTTCAAGCACTTTTCTCAAGACTTGCACAAATCTGTCCAAAAGATTCGTTCCGCATTAATTATCTCTATTGGGAAGATGTTTTATATTTATTACATATGATTTGTTATAAATTTCTAAACAAATTAGCGGGTTAAAGTGAACGCTATTTTCCACGCAGCATTGTTGCTTTGGGAGACAATTTATGAGAATGCTTGCATCCCCGAAGGAACTTTCGCGTCTTTCAAATGTCTCCGCGCAGCGTCACACGTTCCGCAGCCTTAACAAATCTAATTCCATCCCTCGAAGCCGCTTTCCTTTCGTAGCTATGTCACAACTACCAGACTCCATCGCTGCCACCACCATCACCATTGCCAGTAGCGAAATCGTCCCTTGCTTTTTATGTATCCATTGGCGACGCCAAGTTCTCAAAGCATTGATAAAGAAGAACTCTATTCACGAGAATCGGGTGAGAAGGATTAAAGGGGAGGTGAGGCAGACAGAAGAGAAACAGGTAAGATGGAAGGGTGATCTACCGGCGCAGGTGGTGTCGAGGGAGAGGGCAGCGGGGTACGCCCACGATGGGCACAAAGACCCGCGAGGGTACCTGGGGGTAGATTCTAATGATGGCGCGCGCGGTGCCTTACGGCAAATATCTTTGCCGATAGCTCTGCGAAGGTGGATATAACTCTCCGCACACTTTCTCTTATAGCCGGTCTACAGAGTTCTCCTGCACCCCTTCAAACCTCTCTTCTACGTCTGTTTTATCCCCATACCTTTCTCTCTCTCTCTCTCTCTCTCTCTCTCTCTTTCTTATCCTTTATATTTCTCTCTCTCTCCCCTCCTGCGAACACAGAAGCCGATAACGGGAAGGAACGCTGGCGGACGAGTAATACGGTATTCACGGCCATTATTATTTTTGCAAGTTATCTCGGCTCGGCCTCTTCCTATCTTCCATTTCACCGTGGTACACGCGCTGCACCCGCCTGACCCCTCCCTCCAACTCTCTCCCTCTCCATTCGCGTTTCTCTCTTATTTTTACCCGGATGATTTCTTTTCACGTCGTCTCTAGCGTATTTCTTTAAACACCTCTTTTGAGCAGCTCGGTTTGACGTAAATTCGTTAAAAATACCTGCGCGAGGAACATAAATTTCTGCACATTCGACGAGCGTATTATATATCTTCTAATAATTATTTACTGCCGGCAAGTCTCTGAGCCTTTAATCAGACAATTCTTTAATCTTGATTAATTTAATATTGTTTAATGACACGCAGCTTCGACAATTGTGATTTAAATTGAAAATCCCGAAGGTCATATCGTGGACAGTAATTTTTATCGCAAAGAGTAAAACGATACGAAGGGTTGAAAGACCGTCCGTCGAAATCTGCGCACCGCCGACAAACGCAACACGCTTGTACGCTATATTGAGTTACTACATTTTACGAACCATAGCATAGCGGACGGTAATTGGACCGGACGTTACACTGTTTGACGCTGGTTACTGTCATATTTCGTCGCAACACGAATGGACGGCCGGCTACGCGCTACTCCCCATTAAATCCCACCGTGAACGCACACGACGAACTCCATGAGACTTTCCCGTCCCAGATAGAAGTGGCGGAAAATGATGGAATAACGGAAATAACGACTAAGTTCTCAACTAATTATTCGCCAGCCCTTTTACTCTCGCGTTTCCTCCATCGCATTCGCTAGCTCTGTTCGTCTCTCTTTCTCTCTTTTTTGTGTCATTTTTTCCCCTCTTTCTCTCTTTTTTTTTTGCATTCTGTCGGCTTGTTTGGCATTTTTGTATTCCGCGCACCGGATCTGTCCGTCCGTTCCACGAGGAAAGATCGGGCCTGCTATTTTTACTCGTTATTTTTGTTCACATGCTGGACACCGATAGCGTACGTACGCCCGCCGCGTTTGCGTTAATTGAGCTCTTTTTGACGTGCCCGCCGAATAAATTGGCCGTGCGTTCGTGCAACGTACGCGCCCGGCGTTGAGATTCAGCGAAACAATCATATTCGAGACACCGTTCCGTGCCACGCAACATTCGCCAAGAGAAAACGGACTATTGGTCCACAGCGACTGCATATTTTTTCAATCAGATTCCAAACACGACCATTTCATATCTTAAAAGTTAAACTCTATTGCTATATTGTTGTCTTATGAAATTTTCAATATTTCGGATATTTTATTCTTTTTAGTTTTATAAAAAGGAAATATGATTATGAATAAATTTGTAAAATTTAAAGAAAACTTATATAGCAAGTAATTCGATGAAAGACATAAGTAATTTGCTATCTCAAGTTTCTGATGATCTTAAATACTAAAAAGAATATTAAACAACCTAATCGTGTAAATGAATTTAAATAATCTTAATGAGAAAAAGAGATATAACTTCTAGCTTAGACATTTATGGTATCAAATGATTACCTATTGTGACGTCCAGTCATCCTACTATCCAGTAAATAAAAAAAATTTCTCCTACACTATATTGAAAGAATAGAATGAAATTACGTATCGAGACAGGTTGCGAGGCAGCGCATCTATCTTCCTCGGACTGCCACAGCGGACGTCGTCTCGCGAGTCAGTAGTAAAATCTGTGAAAGGTCAGACATTATCCCGGAACGTGGGGGCCGGGCTACATTTGCCTGCGCTCGTTGTTGGATTAGCACTTAAAGGATTAGGACATTTTCTTCACCGCGTTTATTCCCCCACGTACCGCGGACGATGGTCGAACAGAGTCAGTCACGTGGCCGTACGTGCACGAGAGAGCGGTCGAGAAGCCGGCTCCCCTTGTGTCTGAGAGGCCGAGAGGGCGCGGGCGCGGGAGAGGTAAGTATTCCGGCGTGTTTAGTATTCCAGCGCCATTTGATTCCTCGGCTTCGGTACGTGGGCCGCATTGTTTTCGAGTCTGACATCTCACTAAGGCGAATAAGGAGGGTCGAGTTTCGTGGAAATTCGCACAAGGAATATTATCGTAGCGTGCGGCCACCCCGCCAGCTAACTCCCTGTCTCCGTCCGTCTCCATCTTTCATCCCCTTCTTTCTCATTCTCGCCCCCCCCTCTCTCTCTCTCTCTCTCTCTCTCTCGTGTATATCATCTTTTTCTTGTTTGCCTTACGGTCGTTCCTGTTACTTTACGTTCCCGCTATCGAGATACGTTATTTTAATCGCTCATCTATTTTATATGTATCGAAATCGGAACTTGATGCATAAGTAATGGTGGCTTTCGTGCATTGAATTTTAAACACCTATCACGTGAATCTAGCAGTTTACAAGATTTCCATACATCTTTATGCATTAAACAATTTTATATTACTATTACGTTTTTAATTAACCCTTGTTATAATTTCCATTTACGAAAAAAAAACGAATCATGCAGACCGCATGCTCCATTAAATTAAATAAATCGATAAAATCCTCTGCATGAGCTCGTTGAAAGGCAGAATGTTAATTAGCCGTGTAACTCTTCATTACGGGTAGTATCTCATTACTTACGTATCGATCCAATAGTTAAATAGACAATGGCACGATTGCGGGAGACTGATACTAGTGTAGTCTCAAGTAGCGATCAGCTCGCGCAATAGGGGAATCCTTTGTGATTTATTGAGGGATACGATTGTCGAGTGCGCTAGAATTAAATTTGACAATTGCTCAATATACCTATGGGTTCGCATTGATGCCTACAAGTGCAACTAAAGTAGTTGAACAAGATTATCGCGCCGAGAAAGTTTGCCATTAATTTATACATACTTATATATGTATAATATTATATTATATTTTTTAAATATAGCCTTTTTTAGCAGAATCTTAAAATTTCAAGTTATTCGATTTCTCTATCAAATCTATTTCGTGATTGATGTTTTTCAGTTAAATGCATTACTGCGTAACGATAATTTTCTATATATGTACATTACTTTCCGCCTTCGCGAAATCGTTATAGGAAAGCAAGTTATGAATCTTGCCATCTGTATTTTTTAAGATAAATCACATTTTTAATCGAGACTTTAATCAAATATTTAAAAAGTTTCAGAAGTCCATCTCGTTTCTAATTATTGGCGTGAAATCGTACGGAAATCTGAGATTATAATTTTTCTGCCGCAAACCTTTAGATGCCCTTGCACCCTACATTGTCAACATTCATTATATTAATTCTAGGAATGTATGAGGACCATCTCGACAAGATATTAGTACAAACCAGGCATGAGAACCGCGAATACTAAATCTTACCGCGTACCTACGTGCCATCTTTCCGCAACCTCCCCTTCTCTCCCTTTACGTCCCCTTACGTAAACCGCAATTCCCGCATTGTAACTACGAGGGACACACGTTCATGCACACATACACACACACATGGCGCGCGTTCACACACACTTACATCTATTTTATGCATACTATCAAAGTACAACATACACAAACACGTATGTGTACGTACATAGCTTCGCTCTGATTTTGCTCGTAAACTCGTCGTACTGATCTCGACTCGATGATCTTGCGATCTCTCGCTCTTCTGGGTCTCGATTGCTGATTAAGCGCAAGAGATTGCCGTTTCCGTGCGATCCATTTCTATGCGACGATATCTGATCTTTTCGCTAAAAGATGGCCCGATCGTAGCGGGCAACACGTCGGGATATAATGATCACAATTGTCGCGTCGCGCGATTATAGGGCTGTATCCCTTAGAATTTCGTCGTTATCGCGAAGCGTCTTCCGCGCCTCGGTGCCGATATCGGCGAAATAACCGATATCGTGTGTGAAAGTTGCGGAAAGCGGTAAACATGTTTTTCTACTTGGCTATCTTTCATCGGAAGAATCGGTGTCGTGCTGGCATCTGGGAGGACTCGTGCGAGTTCCTTTGCGGAGAGCAATCTCGAAAACACGTTCCTCTCCCGTCTATTGACGTAAACATGCTATGGCCCAATTTTCGAAATATCTCACGAATGGCGAGACCGATGGTGGTCGACTTTTCGGCGAATGAAACGCTCGCGCGGAAACCCGCCACTTTTTTGATCAAACGTAAATAACAATGCATTGGGATGGATATAAACGGAGTCGCGGGGAAACAAATGGACGATCCGCTTGAAAAGTTTATATCGCACTTTATAACGGCGAACGCCAAATTTCGCGATTCGTAACTCGACTCGCGGCTCGAGTCTCGAGTCCTTCGACGCGCGAAACTTTCGCGGAACTTACTCGCTGTCCGAGTCTCACGAACTGTTTTCGACCTCGACATCGACTCCGCAAGCGGAAACAGTGCCGCGACGGCACGTGAGGGGGAGAAATATTCGCCATCGCGCACGGAGCGGCGCGAACGAGAAAGCATCGAGCGGGCCCGCGAGTGAACGCGGTCACGTATACGGAATATTTCCTTTCGGCGACGTGGAAATTCGGGTAAACAGATTCTTTCGACGGAATTCACGATCGATAGGCGCGGGCGGGTCGCACCCTCCGACCCCGATTCCGAAACTGTCGCCTGGCGTTCGAGAGTGACGCGGAGAACGACGATGATTATCTTTTCAGCACATAGAGAAGAAGCTGGAAAATAAATAATATGTTATATCGATAAATCATGCAAAAGATTAATATATGTTTAAACTGATTTCTTTCTCAAGATTATTAATAATGAATTTAATATATTATGAATATGCTAAATAACAAAAATAAACAGGCATAAATAATAAATATTGTAATAATAAACATTGTATCAGTACTGATGATCGGTTTAAAATTGTATAACATGGATATTACTAACTGTGCGTTAGCTCATTTGGAACTTACTGAAGTATTAATAAAATGAAATAATATAAATGGACGCAGCGAAAGAAACTTTAATAACGAGCTGTAAGAGGAGGAATTTAAAAAATAATAGCAAAAATGCTTGCATGTCGTAATCCACGTTATTATGCTATAATATACATATTATATACGCATATGAAATAACGTAACAACGCAAATCTGATAATAAGTAAAAAGAATAAGATGGATCGTATATGATATTTCATGCTCTTTTCACGTGATTTCTTTCAAAAACTTTCAATACTATAAATTTCATCTCTCCTCCCGTTCTTTTACATCGCAACAAGGTCGAGTGAGCGCAAACCGCCGTGATCGATCATATAGCCCGCGAGTTCGAGATTTTGTTTTGCCAGGGACGACGGTGGCTGCTGTCTTGCTGGATGTGTTTGGATAGCGGAACCGAGAACCGAACTAGAAGAGGGTAAGAAGGCAACGTCGTCGGTCATGGCGGCCACAGGGAGCGTGCGAGAGAAAGAGAGAGAGAGAGTGTGGCGAGTACGCTCGGCGTGGAATCCCGAGGGGATGGCGGAGACCGGGTCCAGATCCTCCCCGTTCCCTCGGCACTCGCCGCCTGTCGGGGGAGTCCGGTTGGCGCCAGTTACAGCGGGATGCAGACAGAAAGACGCCGTCCGTCGTAACCGTGGCGCCAGAAATACTCCTCGACGAGACCGACGGTCGTCACTGATCCCCTCGCCTCTTCTCTGATGAATCAACCCCTGCACAATCTCTCTCTCTCTCTCTCTCTCTCTCTCTCTCTCTCTCTCTCTCCTTATCGTCATCCCTTCGTTCTCGGAATGTCCCTGATGTACAGTCATCGATGAAACAGTGAATTATCAGAAATTGGCTTTTGGGTGACGAGTAATAAATTAACCAGCACGCTCGACGAATCGGCCGATGCTCGAGGGATGCTGGAATACGTTACGTCAATTATAAACAATATTTTTTTCGGTTAATTTGGGCGACTATCGAATCGCTGGGTGTTTGGACATTTAATTTTATTAGTGGCCATCAGAATTGATCGCGGAGTAATTTACTTATTCCGGACAGCCTGAAAAGAAAGTAAAGTAACTTTTGTTGCGAAATATCATATCATCGCTTAAAGCGTTCATGGTTCATGAATTTCTTGACTTTTGATAGATCTAACTACTGTTCGCAAAATAGAAAGGTGAGTGTTGGGTCCTGAGGGTAGGAAAAGCTTTTGTAGATTATAACGCACAGCAAGTTCAATCGTTTGAATAATTATTTTCTATATGTGTGTATCCATGTATCGTATCTGCCGGGGAAGAGAGGAAGTAGTCTGCGCATTCCGCAGTCTCAATTCAACGAAATGTAAATGTGAATTTACTAACTTCGCGCATGAAGTAACTCTTCGTAATAACTTCGCGTATCTCTCTCGGGCCCTTATTTGCGTTGGCTTCTATCGCGACGATGACAGAAGCCGTTACTTATACACTAATTTTCATTTTAAAGGCGACTTTAACGTATGCATTTCGCACTGCGCATCATGTAAATAGCGTGCATTAAGCTGGTTTTAAATTTAGAGCGAGTCTGTGGTATCTTATCTTGTAATACCTCGTGTAATTGCCATCACATGTATAACGTCCTTTAATATCTAGTGAATAAACATATAACATGCATTTATATTATTATGGAAGAATTCGTTGCCCGTTGTATAATTAAGGGGCGAGAAAGATCGCCCTCGAAATCGCTCGACCCAAGTCTAAGCGTTTGCCGCCAACTATTTTGACAGCCGCGTGCTTACTGCAAACTAACTTTGACAAATAGATCCTTGAAAGCGGAGCCACGGTGCGCCGAACATTCGAAAAAGATCGAGTGGAAATGGAGGAAGCACATCGTAAACGTGGCGCCGGATACTTTATACCTACCCTCTTATATTCTGCGTAGAGGGGTTGCCGGCTTGTGTACAGTCTATAACAGAAACTTTAGTACTATTACTGGTATCCGGACTAAATATCAGAGACCCGATCATAATGACCAGATGAGAAGATGTATTTGCCGTCTTCCGCTTTCTGCGCGAGTAATGCAATCCCAATTTATTCCACATTTGCGGTTCTGATGCCATGTTTTTTTTTTCGTATTTTTTCCCCTAACACAGTACAAATAGTATAAATGACATGAGTGATCCAAAGAAAGAAAAAAAATAGAAAAAAAAACGCTTCTTTACAGGAAACAATTTTAGCAATTTTATCGATAATGAACGATTATCGTGGTGAATGCATCCAGTCCTCCGGAATCCGACGAGATTATCTCGCTGAGGTAAAATCTACGGAATCTATTGTACCTTTCATTCAACTGTTTTCCGCAATTTTCCCATACTTACTCCCGGTTATATACTCCTTTACCGAAACCCCGCCGCGCATCTATCTTCTATGCCCCGGCGCCGTCCTTTCTTTTTGACGTTCGCCCGACTCCTCGCTACTGGTAAAACATGCATACATTTCCGACGGTTTTAAACCAGCGGCTGGCCGGCGTTCCGCCGGACGGATATTTCTGAATTATGAACGGGGCGTCGTTGAATCATGTATACGAGCTGGTGTATACGCTGGACGAGGATCTTAATGCGAATACGATTGTTTTACATGTATCGCGCGCGAGCATGATACACCGATAGATTCTGCCACGTATCTGCGTTGCCTTCCGTCTTTCACCTTCGCCCTTTTACACGTCGATACTCACATTACTTATTTCATGGCCTGTATATGGCCGGCGAAGTTGACTATATACGAAGCGGAGAACAATTAAACCGTCAGAAGTCTTACCGTAAAATCGCGAATGATTTATTTAACGGAAATGATTGCGCTTTGAAATTTTACGAGCCGCATGTGTTGTGCGAATTAATTGGAAATATAATACAAATATATAATATACATAGGTGTAACAATATTTGAGCTTTGCTATTTTTTTTTATAAATTGATAAAGCACAGTAACTATATTTGCAGCCCGATATGTGTTTCGCGTTATTTATAAAAAAGAACGATCGTATATAAAGCTATAAAAATCGTGCTTGATTAAAAGGCGGTTACCATGTCCTACTTCCACCTGCATTTACGACGCGTAAACGGCGCAGTAAATTTTTCCACAGGCATAAATTTAGAATTTTGCAGAGTAGCAGCGCTCGCATTATGCGGCTCATATATCGTCCAATTTGAATGAGCTCGCTGATACTTGCTCGTCTGCCTCGTTGCAATTTTAAAGAGCGACTTGCTCGTTTTCGCGTGACTCTACGTTACTCAGCTTAATCTAATGAACACAATTGATACGATACATTAAGGTTTTATACCAAGATTTCACAATAGATATTCCACACAGTGGATATACCCAACGTGAAAAAAAAAGATATTTTATACTTTTTTCGATATGTGTGGATACGTATTTAATACGGAAACACGTTTACGTCCAAGCACTCGTAAGCTATAAAAAAGTAAAATATTACCAGTTACAAAACATGACACTAACAGCAGCGCGGTGCAAACGTTTTTTCGTTGTGCAATTAAACGCGCGATAATAAGTGCCGCTTGATTATCATGCCGGAAACGTGACTTTTTGGATTTTCCAAACTGCTGCCGGAACGGACGGAGCGTCAGCGCGTATACGTATTAGTTTGAGTGATGAGGCAGAAAAGCGATAGAAAGAGAAAGAGAGAGAGGGGGGAAGAGAAAGAGGGAGCGAGAGAGAGATGAAATGGGGGAACGAAGGGTAACGAGGGTTAAAGTGCGAGTACTCGTCAATTATGAAACGCTTCTCTCCATCGGGGGAAATTGCGCCCTATTAAGGAAAGTACTACGTGTCCGAGCGAAATTTTCGGCTAGCCGCACCACCATTGCGAGGAATAAAAACAAGCGGAGGAAGACGGGAGGGGACGTACAATGGCCGGCGGAATAAATCGCCGGGTTACACGCAGAGGGACAAAGCGATACCTTAACGGTATTAATAAAATTATTATCCTCGGGCCAGGTAAATGGGTCACGTGAGGACGAATATTGCGAGCGATTTATCGCGCCCTTCTCAACAAAGGGGAGGGAGGAGAGGTGAGCCCGAGTATTGTACAAGCACAATAAGCATACGTATGTGTCTAATACTCGGCGCGACGTGATTTCGTCTTTGCTTCATTACCGAGACTTCATTATCGTAATGGCGAAGCAGCGCTCTGCCCTCGGTAGCATCAGTATAACACAAGATTCCACTTGCGCGATTCGGACTTTATTTGATTATTGCACAATGGCTGTCGTGCGCCAAGTCGGTGCGCCGCTTGGAGCGGCGACGATGCGACTTTCTCGGGAAAAAGTATGGGAGAGCGGTGCCGGGGCGTCCCGAAAGTTGTTTCCTTCAGCGGAGAATCGTGATTTACATATGAACGCGCGAGAGACGCGTACGGCCAAAAGTGCGCGGGCATATAAATACGTTTTACCGTTCGCGCGTGCCCCGAAAATTTCGTCCGTATTGTCGTTCGCCGATGCTCCCGCGGAATATTTCATCCCGATCCGTTGACGGCCGCGCTTTCGGAAGTTCGCCGCTACCTTCTTCCCGTCCGAAACTTCCGCACGCTTTATACGAAATTGATGAACTAAGGAAGAAGTATTTTATACGCGAATGCGCCCATGCGCGCGGCATGCTCCATGCCGCATGCGGTAGTATCGCGCGCGGAGATATATGGGGCCGGTGCCGCGCAGAGGAGCACGTATCCGCGAGTTTTTGTTCGTTAACCGGAAGCAGAGTTTCACATGGCCCGCGAGCGGGTAATGACGTGCGGTGAGGAAAGACGCGCAGTGGCATGGGTGCTCGTAGCGCGTGTAAGTGAAAGCGCTGGAAGGTCGCCGTGTTATCGCGATGCTTCTCAGGCCTGCGATATCGAAAATTCATTTTGCCAATTTATATGTATATATATGTACATATAAAAATCGACGAAACATATATACGTATACATAGCCACAAATATATGCATATATCTACATATTTTACTTTGCACAAGCCACATGTTCGCGACTTCTACAATTGTAGAAAGGTATCAGTTACATTTCGGTATTTGAGAAATTTCTATCTCGTATTTCACACGGCCACTCCGCGCCGTACGCTCCAGGTGCCCCTTTCGATGACGCTTGAATGCCACTTGTCCGCACCGCAATGCAACTCCACGCCCCAACTGGGAGAAAATTAGCCTCGAACGAAATCGATTAGCTTGGCCGTAGACGAGCGGCTTTAAAAGTAATTTTGAATTATCCGCCGGTGCAGGTACACTTCACCCGGTCGAATAGCGATAAGAGAACTTCGGCCATCGAATGGCCGAAGCTTTAGGACCTTATTCAGGAAGGAAAAACTACGCTGGTTCGTAAAAGCGGCTCGAAGCCCGGTACTTTCCAATGACACACAAGTCGTCCCGCTTCGGCAAGCAGCGAAGTGTGATAACACCATGAAACTTTTACGGGTAAATAAAGACCAATACACGAAACAACGTGGCCATCGTAAAATTTTTACGGGCCGGAAGGGCGTTCCGCTTCCTTCCTTTTTTTTCCTTCATGAACTCCCTTAGTCGGAAAAATATCCCGACGTTCCAATATTCCGAGAAGCCAGATTCGCAATCGCGCGTTGTTACGCTCCTTTTATTGTTCTGTCTTTTTCGTTCAATAAATAGTTTTACGGCGCGCAGACATTATTAGACTTCATCAACGAGTTTCGATTTCATCTGATTTTTTCTCCGCAACAGTACATCTCTTGGCTGCACAACGAATATGTAGAAGTTTATATGATATTTTATAAGAAAGTATTTTTCAAGCAAATTGTATTAAGATATTATGTTAAAAATGTTGTTACATTATATTTAAAATAATTATAACTCTTGACGTTCTTAATACTTGCAAATTACTACTGGCGAAACGTCTTGTATAATGTGTTCGATATTAAGTTAATATTGTACATTAGATCAAGTTGAATGATATATAATTTGAATATCTCTCCTTATATATGTATAAATACATATAATTTTCCTTCTTAAGTAGAGAACTCTGAAATTATATCTATGGGTAGAAATTTTCGCAACGTCAAGGTTGGCTCTAAAGTTATCGTGAAGTTCTCCTAAAGTTTAATGCAAACCTTACAAAACACCTCGTATCACCGTTTCACATTTAATATCGAAAATCAAAGGATTAAGTTTCGAAGGAATAGGCAAGTAAGGAAATCTTGATTTTTAATTAGTTGAGAGAAAATTCGCTCGAGGGAGTTGCCAAAGTTTTAGTGGGGGCGGGGAGGGGGGCGAAATATCCTGTATTACTCGTTTGTATCACGCAAATACGGGCTCGGGGAACACCGTATAATAAACTAGTCGGAGCGCTATAGGATTTCGATCGTTTCAGAGCACGACGGGGTCTGGACACAAAGGCGGCATTCTCGGACAAGAAAGCGCCGTATATACGAGACAGGAAGAGAGAGAGAGAGGGCGGAGAAGGACTTGCCGTGCGCCCCGGGGAAAAGGGGTTGAAGCAAGGGCGCGCGAATTGCGGCCCCGGAACGCTCACCGAACACACAATAAAACCCCATCGATTTTCACTTAGAGAAAACTCGGGCACTCGCTTTTACATTTATTCGAGTTATCTTGGTTTGTCATTCGGGAGAGAAGCCAATGCATCGAACGCGCGACGGAGAAAAACCGCACTTCCCGTTGTGATTTCCACCCCCCTCCCTCCCGGATCCACCTCGCTGGTCTTCATCCCTTAACCTAAAGGGTGGCGCCGCTCATTGCCGCCCTTATCGCGCGCTTTATCATTGTGTTATTTATTATTGTCGGCGCGGAGAGTACATTAAATTTCCATTACCTTCCTTAAGCACGAGCGGAGCGGGAATTCGATTCGTAATTTATGCCTTCCTCGTTTGGACAGCGAACGCGTAACCTGCGTGTGCAGCTTCCTCCTTAGTATGTGTTAATGCACTGTAAAAATTATCGTCTGCAATAAATATACCATTTTTGAACGATATATTTGAATATATTTCTTCAACTAGTTTAGCTTAATTTTCATATCCGTTATTTTCCTTGCATCTCTAAATACATAATCTTTATTAAAATCTTCCATTAAACTTTTCGTAATAATCGGCGTAACGTACGCGTGTACACTTACATATATCATAAAAGCTGTTATAGCGATATTTGTAGCTATTGTTTGTTGGAGAAGCAGCGAAAGCGGAACGGCGCACAACTGGAATCTCGCTTGCCAATCAATGGCGTTCACAATCAATATGATTGGTCATGTGGTGGAGATAAAATTGAGCACATTCATCAAGCCTTAGTCAGACTGATGGCCGTAAACATGTTCCGGTTTTGTGACAAGTCTGGGTATCAAACAATTTATGCAGCCGTCGAACGTGAACGGAATTGAACGGTACCGGCCTGTCAAAGATTCGGCTTATGTTAAAATAAAAATGGAACTTAATCTCCCTGATGTCAGGCAGAAATTTATCGTCCGCTTCGTACGAGCGCTTAAATTGACATTGTCGTCATTGCGGGGAAACGTTTCAATTTCGTCCACATTTAACAGAATTGTGCCGGATATATAAATACGCTCGGTCGAAAGTTTAAATCGTTTCTTTTTGTATTCATTACAAATATTTTTAAACATTATCAGCGCCGTAAAATTCCGTCCGTGTCCGCATGAGATCCCTTTTTTTAATCGCGACTAAAGGGACTCGTTAAACGCGTTCCCTTTGATGCAATTTGTAATTGCGCAAACGTACAGGTGAGTTATTAAGCTTTGAATTACGAAGTTAATGAACAGATGATTATTAAAACTGTTGCTATCTGCGATGTGTTCCGCCAAGCACACAGCTCTCCCGGATAGTTAATGAAATTATTTCGGAGGTATTCCGGATTATCTGTTTCGGGCTCACTGAGCACTTAATGCTACATGCGTACGACACGTCGTATATATGCAAAGAATAATGTCCGCATGATCCACGGCATTTTGCGTAAATACAGAGCATTGCATCAAATAAGCATGCCAAATTAACATGCATTTAGCAAATGATTTAATAGGTATGACACAGATTTAATTTTATTAAAGTATATAGCACAAATTATATTCCTTACGCAACTTTAGATAATTGCAAAAAATATCATTGTGCCCCGTTGTATTCCGTGCCCGGATCGCTTCACCTAATTCTGAGGCCATAAGTATAAACAATTTCGTTTACAGTCTCATGTTGAAATTTGTTAATGTATCGTTCATTAGGCGGTAATGAAGAGTAAATAGAGTTTGCTCTCCCTTATAGTCGAAGGACAAAAAAAGGACCGTAACAGAATCAGCGAGGCATGCAAGCCGTGATGCATCGAGCGCATGTAACGAAAATGGGCGGGGGTGAAAGTTAAGTTTGTTCCACTTTTATCGTGTTGCCGCGCGACGAAGTCTACCTCAGGAAGCTCCGTTGGCGGTAAATTCAATAATGTTAGAATATTTCTGATTATTTAGATTAGAACCATCCGGTCCCGGCTGCCTCGGGGGTATCCGCGCGCATTATTTTTCCCCACGACCGGAATAAAATATACTCCCTTTAACGCAGTTATGCAAACGAGCACTGTCAAATGTACCTTCCGCGAGAACTGCGGATCGATATCGGGGCTTCAACATTGCATGAATATAGAGAAAGTTTTAGATATCTTACTTCAGTTAGGAATCTTTAGATTGCATTGCGTATGTAGGTCACTTTAAAAATTACATTATTCCCCGTCAAAAATAATAAAATCACTTGTCAAAAAAATGAAGGGGACTCTGAGAAGTTAAATTGATCTAATTCCCCAGGGTATGTAAATTTTCTGTAACGGGACTTCGTACATTCGTAGGCAGATTCTATCAATTTTGCGAAGGTCTGCGTGTCATGACAAACGTATAATATCGTCCAGCTGGCTCGCACTCTTCTTTTTGTAAAATATTCACGTGAACGTAGGTTGCGAGGAAACAAGCGATGTAGGCAGCACCGGCGTGATATCATAAAGTTTACTGTGCAGGGGAAAAAGAATAGATAGCCAGACGGGACAGACGGAAGGGGCGCGGACGATTCTGGAGCGATCGTAAGAGGCGGAAATGAATTCGAAATTTCGCGTCGTAAGTTCCTTCATTTTCTCCCTCGCCCGCGGATTCATCCCCACGTAGTCCACGTTCGGGCGCTGTTTTACCGAACTTACGAGTGCGTTGTTTGTTTTTCTCTTTGTGAAAGTCTCGTCTTCCGAGTGTTTTCCGTCGATTTAGAATTGGATCACATCTCTCGATATCCTTTTAAATAAATTTTCGATTTCGAAATTCGCAAATTACATTGTTAACAATAACAATGTTAGAAATGCACGTATCATCATCGTGTATGTAAGATCTACCGTGTAATTCTATAATCGTTCTATTGTCCCGCTTCCATTGTATTTCCGTATCCTTAGAGAGATGCTCGGCCAATTAAGCCTCTAATTAATTACGTTGGTAATTACTAAATGCGTACATTCCACGCAACTATGTGCACAGGTATCATAACGACGATCATCGAATATCGTTGCAATTTTAAAAGCCTGTGATTGTTTTTTTTTCGGGAGCGTAATCAACGAGCTCGTAAAAACCAGCGAACCGTTTAAATGGAAGTATATCACTTTTACAATCGATCGCGATATGTGTGCGAAGAAAATGCAGATATTTCGAAAACAATCCTTCACGCGTTTAGGTTTGACGTGCGTCGAGAGTTTTCCATCGTGTCAATTTATCCGTTCGCGTTCTACATATACGTCAGGTCGCTCGCGTTTGTTCTCGGCAGCCGTCTACTTTATTAAATTAGCTCAAGTGCCAAATGTGACACGGACAACGTTAATTGGTTCACAAGCGGTATGCACAAAGGCCATATCAAGGGGACTATTATAGTCGCCCCGTGAAATGTTAGTTCAGATTCGAATCAGTCACATTATTAACTTCGTTGAACGTTTCCGATATTCTGCTTTTGGCATTATGTGCAAGATTACGTGAGAATAATCGAAAAGTTATGCGTAATATAGCGATCGGAAATCTGATATCGGTCGTGACAACATAAAGTACAAACTCGTTAGTTAAGATCCCAGGTAGAACAAAAATTATAATGACATCATGTTGACATCAAAATAACGCTAAAGCATAAAAGTGCTAAAAATGACATTTTATCATTGCTTGTAAAATGACATAATAATGACATTTTGGTGCCATTTTGATATCATTTTGACAACTTTGTGATTTCTTGTTCTATTTGGGATTGTACACATGACAATTACGGAATAAAGTGAAGAAAGAGGGACAAGATTAATGAAACGTTACGGCAGATTTTTATTGGACGTTAAAGAGCGGATTAGAGGGAGATGCAGCTACTGTGTATTTTTAAAGGAAAAGCACTGACCGTAGCAATTATGTATGCAGCTGAGCGAGGTCGTCGCGGTGTAAAATTCGAGGGGTATGACACGGGTATCAGGTGCAGCAGGACGATGAAAAGGATATAAAGCCTTTCAGACCGCCGTCGGATTGTTCGGATGTGGTAAGTCCGTTATGGAGGTTTGCTCCTTTTCACGATTCCGGGGGAAAATCGTTTCGCCGCCTGCCATTGTACGGGGGCGTAAGCCGATTCCTCGTCATCGAATGGAAACGATTCGGTGTCCCGATGTGTTCGTGAGGGTATCGCAATGGCCGTAAGGAATTCGAAGGACGACTGAATCACACCTTTATTATACTACATCACCGGCGACGAATCGGAAAAATACAGCGGATTTGCATTTTTCTCGCCGCAGCAATAGCGAGACGAAATCCCGCGACGAGGCGGATTTTAAATTTATGATTCGTCTGTAATGACATATTTCCATTTAATCGACTCCATCGGTTATCAGGGAAAAATTCGATCATTATACATTGGAATACGAATCTGCAATTTAATCGCATTCCTTGATTTTCAATATAAATCGTGGTCGCTCGGAGATGTGACGTTGAATTAAATAATTCGGCAAAATATTGGGCTCATCACGTAACGATACATAAACGTGTAATTTGTAGTTAAAACTGTACAATATCCATCGGCGTAAATTAAATCGTAAATGCGTTTTATTAGCACGCCATTGCAACACGATCATCAGTTGTGCGGCTGCATGCGCTCTGTTAGGCAAATTAATAATCGCCCACTGTTTCAAGGGCTTCGACGAACAGACAGGCGTAATAAATACCGAACCCGGAAAAGCGTAATTACGCGCAGCACTCGCGCTATTTGGCTTTTAAACTCATCACACGAATGTTAAATGTCAATATTACGTCTTTATTGCAAATCATGTGATTTCATTTGTTTCATGATTCGCGGCGTCTCTTAAAGCTATATTTCCGTCAACAACAAACAAATTAAAATTGTTTTCTATCATTATTTCCGCAAAAACAAGATCCCAGTTCCTTTCGAGAATTTCGTGAATATTTGAGAGTGATTAAATAACATGAAAATCTGTTATGAACCTATTATAAAATGAAGCGCGTTGTTTTCCGCGCTTAATAACGGGATAACAAGACCGCATTACTGTGCTTCTCTCTCAAATTCCTCCCTGCGATCTGTATATAGTCTCTTTCGCCGTTCGTGATCTCTTCTTAATGCGGGATCGCGCTACCTCCATCTCTCAAGTCGCGATCTACCGCGAGGTAATTTGTGTCTCGTTCGTGCACGTGCTGGTTTGCCTGTGGTGAACTTTGCCCGACGACACGGACTAACGCACGTGTGAGATGAGGTAATAAAAATATTACGAGGACCTCTAATCTTTCTCGTATAATGGTATCCATAATTCCTCGGCGCGCTGTGGAGTCATGATCGGGCCTCCCCCTCGCTGCCCCTCACCCCGGTCACCGCTATTCATCCCCCGTAACCGCCTCCACGTGAGCACCACGACCACGGGTAGATGGTTTCCCGATCTACCTTCGTCTCTTCTCACGCCATTCCGGTCTCATCTATCGGCGGCAGGCATAAAGGAAGGCGCCGATAAGTTTTAACGTCGCTGCCGCCCTCCGATTATCTTTTTCGGACGATCTACCTGACCCCTTGTCCCTCTCTATCTCCGGAGGCTATCCATCTTTCTATTTTCATGAGTCGCGCCACGAATTAAGGCCCTCCGTTTACGACGAATTGATTCACACCAAGCATTTTCGACGACGTGGTTACGACCAACTGCCTGTTATATGTCCAATCGATCCCACCATATATAGAATAATATCGCAGTTAATTTTTACGACTACTTATTCGGAACTTTCAAAAACAATTCTCAGTCTATTAAAGATCGTAATTATAATACAATAGAATATTATAGCAGCGCGATAGTTTATTTTGAAATCAAATCCGTGTAATTCCTTGATTAAAATTTAACAGGTCAGATCTTTTTTAGAGCGATAAGATATTATAATTCAATTGTGAAAAAAACTTTATAAAATTATATATTAATGCGTTTACAAAAGTTTCAACTTCTCTTGCATTCGCCGGTTATTCGCATGAGAATAAGTTTTAACATGAGAGTCGACATTAGTAGTAACTACGTTATATAAAATGAAATAATAACAGTTTCTGTAGAACTCTCTCTCTGTGTAGGTATATGTAAATATAAATGCCGGTATTCACAAAAGCTCGTGAAAATTCACACGAAAGCATCTGATCTCTAAAGAATAAATGCCCGTCGGAATAAAAATTTCTCAAAAGCAAAAATGATTAAATAATTATATTTAATCATTTTTTGCTAATATAAATAAGCGTTTTTTATTGACTCATTTCGTTCGTATTTCCACGTTTTATGTCGCTAAAAATCATTGGCATTTCAATTTCTATCATTTCTTTCTAAAAATTCGAAGGAGCAAATGCAAACTTCTGAAATCATTCCGCATCGGCGAAATAGATGTGGCATACTATAATCGCTGTTGCATGCGCGGCTTGAAGCAGTTTCTGCCAAATGAACTTGCATTCAACTTTTGGTTATTATTTCCTAACTTTCATTTCGCTTCTAAAACGGCATTCTGCGGTTCAACGGCCGCAGCGCTTCGTTGTCGAATGGGAGGAAATGTCTTGATTAAATTGGTTCGATATGCGTTTCGTCGATACTACTTAAAGTGCTAAGCTTCAAGGAAATTGGTTCATATTTAGATATGGCGTGTTTCGATCGAATTCAATGTCTCGAATCGCGAATGTAAGCTATGTGCATGCTTTTCGTTGTGGCGTGAGATGTAAAATGCAGACGAGTATGTGCAGGCGCAGTAGTTTTGCCCTGTAAAACTTTTATTAGCAACAGATCACTCGATGGTGCAAACAGATATACGCACACATCCGCAAATGGCGTAAATATTTGAGAGCGTAAGATTTAAAACTCGCAGAATAAGCGCGGAACGAAAGAAGAAGGGAGAGAGAGAGAGATCCAATAGAATTTTCACCCAAGAGAATGGACTCGAAAAAATTCACGGGACGAGGGGGAAAAAAGCGCAGTTATATACATGATGGTCCATATATTGAATATAGGACCCATAAACGTGGTCGTCGATACTGATTTTGCAAAAGCCACCGCGCTACCGTATTCATACGACGTTATATATGTATGCGTTGCACGGAATCTAAAACTAAGGGGTATCGCGCTTAGTCACGAAGCTGCCTCCGAGAGAACACGACAACGAGCAGGGGACGGTAAGGAGGATGAAACTTGTACTCGTGGGAATCTGAAATCACGTCCTTAATTTCCATAAAAGAGTGCAAGGACTACGCGCCCGCCCCCTCGCCCCTTGCCCACCTTCTTCAATCGAGAATGTCACGTGGCTGGCGCGCCTTTCATCCTCCTTCGCCTTTCCTCTTTCCCTCCTCCCCTCCCCCTTAAAGAAGCTTTGAGCTCGGTAAGCATATCTCTCAGCATCCTTTTACCACCGGCTGCACGCGACGAATCAACTACTCAGCACATTCTCGGAGCGGCGAATTTGCTGTCCCTTAAATTCGTTACATTCGTTTAGGCTGACACACACGCGAGTGCGCTCGACGATATCGCTGAGAGAATGTTTGACCGAAAAATCGCTCGCACAGTCGCTCGATGCGGATTGCTGCCTCGCAAATGAGGCAGCGACCGTGCGGTAATTCAAGCGTGGAAATTCTCGAAATATACGCTAATCCGAATGCAAATCAGAAGGTTCGGAAACTTCACACACCGCTCGTTTCGCTACGTACGTAGTTATTATTATTCGGTGACGCGTCACGCCACATTTCCCATGATTTTATTTCAAATTCAATTTAAGAACTTGTTTTACTCATGATGAATTACCGAGCGAATGAATTTCCTCGTGGATAACTATTTAACGTAATTACTCGCACTCGCCTTCAAAGATCACGTAGTAAATGATTGACCGCGCATTGAGTCAAATTACATACTACGTGATTTAATTAAGCCGTTATGTTGCACGCGGTCGCGCTCGAGTCCTTCTCGCCTACGGTCATGATTAAATTGCAATAACGCCGTGGTATATAGACGCGAGGCGTGACGTTAACGGTGAAGAATATTGCGCCTTGACGGGCAATCAGTTTCTCTCGCATATAAATTATTCCGCAAATTGATAAAATAGGATCCACTTACCTTCGTCTCGAGAGGGAAAGACAGAGAGAGGAGGAGAGGCGACCCGCGAAAGTTGCTCGCCATTACTGCCGTAGATAATTAATTAAGGATGAAACGTGGTCTCACAGGCCGAGCCATGAACTTCGGGCCAGTGTTCAACCCAGTTTTGTCCCAGATAATTTGTCAGCATGCTCGAATTTTTGGATCAAGCGTGGTCCCGATGCTCGGGAGTGCGAAACTTTCGTGAGCATCGTCAGAACTTTACTTTACCCTTGACGCACGTCGACGAAGAAATTTGTAATGCCTAACTTTGAGGGGCGTGCTGAATTGAACTTTCTCCTAAGCGATGCTGGTTCGGAGATTAGCGGGTTATTGGAATTTATTAATTTACGCCTTCGATATTTCTCCTCGTAACATTGATGTACGATACCATGTAAATTATTCGACGTGACTGTCGCTGAATATATCCAAGTCAAACGCAGAATGGCACAGGAAGGGATGTGTGAAGGGACCTATAATAAAAATAAAAAAAAATATATTAGAATTGACGTAAATATGTCGGACAAAGAAGAAAACGAAGAGGAGAGAGACGCAGCGATCGCTGTTGCTGTACAATATAACGTCGCCTTTATTATTACCGTTTGCTTATTAACCACAATTGTTAAACGTTCACTTTTTCATATGATACAATTTTATTTCTCTATACACACGCTTTTTTTTCTCCCTAAGAGTTTCGTCTTCCGCTGCTTAACGTCTATTTTAGGTAATGTCTGTTCGTGTACATTTTCTGTGTTTTTATATACAAAAGCGCCGGATTATTCGTCCATCGGCTAAGCTAACGGAGAGCCAGCGTTCTCTTCCGCGCGATTGATCTACCACATGACTTCATCCTAATCTCTTCCTCTTCCGAACCATTCCTTCTTTATTATCCTACTCCTCTCTATCCCGGAGCTATTACGAAATTGCTCTCCGCCTCTTCTCCTCATCCTCTTCATCCAACGAGATACCGGCTATTTCTTCTTCTGTATCTTCTACCGAGATCCATCACGATCGTCCCGCTTCTTCCCGCTTCCGCTTCATTTCCCCCATCCTATTTTCCCACCCCCGTTTCGTAATGGTTTTCACTTTACATCGTTCACGTCGCCATTGGCTACGAAGTAATTGACAAAAACCTGTCAAATAACTCGACCGATTCACAGGCTCATCAGCGGGATTTAATTTATTCAAACACACATTTTATTTTCGCGATCTTCCATGTGAAAACATATTAATCGTATGTAATTTTATCAACGATGGGCAGTTTAAAAAAGTTTTCTTACCTTAAGAGACAATGCCTATTTTCTCGCTATAGGAATCATCCTTTATCTGAAAAGTGCTATTGTCCATTTTACAAAATTATATGTATATGTATATATGTCTATATATATGCACACACATATAGATACATATGTATGTATATATAAGCATTTTCGTAATTTATGGTAACACGTATTATTTTAAGTTGCGCCCATCCTTGATAATTGTTATAGTCTTCAATGCGTAAACTTACAAACAGCATTAAACGAAAATCTGTATCCCAACAAGACACTTAAAGCTCCTTTGATCACTCGTGTTACGAGAATTATGTTAGTGCTGTAGCAACACGCAACTTTGTCCTCGCTACTCCGGAGAATAAAACAAAATTCAATTGATGTTGCAAACTTATCTACAAATTATACGTAATATATAATTTGCAGATAATTATATACATATAACTTCTGCATGACATAGTGGTTACATTATAATTGTTCGTCCATTTCGAGAGTTATTACGGTAATCATTTCGTATCGACTTACAATGGTATTCAAAATTTACTGTTCTGTCTTTTTTCACACAGCCACGGCACAATTTCTTCCTTCTCCCGTTAGAAATTAGCTCCTTCCATCGGTATCTTCCCTTGCCCTTTCTTGTATCGCGTCACAACTCCTTTAGAGAAAAATCCCCTCTCGTGGTCCTGTCGCGGGGTGGCCTCAGACTACGTTATGCGATAGGGAACCGTCGTCCCGCCACGTGTTGGCTGGAAGGAAAAAGTCATCTTTTCAAATTCTCATCGAGACGATCCCTTCGCGGTGGAGCACGAAGTTTAGGGGCTTCTAGAGCCTGGCTAACATCGTGTGTTACCTCTATAATGCATATCCTGCGCCATCGACGGACACTTGGCGTTCCCTCGCTGCCGAAAACAGAAAGTGCATTTAAGTTGTAGGGAGAAATACTGGCAAGATTGATTCTTTTATGATCAATCAAGGTATTTATATCAAGAATATCTTTTACTAATAAATTTCTATTAGAAATTTATTTAGAAATTTATTTAGAAATTTCTAATAGAAATTTATCGGTAAAAGATATTCTTGATATAAATACTTTGATAATCAATTGCATAATAAAGTAGATTATAGATAATAGAAAAATTCGAGTTAAATATTACAAGCGATCTGTTTATTCAATGCTAAAAAAATGTTTCTAGAGAAGAAAGAATAGCTTCTATTTTAATTAAAATTCAAAAGCTCATTATTATTCTATAATATAAAGCTCATTATTATTCTATAAAATACAATTTATAGCTTATTTTTAATACAATAATCCTAAAAAAAGAGACTATTTATGTTTTTTTCCTTTAAGCGTCCTTTAATGGATATGCTAGTATTACGATATTCGATCTACCGCAATATGTCAAATACTCTGATTGACACACTTCTTCGTACGAAGTATCAAATGATATAATCGCAGCGTTATATTACCTTGGCAAAATCGATATTCGTTCGCACGGTTCTATAATGAAGACCCTGCAGCGGTCGGGAATTGTTACCGAGAGGCGCTTTTGGCGTGGTGGATGGGCCCTGCATTAATTTCCTTAGGGCATACAGCTAATAACAGAAACAATGTGCTCTATAGAAGGACAGAATCCGTTGATTGATCCAACAGTATCGACAAAACTATTTTGGAGCCGCCCTACCGTGTCGGCCGCTACTTTCAATGATTCGATTATTATTGCAAGACACGCGAACCCCCCGCGAATCAGAAACGGAATTTAGGGAGGAATGGTGAGAAAAAAAAATCTGCCGGGAGAAGTTTAACGGCAAACCATCAATCTGATCATCCAATCTGATTGAAGGGATCGATGTTTACCTCTCGCGCCGTGATGTAAATTGGTTTGTTGAGGATCAGCCAGACCGCCGTTTCCCAACAACCGGGATGCGTCGTACTACCCTCGTAAGTCATGTAACCGGTGGTGTCCGGTAGAAGGCTTTTCAGGGACAGGTAGCGCACAGGTGCGGTGTCCCCTGAAATATAAATTATTAATAAAAAGTCAAAGAGAATCATTCTTGAAATAGGATTTGATTCGCTCGTTTCTCGCGGCAAAATTTCATCTCAACTATTTTACAGTGGATATAATCCGATACGATTACCAATGACGCTTACTGGAATTTCATTCTCTGCAATTTTCAAGAATTTCAATGATACTGGCTGGATACATCGAGCGAAATTAGTCAGTCATACTTTTAGCGTTGAGATTTTAACTTTTAAGATTTCCGCGAATTAGACGATCTTAAAAGTTTAATTAGATCCTTAGATAAGAGATCATGAAATAGAAATGTGTATACATTCCGAGATTAAAAAATAAAGATTGAGAAGAGATTTAAAAGCGATGTTAATGCACATTACATTTGTATAAGATGCTAAACATGCCGATATAGAAATAATGCGCATAAATTATAGATTATAATGAGGGATATCATGTCTGATAATTAGAATATTCTGAAATGCTTAATGTAACAGTTGTTATATGTTATATACTATATATTATAGAATCAGAGTCCGTCATTCAATGATTGTCTATTTTTATATGCGGTTTGATATTCAACCCCTGTATACCAGTCGCGAGACTCAGCAAACGAAAATCATTCTCGTAGCTGCATGCGGCGCAGCGTTCCTATAAATTCAACGATTATCCTGGCGCGCAGCAAGCCTCGTACTTTTACCGATAACAGGCGTATGTGGATTACGGGGGATAGTAAAGCGTAAAACTCTCAAATCTTTCGCTCTAAGGCTTCCCGACGGCAAATCGATGTCGCGATACTCAACGACGAGCCATTTTCACGATGCGCACGCGAATGCGAGCGGATGAGGCGAGCGAAATTACTTGCGATTCGTTTCGCAAATTCGCTTTTGAATTTTTGGCATTCTGGCAAGAGCGAGGTGGACTGGGAAAACGATGCCGAATCTGGAAAAACAAAAGGGACAGAAGCGCAATGATTGACGTTGAGCAAACATACATATCGTGCACGAGGCGCGACTATGTATTTGTGTTACATATTTGAGTACAATCTGCATTTTCAACTTCCCGTGCACGTACGCGAAAAAAATGCTAATGCTAGGTATATTATAATTATACAACTCGAATCGAGAACAATTTCGAAAAAAAATACAACTTTCTCTTCGCTGCAGCTAAAAGCGGCTGATCCTAAACTCGTATTACTACTACAATCTCATAGATTCTTTTTCCTCATTTGAGACGTTTTAAAATTATTATTGGCGAATCATTGTCCTTGTCATCGAAATAATGGCATTTAAACGATAATGTCCTCGTAGTAATAACGTTGATTCGCCACATTTAGGGAGTTATAATTTGAAACGTCGTCGGTCATAAGTGTATCATATAACCTGGTAAACAGTAGAATTACAAGAACAAACAATATGCAACTCACTTGTAAGCCGTCACTGCACGAATATCTACGTCTCATGCAGAATAGTGTGTATACGTAATGCATTATGCACTATCCAACATAACTTTCCATCGACAATAGTGGTCTTGCGCATTTCATCTCATGAAAGCTACCATTCCTAATTCAATTATTATTCATTCAAACAATAAATCGTCATCAGTCTCACTTTTACCAACTATAAGTACTCACGAATTTAAAGTAAATTGAAGACATTTCAATGCAAAGGTTATCGAATTAAAGAAATATAATTGAAATAATCACGAGTGAATGTAAAAATATCTTTTAACAATATTTTCAGAATATTGAGCTGTAAAAAAACACAAAAAAGTGTGTACGAAAAAGATAAACAGGATTAACGAAACGAAAATACTCATAATACTATTTAATCATTAACATTTACATACATTTGATTCTTTATCGCTATTACATTTAGACGTGACCATACCCGATTTGACCGGACGGGGGCGTCGCGCGAAATGAATTTCGGAGACCATCAACCATCAGAGATATGTGTCGACGGAATTTACTCTTGAAGAGAGCGAGCGATGGGTTTCGAGTGTATATACGGTAGGATGCACGCCGTTCGTAACCGCCAAACGTCCAGAAGTGATTTGTATCTTTCCTACGTAACGCGCGCGGGGCGAAATCCAGCGTAAAAGGTCATCATTTCAGAATGTGCGGTGAAAATAAATCTTTCGCTCGGAACACTGCGCGCGCTCACGCCGGGGATCGTATTTATCGGGACTATGGGAGGTATGTTACCGCGCGGTTTCACCATGCGAACCTTCGATTCGAGAGCACGTCTCTTTCTCTCCCCGCGCCGTCCCTTATATCGGCCGGCGAAAATTAATCTTGCGTACAGCCGTTCAATTAACGGCCCTTTAGCGTCCCTTCGGGGGGAAAAAAATCCGGGAAAAACAGACACTCGTCGGTGGCACGGTATCACCGTGTATATATTTCGGATGTACACAAGATTATCCGAAGCTCGTTCGTGGACGAGATGAAAATCCGGCCTGAACCGTCTGTACATACGCCCGCGCCAGTTTATCTACAAATAAAGGGATACATATAATCCACGATGGTACGACGGTCCTACATAGCTAACATCTAAACACTCCGCTGCAACGTCCTTCGTATATATTGCGTCTATTTCTCGCATCGGATCCGTGACGCCCGTCGCCGTCGTCGTTGTCGCGAACATCCGCTCACAAACGGACACAATCTACCCTTTACTTATCTTGCACGGAACACGGCTAAATTTACACAAACCGCATGAATCTACGTATTTGCACTGTATCGAACGTCGCGGCTGGCCGTGCTTTTTGCTTCATTAATTGATGCAACTAGACGTGAAAAGGGAACTTTTCCGTTGTGTTCAACCGTGGAAATATTTACCCGGTAATTTGCAATATGCTATAAAAATATAACGCAAATATAGCTACCTATTGGATGTATTTGTTTTATAATCGGAATATAAATAACGAGTAAAGAATGAAATATATACGAACGGGAGAATCAAAGGAGTTCAAGCATCAGCCGCGAGCACAATGACTGACGAATTTTGAGAGTAGATGTGTAGAGCAAGTCGCTTCGCGGTACAACGGAAACACTTTAAGTGCATCTAACCATTCTAACGAGTCCGTTTGAAGTAGTAACGTAACGCAACGACGATTTCGTCTCTATAGCGGCGAAAACCCACCGGTAGTAACCGCGAACGAGGAGCGAGCGCTTCATCAAAATGTCGCTCTATACACGGCCGTCTATTTCTCCGTATTGAGTCCGTGACATTAAAGATGGGCGAACGCGTACTCGCAAATGGCAGATCCGGCACAAGGGAGCTGCCGTTTTGCCTCGCACCGAGAACGATCCTCCACCCCGTGCGCCGACTTCCGACGCGCCCTCCCTCCTTGCCGCCCCTTCTCCTTCTGCACCCACGTCGTTTCCTCTTTCGCGCAGAGATATTCTTAGAACGCCGACATTCAGGAACTCCGGAGCGCAAAAAGCAGAAGCCGTCAAGTTCTTCTTGAAGCGGACGCCCGCTGTCGACCACCCCTCCGCCCCGTTCGCCATTTGACGCTATCTTTCCACGTCGACGTGTATCGGCCGCGTCTTACGCCCGTGCGTGCGTGTTTTATTTTTATTCATCGTCGCGTCCTGATTTCACCTTTTCCCCGGCGAACGAGGTCGGCGTATGAGTACCAGATGGGATAAATGGGGCTTCAGCGGAGAAACGGAAAGAAATCCGGCGAGATGACAAGTAATAATAACGGGGGCGCCGAAGAACGGGAAAATATCAACTGCTTCGTACCGTCTGCGCCAACGAGGCGAGGTGGAAGGGGATCGGAATGGGTGGAAGAGGGTGGGGAAGGGTCCTCCTCTTGGTGATTAATGAAATGCATTAACTCCATTCCCGGGAAAGAGAGAGAAGAGGGAGCCTGAGAAAAGACCGCCGCGGCTACGAGATCGCTTCGCCGTTTCGAGAGTCTGCGGGAGCTACCGCTATTGATACGTTCTGCGCACACAGGCGAGATTAAACGAGGCAAAATGCAGTTGTATTATGCATTGTGGAGGACTGCTATAAAGAGGGCGGAGATCTATCGGATCTCGGAATTATCGCGTTTTCCTGCATTCTCATTTTGACGAAATCGGAGTGGATTTTTCCCGAGGGAAGTCTGATGAAAGCTCATTCTCGTTCGTCGCAATTTTTTCAGGAATCGACTTTTTTGACATCCTCATAAATTTTTGATAAATCGAATTTCTGCTGTGAGAGGAATCGCTTGTAGCTGATCCTTGAGAAAAGCTCCGTTTCATAAAAATAATTCTCGTATGTATAATGATGTATGTAATCAAACGGGTATACAGTTCATTTACTATTCGTTCTCGCAAATAATGTAACCAATTGAAACCGATTGAAACAGCTTGTTTTACATTTTCTATTTTTCTTATAAAATCTATTCCTCGTCAGTGTCGTGCCATAATTTACACTCCGTATAATAATGGAATCTTCCCTCGTGAAAAAACAGCGATTTTTGGCATGAAAAGCGATACAACACGTTCTCGTTTAATAATTCATGGTCGACGCAAATCCGTGCCGACGCACCATTATCTACTATCGAACGGGCCCGGTGGCCGGTCGCAGATATTTCCGTGGAGGGTCACACGACACGCACGACACGCGGCCGGTTCGTTGCGTGGAAGTCGAGTATCGTCGGGAATAACGTGAGGTGCTCTTAGGAAAATTGACCGTGCCTAATGGCGCCGGCACACACCGGCGGAATAATGATGATGACAGTGGTGATAATCGCAATATAAGAACATCTTCGACGCACGTAACGAACATCGACTCGTACGTGTGCTGTATATACATGTTGAGTACATGTATGTACATATTTTGTGTACGGGTGTTTGTTTGATACACAAGATACTCGTCGATTTTGCGTCGGCTTCGTACATTAAGGTCGCCGCTCGATTCCTCGAAACGAGATTCTTGTTTGCCGAGTGAATAATTCTCGACTTGGAGCCGGCCAAGCTCTCGAGCAGTTTATTCTGTCTTATATTATCCTAACCGACCCCTTGCGCGGCGAGGGGGAGACGACCAAACGATCATTTTGCTGTTTACCCTCAATTAGTGCGTCAACTCGGCACGACGACTAGCGAGAAGATTTAATAAACCCTAATATAAATGTCGAAGTAATTCTAAATAAATAAAGAAATGTGACATTTGAGTTATGTGATAATTGAGTCACAAATTTATTATTAAATATTATAAATAATTTCAGATCTAGCTAGCTTTTAAAATTATCTCCTTGAAATGTTAAGTCGATTTAATAATTAAATTTAATAATTAATTGTTTTATTTATAATCGTGTACAAAATTTAAATGAAGAACTATTTACCTGATGTTAAACGATGTATAAAGTTTATGTATAAAATTTCGGAAACGTTATACGTGTAACTTCGATTAACAGGAAAATACTATTTAAATTGTGTATGTAATTAATAAAATTTTGCTCTTTTCTATTTCTTTTTGTTAAAATAAAAGAGTCTTCCTCTCAAAAATAGAATGTTAGAATTTTATTGGATACTTATTGCATTTGTCATTATTTACGCATGCAGAATTTATATAGCTTGAATCTAAATATCTGCATATTTATTCATAACTATATTTCCTTCGAATCGATTTGAAGGTAAGGTAAGCATCATAGTATATTCGACATATGTGTAGCAACCCCGATATGTTTTGAGAGCTTTACGGAAATACCCAGCAACGTATCAATAAATAATAACATCTGTATAAAACCACGCTACACGTACTATCATTACATTCGAATCCGCCGTGTTGGCCAATGTACCCGATTTTCTGTACTTGTAGCATTATTTTGTAACGTGTGCGGCTATCAAATACGCAAATATGTCATATTTAATTCGCGGCTTGTCAATTAAACATTGCGATATATACACGGAAAAAATAAATTTATTAAATTTTATATAACTAGTTATCGATTTTTGGACAAGGTCATCAACAGACTGTTATTCTTATACAGAATTTTAATAATTCTATGACTGCTTTTCAGTATTTTTAAGATGTCTAGGATTTTTTAATTTTTTTACAAAAAAAATAAAAAAACTGCTTTACAAAAAAATACATAAAACTGTTTAGAAATTATGCTCTAGCCAAAAATGAATGATTGTCAGATAAAATTTAATCAACTTATTTTTTCCGTATACATGTGAACGTCAATCATAATTCTGAAGATATACAGCGTTAATGCGCAATATAATTTTAATGTCATTTTAACTTATTTTTTCACGAGAGTGATTTACGGTTGCTTCAAATAATAACCTTCTTTAGTATCTTCGAATATTATTGCATCAACAGAGCTTGTATTCGCAGTTGCCTTCATCGTGAGCGGAAAAAAAAACCGAAAAAGGGGGATTGCTCTCTCGGCCCTCGGTCCTCGTAAAGTGAGAGAGGATGGTCTGTCACCGTGATAAATTCACCACCTCCAATCCTTGTAGCTACGAAAAATATTTCTATCGACTAGGGAGAGATCACGCGCACAGGGCAGGGACATGGAAGAAGCGACGAAGAAAACGAAAAAAGGAAGAAGAAACGCCGGGCAACAGCGGCCGCGGCGCGGCGGGGTTGCATACGGGGAGGGTTGCAACCCCGCCGAAAGATAGAAACGCATCGGGTGAGAGATACCTCGCGCCTCCCGACGGCCGGATCCGCAAACTGGTTTCTGGCGTTTCGTTATATGGCGAAACGCCACGTCTGGAGGGTCGGTAGCGAGGGTGGGAAACGGTCGGGAGATAGAAGGGGGCGGTTTTGCTACCCTGCCGTATTGCGACATTGTGTATACGATTGTGCAGCTGCGCGCGAGCGAAAGAGAGACGAGGAGAGAGAGAAAGAGAGAGAGAGAGAGAGAGAGAGAGAGAGAGAGAGAGAGAGAGAGAGAGAGAGAGAGAGAGAGAGAGAGAGAGAGAGGCATGCAACCTGGATGCACCGAGGGCAAACGGGGGTGGCGAAGGGGCGAGTCAGGACTCTGAAGGGGTTGCGCGAGTGGGCCCGTCGGTGGCAGGGGTAGCTATAAAATACAATTTCAGGGGTGTCGGTTTAATACCACGCATACCGCGCAAATATTTCATCTATTATCTACATTTCGTAGATACGTAGGCATTCGCCGGGCGGTTCGGTGGAACTATAACGGGGGTGCGCGCGGAGTAAATGGCCGGGGATGTGTACGGCGAGGCTGCGCGAATATTCCTAGGAGGACTACGTCCCGCGCGCTTACTTCCTCGTTGTTCGGGTTACTGCACCGACAACGTCGAAACATCTCTTTCGCGCGTGTATACGACCGCGTAAATCAGGGCGTTTTAATTCGCAGATCGGTACGATTTCATATGCAAAAACTGAGCGTCGCACTAGCGACGATAATTACGAGATAAGAGAATAAAGATATCGTAATCAGGATTTAAACCGTAAGACGGACATTGAAAACATACATTGATGCTAATTACGCGTGTTCATTAGCTCGCTAATTGACATCGTGTAAATAGACGACGTTTCGCGGAGCCACGAAGAAATTCCGTGCACGTCTAAAAGATTAAAGACCTTATTAATGCCATTTTTTTTGCAGGGGAAATCTGTTTTAAAACGTTACATATTCGCGCGCGAGAACGAGACTCTGTTAGTTTAAAATTATCTCTCCTTTTTTGCTTTACCACGATTTTAAAACAATTTACATTTATTTCTGCCAAATATTCCGGGCACGATATATTAAAATATATCACAGGCGTGACGAATATGTGTGAATACTCGAAAACTCATTTATCGAGTGGAAATTAATGCTTTATAAAATTCGAAGTAATGGGCATACCCCGTCGAACAATTCGTTCAACGCAGATTTGATGCAACAATTTAAAGAACGCAGTTATGATAAAAATTAGCAATTATTATATATAATTTACTCGGATTTACGCTCGAAAATCATGAGCGAATAAACGATACGTTTCCGAATGGGCTTCGAAAATATTCGATGACGCGTTGACGCTTTTCGTCGTGCTTTTCCAATCCATCTGCGCTGGTCATAATCGTCGTTAATTACGTCATACGCATTATTGATCAAGGTTTAAAAACGCATTATTCTCGAAATCGATTCGGCAGGGACATTATTGACGCTATTATTAATGATGCCGGCGAAATCAATTTCGCAGTGCGCATTGTGCGTGGATAAATGAAAAGGTCCTTACTTTCTCGCGATTGCATTATCGTAGAAGCGTTTAATAACGCTTAACTTGCATCTAAGCTCTTAAGAATATTTTGCATTATTAATATATGCGTCGCTTAATACATATTATGTTTATCGCCAAGAAATTTTGTCTTGTCCCCCTCATTTAATTCGATAAAATTCCTAACAATGTCTTTCCCGCAATGGCTCGTGATTCGTGATGGCTCGACAGTGATCAACGTCCCGATATTGTCGCGTTAAATAAAAAGCCCCTTTAAAACGTCGTTCCGCGCAGTTTCGTTCATTGGCGAGCGAGCCTGCACGCGAGCGCTCTGTGCAAAAACATGTTTAGCTGATGAAAAGCTTTGAGTTAAATAAATTTGACGATGGCATAGGCGAACTATTGTGGGCCTCTGTATATGCAACGTGCCTGTCTCGGCACGTACACGACAATGGAATACTTAGATCCCGCTGTAGCTCCTCCACCCCGCGCGCCATTTTCCATTGTCTTATGATTTATGTTCCCTGGTCGCGGTGTCAACAGGGTATTGATTAAAATACACACATAGCCGTGCCCGGGCGCGCATACAGATTTATGCACACACCAGCCGGCCGGAGTATGTGACATCGCCGTACCTTGTAAATCGACCCCCCGTGTCCCCCCTCACCCCCCTATCGCGAACCCGCCAGAGCGTTGATCGTGTTAACCGTGTAAAAAGCGCCAGGCACGCTTCCAGGTCGAATCGTTTAGCCCGAAGAGACACCGAACGCCCCTTATACGGACTCACGACCGAAGGAGGTGACGGGGGCGGTATCTGAAATCCTACCGGGAAGCACACCGGGCGCGCATCGATGGTCCCCCCGCCCTTCTCTCTGCCAGGGCGCGTACGTCTCACCCTACCCCCTCGCGCTCGAGAATACTTGGCTGTAAAGTTTATTTTCTTCCTCGTCGAGCAATGCAACCAGCCGTGGCATTCGCAGAATTATGCCACGCAAGTTGAACGAGGAACGAGGAGCGCTTTTCTTGCCGGGCGCGCGCGACGGCGCGGCGCGGCGGATGCGCGGATGCAAATCGCGGGAGGAAGTTCGTTGCGCCGATGGAATCTGCGGGAGAAAGGTAGAAAGGGAGAGAAAAGAGAGAGAGCTTGGAGCGAAGGAGAGGGAGTCATATTTCGATTTTACGTCGGGCGCAATTTGCGTCCGTAAGTCGCGGCACGATGCATCAAAACGGCGGATCGCGCTCGCGGCGTTCTTGACGCGCAGCGGCGCGAGCGCTATAATCCATTATGCGCGCCATCCATTTAATTTTAATATCGTAACGAGGCTCTGACGGGCGTTAATTCGCCGAGACAAGTTATGAAAAATCGCGGACGGATCGTGATGATATAAACGCGCCCCGGTACCTATACCAACTCAATTCACGCTCCGGTGTAACATGCGCGTTATCGGCGCTTTGACACAATGCTACAATTTTCTTCCGCTTCGATATTTAGCATAGTTGAGCAGCCATAATTTGCGTAATATTATGCGAATGTTGCATATTGTTCGTGTATAATGATATGAAACCGCTAATCCGATTGATACAAAAGTCCGTATAACAGAATTATAATGTTTAATACTTTGGAAAGACAATAATAAAATATATATAATGACGTTATATTAAAAAATTTATGGTTTTGCGACGGAACTCACGAGACACCGGATAAATATTGTATTTGATATCACGAGCAATTTATTATTTTAAATATTAATGAAATATTGTGAATTGTAATTATTCACGAAAAAGGAAAACCGAGAGACGGAGCTCAACGATTATCTCTTTTTTAAGAGAAATATACTAATTACTCTATGGTAATTAGAAAGCTGGAAATTTATTAACTAGTTGTCTAGTAGCATTGTTTCGCTTACTTCGATGCACGGAAAAGCATTACTGTAAGTAATTTACACCGTCGGTTCGCATTTTCTTCATTACTCTTGCTCTCCGCTAAAACGCTTTCTCGTTATTCATACTCACGCTGCTTCTTTTACTTTTTGTCATTCTCAATGGAACGCGTATTTATAATCCTCGTATTACGATATAAACGGTCCCCGCAATAATTATTTATATGTATGCGAGCGTGGCGCGATAAGAGGAATGACTCTCGGGATATCGTTCTTTAAAAAAATTATCGCGTCGTTCATTTACAAATTGAACACACACATCCATCGGACACGTACACAAAACGTACACAACTATATTTTAAAAGGTACGAGAAGGAGAGTTATCAACTGTGTGTTTAGAAACGGTTCCGGAGAGCTAACATCCATTACTTATCCAACCGGATATGATAACTCATCGTTCTTATAAATTTCAACTTAAGATTGGAGAGGAAAGGGTGCTTTTCACTTTATCCTACGGCGACATAGACGCGTTCGCTGGCGCGAATACTCGGTGGGTCGAGGAAGTGACTCGTTATCTTAAGAGAGTCATTTCGTCCCCTTCGTCTTTTTCCTCCGCGTAGAGGCCCCGCTCTCGACTTTTCACTCTCGACTCGAGTGCCATTCGCTACAGCCGTCGCTGCCGCTGCCGTCCCTCTAAGCTTTATCCGGGTATCGCCGGCAAAACCGACACTCTTCTCTCCTCCTGACGGCGTTTTATTTATTATCCGCGGTTATTCCAGGACCGCAGTATCCGGGCAAGCTTTCCATTCGAAGCTCGCTGCGAGTACCCGATGCGTGAAGCGTGTATTCATCGCGACACGAAACCGCATATCTGATCCCTGGCCCGCGCCACATTTTTCGCAGATTAATCTTTTAACGGGTGCTCACTAATTACAGTCTCGTCTTTCGGGCGACGTCGAACGAACCGAGAATTTCGGTTATTGCCAATACCAAATGCGTTTAGCTTTTAGTGGAAACTTCCTTAATTTGGCTCTCTAATATATTTAGATGTCTCTGATTTGTCTCTTTTATAAATCCAAGCCATTCCGAATCGAAGTTTTGCTACTTTGACACTTTTAAGGATAGTTTAAACCTACTTAACTTTATACACCTACATGAATCTATTTTGATGATATACTTGCTTACTCCTCCCTTGAACCTATTTATTCTAAAAATAAATGAAATGAAATAATCGAAATGAATAAAATAATTTAAAAAATTATATAAGCGTCAAACATTATATAAGCGTCAATTTTATAAAACTGACGAAACTAAAATGTAAAGAAAATAGATTTATATGGATATATATTTTTTTCCATGCCAAGCATTATAAATCTATTTTTATAAAAATATTTCTTTTTCTCTTTGAAGTGTTTTGTAAGGATATTGAACAATTTCCACTTCAATCTATACGAGATAATCAGATCACATTATTTCTCAAAGTTTCATCTCTTATATGCAACGCTATACATATATTAGGTTTCTTCGATATAGAGTACGTCAAGACGATTTCAATGATGCATTTAGTTGGGGTAGGAAATTAGTATCGAGCTACTGCACAGCTTGTTCAGGATTTACGTTCCGGCGACACAATACGACGTAGTTACGTCGTCTGTCGTTACCTCGCGTCATCCGACGTACATCATAAAAAGCATCAATGGGAGAGCGATCACGAATAGATAATTATTACACATCGCTTGATTCGTCTCTCAACATCAATAATAAGCTACATTCATTAGCATCGAAGGAATGCCGTTGCAATTGTGCAATTTTAAATGCGGTCGCATTAAATTTCACTTTTACTTTCAAAGATTTAGCAAAATGAAATCACGCATTTCGTTATGTCAATTATAAAATGCCAATTATTTCACAGGTTTTTAGTTATTTAAGGAAATGGAGCAATGTTTAAACATGACACGTGTGATTTACTTTTGTAAACACGCTGTTCGCTAATTATAAAGCTACAATATTTACTCGGCTCGGAAATGTGGCAAAGTACATTATTTGTATTTACTCATATAATTAATCAGAAAATAGCAAAAATTGGGATTCGATTGTTGGGATTGTTCGTTATTTGATCTAATTTCAAGATATATCGTGTAAGAAGGAAGAGATCGCAGCCAAATAGATATCACGCGCACACAAAACGATACGCTGTCGCGACATCCGGTGGAACCTCAGGGTTGCGGGGTTAAAAGGAAAAAAGTTATCACGTCGTTGAACGAGATACAAGCGAGCGTGATATTACGCAATAGAGAGCCAAGGATGACGACAGAATTTCCAGCTTAGGAAAGAAGCGGGAAGAGAAGCGTTTTACGCTTCCCTCCGCGACGTATTGTACTCACCCCGATGTATGACCTTGCTGAACACGCTGGTGATGATCTGCAGCTCGGGATTTAACGTCTCGCCGAGCTGAAACAGAAAACAGTTTTCTTTGTGTATCCGGCTAAACGACAGTGACACCTTATACCACAAGTAACATCACTATCACCACCACCACCGTCGCTGTCGCATGCACCATCGGCGATGTGTCCTTCGCCATCCTCTCCCCCTCTCCCCTCCCTGCTCCGCGTCATTCTCTCCGCCCTGATACGTTTTCCATCGATTTCCCATGAAAAGGGGTTGCTCGGTCGGTGCTAAGTGCATCGCATAAAGAGGTGAAGGCAAAGAGTCGTTTCGAAAGTTCTACACTGGGCGCCATTAAAGGTAACCGTAAAACCCCTGACTAAACCGACCGCGGACTTTAAAGTAACGATAAATAATAAAAGTTGATCCGCGCGGTGCGGCCGCGTGAGTCCGCCGTCGATCAAAAGTTTCGCCGTTTCCCTATCCGTAGCACGAAATTATTATCGCTATCTCCGCTTCATCTCTCTGTTCCGTAAATAGAGGTAAACAAGGGGGATAAGAAGATGGATAAAACGAAGTGAGATACGATCGGCAATGGAATACGCGCGCGGCAGAGATATTTCTTCTGATAATGGACATATTCCTCATCATCCAGATTTATGGACACATGTTAATTAAACCTGCCGCATGAAAGGACATTTCACAGGAGAGTTATTGTGAACAAATAATAGAGAAACGACATGTCCATTTGAAGACGTCGATTATAGCAAAGAGAAAAATCGCTTGTAAGTATAAAATACATTAAAAATACATTATGTTATCGTAATATTGAGATCTCTTTTCGTTTATGTAAAATGTACTTTACAATAATTAAATTGGCGTGAAAATTTTAAAATAGCACAGATACTGCGATTTAAATATCTTAAAAAGAAACATTCGAGTTCAGACTTCGTATCTCGTAGACGTTTCATATAGATAAGATTTCATAACGTTTTATGGTACAACGATGATCGGCTAAATGCATAATACTATTGAATTTATCAGGTGCTATAAGTTATGTAAAGAGGTGGTGACTGTTTTACCTCTTAATCCAGACATTTGAGAATTACATAGGACGTAATCGAGATTCAGCGAGACAGGTAAGCGGACGCCGACGGTTTAATCTCCGTTTAAATTTCTTGTAATAAAGGGACCCTAATCTTAATTATGAGCTAAGAGAATTAATCTCAATGACGGCCGTCCTTAAACGTTCTTAATCTCGTCGCTCTAGGATAAACTTAACTGGGAAAATCCGCGGTAATCACGATTTCTTCATATTCATTTAATCAAAAGGAAGCTTTTTTTATGGCCGATACGATGAACCTATAAAACATGCACTGAAATTGCTTATATGTACAATAATAGCCCGAATAATGTTTCACAAACATTCAAATCTTCAACAAAAATATAAATTTGGAAAATATTTATTGAAAATAAGAGAAAAGCATGTTTCTCATATTGAAAATTATTAACGTAATGTATGTTAAATTAATATGTATTAATGTATATATATTAATAATGTATACATGTATGTATATATTTTTCCAATTTCATTATTGCTTCGTTTAAATTAATTGCAGTTTTCCTAAAAATATATTTAATTTACTTATTAATTCGCTGTTTGCGTTTATATCTCCAATGTCCAGTGTAAAATACTGCAAAATCAGCTGCGTTAAATCCCAACATGGTACGACCAAAGTCTATCTAGTTAAATCCGGTCTGCAGTTGCGGCTTACGCCGTCAGCATGTTGTTACTTGTTTGGCAAATCAACTGTACACTAATTTGTAATTGTAGCTTCGTAATTTCCGCGGCAGTTGGGCAATAAACAAGCTCCAACGACGACGACCCGTTCTGAGATCGTATCGATCGCGCGGCGAGATTCCGTCCTTCCGGTCTCCCTTCATAGCTATGCCACAATGATCGCGGATAAAGAGTATTGCACTAAATCGGTGCAGGGAACAGCCAGTGCTTGATTTCATATTATACAGTCCACCCGACAGACGTGGGGAATTAGCAAGCCCGATTCATTTGTTCTCCCTCTCTCTCTCTCTCTCTCCCAGCAACTCGCAGCAACAGAGAGTCCTTCATGTCGACCGAATTTCTCCTTCCGTTTGATAGCGCGGAATTCCTGTCTTTTGTCATTATATCAGGACTACTGACTGACAGTCGCGCTAAATTGACGCGTGGCGTAATTACAGGTTAGCAATTTCCTTGCAGTAGTTAAAGTGACAAACAACCGACCACGCTGTATCATTCGGCTGTGTTGATAAAGGATATCCACCGAAGAAAGAAAAAGCGATACCTTTTTATTTACGCTCTTAATTATAATTACAATTGGATACAATTGATCGCATCGAGCCTTTTACTTTCAAAAAAGCGGAAAAAAATTAACTGTTTTACATGCAAATTTCGCTCCTTTATTATCACGAATTCGTGTTTGTATGTAATTTACCTTTCCAATGAATCACAAGCAATTCATGAAAATAAAGTCGCCGGAATCGCGTGTTGCGAATAAACTTTTTCGACCTCGCTCGAGTGGGGTTCCGAAACTTTTTTTTTCCCAATAGCTTTCCAGCGTGACGCTTACACCTTACAGGTTTTAGGTCGCAGGTCGCAATTCCCCCGTCTCTTTCCAAGAAACTTTCAATTCTATGTAGTCGCTGTAATTTCTTTCTGACCTTTTCGCATTCCATAAAGCAATTGTTGCGACGGCACGCGCCATTTCTAAATTGCGACGGTCGCAAGGCCAGACGTAAATAGCGCATAATTGCATCAATTGTCGCATAATTGCGCGAATTATAAAAATTGCAACGAGTCTATTATTAAACTGCGTCTGTTATAATGAATCGTTCGTTTATTGCTCGAAATTTCGAACAACATGTTAGCCGTATTACGGAGTCTTACGTATTGACGGTTCAAAAGTTTCCGCGTTAAAACGTCGACGGAGTTCGTTTAGGTCCGAGATTGCAGAAGTACTGACGGTATCACAGAGTACCGACTCATTTGGATCTCATCCCTCAGACACCCCAGGGTATAATCCGTTTGAATTACAGTCGTCAACCCTGTTGCCTCCAGACACGCTTTTACGATCTATTCGTCGGGAGATCGAGCACCTGTTAAAGGTTTCCAGGAAGGATGATGCCGCATTGGGATTATTCAAAATGCTGACCTTTTCGTACGTGCAGCCGCTACATTTGCACGGGTTATTTTGCTCTTATTAGAATTTATGAATTCATGAAAATATATTTCGCGGTCGCACAAAATGTTCTCTGTTTATGCGTTTATTTTAATTTATAACATTTGACCCTCCCATCCGTCGCACATCCGAAACATCACGCACGGGTTCTTGTTATAACGTTTAATTCAAGATTAATCCGTAGCACAATTATATGACCAAATAAAATCATTTTAACTCAGCAACTTCAATTGATCAAAATTTTTTTTATTCCTTTTTTAGTATTTTTTAGTATTTTTCTTTCAATAGAATATTAATCTACTAGGGGATACCAACCGAAAAATTTTTTATATTATCTCTGCGGAAGCTGGATCATGAATATTTATACTTATCTGTCATATTAATCAGCAGACGGGCAGGCAAGCAGCGAGAGCTAATGTAAAAGCGCACGTAGAGGCACGGCTATAAATTCTAGCGGAAAAAGCGCTATTATGTTCGGTATTATCGCGACGACGAACCCTTTTCATCGTCTTACGGCCATCGTCGTCGCCTTAAAGCGCTCGTAAACATACTCTTAAAAATATTCAGAAGTTGCTGTCGTTTGTCGACGGCTGCAAGCGGAGTCAAAGTGCGTCGTTATGACGCATAGTCGCTGCAACGCATACAGCTTCTTTCCTTCCTTCTCTCTTTTTCTCTCTTATTTCATCGTCTTCGTTGCACTGTAACGTAATCGCGGTTTCGAAAGCTAAGTTGCTAAAGAGGGTGGAAACCGGATGAGAAAAGGGCGCTCGGTGAAAGAGGGTGCGAGTGAGTGGCGCAGGAGACAGAAGGTCGCCGCTGAAAGTTTCAAAGTTATTCTGAAGGTAAATACAGTTCAAGTCGGCAGTAGTTATTACATATTTTATATCACGCCCTTCACGGGGGAGAGGCGAGTGGGAAGGGAAATGCATCACGTGACGATAATCTCTTTTCATTCATTTTAGATTATTATACATGAAAAATATTTCGTTTTCCACCGGCGGAAAATGTGGGAGCTCGCTCGCTTGTGTTTCTCTATTTCTGTTTGAATAACAGCCAGAAACTCGCCAGTCCACTCGTGGTTTTTACTTCCAATGAAAAAATACGTACATATATTCAATAAACACGTAGTTTCGTGTCTAATTCTATTCGGTGAGATAACATTTCATAAAAGTTAATTGTTAAAAAAATTTTGATCCTCTTGAAATTTTTATCTTTGCAAAGTTTTTTTCTCGTCGTTTATTTTTTAGGTATAAATTTGTTTATACAAATTAATGTGAAAAGATTTTTTCCATTTTAAATTTTGCAACAAATTTTGTAAGCAAGCAAAGAATTGAAATTAAAGCAAAGTTATTATGAATTAATTATAATATTTGTACAAATGATGTAAGCAGACTAACGGAATAGATTCTTATCAGTGCGTAATAGAGAGAGAAGATGAAAGAAGAGCATAATAAATGAATTGCAAATTTAGTTTGTAAATGATCTACTGAGAAAACCGTCGAAAGAATTTGGTCGTCTATGAAGAAAATAATTGATCTATAATAACAATTCTGTTATTTGAAAAGAAAAGTACGAATGGGAAATGGTTCGTTATTTTCCGTTTGATATTAAAATCACATTTCACTTTGATCGATATTATCCGATTTATTCTTTACACGTATAAACCTACAATTCGTATATTTGATATTGTTGTTATGCGAAGAAAAACATAATAGCAAATTTATTTATTGTAAAAAGTGTAATGTATAATGCTGCGTAATGAAATACGATACAATGTTGTAATGTAATATTGTAAATGTAATTTGAAAATTGCATTACAAATATTATATATGTATATAATATCTGTAATATAATCATGTTATATAGACTATTTTAGCTGTTTTCACATCAATAATTTCATTATTTATTTATTAATTGTATTTATTATTAATTGTAATCCTAAGACAATTCGTTATTGTTATAATTTTGTTAACGAGTGTATTTATGTAAAAAAAATTCTGAAAATTTCGTTTTATTATTTATAACTCGTAACAATAAAGTTCATAATTTTAGGAAGCAATGCATATTCGTAAATAAAAATCTATCAAGCAAAATTATATAAAATTACAATTGATAATTTATTGATTTATCAATTTGCGTGTTCTCATCAAGTGCATTATTGCGATTATCTATTTTATAAAGAATAGTTTTGGAAGTACGATTTCATGTTTATAAGAAATGTTTATGAGAAAAATGAGAAGAAATGGATCAACGAGATAAGAAAAGACGTAAAAGAAAGAAACGAACAAGGGATAAAAGAGAGCCGCGACACAGCTCTTGCCAGCCAGACGGTTCCTCTCAAAAACTTTGGAATTTATTCCTGTGTTAAACGCCGCGCGTCTTGGGAAACTTATCGCGTGTTTGCGCACAGCCTCCAACCGAAATGATTATGCTATAATAATGATATTGTTAGTTGGAAATGTAAGAGGGTTTTCTGGTTGAAAAAATAACGGGTAATGTTCGCCCTCACCGTGATGTAATTAATACCCGTTGGAGAAACTTCACTGGTCTACCTGTTGTGCACGCGTACTCTTATACATGAATTTCTCCATGTTTTATTCGCGTCAAAAACATTTGTTACATCATTCAACATATTATTTTAGAAATTTTATAAAATTTATCAAACTACCAAAATCATTTCTCTGGCACAATTCATCTAGATACATGTATAATTCCAACAAAAATTCCCGCAGAATTAGCAAGTTTGAGGAGATCAACGGTAATCGAACGTTTATCATTTATTCCTCGCAAGGCAAGCGTTATTAGCGAGGCTATATAGCGTCTGTCACGTGCTAACTACCGTAATCTCTGATACGCCGAATGCATTTGTAAGGGGAAGCTAAGTGCGGTCCGAAGTCGAGAAAGTTAGCATCACGATATGCGCCCTGTTAGGAACGGTTTCGCCATAACACGATGGCTTGACAAGAGTCGGGGGATGAGAAGCAGCGAAGGTGTTAACAACCAACATAATTATCAATTTACGCGGCTCGTTCGCCTAACTAAACTAAAATTTAATTAAAAACTGATAGCTGTAAGTGAATTTGGATATGTATTTTTGAGTAGTTTATATTGTCATAAATAGTATTAACTAATTGCTGCTATGTAAAAAAAAGTTATATAACCCTCGTCGATCATTATTAACTTTATTGGCTTTATCTAATTAAATAATAAAATAGATGTTTTGAGTAGATTTCTTATGAATTTACATAAATAGAGCAAGATAGAAATAAAGTTAATTACTGTAACAAACAATATTATTAATGTTTAACCCGTTCCCTCCCCTAATTCTTTAAATATCAAAAAACTTTTACATCCTTGAAAATCTTAAATTTAATGTTATAAAATTATGATTCACATTTTTATTTATTTTTCCAAAAACTATATGCATTCTTAATTTTACTGAATGCAGCAAAGTTAATATCTGTGCGATTTAATTACGTTTTTATTAATGATGTATAAGATTAAGTGACTGTAAAAATTTATAGCGTGAAAGTTATATGTGCGAAAAACTTTTACAGGCTTAAACAATTTGAAAAATGGACGAAACTTTCGTCGGTTGGATGGAAAATTCACTCACCTGAACCATTAACGAGATCGCCACCAGCCCCTGACTTTTATGCTGCGCCTCGCTCATGTTGTGATACAGTTCGGCGTTAAAGCCATAGACTTGTATCTGCAACAGAAAACCACAAAGAAATTACTTCCCGGTGGAATCGTGCCGCGGGCATAATCGTATCTCCCGCAATGCGATCACGCCGACAAATTTCGTCCTCGCACGAACAAATTCTCGAGTTTAGAGTTTAGATTCCGGAACATTTCGTGCCCGACGACGCCTCGTACCACGTCGTTCTCCTCGTTGCCCCATGCTTCTATCTCCCCTCGAGATCGACTCGCTACAATCACGTCTCTGGTCGACCGTTGCCGGCTTTATTGCAGCTAATTAAACGCTAAACCCTCGATATATTAATAAATATTAAGAACTAAATAAATAATATATAAATTTTTTAATACAAACTCATACAAAATGTAAATAATAAATAAAAATACCTTTTTAAAAAAAACTTAAAGAAATTATTTTAGATAGTTATTCCTTGGTTTTTAAAATGCGCTGAGATTTCTAAAGATATTAAAGTCAATGTAATAAAATTATTCTTTTAAATTATCTCTCTAAATTGTATTTATAAATTTTTAGCTTTATATACATTGGATGTTGTTAATAATTGAACCGATCCAAATCGATATAAAAGGTTCCAAAGTATGATCTAAGCGTTCGAGATATATTCGGCTCCGTCTTTCATGCCCTGAATAAATATTCCAAGAATATTTATCGAACACATACCTATTAAATCACATTCTTACGCGAGTATATAAATCTTCAGAGGCACCAAGATTCTTAAGCGCATACCATATGTGGATGCACTTTTCCTTTGACATTTTTGTGCGCCTTCTTACGTCAGAATCTTCGTCTTTAGTAAACGGAAATATTCTCTGGTACTATGTGCACTTTTTGTAGAAATATTGAACTCTTGCGAGAATAAAGTTTTCTTCTCGATACCTGATCCTATATCTCGCCTTTAACATTTCGCCTTTACCTTCATGTATAAAGATCTCATATATAAAAATAGATCAAATATATGTTATTGTTACAATACAATAAATATTCCTTTCGCTGCATCTACAAAATTTAATGACAAAGATGCACCACATGACTCGTTGTTTTAGAAAGACCCTATATGAATAAGTGTACAATATATGCAGGTAAGTCGCAAGACGGATCTATCGTCGCGTGCACACAGGAAAGCAGCGTTCAGTTTATAGAGAAATGGAAACCAAGTCGCTCGTAAAATGTATCTTGTTTTTGAGACATACATCTCGTTTCGTGTCTCATTTCCCACGAATGTCACCTGCTATAAGTTTTGTGTGCCGGATAAGGCGCGGAAAAGACACCGACGACGTGTACGTGTCTTTCTCGCGAAGAAAAGGATTTCGCCGCGATCGCTTTTCTTTGCAGTATTTCCTCCCCCTCTCCTCCCCCCACCACTCTCTCTCTTTCTTTCGTAGTTCCCCTTTTGTTTCCATTATTCTGTCCTTTGCTGTATCCATGTATCTATTTCTTTCTGCAGGTAATGGCATTGCCACGACACTTCCGGTTGTGCCTAAGGGTATCTGAAATGCCCGCGACGCGCGACGAGTTCTTCTTCAAAGACGTCGGAGTATGCTGTAGCGCGACAGATGGGGGCAAGGATATGAAGAGGGAGGGATATAGGGATAAGAGAGCGACGTGAGATACGCGAGAAGGAAAAAGATAGTACGACGCGACGAGAGGAAGCGGGAGAATTGCTGGGAGTGAGTGTAAATCCACTGCGTCTGATCAAAGTACGACTCGTACTACTAGGAATAGGAAAGATTCTCTCTTTCTTCTCATTTTCGTGAAATTTTCTCCCGTCTCGACCGCTCTCTTTTCTTCAGTATAGCGTCTCTCCTCTCATCGTTCCTGCCTTTTAGCAGGATATTTTTCTCACGGTAGCTTCTTCGCTCATCGAAGAAGAAATTTCTCTCTCTCTGTCTTTCTCTTTCTCTCTTATCCTCTTTCATCATCACGTAGTTAAAATTTTATATCTTTCAAATGCAATTCTATTTCAATGATTAAGACTAATGATAGTTTATTGACAATATCAACATGGCGAGAAAAAATTACGAAGATGTTCATTTTATGTTCATTTTAATGTAATATGCTTTAAAAATGGAAAAGCAAAAATAGATTATAAGGTATTACAATTGCATTTTATGCAATATCGAGCAAATGATTAAAAATATGAATAATATATTTGAAACAAATGCTAATATTTATAAATGTGTAATAATATATATCAGATATTCAAATCAATTCTTTTATAACATAAAAATATTAATAAAATTAATAATATTGATAAAAAATCACTAATATTTATTACTATTGATTATTTTGTTAGTTAGACATTTGTGCAATTTTCATGTGTCAATTAATTCTCATTTTAATTTGCTATGTACCTATTATCTTATAATTTAAACCTTTAAAAAATAAAATATAAATATAATAATGAAATTCGAAAAGTTCTTTATAACTTTTTAACAAGAAACTTAAGAAAGAAGAAATTATATGAATTGGCAAAGCGACTTATTTCGACATTTGATTGACAATTTTTACATGCAAACTGAAAGTTTCAATATTTATCGCGGATAAACAGAAGTGGAAGTTAGATACGAAAATAGCAGTCTGTGGAGAGTTGAGAGAGCACTCATTCAAACTTCATGAAATTTAATGCACGAATATATTTCAAGACTATCTACGATTGATTTTAAGGAAAATCAAATACGTATGCATTTAATTACAATTTTTCCAACATATTTTAAACAATAAAATATAATCATTTCAACCATACGTATCTATGTACTATTTAAAGATTTTGTGAAACAAACATCAGCTTAAGACATAAAGAATCAACTGTTTTATTTCTTTTCTTCAAAGTATTTGATAATAAGTTTAAAGACTTGCAAATTAGCTGGTTTACGCGTAACATGTATATATAATTAACTTTAATTTATTGAAGCCAATAATCGAATATTTTTTTATATAACTATACGTAATTTCAGTAAATAGAATAAGAGCTTTTTTCTTCCAGGTTACCTTATACGACTAATCAATACGGATACTGAAGGGAGAAATTCCTATTGAAAAGCACTCTGCCGACAAATCAGCTTTCAATGGGCTCATTATATTATTGCTGATTGTAAGAACTTTTTATTCCGAGTATTATAAATATCCCATCATGTTAGAAATATCCTTCACGGTTTAAGCCCATTTCTTACTATCTGAAATAATTTATGTAGCATACAAAATTCTATTTTGTTTCGAACACGAATTTAATACGATTTAAATAGTTTCGGAGCCTACATAAGAATTATCTATGTATGTACATAGAAGATTTTTAATGTATTACGTGGAGAAGTGCATATAATGGTTACGTGAGCATAATTTTCGCGAACGTAACAACTGATATAATGTATTCGTTCAGAAGGAAATAGAATAATCCGTGTGACAAAAGATGTTATTCTACTGATATTTTCTTTACGTTTTTCATATAGGAGTTTTTATTCAAAAATACGGTGTACTTCCTTTCGTCCTTCCATTATCTCGAGCCGGGATAAAATTCTGCGGCTCTTAGCTACGCGGCGATCCCGAAATTCGTTGTCACGGGCGAGCAAAATCCTACTTGACGACCGAGCCAAGGCGGTATATAGCCGAGCTTTCTGAAATTTGCTACGCCCTGGAAATTCGGAATTCACCGCGGGTAACCCGCGAAGTGCCGAGCTGGCCCTCTCTGCCTCTGAGGATCTTCACTTCACGTGTACCATCCGATCTCGACGTATCTTCTGCACTCTGCCTCTCAACCTGGCCCGATGCCTCCTTCACGACCACCCTCTCGTGCTTTACTCGCCACTTTGCCCGCCACTAGAGCATAATCACCACCCTCTGCGAAGACTGCGACGAGCCCGCAAACACAGCCGCGCATTCAGTAAACGCATTATCTCCTCTTTAAGCGGTGCCGACGACAGTTTCAGTAAAAATTATTTTTACACGCATCTGGAGTTAATTGTCGTCGAGAGGCCACTCTGGACCAACAAAAAACACCGCGTTACCGTGCACCAGCTTCATTAAATGCGAAGTATTGCTTATGCCTGTAATATGTTTGTGATATTCACTTGAAAACATGTTTTGCAATTTTTTTAACGTAATAAATAATATAATGTGTCACGAAGATAATATTTTTATTTTATCATCCTATTGTAATCATGTGCAAATAAATTCGAAATCATTAAAATGACATTTCAAGTGAGGAAGAATGCAAGCATTCGGCAAATCTCAATTTTTAAAAAGTTATATATTTTGTAAACAATATCGCACTGCGATGTCAGATTTATTTTATGTTATAATATAATAACTCGATACGATATTATGCACACTGGTATAGCAGTAATAGCAACTGATCCGACGACACTAGTTAACCTATTGGCCTGAACCTACGAGGCTATCTTGCAGTTGCAATGCTACCCGACTGGACACACGAAATTGTCTCGTATGCAAACTTTGTCCGGATCTGATTACAAACAGTTTCCTTTGCTTCTGCAAGCAGCAGTTTCTGTGTTAAACTACATCGAACATGTGATCCCCTATTTTAACATAACCATTTCTGCTACCATACGTTTATACATAAAAAAAATTTGTTAAATTTCTGGTGGAAATCTCTGGTGGATCTATGAAAATCAAATAGCACAGGAGTAACAGATAAATCCGTTCTTTTCTTAATTGATATGCGTTTTCATATTCATAGCGTTATACATAGTCTTTCAGCGCCGTGCCTCTACTTTGGGAGCAGGTGTGATAACGCTCTGCGAGTCACGGCCGATATGAATATTCGATATGCGCGGTTCATTCGTTGGATGCATCAAGTGTGAAATCAGCGAGTGCAATCGCGAGGGAGTGAACGTACTAAACTGAAAAATCGGCACCTCGGGTATAGGCGGGGTTATATGAAATATGCTCGCTAAACAGTTAAAAATATTTCTATTAAACTTAGAATCAATTGTTCTCTCTCTAATCCTAAATCAGCAGGAACACGAAAACTAGATAACAGTGAAATATCAAAAATCAAAATCTGTAAATGCATCTGTATTGCAACTGAAGAATTAAATCAATTCGATTCAAAGCAGGATGTTGCTATATGCAGCAAATTATAATGGGTTGTCAATATAATCCGCGTTCAACAAATCAAAGGTTGGAAATAAAGTGGACTTATCGACTCTCAATTTTTCGCTCCACTTCTCCGAATTGTAATTATAATTATAGAAGATTTAAGCTTCAAATTATGTACAATTTAATCCTGCAACCTACATGTAACAGAACGTAATAAACGATTAGCCGTAAGCAAATAAACCGTAGCCAATAAAACTGGTAGATTAAAACCTGTGTACCGATAAACTTAATAAGAACACGTCGTGTTGCCGTCATAATTGAAAAATCCAATATTGCCAAACTGAAGAGCGGCGAAATCATATCAAAGCAAGATAACGAATAGCGAAACGTTTGAGTGTCTCTCTCTGAAGTTTGATATTTTCCGCGTACTTATTCGTTTGCAGAAATCAATTTTTTTTATTAACGCGAGAGATAAATTGTCAGAAAATAGACGGGCATTACACATCCTAAATAAAATAGTCACAGTTTGATAAGTGGATTAAATAATAATGATAATAAATTTAGAAATCAGTTCTTTCAAGAAAGATTTATCTACAGTCAAACGGAGGCTATTGAATATAGAGGGATTAAAGCGTTAATAAAAATTCGTGCTTTTTACATACTAGGTAGTTATTCTTTTGTTGATATTTAATTTCCACTTCAATTTTCTGTTGATATTTATTATGTGTTTCCTGCATATTTGTTAATTGCAATCTTTCTCCTTTCGAGTAAAGAGAAAAAAAAATGTAATGGTCTTTCTAAATAAAGATGCACCAAGTCCTTTTCACTGCTTGACGCAAAATTACCACTACACGTTGCGTCATTACTCGAGTCTTTTTTTTCTCAAAATCGCGAGGACGTGCATCAAGGATAATTCACGCATTAGGGGGTGCGCTTATGGCGTTCTTGCGGCCTATGGGTATGCCATCACGATTTCTGGCACAATGCGCTATTCTACTATGATAGATATACAGCTGTAATGCCGCGCTGCCATCCCTTACCACCGACCCTTCCACCCGGCGGCTCTATATTAACCCACGAGTGCCGGCTGCACAGACACGGATGCCTATACGGGCACAGCGACGTGACAATACACGCCGGGATACGCGTGCATTAATATGTAGATGCGTACGTATACGCCTATACGTGTATACACAGCCGTCGGAGAATTCCTACTATTCATATGTAGATGCGTCTTGCGTCATTTTGCTTGAAAAACCGCCAAGTACTCCATTACCGTCCGAGCGTTACGTCGTTCTATGGATACCCCCCCGTTATATCGCGTCGGCAGTTAATTGAATGCGCGGATTATACTTTCAAATTATTGCTAATTACGTTTTAGCGTCATTAATATGGTTAACCCCGCGGAACGGTGTGTAAAAAGCTTTTCTTTGCGACGCGCGGATTATCGTCTATCTCTGTTTGTCCAGTGCTTTTGACTGCCGCATTTTCACGTCAACCCGCGTCAACGTGAGAAAAACGTTTTCTACAATATTCCAATTTCCCATCATTTCAAATATGAATAGCACTTATGACAATGGCTGGAAATTTATCGGCGGTTTTTTCGTTTCAATTTAATCAATTATCGCATTTCGAACTAGGCAGAGATTTTAATAAATCAAGGCAAACAATATATATGCATTCGCGCGTGCGGGCCCGAGTAATCCCGCTAAAATAAAAAAATATCACCGCATCGTATGCGCGTACAATGTAGTATAAACATAAAATTAATTAATAAGTTTCCACGAAGCCACGCGAAGCAAACGTCCGTAATACGTTACATCATTCCGCGATCCAATTAAGTCGGATCAATATCGCGATTATTAATTTATTCGTCGGAATTAGAAGGGTCCGCTCCTGATACATAATACGTATACGTAACACACAGGCCGTTGTAAAATTTTAATCACGTTCAAGTAGACGTCGAGATGCGGCATCCCGCCGAGAGCCACGATGGCAGGAACGATGGAGAGCTTTACGTGTGAACAAAATAAAAAAAAAAAAGCCGAGAGCACTGCTCCTCCCTCCTCGGTTCCAGCGCCGGTGACCTTTTAACGCAAACCGGAAGTAAGAGAGGCGCTCGTGACAACACACAATCGCGACGCGACGAGGGTCGTTCAACTATAAACGACCACTACAATTACGGAAACGCGCGCTAGGGCCTCTCGACTGGTTAAAGCTCTGCACAGAATAATTAAATGAATATACGCGCTACCATTTCGGATTTCCCTTTATTTCACCATACGTTTAGTACGCGCTCGTGACCCGCAGCCACATTCCCCTAAAAAGAGTTTCGCTGTAAACTTAATGACGGGACTGAAAAATTAACGGATTGAGGGACAGTTGTTAAAATCTATTGTTACCGTGAAATATATAATACTACAATAATGCGTATAAACGTGATAAATAATTATATAAGGATTTTCTATTGTTTCATTGAACATTTTAATTTTTCAAAAATAATATTCATGTGATTTCATATAAAAAAGCCCAATGTATTTAATTTCACACGCAGCTCTTAAGGTCGACAATCATTATTATGATGATCATTAATTAATTATTAATATAAACGTAGAATAATATATAATAAAATTTTGTCATCTTCGCGGGGTCCATTTGCACGATGAAGTGTACCGACGGCGACGGGGTGGCTTTAAGGTATTAGCGTCCTTCCAGACAATTCCGAACGGCCGCGTTCCACGGGCTGGACGCCATGCAGAAATTAAACCAATTATGCCTGTCAATTTGTGTACGCTCTGATGGCATAATCATAGCACTCGAATCCCGTGCCACGTTGTTTGACCATTAGTGGGTATACCGGCTGTCAGAGCGCCGTTCCTATCAAAAGGACCCTCGGTATCCTACGTCGCATTTGTACTGCCACCGTTCTGTTTCGGTTTTGATGCCAAAATTAATCGGTCGATTAAATTTATGCTTAAATTGAAACCGCGGAAAATAATAAATTATGAAGCGCGTGCTAAAAGTAAAGCGGAGAAAGGTAAATAGAAAATATCATATCGCAAAGATCACAATCTAATATTTTAGTTCTATAATTGTGCTCATTTGCTAATTAGATTTTTAAAAATTAACACTAAACAGGCACGAGAAATCTCTTGATATTTCTTTAAAAGGCCAAATATTTATAAGAAATAACGACGATAACATTTTGTCACGTGTCGTTGTATAAATAAATAGGTGTAATTTAATCAAAATTATGTGAAAATTTTTAATTAGCAATTATCATGCAATAAAGTTTTAATTATTTTCTCCATTGAACAGAGCTCAAATTTTACCTCGTGTAAAAACCGATCATTACGACTTGTAAAATTATCCTTGTTAATCACTTTTAGCTTCGAAATGATGATTATATCGAAAAATATTCCATGTTCGATATTGTAACTCTTTCACTAGATTATAACAGAGATCTTCAATGTATTCTGTTGATAGTTCTCCAAAGCTATAGCTCTTCATAGATTATTTTTTTATACTTATAGATCTATGGATCGATCTGTATTACACATCACATTTTCTAAACAAATCTTTACTGACTCGATCTTAAAGATGAGATTGAATTAACTCACGTTGACGTTTCTTACGTGATCGATAGCGGACAATAACACGCAACGCGCGCGGTTCGCCCAATTTGGCCGGGCACGGCGGCCATAAATTCGCGAACGGTCTCGACAGGGGCCTGTCTGCCGGGTGGATAGTGGTGCTCCCGTGGACATCCGTTTCGCGACACGAGGGAGGGACTGGGAGACGGACCCCGTTCGAGGAGCGTGCACTCGAGGTACTCCATCAGCTGCTTCTCGAGTAGGCTTTCGGCATCAAAGCGGCTCGTTCCTCAAACACGCTGGTAATGGGTCAGACTCGCTCAAGTGTCGTGGCTCTTGGAATCCCCTTGTCCTGCCGGGTTAGGGCTTTCAGACCGAGCCTCCCTTCCCAAACCAGCGCTCGGTCCTCCGGCCGCTAACCGCCGTACCAAACCACCAGCCCGTCCCCTCCGCTCGTACGTGACCGCCGGTTCTCCCTTCCCCGGGGGCTTTCTGAGCACACGTATTAATGCAGATTTCATTATGCACGCCGCCGGCGCCTAGCCGTGATCCAGCGAACTCCCCCTTGCCGTCAAGTGTTTACGCGGCCAAGATGCCGTCGCCGCCGTTGCAGCTTAAATTATTCGCGTCCCTTTGACGCCACGTAACTATGCGGGGCCCTTCACCGCAGCTGATTAATCGCCAGGCTTTTTAACGCGCCGTTGCCGCTAACGACGCCACTGTTACATTTGAATGCAAATCGTGTAACGTGCTTGCGCGATGCGCGTAGCCGCGCGCAGAGCTGTTAAGTTCTGCCTGATGGATCATTAGTAAAAAATGTTTATTTTTTTGCGATAGACATAAACGAGCTAAAAAAATAAAGCTTGTAATAAAAAAAGTACTTATATGAATATACTCCTGGCTGTGGAGTCATGTCGACGTATGAATTATGTCAAAAATTTCGATGTTATAATCGCGAGGGACAAATAATCAGAGATCGAGATTTAGCATTTAATTTTGCAGCTTTGGTTCATGCACACACAGCGTGCTTTCAATGAAAGCGATCTCTTTCTAAATTGAGCGAATAACTTTTGTCATCAAATACACAAGCGTCTATTGAACACACGGCATTATATGGTACACCTAGCATAATGCACGGTATGTACCGCTGCCGAATGTAATTGTGTTTGCTCTCTCCGCCGGGAGTACTGAATTAATGATCAATAAACATGTTATGCTCTCTTTATTGACTATATGTGGTGCGATTATCATGTGCTACATTTATCTACCTAACATTTACATCTTCCCGACTATTTCCTAAGCTCCTAAAATTCGGCACAAGTCTGATGAATATCTTATTAATTAAAGACATCCTGTACTTGACACAAAATAATTTTAAAGAAGCGTGCAATAAGAAAAGATTTCTTTTCTCTAAAAGAGATCCTCGTACTTTTATATAAATATAAAAATATTAAAAATTAAAATGTAAAAATGAACCCCCTCTAAAATTTTAAGTCTGATGTTTTATTCTTACCTCAGCAAATCCTTTTTAAGCTAATATTAATCGATTTGGCAAGCGGAAAAGTATATCGGATCTGTCCTTCTTGCGACAACCAAATTAATTCACATATGTTCTCTCATAGTTGGTATTCTATATAGAGAACGACGTAAGCTAGATGAAGGGAGTGGTAGACCGTGCGATGGTAGATGACTGGCTTTGATTCACGACACCATTGAAAGCCCGTTTCTCACTAGGGACGCAAGGATATAATGCAGGCCATATCTGACGGTTTTCCTTGCGAAACAGCAATGCTTTCGTAGCCCTTGTCTCAACATAGCGCACTACTAATTCACGGTGTATTGAATTTTAATAAATATGAAAAAAGGGAAAAAATGCGATTTACACGTACGTGTCTTACGCGAGCTTTTTCTTTAGCGCACGATTTGTTGGAAAATCTATGCTCCGCGCATCAAGATGGAAACTATGTATATTCGGATGCCTGTGCACGTCGAAATAAAAATACACTCCTAAAACTCGGAAACTGCATATCTAAATTCCTCGTATCTTGAGCAAGGTGGTATTCAACATTCTTCCATTCACGTATCGCGCCTGATATCACACGCACACTCTCGGAAGAATATATGAGATCGATATTCCTTGAATTTTCCTCGTACATCTTATATATCATTCTTTTGAAACGAATTGGAGAAATAGGTTTTATCTCTAAATAAAGATAACTTTATCGATGTTATAAAATAGCTCGAAAAGTCTTAAAAATTATTCTTTCGTAATATTATTTTGCTGACAATAAACAATGTTAGAGAAATATTTCTCTTGAAAATATTATTCGATAATAGTTTATGTTGCGATTTCATAAAGATTTATTTCATTATTATTTTTGTTTTTACTTTTTTCATTTAGCGTGCTTTTGTAAATTGAACGCGGAGCTATTTTTATCAGGATTTCTGTAAATTGAATTCTATATAAACTGCGTTAAACAAGGCTATACTTCTAGTTTTAAATAGAATCAATGAATCGCTGAAGTAGTAAATGTAAATAATTCTAAATATATTAGTGACTGTATTATGTTCTCAATTAACTATTAATTTCATTCACATTAAAGAAATAGAAAATTAAAAATAATTCTGATCATACATTGTTAAATAAAATTATTCTTCTTTACATGTAACAAAAAAAATCATGTTATAATTAATTTATATCTAAAATTAATAAGATAATTGACGTGTTTTAGCAAGTAAATAAATTTTAATCGTTTTTTTAATTAATGAAGTAAACTGTAAATAAGAGTCTTATTACGACTTAGTGGCTCGTTTATTGAACAGTATTTGCGATATTCGAATTAAATTATCATTAATGCTTGTAACTCATTACCGTCTGAGGGGATTTGCGACCAGGAAGTTGGTTATTATTGGCATATTGAATTTTACGTACACCGAGTTTTAATAAATGAGAAATCCGTGTTGGTCGTATCATTGATTCGACATCCTACAAATGCATTTAGACTTCTTGATTATCGATTCTCGATAATTACCTCTGGTTGCGCGGATTCATTAATCTGCCCTTTTTAGTCATTAAGAAAAAAGGATGGAGAAGTATCCTTCGACCTGTATTTACGAGAAGTACTAATCGATATTGCATTTCCGCCGATTCAACCGCGCTCGCGCGCTTTCGGAAGTTTAATTTTTTAGCAGACTTGGTAATACTACTCGTATGGGATTCGTTCGGCTGCATCCCACTGCGAATTTTTCCATTGCAATTTATCTTTTAAAGAATATCATGTTGGTTTTATACTTTTTTTACCTATCTTCTTCTTATATCAATTTTTTCACAAAGAGGATTTTAGAAATTTTTCAATAGATCTTCTACAATCATCTTTGTGACAATTATATGGAAAGATTGTTAGAATATTAGAATATATTGTTGCAAAAATAGCAACAGAGTTATTAATTTCGCTCTTCGGTTTCAGAACTTATCACGTCAGTGATGGTTGATCATATTATTTTATGGATTTAAGAAAATTGGATTGCATAGGGAAGAAAAAGAGGATGTATATACATGATTTGCTTCTGAGAGAAATAAACGGGTCAGAGTTAATTGGGCCGCCGTCATGTCCCGTTTATCGAATGTTTAATTTGTCTCGTTACGATGCCGGCACGTAATTAATTTCAATTAATTATATCGTCATTCCCGGGTCATCCTCCGCTCTCATTTTACGGCAATGATTTCACGTATAGTTCATTCGCGAATAAAATCACGTACGCCAATATGTAGAGTTTTACGAGAGGGTCGTGAGCGCCGCATGCCCGTGTCACAGACGCGGTCGCCGACTGCATTGCGGTTATAATTAATTGGCAAACTGCAAATTACATGATAATTCTAATTATTTGTCGCTTTGTAAAGCGATTGCTAGGATAATGGCGTGATTAGAATTTCATGATTGTCTGTACCGCGCGTTTGTGGTTGCCGTAACCGAAAACCCCGGGATTGCAGTTGTAAGTATCGTTTTACTCATAGAGCCATAGAATAAACTATAATTAATTAATAACATGAGAACATACAAACCTATGTCTCTGAAATTTTAAAAGTCTGTCTGCTTCATCAACTCTGTCGCGTAACGTACTTACTTCTTTATTTAAAAATCAATGTAGTTTTGCAATATTTTTCACATTATATATTGTACCGATATTTACGATATTATCCCTATTACTTCTTAATAAATCTTCTTGCAAAATAAAAGACAAGACTTTCAAGAATTTTAAGCGATAAAATGTCTAGTTTACAAAAATTAAAGAAATTTACTAAATTAAAAAGTGTACGATGATTTTAGAATCAATTATATCAATAATTAATTTACCTATTATACATATATATTAATTCCGATACTGAATTTTTCATTATCGCAAATAGGTATAACATGATACTGATTTCAGAATCATTGTTACGTGAACCATTTTAATATAGATTAGCAATCAATTTTTTCGATGTAACGATTATTTAAAACGCTTTTACATAAATTTCAGAATCAATCACTATATAGCACAGCTCTACTATAAGCTTCTTCAAAAGAAAAGAGAATTCATTACGAACAATATGGATATTGAAAAGTGCATCGATTTATAATTCACATTCGAACAGATCCCCAAAATAGATTCCTTTCTTGCAAAATGACATCTATCCGTTAAAAATGCAAACACTTTTAAATAAGCATCGCAAATCTGCGAGTCAATTAGCTAGCAATCTGAAAATGGTTTCTCTTTCTCTTATTAGCCTCTTTAATCCCTTCTTCATCGGATTAACGAAAGGAATGACCTATGCATTTCGCTTTGCGAAATACGTAACGGATATCGTTGAGATTGCTATAGAACGTAATTTAATTTTATGTACGCCAAATTCAGAAATTTAACAAAATATTATTTACAAATTAAAACGTATGGTTCTTTTCCTATTAAAATTAATAAATATATTTAATTTTGCGCGTACGTTGTTTTCAGTAAAATGTGTATTTTATTTACGATTTTATTGAGCATACGATATAACTGATTGTTAATTTAAGTATTATCAGGTTGTGGTATTATGCATATATTCAGAATCTTTCGTAATAACGTTCATATTGTATATGTGTTACTCACTTCAGCGGGAAAAGCATAATTATTAATACGATGCTCGGAACCATGACCGTCGTCCATTCCATAGTGAATATATATTTCCTCGAACTGGTAGTGATAAGCGAGTGGACCACCCGTTATATTGACCCGTATCTTCGCCTCCCTGTCTGCTCTAAATACTAGGAATTGCCCAGTATTATGTAAGTGTCCGGAAATCTGAAAGCAAAATTGATCGAAGTTTGTTAGTACTAATAACAACTTGAACAGAATGTAATTAAGATTTATTCAGACAGCAATCTAATTGCATTAATTGATTGATACGGAAAATGGAAAGAAAGTTCGCGGTATTCCATAAAATTTAATTGTTCGTATCCTCCCAAATAATAATAATAATAACAGTAAATATTTAAACTGTAATGAATATGATTAGAAAATTAAATCAGAAAGTAATAAAGTTTAATGATATTTAAAATACAATAAGTCAATAATTTATACAATTTATAAACTGTAATCACATATCAGATAGTTACAATTGCTACGAATTCATCTTTTTATCCGTAAACCAGACTTTTGTCGGCAATAATGTGAAGTATTTTTAACACTAATTCGATGCACTTTAAAACGAGATTCGCAAACAATGAGAGATTCGCATGCCTTATCGTAATGAGCTGTATAAGAGCGCGGTTGCAAAGATGTCTACAAGAAAGGGCGGCAACTCGTCGTCCGCGGGATAATTGATTAGGCATTTAATTGGATGGAATAGCAAAACCAGACACGGTGCCATGTCGCACAGGAGCTTGGCAAAGTGCAAGACGAGGCCGGGGAAGTCCATTTTCTTGTACGTCGCCGAGAACCTGAATTATGGCGTCATCAGTTAGAAATAATGAGGTAACCTCGGGGAGAAGCCAGCCGCGGAAGACACGTCGGCAAAAGTCGTCGGGAGATAACTTATTATTTTGCAATAGATTTTTGGCCCCTCTGACCTCTTTTCCGTGCTCCGAACCTTCTCGTCTTTTGCGCACAACGATTCTCTCTTGCCCAACTTACTACATTAATATAGAATCTTTCTGAGATGCAATTTTTTATAAACTCAATAAAAGATGAGTCCTGCAGAAGCTGAAGCCAATACTTCATTACATGTAAAAATAATTTTCAACAATCTTATAGTTAAATTTTTTATAACATAAGTATTTAATAAAATAGCAAATTATTTAGACACAAAAAATTACAATAATTTCGCGTCGCAACGCGAAAATTTCAATTGACGCTGATAATTTTCTCTAACTTTAAGCGCTCCTAAATCGATCGTTACTCTCACTTCGGAGACCCCTCATCGCTGTTTCCTCCTGAATTCATTAAGATATGGGAGAGCAGCAGCTCTCCTCACGATGACAGAGAGAAATGAACGCGAACAGGCAGCGCGATGACTTTTCCCCGACGCGTAGAAGAAAGTCAATGGCGCATAACTCATTATTTCGCGATAGATTTCCACCGCTCCGGTCGCCAGAAATAATTCGTCCCTTCGTCTTTTTCATCCGCCCGAGTTCCTTTTTCTCTGGTACCAGCGTCTCCGAACTTGGATCAATGAAGGCGACTCGGTGAGAAACCGGAAGGAAGACTCACAGCGGAACACGGTAGTTCTGTGCGATTTCGAAGAGCGCACAAAAGCCGCCCTTCTTTCGACAAAACTCAAAGTTCGGCGGAGGGTGGATCATCTTCTGTCCTTATGCCTCCCCCTATCCTGTGAGCTTTCCCTCTTGTCGGTCGTTCCGCAAAGTCGTCCGCCTCGGTCCGAACAATCGTCATTGCGCATTCTGGCCGGCTGCCGTAGAATCCACTCCCATTTTGTTCCCACAGTGGCTGCAGAATTCACGGAGCGATGTTGGGAAATGGCCGATGGAGGAAAGGAAGAAAGACGTCGAGATATAAGAAGCGCGTAGCGCCAAATCTTCTTAAAGTTCATCGACTTCGCGGCGCGGGCGATGTTTCACGATTAATACCGGGACCCCACCGACGACTTCCTTTTTCGGGTAATGGGGAATGCCGGTCGGGAGAAGTCGTGAGAATAATCGAGTTTTGCAGGGAGGGGAGGGCTTAGTTAAGAGCGCGCCAGACTCCTGATGTAAAGTCTGGTTCTCGTGGAGTGTTTACGAGATTGCCGAAACTCGCTAAATCCGTTTTCCATACGGACTGCAATTCCGCGATTACGCTCTAGGAATTCGGGAACTATGAAAAATGGATTTAGTTGTATAATACGCGAGCTGACAGACATTATATTTGGCTCCAAACTTTCCCACTGCTATCTTTAATCGAGATAGCAGGTCGCAGGAGAAACGGTCAGACGAAGAGACTGCAGTAAAAAAAGAAAAATCTCGATCAGACGAACTAGCAGTTCGTACAAGCAGCAGAGTCAAGCTTTCGCGTGAAACGGGAATCAAGGCAGTCAGAGGATTAGCGAAAACGCCACGAAAGACCTCCAAAAGCCGGTTACGGAGTCCAACATTGTCCGGTAATTAACACGAATCGAGCGACCACCGGGATCGCCCCGCACGCGACTCACGTACGTTCACCTCCCTGTACTCAGAATGCGAAAAGCTTCCACGCTCGCGTGCTCCTCTCTCGCACGGTTAACCAACAGTCCGCTGTGTTTATAGGACGGTTAACGTCGTTTCATGCGTCGCGACAGTTTCTTACACCGTTCTACGGTTGAGTTTATCGAAACCGTGCCGCTTCAATTATGGCGCGCCGGCCACAGAGGCACGTCCGGGAATTGGCAATTCCGGCGCGACGTAAGAGAACGCGCTCGTTACAGCTTCGATTATGGCGAGCCCAGGGTATACACATACAATTCGCCAGTTTCGCGAGGGAATTGTTCGTGCGAAGAAACGTACTGTGGTATCGACGGGCCGTTAGCGGCGGTTTTAGTGTGCGCCAGAGATAGAAGTAGCTCGTAAAGGCCCGATGCCATTCCGACCGAAATCTACTCGATCACTTGTTGCAATAAAATTACGACGGCACGAGCAAGTAACGTCGATATACAGAATGGCTCAATCTTAACTTACAAAATTTCTAGATTACTTTACTTTCGTTACTTTCTAGACTCTCTACTTAAAAAAAGAATTCATTAGAATGTCCTCGTTAAAATTAGAATTTATTACGTAGCTTCATGGATAGCATAGATAGCTTTATATATCTATCTATATACCTACATTAAGCTATCTGAGCCAAATTATCACAACGTAACGAATAAGACATGAAAACTATATGCTAATTTTTTGCTACTTTTGCTTTTAAAAATAATTTCTCTGCTTCACTTTTTAAAAAGTTACGAGAGAATCGATAATAATATTAAATAACTTTTGGAAAAATGAAATAAAAAGAATTATTTTTAAAAGCAAAAAATAGCAAATAATTTGCATGTTTTATTGGTTACTACTCTCGCAATACGAAGTGAGAAAACCAATCATCAGAAAAGAGCTAACAATACTTCGAGACTTTCGAGTATCAATTTAACACGACTTTTTTAAGAGTGGATCACATTAATTCATATAAAAATCTCTTAATTTATAATCTTGGAAAATATCGAAGAGATCAAATTCCAAAATTCTTTTTACGAAATCGCCGAATTGCAGCAGATGGGACAATGGCGAGAAGAGCCGGAGAGAAATTGACCAAGGAGAATTAGGTTTCACTGGAAACGTGAGTTTCTATAGCAAAATTATGGTATCTGCCGTATCTACGTCTACTACCATACTGTGTGAAACGATATCTATAGACGTTTTCGCGGGCGAACTGGCCACACGAACGGGCTCTGGGAGAAAGAGAGAGGGAAAGGAAGAGAGATGAAACGACTGGAGCAAGCTCCGCTGAGCCGAAGACGTACGTTCGACTCCAGGAGGTGCCGGCGCGCGCGGTTCGTTCTATTGTTTAATTTAAGTGCCAAAGTTTTAACCGGGTTAAACGGCGTATAAATTCACGAGGTCCCCTCCCCGGTTTCGCACGACTTCGTCGTACCAACGGGGATCGGTCGGTCGGTCGATCGGTCGGTCGGTCGGTCGGCTGGCGTCGACTATGAAACGGCTCGAGACCGCGTTTAAATAGCGGGACCAGGCGGGACCAGGTGTGACGTCAGTGCGGTTTTCGTCGTACGAAGCCCAGTTTCTCGCCCCTCTGCGTGCTTCCGATAAATCGAAAGAGAGAGAAGATCAAACTTGAATCTCGCTCTCGCGAGAAACTATTCACATATTCTCTTTGAAAACGAAAAAAAATTTATATATATATATATATATATATATATATATATATATATATTCTTTCTCTTTGGCTCTAATTACCAGTTCATCTCTCTGTTAATTCAATTCTTTTTCTCCGGCACCTTGATTCCTGCTTGTAATGAAACTTTCAAAAACTTTGCGCCTCGTGTGTTTGCCGCCGCGTGTGATTTCTCCGCGGTTTCACGCCGCTTGTTTCAATGAAAGAGGCGAGGGTCGGCGCGGCGTCGACGCAGTTAACAGCGGCAAAAGGTAGGAGGATACTTGAGAGAACTCCCTTTAACGCTTCCCATCGCGCGCACACCAGGGGAGGAAGCCGCTTGGCTGGAGGGTAGGCAAACAATGAAGAGTCCCGTTCGTGGCTCGTTTCAAAGCGTGGCGGAATGCATCCGGTGACGATGTAGCTCGCGCTCGCACAGCTCGTGAGAACGCGGCTACTGACGGCGACGCGACGTGGAAAAGATTGACTCTACGATGAGAGTGGCGGCGGCGGCGAAAGGAGCAATGGAAACGAGATCGTAGGGGGAGAAGGAAACGACGACGGGAACGAGGACGACAGGGCAAACGATACCTCGGGAGCGCGTTTAAACCTTTTCACGTGCATTTCCGCGGAAGACACTTTGTGGTCCCCGTCTGCGCTTGGCGAAGTCGAAGAATGCGCACTTTTCTCCCTTTCTCTTTTCTTCCGTCAACAGGGAGGAAACAGGAACAGGAAGCGAAATAGATATCATACCTACGACTTCCGCGGATAGGATGGGTGGACAAATAGCTGGTTGCACTGAATAACGCACAGTACGAACGAGTAAGCCAGAACGCTGGCAAAGTCGCCAAGAAATAAGCAAAACGCGCAGATTGATGTGAAAGCGAAGCCAGGAAAATGGCAAGTGGAAAAGTTTTCGGTATAAAATTCGTCAGTTCGCAAATATCTATTATTAAACTCGTCTTTCGCAAATTTTTCTTATGCAACCTGCAGCGTAACGCGTGTTACGCGCAGCGAAACGTTTTACATTTAGATCGTTAAATTTTAGACGACATTTATTGAAGCGATAAAGAATACACAGACGCGTTTTTACCTCACACCGGGATGCAACGGAACGCGATAAAAGGAGTCAACATTGAGAGACACCGACGTCGCAATAATATCTTCGTCGCGAGCCAGTTCTGGTCGCTTGCATCTGGTACAAAAGAGTTATTGTCACGATCGCGCCGTATTTATTGTATCCCTTCGCGGGCAATATCGTCGCGCGGCAGTTTTCGGTCAGCGTCTCGCTTGAGGAGACGGGCGAAATACGGCGGCGGGACTCGTATCCGTCTGCGAAACCCGTATCCAATGCCATATCCGAGAGAAGGCATTGTCACGGTACTCGGGCATTTTTCATGTTCGCTTTTCTGAGGAATAACGCCCCGAGACCGCGACCCATGCCAGCGCGGGTGCATGTCCCGTGGAAAATGGTGGGAGCATTGAACACGAGAGGAAAGAGGTGACCATATAACGCTTCAGTGCCACGATAGAAATATCTCAGTGGGAATGTTACGTAGTACACAGATCGACAGAATTGAACAAAAACGACGAATGAGGACGACGTAAACTGATAGAAGTCGTAATAAAGAAATTTACGATAGAATATTGCTATTAAGTTTGTATAAATATCTGTTATTGTTAAAGTATTTTTTCATACAAAATATGTGTGAAAGCACCACCGGAGAGCTACTTGAAAAATAACATGCGTAAAAAAAATAGCATGCGTTATTTTTACGTGAATAATAAAGCGTGCTGTTTTAAGCAAGTAATGCGTGTTCCATTTTTCTTCTCCGTCAAATCTCCACAAACCATTCATGTACACTTTCCACAACTTTTTTCCTATTCTCTCTGTAAAAATTCGAATTATAGAGTTGTATCTCAAAAAGATATGAATGAGAATATAAATGGAGATGTAAATCGAGCAACGCGCGCGTTACAAGTTCTTCCATTCTACATCGAAAGTTCATACTTCTTCTATATCGAAAGTTCACAGAGACTTTTCGTTCATGCATTTATAAACGGCTTTCGACCCCTCAATATATTCTTCAATGCGCTCATACTACATGCATGAGTCACTTGTATATGCAGATAGGCGAAAATTCAAAATAACGAATATGATTGTAAGAAATATAGTGGCCCTAATACAAATAACTTAGAGCAATAAACGTTTCAAAGACGCAAAGACTTTTTTCGTGTTGTTTTTTCAAAATTTTCCTATTCAGATGTCTTTATTTCCACTGAGAAATTATTAAAGTTACTATCATCAAATCGAGCCGACTCGAACAGCTTCGAGCAGACAAATGGTATGATGAATAAATGTTTTCTTAATGGAAAATTAACGTTCCCGGAGGCTCTTCGAAGTATCCTGATGGAGCGGAAATCAGCGTTAAATAGGTGACCTCGTAATTAATGGCTTTATTATCGAATCAACGAACTCGGCCAGTGAAAAATGGACAGCGAGAAAGTGGAGCAGCTCTCGCCAGTGAATTCCAAATCCATTACTATCACGCGACAGCTTTGGGAATACTTTTACGGTAACCAACCTGATTTTATCCTTGCCTTTCGAAAGGTGTTTCGAAGCAAATGAATCATTCTCGACGTTCTAATTTTAATTTCGTTCCAGTATTAATAATGACTAAAATATCGGCTTAACTTGATGTACATTTTACCGAGTTTACACAATAGTTTGACATTAAGTCAATCGATATGATTATGAACTAAAAAAATATAATATCATATTTGTATCTGTTTCATTATATATAATACATATATATTATGAAAATAATATATTGTGGAAAAGTCATATAATGTAATAATTCTCTTCCATTTCGCAAAATAAGAATTTCGGTAAATATGAAATTTTAGCGTGCGTATTACAATGAAAGCTATACAATTATGTAAAATAAAAATTGCTGTTATATTTAACGTTAAACAGAATCATATATTTATTCAGTACGTGAATCGAGTTGCATTGTGTAATTATGAAATTTCATTAACGTGTACTGCATTTATTTTTCTAGCTGCGATACCATTTATATTTCATTTTATTCGAGATAATGTGCACCGGGCTTCAAATAATTAAAATAATTATCATACAGTTATAATTTTATTCTGACATGTTTTAATTATAAAACGCGTCTCTTTATATATACCGATCTTGCGACCAAAGCAACTCGATTGCAATACGCATAATAGTGCGTGACGCGTAATTACACACGATAGTCAACATATGTATTTAAACGTATTCGTTCCGAGTAAACAATGTATCACGAGTCATAATGAGTGGTCGCGTTTGGAAATCATTAATATCAATAAGAGGTATCTCTCATTACCCGTCCGCCAAACGCAAAAACCCGAACAATTTAATCATCCCGCCGAGGGACACCCAGTATGTACTTCGGTTGACTAACGAGCGTCCATCAGACGACTCTTTCGTCTTCATTTGAAGTGGACGTGCACATGGGACGCGAGACCGAACTTCGGGATTTACTTCTTCGCACCCTTTTCCCTGAGTTCATACTCGAATGCGCAATGATATACAGGATACCTGATGTTGTCACGTTAAATCTTAATTTGGCAAAAATTGGCAAACTACAATAAATGAATATTGGAAATATTTATTACTCAAGTATTTGCAATTGAAATTTAATGCGGCGAGGATAACGTTCATGTTATACTATTGCGAAATTAGAGTATATTTTACGGCGAGATACTAATAATTAATTTCGTACGTTATTAATTAAGTATTAGTACAATTAGACATTATTTAGATAAAGTTTACTAAACTTTTAAAATAGAACGTTTTCAATTGTAACTTTGTCGATCACGAGATTCTGACTTTATTGTACGCTTGCGTGTCTTAAGAACCAGCAAGAATTTTACTCGCGAATTACTTCGTGTGCAATTTGCAAACTAAAAGATTAAATAAATTACCCTGTGTTTGTCGACGTGCACTGGTCTCAAGTGACGGTCGAAAAGCAACTTGTCCGGTTCGATGTTGATGGGACTCTGTCGCCTTCCTTTGGTGCAGAGGGACCACTGCGGATTTATCAGGCCCCAAAACGAAGGTCCTGCAAAAAAGAATCACATGTCAATAAAGCAAGAAGTAATAAGAAAAATCATGAAAAAAAAACAAAAAAATTATCGCAAGCTTACAATTAATGGACATTTTGAAAATATAAACAGAGAAAAAAAGGAATCTTATTATGATAATTAGATAATTCCAATAAATAAAAATTTGTCGACAAAATAAATGTAAAAATAACGAGAAATATGCTAAATGCGTCATTTTATTCCGAAATTTTGTTCCTGTATCGAATTTCCGAGCGTCTGAAAAGTACGAGAGAAACTCGGTCGCGCGAACTCCCAAGAGAGATTCTTATTTTCTCTGTTTGAGTATGAATCGTCGTGTCACGTGTCAACCGCTCAGAAATCTGAAATTTTTATAATTTCAACTTTTCCGGCTGGTCGCGCCGACCGGTCCGCTCCTTGTCCGGCCCGCGTCAAGTTTCGCTCGGTAGAAGGGATTTTGAACTCGTTTCGCCAGCTTCGTACGCCAGGGACCGACGCAACTCCCTTCCGATACTTTCGTCTTAGGGACCGACCGACGTTCGCATTTTCTGGCACTCCTCTGAGAAATTTAACTTTCTTCACGTCACCCACGAGGATCGATATCTCGAGAAAACCCAACTTAACGAATCGTCTTTCGCGAATCTGATTGTGAGCTCGCAAAATGTGCACGGACTGTATTGTGTACCTGTATTTCGCTTAACATTTAAAGTTTATGAATAAAATCCGTGTATTGAAAGCACTATTATAATCGTGCACAAAATCTACTCTCTATTTTTATTCCCACTTATCTTTACTTATTTGTATCCACCTATATTCGTAGCATCTCAATTTATCATTCCACATTCCTCATTAAGAAAAACTATAAGTCATGCTCTTAACTCATTCATCTTGGCGAGGGATAATAAACGGAACAGAAAACTTTTCTGAAATGTTCTTGTTTTGAGTGAAATTTGTATCTTTCTAATAATCATTTTCTTTACGAAATCATGTGGATAATTCTCATTCAGCAATTTATTTGCATCGCGTTAAGGGTGAATAATAAATTATTAATATAACAACTTGCATAAGCAATATCGGACATGTCGACGCGGAAATCTGACAGTATGACGGCACGCGAGAAACTCACACACAAGATGATACTATATGAGAGATATCATTATATACAGAGTGCCCTAAAACTGTAGACTTTCTGCGGCCAATTAGCCGCAATTAATTCATTCATAAAAGGAAGACACAACGCGAATATAAATTATTTGCGTGAAATTGCAATTAAATCAAATAATTGTGGTATTGGAGTAAATACGATGTCACATAATATTCCTCATATTGATAAAATTAATAATCACTGTTTCTATCAATTTTGCACTGAATACACATACAAATGTGTGAAACATTCTAAAATTTTATTAAATTGATCACATAGAAAGCTTATTTATTTATCCTATTTATCAATAGAAAATAAACGAGCCGTCTAATCTACATATCATTATTATAATTATCAAATTTATCTTGTGGCCTCACGTAGATTCTAATCATTCCCTTTGTTGTCATACATAGAAATAATCGCAGATATTCGTACACGATATGAGAGTCAAAATTACGCAAATAAAGCCGAGCACTTTAGATCACCCCGTGTATGTGCAGAGCGAAACAGGTGTGCGAACGCGAATACGTTCCAAGCTCATGTATTAATGCTGAGAACCGAGAGAGGTACGAGGGATGACACGTAATGACATCCCGGCACGCGAGCATAATCAAAACTTACGGCCCCGATAAACGTGCGTATCGGTTCAATGGCGGGCAATCCTTCGGACGGGTACGCTCACGCACGCACACACGTACGTACATCCGAGTGTGTGACAGCAACGACACGTCGGTACTTTAGTGTCGTAATAACGGTGCAATTAACTCCCCCGTTGTAATTAGCATTTTCGCGCTAGAACGTACACATTTTTTTTTCATCCTTGGCCGTCACGTGAGCTTTCCGTGCATGACATGCGTGTGCGATTCACTTCATCGAACGGAACTCATTAATTAAAGGGTTATAAAACGTCATACGTTAGCCAATTTTTTATGTTTGTAATACAAAATGCAGTTAATGCGTACAAAGGAAAATATATACGTACAATATACATTGATTTTGAAAAGCCTGTTAGAAGAGCGTCACCTTTCCCCAAGCGTTTACTTCCGCTTGTTGTGATTTCAATGTAAAATCACTAAAACTCTCGCACCATAAATCTCAATTGGCTGCGGCGGCGTGAAAAATGGGTTGATATGACGCAGAGAGATATTATTTTTTGATTTATTTTCTGGACAAGTTGTTACACATTCCCTGGCACGCTCTTTATAACTTTTCTCGCACGTGAAGCGGCTTAAAGAGGGCCGCGCGCTTGATTTCTTAACGCAAGAAGGCCGCTATTAGTCGCAATTCCGCGACACACATTCTATCGCGTTCTTACGTTTCCTCGGCGCGGAATTTATGTCGCGAGAAACGGCACGCCATCCACGTTAGCCACGCAAGAGTTTATTAAATGACACACGTGGCGAGTGTGTAAATGCACGCTTTCTTTTTTCATTTTTGTTGATTCGCAACACCTTTGCGCTGCGAATCAACGCCCGATTTCCGCATTCTTCCGCGACAGCTTTTCGTTATCGTATGCATTTTCGTTCACGCACACACACACACACACACACACACACACACACACGACACGGCCGCGAGATATACCTTATCTGCTTATCAGCGTTACACGGAATCGCGATTTATCCGATTAAGAGAGCCTCAAACACACGCCCGTCGACTCTTGCGGACACGCAACTGCGGAGATGCCTAAAGTATTTTGTTGCAATTTAGATTCCATATCGCTCTTCAGATACTAGCGTGCTCGAGGGACATAAAACGCTCATACGCAATCTACGCTCCGTAACAAATACGTGCCACGAAAAATAAAAATGTTCCACAAGTCGGTCGCGTTTATGATATTCATAGCCAATTTACGCGGCATAGCGTCGTAACGTTCTCAGTTCATTAAGTCGTGAACTTATTAACGAAACATCGTTTTCTTAGTAGAGCCATGTATTATATCTAGCGTCGCGATAAACATGCTATGTCTCTAGGAGCGAAATCAAGCGTAAGGCTCTGAAAGTGAATTATCCTGCAAAATACCACCGTGAGATAATATATTACTATATTAGTTTTATTGCGCGCACTTTGCTCGGCGCGAGATATATTACGCGTGACAGTGAATTATTAGCTCGCGGAAAGCATCGTACGTTGTATGTATGTATGTACCGGACGTGTAATCTACTATTGGATTATAGTTACATGGGCGCCGTTTAAATCGATTCGCACCAGTGGACGATCGGACCTAAACCACATCGGACCGTATTCTATTAAATTAAGCCCATTGTTCTTCGCGGACATAGCTACGTTGTATCGGCCCGAGAACAGACCAATTTAAAGCCACAGGATCCAATTAGGATCGATCACATACATTCAATCGTAGTGCTAACGGGTCCAAGTAAGTTTATTAAATATTTCACTCATATGCATAATAACGAGAGGAGGATTCGTGTCAATTAATGTTAATACAATTTACGAATTAACTCTGGAAAAAGCTCTTGATATAATTATTTTCTTTTTCCGTTATAACTCCGTGATAATGAATAAGTTCTTGAACTATGTATAGAGCGGAGTGACAACTGTCACTCAGTACGTTTCGAATCGATCCCGTTGCGAGTGGTGTGATATATTTGATGTGATAGTATATCGATCGTGACAATGTACAGTTCTCGGCACAAATAATCAGCAGAAGCAAATATAATGTCTCAATTGAGATTATTATTACTTTTTATAATTATACTCGAACGAATTAGAATTCTTCTTGCACAACAAAATGTGCAACATAACATGCAATGATTCCTCACCGATAATCATACGAACAAGATAAATTTGATTGTTGCATCGCCGGTGAAGAAATTGCAAAATTTTACTGCACGAATCCAATTTAATATCTAACTGTAAACGTCTTGTACGCTCGAGGTATGTTATCACAATAATTCAATAAACGTGAAATAAGATTATAACGTCGCATCATGAGATTTAGTCAATATTCCAGAAATGCAACCAACGTCGTTAAACCGCAGATGCCGCAGCTTCCTCTCGTTGCTAATTCATTGAGTTTTACTTTCGCATAATTGCATAATTATCTCTTCGACCGTTATTAAGAAGCAAGCTTGCTGATGTTGGTGCAACGGATAAGGGTGGCCGCTCCTGCGGCAAGTACAGGGGAGAGATAATGAAATAACGGTGGGCAGATGGAATGATTACTTTCTTATCACCCGAAGGCAGGTAGGCTATTATAGCATTCATCACGTGGAACCTGAGGAGGCGAGCTCGACGACGGCGAGGCGGGAACTCCAGGTGGCGGAGAGAAGATGAAGGGGATACGAACAGACACAGGCATCCCCCTGGCCCCGGTATATAACCGGGGCTACGAAGGAGGTCCTAGCGGGGATGTAACAACCCCATTATTGAAACTTCAAGCGCGGAGCAATCATTCTGCAATTAGCAAAAGTGATTAAGTGTGGAAGCCAAGGTAGCCTCGTCCTCCCCTCTCTTCTTCCCTCAGAGCCGCATTCACCCCTCGATTCTCGAGCACGGCAACCAGCGTCGTGCCGGATCCTCGCTTAAGCGGTATTTTCCGACCCTTCAGCACGGGCTTGTCTCCCCTCTCTCTCTCTCTCTCTCTCTCTCTCTCTCTCTCTCTCTCTCTCTCTCTCTCTCTCTCTCTCTCTCTCTCTCTCCCTACACTACAGCGTCATCACGCGGGCTGTAGTCCTTAAACACCTGTTTTAATTATTCACCTATCCTAATAACTCCTAATGAGAGAAGATGGTCGGCACAAGAAAAAAAAAGGTGGGTCGGTGATGCCTCGTCTCTATCCTCGTTAACCGACCTAATTATAGGTTAACAGGCGCTGGGAATAATTGCCGGAAATTTTTTGTCCTCGTCCCTGCTTTGCCGCTCCATCTTAGCCCGATTTTCTTTTTCTGGCGTTCAACCGAGCGGAGTCGTTTCTTCCCTCGCCGTCAGATTTCCGCCGATAAGAAGCAGCACGTTGCTCGGGAACGGCAGTGGGATTAATCAAGGGTGGATTAGCCCCTACGGGATGGGTCTTTTCGATAAAAACAATTAATCGACGGCTAAAATGTTTGAAAAATGCCGTGATCGGATCAGGTTTGGAGCGCGATTTTAATGATTTTCACAGGCGCGAGAAACTCGAATAATTGTGAGAGAATTCGTCATATTAATGAATCAAGCAGAAAGCTTATAATAGATTTCAATAATAAACCCTGTAATTGTTACGAACGAAAATCTAGCGATGATGACCTTTTGAAAAGATATGTATGCTTAAATTGCAAATTAATTATTTAAAATTTTCGTATTCGCACATATCGGGCTTTATCAAACTTATTCAAAACGTTTATTCTAAAAATAATATTATAAATTGTATACTTTCATACATGACTACAGTTCATTATAATTCACAGCGGAATAAAAGGAGTCTTGGATTTTCATAAAACTCTTTTAAAAAGAAGGATTGATATGACATGACGTGTGTTTTATCATAAAAATATCTCTCTGGATGAAATAAATAATATACTTAGCTGATGCATGCAATTGCTGTGCAGCGCAGGATATTAACTCGCTCCGAAACAAAACGAAACATTCCCTTCTGTTTCGCGGTGCGAATTGTGTTATGGAAAACCGTGTAAAGCAATTTTTGAATAGCGTACTCGGAATGCACGCTGTAAAACTCGCGTGGCGAACGCAAACGAGGCAGGAAAGAGCCTCGTGTTTCATCGCGACATTTAAATTTCACGAAAAAATCGTGACGTACAAACTCGTTCGCGCCTCGCTTAGTACAACGAGGGTGTAACAACGGGTAGGTACGCCGCGCATAAGATCTGAAAACCAAATGCTTGTAAAAACTGTGTTAATGGCGCGTCCTAGAGAGAGAGAGAGAAAAGTTGAGGGAAAGTAGGGAGCGGTTATTTGCATGGTATTCATTAGCATATATATTTACGCGTCAGCAAAGACCCCCGGCTGTTACTGAATATACAACGGACTATTTTGATAAATGCGTTGTGCGTTCGCACTTCCACGGGAGCGTGGTTTGAATGCCGATCCTGTTCGTTTTTCTCTGTGCGCGATGTATATATATGGGAATGCTGCCTTTTCCACTTAAAAAAATTTAAGAGAAAAAACTAGAATTGAAACACTAATTGAAATTAGCCTTGTATGCATAAAAAATTTTATCTCTCTTTAAAATCTTTGCAAGTATTAAAGCGCTAATTTGAACAACGAAAGAAGCAACTATTAAATATATTACAAAAGCGCGATACAATTTTGTGCAATAAAATAACAGGGGAATTTTCTGATAAAATTAAAATATAATAATTTTAATCATTAAAACATAATAATTAATTAAATGAAATTATATAAATATATAATTAGATAAAGGAAGAAGATACATTTTATAAATCGCTCTTCTTTTTTTAATTAGTCCGCCAAATTTACAAAAGGCATCTATTATGAAACTAGCACTGAAAATTGAGGAAAACGTAAAAAAAGTAAGTGTTACTTTTAATGATGCAATATTTAATTTTAAATTATTGATCTAATTTACTTTACTTTATATGATGAAGAAAATGCAATTTATCTTGTTTAAGATTTCTTTCTTGCATAGGGTTAAACATTACTCTATTAGAATGTCCTCTTTTTCAGAACTTTGTAGTGCACAAATCTTTTTACATTGTTCAAATCGTCATTGTTATGAAAAGTGTTGCGGTTTTCACAGACACGATTTGGCGATCTACTAGAAAGCCGCAGTAAACTCGACCAAATAAACGAGCCGATTGACTTCCGAGAGAGAGGTTTACGTAAGAATTCCGTTAAGTTGCGAGCGTAACACGAGTTTTCAATCTGACTCGTCGATGCTTACACTACCGCGGCAAAGTGAAAAAGAGCTCGGCGGCGAAAACAGTAAAAATTCTCCTAGCACGCTGTAAAAAATATATCGTAGAGGACTGGCTGGCTGGCGTGGTGGGTTCTCGATTCTCCTCAGGAAACTCTCGTTTCCACCGAAAGAGGGGAAGATTTATCGACTCCTGTGAGAACATGAAAAGTGTCGCGACCGACCATCGGGCGCAGCCGAGTTTTGCCACGAAGGAGGCAAAGGTCGTCGATATAAGGAATATAATGGCACCGAAGGTCCTTCATAAGTTGTGGAAGTCCTGGAAGGACGCTTGATTTTATTTTCTTCATAGCCGCCAGCTTCTTCTTGAGATCGTTAAGTCGCTTATATCATAACGGGGACTCTCAAAGGAGAAGTGATAAGAATTATTAGTAATAAGAGCAGAATGAATGTTCCTTTAAACGGGGATGTGGAAAGTTTCTTTTGATTTTCTTCTTTTCTTTTCTTTTCCTAAAAGTTTCGACGATTAAATATAATTTAATCACCCCGAGAAGATTAATATATATCGGAAAATTAAATTAATTGAAAAAAGCGCCCTGGAAAAATTAAAATATCTTTCAACTATTAATGTATACAGAATAATTTAATAAAGATCTGCAAGCAGAACTTTTTATAAATTTTTAATATCAAAAGATTAAAATGTATTTAAAATGTACACATCTATATATATATATATATATATATATATATATATATATATATATATATATATATATGCAAGATTCAAGAAAATAAACGCATTTTCAGATATAATATTATCAACAAGAATGTATTTTTACAACAATGTACTTCAGATAGATTTATTCGCGTTTTGGTTACCTCGAGGACGTATCAGAAGTTTGTATAAAAGCCGGAAAGAATTAGTCTTTTATTTTATCCGCTAGGGCGCAACCTTTGACCTATTTCCCGCGATTTTTTCTCACGAACGATAAGAGGGCATTCGCACCGGTCGGGTCGTTGTAGTCCGCTCGAAGAAAGTGATCCCTGGCTTCTGATAAAAATAAATCACGATCGCTAAATTCTTTAGAATGCCAAATATAATGTCGACCGCGAAATTCTCAATTTAAAATATTTTCCATATTAAATAATTATTCGAAATTTCGGGAATTTTTTTCATAGACTGACTGCGATATTGTTCGCATATTGTAACATCAGAGACATGAAATAGATTCTGTTTGATGTAACTTGCTCAGCTTTATGATTAAAGACTTTCTGAAAGCAGATCGTCATTAAAACGACACTTTTTAAAATGACATTTACATCCATCATGATTAATGAAGGAAGAACTGTAGCGATCAAATATTAAGAATTCACGACTTATTGTCCAAGGATTATGACATCATCTCGAGGGTCTTCGCTTCGGCTTCGACGTCGTTAAAGCTGTCGCATCACTTCCAAATTAATTGCCGTTGTATAATTAATCAATGTCGTCGCGACGTCACGTCCTTTACAAATCGAATCGAACTACTTCCTGAGTAACGATATCGAAAACCGAACATTTTGGAAGAAACAGTAAGGAAATGCGAAATAGTATTATACATATCTTAACGTATCACTATACATATAGTTTTCATTTTCTTAACATTTTCATAAATTTGTTAAATATAAAATTGATCACAAATTGTCAATAAAATATTTTTAAAAAATTGGCTTAATTATCTTTGCTTAGTTAGTTACATTTTACTCAGCTATCTCAATTACATATATGAAATTAGTTTTTTTTTATGAAAACGCAAATAGATACGAAATATCATCTTGCCAATATTAATTTTCATAAAAATTAATTAAAAATATTTTGTAAGTCATTTTACATTGTCAGTTATATAAATCTTCTGCCTAAAACATTAAAAAAAAGATTCTACAATTTGAAAACAAAATTGAAGTAAATAAAGTGATTCATTAAATATTTAAGATTAATATATAATTAAATTTTTTTAATGTGAGATTACTTATAAAATTCTCATAATTCCTTCTTGGAAATAATATACAATTGTAAAAATGCTATATGTAAAACTAAAAAGATTATGTCTCTCTATTTATATATATTCTAATATTAATAAAATATTCTAATATATTCTAATCTTAATAAAATTATATTCCATTATTATTATATTCCATAATATCAAATAGATAATTTAATGAATCGTGCTAATTGATGATGATTGTATTCATCTGCCAAAGATTCTGACGAGAAGTGTAATCGGAGAAGAGATGTGAAATGGAGAAACAGAGCGGCTGTTCATTAGCATGTGGATATTCCGTGTCCCAAAAAATATCTGGCCACGTTATGCAGCAGCTCATGGACAATAGCACTGCAGCCGGCTCCCCAATGGGTTGATTGGGGAACAGCGAAATGTATTCATGTATGCATATGAATTCAGTTCTCTCGCGGTAGGCCGAGGTGCCTAGATACGCTAATGTCTGCGGACTAAAGCTCGACCGTTGAAAAACATCTTAATTGGACTTCGCGCCCTACCAGTTTGTCATCCCCAACCTTCTCGTCCTAAGCTGCTTCTATCGCGGGTTCAACATACCAGATCTTCTCTCTATCTCTTCCTCCCTTCTCTCTCACTTTGTCTTTCTCTTTCCAACCAAATACGATGTTGATACACGAAATGTGATCCATAATACACTTGAATCTCAAATTCTTCGATCAAAATTCAAACTCTTAATAAAAATGTCAAGATTAATACGAATGATTCCGGAGATAAAAACAGTTAATGAATTTATATAAAAAAGAATTAGAGAAAAACTTATGATGAAATTATTTTCTATTTAATTTAATAATTAATAACTTTTTACTTTTCTATCTAATTTAACTAAATAGAAATAGTTATTACTTCAACAAGACTATAATTGGAGGGTTAATTATAAAATTACACAAGAGTATCTTTTTAAAAGATGAGATATGTGTAATAAAATTTTCATTTAGAAGGGTCTACTTCATTCTAGCCAGAAATTTCATGAATAAATACACGGGGAATCTGGGTTACCTCGTAGATCTATAACTCTCCTCTCTCTAATCTCTAATTCTCCCTATGCGCCCCCTAAAATCGGCGTTCGTCGATAACCGAGAGGGAACCCGCGATGCATCCTCACGACCGAGAATCGGAAGAAACATATATTTTTCTTCGAAGCCGAGAGGGAGTTGCCGATGGTTTTCCTCCACGCGCGCGTTGCGGCTGGGTGGCGTGCCGCAGGTAAATTTGTAGCCGAAGGGATGCGCGCAAGATGCGTGAAGTCGCGGGTCGATGAAGGAACCGACGTTGAAAAGTGGCGAACTACGGGAGGGAGATATCGGGACTAAAGCTAACGATGTCGGGACACGTCAACGGACTGTTAGAGCTTTTCACTTGCTACCTTCCGACTGTTCCTCCGCGTCTTTCTTTGCTGCTCTTTTCAGTTTAAGACCTTTTCACTACGTTAATGATATTAATCGATGTTGTATAACTCTCATATAATATGTCTCTCTCTCTTTCTCTCTCTCTCTCATTCGGTTCTCTTCCATCTTATCAATTTCTTATCCTGTAATACTACATAAAATGTCTAGAAATTTACTTTTACAAATCTAAAAAATTTTCAGATAATCTAAGATACATTTTTAGATTTGTAAATCTAATTAAAATTACAATTGACTAACAATTAGATGTTTCTTCATGAAGAAAATTGTATCTCTTTTTATATTTACATTTTCTCAATATTTATTTTTCAAAATTGATTAATTTCAGAAAATCGATGTATTTCGAATCTTATAATTCGTTCTGCAAAAGAGAAAGTACATGCACATCGTGCAGAACGGTGCTTTTGTCCCGTCAGATCGATTAAAACCGAATATTGCGTGCTTACAAGCAGTACAAAATGTACGAAATCAGCGCAAAACGACTGCTTTCGTAGTTTCAGTCAGATAATAAGCGATACACGTGCGACATAAACAAACGTTACCAAACTGAGAATCGCGTTTCGGCGCCGAATACACCGCGAGAGTACGTCGCAAGATGAGGAAAGTTAATTGTCGATGCATAACGCCGGTTGTAGTATTTAACTTCACACAAACAGCGACGTACTTTTTGCAGCCGAGAACTGTTTCGCATTCTGAACTTTGCCTGTTAAAAGGGCTCAGAAGGATTTCAGGGTGATAACGCGGATATAGCGCCGTGCCATAATAATGTAATGCTGTTTTAACGTCACGTCGAGCGCGCGTGTCGCCCGCACACATTCGATACGGCGCACGTACGTAACAATTACATTTAATTTCAATATAACATCGTCGTATTATCTCGTACACACGTGCGCACTATATACATCCGATATTTGGCGTTTCGTCGTAATGGCAACCGGTTTAACGATCGGCAAGGGGGGAAGAGAGAGGGGGAGGGGGGGTAACAAGTTTAGTCTGGAGGATGAAAAACGCACTGGGCACGAGGCAAATGAATTAAATTTTACAACGTTCGCGAGATTTACGGCGCGTAAATCCCGGCGCGATTAAAGTATTCGAATATATCCGCGTGAAATATTTTGTCACGCGCGACGAGATATTAAAAAGCCACGTTATTGATTTCGAGAGCCACCGTGGGCATCGCCTACATTCGATGTTCACGTCAATTTGTAGGCGCGATTCAGCCCGTCATTTTGAGTCACTATATTATCGTACTAAAATAGTTTACTCAAACGACGATTGTCAGTGATTCCTATAGAATCGATGATTTATTAAGTCAAAGTATCGGTGAATAATTGATCTCTTCAAAAATACAAACCAATCCAAATTTCGCAACCATTCTATATATACATGTATAATGTTGAAACTAGAATTGATGATACGTGAAGGCTGAGAGTAATTTCATACTGATAAATATGGGATACTGACGGACACATGACTGTAATTGTCTTCTTGTTATTTTTAAAGTCAGCGCTCATTTATATTTCACTTAAGCTAATGGACCACTTGTAGTCCAGAGAGACTACGAGCTTATCCAAAATGCATCGAGCTAAAATACGGGCGCGAGTTTCCCTCATCGGTACACAACTGCTACAGCAGATCAGGTGTTCGAGAGACTTGAAAATTTCATCAGCTTTCGCAGCCGCGCAACCTGCCATTACGAATAATCTCCTAAAAAAAAAATCGAGTTAGCTTCAAAATCTTAACGAGAATGCACCGCGATAGTATCTGCTGGCTAACCTGATCGAGTATCGTTATTTTTGCACGAAAATGTGTCAATAAATGTTGTCAAGTGTGATACATTTACATGATCATTTTCACTATTTATAATAAATTTTTAATTCGACATCAAGAATGTTTGTTTTAAGTATAAAAAAATGCTTCTTCTTTGCCAATAGTAATGTTTGAAAAAATATATTGCGCGGAGTAATATAATCATTTACGTGGCCAATATAAATTGTAATTTGCACACGGAATTTGCAAACAAACTTCGATATGGACGTTTTTCAATCCACGAAAACAGAGCAAATTGCTAGTTTTCACCGCTACGAATATAATGACATTTACAGTTTCGGTAATTCGTCATCACGCGCACGCGAAAATTTGCGACCCGGCATCCATATTTACGCTAATCAACGCGTGGCAGAATGGCTGCGGCAAACATAGCCGCACATAGCTTCGACGCGAGGCAACAATTTCGTCACTTTACGCGTATTCGGCGCGTTGAATCCTTTTCCAAGATGAATTCACGCCAAGATGAAAGAATATATACGTAACGCGCGTGGAAAACGAGCGCAATTAGTAATATACGCACTGCGAATATTACGAATGTAATTCGCAACGCTAACGGGCCGAAGCTCTGCCGAAGCTTGATATGTAGTGATAACGCTATCGCCTGGCTTGTATTCATGCCGTCACCGTTGCATCGGCATGTTCATACACGGGACATACCGATCTGCCAGAGCTGCAGTTGTAAATTCGTTAATTAACTAAGGCAATTGCTTCTGTAGCCCGGTAATGAATTCAGTCCTGAACAGTACGTAACACGTATGATATATGCGATGACGAATGGCGATGAACGTCGCTCGATAACGATTAATAAACATGCGACTTTGTAACATCGCCTAGATTAACTTATAACTGCGCGTGATTATTGATTTCCCTATTAAAGACATCAATAAAAAAAGTTTAAAAATCTCGCAAATGTGAGATTAAAAATTATATTCTGTAATTTAATATTTCTAATTGGTAACATAATTTTGATAAAAACATTATTCTTAAAATATCATCAATTATTTCAGGCGATAAATTAATTCGCTAAAAAAAAAAAAGAAATGTTTCTCTCTCGCGATTGACTTTGTAAACGGGCTTGAATTGGCACTCGCACAATCGATCTCGAGAAGTTCCTGTTTCTCCGTCTAAGATAAGTCGGCTAATTCGCGTTTACAGGTATACGAGAACCAAGCTACGAGCTTCTACTCTTCGTAGAAGTTTAATCGAAGCTTTTACGCCGAGCATCGTGTGAATAACGCAGCTGCCTGTTTTGTATCTTCATCAGAAGACGACGACGACGGCGACGACGACGACGACGACGACTTCATTACAACCCTCGTGCGCACGAGTGCGCGATCGACCGAAATTTCACCGGTTAACTTGGAGACACGGCGGATTTATTAGTTTGCATCTGTGCCAGTGGGACATATTTATTTATTACTTGCCGATATCGACTAGTTTCCTACACAGTTTACGATTTACGATCGCGTATGTACGCGTGGATTTATGCGCGTGATTGCAAAGCTCGTAGTAAAAGGACATTTAGTTACAGCCGGCAATCTCATCGGCGGAAAAAAAGCAGACCCTCGAGCGCGAATACTTTTTTCTCTCGCAACCGTAATTTTATTGCTCGTATCAGTGATATTGCAAGTAATTCCTTGAAAAGCGTGATAGCTGGAGGCTTCATTTGAATATCCACGCTACCGTATGAACGGCGGGAGAACTTTGCAATCAACGGTACAGCACCTGTCGCGTGACCGTTCGTTCACGAACTTTTTTTCCCCCCCGGGAGCATAATTCCACCACTGATGCCGTTATTGCTTTCAGTTTTTAAACGTAGCTAGGTATAAAGACATTTATTACATTCTTCCGCGCAATGTATCGCCGCGCAATATTCGTATCGTGAATCGCCTATCGCCGTTAAACTCAGAGGTGAATTAATCAATTCGGCGAAATCAGCCTATCCCAAGATATATGTGATCAAATAACTCGCAGACATTTGTCAAGATCAAGTCGAATGGGTTTATCCGTAAAAAGAACTTCGATAATTTCAGAATATAAAGTTTGGATGTTCAAACAATAAAGAATATCATAGCAATTTTTATATTTACTTTTACAAAGCTTAGAAATACTGGCGACAAATCTCATATCGTTGAAGCCTGAAAAGTCTTCGCCAGTAATTACTGGTACATTGATACATTACCAGTAATTACTGGTCATGCACTCTATCTACGTCAGTTACAAAATCAATCAAGCGATCACTCGTTCGGTCTCTGCCCATTTACGTTTGGGTCGGTGAGTTGAATCGATCGCGTGTAGTTGGTCTAAATTCTCATCAACATGGGTTCATGAAATCCTGAAAGAAGATAAATCTTATATCCCGGACACTGGATTGTAAATATCATAATTTTTACGTTCGTGTAAAGTATAAAAATCGTACTCGTTGTGATTTTTGGTAATTACTATCATTTCCTTCGCCGCCGTACTACAATAGACAACTCTAAAGTTTCACGCACTGAGAAACCGAGTAGAGCATTAGCCATTGGACTACAAGTGCTAACACGTTTCGATTTTAATCTGATCCAACTCCGGCCGTTAGCTGGCGCGCCGCCAATCGCGCCGGAACGAAAAGAACATTCGCTTTTTAGTGCTAAATAAGCCCGGCGTATATCGTCGCACATTGAAGCGTTAAAAAGTTTCATAGGATCGTCGGTGCCTCGAGTAGCGTTGGATAAAACAACGACGAAATATAAACTTTTACCGGAAGAAAGTACCGTATAGCAATCGCGATTAAATCTGAAAGCGTGGTATCAGTGAAAGCAAATGCGGTTAATTTCCCGTTTAATTAGAACTTCCTGTACACGAAGGGCGAGGGCGAAACACAAAGATAGACGCAGACTCGTCCGATAAACAGACACGTACTGCATAACGAAAGTGCAGGAACGCGAAGACCCGCCTGTTTGAAATCCACGCGTTGCGTACTCTTTCTCTTTCTCTATCTCTCCCCCGCTGCCCCGGCGCTGCACGTCCCTATAATAATGTATGCACGCACTCCAGCCAGCCAACCAGCCGGTAGATAGACCGACCGGACCGGTACAGCAGAGTGGAGAGGAGTCGGTTTTCCGGAAACATATTCTATGCATACATGCATGTTCAACACCTGCGAAGCAGCGCCGGCATCGTCCGGCCGCCGGTAGTCAGGATGTTAAATTACGGCATTTAAATAATTTCGTTTAATCTCTGTGTGCGGCCCTTCTGCTGCTCCTCTCGCCCGCACGTCCGCCTATCTCTCTGCCTCCCCTCTTACTCCTCCCTCTTTCTCCGAAACGGACCGAGCGAGGAATATTTTTCCACCGTAATTCCGTGGACCACCTCGCCGCGTCGCCGCGCCGCGCTGTTCCGGCCGACAAAAAGCCGTAACGCCGAGAAACACCTTCCGGTAGCTTTACGTTCGCCCGCGAATTCGGCCGGGACACATCGCGGGGTCGGATATTAACCGGCGAGAGTGCTAATTAAGCGCGCTGACGACATATGTTTTTATCGCCGGCCGTCGCGTGATGAACGCCACATTCGTTGATATCTCTCCAAGCTCTAGTCCATATTTTGCTTCGCCATGGTTAAAATTAGATGAATGCATAATAAAACGCGAAATAAGATCTTATCGGTTAATTGCGATCCAAAATTATATTAGGTCACGAGTATCTGAAAGAGTGTAATATTTCGTAATCAAATAAACTTAAAAATTCACGCCAATTTTAGAAATCTTTCAGTTGATAATTCAATTTATATAACTACATATAATGTATATTACACGTTATTATTATCAAACTTCTTGCAGCAACCCAATTTCGCGAAAATCTGAGAATTTCGTTAAAAGTATCATTTCAAGTCGGAGGACTCGTAAATAAAATGCAAGATACGCGGAGGGGATATTTTACAGTCGTCGCGAGCGACAGACTTGTTTTGTAAAAACTTGTCAAGATGCGATATCGCGCGTAAATCACGACACAGTGTGTAACGCGATAACGACACGATTGTGTCGCCTGCGAGTGACTACTCATCGCAAAGAGTGATGCACAACGGCAACCAGCGACAACGTGATTGATAGCACATACGTCGGCTTTATCCGCCCGTTATCCTCTACCACTCCGCAATCTGGCTCCCTAGAAAATACGTGCATCGAGCGCGTGACAAATTTATTTTCAGTCACTCTCTCTAAGAGCGCGTTTCTAATCGTACTGTGTCGATCGACTTGGTGACTCGTCGATTGAAAAAAGCTTATTTCTCAATACCTATCTACATTTGAAAGAAAACGTAAGATTTATTATATCGACGGGAAAAATGAAATGAATATAAAATAATGAGAGAAAGGTGGTTCTCTCCGCTTTCTGGAAATATGGATTTAAGTTTGGTTTGTAAATAAACTCTTTAATAGTCCGGCCACGGTATCCAATTTACTCTGCGTTCGTGACCACAAGCGTTTTAGAAACGCGACAATGAACGCAACGCAAAAGAAAAGAAAATCTCCACCGTCTCTTCCCCTGTTCTCTCTCTCTGCTTCCCCCCGTGTTTTTCCATCTCGTACGTCCCCTTCTCGCGACCTATGTACCGCGCACACAGTTAAGTCAGCGCACTTGCATTCAGCGCGAAGTGATAAAGATGGAAAGTGGCCGGCATTTGCATGTTTATTCCACTTCTTTAATTCCGTCCGCTTTTGCTTTTCTACCACTTCGTAGGGGCGATTCACGCGCCACCACACGCACGAAAAATATACAGGAGATCCCTCTCCCCGTCCCTCTCAAGTCTGAATCGTGTCTGCGGTGGTAAAAACCACGGGATCACATCTCGTGCATTTCACCGGCTGCCGCTGCTCGGTCCGTCGTATCTCGCCAAATTTCGACCACGCGCTGAAGTATTCATTCGACGTCGCGTTATGCGCCGATCTGTTTCCACCTTCGGCTAAAATCGATGGCACACGTTGCGAGAAATAACGCGACGAACCAGGAAGCGCTATTCTTTCCCCCAATCACGTCCCGTCCGTGTCACACCGGCTTTTAATTGCCAGAATGTCGTTAAAATTTTATACGACGACGAAATGTCGATTAGTTCAAGTACAGATGTGCAGATGTGATTGATTTCTGTTACGTGAATAAGATTAAAAGCTATGAGACACTCTATATAATACGAATTATTTTAATATACCTATTTTACAATCAGTATTAATTTTCAACGATCTTCTCATCAAAATGCTATTAATTTAAGCTCAGCAATTTAATCACGTATTAGCGTGATTATCGACTTCAATTACACGATTGATATCATGAAATTCTAAGATAGTATGTGTCATAAATAATTTAAATCATTTCAGGCATTTCATCATTTCTGATTTCCACATTCATTCATTGAAACATTATTTCGATTGAATTATTATCGTCGAAGATAAAGTTCATTTGTCTAAAGTATCGTTCGTTCATTTTCATGCTTAACCCGGAAATTGTGATAGCTCCTCGTATCATCGCTGTGTGTTCATGAAATTTGATTTGAATCTTCGACTAACTCGGCGGTGTCGAATGTTCGATTTCATCGAATCTAAAACGCAACGATGCAAGAATTTCGTGGACATATATATATATATATGTATATATATATATATATATATATATATATATAGACACGCGCTTAGACATTTGCAATCTCCGTGCAAACTTGCGACGGAATATACAACACGCCGACCGTCGCTCCGTACGAAGTTTCCGCGTGCGTAGACTCGTTTCGTTAATCCCGCGGAGTACAGCCAGAGATGGAAGCTATTAGAAGTTTTCGATTCGGCTTGTTAATTATCCGGAACTTGATTTCTCGCGTCGGAATTCGCGCATAGCGACAGCGACAGCGACGATTTAATCCGTGCCCGAAACTTCATCGTCACACTGCCGAGTGTGTGTGATCGAAGATGTAACGCGCAATATTATGTCTCCTCAATCGTATTCTACTTAATTGATAATCGCTAAACAAACTTTATGCAACAAGAACTGTAAATAAAGTCAATTTATTGAAAACTAGAAAGAGTCTGTTTAGCAATAAAATAAACAACTAAGTTATATCCTTTTATAAATAAGAATTGCGTTGCATCTATAAATATGAAAAAGTGAAAATTCACACTTTAATCTGAATACACAGTCACGTGGGTTTAAACAGAAAATTGACACCTATATTGAAACGCCGACATTCTAACCGCTAAAAGCTTACATATGCACGAACCAACCCTGGCTTTGGCAACTAGTCGATCAGATATCGGACACGTGCGGTATGACCACGTGGCCAAATTCCATGACATTTCGCAAATTAGTGAAATTCCGAGAAATTCCCGTCTGCTGGCAGTCCTAGAAGCATCGCCGCGGACCGCAGGATTTCATTAGTGTTCTTACACACGTGAGATGCGTCAACCGCAATCCAGTTTCAAAAATTTTATTGATGTTACGCCGGTACAAATCGCGGAGAAAACGAGATATTACAAGCCATGCAGTTTTGTTTTTTTTTTTTTAATTAAGCATCGTATTTCACGCACAGCTGCTTAACGCATAAATAAAAATTTCGGGCAGGCAAAGAGGAAATATACGCTCGGGAGCGCATGAGGGATGCGTAGATTCGCGTGTGTGGGTTGACCTTTGACCCGTATTGTGAAACACAAAATGTCGCTTTAATTCGCGACTAAATCTGTGCCCGACCGAGACCCATTGATCATAAATCGCGATGGAAATTTCGTTGACCCTGACGCAAACGCTACGGTTGGACACATCGCCCGGCGTCATGGGAGAGATCAATGCATCATTTTGCGCGAAATGGCGGAGTGGGTCAAAAAGGCCAGCATAAATCTTCACCTGCGAGAATTTTTATGACGCCGTTACGCTCGCCGCCGAAAAGCGCGATCCATTTTACACCTGCATTAATGACGGGCGCCACGCCATATGGCTGTATACATCGCGGTCCGAAATAATATTCATACGGCGCGAAATCAATTATATTTTCAATGAATCACGTTATCGGGGTCTACGCTACTGCACCGTCGCTGGCTAATGAAAATTACGTTTTTATGAAAATCCGTTATTTCAACAGGGTTACATGGCGTTTATAAATAAATCATCATATTATCGATCCTATGGCAAGTTCATTCCTCCGCCACAAAAATTTTCTATCATCTTTCTATGTACAAAACCTGCTTTCTAATATGAAAATAGCACGAGAACGCTGCTACGACGCGACCTAATGTTATTTTACAAATGAAGGCACGCTATTTTTATTCGGCTAACGCGCGTCATTTTCATTCCAAGAGTGAGAGTATCGCGTATCTACTTCTCGCTGCATCTTGAAAAGAAAGAAAGGCCAAATTTACATAGTTCGCCGCAGAATAATCTCTAAATTATGAATGTATTATTTAAACATAAAAACGAGTCCTTTCTAAATACTCATTTACATTGTTCCATTTAAATATTATTAAAGCCTGCAAAAGTATGTTAAATTATAATAATTGTATTAAATAACTCTTTTTTTATCTATGAAATATAATTTTTTCTTAATGGTAGTATACAGCAGAATTAAACGATCAGGTCCAAAGATCCGATAAATGCTTGTGAGATTTGTACAGAAAATCCATTTCTTCATCGACTCTCTAAATAATGCACACGATGCATTCTCCCAGGACCGAGGTGGCGTGTGAGAAAGTGGACTACTGCATATGTAAGCGCGAGACGGTTTTGATTACCACGGTATACTCGGCTATGCCAAGTAGGAATCCGGATTTACGCACGCGAGTGGCCGTTCCCGGCTGCAGCGAACACGTATTCGCCTGGTAATCTCACCAGCCGAATAGTTGAGCTTTCGGGTAAACTTTGATTGACCGAATGATAGACTTGCTTACTAGAAACTAAGCGTGTCTAAACAGCTGTTCGCTCCCTCTCTCACGGCGTGGTTTAACCGGTCGCGCAAATTTCTCATACTTGTCCTATAAATCTCGCTATCGCCAACGAATTACGTCAACGTAATTCGTATTGATTAGTACAATTACTAAATTTATAAAAATGCTAACTAGAAGACGAAAAATGGTAGTGACGAATAAAATTTTTAAGTATTTTCTTTATATTACATTATAAAAGAAATTATATATTCCATTAAACTTTCCGCTTTTTTAGATTATTCACCGAATAAATCATGCATTGTACTAACGAGATTTATCAAGCTTAAATCAGGATTAAACATATTTTTAATATTTTGGATTATATCAAGAATTCCGATTTAATACGCAATGTGGAATGCAGATGGTATATTCGTTTAACTTTCTAAAGATAGCGTCGCAAGATATTCATGTGCGGTACGAAAGGTATCGCAGAAATGACCTACAGGACACACGGTGAATATTTCAGAAGAGCTTGGAAAATTCGTATCAAATATGCAGAAGTGTTATTTTCATCAAAGATCTCCGTTTTAAACAGCATGTCCAAGAAATACGTGTATTTCAACTTACAAATATTGGAAGACAAAATGCCAGAATATATCACTAATTTTAATATATATTAAGTATTTAATTATATATTAAAGAGACAAAATAACTGTGACAAAATATTAAAATTTAGAATGTGTTAGTGAATATTAATTCAAATTAAACTTGACTTAAAATAAGTCAAGTCAAAATAAAAAAGATTGTAGTTTTTTGTAAATAATGGTTTTTGTTGCTCCATTATTAGAAATTTGATTTCAAAGATTTTATCATTGTATTAAACAATAAATTTTCGTATATTCATATTATATATCGAATATATCAATATATTAATAATTTCTTCTTTTTGAAAGCTTTCGAAAATGAGATCTCGACACGCGCGCGTTTCGCATCTTTTTCACATATGTGTTATTTTAGCTACGTGAAGCTACGCAGTGTTCTATATTTGGCTGTTAGAAAACATTCAGTATTCGTGCAACCATTTGTAAAATTGCCTCAGCGTTTGCTTTCGTATTTCGATATTTCCGTCCGCCTTGTTCACGTTTGGATCCAAACGTCGAGTCCGGCCATTTCACGCTTGTTGAGCAGCGGACAACTCCGCAATTTGGGTAAAAGACCGTATCGAGTGTAGAGTTCAAGAAAATTTCTAGTTTTGTCGTCAAACTGTCCGTGGAAATTAAAATGTTAAAATATAAATTGCATTTTTTTAATAACAGAAGAGAAAAACTTGAACTAAAGTAGAAAATAATTATATTCACGCGCAATATTGTTAATAATATTCTTGTCTACTCCCGACAAGAGAGCGTTAAAATCCACGATGGAAAAAAACATGCATTTATAGTCGCGGTAACTCATTCCGCAACGAGGAATTACTTATTTTCTCAGTTGTCGCGTCGCCTAGGAAGCACTCTCTACATAGCTGCGCAAATATCGCGAGGCTTTCGAATATTTAGAACGCAGGAGCCCGCAATTCCCGCCGGTAAACTGGTTTGCGCGGTAATTTCAATTATCGTATTGCATGGAGATTCGTCTAACTTCTCCCTCATAAATACATTAGTGTTAGTGATTTAACGCGGATGTGCAAATATCCGGGTAGTCGGGCACTCTCAGTTGCTACCGAAAACTTAGCAGGCAAACCCGGCCCAGGTACGTCGGGAGTTTGAAAAGGCCATTCATTCGAGTAAATATTTGGACGACAGAGAAATAGGTTATTCACAATTTCCACTGAAAAAACCACTTCTTTTCTCAACTTGCCGAAATTAAGTTCGTCAAGCTCTTATGCAGCTGCTATACGATTTTCATCAACGTACGTGCATCTTAAAGTGCATTTTAAGGAAAGTACAAATATTACAAGCTAATTCTGACATTACTCCAGTGAATTGAAAATTGTTCATGCCTCGCGCAAGTTTACGTTTTCGTTATTATCGTGAGATCGTTTTTATGTATCTATTGTATCAAAGTTTGAAATTTTACAACGGTCTATGATGTATTTTCTACTAGAAATGCAACGCGTGGCTGGAGGCGCACGGATCCACGAGAAACGCGTTACATTTTTCAGCATCTTTAGCCGGAAAGACATATTCTCGCGGCACCACGGAAATTTCATCTTCAGCTTCATAGTGCTTCTCTTCTCTCGGGCTTAAGAAACTGTTCGTCGGGTAACGGGGTGCTGCCAATGCTACTACCAGTTGCGTGGCGGAGTAAAGGAAGGGCCCCGAAGCTTAATCCCGTCGCCCTGGAAAAGTTCCGCATTCGCGGGGATTTTCTCGCAAGCCATCTCGCCGGGCGCGTTTTTATTCGTCCGATGATTCACATTGACTCCGCCACAATTCGCAACCCTAATAATCCCGGCAACTTGTTTCCGTGGCCGCGAGTATTCCTCGTATTATGAAATATCGCCCTCGAGAGCGGTGGCCGTTTAATCTTCTAAAACCGATGCGAACGCAGTTTGAATGCGTCGTACATAATGAATTAGCATTCATCATGGGAACAGAAGCTTCGGAATATATAATTAGGAGATTAAGATATTTCGCTTATTTACAATAATTCAATACAGAAATATAAGGCAAAACGTCGAAAAAGGCAAAATTTCTAATATTTTACATGTCTGCGATTTAATTTTGTAAAAGACGTCGCGCCAAGTTTTGTTAAATTAGTTACTTTTAGACTATTTTCCTCGGTATCCGTAGTTGAGATGAAGCGCCGGTAAATCTGGAACACGCGGCATGTTCGCGAATAATCGAAGCAATATATCTTAAAACTTCTTTTTTCCTTCGTCTCACATTTATAATATAACAACGGTAGCAAAGTTCAGCGAGCAGTTTGCTCGAATACCCTCGAGGCGAAATCAAAGATATATCATATACTGCAGCACGTCGCTCATAAAATCAGAACCGTTCCGTGAACGCGGTTGCCGCGACGGTGCACTTTGAGGTCGAAAAAAGCATAAGTGCTCAACTTGCAATCTGCGTTGTAATGTAACCAGATTATTCCGCTGTCGCATAAATACACGCGGAAATGCAATTGTTCATGCACGCTGCACTCGCACAGACTTTGTGAAATTGGCAGCCTTCCACGTTGATACTACACATAAAACGTGCACTACATAACATTAAAGAAACATATCTGTTAAAGCTATTAGGAAAATTACGTAAATATAATTCCGTTTCGTCTTCAATCTGCAGTTAATTTTTCATTAACAAAATTCTGAATTATGTGGTAATGCGCTTTAAGTAAAATTAAATTTCCAAGATGCTAGTAGGTACAGAAACGAAATCTTATTTCGAAGCTAAATTCAAGAGTACTTTCACGGTATTCGCAATTAAAAGTTAGCTGAGAAAATAGTTATAGTGTCAAACGCTGAAAAAAATTAAATAAAAAAGCGAGTAATCAGATTTTTGCTGAGAAAACACTCATTTTCAAAATTTATCAAAGATTTCGTAAATGAAAGAGAACACAGTGTAAACTTCGGAGGAAAGGGAGACTCTGTATAAATCCGGAAAAAGCAGAGTACGTAATGTTCAAAGTGCACGACCGAGGGTCGTTGTGCGCTTATTGGTTGTAAAACGAGAACCCCCATGTCCATGATATGAGATCAGCGAACCCTAAAAATCGAGTCTTGTCGTTGATCACGATAATAAGTCACCTAACCGATTCAACGGCATAGTAAATGTATCTAAAGTACAAGCTGTTCTATGGAAAAATTCTATGTAACGCGATGCGCTGCAATCGATTGTAAAATAATATTAAAAAGATAAAATTGTAACAACACATTTTATATCTGACAAACGTTTCGAAGGAGTTAAATTACAAAAATGTCAAGGTAAAAGTTGGGAGACTAAACACTATAATTTATTTGAATAATAATGAATTAACAAATGACTTTTTGAACTTAGCATAATATATGAAAACAAAAGATACAGCTTTTTATTTTAAAGTAGGATTCTCTATCTAAAGTAGAAAAGATTCTCGCATTTCTCGCCTCAAGAATTCTTTTTAAATCCACATTGCACGAAAGTCAAAGTATTAAAATCTGAACTGGCAAAAAAATAACATGACAATTTCGCATTTGTTGTCGCAAGAATATCACTTGTGATAACGATATTACTGGCACTTTGCGGAGCGGGCTTAATTTCGTTGCAGCACTCGGGATAATCGATGGCGAAATTCTGTGGCGCTCGTAAATTCCGAAATGAGATCAACAACTTCCTCCCGACATCAACAGGCTGAAGAGAAATTCGTAGGGTTGGCGCGATCGAAGAAAACGCGGGAGAGAGCAACCGGACGACTGGAGGGCTCAGCTGAAATTTTTGGCGTTTTATGCGAACGCTCGAGTATACGGCACTGTTTTTCGTGTGGCAGCTGGCTCGCATGGTGGAGCAACACTAAACTTAAGACCCAGGACCGACGTGGTGCGGTCTTATCGGCGCGCTCGCCTTATTTTTAATAAAAACTACGACGAAGGGGAAGGGTATGGTGCGAGATTAAAAAATTCACCGGCGCCCGGAGGCACTCGATGGCCTCGTAACTTAAAATTAAGAAAATTAGGAAGCCGCACGACCGGCTGAGCTCGCGAAACGTTTATATCCTGTTATCCTGTTTTCAGGAATTTAATAGTAATCACTTAACGAATGATGCACCTGCATCGATCCGCCGTAAATTTCAAACGCGTTTTTATAAGCTGAATTTTGACAATAGGTTGATCTCACGTTATTATAACAAAAAGATATGGAGTCAGTACGTTGGATTAATTATCACGTGTTAGTAGGGAATATTGCATTATAAAATTAATTTTAATTGTGTAATGTTTTTTGCGCCATGTCCTCGGAATAACATTAATTCTGCTATTAATGTCGCGCAAACCTTCGTATTCGGTAGTTGTGAGAATTTTGCGTGAAATGAACAAACTTGGTGGAACGGGCCGGTTAAGTTTCCTACTTTGTCTATCATACCGCGCGACAGTCGGAAATATCAAAAAAAGTAAAGAACGCGGAAATTACGCGCGCGACACGTAAAAGTGGCAGTAGAGCGAAAAAATGTCGTAAGCTCAGCAAATGTTTCTCGACGGTAAATAACTAATATGAATGGCTAGTATGTTACATAGTAATAATAATAAACAAAATTTATATGCACTTTAGTTATTTAAATATCATTATTCTCAGTTTAAATAGATAATTTAAAGTGTATGATATTGACATTTGCTAAGCTTTCATTTTTTCTGACAATAAAAAAAGGAAACTCACCGGAAATACCGTCGTAAGTCCACCATTCCTCCCAGCTGGCTTCGGATTCTGTAAATAGAAACATAAAAAAATATTAGTAAAAATTTCATTAAAAAAATATATTAATTATCTATCTCTTCCAGGTTCAGTATCATGCAAATTGCTTTCAATTGTACAGCGTGAGTGCAACATGTCTGAATTGCGAAAGCCGCAATTTTCTTTCTCGTACATCTCACCTAAACAGTTTCCCGAGACCCCGCAAACATACGTACCGCGGAAAACTTTAGAGCTCTATCACTACGTCCGAAGACACCGGCCGGTGCATCGATCAATTGCATTTGTAGATCGGGGACGATCGGTCAATCGATTACCGCGCGACGGAATTCTAAGGCGGGCGTTCCCGAATTGTGCCACGTGGTTTTATGCGGATCGGACATACCAGAAGTGCGACGGGTCCAGCCCGTCGCACGTGCACACACTCGGGAAACTCATGCTCCGTCTCCTTCCCTCTCGCTCTCTCGTTCGCTCTCGCAGCCTCTCTGATCGTAGCACGACCCCATCCCGCTTTAGACGCTGACCCATATTCGATTATCTGGATGCATGCCATCCAACGCCGTACTGCAAACTAATTGCTTCAAATTGGAAAACTTTCTCGGGCTATCCCGGATGCCCCGCCTCGTCCGCTCTCTCTTTTAGCCTCTCTCTCTCTCTCTTAGCCTTTCTCCCTCTCTATTGTCAATCTCGGCGTTTCTCTTCTCGGTTGCACAAGCGATATTTATAGGCGTCTACTCCGTTTCAGCGTTCATGATCCATTGACCGTTACGGATTACCGACTCGTGTCTATAATATCTGACGCGCCACATGTTTATCCACGTGTACGACGTGCAACATGGCATATATGCTCGCTGATTGTACGGTGTACACCTTAATGGGACCGACAAGCACGCGTTCGCGTAATTGTGCGATTAAATATCAGTCTTATCTGCATGATCTGCAGGATAGCCAGCGACTTCGTGTCACGATTCTGCCAGGAATTTATTACAGAAGCATTATCAAAGGAACTGGACGAGAGGCGAATATAAATTAATGCTGTGTATCGATTTCTCGACGAGTTTATCGAAAGTGAGCTTCCGTTCGAGATAAATGACTTATATCTGAAACGTCGTAGGAAAGTCCTCCGACTCTGTAGCGTGAAGGAAATCATTTTATAAATATCGAAATCTGCCATCGCGCTCGCGTGCTATGACCGGCGGAAAATTGATGCGCTGTCGTCACGTGAAATCAGGTTTCTTACGAAGGTGAGAGTACGTGTGAACTTTGGCTGTCAAACGCGAATACAAATGGAATACGCGATCCAGCCGCGGCGAATATGGTCGCGAGAACGCGCGGCAGATCGACAATCGTCCGCGGCTTATGCGCATCGTGCATAATCGATAGTGACGCCTGTCACTGTCATGCTCGACGGATGATATTATCAGCTTGAGCATTACACGCGGCAAATCTTGGATTCGATATTAGGATTATTGTCGAATTGAGAACAAGCCGCGAGCAAATCGACGTTTGCGCTATTTCGCAAATCTATTTCTGATCTTTATGACTGCATCAAGATCTCATCAGATCATTTGAGACAATAGCGCCAAAGTAGGTGACAGTACTTGTTGACTTTAATAGCAAAATTATCATGGAATTAATCTCACATCTTGACGGATGATGCATTAACTGTTCCGATATCTTTTTGACTTTAATCATATTTTTTATTAAAATGACAATTTCAACTCGATTTTCAGTGAAATAAAACAGATGGGTTTCTTTACGGTGCAATAAAAAAGTTTATTAGTCTCGTAACCCCGTCCAAGTTTCGACCATAACGTTTCCTCTTGTGGATATTTTAGGACAACGTCGTTCAATACGACTAATTTGAATATTTCATTTGCGAAAGACTTGTTTTCTCAGTAGAACATTCCATCATTCATTGCACGTTTTATATTCAGACTACTCTGACTCGGCAACACTCGATGCATACGAAAAAAATACATATTTACAGAGAACTCTACAGTTCGCAAATATAGTTTTAGTGAGAATTATGAGGACTTGCAATTGATTCTTTTATAGAAAAAAATATTTATTCTGAAATTTGCACGATATTTAATGTCTATCGTTTTATCAAAGTCAAATCAATAATTTCGTCAGATCAGAGTCCACGAAGTTACCATTAATACCGGCTTGCGTATGCGAAGATACGTTTACGAGGTGCTTCCTGCCGGCGTCATTTCGATTATACGATAGCGTTTATCGTGCCTGCATCGCACGTACCTGCACACGCGCGAGCACGAACGGTGTTTCAAATACTTACGTCTGACATAGCGTAAGGAAGTATCGCCCAAAGTAACGATAATGTGAAACTGTCGCATATCACTGAGAAGAGGCAGCGTGTGGCAAACGCGAAACTTTTTTTCGTTTCGCGACTCGGTCTTACTCGAGAGCTTTGTCAATGAGGAAACAAGTGAAAGAGAGACTTTCAGTAATCATCTTATGACTCGCAACATATCTGAAAATGCTCAAGGACCGTGCACCTGTCTAAGCGCGTCGATGTCTGACCTGTTTCCGACTACTACTACTTACGTTAAGTAGTAGTAAGATATCACAAGTGAATCTCGCTCGCTTCGCTCTTTCTTGCACTTCTTTGTTTTTTTTCCTCTTCTCGTTTTCATAATTTGCTTTAGTTGCATTATAAATGCGACATTATGTTGTATAATAACGCAGATGCGAAACATTTCCCTGATTATCTTTTCACGCTAACTGCGAAGACCAACGCGCATGGCAAATGCTCTGAACACAAATTTAACAAGCCGCTTAAACAGAACGTGTCGGAATACTTTATCTTCGCGCGGGAAATCCGTTGCAATGTCTCTTAATTAGATAAATCTAATGAAAAATAAATGAAAATGCATAAAACGAAAAAGTAATGCAAATATATACCATAAATTATTTAATTATATGTAATAAAAATCATTTAACTGTCACTCTTGACATGCTGTCACTTATTTTAAAATTATTTCATTACTCGTGAGACGAGTTAAGCGCCATCATGATTCATATAAATATTTTAATAATATAATTATATTATTTCACAAAATATACAGGGTGTTGAGAAAAGACCTCCAACTAAGTACATAGACTCCAATTAAATTAAAATACGAGAAGCAGTTTATTTAAAAAAACGTCAAAAATGTTATCGTCGTCAGACAAACAATAATATTTCACACAATCCAGTTTGCGCATTATGTACTTTCAGCGCAAGAAATAAACACTGAAATAACACTTAAAAGGAGAAATATTGTTACGAGTGCTGTTAACAACATTCCCGAATAAAACATTATGCGAAATAATCTCTGACGAGTAACTCTACCCTTATGTGACTCGTCGATTTTAATGAAACTCAGTATATTTATAGATTAGCCAAAAATAATAGACACATATTTTTTTATATCGGCAACTTTAAGGGTAAAAACTACCCCTTATATTCATAAGCAAAGAAGTAAAAAATCAATAAATATAAATAAAAATATAAATATAAATAAAAAAGCGAAAAAATAATAAAACAAAAACAAAATAAGAATAGACTCTCGCCATCCCCTCGTCGATTATTCCTAGATTCGGTAAACAGCGAGATAAGATTGTTATAATTTATACATATAATTTATACAATGTAATAGTGTCATATTGGACTGCCCATTTTGAATTCTATAATTTTTACATTGAATTTGCTTTCAACGACGAAAACTCGTTTATTATTTTCAAAATTCAGAAATAGTTTCAATACTGAGAGCTGAAATGCAATAAATTAATTAATCGTGCTTATGAATATAAGGGGTAGTTTTCATTTTTAAAGTTGCACCATCGCCGATATAAGAAAAATGTGTCTATTATTTTTGGCTATAAATCTTCAAATATACCGAGTTTCATTAAAATCGGCGAGTCACACAAAGGTAGGGTTACTTGTGAGCAGAAATAGAGAGAGAAAGAAAGAAAAAAGAGAGAGAGAGGGAGAGAAAAGGAGAAAATAGCTCAGTAGTTATCCAAGGACGAATTACGCAATTGTATGTGCAATGAAAGTCTCGCAAGAACGCGCCCAAGGGCGGTCTCGCATGCACCGGATGCGTATATAGTATGGGAATTGCACGCGGAGGTTAAAGGGAGTCTCGCCTCACGGTGTAACGCCTGCGCCAATTTCTCGTCCGCCTCGCGGTAAGAGCATATCCGTACCGGCAGGTGCGAGCGCACTTACACAATCTTCCCACATTCGGCAAATTGTTACTCTTATTACGCGCGGAATCGATAGTACGCCTATTCTACCGTGCTCTCCTTACCATTACGCCGCTTTCTCGAACCCTTTTCCCACCGGGAAAACAACCCGCGTATCCTGATACGTATATCGGACCTAGCTCGCCCTAAGGCCGACGGAATAACTTTCCGCGAAGCTTTCAATAATTCATGTCACGTGCCGCTGCCGGAGATTCGCGAGAAATACGCAACAGGAAATTGATTTTATCGGAGAAAAGTTTAGCACTATGAGAATAATCAGTACTTCATTTTAATTCCTTAAGACACGGCCCGCTTTCCCTTGATATAAAAAGCATAAATTTCTCATTTCATGCATGTTAACGTAAGCATCCTCAAATAAACGTGACTCCTCCCGCTCGTTGAAACTTCGGATCTCGTGAGTAAGTTCCTCGTTCAATTTTTACGCGAACGATACTACGAGTAAGCCAATTTTCCAGGCGCTACGATGGGCGATAGGATAGGCGATATTGCCGAATCAGGGGGGAGTGTTTGCGCTAAATTAATTTCGGGTCAGGCGCGAGCAAAGACACGTAACGTGTGTGTAGTGAACAAAGTGAAACAAAATTGAATCACGGATCGAAAGTGCGGATTGCGGGGTTGGTGCACCGGGGGTTATCCCAGGGCAGAACTAACGCACGCGAGGGTGTGTTAAAGCACCGCGGTTCGGATAATTTAAGTAAATATTTCGTGATATAAATGAAAGGCACGTGAGCCAGATACTGATTAAACATTAAAATTGATCGCCATGGAGCCATACGAAATTACAGTCCACAAATGCCGGCGCGCCGTTTCGCAAGATAAGACTGGGCAAATAACGGTGCAGATACTATCGCCTGTGCCTCTTTCTTTTATCAAGAGGCATATCAAATAAGTCTATAACTAACCAACGTAGACCGTATCACAGCCAAGTTATTTCGCGATCAGGTGCATAGCGCACGAAATATTTTCCAAATACTAATGGGAGTTTCCCTCTGGATTGTCTAATTGTAAGAAACTCTTCCTTCAAGAAGTTTCCTCCTCCATATATATCTTTTATAATATTAATCTTATAAAATTCAATATTACAAGTTTTATATTGACATATAAGTTTTTTTTTTTTTTTCAAAAGTAAGAATGAATTTCTCATATCGAGAGAATTCCGATATTCGCTATAGACTAATCGATACAGTCGGCGTGCCGGCGATTCCAACACGTGATAATTTCGCGTAATTCTATTCGTATACGCGGTGCGAAATTACCAAGCACCTTGAACGACGTGACGTGGAAGCGGAACGAGATCATCCGCCCCGGCTAATTTTCTAATACTTATTCTTCTATTACAGCACAGCACGCGCGTTCGCGCGTTACCATATTACCACACTCGTGATCTGAATACATGCATATTCATCCATACGTCTTTATAACGGCGGGTGCACACAGCTAAGGACCCTTTTTTGCATAGAGAGCCACCCCGTATAAACGGATAAATTCAAATTGAAGCAGCACAAAAGTGTAAATGAACTTTGCGCCGAAAAGGGCCGCTTGTCCAGGCGCCGTCGACACGGATGACTTTAAAGGGCTGGATGGCCTTTGCGTATATACGGCAGCCTCCGGATTAAAAGATGAAAAGAAGTACAAGCGCGTCGACGTACGCTCACCAGACAGTTAATGACCGACAGTGTACTTTCCTTCGCGTATTTAAACGACCTGCGTGTAAATTTCTTTTATAATGAAGTTTACTACAAAAGCTTGAGGGTCAACTTTATTCTAACAAGCTTTTTCAAACTATAAAAATCTCCATAAAGATGCTATATACTTCAATTTCCTCGCAATATTTCATGAAAAAGTCTCATTTACAAAGAATTAAGATAAATATGCATTTTTCCAATTCCGACTTATTTCGCAAAGTTTATAATTCGTTATTTCTAAATAATTAAAAATAATACTATTTTTCATCTTATTGATTATAAAAGTAAAATATACAAAGTGCTTTGTATATTTGATGACAGAAACAAAAACGCCACAGCCATAATATTTCCACGCCGATACCAATTCTTCAAGATATATCCTACGCATACTCAACTTGGACGAACTTTGGATTAATCGCAAAGTATATGGGGGTAACAAGCGGGTCGTAAACGAATTCCCTGCTACCTACGCTCTTCGCGGAAGTGTTGGAGGGGTGCGGGCGCGTAGGATGGACTACTTGCGGCGTTTGTTCGTGCTCGTGCGAAGGGGGCGCGAAATGGGTTACACAGAGGAGAGTAGGATAGAGGAAAGGAAGGTGAGAGCCGGGGTGTCCAAACGAGTGGCCAAATGTAATTTAAAGAAGGAACGAACTTCATCTCCTACCACCACACTCTCGAGCCCACTCACCACCACCCGCCTCCACCATTCCATCCTCGGGCAACAACCAGGAGGAAGAAGAAGGCGAAAAGTTCAGTCTGGTTTACAATTCAGCTCGCATACAATCCTGTCCCTCCTACCCGTCTTTCCCAGTATCATCATCTTTTTCTCTCATTCCTTTTCGTCTTTACTCTCGTCACCGTTCTTGTTTGATTTCGTCAAACTAGAGTCCATTTCGAGTTTGCCTGACGCGAGTCACTATATAACATTGATGAATAATATTCTCTTACTTTCTTTCGATCACCTTCTTTTTGCCGTCACACAATTAATATAAATGCTATAAGATTTGATGAGCCTATCTAGTAATTTGAGAGACGAATATTTAAATTTTGTATTACAAATTTTTCCAATAAATGATTAACATTTATATATTATATTTAATTTTTATTATTATTAATATTGTTATATTTTATATCTCTATTATTTTTTATACGTGCTTTCTTAATATATAATTTTATGCATGTTTTAAGTAATTAAGAATATATATGACTATAATTAAGAAGTATTAAAAAATTAGTTGTAACATTTATTGCTTGTGAAATATTAAGAATATAAATCTTTTCTTTTGAATTAATCTTTATATGCATCTTGCATATACTTTTTTTAAACATATATACTTATTTTTTTAATGAAAATGAAGAAGAAAAGTGGAAAGTTGTAGAGAACAAAAAGTGTAAGTGGAAAGTTGTAGATAAAAAAAGACTTTATGATTTTATATCCGAAAACTTAGCGCGCGAAGAAAGAAATTCCCATACTAGTAAATTTAAATTAGAGTACCGTAGTACAGCATGCATTACAAATAAACCAACTTAAAATCCTTCTAAAGATATATTTAAATACGATAAAATATAAAGGAATTAAATAAAAATAGAGAAATATATAAATAAAATAATAATAAAGTAAGGAAAAATTAATAGATAATACCAAATTTAGACCAAATTTAAACATGTACAAACTGGTTGATATAAAGGATTTAATAATGAAATTTGATACTAATTGATTGAATAAATGATTGAATAATAAATATCTATGTAAAATCTCAAATAATGAAATATCCTGCGTCTAACAGAATTTCTGTCAAAAATAAACGAGCGTAATGAAGAATCAATGGGAAAACCGTGACGAACGAAACGCGTGCATCCAGCTCTTTCGATATTCACTTAACGTGTGGTTCCAGTAGAACGGATGCGATTCGTTAAGCTTGATATCGCCGTGCACTTACGGCGACAGCGGCAATAAATCGCATACGCGCACGCGAATTCTCAACGATTCGAAACGCCATCGAGTGTCTGCGTGTGAATAGCTCGCGTCTACGTGTGGGTCGTGTAAACTCCTTCTTTACGCGTAATCCACGTAGACGATGCATAATTCACGCGAACGGCGCCACTAATGGCCACGCTTCTCCACCTTTCCCTTGTTTTTAAAAATATACACTTTAATGGAAGAAATTAAATTTAATTTACGATTATTTGAATTTTTCTCGTCGTAATACAGCTAACGTTGCGTAGCAAACGTTAGCTCGAGAATTATTTGCAAGATAATTTATTTTGTTACACGGCGTAAAACGAAATCGACGAATTTCTTCTCATCGATTAGGCGCTCCGCTTCGATCGCTGATTGCACCCACCTCGCCGTGGCGCCCGCCCAAACATAAACTCTTACTACTTGGTGCACGGATCGAACCGACGGCGGCGTCTCTAGTAAGTGCGGCCGTAAACACGCGCGCGGGGTGGTCTCCTTAATCCTTAAAACCTCCGGACTGCGCGATTCGTTTCACCGTTCATCCCCGAATTTATAGCCTTCTCGCGATGCGGCACGTCGCGCCACCGACGACGCTGCGGAGTCTCGTTTCGGAATTCTCGCCCTCATCTTGCGCGATGCAGCTCTACGAGCGTTTTAGCAACGGCCACCCCCGTCGTCGTTTCCATTCTCCGACGGGAGGGGAAGGGAAATGGAAAGGAAAAAGAGGTGGTCTCAGGATAAAGGTTCCGCGCGAGTCGCGTTTACTTCGCGTCATCAGCGTAATTGTATGCGAGGGAATAAACAAAACTATAAAGCTCTCGCCGGTCCGGATTACTTTTCCGCAAGTTTTTTCCTGCGGTTCCCTTACTCTCTCCTTCTGTCTTTCTCTCTCTGTCTCTCTCCACGGTTATTTTTCTCATCGTCTCTCTTTCTCTCCCTCTCTGTCTCTCTCTCGATTTCTTTACGTCCTGTGGAAGCTTCTTGCGCTCCTTCTCGCTCTCCCATCTCTGAGGCTTCTGGAATCGAGAAACGCGCGTGTGCGCTTAACTCACACGTGGCATCGACCCGTTCGCGCACATGAATCTACAGGGTGTATCTCGTGACCCAAGAATTAAATTTTCCATCTTTCAAAATCGTTGTCAGTATTAATACGACTAAATAAAACTGTATTCTATTCGCATGTAAAAACACAAAATTTTACGTAAAAATAATATTTAGTGTATCGCAGACCTTTCAGACTTCTCGGGAAGACAGATCTCCGTCTACATTTCAAGACAGCCTGTACACCAATACGCTCCTCACGAAACGTGCGCACGTGTGGTGTGCACGTATAAATACATGCACACACAACGGCACTCGGGCCGACTCTCCCATCCTTCCTTGGCGGTTGCTTTTTATTTACCCCATTTCCTCCTTTGTTTACTCGAGGGGTTCCTTCGCTATCCTCGTTCTTCTTCTTCTTCTTCTTCTTTTCCGATGGCTCCCAATCCTCCTTTCCTATGGAATCGAGCACAGCCTCGGGGATGGCACACAGGGCCGAATCAAACAGTCTCGTCACCCTTGTCGGCGTTCCCTCTCGAGAACCGGCCAATGGGATTAACGGGCAATCGGGGTGGCAGGTGAAATTCTCACCGGAGTTCAACTCAATGGCTCTTTTAAACTCCTGTGGCTGAAGCTCTCTCGTGAAAAAGATTTCGTAGATAAAACGTAAAGCGACGATCATGACGGCCTTTTCTCGATTCCTTTCCCCTATAGCATATATTTTCACTTATAAAATTCTCATAAAACTTTATCAATTTGTAACATATGCAAATGAAATATTACAGGCCAATGTGTGCGCGATAGAAAGTGATTTTCGCCAAATCGCAGGCAAATTCAGGTCTATCCTGTATCTACAATATGTTTGTTATATTATGTATTAAAGAAACAGTAGAAATACTGTACTGCATTATTTGTTAATATTATGTTTTATACGCATAATTTTCAATTTTGCTATTTTAGTTTTACGTTAATTATTTCATTGCTTTAAAGCTGCATTCAAAACTGAAATTCACGTCAACCTATTTTACCTTCTCAGTTTCTCGATGGTAGTTTATGGCATTTATCATGATTCTACCGCAAAAGCATGCGTGTGTGTGCGTATACGCGTACACATTTATACACGTGAGTTGTAGGCAAAACGCGTCTGGCGACGCTTTACAATCCTTTTGTTGCGACAGGCAAAGCGCATGGCTACGCCACTGACGTTAAATTTACGTGAGAGAAAACGAGGGGTGCAGGCACCGCACTCGTAAATACGCCCTCGTAAACACGTGCCCCCGCGGCGGCATTAGGACACGTAAATGAACTAATATCGCGTTCCACCTCTCATCCTCCGCAGCACAAGTGCTTTCCCGGCGCCGGTCCTAATTACGCTAGCATAATGAATCCGTGAGACGAAGCACGATGATTTCACAATATTCTCCACAAACGACGCAGTCACAACGGCAAGACTGTGCGTAAAACACAGTTGTGTCAGAAAGAATTAAATAGTAATGCTAATAACTGATCAATAGTTTAATCATTTCACAGTAAAAGATATTAATGTGACTCGTTGCAACTTTATCTCAGACGTGTAATCCATTATTCATTTAATAATTACATTTTTTATAAACTTCTATTTCTTAATAAATATACTGTAATTCAATTTAAAACGACAGGCAGAATAATATGTTGCTCTTTAAATATGTTCAATCATGTTCTTAATCGGTGCTCGATTTTCTGGGAAAACACGTGCGTGCCATTCGAGAGATGCAACTCAGGGGCGTTCATCAGTGTCCTTAACTTCCGGAATGCTCATCACGCAAGGAAACATCGAATGCAAGCGCAACGGGTTAAACCCGTGAGAATGAGGGTTCGTAGCGCCGGGGGGTTTGAGTTGCGTGCGCTGTTTCTAAGCTGCTTAGAATTTACGAGCTACGTCGCAAATGGCACCTTCATCCTCTGTCTCGGGATGCAACCGAGTAAGACATTCGGCCTGATCCGTGAACTTTGCTGACATTGCGACAAGCCAGCGTTCCGTGAATTTCCGATCGGCCAAAATGGAGCGCATACGATCAACGATATATATCATAAAATTCTGTTTCACCTTATAACAGTCTCGAAAACATCGATTATTGTTGGAGCTAAAATATTTTTCATCTTTTAAAATAAATAAACAAACAGTAACGCATATTAGCGATACTGATTTGCGCAACCTTGATATTGATTATCTAAAAAAATCCTTTCGTTAGATAGATTTGACCTGGATCGCGCTAGCCTGCTAGAAGACGACGACGTGTACTTAACCCATTCGTTACAAAGTTCCAATATTGGATCATTCGACATTATCGACTTGGCTTCTTCGAAACTGCCACACTTGACATTTTTCATCGCTTTCGTTAGAGATGTTTATTTTCTAGAAAAGTCAAGTAAAAATTGATACAGCTCCGAAATTGTAACGCGCCATTTATGTTTCTCGTGGCAAATATATAAGAAATGTACGATGGCAAATGAGTTAACGTATTCTACATTCTCGCATGTTTTTAATTTATTAACTCACATTCACGTGAATGCACAGGGAGACGTAAAAGAGAGGCGCGACGAGGTCGACGTTTACTTTCTCCCGGACATGGCTGATGGTGCGTACGCACTTAGGAACGGAGATTGGCGCGGGCGAGAGAGAGGGTTGGAGGGGTAACTTCGTTCAGGTTAGCGGTGATTCGATTTACCTGGAAGGCCGGTACGGCCAAGTGTACAACATGTTGCAGGCTGGGACAGCAATATGTAATCCACTTTAGCCACGCGCGCGCCTGCCTCTCCTGTCTCTCCTTCTCTGTCTCTCCGTTCTCCCGCGCGATATTTATCCCTTTCTCTACTCCCGTCGCCCTCTCTCTGTCTCTTTCTCTCGCTTTCCCCGCTCTCGACCACGGATGCTGCCTATCGTTGAGTAGATTTTCCTTATTATAGGAACACTATCATCGATCCTCATGATGCAAAATCATGGAGAACTATCGTTAAAAATTATGTATCAAAATTGCTGTCTAAAATCGCGATTATAAGAGATTTTGTGAGAAAAAAAATTTATATTTCTAAGAATTGTAAAAAAACTTTCAAAGTATCTCTGTCAACAAAATCGTAGTTTTATTCCTATCAATCTTTATTGTCAAAATTTAGATCTCAAACTTTGTAAATTAACTCTTTTTCTCATTTGCTCTCCCATCCTTTTCCCTTCTTCACTCTCTATTACATATTTAACCATATCTGTATATTTTATAAATTATCATAATTTTATTATAATAATAGTAATAATCATTTAACATTTATAACACGTCTTTCTTCATTCTTACTTGTTTTGCATATGTAACCATAATTATTTAATTTCAAATTTTATAAAAATAAAATAACCATATAACTTAATCTTGCTGGACTATCTTGTATTTTCGATGAAAATAAAATCAGCACCTGAATTTAAAAAAAATATATTGCTAACACGCATATATTGCAGAAAAGCTTAAAAAGACACCAAATACTGCGTTGAATAATATTTAAATATTGTGTCACGATAATTAAGAAATAACATGGCCATAATTAAGTGCAGCAAGAAAGTCTTTCTTTCTCTGTGGAAAAGGGCGGAATATTGCATCACATTTTACATTTTGTGCATATATTTTTGCAAGACCGTACTGTACTTCGTTTGGAGACAGTCGTACAGATTCCGCCATCTTACCGGGCCGCGCGCCCGCCGCCCCTCTTTCATCTTATATTCATCCACTGAATGCCAACCGTGCGCCAACATTTTCCGTATTATGGTTTCGCTTGTCGATCGATCTGCCCACAATTCCGAGCAGAATCGTTTCAGTCGGATGCATGCGACGTCTCGGCTCGGAGAAGCTTGACAGAGGTCGGCCCTAATAGTTCGCTTCCATAGCCGGCGTAATAATAACAAGGCATGCCCGGTAATTAAACCCAGGAGATCGACCGTGTCCTTACTTAATGACAAGGCGTCGATCGTATTCATTAATAATCTCTCGACCGATACTTCAACCTTAAAAATCAAGATTATCGCGTAAATTCCGCATAATACAAGTAAGTAGAGTGATTTTTCTTTATGTAGCGATACGATATATTATGTATTACCGCGTTTATCGGCCTCGACAAAGGAATTTTGATCAGTTAAATGAATCATCGTACGCACTTTTAGGGATCAACTAATGAGAAATCTATTTAACGAGGAAATTCTAGTTTAAGAATGTAGTAATAAAATAACAGATTTCTATCTAAAAATGACTTTTAAATTACCGCATAATTGTAAAAATTGTACTGCGATGGTATACGAGAGCTCAAGATGCATACTACTTATTTTTCACGAAATAGGAATGCGTTAATTAGACGATTATCGAAGCTATTGCTTTCAATATAAGAAAACGACGTCCGCGCATTTTCTCTCATAATAGCATCGAATCGCGCTGCACTTGATTGAAAATTCCAGGACGGCATTTGTTTTGTTAATATTCTTCTGAGACTCAAATCTCAAATTGTGATGCAAAACAATTGATCGTGAGAATATAATGTTATTCTATCTGCGCGAGGTCTATTGCGTCACGTGGGCAAGTGCATGCCATAACTTACCAATTTAGAGCAGATTTTCATTAGTTTAACTTCCACCGGCGTGTCTCTACTGTTCCACAACATTCTGTGGACAGCATAGTTTCTCTCTTGCGCTCGTAATTAATTTAATAGAAGGGACCCGTGAGTGAAACCGCTGTATAACGAATCTTCGTATTATCTTATTCGCGTAATTACACTACTTTGTGGCTTTGTATTCTACTGATGCTTGTTAAATCAATTGACATGAAAATAAATGTACAAATACAAATCTTTCTTTTTCGCGCACTTTCGGTGCCATCTTATTGTCAACGACCCGAAATCCGACTTATCAGTACAATCGGCGCACAAATAACAGCACGTCAGCGAGTCATCCCGCGACGTAATCCCGCGCGTGTCACATGAGTATTTGCCGATGACAAACTCGCTTTCGAGCAAGCCACGTCGACCGGGGCCGTGAGTCCAGTTAGTCGAGTGTATTTAATCGAATAATATCTGCGACACCCAATAACAATACCTGCCTCACCCCTTCTCATTGTCGCGGCACGATAGCGCACTCGCGTGCAGAGACGGAAATAGAGGTGAGTGCGCGGGTGCGTGTTCGTACGGATGCATTTGTGTTAACGCATTTATGTACGAGAGATGCGTTCCCCGCTGCTATACTCGCGTTTATCGGCCACGCTCGATACGCATGTTTCTGCACGCACAACCGCATACGCAGGCGAGTGCACACGTTCGTGTGTCCTTGGTTATTTGTTCGATATGAGCCAGCATAAACAGTTTCGGTTATTTGCGTATATATCCGCGACTAGAGTCTGCGGATATATTTATAAAGCAAATCGTAATTATTTATTTTTTTGCGTACTTTTTCCCTTTTTCAAACACCAAATATTTCATTCATCCGATTTAGAATGCCCGAAACAGAATCGACAGACAATCGTCTTTCTTGATAAGCTTATTATATTTTTATTCAAAATAGGTTTTAATAGGTTTTAATCTCGTATAAAAAGTAAATCTTATAAACGATTTACATGTATTCAATCTACATATTTGTTATCTACTAATAAATAATTACAAGAACTAAATTTGTAAGTGATTTTTTATTCGATTCTATGTGATCGAATATTTCCAAATATGATGCAAAGAAGATGAATATATACATAGCTGTTGTGAACGTAATTAGGTTCACGGCAGATGATATTTTAATTAGCACATTAATTTAGTGCACTAGCGGAGAGCTCCAGATTTTCATCGGTATTAGTTCGGAAATGTATGACATCGACGAATACCGAGTGGACCGATACGATAATTATCCACCCCGAATATCACGCGATAGTGCCGCTCTGTGCATGCGTTATCCTTCAGATTAAGTTGGATATTATAGTCCTGCACGTATTATTAACGAGTATTATGTTGCGCTTGTTTCTTTAAATAATAATAAAGTATATAATAATTACGTTAAAGAAATAATTAGAATTTTCATTTAACAGCGGTAGTAATTAATGCTTTTTTGTATTTAAGTAACATTTATTTATAACTTTAATAGAAAATAAAAAAATTATAAAACAGATAACTCGATAAGAAAATAAATTTTAAAGTAGTGAAAGAATAAATCTTTCTCTTTTATGTTTTATATAACCTAAATTATAAATTTTGTTAGCCTTTTTGGTTACAAGTTTGCTAAATTTTATTTCGTGTCATATATTATTATCTCAGATATTATCAAGTTAGATAAAATCTGTAATAGAAATAGGTCAATTCAGGACGGCGCTAATAGAATCGCTTATGACGCTTATCTTGATTTCTCGCACGTTATTTTGAGCAATTCAACCTCTGCTGATCCGCAATTGCGTATGTGCCGCCGATCTACCACGTGCATGCGGAATTCCCGACCGGTGTCTACGCATATGTCTATATGTAGATGCGTGTAAGTGTGTCAACATGGTGTATCCATAACCCCGCAGGATGTTTCGGGTTAGGATTTCTGTGGAATGTTATACCGCACATGTGTGGGAGAGGATTGGTAATCCGGTGTGGGAAACGAGGGGCAAACGGGTTTGAATTTGGGTCGCACGATAAGGGTAATCCAAGGGTTTCGAAATGCCGGATAATTTCTACGGAGGACCCTGTCCCGCCTCGGCGTTTACGAGTATTTCGGGAGTGGTAGCCATCGTCTCGATCGCGAGCGAGAATGCAGGTAATTTCGTATCGCGAACGGTCCCGAACAGCCAAACCTTGTTTGCGGCCAGGCCCTCGTTTTGAAGTTATGCAACCAACCAATTATTATCATGCCGGTGAATCGCGCGAGGAAATACATATTGCTGGATTATGTGGTCTCGCGTGGCAAGCGCAGAATCGCAGAATTATTTAACGTCATCGGAGGGTTGAACCCCAACTCCCGGAACGGCGCGGCGTGCCCGAAACATAATGCACTCCGACATCTTCCATTTCTCGCTGTTCATTTGATACAACTCGAAAAGTATAAGATATTGCAATAAGAAAATCTAATTAGAATGTGAAAAAATAAAGAAGACAATATTAATATAGAATTTTTACATTTGGTGTCAATATTGATATAAACAACTTGATGAAATATCCTTCAATTTTATGTCAATATAATTAAATTTGCAAGTGGACGAATGGGAAGTGTGTCACCTATCGATCGATTCACTATTTGTTAGCACTGTTCTTCCTAAACACTTTGTGAATGTTTGATATGTCTGATTGCATCGATGTTTGGAAACGTTAACATTTCATTATAAGTATAGCGCGTGCGATCGAAATTTCATGTATGTATCTACAAGAAAAATAGGATAAATCAATCATAATATCAAGTAGCTATACTAAAGTTATAAAAAATTCTTATACAAGATACACAAAATTCTAATTCCTGCATAAAGAGTTTTATATAATATTAAAAGTAAAATGAAAAATAACTAAAAATTATCCATAAGTAATTCCATTTTTACTAGTATGGAGTCGCACATACATAAATAATAATGATGAAAGATTTGCAACGCAAAACGGCTGCTGTTTTAACATCCAATAACGTATCGATATTAAAATATCTCCGCCAGCTACAAAATCGACAACCTACAGCGCGCGCGATTTTCACCTTCATACTTTTTTCCCCTCGTTTTTCTTTTTCCTCCCAGGGAATACCAGTGAGCCATGCAAATACCGTCTCGAAATAAGATCGCGCGCCGTTATCTCTTCCTTACCTCCTTTTTTCCACCGCGCGTTTGTTCTCTCACGTTCGTTCTTTCGTTCGTTCACCTCGTTCGGTATTCCTGACCGATAAATTCCTCCTCGTGGATTCCCCGAGCAACCGTGGGAAAATGGTTTTCATGATAGGCTGCTTAGCGAGGGATAATAACGATAATAATGACGCTAACGCGCTGCATTGCCGTCCCCGCCAAGGCGAGAGGAGCTATACGAAGAAATCGTAGGTACGAGGTGTTCCCGAGCGGGTCGAAAGATGATGGCTGAAGGCAAAGAAAGAGGGCAAGGATGAGGGGAAGGTAGTGTGGGGTAAAGATGGAAAACTTGCCAACTGAGTTATTCCTCGCCCGAATTCTTCATCCTGCAGTCTACCACAACGAAGAAGGAAATATTATTTTGCTTCCATTGGTGTTCCTCTTCGCCCGCTGCCACCCTCCCTCCCCCCTCCTACGATTCCCTTTGTCGTTAATCGAGAGTTCGAACTTTAGATTACACTCTCCTTCTGCGTGCCTTCTTTGCCGGCCGGTGAGAATTCAAAGGACATTGTGTCGAAACTTGGGAACAAGTGCTGAAGGGTGCATAGCCCCGGTGCGGATAGCAGGTTGAAAAGAGGGGAGAGACAAAAAGAAAGAGAGAAAAATAAAGAATCAAAATGCGGAGTTGAGTTATTCCTATCGCGACTGGGAGAAGTCGTCTTTGCGGAAAGACGAACGGCTTGCGCAGCTACCATCGAGAAAAAATTTAGGCGGTCGTGATCTATCTTTTTGAAAGATGATTCCGAACAAGTAAAAACGAATGTGCAATGTTCTTGCCGATACAATCGGCATTAACAACCAAAAATGCGACTCAACGTACGCGAATTTCTCTATTCTTTCGCTTTAACTCCAATATTTTTCTATGGCGCAAGAAACAACGTATTTTTAAATACGTAATTAAGACATATATTGCAGATTTATATTAACGAAAAGACTTATCGATTATTTACACGTTAATAAGATTACGATGGTAAAAAACAAAACGATAAGTTTCGCGAATCAGTTCGCAATTGCGCCGCCTATCGTTTTGCGCTTATTACGTTTCAGATTGCGCTTACAAAATTACCGTCTTTCGTATATATGGCACGTCATTCTCTCTTTCTCCTTTTTCCGTTGCTTTCTATTTGGAAGTCGACGGGGCACGCAACACGGACGTCTCGTCGGTCAGGAAAGAACGCGTTGCTCGGCATAGCGGCAACGAAGCACGCGCGAGTAAGGGACGATCCTCGTAGCACATGGTAAAATACTGCGCAAAATTGTTAGCGAAACTATTTGCCGGTGTTTCACCAACTATGTCGCATCATCATGTCCAGAATAGGGTTGGTCGAGAAGGGTTCTGTGCGGCGCCATGTCAGCTTATTCTGCCAACGGACGCGCGTTATGCCGCCTTATGCCATCTTGTGTGTCTGTGTATACGCGCGCCTAGGTAATACCTATGTGCAGTTTCGTGCGAGACTTTGCAAATTACTAGATGAGGCAAGTAGAAGTCAAAAGCGAAAAGTACGTTACACAGTCCTGATAGCGTGGACGCGTATCTTGGTATTATCCCTTTGAGCGACCCTCGACCGTATATTTACGGTCTTAAAGTGAGGGATCTTAAATAGCAACCTTGCTCCGATCTATTTTAAAAAAGTGCCAAGTCAGAAGGGTAAAAGTGATTTAATGTTTACTTCATACTAGAGCTTCGCTATCGCTTTTATCAACCTTTCTTCCTGGAAGGAAACTAATTACGTCCGTAGAGGATTAAGCACGTCCAGCAAACAAGAATTTCGCGCGTCAGCCCGACGCCTCGGAATTAAAACGGCTTATGTCATGCGCCGATCGCAGAAATAAGAAATATATCTGAGATAATAATATAACTAATTATGTATTGTGTGTGTGTGGTTCTTCTTCTTCCCTCCCATTTCCGATTTATAGATCGTCATAGATACTTGCATTTTCTCATAAAGTTCTCTATTAGACTGCTGTTATCCAAGACAGTCGCATCCTTAAAACCGAACGCAAACGTAATTCTCTGTATCATTGGGAAGCTTTACTGCCGCACAGAATCGGAACTTTGATAGCCGGACGTTATATCGGTGAAGTTTTAAGAGAGGAGTTCTTCCGTACGCCAGCCAAAGTTCTCGAAAAACGTGTTTTCTGGGACAATCGAATAGTTTCGGACAGTTTACTGGGATTGTCGGGACTAGCGGACAAGGAGAAGGAGAAGGAGACGCAGCAGTCGGAGGAGAAGGCGATAGAGGAAGTGCGCTCGCAAAGAGGGTGGAAAGAGAGGGTGAGAGTGGGTCGAGCCCCGAGCTATCGACTGATGGTATGTAGTAGGATAGGATTAGTCGACCGCAGACTAAATTGGGTTTCTGTACAGTCGCCTGCAAATACTTCCTCGACAGATAGCCCGATGCGCGCTCGAGCTCGGAGTTAGACCAGACAGATAGACGACCAGGGGAGCGGCGGTGATGGTGGTGGTGGTGGTGGTGGTAGCTGTTGGGCAGGACGGATAGGCACTGCAGGTGGTGGAAAGCGGAGAAAGAGGAATTATCCTTCACTCTCTTTTTTCGATTAAATTGGTACCCTTTGGCAGAAAGAGAGAAAGAGAAAGAGAAGGAGCAGTCAGAAGCAGGCCGCCTTTCATTCAACGGCATACTCCAATTTTTCGGATTCTTATGCGAAGAGTCCGTTTATTTTTCCCTTTTATTCTCATTAAGATCAGTTATCAATCTTTTAATTTTGCACCAAATAAATTTATTTTTAATAGAAGTAAACTATATGATTAAATAGAGATATTTCTCAGCGAGTCTTTAACAATTTTACATTTATCGAAATACGAAATTTTAATCATATTTTAAAGAGATGTATGTTTTAACAGTACTTAATATAAAATAATATATTTTCTACATTTTATAGTCATAAGTTTCTACTATATGCTTTACCAACTTTCGCGTTGTAGAGTTATGCATCGCAGCTCGTGGTAAATTTTCCTGGTAACCCTTAGGCGATCTCTAACGTGAAAATCCGCGAAAGTGCACACCTATTAACTACATCGTATTTGCTGAAGCACGCGTGACGGCCTGGCCGAACAGTAATAAAATTCCGCATTAAACTTTACTCGCAGAAGTTGGTCAAATGAGGCGGATTTTTGCTAAAATAGCGTTCGTATAATGAAAGCATTTTACGAGTAAGCTATTGAAACATTTTTCAATTATGCTCGAGAGTTTCAACTGCAATATTCAAATGGATTTCGCATTGAATTTGTGGCTTCTCTCGTACAGCCTTGTTATAAATATCTACATATATAGTCAGTACATATTTCTGAATCAATTCATAATCTTCTCCGCAAATAATAATCCGCAAAATATGTAAAAGAATTAAATGGAAACACCGTACAAATTTTTCGAGCTCGGATATGTATATTTATGATTGGGAAATAAAAGGGTTTTCGCATAATCGATTGGCTGCTTTGATCTTGTTAATCTTGTCAAGATAAGCATATCAAACGATTAAGTCGTTGTTTCCCTTGTCCACAAACAAACAGACCCTGTTTCGCCAATAAATTAATCTACACCGACGGGAAACCAACGCCGATAAAACGATAAAAAAAATATCTTACAGCTATGATTAAGCGAATATTTCTAGCGATTTAAGAACACTTAGCGTTTTCTTGTATTCTTATTATTTTTCTGTCAGTTCATCAAGCTGGCAAAAATACGTTTCACGTTTGGAAACGTGAAACACGGAATGATTTTTCAGTCCGGATCAAATTATTCATTTTTGTAGTTATAACATCCAGAAGGGCGAATAAACGATTTCCGTTGAAAAACACGCGCGGCGACGAGCCATCTTTTTTTCGCCCGTTCGGGAGAGAGCACGCTCTCTATTCCAGTCTAGATATAAAATGCGTCGTAATATGATATACTCGATTCAATACTGCAACGCAGCCAGCTAGCCAGCCAACCGGTCTGGTTTTCCATTTGTTTGCCTTGTTACTTCGGGCGCCGGCCTAAATTCGATGCTTTCAGTCGCGCAAGACCTCTCCTTTAAGCCCGTTCGCGGGTGTACGAATAGTGTACGAAAAAAAAGACGACGAAGGAAAAAAGGAACGAGAGAAGGAACGAAGAAGAACGAGTGCGGGAACGGAGAGGAGAGTCTCCATCGATTTGAGGGCGAGCCACCGTGAAAAGGTAAGCGAAAAAAAGGGGGAAAAGAAAGACAGAAAAGCACGGCACGCCCGAATCCGATGAAAACGTTCCGGGTGATCGTGAATTCCTCGATGCGACAATCTACTACCCCCTGATCGGGGGACGGCGAGGGAGCGAGGGCAGTACTACCGCGGGGATGGCCGGGAATGTCCGGGGAGGATTGGCGGCTGTGCGCGTGAGTCGTTCATTACGATTCCGTCGATTCTCCGATTCGCTGCGCCGCATTTACGACAGAGAGAAGTTGTCAATCGGTTTGAAAGGTTCGCCCGGTTGCAAATTGCGATCTTTCCCAAGGAAAAACTCGTTGATCTCGGTTGACAGCGCGCGAAAAAGGGGGAGCGTGGCGTAGCGTTCAGGGTGCAAACGTATTCGGCACCTTTGCGATTCATATCGCGATAAGAGCGTCTCGTGGACTCGGTGACGAGATGCAAAAGTGCTTGAATTTATTCAATTTCACGCACAAAGAAATATTAATCGAATCGGTCGCTTTGAAAAGGGAATTTTATAAAAGACAAAAATTCGCTGGGCTTGAAAATACGCGTTACTTTCTGAGCAACATTTTATACCTAAATAGAAATACATGTTTAAAGAAATTATTATTATGTATCAAATTTGTACGTTCGCAGAAGGTAATTTTTCTTAACAAATTTCTTTATGGAATACATAGTCGAATAATAATTTTCGGATAAATGTAGGTATCTCGCTTAATATTCTTGTGTTACGTTTTTATGGCACGTATCGCAGCCTCTAAAAATTCAGACCATACTGACATCGCTCGGAAATTTCACGTGCGTGGAGAGCCTTGGCCCGTGAAATTGAACCGTGTGATTTCGTTCCGAACGATGGACAGCCACGGATTTGCGAGAAAGCATTGCACCGGAAGTAGCGCCCTGGAATCTTATATACGACGGATCGCTGTGCCGTTTTATCATCGTTCTCGCAAGTGATCGACATTTTCCTATCATCGGTGCAGTTATAAGTTATATCGGAGACGATAAAAATCGCGATATAGCTAGAATAAATAACTCCTTACAAAAAAAAATTAATTAAATTTGAGGAATAAATTCTTTTCGCGCGAATTTTTTTCGGAAAGTTTGAGATTGAAATTCTGAAAGAAAGAGATTCTTTCTTCCTCTACCTGAAAAGATCGTTCTGTTTTGATAAAACTTTTCGAAACAGAGTGTGTAGTTCACAAAATAGAATCAATGCAGTTCGCTCCCTTAAATCGTATCACAAAATGTATTGAATGGAAATTTGCTCATTTTCAAAGTATCCAAAACTAGCTGGTTAAAGTGGTTTCAATTGAGTCTGTTAAGTTTACTGACCTACCTATTGGTACCTTTCTCGATCCCAAATGACTTCAAGTCTTTAAAGAAAATCACTAAATCGACGGAAATTGCATTCATGCAGATTTCTCTCTTTGCACCTACTATTCTCCTAGCATTTTCGGATTCTACAATTTCTTAGAAAATATCTCTACGAGAAAGATAGAATCTTTTAAAGGATATAGAGTCATTGACTCAACAATTGACTATATGTTATTTAGAATGCAGGACAAAATTAAATGTTCATTTAATACAACTTTTGATTTTAGAAAATTCATGAATTCACTGAGAAAAAAAAATATTTCATAATAAACATTCTATAAGAATAATTTTTAGAAATTCCTTATTACAACTTAATATTAAAAATTTTATATAACAAAGATAATAACTTTGAATAATATTTCCAATGTACATTTTTTATTTATATAAAAATATTTTTGATTATATCTATTGACAACGTGATTAGATTTCTCTAGTATCTTATCTGATATGATATTACATGCGTGAAAAATTCACGCTTGTCCGTTCGATGCGGTGCATCTGTCCCGCTGTTTGAGCGAGTAACCCGAGTGAACAAAATTACGAGCTCATGAATATATCTCCCCCAACCATTGCCGGCGATGCGCGACATTTTGCTTCTGCGTGTTGCGAAATAATATCACATGAATATTTTAGCAGATTACTGTATGGTGCTGATTTTAGTTTAATCCTTATGCTCTCCACTATCTGAATAGCTTGTGTGCAATGGCACTTTTTTAAATTAGATACGATCCAGCGAATTAATGGGAATAAATTTTTGAAATTTGTAATTTCATTCAATTAAATCGCCCTTTATTGTTTCATAAGCTGTATAAATATTATTATATAATTCAAATTAAAAAACCGATTTGATTAATAATACGAATATAATTTTAATAGTGTGATAATTTTTCCGAATCATTTTAAATTAAAAAAAATTATAAAAACATTAATTATAAAAAAAACTGTTTGCGTGTAATAATTATTATTTAATGAGATAATTTTTAAAAATTGTAATAATGAAATTACTATTGAAACAATTGTAACGTGTAAATCTTTACAATTACAGATTCAATGATAGTGTATCATTCATCGATTACACATTGCTTGAAATCCGCTAATGCGTAAACCGGAAGCACCGTTGACAAGTGCGGATTAAGCCCTTTGACCATTCGCAGCTTTGATTAAATACAGATTGTTGCGCTGCTACAAGGGAACAATTCATTGATCAATACAAATATTTTTAGCTTTACAATTGTATTCCATTTCGAATCAATGCTATCGTGTTGTCTAAAATAGTTTTAATTGAAAAAAGATTTCACGACAATTGGGTAAACGCGTAAAGTCTAATTATTATATACATTAAAAATTTTTGAATTAAATTTCCTCAGACAGAAATTATAAATACAATATAGATTATGTGAAATAGAATAAAAATTAAGAGCAAAAAATTTGGATTTGAATATAAATAATTACTTTACACACAGTAAATAGAAAATTGACATTTGTAGAAGACACTTTAGAAAATATTTTAAATTCATTTAACTTTTTAATATGTGTGTGAATGATTTTTTTTCTTAATGCTATAACTATTATATCCGTGCAGTACTTTTCGCATAGTATCGGATTTTCTTCCAATATTCAGTGCGCACGGACCAGCTTAATTTGTCGAAAGACTTTGACCGGCTCGATACCTTTAGCGCGCGAATCGTTCATGAATTAAAGACACCCCTGGCTTCGAGGGAGGATCACGTTGCAAAATTCACCGGAGCGCGATTGGATTTGCATTCAAATACCTAGCCCGGTTATACGCCGAAAAGGACCGACGCCCTTTGCCAGGCCTTTTCTCTTCACCTTCTCCCCTCCCTATCACTCGTCGAACTTCGACACAAAGAACATTCAGCGATAGTATTATACGAGGTATCTCCCTTCCTCTTTCTCTCTCTCTCTCTCTCTCTCTCTCTCCCTTTATCTCTTTTACCTCTCCTTCTCATCTTTTCCGCACTTCTCTCTTTATCCCGCAGTCTCTCTTTCTCACTGTCGAATTATCTATCCCAATTCTAATGTCTAGCAAGTCTGCACTTGCAGACCGCCTAAAAGAATCTTTACTTTTCACGGGCTTTTGATGCTAACTAAGCAATTTGAAGATTGTCCTTGAACGCCAAAGGTATGGAAAAGGAATTGTCAATTAACTTTGAGGGCTATTTCAAACTTCAAGTACCGAAGAGAAACTCGTTGCGCGCGTTTAAAAATATCATATATAAATATGTATATATGTATATTTTCTTTACATATAACATTTTCAATACGATAATATACGTACAATTCTATGACACACTTTCAAAAAAGTTATTATATGACTGTGTACGATAAAGCATGTGATAAATAATATTGCAAATGTCTAAGGAACAATACAGAGTGTATATAGTGAGTGTGTGTGCAGAGATCTATATTTATAACATTGCATTCAATAGAATTGTCCCGTTTTCCAGACGTCTGCCGCGTTTATTCAAGGCATCCTACGAGAACAAAAGCAGGTGATCTTCTCGTCTAAGTGAAACGTGGAGACTAAATTACGGTTACACCTGCTCGGAAGACTCACACATGTCAAACTCCGTACATAGTTCTGAACTTCTAGTGTCTAACAAAACTTGGCGTCGAGTTTCACTCGGCATGTAAGATGACAACTTTATAAAATTTTCGAGCTCGCTTTGCACGTGCACGTGACAAAGAGTATTCTTTTAAATTCGCGCAACTGAATTTTATGTAAAAATCGTAACTATATCCGATTACTTCATTACCCTCTGGGAATAAAATATTTAATATACACGGTTCTATTAACGCGTTCCCTTTTAGCGAGCAATGATTTATTCATTCGATCTAAAAGGTATGATGGATATTTGAAACGATCCAAAAAATCCTCTTGGATTTTCACGTTATATGAAAGAAAAGGAAAAGCATATGCGTGTATGTGTATGTATGTGGCTTGCATAACGAATTGCTTAAATTAAAATAACATAAAAGTTTGGCTATTATTTCTTTTATAGTTGACATTATTGTTTATTATTATAGTTGACATTATTATAATTGACATAATAATTCTAGTAGTAAAATATGAAATGCTAAGAGTTGAGAGAGATACGTATACTAAATATGAAACACAAGCATTTTTAGATAAACGTACTGGTGTAAGACTGACATTTTAATTCAATCAACAACAAATTCAGGTCACATTCATACAAATTCAAACGTATTTTTCAGCTTACAAAAACCATGTATCCAAGTTTTATTTTTATACTCTTCACATACTATGTTTTTTTAAGATTGACATTTCATATCTTACTCTTTCTACTTACTCTTTTACTCATCCAAATGTTTGTGCATGTACAAGTTTTAATATAGCACCTGTTTAATTTTAATACTTGTATTTTTTATTAACGCGTAACAGTGATACAACTGCAAAAATCAGGTAACTAGATGTATGGTTCTACTGTTCGGCTACCCAAAATTGGGAAACTATTTTTCGCGGACCATAAATCGACTGAAATACGCAACTCAACATGGCACAGTTTTAACGACACAGCAGCGCTATCGTATGCACATAGTGCTACGAGAATGACACGCGATAAAGATCGTAACTGCATTTTTTGATTAGAAAGCAATAGCCGTCTGCCAGCGATCTGGTTTATATGAGATCGCATAAATTTTCAAGGAATTTTATGGTTTATTATATTTTTGCTGCTATCCGCCTTTAGACAAAACTTTTCTTTCGCCGTAACATTTTTACATATTTTTGAAACTACTATAAATTGTAATTTTTCTTTTCTTTATAATAATTCGCGATACCATGATTATGGTTTATGCTGATGCTTTCGCATAAAATATTTTCACATTTCTTAAATTATTAAAATTTAAACATTTTAATCAAATTTTACGGATTAAACATTTCATTAGCCATTAATCAAACCTAACGTTACAGAAGAAACTATTTCTGCATGTATCACTCTACGAGCATACTTAATCTACTTGCTCCGTTGGAATAACGCACGCAACGAGAAGAATCGTGCAGCTTCAAGCGCTTTATTAATTTCCCTTAATTGCACCGTAATTGCCGAGTAATTATTTACACGGCGTTGGTTTTACCTCGGCTAAGCCGCGAAAATAATTGCGCCAGCAATAACGCGGAAATAATAATCATAACTGGAAGTGCGAAGAGCAAAGTTTATGAATAGCTCGTCTGAGATCGCGTTATCTCTGTAGCCCAGAACGATATTCCTGGCGAGCGTGGCACAAGTTAAACGACGATTTAATGAACTAACGGGATATTTTGAACCGCAGACATGTATATTTTACAAAAGATTGAATGATAGAAGGATGACAGAGGTATATTAACTGTTGCACGAATATTAAATCAATTTCACTAATCATAATTAAGTAAAAATCAAAGAATGTGTGTATGTATTAAGTCACGTATTCAGACATTCGGATATAAATCGTTTAGTTCATAGCTATTGGATCGATTCGATTCGTATTGGAGCGCGAGGCCAATAGTCAATTGCTTGCCAAAGTTCGCTCGAATTTCCTGTAATTGCCTGATATTACTTTGACAATAGAAGCGAGATAAATATTTGAACGCGGAGGAGAAGAAAAGGGAGACCGAATGTGAAAAGTGACGATACGCCGTTGCCTCTATCAAACGGATCGAACGCAAGAACTTGAGGCTCCTGATGGCTTTTTGATGCACCGAGGCAATTCGCTAAAAATACCGATTCTATAAAAAAATGGAAGAATCGAATGGTTTCACATGATGGATGGATTACTCGAAATCGTTCTTTTGCGTAATATTCTATAGTTTTCGAAGCAGAATCACAGTTACGAGATATTTTTATGTTTGTCAAGTTTTAGAGAATTAAATACTTTTACAATTTTCTCTCAAATTTCTCTCGAAAATTTCTTTTAGACAAACTTCTTCTATCTAGTATCAAATCAAACAATTTCAATTTCCTATATATTTTTTAAATAAAAATATAATTTACTGATATACTTAAGCGTGTTGTTTTCATTTCTTCAAGAACATTAAATATTTTTATTTTATTTTATTTTTTCATAATCGTCGAAAAAATGGTGATCTTGCTTTATTAAATAGAAGATATATTAATATACATTTATATAAAACATAAAGCTCGCGCGTATGTGTATGAACAATTTTTATAAACTAGTTTTTTCAACCACTGGATTATTTGACGCGTAAAAATATACAATAACGATCTCGGATTTGTTTTTTTTTTCTCTGGTCGCACGCGTCAAGTTTTCTTTTGTTTAAAAAACAATGTTTGCATCAAATAAATGTCTCTGAACGAATGAAATTTCTTGTATATGTGCTCCTGCACAAATATAGGTATTTGTACATGCACGTCAATAGCGAACTTTTGCTTATTTCGATATTTAGAAAATAAAAAATAAATATACTTTGAAGTTAAATTTTTTTTACACTTTAATAGAAAGTATATTACTTTGCATCTACAATTAAAATGACCAATTCTAATATTCTCCTCACTTGAAGGAAAAAATTTCTGGAAAAATACTATTCACAATAATATCTCACGTTTATTATTTAAAGTGCTCGTTTAAAGACGACAGCTGTGCATTATTTAAAGTCTTGTTTTAAGTGCGCTAGATACTTATTACTTAAGGTGCCTTCGAGGAACTTTGTCGTGACTTCTTTTTCTCGTTTCGAGATATAACGGTCTCCCGCATCTTTTCACAGCTTCTAGTAAATTAACATATAATATATAATGTGAAATGGAACACGATAGCAGAAAAATCAGTATCTTGTTCTGTAAGTGTTGTTGCAGCTCTATATTCAACTATCTCATATTTATAAATGTACGTTAAAAAAATACATATATGTATATATAAGTGCTATACATTTTAAAAAATATACATTTATCCATATATGTTATATATTTTTTATTCGAATTTTTAATACGATAAAATATTGTGGTTTAAAGTTACAATTTGATGATTCGTTACGACGAAATTCCTCGGCTACGGTTTATATTTTCGCACCATCTATGCTATATTGGATGGATTTTATTTAACGCGATAACATTTTCAGAGAAGGCCCAGTCTTATCCCAGCTTTCAAAAACATTTCGCACTTTCGGAAACCCGCCCGAGGGTGGGTGTGTGGATGCCTCGCGTACCTCAAATCCCACGGGGGTCCATACGAAAGCGTGTTGCATCGACGTCACACCCCGCTGCTCCAACCCCGTATCGCTACCCTCTATAATTTCGTAACGGCACGCTCGGCGTTTCGTATTCCGCTTTCATTTCACGCGGCAGGAAGCGACGTGTACGCTACGCGGCGGCACTCCGCTTCGCTGCTTCCGAGAGGAGATAAAATTCGCCGCTCTCGATTCCGGGGTGTCCCGGTGCAACTTACAAATTCACGGTGTAAGCGCGGAAATCCGCACGTGAGTTCCAATATCGATACCTATTTACGTAAGCACGTTAACCTGTGGAATATCGATGACGTTAAACTCTTGCCTCTCACCGTAGTGTTGTAAAAGATAACGCGGATAAGGGTATTTATTTATAAACTCGAGACGGTTCACATTTTGAGCTTCATTATTTTGGCAAAATTTTCTATTTCCAGTAAAAAAATAATTGTATCGTGAAATAAATAAAATATGTATAAAATAGCATCTTATTATTTTTACGATATTGTTTCTACGGTCAAGTTTGTGTGTGTGCACTTGCGGTAACATGAGGGTTTGATAATTAGATTCGAAATGCATTTGTCATGCATAAGGGTCAATATCATCTGACGATGCTTACCTTCATAATCTGCTCTTTAACTGGATCTCGTCTCTAAGATGACGGAAATTCGTGGAATTCGTAACGTCGAGATGCTTCTGAAGATGCAATCTGCACCTCGAGCATGTCTCTTCAGAGAGAGATACATAGTATATATAGTTATACATACACACTATCCACCACAGCACGTTTCTCTTTGGTCTCCGCGTTAATAATACTAGATACTAATTTAAATTCCTTTGATCATTAACCGACTCTGATTAAAGCAATATGTGGGAAACAATGTGGAATGGAAAATTAATTTCTTAATTAGCGGCTTTTCCACGCACCACATTTTTCTCGCGGCATGCTGTTTATTGGAGACACGAAAGAATGGTTAGAGAAGTTTCATTGCACATACACATGCCTTCGCGGCAATTGAGCATATCATCGTGCAATACTTTTTCTACGCCCGATATACACCTCGCCAATATTTCCGATAAATGGTTGCGCAGCAATTCAGATAAAAACAATTCAATAACACAATTTGATAATTGAATGTCAAATAGAATTTAACAAATTGATTTAAATGGCGCCAAGATATTAAAATTATCATAACAAATGTTCTAAATACAAGTTTATCCTGAATCTTGAAATAATTCAAATTAGATTAAGATTACGGTGTTTATTTTTTATAAAAAATATTTCTACATAAAATATTTATATCGAAATTAGCTAGGTGCAATCTACATAGACTAGCACGTATCCGAATAACGAACATCTGGGCTTCTAATGTTTACGGAGCCGCAACGTTAAGTGCAAATCACATCTTTCTAGAATTCAGTTTCCCAGAGTCGAGAATCAGGCTGATTATCGGTTAAGAGGGTGATTATAGGCGCGGATATGATACGGAGGCCATTAGACCTGCCCCTTAATTAGCCAAGTAAGCCCCGGATATTAGGTTTGTACGTCGTTGCACACCGGTGCGAACGATACGATGAACGGAGAACAGCCGAAGATGCAGGCGAAGGAAACGATGAGCGGGGTTAGCCTAATTCGCACGTGCCAGCCCGCAGGTGCGAACGTTCGAATTGTTTTCCGATACAGAGCGACCTTAGTCGACGCCACCTCTCTCGTCCGCCTTTGCGCTCTACCAAACACACACATGTGTGCTCGCCTATCACATGTAACACGTACTTCCTGTTCACTTTCATGCATCGATTTACAAGGAAGATCTCACGTTACGCTCGAAGCGAACAAAACGTTTCGATTGCTTTAATATATCAATAACCATTTTACATTAGTCTACGAATTAATATCATAATTACTATTATAATTATAATTTATAATTAAACGTAATTATAAATAATATTAATATTAATATCGCGTGTGAATATTGATAGGAATTATATATGTTAAGGTATGATTATATATTATCAAAGAGATGACCTATTCTCATTTTCAACTCATTTAATGTCATTTCTAAAAGAATTCTGTAGATTATGCATAATAGATAATGCGTATTATTTTCATATATTTCAATATTCAGATGTCTAACTGAAACATTGTTAAATATGTCACATGTAATCTACATTGAAAAAAATTGTCTTAATTGTTAAAGGTAGATGAATCGTATCACTAATTCAAAATTCCTTCATTAACTAAATAATTTAAATATTTATGAAAAATGCACACAGGCACACACATATTTATTAATCTTTAAGTTTTAATTTTTAATTATAAAACGTTTAGTTAATTGTAAACGGAAAACAGTCTGAAAGGTATTAAACGATGAGGAGAATGATATTGTCTAATTGTGAGATAAAATATGGTCAATATTAAAGTAGTTCAAAAATAACAGACTGCAAGTGACTATTTCGGCCCTACAGTGAAGCGTAGCTGTTACTATCAACGCAATGTAACTAACCGACTCTGGTGTAGCTCGACCTGGCGAAGGGGGTAGCTATTTAGGGGCTTAACACCTCAGGGGGCGGTCGGCGAGTGGCGGAGATGGTGGAACGCGGCTAGTAGGGGATAGCCGGTACCAGGCTTGTGCAACCACTGTGTCACCTTTATCACCTTTATCACCTGCTGCAAATTGCCACCATTTGGATGCTAAACCTCGGGGTCTCACCTCACTGACGACTATTTGCAGGGACGGCGTACATGAGTGAGAGCATTGGTGAAACAGGAAGAGACCACCGTGACGCTGATAGAGCGAGAGAACGGGAAACGGGAGAATGGAACAGAAGAGAGGGGGGGGGGGGAAGTCGAGAGGGAGAGTGGTGACAAGAGGGCGGGGAAGAGGAACGAGATGGAAAGAGAGTACACCGAACGCACGGGGTACATACATGCGCCTCGGAAATGCTTTAATCGGATTATCCGATGGTTTTAGAGTCGCTCCGTATCGTTGGGACTGCTCTCGATTCGACAAGATCGAATTTCACCTCGAGAGTGCAGTACCGCGAGTGTGCTCGCTTTTGCATACCCGCGACATTTTATTTTAACGCTTTTCACCATTGTGCCTGGCTTTTTTTTTTTATTTCATTCACCCGCGATACGCGTGTAGGCGTCAACCGTAAACGGTCAAACTGTAATAGAACATAATTCGCGAATTTACAGTGACAAATGCCTGACGCCGCGCGCCGAGAGGTTTTGGAGCAAGATGCGTTATGGAAAAAAAATTCCACCGAGCGACAGAACAAAAATGTTGGCGGAACACGTGACGAATTTTTATCACTTCTTGTCGCTACTCTTACGTGCATATGAACTTTTCTGGCTAAGTAAGTGCATGCGAGAGTGGAGGAAACTAGGTTACTCCGGCGAGTCTCTTCTACCTCTCGGAAAACTCTCGCCTGTTCCGACCATGCTGCGATATAAAGAAGCCTCCGCCAAAGTTGGCGCGGTTTTCTGAAAACGGCTGTTAGATGACGTATTTTGAATCTCTTTTATGCCTTCGCGACATGCCACCCTAGCTCTCCCTTATTCACCACCTTTGCATCCATTTTGATTTCTCGCCCGCTTACCTCTCGCTCCTTTCTCTTCGGAGTACGGCAGTGCACTTTTCTAAAACTGCATCGCCCGCGTATGGCAACTTTTCTCATGGCTTTTTTTCTCTTGCACTTGTTGCTCCCGTGGATTCGCGTTTAAAGTGAATTTTACCGTACGCGCCTCTCGCCGTCCGTTTTTTTCCTCATCATCGGCATTGATTCTTGCAACGCACGCGAGTGCATGTGCACATCACAGAATATGCGCGTGCAACGTGCGACCGGCGTAATTCACCCTACGCGATAATGTAACGTACGATAAAGGTCTCGCGTAATAAGCGTCAAGCGTAAACCCGATTTATCGAAACACCACGCGCGAAATGCGCCTCTCCGTTAAAATACTGCATAGATGCATTTTCACGACATTTTCGTCGGCTATCATTACAGTTTAATCGTTCGTTATAATTTTATAAAATAAGCATGTACGTAAAATGTATTTTGAATACATTTTTCGAAATTCCGTATAATAATTAATGCATTATGCATACAACTTTTATCTCTTATCGGAAGGTAATAGCTCAAACGTCTCTTTGTTGGGATTTTGATAACTCTCGAATCGCGATAAGCCGGATGATCCGCGACAAGCTGAAGGTAGAAAGCACTGAAAGGCCGTGAAGAGGATCCAGGAGCTGCGAGAAACGAAAGAAGAGCCGGCTGGCAGCAAACACGACAGTCGGAATTACGGGAGAAGACAAGAATACAAAGGTTGATATGCGATAAATGAAACTTCGTTTCGAAAGCGGTAACAGGTGATATTGAGAGCATCCTTGAGTGCATCATCCGCACTTGTGGCACGTAAGAATATGTGCATTTGAATCGTTCATTCAACTATCACATCAAATACATATTATGTCAAAAAATTAATTCGATCAGACCTAGCCTGTCTATATCTATCTACTTACAAGAATCCTACGCATCTGAGCCGTCGCAATGATTTACATTTATTCGAATGCAATGCTTATATCACACAGAAAGGTCGCCCAAGATCAAAAGTTAAAAAAAGATATCCAAGTTTAGCGTAGCTTCTGTGTGAGGGAAACTGAGAATATCTTTGACAGATCCTACAAACGCTGCACATCACGTCTTCGAAAGATACGTCGATTTGACGCCACAGAACGCCATAAACTCCCTGATCTTTGAAGTGGACCCAAGATATTATTTCTTTTTTTTTGAGAAAACAGGAAAAAACGATATCGTTTCCGCCCGCGAGATTTAACCCATCCCACGAAAAGATCTCAGAGCCTCTGAAGAGAGACTTTTACCTCACACCAGACAGGATAAACGGAAGGAACGTCGAAGTGTGGCGAGGTCGACGAGGAAAAGAGGGAGGTCTCATGCGAAGAAGGAGGGTGAACTCGTCGGTAAGGAGGATGAGTGGGCCACTTCCTACGACGATAAGTTAGGAAGGAGTCTCGCGGATGTTCGCGCCATTTGCGCGAGCACCGCCCGAGATAATACCGAGCCGATAGACGATACCGGGTGGCGATACCACTCGCTGGTTGGCTGTCGCTGATGGACATGCCCATTTTATCTGAGCAAACGATACGTCGCCCTTTTGCGATATTATGCCCTTCCTGTGATCGCGCGCGATTTCTCTTTCGAGCTTCTTATACTTATATTGTAAGAGATGACTAAAAAAATATGTTCCTTCCTATTAGCAATCGTGATGATAAGACAATGCTCTCTCCACTAATTGTAAAATACGATGCAATATAGCTGACAAGTTATGCAAACTTTTTATATTAACTTCAGATAATTATTAGATAAACTTTACGAATTGTAGCTAAAAAATATAAAAGGAAGAGAGAAGGGAGTAACAAAGTTAAATTTATATTTGTTCCCCAATTTATATATTGCGCGGAGCATTGGAAGATATTAAATGCGAATTCGAATAATTCCATACGTATTGTAATCCATTCGTCGTACTATATTACAGTTATCTCGCAAAGTTGAATAACCGATGGAATTCATTCGCGGTATAGTGCCCTTCGCGTTCCTCGATATCCAACTTTTACAAGAATTAATGTAATCAATGAAGCCGGCTACGAGTAACACGAAACTCATTTCTAGGGAATTACTATGCGAAGCGGATAAAAGCGAACGGAAGTTTCTCCGTTTTTTTTCCACCCCTCCGCACTCGACAACGCCAAGGAAGCAGAGGTGGACGTTATTTCTCCGGCTTCATTATCCATGCCGTTGACATATTACATCGTTTTCTCTTCTTGCGCAAGTCTAAAGTTCGCGCTCTTTAATAAAACCGAAGTTGCCCGGCTATTTTCTTTTTCCTCCGACAGTTGGAGGGAGAGCTTCGACGAGCCTCGATCTCGCGGAAAATTCGAACGGTCACGAGCGAAACTCGTGTTATCGCGCAATAACCGTACTCGGTTTATCCACCGATGGGAATGCGCCATTGGGAAATTTTCCCAGGCAAGTGTTCCCAGAACGGGAGAGAATTTTCAGAGAAGTATTTCGGGGGAGCGGGACAATTTCCGCAACATTCCACATAAAAAAATTTAGTAGAATTCAGTGAAATTTATTACAAATAATATCTCTTTATTATCTTATTAATTTTTAACATATTATTCATAAAAAATAAAATGTTAAAAATACCTACAGATTTCAATGGAAACAGAATCAAATTAGTTTGAAATTAATCAGACCAGGAATTTGATTTAATAAAAATAAAATGTTGACAATTTCATTATTGCAATTTTTTCAGTCTTATTCTTCAATGAAAATCAATAAGGTAGGTATTTCACGTAATGGCAGAAAGAAAAGAAAGGGAGATTTTGGTACACGGAAACGATAGAATAACTCTTTTCCTCTCTAGATCGGGAGTCACAAGGCAAGGCCGGCGATGCGGACCAGCGGTACACCACGATCGCTCGAAAGATCCTCCCCGGTGATCCGAGAGGATGCAACTTTACCCTACCTATCCAGCACCCTAACCGGTTCTCTCCAACTGAACCCTTTCGGTTTTTTCGGTCGAATTAATACCTTCGATGAGAGCTTCCGGGCGAGCCGCCAGACATAGCAGCACGGTTTCAATTTGCGAGCTGACTCAAACAGGTTCCCCCAGGCGCGACCGCGATGCGTGCACACGTCCACCAATTTATGTACACGCACACGTCTACACTCGTGCAAAAGTTGATCCACCAACGGGACGGCACATACTCATACAGAATCGCCCCGGTATCCTCCTCACTCGCTCGTTCATTCACTAAACCCATCCGTCTCTCATTCAACTGTCCCTCTTTCACTCTGCGTCTCTCTCTCTCTCTCCTTCCACGTTCATACCGAGCTATTCTCCCTTGTGCGCGATAAACCCCTCGGGCTCTTCCTGGTCAGATTCCATGGATTTATATATTTTTCTCATCCCTTTTTTTATATCCCGCTGATTCGTTTATTTTAATTTTCGCATTTCTATCTACCCAGCAGGCCTTTGACGTTACCAGTTCGCCGTGAATACTCGACCAACTCCCGTTACCAATTTTCCCGTCAACATGTCGTATGTTAGCGATATGTTTTATCCAACTCTAGACTCATTTCCGAACGACCACCCCGATTGCCGTCTCCGTACCGTCCTGTGCCGACGCGTTGGTACGTTTTCTCCTATTGACGCGTTTATTTGACGCCTCTGGGAAATTTCGGACTGTGATCGTGCTTCGGAAACAGTTTGCCCATCGATTGTCTCGTCGCGCCACGACACAACGAAATGGGAAAGTCCACCGGCCATTAACTCTGATCTGATCCGGTGTTCGTAAATATTTATACAAAATGTCGCTCGTGTTTGCCGAGGCGATATCGATCATATTTTCTCTCTTCATCGCACTCAGCGGATCATATATGTTTTTCGGAACATTCGTGATGCGAATGATTGGCAGCTGAGAAATCCATATGCAGAGTGGGATACAAGCGATAGGCGCTCAGCAAGAAACAAGGCAAGCATATTAATCTATATCGTCAAATTAAAATATCCGAGTAAAATCACATTTTAATACCGATAAGAAGAAATATGCAGTACGTCAATCAAAACGTAACGAGGCAAAATCGATGAACTGTCAAGATACCATTTGCAATATCGTCCGATAATATACGAAAAACTTTGATACGTCGATCAAAGCGTAGAAAATTTTATAACGGAACGGTTCATTAACTTTTTCTACGTTATACGATATTTTCCCGACATTTATTGCGACAAAGAAAACGTCTGTTCCATATATAAAATTGATATTTTTCTAAAGAGTCGTCCTCCATTTCGCGCGCCGAAAGCGCGAACCTGTCAGGCACTGACGGATGCTCTCGAAAATATTTAGACTACTAGCAAAAGTTACGGTATATTTTTTATACAATCCGGCTATTTGCGTGCCCCGAACGGCCGACATTCGATTTTACTTCAAAGCGCGATATTGCTGCGAGCTGGAAAACGAAGTTTGTATTATTTCATATGACTGTAGTTCTGCAAGACCTTCTTCCTATGATACCGATTTTAACATTGTTGATCCTAATGTTGAGAGCGACCGAAAATATTACTGTACATCGAACAACGTGACCGATACCTATTTTTCTCGTGGTATATTAGTGACAATTTGTTCCGCCGCCACACTACCCAACGTTCCCTTAAGCCGACCACCTTCCGCTTACAATGCCCCCCATAGTACACTTTTTGTCGTTCATTTTCACTTTGTGCCAGCGTTGTGCCATTACGACCGCAGTCCCGCGACCTATTGCACGCGATCATCTTTTTTGTTTCGCTTATTTCCCCTCCATCTTTCCATTACTCATAGCCGGCGCGGCGTGCCGCATTTTTCATTGCAAAATAACATGGGGCGTGTAATTCATACGTAACCGCTTGTTAATATTTAATGAAACGAAAGAGTTTCCTTGTCACAAAATAAACATCGAGCTTTTCAAGATTAAATAATGCGTGAAATAATATTCGCGGTTTCCGCATATTACAACGGTTTAGGAGCAATTCGCATCGAGGTATCATCATGGAAGTAGCTGACATGCCGAAATACGCGCGCTGTACTTTATAGATAATTAACATAATCAACGGGGTCATTACGCTCGCTAAACCAGAGCGCGATTGTTATGCCACATGTTATCACTCTGCTTCAGCAACACGTGACGCAATAATTGCTCCGTTTTAGTAGTTTGCAATGTACTAATTTTACGACGCTTCAACCAGTCAGACATCTGTCCAGCGGTCACTTTTTAACAAAAATAATTATATACATATATATATTATAAAAAAGAAGTTTTACAAAATTATAATTACTGTAGCTACATTGTTACACTACTTTGAACATTCTCTCGTTTACATATACTTCACACGAAATAATTAATTCTAGAGTTATCACGTCATATGATCTGTCATACAAAGTAGATATAATACAAATGATTTTGGAGCATTTGTTTGCTTTGACATCGTTGAATGTTGAAGCAGGTGCAACATAAAAGAGAGTAAGCTATATTTCGAGTTTCTCTTTGCACGAAATACACGAGTGTCTGTATCGTTCATGTATATTACCATACAGAGGTGTAAAGGAACAACCGAACGGACGCACTGCGAGTGAAATATGTTCGTTTATATTTCATTCAAAGTGCGTGCACTCGCTTGTTCCATTACACATTCATGCAATAGTGTACACAGGCGAAAAATACTCGTGCGTTTGGTAAAAAGGGAGAAGAACGACATTGTTTTCGTTTCTCTTTTCACGTGTATCATGTATAGCAGATTTCGCTTCGTCTATGTTTCCGAGTTTTAATGAAATTACAGCAATTGTTTCTCTATATTAAATGTAAAAATATACTATCAAATAAATTAGTGTATATATACATATTAAACAAACAGTGTTATTTTGTGCAAAGTGTCAATCTGATAGATAGATAGATATATATACATATATATATATATTTTATGTCGCGTACTACAGCTTTACTGACAGCCAATATTCCTCTCATACCCTCGGGCTACAACCGTGATATTCTTGCCATCTATGCAACGAACAATCGAGTTCTCAAGGAACATCTCGCTTGTAGCGAGAAGGCGTCGTGTGTGCAACTCCATTTCAAAACCAGTTGGTCGCACACAAAGATGACAGGCTCGAGCCTCGCCGGCGAGACACGAGACTTTTAATGGACGAAGTGTAATCCTAGCTCTTTGCTTCATGTCCGCGTGTCATATCGTACCATTCCATCGTCTCCCACAATATTCTCCCGCACTTTCGCCTCCTTACTTTCCGTCACGCTCACGTCCGGGTGAGCGATGCGCGTAGTTTGCGCTCGCGATGAAACTTGTCCTTGGACTGGACTCGCTTCTCGGCGGCCCACTTTGTCCGCCCTTCGTTATTTCGCCAGGGAGAACGCTTGGACAGGTAGAAAACGGCGCGACAACGCGCATTTACGAAGCGCCGGTAGCAGTCTCGCCCATTGTATCATGTACGTCACACGCTGCCTCCCACGATTGTACATTATATGGATGGATATTCTTGAAATGTCTCTCGTATTGTTGCAATCTATGCAACGAATATTGGATACTTCGATATTTTTATCAGAGATCTTTTCTCTTTTTATCTCTCGTAAAAAAATTCAAATATTAAATAAACTTTTATAAACGTTACATCTTATCTTCTATCGTATATGACTTTAGAGTATTAAAATAGATGTAAAATATACTATAAAAAAGTATTCTGAAAATAGATCAATCAGAAAATGTTTTTGAAAAGCATTGAATAATAAATGATTTATACAGAATAATATCTTTGATGTACGATATAAGAGATATTATTTGTCATTTTAATAAATCAATAGTTTAAAAAAAGAGACATTTTCTAGTACATATTTCCATGCCAATGAAAAATATTATATGAATATGGTTTAATAATCCATTTCTAAAGATATGCGTTTTTCCTCTTTAACTTGAAAAATATATCCTTATTATATTTCAACGAAAATCAATAAACCTACTCACAATGATGCATCACGATATGCATCATTCCAAGATCATATATTTAATCGTGCCATAATAATGTCATTCTTGCGAAAAGGATTCAAAGGCGCCACGTCAGTTAAATATCATATAACGCGTTGTTTCAGAAATTATTATATCATACAAGATATCCTATAACAATCCTATCGCATGTAATACTTTAATAGCGTATTTTAAAAATTGAAGTTAAAAATCTTGACGAAATGAAAGTTGTAAAAATATAATTTTACATCATATAATTTTAACATCAATTTAAATAATTTTTTTAAGTCAGAACCGATTTAAATTAAAAATGATATCAGATATAGAATGTTTATAGAAGCTTATAGTTTAACGCTTATAAAGGTAATCGTATGATCTGTCATGTATTTATTACTAATTCTTGAATAATTATTTTTTAATTGATTTTCTTCTGACACTTTAAATATTTTATATATATATATATATATATATATATATATATACTATAGCAGTGTCAACTGATATTAATAAATTGAATATTAATAGCAAAATTTTAATTATTTTTCGCAAATTATTTAATAATTTCATTTTTAATAAAATTAATTATTCTATTCATTAATTTTACTATAAAATATTTGATTATTTATAACATTGTTATTTATTTAAAATGTTCTTAACTTGAACAATCTTGAAAACTTTTATTTCAATTTTAAATAAAAATTTGATTGTCACTCATCAATGCAATATACAAAAACAAAGTTGTAGATCTTATAATTGATTAATGTTGTTGATCTGTGATTTCAATAAGATTATAAACTTCAAATTATGTCTAAAATAATCAATATTACAAAAAATAATTGCAGCGTGCACATAATTTCTTATTCATCTTTTGAATAGATAGTTAATAAAACATAATTTTGAAAAGAATTTTTCTTGAGTATAATCTAATAAAATTGTATTAATATGGAAGTTTTTAACAATATCTAAATAAATAATAAAAAATTAGGTAATCATAAATTTTAAGAATATTAAAAATATTTTACAATTTTTATCGTATAGCAAAATGATGCAAAATGATACACAGAGTTTTATTTAATAAATTATACAGTCACGAAGATAAATTACCAATCCGCAAATAACAAATAATAAATAAATAATACAAGTTTTATTTCAAGATTTACTTCAAGACTTGCTTCAACGATATCTTCCAAGCCTTCTTCTCTCTTTCTTCGTTGCACTCACTTGCGAAAACGTGGTTAATTACGATTACGTGAATAAGACGATTATACGGTACTTTGCACGATACTCCCGAGGTATACCGCTGCATGCACTTTACCACGTAAGTGTGTAATAGAAGAATAACACGAGATATCTGCTTCGACAATTTATTATTTTGCTCGTTTCGATACGTTTACGACTTAATTGTGGGAATTTATTAAACGCGCGATAGTAATTGTCAATTTTAATAACCATAGAGAATGAGCGCGTCTCATGCACTTGTTGCAATAGCGTTTCAAATCTCGCTACGCGAATAACAGTAAAAACAATCGCGTGTACGTAATATAACTATATCGCAGAAAAGCGACAGCCAATTCGCAATAAATAGCGCGAGTTCATAATCAACCATTAATTGTAACAATTATAAGGATGATCGTGTTCAACGTTCCGCGTATTCGGTATTTATTGCCGCATATTAAAAAAAAAAATACCGCAACGAACGTACCGAGTGATTTCCACGTCCCACCGGCTCGAGTCTCCCAGTGCGAATGATAACGCAGCAATCTAATGTAAACAACAATGCTGTACGTCGCTGCGTGTCGACCAAAAAACAAACTCCGAGCACCGTGTGCTGACTGACTCGTCGTTAGCGAGAAATATTTGTCGCGTTGCAAAACTAACGTATGTCAAATATTGTATCGTTACATTACAGATCGATTTTTCGCATACGGTCGATGACTTTGTACGATTCGAATAATTTCATTCCGGCGATTTATATGCATATTAGTCAATCACGTCACTTACTAATTGAAGTTGCTTAAAGAATGTCTATGGCTTTGCGTGACGTACTTATCGTTATCGCGTACCGAGAAATGGATATCGCGATGAAACGTGGATCGAATTGTGCTACCAGCTGTATGTTCGGTTCGCGATGTAGAAGCGATAGCATCGACGTAGCTCGAATGAGTTATTATCACGTATTAATTCTAATGTTGAAACATGAGATTTATTTTAATTGAAAAAAGATTTATGAAAGTTAATTTATCATTATTATTTCTTGCCGAATTTGCTCGTTCCGACAAGAATAAAATTATATGATTTTGATAAATCGAGAAGATAAAATTAAATCACCGCAAAAAAGGTGCGCATTTTGATTTATTTAAATTACACGATATTATTTCTTTCGAAAAACACAAATACGACAAAAATAATAAATTATACTGTTAATTTTCCGATTAAAACAAAATAAGATTTAATCTTCAAAGAAATTTAGATTTAGTTTAATAATTATTAAATTTAATAATTCATTAGATTTGATAATTCAATTTGAGTAATAAACAAATATAATTTAAATAATAAATAATTAAGAATTAATAACACATTAAAAATGTCCTTTAGTAAATATTAAATTATTCATAGCTATTAATAATTAGTTTATAAGTATCAACTGACTCTGCTATAATATATATAATACCTATATGTAAGAAATAAAGGAGAACACAAACTAGCCGGTATGTTATGTATAATTCTCTGTTATTGTTAATATCATAAAAGCTCTTTGATTTGATATGCATTAGATATTATTGTATATATCATATTTGCAATATTCTTTTATGATAGAAGACATTTTTATGCACTTATAAATAAATTTATCAAGTACTAATATAAAATATTCATCCTATGTTAATTTAATAATTATGTAATAAATTTTTTCCACTCTCTTCAGCTCTCATAAAAATAAATGTCTCCATGTAGCATAATTAACGTCTCGACGCTTTTTGTTAATTATAGAAAGACTTTTTTATCTCTCATTAAGATCACTCACTTTCTCTCGTTGTCATCATTTCTTTGTGAGAGAAAGAAAGAGAGAAAGACAATCCTTATTGACATCGCCAAGTCCATGTAAATAATGATTCGCCGTTAGCGCATAATTAACTGATATAATTATTGCGCAATCAGTAGAAACTTAAACTGTGTTCCCTTCCTGCTTGGTGTATCGATTTACGCTCGTTATTTTGAGTCTCGTGTACATAATTCGTGGTCGGCATTAACGGACGGCCCCCCAACTACCTCTTACAATGCCTGCACCACTTCCCCTCGTCCTCCTGCCCTCAATATCCCTCCCCATTTACTTCCTCGTAATTATATCTCGCCTCTCACGAAGCCCGACCGAGACTTCGTCGAGGATCCATAAATTTCTAGGAAGAATTCGCGGCATCCTGCAGCAACAAATTCCCGAAATTTTCTCGCCAAAAATATTTCAAATATTCGTCCCGTACATCCGCTTCCTCTTTTCCTTTACGACGCCTAGTTGCTTTTTTACTCGTTCCTTCTTTTTTAACCTCGCTGCTGGCACATTCGCACTCTTTAGCAATATATATATATATATATACATATATTCAAAGACGAAGAAACGAGAAATGTTTGTTTCTGCGACGAGCAGAATTCACAATTTCGTATTCCGCAATTTCCAAGATGGACAAGTTTCCGTTGACATAATTAAAAGGTTCTGCAGCTCGTTATCCAGCATTATATCGTCTTCAGCATTTATTAATTTTTAATGTGTATGTATTTGCAAAGATAATAGCTTCTTCGTCTATTCATTTTATGATCTATTTTTTTTAATTGCTGTCAATCGAGAGAGAGAGAGAGAGAGAGAGAACTAGAGAAAATCTAAAATAAAATAACGATAAAAGTTTTCTTAGCGAGATTAATAAATACATCAAATTCTTGCGCTGTTGCGAATATAATTCTTTACAACGTTCACCGCGAAGAATTTCCACGCTCTAGTCAGACAACACCATCCATTTCCACTTTATTGAAACGCCACTGATCGGAATTTCACCGGTAACATTTGTGAACTTGCCTGATTCTTGCGTAAGGGTCTTCAATCATTGCTCTCGCTCCCATCCAACAGCATCAAGTAGAATCGCCTGATGCGCACGTCTCCCTTTTCCATCCTTTGAACCCGCTCTCTCATCCCCGCGAAATAAAGTCCGGATAACTCGGGAGCATGCATCGCCGCGTTGCTCCCCCCGGCTCCCTCGTTCTTTTTTTCTATTACGCCACATTTACCCGGGAAAATAATGCCCGTGCACATTTCACCCGCGTTATCTGCTCGCCAGGTTGCCCTCGGCCCCCGCCATCTCCGCTTTTTGTCGCACGCTGCACGGGAGAGAAGGAAGAGGATAGGGAGAGGGGGAGGTGAGCAGTTGCCCCGAAAGCCTGCCAGTCGACGTGTCCTACGCTGACATCGCTATCTGAATTGAAACGGACTCTTCTAACGCGACGGTCCCATTTCGTCCCCCATAGACCCCCGAAACCCACTTCCACTCCCCGCTCTCACCATCCCTCACCCTTCGCAGATATCTCTGCCCGTCTGCCATTTATCTCGTCAAGCTCGCATGAAACGCTCACATGTTGGCAAACGGACGCACACATACCATGTGCCAACCAACGATAAAAATACACATAGGATGCCCCAAAATTACTTTTTCTTTCACAAGGGTTCTTCAATCGTAATATCCAGTTGATATTTCGTTAGAAAAAAAAAATATCATGATTGACATCTTTTACATACGTGAATAACATTATTGTTACACCCGCGATAGCGGAAAACTATGCGCTCGAGTTTTCTGAACTAAGATTGCATGGAATTCTCCTCTCAGGGAGAGATGGAGGAAGGAAGACGAAGTACACCGCGACCACGAATTTGGATTTTAACGAGCGACGGAGATTGCCTAACGCAAATATCAAATGGTCTTGTTTTAGTCTCGAAGTCGTTAAGGATAAAATATTCAAAGATGTTTCGCGGTAGATATGTGTTAATGACTTGCGCGAGAACAACTGTTATGAAAATAAAAACTTAACTCGCAAAAATATTCCAGAATATATTAACATCTTTCTCGGACACAGTCAATGTTATTGTAATTATTGATATATAATTTTTCACAAATCATCTATTGAGACAGAAAGAATTACAGATCTGCTTTTTTAGTCAAAATCTAGTGCGAGATTATAATTTGCAACCTTTTACTTTTCGACGTTAAAAGTTTCGATTTAATTTTTTATAAATTCCGCGTAGAAATAACCGAAAAAATCAAATCTTTTTATTCGCAAATTCTTTATACCGCTGATTTTATTTTGTCGAAGTTCCTTAATCTTCAATAATAAATGCTCATATAAATTCATAAAATTTTCAATAAAGAAAGATTGATGGCAAGTTTATTGCAGAATCTCCAGTTAAAAGGAAATACGGTAATCTTAAATCAGATTCGATATATATAGATAGAAAAAGAGATATATTCATAATTTGAATTGGAGAAAATTATTCGATGATCGGTATAAATCGTGTGACCTATTACATCTCCCCTTAAATTCCGCGCTTCACACTGTGTCGTCTTCAGCAAAGCGCTCGCCATTTATCTCGGTAGAAATACGTGGAGCTTTCTGGCACAACAAACGTTATCCTTGTTTAGCTCGTCTATGCGACGTCATAAACAAACTGGAGGAAGATGTTGCCTTGTAGTGCGCGATGTATCGTCAAATAACAGTTGAGCTTTATCACACTCGACGCTAAGTCTTGATTTTCTAGGGTCGTAGATCCATTAAACACACACAAAATTGCCGTTAACATCAAGTCTCCGGTGCTGGCGTAATCACATATGAAGATATAAATAAAATATAATTAACTCGTGCGAGCGAAGAAACGACCTTGCGATGCCGTCGTACTCGTATAAAGATCAAGATAGATATATTAATAACAAAATGTGATTAACAAATAAAATTTGTACAAGAATTCTTTCGAATGAGATATAACGCTGAGAATTTAGAACACAAAGGCGCGCAGGGGACAGCGGCTCTATGTAGAAGATGCAATGCCAGAAGGGAGGGTTGACGAAGGGTCGAGAAAAGTGCAAAATTGGCAACTTGATGGAACTCGATGACGTCAGCGCCGGTTCGTTCCGATATGGAGGTAATGGGGCAAAATAAAATCCTCGGGGAAGGTTGGACGTTGTTAGCGGAGGTGGGGGACGTGGAACACGGGCAGCTTGGGTGCATCAAGCGCTACAATGGCGGTCATCGCGAAGACGATAGCCGATATTCATGAATCATCCGATCGTAATACTTGTGAAATCACTTTTATTTAATAACCAAATCTTCCTGATGTGCCTTGCATATCACGTCTTGAATTTATCTTAAATATAAATAAATGTTATTTTTCAAAATTAAAACTCTTGCTAGATTTAATTCCTGAATATATTTCCTTATAGGAAATACGGAAAAAAAGAAATATTATTGAAGATTATAAAAATCTAATTTTATGTTTAATAAAAGTATAACTTGAAATCTTTCATTAGAGAAATGTCGGTTCTTGTTAAAAGCTCCTGCAATCTAAAATAGCACTTATAACGATGAATGTTTATTCTCGGACCTTAAACTTCTATCTCCCAGTCGAGCAATCAGAAAAAATAGATTAACATAAAAAAGCACTAAAAGCCAGGCGTAAAGGAGCATTCTTACGTATGATTAAGGCAAACATAACTCCGACCGCAATCCGAGGAGAGCGTATTGTCTGCGGGGTTGTTCGTTAGAATTTATGCGCCAAAAATCCGCCCTCTCAGCCGGCTAACAATAATACGCCAAGATGGAGCTTCGTCAGTCGAGTAACAATAATCAGCCTAGGGATACGCCGCAGTCAGAAAGCCGGTGGGGAGAAGGAAACGGGAGGATTGTTGAAAGACGCGGTTGGAAGAGACGAACGCGAAAGAGTGAGCGTCGCAAATTGAAACAAATGAGGACTTATATGCATCACGGCGCATTCCGCAGTTTTACTGCCAGCTCATTTCATCTCCGGCCAGCGACAGTATGCTTTTATTGCTGTTACGATGTTATGGTCTTTCGCTGTTATTGTCACTGGTTCTTGCGAAACGTGTCCCGTACCGAAAGAAACAGACACGGAGCATTGGGGTCGATAGAACCCGCGCTCCGAAGGAGCGTGTCCAGGCACGGCTGACCACTTTTGTTCGTTACTACTTGCAGCGCAAGGCGGCGCATCGTTTTCTCAAATAAAACTTTAACACAAATGACTTTGAATGAGAATAAACTTTCGCCCATGAATTCTATAGTTTATTTGATGTTTTTTGTTTAGCGAAAACTTGTTCGCGGACATAAATCTTTTATAACATTTGTTAAGTACCATTAATTAATATACGAACATGCAGATGCTTGACTTGTACGATCTCATAATTATATCTAGTCTTTAAAAAATATATATATAATCATTTATTTCTTTAATTATATTGCTTGTAACATAACAAAGAAAATTAGGTTTATTTGTATTTATTTGTATTTTCACTGTTTAAATTTTCATTAAAAATTAAATTATACGATTTTGTCGACATATGGATTAGGCAGAAAATGTTAAACTATTATTAAAATGGATGGCGATATTTATTATTCGATATATTATCTTAAGCGTCTCATAATCTAAAGATCTGTGAATACCTATGAGATTGCAGCTTTTCTGGTTTCCCGGTGAATAGAGGAAAATCGGATTGAAGGATAAGTCGTAAGTCGGATGACGTAAGATGAACGGAGATATTGGTAACAACAAGAGACGAAGGCACCCCGCAATATAAGATGTCGAGGGTTAAATTACTGACTTACAAACGGATATATGAAACCTTGAAAGAATTATTTTCACAATTCTAATACACGAACGCGCCGTGCATGCTCGTAATTTTGCCGAAGAATGATTTGGAAGAATGATTTCAATCGTCGAAACTAAATTTTCGTGTAATTTTCGTGTAATAGTCTTCGACATTTATTGCCGAAAGTTTCAAGTGATCGCCGCCGACCCCGAAATGTTCTTACACACGCAACCAGTTCCTATCACGATTAATCGATTTAAAGTACACGATTGCGCCGTGTACCAAATGCCAGGAACGCCCGTTACATCGATTTAAACGTATGGAGGAAAGATAGGGAATGCCGTTCCGCGACAGAACGAACATAAAATTCGCCTAAGAATCTATACACTCTACGGAGTGTACCACATCCACCGCCACGATCTCTCGGTCACAACAACACGATTAATTTCGTTCTCTCTGGAAGAAACCTCTTTATCATCTGCTTCACCATCCCCTTGTCTCTTGTATAAAATTTCCGTTTGCGGAAACGCGACCCTTTCGAAATGACCGATTCAATTGATATCGGGTTGCCGATTTCGAGGGCAGGTCTATCGTCCCACCGGTCGATCCTGGCAAACAAGGGAAGTCAGATTCGAGGGATCACATCCTCGGCCATGAGTCGTAACTTGACTGAAAGTAGATAGGTACTAGGACGGGAGGTCGAGACGATGCCAATGGGGTTACGGCGGAAGAGATGGCAAGCGAGAAATCGCCGCCGAGGCATGGCGGGAATAAAAGTAACGGGATAGATAGAAAGAACATTTCGAACTACTATCGCAGATGTAAACTTGCTATCGGCGAATATAGACAGCGTAGTTCCCGACGCGCTCCGGGATGCTCCGGAGAATGTACGGGGAGGCAAACCACCCCGTCGTTCCCGTCATTGTCTCGCGAACTTTTCGGCGGGAAAACTTGGCCGACGTCGTGGCAATACAGCGCGACAATACCTTTTAAAAGTTACATGCATTTCGCGTCGGCTTCTTTCGCACACACCTCGAATTTCGGCTCGCCGTATATTGTATCCCGATGTCTGACTTTTACGGCTGGAATACGAGAATTATTTATTCGGCGAAGGTGGAGGCAGCGCATCGCCGCGAAAAGCGCAAGGATCAAAACTTATCTTCTCTTATTTTTCGTTCGTTTCATACTGCTTTCTCTCTGTTGCGAACTGCTGAATTATAACTTCATGAAATGTTTCATATATTGAAGGAATAAATATATATATTTTTGCTTTATAATAAAACGCGTAAAAATTTATGAAAATTCAAATATGTAATTGTTTATTTTATCTAATTGGAGAATGCCAAATATAACAGAAATTTTAGTTTTCATTTTAAAACAAATTTTACACGCGCCATTCTCAATTCCTTCTGCGTCGCCGAGTATCTCCGAGTTCTGTGAAACAATATATGTTTCCAGACGTCGTCAGAAAGAAAAGTAGTTTCGCCATAACAGAAATTAATTCGGTTTCGACTCTACGTATCCTACGTATTTCGCTTTCGCCAGGTACGTACATCCTGCTGATTTCTAACAAGCATGACTCTTTTGCAAAGAGACGAAGCACGTACGCCGCGGAGTTTGTCAAAGTAATTCGAGCTTTCTTCAACGCGCGATTCCAGTCACGTACGACCAAGCTCTCGTCTTTACCTCCTTGGATCCTTATTATCCTATATCCGCAGCCATAATCCTTGTCCTTCCGGGATAACCTCGCCCAAGCCGTGAAATCGTAATAACATTCGGATTTAACGTCCTAATCATCCCTCGACAACTGAGAATTTCGCAGCGAAAATATCGGATACGTACAAATAATTTTTCATTAGCGTGTTTATTTAGATCAACAGTTCGAAATAAAGATATACAATATACAGATATACAAGATACAGATACAATATAAAGATATACAATATACAGATTATATAAATAATTCCATTAACTTGTGCGTTGCAATTATTTTCAATTATCGTGTAAAATATTTACGTCATACTCTGAAATTTTACTTCTTTTGTAATAAGGAAATTCGATGCAAATTATTGCGACATCTAATAATTTGCATCGAATTTCCTTATTATAAGAGAAATAAAATATTCAGAGTATGACGCAAATATTTTACATGGTAATTGAAATAGGATTAATTACATGATCCTTATTTCAGAGCGTACTGATCTAAATTAAAATTCATGGTACTATTTTGAATTCGAAAATAACTTCAGTTGGCATGTTTATGAAGATTATGACAATCTTGATAAAACAACCTTATAAATATTATATTTACATTTGTAATACGTCTCGTCTCGTCAAGCTTGTCATAATCTTCATAAACATGCCAACTAAAATATTTTTGAATTCAAAATAATATCACGACTTTTTATTCAACGTAACATACATCAACGTGCACCGTATTAAAGAGAATGAAAATTATGCGACTTGCATTTAGCACAGCTACACGAAGTAAACACGCAACGACACAGTGCTCTGCAATAAACGCTGACGATTTACGACGACGAAATATTCCCAACGTCATTCGAGACTAAACTCGCACAAATTTATTCACGATCCTTGCTAAACAGCTGTCGCATTCGAACGCTTTCATTGCCAAGGCTGTAATCGGCTATCGTGATTTAAATGCCGCGTGTTACAAAAGGATTTGTAATACGATTCACAATTTTAAAACTAAATATTTTTTACTTTAAAATTAAAAATTCAATAATTGAAATGTTTGTAGATTGCAATAGCGTTGACCATTGAACGTGATATAAAGTTAACATAAATTGTAAAATTCCCAGAGTATATTTGAATGAGTTTGAACTCATCAATGAGATAAAAAAAATTGTTCGTTTCTGATTTCATCGCGACGCTGTAGCGGCAATATTATTCAGTATACATGCGTTCATGTTTCGTTATTTGTAAAAAAAAAAAGAGAAAGGAAACGCAGCCATGAAAATATAACCCGGATGAATCTGGCAGTAAAGTAATTATTTCGTGGCTTCCCGTTTCTTGGATTATGCTTTGAATAAATCATGACGACGTTCGAATATACGCACCGTCGCCGACGCGGCAGTGGCCCGAAAAACCATTTTCATTCGCGGATAAAAAAGAGGGGAGAAAAACGGGGTGAAAACAGCATTTACGCGGCACTCCCGTATTTTTCAATTTGCTATGTATACACCTTCCCTCGTCGCGGCTTAACACGCTTTTTTTCTGAAATCCCTTTCATTTTCGAGCGAGATTCCCGACGCTATATCGCACCGGAAATGCTAACGAGAAAAAAAGAGACTCGTGCAATAGTGGACATACGCGAATACCGATCGCAAAAGCGCCTAACGTTTCCGTATGTTTCGCTTCCTAATTCAACCGCATTGCATCGATAAATAATCAAACTATACTACCGCGCGTCTGATGGAAAGAGAAAATATCTGTATTTGCGCTTGCAATTTCACCGCGCAGCAATCTTGGCTGTAAAGATGCACCACGGTAAAAAAAATATCGAGAATTATTGATCCTTCGGTTTCTATGCAATATTTATCTAGACGTATCCATTTTCTGAAAAAATTGATTGTCATTCGTATATCTTTCATGGCTTTCTGATTTACTCGCTGCAACTGTACGGAATATATTAAAGCTGAAGAAAACTGCACGGAATTAAATGTAATAATATTAGCACGACAAACACTTTTTTAATTCGCATTCTACTTGAAAAAAAAAGAATTCATTTTTCCGTATAAAAGTCTAACTCTATTGTATTTTTTCCAATAAAAATTTGACTAATCACAATGAAATCTCCATGAAAAAGGGATCGAATTTCCAAGTCAGGGATACACGCACACGCGTTCCTTCGACACATGAGTATATACACGAGCAAACACATGAGTGCATTTGCTCATACATCCCTCCATGCGCGCGTACCCGCGGGCGTCGTCTTACCGCCACATTTCTCGCAGTACGAGAGTAGCGAATGCCTTTCGCGAATATGCGAGTTCATAGTATGCCATGCGGAAAGACGCCCGTACCGTCGTCGTCGTCGTCGTCGTCGTCGTCTTGACGTCATGTCTCCGTCGACGTTGTCGCATTGACGGAGCGATGCGCCCGCGCGAGTGCACGCACGCAGTCGTAATTAATCAACCCGCGTCGTTTCGCCGTAATTTGCAAGGTTTTTGAACACACGGGGGAAGCGGAGTCTGCAGAAATGACAGAGGGGGGAAAAGGAAGAGAAAGATAGAGAGATACTGAATTATCCGCACGCCTCTCAGTTTATCAGTCACCGTATGTACATACATAATTTCATCCGTCGACGGACAGCGACAGCCATCCGACAGTCGTATTTCTCTCGAAACGTACGACCCGCGTAATTTTATAAAGTTCTATTGTCGCTCTGGAAAATTTCCTGCGAAAATGCGTGAAACGGCCGGTCACGGCCGGCAACGGCACGGGCGTGTCTCGTGCGTGCAGCTAATGTGTTAATAAATGGATATGAGAGCTAAGAGTGTCACGCGGTTTACTCTCATGTGGCTGTCATGGTGGCTTAGAATGCAACTACTGCCGCAAGTTCATTTAATGATTAACTCGATGACTGGCGTGGCAGGTATTCCGTGTCATTATCATTTTCATGTATCAATAATTAACTGAATGCAAATGCTACTCATGTGTTTAGTTGGACGATTAATTGTTGAGTGGATATGGAAACCACTAGAAAATAAATATAATATTTGTGGTTCATTATTATTTGCTTAAAAATTTATGAAAAAACACAGAAAGAGAGAAAGAGAGAGAGAGAGAGACAAAGAGAGAAAATGGGAAACTCATTGATTAGTCATGAAACGTCAGAAGACTTCGTTTCAACTTTTGCTCTCACTTTTACTCCTAAAATTTTGATATTCACGTGAATAAATACTATGATCAAATTAGACTGGTTGCGGAAGAGTTTTGCCATCTTTTTAGGGTTTCTTACGTATTTTACGTACGAAATGTTTCTTAGCAATATTCCTGTGCCTCGTGTACGATCGCGTCCCCATATCCCAGCGGGAGCATTTTCACCTAGATGTACGCTCGTAATCTGCCAAGTGGAAAAAGGCCACCGTAAAATTCGCAGGAAAAATTCTCGCGCTTGTCGCGACGGACGAAAAAATTTAAGTAAGATCGTCCAAATTGCTCGTATCATCTCGCGGTAATATCTATTATTGTTTCGCTTTACATATTATATTACGCGACATAATTGTAAGCCTACCTTGCTTGATTTTATCCGCGAATTTAAAATAAATTTCAAATAAACGTCCAATATTACACGCCGCAGACGTGTTTAAATTTAACTGCCAATTGTTTGCCGTGTCAGCGCGGCGACAGGTATTAATTTAAAGGTCCTATTTAAAGGTCTCAAACTTTATTGGATTTTATCTGTCCTTTTTTTTTAAACGTATATATCATTCATACAGTTTTTAACGATATAGTTATACATTTAAGATTTAATTTACCTTATTTCAATAGAACGGTCCGAAATTATTTATCGCTACTCATTGTCAAGCCGTCAATGATTTCGAGCGAATTGTTATTTGTGAATTGTTAGAGCTCGAACTGTCAATCGTGCTGACGCCGCGCACGCGTCATTAAAGGCGTCAGCCCGCGTGTTCACGCGAACATGCGGCGCACGCTGTGTACAGACGCCACCGTTACCGTTGATTTTCTAGTCACGGTCAAGAGACGTAGCACGCAAATACTTGAAACTGTGTCCGTCGTCTTGTAACCTTAATGACAAGTTTACACGAAGCCGTCAGCGCAACAAGAGAGAAAGAGAAGGAGAGAGTCAAACAGCAAATTACCCTGTAATCTTTCCTTCATAGGTAAATCGTCTTTATTATCATCACATCATTATCTACTTTATACAGAAATTTTGCGGATGTAAATTTGGCTTATACTTCCAGCAGGTCTTGTGTAGACTTATGCTTACGTATACATACAGTGTATATACCGTTTGTATGAACATACTTAGCGAAGAAACGACTATATATGTACGCTTTCGACAATTCCGTTTCCAGGTTAAAATCCTTTTAAGAGCCGGAAGTTAAATGCATGATCATCATCGGACCGATTGAACCGAGAAACGACGATCGTCTTCGGACGATGGTCGATTTCGTGTGATAGCCAATACTAGAGAAGGACTAGATTTCCGGAGGCGACCGATATAACGTGCAAGTTCTCTGCTTTCTATCGCCTGGAATCACGCTCGCGCAGCCTGCTGACGATGATTGGTTCGAATTCGACAATACCCGACAGTTCGCGCGTATACAAACGGGAATCAAATCGCGCGACTGATATTTGGCCTCCTGTTGTTCGTTTCTCACAACCACTGTACGTCATAAACGAGATGCGAGCGTTATAAAATACGTTTCAAGAAGAAAAAACAAGATGCAGCAATGTACATCCGTTTTATCCTAAATTATATTTAATTTTATTCCGCTACATACACTCTTTAGTAGAGATACTCTTTGAAATTATTTCAACTTTGTTGTTTGTTTATTTGGATATTTATAATTTTACTTTTCTTGATGCTGCGCGATTGTTACTTTCTGTTAATAAATGTTTCCCTATTTTTCACTGTTTACAATTGCAATGAAATTTTGCTTCAGCTACTCTCTCAACGTATACACACAGCGAGCGTTCATGCCCGCCATTAATCACGATGCTCGATGCATACAGTTATGCATTTTTATCTCAAATATTTGTGATGCCGCGCATAACGTCATGATTAATTAATTACACGGAGTTCAAACAATGGCGGAGGCAACGAGCGTATCTTGCGCGCTGAGCGAAGCGTTTATACCAACACACCAATATATTTCTACATTTTTGTTACGTGTCCTAGCCAAAAAACGCCTCTCTTTTGCGAGTATTCGGAATTAGCTTTTCCGCGCAATGCAGCCGCGAAAGCCGCAGTATACCACGCACCGGATTATATTAATTAATATAAACATGGTCAAACATAAACACTGCCACGCAAACAAAATCCTTTCAACTGGAAAAAATATTATGATGAAATATATGCAATATACCAAAATCAGCGAAACATCATTTCTATATTTGTTTTATAAAAGTTTCTTATCTCGATAATTATATTTTAATATTAAAGCGTTTCGTCGAGGATTATGACGTCCCAATAAAATTTTGCTAAGTGAAAATTGTGTCCCCGAGTAAATTAAAAAAAATCGCAATTAAAAGATATACAAGCAGACGTTTTGTGGATACGCGGAAATGCGCAAACAGCACATTCCGCACTGTACATTTTTTTTCTATTCGGTAGAGAGATTCTAAAATGATGGCAAAAAGAGAACAGAGTCTCGAATAGTATGAATACGAGTGTGCATTAAAACCGCCGGTAAAAAAGAATCATTATTTGGCCAGAATTTCAATTTGTCCTGAACAAAACTGATACCATCCTTCTAGCTCTTCCTGGCGTAATTTTTCGTCGCGCCGATCACCTGTTTTTTTTTTCCTGTCGCCAATACATTGAAACAGCCGAAATATCAGCCTTTTTTCGTCGCAGTTCGTACAACGAGAAAGCTCCGTTAGCACATGTTAACAACCTCAACCTAGCCCGGCTTTTTCTTCTCTTCCTCTCTCTTTCTCTTTTTCTCTTTCGCCGTGACCCTCTTTTACTCTTTGCGAAAATGTCGTCCACTTCACTATCTCTCTCTTTCGCCCTATCGTACTATATCGTCCGTCTCTCTTCGTCGTCTTCCGATTTCAGCACATAGATTACGACCATCGGCACGCGCGTATGGCGTGCGCCCATAAAAACCGACCATGTATAAAACCGTCGTGTTCCCGCATGCTCGACGAGCGAGCATTTTCGTCGGGTCCCTTTCTCCACCTCGCGTCGTTCTTTTTCTGTAAGGTCCATCCGTGTCACCCGTCAACGCCGCGCGCGGAGAAAAGCACGCCAGAGAACAAGAAACATAAAGAATGATGGGCTAGCTCTTACTTATGTTTCACGGAGCCGAGCGCAAAATTTACACGCGAATTTCAAGTTAGCTTCAAAAGACCATGTACATTGATAGACAAACAATTTTTTTGATGCATTCTTGATGCATGTTTAAAATAAACATAAAAAGTAATCATTTTATCTATTATACTCATATTTTTATAAACATTTTTAATATTTATAAATTCCCTCCCCATCTTTTTCTCACCTTAATTTTTATATACCAATAGCATTATGATTGAGAAGGTGTTTAGAAACCTCCTAAAATTCTTTCAGAAAGTTTTGTAATTTTCTCTTAATCATTTAAGAAATAATCATTGACTATACGAACGTGTTCAATGATAGTTATGATCATTAATATCCTATTGAATATCTGAATAGCCATAAATTGTGAAGCATTTTCGATTTATTCTTCTCTTAGTTAAAAGTATGAATTATAGATGGAGAGATTTTATTCCTTCATAAAAAATTTCTCCTTTTCACGCACAGAGATAGAAAACTGCTCCGAGGAAATAAACTTTCGGTACTGCTACAATTCTAACCGTTGTCGTGGGCTTACCGTTGACGAGAGCGATGATGCCGAGGACGCACAGTAGCAACGATCTCGCGCACATCTTAGCTCCTTCTCTTTCCGTCTCCCTCGACGAAAGAAAAGCGAAGAGGAACAGGCACGCGCGATCCTTATGTAGCTTTATCGAACATTGTTCGTCCTCGTCCTATTAATGGGTGGGATCAATTCCTCGTCTGATCAGTAAATCTGATCGATCAGTCGATAACGAGCGCTGAGACGTTTCTGGGGAATGCTGTGCCCGTCATCATTGCTGAATGTCGAAAATATTTTGAGCTAGCATCAAGAGAAGATCGATTTTCTCCTTCCTTCGATAATAATGAAGACGATGACAGTGTCTTAATTAGATAATCACGATTACGCAGGATTGTCGAGCGAAAAAGCGAGTTGCGACTGCAAAATAGCTGACTGCTAATTAGGGCTGATCGCATTAATCAGCTCTTAACCACCACGGCACCCGGAAGTACTTCGATCGAAATCCTATCTCGCCTGTCTAACTTGCCTGTCGTAATAACCCCGAGGCTCGAGCTTCCTCTTCCGAGCTTTCTCTTCCTTCTCGTCCTTCGTCTTTGATGCTTCCTCTGACGTCTCTCTACTCTCCTCCGTTCTCTCTCTTCTTTCTTCACCTTCCCTTTTCCGGTTGCCGCCGCCGCCGCTGCTGCTGCTGCTGCTGTTCCTGCCGTTGCTCCTACTGCTTCGCCTTCGCTTTCTTTCCTTTAGCCTTGGGACATAATACCCTCCCCGCTGCAAATCTTCAGTCTACTTGTTTGTTCTAGATGACGTCAGCTCGCCGAAAGCTACCTCGCAATTCCTCACGGGCAAGCTTCCTCGATCCGGGATCCTCTCAGCGTAACTTAGTGAAGTAAGTTGAAGTGCCCCTTAGCGCAACTAGATCTCCTTCTATTCATCGAATATAGTCGAACTTTTATCTTTGATCAAAGCATCCGTTCGACGTGAAGGGAGGGATGCGAGCCTTCAACTTAATTGTCTCCCTTTCTGTTTTTTTTTTTAAGTAAAAGTTAAAAAGTTAAAACTCCTGTCGAGAATTTAATAGAGTAATTCCTTCTTTACGTCTTCGTAAAAGTAATTTTCTGGAATTGCCAAGTATATTTCGCTGTGACGCGAGTTAATCGCACAAGTTCGCGGAAAACAAACGTCGGCGGGAATATCACGATTCGCCGACTCGCGACTTTTCTTCGTTGAACTTTCCCCCGCACGAAGTTTCAGAACTTGAAGAATAGCAAATGTCTCGGGATAAGTCTGGAGTGCGAGGACTATATTTTACCCCATCAACGCGTGACAACCACGAGACGCTCCCGGCCACGGCGAGCTCGCGGCGCTTACTGAGCTTGCGGGAAAGCTTCTCGAGGAGCGTCCGCGAGATGAGAGCACGTTTCTCATCCCCACTTGGGGGACCCGCGATTACGTTGCGCGCCGTGCGCGCTGATTGGCCGGGCATGCGCCCGAAAGCTCGCCGAGTAACGTGCGTGCCCTCCTAGCACGGAGGGAGAAGGAAAAAGAGAGAAAGAGAGGGACGGCGAGGGAAGAGAGAAGGGTTGTGCGAGGGAGACAGAGTGAAGGGGGCAACGAAAGCTCTGCGATGCTTTTGGAGTACCGACTGCCGAGTAGTGTTGAAACGCTGTTGAAACCGCCGGTAGTGGGGCGACAACGCGACGGGAAGGAAGGAGTAAGGGAGACGCGCGCGATGCAGAAAGGACACCGGGTACATCGCGCGCTTCGCGCCACTACCCGCGCTCGCACACGCGTCGAGCTTGCGGCAAAAGTTATGACCTCAAAGGGGTCGTTAACGAGCGCCCGCCAAATTAGTATAACGGCTCACCCTCCGGTCTATCCTCCCCTCTCCCGTTCACTCTCCGTTCCTCTCAACCGCCCCCTTGCCCGAAGCACTAGTGTCCTTTTCCTACCTGCCTACACGCAGATATTTTTGACCGGACTCGAAACGCAAGTACTATCCATCATCTGTCTATCGACTGGCCCAAGGCAAATACGCACATTGTCTATCGATTCATTACGGCTCGTCCATTTTATGATTGATTACTATGATTGTGTCTGCAATTGGTAGCGCAAGATACACCGGATCGCTACTTTTTTTATCGAAAATTTCAGAAATAACAGAATATTCTAATAAAGGAAATCTTTTCGAGGCATTTTTATACAAATTTCTTACGCTCTCTTTTAATGAGAACAATATATCCTAAAAATATTTAGGATAATACATTTTTTTAATTATTCTACGCATCCTAATATATCTGAATGCAATTTATAGAAAATCTATATTATTAAAATTGAAAATCTATAATTAATAAAAGTAAAAATAAATATATATTTTAAATTTGATGTGAGAATGAAAAATATATTGTTAATATATCTTACGAAAAAAATTGTCGTTATAATCAAGTTAATAATCAATTAATTGATAATTATGTTTGATTATCAATATTTACATACTACATACATCATATTTCTGTTTTACTTAATTTTATTATAGTATAATCTAAATTAGTTATATCTCAAGTCTAGATTAAACAATCTTTATTATTTAGAATGCAATCACGAACGGCGACATTGGCTATATAAAATGGCATTATATATATATATATGTAAAAAATTTATTATTCACCGTATTTCAATTAGAGATATTAAAAAATTAAGTATTTAATTATTCGTTTGAAATGTTTATTATTTAAACTCACATAATATTAATGTATAATAGAAAGATAATAGATTTACCAAAACATCCTAACGTACGACCTGAGCACTTTTTGTGATACTTTGTGTCGGTCATGATACTTTTCGCCGCAATCTTCTCATGGGAGACGTCGTTACTCTCGAAATTACTTTCCATTACGCGAAACTTGGTAACTCCTAAAAGAAGTAAAAGTAAGAGCTTGGACGGCGAACGGACGATCGACGCGGTCCAGCAGCCGCCGTTGGATTTCGTGAGGGACAACTTCGGAAATGCCGGCGACATCGCAGACGCTAGTAGTGCAGTCAATATATAATGCGCGACGTGCTCCTGCATTTCAAATTACCGCACAGTACTGCCGGCAACGAACGTGCGGGCGTCGCTTCCCGATGCTGCCGATCGCCCGCCAACAGCAATGGTGTGACACTATGAATTCGAGCAATTTCTCTTACTCTGTCTCTCTCACTTTCTCTTTCTCTCTCTCTCTCTCTCTCTCTCTCTATATATATATATATATATATATATATATATATATATATATTGCACATTGCATTCGGATAATTATCATTCCGATTTTAGAGGAAATACATTATTCCAACAAAACGGATTTGCGTCTCAAACCTCTAAATGCAAATTCTCTTTGCCAGCTTATACATATCATAAATATAATACTCAAAACTCTATAAAATTTATATATGTTATTCATATGTTATCTCATTAAAACTTCACATTTTAGATTTGTTTATGTGTTCAAAAGAACTAAACGGAATTTTAAACAACGTATTAATGTATATACGAATACATGAGAAGTGCTAGAGATTTTTCCTATCCATACCTCGTTACTTGCTTTATTAATAATTTGTCGTTTGTCTATATCTTTTAATATAACATATATGTACGTTAACATTGTTAACTTTACATAATTTATTTCATTAATCATCTTAATGTCAAAGCTCCGATTAGTACCGTCGCATGTAGTAATTGTCAATTAATTCACGTCGTAGTGGTCGAACTTAGAATAGAATGGGCGTCGTGCCTCTAGAGACATAAATAATTATCCAATAGCTGCGCGATGATGTAGTGGTAAACGCATGCACTGCCAGACAAGCATTACCAGATTCACAATGGATGACATCGTCAATTGAGATGTGTTAATCTTTCTTGCATTAGTGTTTCGCTAAATATTTAATAATTTAATCTAATGATTTACGACACTTTGAATCGAGTAGAACAACTCGACAATTTAGCTGATACATTTTTAATATTCTTGCCAACATTCGCGCAAAATGATACGAGACAAAATTGATTATTTTCGTATTAATTTACAGCCAGGTTTCTTATAATTATATGTAGATTCAATTAATCGAAATTTTTATATATTTATGTCGTTCCAAAATTTCTTAGAAACATAATTAGGCAGTGCATTAGATGGAGCAAAGGACAAAGCCCGGTAATGAAAAAGCGTCTCTTGGCTTCTGAAGGAGGAAAATGTTTACAAAGCCACGTACGTGAATTGTACGGATTGGCGTCCAACGAATGGAAGAATTTCAACTTCAAAGGGAGAGTATTAAGTTTGTGATTTGCTGCCAGCCTGTCCGCGACACAAAGCGGGCGAGTATAATAGCGAAATAGAAAGCTGCTTCTCGCGCGACGTCGTTAGTCGTTCGACGTGTGGCTCGCGATGAATAAACGCGTGACTAAGAAGGGCGAAAGGCATAATAACGAGCACTCGTCGGGTTGGAGTAATCTTAACTATTCGTCGGCCGATCGGGTCCATAATTCGCGTTTCAAAGGACCGACATTTTTCCGGACGATGATTTCAGCAGACTGCGGCTGATAATCGAGAGCGAGGAACGTGCTCAAGGAAGATGAACTCTTTCCGTACAAAAAGATTCTCGCGTTTACCGTCGTTTCGCGCTTTGATCGACGTACCGTCAAAGCGACGTTTCACTGTCTCATTTCGATTCTGTTTTACTTCGCCCGCATATCGATAACCCTCGGCTTTTTTCCGGCTTTTTACGCTTTCTTCGATCCTTTAACGCGCGCGAGCGCGCACCCCCTCCGAGTCCTCCTTTTTTCCCTTCTACCGCACCCTCCGGGACCAATTCTCGGTCTAGCATGGAATATACCGAAAGATGAAAGAAAAGATCCAGTCATTAACTGTCGTCGCGTCGACAAAAGAAGACGTGCATAGACGCGGAAATACGGATGCATTTTTTATTTAATTCCGTAAGAAACGTGACGGTGCCAAGAGAAACGAGAAGCAATAAGAAAATGTCAATAGTAGAGAGTAAAATTGCAATCGGTGGTTACTTGGCAGGTGTAAACGCACCCTTCTATTTCTCATTCTCCTTTTCCCGCAACTGCGCGTATATAATAAGTCGTGTCGTATTTCTCTCAATTCTAACTTGTTAGTGATTACAAATTACTTGTATTAGTTCCAGCATAACTAATCGAGAAAAATAATACATAAATAATTAGAGTCCTATATCTATAATTCTTCATGTAATAATTCTCCTATTTAATCGAATTATAAAGACGCATGATGGAATGCATTTGCATTGAAAACGCTGCAAACTCGGCATCTCCGATTGTCCGCCGATTACGAATGCGGCGGACAATTCACGCGTCCGATAATAATTGAGCTCTCCGTCAGCCGATTGATTTGTGTACAAAGTGGGAGATTCTCATCGTTTATACACGTAAAGTTTCCCGCGCGCAAATACGCATGGGCGCTGACAATCGCGGTGTATAGGTATTCGTCGCAGCTTATCCAGCCACGATACATATACACACTCGCGGACGATTATCGTGACAATTTCATTTCGCATTATATCCGCGCCGGTCCTACCCCCGCCCGACTGGCCAATGACTTCGAATCGGCCGAAAACTACTCCCCTCTCGTATCTCCGACCGGATACCGGCGCTACATTCAGTAAATTTCCCTTCGGGACGTGTTCCGTGTGTATCGAAATCCCATTTAATCGAAATTTCGAATGTGCGTTTAATCCATCCCCGATCACCTCTCCCGCAACATCCCTTTCTGCATCATCTCTGTCGCGCGCAAATGCGCTTGCAGAAAAAAAAAATAAAATATCTCTCTGTATATGAACCTGAAGCCTGCGATGGACGGATTCAAAAGTCGAAGCACTCGAGGCCAAATTGCCGTTAACGTTCTCCCGCCGGACTGCACGATTTTCAAAGCGATTTTTGTATCCGTTTTTTTTTTAAATTTATTGACAGAAAGTTTTAAACAATACACGTGGAAAACAATTAATTTCTTTTTTTGACAATAAAGTTTATCGTGTGTGCCGATGAGCAAGCAGCAGCTATTATTGAATGTAAAATTATACCGGCGATAAATTTATATATTTTTATCTAGACTTGCAACCAAAATATTATTATTATTATTATTGCTAATCAGAACATACATGATGCGCAACGCATAAACAATACACGTGGAAAACAATTAATTTCTTTTTTTGACAATAAAGTTTATCGTGTGTGCCGATGAGCAAGCAGCAGCTATTATTGAATGTAAAATTATACCGGCGATAAATTTATATATTTTTATCTAGACTTGCAACCAAAATATTATTATTATTATTATTGCTAATCAGAACATACATGATGCGCAACGCATATGATAATAGTGAGGAATCGGAATAATAACGGAATTGGTTTGTCTTAAGCGAAACGTTTCTCTTTACTTATCAGAAATCGCCGAGTGAATCGACGGGGAGATGCATACATTTCAAATCGAGAACTGCAATAACACGCACATTGTTGTGAGAATAAATTCCAGGTCGAATTCTCCCGGCTCGTCGTGTCGCGCCGCGCCGATCAGCGGTTTTTCCACGGCGCGTCCGCAACGTGAATTCGAGCGAAAGCAAACGAGCGCGACGAGCGCCGGCCAATTGTCTCGGCGCCGATCAATTCAAGCCGGTCGATTATATTTTCCAAAAATGCAAACGACTCTATAACGCGTCCTCTCTCCCTCCCGCCCTCTGTAAATCCTCTCTCCCTTTCTCTCCTTCTCACTCGCTCCCACCTTTTTTTTCCTTTCAGGCAAGAATTTTTCAATATTCGCTACACTTCCCTCGGGATGTTCCGCGTATCGATATTCCATTTCGTCGGGAATTGAGCGACCGACGTACGGCGTGGTGACAGGGAACGAGGGAGGCGAGAGGGCAGGGTGAGGCTCGTGGAAAAAGGACTCGCCACGCCATCCGGCTGAAAGATGTGACGAGACCATCGTTTACCTTTATCGTCGCCCTTACTTTCGTCATCGTCATTATATCGGATTATCGCCCCGCCGCCCTAGGTGCAGCGAGCGTGTTTCTTGGGCGCTCTATTTGCTGCCACGAGAGTTTATCGGAACGTAACGCGTCGCGTCGCGTCGCGTCGCGTCGCGGCGACGATCGAGCCCGCGGCGAGAAATGCGTAAACGATACATTTACGTAACAGTTACAATGCACATGGCTCGGATACAATCGGGCACGGTTACAGCTGTAGCTAGAGAGAACGGTTTCATTTCTCACGCCGTACTTTTCATTGAAATCAATCACCGTGCGCGCCTTAATATTCGCTACCGCGCGAATGCCGCTCGATTTCTTACACAATATAACTTTTTTAAAAATTGAAACAGATTTAGCAACACAAAAATTACGAGAAGTACTTCGTATACAGAACGGCGAAAAAAAAAAGGGGTACGACGAAGCCGGACGAATCTAACGTATAAAGCCCTTCAATTTGCTGTTCTTTTTTTCCCTATAGGACTTGCTTTGTACTAAAATTCGATAAATGAAATTAATGCACATGGTGTTTCCACATGGCGGAGTTACCGCACGAATTGATTTCATCTCCAATTTCTGCACATTTCGTCGTGGCTTTTAATTTTGTTTTTTCCGCGCAGACTCACATCCTGCACCGCTACCGCTCTCTCCGCCGCCAGTAATCTTTTATCGCCCCATAACACGCTCGCGGCTGCATCATTTGCGCATTTCTTTTTTTCCATTCGTTTATTCTATTTGCATGCGACAAGGATTTGCTTGCCTGTGCTAATAAATCACCGGTATCCCTCGGTCTGCCAGGACAAAACAAGCACGGCCGCTATGCGGCTTGAAATCTACAGGGTGTCCGATAATCATTGTACGATATTTTAACGGTGTACTCTTGGAATTAATTAGAGACGGATATTCCAATATAAAAATGTCAATATTGCAAGAATTTCTGAGTATTACATGTTCAAATAACCTGCTTACACGCATACTAATTTTTTGTTTCGCCCTTGAGATATTCATCAAACTTTGCCTCATTTTAGTTTGTTCGGGATAAGTGATAAAGTTAAACCAATAAATATAATTGTGGATATCAACGATTAAAGTAGAAATTGGCGTATTATAAGAGAGCAAGTACGATTATTAATTATATCATCGGTGCATTCTTCATTAGTAAATTGATTGGACTATATTATGAATAGTCATTGAAATATATTTCTTGTTTTTCTTTCATTTCATATACATGTAAACATCGAAACAAATCTTTGAGTGTCACTGTTTCTACATTAATATACACTTAATTCTGGAAAGATATACAGAGAAGCCAAAATTTTATTTTTTTTTAAGTAATAAATAATAATTGAATATTTTCCACAAAGTTTTCACTCAAGTTTATTTATCAAACATTTCTCAACATTTATTTTTCCATTTTTTTCTTACAAATTTCAGTTACAATTTTACAATTAGAGTTACAATTAGAGTTATACAACTTACAATCTTACAATTAGAGTTCTATTGAAAATGATGACAAAATGTATTGATCAAAGATGTAAAATAATGAATGATGATTCTCTCTCTCTCTCTGTTTTGTGTATTTTGTGTTATCTCATACGATATAAATCGATAAATATATTCCAGAATTAAATATATTAATATGTATTCTCTAGCTCATTCATTTTAAAGCAATGAATCTGTGAGATTTTATATTTAGCCGTGATATTTTTTTCAGAAATCCATTACCTTAAATTAAATAAAGGATAATCCGTTACTCACCAACATGTGACGCGCAGCGGCGGAGTTGTGATTACGTTGTGTATTAATCTGTAAAATACAAATATAAAATTTGTGAATTACTAGAACATCGAAAATAATTAATATTAAAAAATGGCTATTACATGATTCCAATTCTTTTTTTTTTTACATTAAATAAAGTAAATAATTTTTCAAAAATATCTTTCTCTTAGGAGTACAAATAAAAATTTAATTCATATATAAATGATTAAAGTGATTGTAAAACTTAAATGTGTTAGAATTATATTTAAATTATGTAATTTAATTTAATTTAATATATATTGAATATATAAATACATAATTATACGTATATATTATTATATAAATTAAATTATATTCGAAGCAAGTATTTAAAAAATCTTAAAGCAGAAATAAAAAAATATTTCATCTTATGTCCTGTAAAGTAGCGCACTAAATGACGACACGAGCAATTAATTCCACACAAATTGTATAATTAAATAATAAATAAGTAATAATGAGCAGTAATAAAATTACATAAATAACAATAAATAACAAATTAATAAATAAATAACAAATTACCTCAGGGTTGTTCCGCTGACGCACGATGCCTCCCCGGGCCTCCTCTCAGGTTTCCCTCTCGTTGCAGGCGCTCACACACAACACTCGCGAAAACGCGCTTAATTACGATCGCGCACTAGTTACCGGTATCGATAATCGCGCGTTACTTTGAACGGCACTCCCGACATTAATACGAGACGCGCGCTTTATTACGTCGCACCGCGGATTAAACATGGCGAAGGAACGAGAGAACGCCGTCCCGCCGAAACTAGGATACCGCGAATCGGCGCGAATCGGCGAGATCGTCCCTCTGTCGACCGCCAGCGCGATCGATCTCGATCGAGTGATGAAACGTCGACCCGCACAGAACTTACTTTACGCGAACGACCGAATCATGAGTTTAATCGTCGACTGTTTCCCGATTAAACGCGCCGCTACTCGAGGTCAATCCGCTCCGTGTCGCCGTCGCCCCGGTAATGGTCGAACGATTCGGAGAGCGGCGGCAACTTCACGAGTCAAGGCGACGCGACGCCCGACCAAGACGCAACTTTTCGCTCCGAAAACGTACGATCGAAGCGCGCTGTCGCCGTATCCGCGACACACGTATTACTAATAATGGACACGTCGCGCTTTCCGCTACGCGAACTTCTCAATCTGACGAATTGCGCGGTCTCTCCTTACCGATTAAACGCGCCGCTACTCGAGATCAATCCGCTCCGTGTCGCCGTCGCCCCCGTTAATGGCCGAATAATCCGAAGAGCGGCAACTTCACGAGTCGAGGAGACGCCCGACCAAGACGCAACTTTTCGCTCCGAAAACGTACGATCGTATCCGCGACACAGGTTTAACGCGAACATACGTGTTACTAACAGTGGACACGTCGCGGCTTTCCGCTACGCGAATCTCTCAATCCAGCGCGGCGCGCATTATCCCGTGATTTACTAATTAAACGTACCACTACTCGAGATCAATCCGCTCCGTGTTCCCGTCGCCCCGTTAATATGGCCGTGCGATGTTGACCAATTAATCGAAACGTCCGATACTTTTTGTCGATTAATCGATTAACTGATATCTTGGAGATCCGATATATCGATATTCGATTTCTTTTTGGTATTTATATGACACTATGCGAGTCAAGTCGACGATTAATCAAGACGCAGCTTTTCAATTCGAAAACGCGTACGAAACGCGATATCGCGTTATCACAAATTCAATGCGAGCCCACGTATTACTAATAATTGACACTTTGTAATTTTCCGTTACGCCGAATTCTCAAGTCGCGCGTTATCCCGCGATCTTATTGTTAGCGCACGTCACATTCAAATTGGGGAGGGGTGCAAAAAGCGCGGGTAAGCACGCGAACCCAGACGCCGCGCCGTTCGAGACCGACGCGACAAGACCGCGATGAGCCGTGCTTCGCGCGAAACGAGGGAAATGCCTGGCGCAATGGACAGCTCGACACGTCATTCGCATTGTCAGTCGCGCGAGTCGGCCGGGATCGTTGAGTTAACCTGCAAGGCGTGCACAAGACGCGGCAGCGTGCAGCACACGTCGCGAGAGAGGTAATGATACGACGACGCACGCGGAGCGGGACAGGCGAGGCGTCGCTCGGAGCCTCGCCGTGCGAACAATAACACTTGGGCTTGTGTGCGCGATAGCGCGCGTCGAGCGCCGTGAGTTACGGCCGCGCGGCGCGCGTACGTGCGTGTAGTAGGGTGTGCGTAACCTCTGCCACTGAACGAGACGGTCGACGCGTACCGGATACAGGTACGAGTGCTGCAGCCTTCGCAATTAATCCCAGATAGATGATTATCGCGCACCTTGCGTCGCCTTTCGCGGGCTCGTTAACGCCGGTTCCGCTCGATTGAGCGTGGTGTATTATCCGCTCGAATTCCGATCCGTCGAATATGTTACGACTGATGTGTGTGTAAACCGGATCAACGAATCAATACTGTGTGGTTTCGATAAATCAAGAAAAGGAACCAAAGGTTTGTAGTACTTTTCTCTTCTGTTGACTTAACTTTGTTCGTCTGTAACATGTTAATTTGATATAAAAATCTTTCTTGTTTTAAGATTCCGCAATTTTATCGGGATGATCGGAATGTGAAAACGCATATGAAAAAGGTGAGAATAATAAATGTTTATTAATTCCTATACTTTTCCGATCAAAATGAAGATATATTCTCAAGTAAATGCTAAATTTAACAATTCTTTTCAAAGTAATTAATCAACTATTTATTTTATATTTATTTTATAAAAAAAAGGATAATTAAATAACCAGTAATGTCTAATATATACGTAATAGCTGTACATATAAAATTGGAAAACAAAATTAGCTAAGTAAAAATCGATAAGTGAAAAATTGATGTAACATATAATTAGAGTTTGAACTTTGCAATATTAGTGAGCTTTAATCACTTAAGATTTTAAGACTACCTCGATATTGAGAGATATTCAATTTTAATTAATTTCTAAAACAGGTATGTGGTATATATTTATATATTTACATATACATATATAGACAATATTACATAAATTTATAAGGTCCAAAGAAAGGACAGTCATCTTACAAATGTATTGACAGTTTTGAGATTATTAAAATGTCGTGATTATTCATATTACGCCTGATAAGCGTAAATATTTTGTGTAACGAAAAATTGACGCGAAATAATTATATCAAATTTATTATTCTCACTGTACACATATTTCTTTATATTTTTTTTTATAAGGCACATATTTCAATTTCTGTTTTAGGACAAGGCCAACCCGCATGGTCCAGAACGCAGCAAACTTTTCACTTAAATCGACTGGTCGGCGATACTTGCGAAGTACCGAGAGCTTCAACTTGCCCCTTAAGCGACCACCGATTGCTACTTGGAGGTATTTTATGTGATTTTTCTACTTTTCCGGTTTTCCGAAAAGGAAAGCGAAGGTTATATAGAAAGGAAGGTTATAATAGAAAAAGGAAAAATTGATAGCCATTTTAAATTCAGTGGCAAATAAGTACTAATTATTACTTATTTGTTGACTTTATTTTTTCTCATTAATTCGCTCATTTTTAAATCGTTTTAATTTGTTTTAACATATTAATTGAATAATAATAACGCAAAAGGGAAAAGTGCGATAGAGCTTTTTGCAAGTTAAAATTTAATAAGATAAATCAAAATTAATTGCGACACAATTCTAAATAATGCAAATTAGTTGTATCGTGACGGCAACAATGTACGGCGCGACATATAGGCGACATCGCGCATCGAAACCCCCAGTATAATCCGCGACGATCTTTGAACGAGCTTTTAAGCACGTCGCGCGGATTTCGCACGTCCTTTTCAACGTCATAAAATTTCTTAGCAACTCCCCCGCCCAAATCCCCCCCCCCCCCTGTCGCTATTCGTCCCTCCCAGGAAGAATAATCTTGCAAGCTGAAAAGGGGACGCGGAATGATGACTCAGTCGGTAGCTTTGCAAGAAGACCCGAAGGCGACATTTTAACAGTATCCCCATCGCCGGATGTTTCATATCCTCCCTTTGTCTCCCTCTGGGTATGCGTACATCAGTCAGTTTACATAGATCCGTGTGTGCACGTGAATATCGTGCAGAGCGAAGATGAAAATACGTACGAATCAAAGCGAAGTAAGACTGATAGAGTTATTTTAATACGTTCTTCCGCGAATTACAAAATGAGATCGGAAATTCTGAAGACAATATTTGAAGGTGGGAATTTCCTAGGGATTAATATTAGTAGGGATTATGCTAAGAAAATTAATATACTTTCTCAAGAACTTTAATGGCTTCTGCGACACGTTGTTCTTTGTGGCCAAGTTGCATCTAACTCTCACAAATGTAAAGGCGAACATGGTAAACGGGGTAGAATGCATACGTGAGCACGTCTACGAACGTCTATAGCCGCAGGCCAGCCACGCAAACATACGTTGAACATTTGCAAAAACATCGCACACGCGAGAGACCTCGTGAATGGTTTGCGGACGTGCATGAAGCACCACCATGAGTGAGAAGCTCTTGTTTAAATCCTTCCTGGAGCCAGGAAGTCGCTTCATGAGTTTCTCATGTGATTTTCTAGATAGCATTTCGAAGTAAATAAATCCTTTAGAAAACCGCGTCTGCAATTTCTAAGAAACTTTATTTTCAAAAGACAAGAAAAGCAATTAAAGACAACTGATATCTTAGTGTTCAGTATATCTTAATATGTACTTAATAATGATATTCAAAATATGAATGAGATTAGAGAAATTTGAATCAAGAGGAGCGGATTGAAATTCCCAAATGTAACGGATCATTTTAAAACGCGTCGCGAGTAAGCCTTAATCTGCAATTGAACGGAAACTTAATGGCGGACCATCGGATTCCATGGAATGCGGCAGCAACTTGGCAATCCGCTCAAATACGCTGCATCCGCGCGTCCAGAAGCCGATCGGACTGCCTATCTTCTGTTCCATCTCACAATCCGGCTGCGCTCTGTACACCTCCCACAGTATCCTCCTTCCACGATGGTCGTGGGAAACCACATCCTGGCGTGACTCCAAATTGCGTGCAAAACCATCAGTGGTAAATGCGAATCGAGCGTCGGGGAGTAGAGTGGATGGATGAGAAGAGAGAGGGGGAGAGGGAGATAGATAGATAGAGAGAGAGAGAGAGAGAGAGAGAGAGAGAAAGAGAAAAGTAGGAAAAGGCTGCTGTCGATCGCGATCGATTGATCCTAGCCGCCGTACGCTGGAAGGCAATTAATCATTAATGACCTGCTGTAAAAGAACGGCGCCGGCTTTTAGCAGGAGAACTTTTGAAGTGCGGGACGGTGTACGGTGAAGTGTACCGTAATTCGGCGATACAGCTAATTCGCTGATAATGAAATTCGCAGCTGTTGTTTGTACCATCGGGAAAGCGCATTTCTTAAAACCGTTGCCGTGTAGTCTCCTATTGCTTTATTTAAACATCACACTTATATATTCTTGATTCGCTAAATCGATCCTTCTCGCGAGCACTCAAATTAATAAAGGGGAAAACGCAATTGTTACCGATTTAGCTTGAGATTTCAATTTTCTAGTAACTCGAAATGAAATGAAACGTTGACATAGCCGTACTTTATAAATTCCACTTGTTGCCGTAAGTTACATGCGAGCGTAAAGCTCGGAACGACGGCCCAATCATGTCTTTTCCGCAATAATTGACCGTGTGCAGGTGCTTCACTGACAGCCCAATTACGCGCGAAGATACTTACAATCAAGCCAATAATTGTCGTCGACTGCCGCGGATAGAACTGAGCTGCAATATTCGCCGACGGCGGCCGATACATCGGCGATGGCAGACGTAATTAGCCCCGACGCCCAGCACTGCTTCTAGATTTCAATTTCGTCGGCGAGCACGGCGGATTACTGATACACGACGACCTTTCCGTGACGCCAGAGAATAACGACTTCCAGTACTAATCGTACTTTTACGGAAACCTGATTGGTACGTCCACTAATTGGCGTTACAAGTAAACGTCTCACATTATTTCACAAATGTGGCATGATTGTTCGACGGCTAAATTTAAATTCTCGATAACATATTTATAATATATATAATTTATGATACACGTATATGTCAAGAACATCCAATTTGTACCGGAATAATTCATGTTCCTACTTTCCTTTTTATTCAAGGATCACTTTGGGTAGATGATACACATTCCGATGTTAATACTGCTTTGTGATCCACACGAGCCGGCGAAGGACAGAATTGACTCTACTCTAGCCAGACGGGAAATTGAGTTCTGGATATGAAATAATTAATGCCAGCTCGCGCAGGCGACATGGACGTTGCACGTCACCGCGTTACGTCCTCGACCCGCTCTCCTTGGTCCGCAATCCCAAAGCGCGGCCCCGCCATCCCGTCCACCGGTCCCTCGTGTTACACCCCACGACCCTTCGTTTCACCTGCGTCACCTCCTGCGTCTGCCTGACCACCGCCGCCACCGTCATTTCCGGTCATAACTCAAAATCCCTCAGGTGTGCTAACCGCGTATGCCAGCGGTCACGTTGGAATGTTAGGCCGCGAGTTTCCACCATTATTAAGCCTCGTCCGCGTTCGTAGTCGTCGCACGTGCGCTGCAATATACACACATGACCTCTCCTCTCTCCTACGAGGCAGGAGGGCATGCTCGTACCGAATCATTGGCAGAAACGCATGGACTCGACCCACGTCCCGAAATTTCGCCGCAGCGACAAATTCGCAACCGTGATAAATTTGCGGCCGTAATAAATGGAGCGGTCAGGAATAAGCCGTTGGTAAAATGTTCTAGCCTTGACACTTAAGGTATTATCCAACAATTACCCAAACTATCCCAACTAGAAGCTAGTGGGAAGAGATTTCCCGTGATGAATTTTGCAATGGAGGAATGATATATGCAAACTTTTCGAATAATAAGATCTTGGAAAGAAAAGAAGTTACAACGTGCGGCGATTTATCCTCGAACGACACTGAAGCATATTGTGATATATTATGATATAAATAGCGATTTCGCGCGATACGGAAAAACCAATAAACTTTTCCGATACTTGGTTGAAAGTCGATCGCTTACTAGTGACGAAAATTATTAATTCAAACATCAGTGAACGAGTATATTTTATCCATATCGACCGTGAATATAAAGTTCTACGATACGTTCCGAAAAGCGAGGTTCCGAACTTCTTCAGCCAAATGTGCCAAATTGAAGCCGAATTATAACTTTCCTGTGATGTGTCAAACCGAACTCGAACCGATCTTGGATGTAAAGTTCGAAGTCGACTTTTATGAGCATAGTTCCCTTGCTTTCATAAGATCGTCCTACTTTCTCAGTTTCACTCCCACACTCACGGCGGTTGCCGATTGATACCTGACACAATCAAGATTTAACTATTCTTCATAGTCACAATCAAAATTTAACTTTCCTCTGTAATCAAATATGTTTGCCGCTAATTCAATTCTTGCAATGTGTATTCGAAAATGTAACAATATAGGGTGCTTTTCCGTTATTTTACTATTCTTCTTTTTTAAAATTTGTGACATGTTTAAAATGTTTATTTCTTTTTCCTCTTAAATAATAAAACTTATTTAGATATTAATATCTCTTACTATCTGAAAGCTTTCGGCTTTTAAAAGCTAATAAATTTAAAAAATTCGTAATTTACTATTTAATACTGTAATATAAATTTCTTAATGTTTATATATATATATATATATATATATATATATAATATAATTATAATTGAAGAAATATGAATTTATTTGACATTAATTGATAAGAAATTTATTTTTAAAATATATTGCTTAAAAGTAGATTACATTAATCTTGAATTGTTAAGCCCGAGAGTAATATTATAATTTAAAAAAATACAACAAAAACTACACAAAATGTATTTATATAAATGCATTAATGTATTTAAAAATCGTTTATAAATTTACAATCAGACATTTTTAATTATTATTTCTTAGATTTCGCGCAATTATTTATTACATTTTACTTATATATTATTTATTACATTTTACTTATATTTATTAAATGATTTATTAATTATTAACAAGTAATTTATCCAAGTTGGATTTCTAAAACATAGCTTTCTTTCATCATCATATCTTGTCGAAAATCAGATGAGTCAAAATATTTGCTGTCACGTCATAAGAGATATAATCGTGGCTGTAATTGCGTTTAATTTCTCGGCAAGCTTTTCCGCGCTATTCCGTATCAAAACAACTAGAACTCGTCCATTCTCAGCGGCCGCTATGAATTATCTCGTTTAACCGTCCCGTCGTTGTGTTTTCGGACATAACCGCGTCGTTTCATTACGTGTAATAGAGAAATCTTGCACGCGAGCTGCCGCGCGAGTTTGCCAGGCCCATGCAAAAAGCGACGAAAGGGATTCGCTCTCCGTAACAGCCGACCAACGTGGGGCATATACAGACACGTCGAAAGCTCGGTATCGCTTTTTGCCGCACTAGCCAATTTGTCGGGGCCAATTCCGACAAGTCGCGGCAAGAAAACGTTTGACAAACGTCCAGATATTCCCGCGGCAGGGCTGTTGGGTTTCGCCAGGGGTTTCCTGAACCTGGCCAAGTCCAATCCTTGCGAAAGAGACGAATGGACCTTGGAGAAAGTTCGACACCGTCGTCGTTAACGACGACCGCATTAATTTTGATTGGCTGTCCTTATCAATTGACAACCAGCCCTACGCTCGCGTAACATTAATAACATTATTCGGTTATTATCCTAATATGTTTACCGTTCGTATCTCCGTACACAGAATGTAACAATATAAGAGAAGATAATTTGAATAAGATATCTGTATTTGTAGTTTGATAAAAATGTAGTAAATTAAATGTAAATTAGAATGCGCGTTTGACGCATCTCTCGATCAAAATTTTATCAGATATATATCGCGGCGGATACACATCTTTAATGACGAATTTATAATCAAGATTTTTTTATATGCACGATTTTTAAATATCGTTATTGGAAAATGCATTTATCAACTGTGAAATTAATATTCTGCAACGTTTAATTATATCACAATGATTATTGAAAAGGAATAGTTGTAAGTTTTTACAAATATAATTACTCTAATTTGTCTCTATAGTCACATTCCAATTTCGCACAATTACGGAAGTGCAGCAAAGGAAAGTGCGAGCTGCTTTTCTTTTCTGGCATCGATTACAGCTTACCCGGCGGCTACGCATTAAAGTCAGCGAGAAGAAAAAAGAAGGGCGTAAGATAATTTTGAGCGACGGCGTTAACGAGATTTTAATATGCAGGTAGCGCTGCTACGGAGGAAAGTCAGAAAATACCGTTGCCCTTTTCAAGGAGTCTATCCGGAAGCGTCGTTGGCGCAAAAGGGTTGAAACGCTCGTAAAGAAGGAGGAGGAAAAGGAGAAAGTCCGATGGGGAAGAAATCGCGCCCTCCACACCGGGTCGTTGAAAAGTTTGCGTTTCATCCCTTTCACAAGACCTCGACCAGCTTTCATTCGTCTCCCTACGAATCAATTCGTATCACCTCCGACCTCAGCCCGCTCCATCGTCATCGCTGTCGCCCCTCGTTTTCGCCTCTTTGCGACTCTGCAAATTGCCATGCTCTGAAAATTCCCCTCAAGCCGCCTGTCGCAAAGTAGCCTATGTACATTCGCAACTTTTTGATATTACGCTCTTCAACGCACTCGTATATTAATATTCCACTCTACTTTGCCATATCGATTGATACGCTTCCTATACTCCTATACCACAATCTCGTATCTCAAGCTATTTCGCTCATTCGTTGCGATGTTTGCATAAAGAAAACACTTCAGATTTGTAGCGGTACCGAATAAATTTCGCGCACCGCTTTTTTTTCCGAAATATGTTTTGCTACCTCGAATTCCGCGAAAAATAATATTTATGTTGCAACCACAAAATAACACAGACCGTCTGGTGTTACAATCCCGATACGGCCGATCTATTCGCAATTCTCTAACAATTTCGACCGATGAATTCTGCGTACCGCGCTGGAGACTCCGAATTAATATCGGCATATTAAAAAATATTGAAATATTTGAAGACTTTTTAATGTTAAAATATTAATAACTCGACGAAATATAGCTCAATTAAGTGTCTCTCGTGTGACGCAGGAAAAACACTCCCTTTTCGTAAATACCGTTGTCGACTGAGCGTAAACCCCATCTTAACAATTTCGGGCGTTTTGACAAGCATCAGAAGTAAGGAAAATTTCATTCCGAATCCAGCCACGTACAACAAAATAGTTCTACGATTGGGCGGACTTGCGAAATAGCTTGGGAACGATGAGTTCCATATATACCTGGCCGACACGTGTATTCCGTTCGCGTATGCTACTTCCCTTTTTTTTCACCATACACGGCGTTCGCACGCGAAAATGGAAGCTAATCCATTCGTTTCTTCACAATACAGTGTGTCGTTTATCGTAAAATTTTTCAAACCAAATATAACGTTGCTGAATGTAACGTTCATCCTCTCTACGATTCGAGTCTCTGATTATTTTCGCAAATAGAAATCTCGCGTATGCATTATATTACATGTGTCACGTCCATTAACTGAAAATGAGAAATTTCTTTACATTAATAAAATACGATGTTTCGACGAGCGATGAATGTATCTCCGATATATAATAAATATTTTTTCATTTATATCCGAATATAATTTACTTATGTATAGGTGAGTAACATTACGATTTCACCAATTTTATGACCCATGTATTAGTTTGTTTAATTACGTCCAATTTCCATACAGAATTATTGTACGTCGAATCTCCGTAACTTCATCATTATCGATTCAATCGAGTTTCAATTCATTAATTACCAAATTGATCATTTTGCCAATTAATTAACTAACCATGTCACCGGTACGGAGCACTATTTTTTTATTTGTTCAATATGTACATTGCTGATTCAGGAATATTTAGAATTTAATTACTCTAGTAGAGAGTATCTTGTATCGCAATATCAAATATAGAACGCGAGCAAAATTAATGTTTCTACATGTAAAAGTAACAATTGATAAAAATTTAAAAAAGTATAGCATTTAAAGTGCATACATATTACATAAGAAGGCATTAAAAAATAATTATACAATTGATATATCAATAGAAAATGAAGTTAAATGAAGTCATTCCTTGTGATATTTGCAAATGATTATTAATTAGAATTATTAACAGCATTTGAATCATAAACTGTTGAGAATAAAGGATTTTTCATGAATTAAACTTGAAATAGATAATGAAATATTAATCATCGCTTCATTTGAGATGCGCGTTTTACCGCGATAAAATTTAAATTTGATTCAGTTGCTACAATATATCAGTGAAGAGATAAAGCTAAATCTATCAGGCAAAATACTGGCGTTTTTAGCCGACTTATATTTTATATAAGTTAAGTCACTCCACATCCGTCGTCCACGTGCGCACCATCGCTTCCAAGCCTCTTTTCTTCGAGTGGCTTCAAAGTGTCAGGGCCGCGCGCCAGTGTAGATACGCGATAGTTTACGAGTCCGAGCTGCCGCATATCGATCCTCGAGGGTTGAAGTGAGTCCTCTCGCGCACACCATCCTGCCTCGGCCCGCGTTTACTCACCCGCTTGGTTCCGACGCGGCGCGGCGCGGTGCGGCGCCTAAATGCATTCGATCGGTGCTCCTAAAATAGAAATTGCATCCCCGCGAAGGGCCGTAAAAGGAAAATTTCCGCCGCGAGGGGCGAAAGGGGGCCGTAGCTGCAGGGTGAGAACAGACAATCGCGGTAAGTAGCGCACGGGTTGACACGCTCGGGAATGTCTTCGCGCCAGGATGAAACTCGCGAGCTTTCCCGGAGATGTGCGCGAGAAGGTTGCGGGGAAACGATTGGGGGAGGAGAGGAATGAAAGGAAGGAACGACGAGGACGAGGGAGGATGGCTGATGCGAATTGAATCATGGGGGCGTTTTAGCGTCTACGTGGCCCGCATTCGGAATTTCGGCGCTCCGAACCACATCCAATACCTCGGGCTTCGTCTTAGCACACACACACACACACACACGTATACACACACCGGCGAACGTATGTACAAGCTGGAGCGAGGTAAGGCACGGAGAAAAAAATGGATACGTATTTTCGATTTGCAATTCTGCGGCTCGTGATCTCGACGGCGCATATGCAATGTATCAAACTGGAAAATCCCCCAAAGGTACCCCAGAAAGCATTAAAAATACAGATCCAGGCTGCGAGGCAACGGACCGTAAAAATAATACGCACGCTCTCGCCGATGTATAACGATGGTAGCGAATGTAGTTGAAATTTCACGAAACGAATAGTTAATTTGCATAACAAGTTATTTGACCCATATATAAATTAATTATTGATATTTGATACACGCTACGTGAGTTGAACTTTAAATAGTAAGAAAGTATCCGACATGATCCGACAGAAATAAAAACAAAAAGGAGACTTTATATATGTATTTCGAATTCCAATCGTGTCTGCACCAAAAATCGTATTGAAGCGACGAAAGGGAGAGCACGCTTATCGTACTGTAGTTTATATCGTCCATCGTACGCGTATCTGGCCAGTGTGTATACGTTCCTTTCCTATTCACGGAGACGGAGAAAAGGAGATCCGATAAAGGAAAGGAAGGGTGGTTTCACCCCGCGAAATCAAGAAAGAGGGACGTGAAGAGAGAAAAAGAGAGAGAGGAGGAAAGGAAACGCAAGAGGAAGAAGACGAAGAAGGCTTCCTCGAGACTGCATCGATTTTTAAACTTGCTCGGTTGTGTGCGGGGGCTTGAAGGGGTTGGCAAGGGAGCGAAAGGAGGGAACGAGGGTGCAGTAGCGACCCTTTCAGAATTTGTCCGATTGAAAATTTATCCGATGTGCACAGTGTATCAAGCAGTCGCCATTTCTATCGGCGCGCGCGTGTGCGCGTCGTCCTTTCTCGCTTTATTCCTCCTTTTCTCCTCGTCTTTGTTCGTTTATTTTTTAAGGGCGCGTCTTTTTTTCTTTTGATCCCTCCCCTGCCCGCGGATACGCGTTCTTTTTCCTTCGTCTTCGCTCCTTTCGTACCTTCGATATAATCCGCGGCTCGTCAATAATTCCAACGATCGAGCGGGTAGAAAGGGGATGGTGAAAGAAGAAGTGTTTTATCCACGACGTTGTTATAAGTTATTTCGCATCGTGAAGAATTTAAGATGGACGGGGGCTTCGTCCGAAGTTTTGGAATTTTTCAGCAGAAATCCTCTTCTACCCTTTTTTCAATGAAGATTTTCCATTCGTTTTTTTTAAATAGAAATGTTCTTCTACCACTCTGCACGGAAATTATAAGACTGACGAAAATTACATAATAGAATATCGAAAAAGTGATAAAGTCATTAATAATTTGACTAAAAGATCGAGACAGAGTCTAGGGAAATCATCGGAGAGCCGCAATATTGTAAAGAAACGCGTCGTAAAAGTAACACGTGGCGTCAAATCAACTCTATGGTGGTTTACTTATTTATTCGATGCGAAAGAGGAGCCCCAAGACTGGGAAGGATACGGGATTACAGTGGAACATGCAACCCGCGATAAAGTGTATCGTCAAAATGCGTCGGGTGTTATTTGCACACACCAATGTAACGCGGCAATAATCCCGTGGAAACACTATTGTGGTAACGCGCGGAATCGACTGGGCCGCTTCTGATGTGATTGATATGGTCGGACAACCGTGGCGTATCGTTGCGCGATTACGATCGAAACTAGTGTCGGTCGCGAGCTGCCCTCGAAGTCTCTTCTTGTTCGTACTGCAAGCGAACTCACGTTTAAGCGTATCACTTTGAGTAATACTACGCGTCACGTAATCCTCGCAATCAACGTATACGAATTCACAAAATGTGATTATTGCGTGGAAAAATTGATAAAAAGTGAAAATGAGAAAAATAATCGATTTGCGTCGAACAAGGAATAAACTCGCAAGATTCTCGTTGCTTTCATCGAACGATTCGCACCGCTACGACGTGACACAACATTGCGTTAACATCGTATTTGTGCAATGTCTATGGTGTAACGCACATTACGGTGATTGCTCAATCCGGGAAAACGTGTACCATATTTCCCCTTACAAAGAAATTTCTTTTGTTCGCATACATCGACCGATTGTTAATGCAACAATTTTAGTTTGGTTCCACGTTAAATAATAGGTATTATTAAACTATATTATTATAATAATAATTCAATGCATAAAGTTAAATTACAATTGAACTGAACAAATTGAAGAAAACTCGAAGGCTTTGTCGAATGTTTTAATTAATTTTTAATTTTAAAAAGCGTAAGGATATATTAATAATATTTTAAATAAAAATTCTATTTAAAAGGTGATTCTGTTTTAAAAATTTAAAAAGGTCTCGATTATTCCGATTGAACAAACAGTTAATCCAAAATACTTAAATGCAATCCGACGGACAGTTAATCGAAATTAATGCAGAGGTATTGAATATTTTTTTCTCGTATATCTTTATTTTATTGGCTACGGGCCTCTTGCGATTCTCCACTCGTATCCACTTTCCATGTTTTAATTACTGCCTGCGCGCGCGCACGTTCGTTTACAATGAAAAAAATATTTAAAAAAAATAAAATAAAACGAAGGAAAACGCGAGCAGACGAGCGCGATTGGAAAAATATCAACGGGCGAGCAACCGGCGCTGATAATGAAGCGGCTGAAAATTCAATTAACGAAAACACGCCAATTGCCGAGTCTCCTTCTTTTTTTCCAATTTCGACCACTTTCGACTAACCGGACAAGCTAATTTTTGCGAAATTGATACGTTACACGTATCACGGGTTTATCGAAGTGTGAATTTCCGCAATGCGCGACCAAAACGAAACGAAATCGTAATATAATTAGAGGCAAAAAAGGTAAATATTAATTGCGAAATTATGCTCTCGCTCGCGGATTCTCGTCGATAATGGAGGGGAGAGGGGATGGGAGAAATTAATTTACGCTTTCAGGATTTTGTACCTGCCCGCGTAAACGCGTTCGTTACAATATGTAACGGTTTTGCACGTTTTACACGCCTGTTTCTGAAAGTGCGCACGCACACGTAACAATGTACTCATGTGTCATCGTACTCTCTATTTTCAGTCGAGTTTCGTACCTCCAAAATACGATTATTAATAATAAATAAGGGAATGCATATTATCACATGTTACTGTCAACCCATTTTATCTCGAATAACCTAATCTCGCGCAATTAATTAATATTGCGTTTATGATTTATACTTGAAAATATTTACGCACATTTAGAAATATATTAAACATGTATATAACTAAGTAAATAGATTTCAAGCAAATATTTTTCAAATATTTTTTCTTTGACTTTATAAAGAAATCAATAATGAATAATCATGTTAAAAGAACGATATTGATATACTTATTTTCTCTCGTTTTTAATATAAATATTATCCAACTGTCATACGCGTCAATTAATTCTGATTATTTTTCAATTATCAAAAATAAATTACTCTCAATTTTTGACGAAATGAACTTAATTAGCTTTTAGTTAGTTGTTACAATAAAGCCTCCTTAAAAAATTAATTATTGTCAAGATTGCATTAAATAATCTCTCTGTCCAGATACAAAGTTTAATAAAAGATGTCGGCATATTAATTAGAAACGTATTAGACACGCTGTAACAATTGTGAAAGAAACAATCTTTTGTTCGCAATACCATTTTGCTTCATTCCGGCTGATGTAGCTGAACTACTACACGGCCGTTCTTGAGCACAAGGACTTGCAGAAAATTCCTGATATAATATTCAAAATCCTCGGTCCTCGTATCGTACGGATGGTTCCTCTTAATTCAATTTAATTTGACTTATTAAACTCACCATCTGGCGACGTACACGCACAACTCGGATTATCACTATTAATAATTTTCCGAATTCGTTCGAACGCGATATATATTGACCGTCGATGTGAATAAGCGACGAATTAAACATTGCTTTTGTAGATTTATTTATTTCGCTGGGTTATGTGAATTTACATCCCGATTTTCGATTTCACCACAAATCAATTTTGCATTTTGCGTTTTATATAAATATAAATGAATACGCGAGTATATATTACATCAATATTTTTACTTCTTAATAAATTTCAGTGTTATGCTAAGCTAAATCCTCCCTTCAGAATAACGTGCGTTAAATATTCACAAGTGAAATTTGACAAACGGGGTCAAATGCATCTAATAGAGAGCTTTAAAGTCGCCTTCCGTGAAGGCTTTGCCTCGCGCTGGTATTTAGTAAAGTTTGGAAATCTTGAGCAATCACGTGAGCAGAGTGTAAATGTTATTGGATAGTTCCGTTGCGTTTGAGAACATGTTTGAAAAGCGGAAACGGTCCCGGCAACTGGCCCCGGCGCCAGTGCGATGCTATTACACATATTAGTTTGTAGATCGTTAGCGGGCTTTCCACTTACAACCGTATAAATGTTCTTCCGTGATGACGCGAAACGGCTTGGCGTACTGGCAATTTCTGTGAAACCTCATGCCAAAATAATACGCGTGATATGTTTACAAACGCATAAATAGCGTACTTAAAAAGTCTCAGAAATAATCCCTCATTACAATTCCCATGAAAAGAAAATAATAAATTTCTGTTGCAACACAAATTTGGTAAAGAATATTTATATGTAGATCATGCATAAACATGAGATTAGCATTACATGTAAGAGATCTTACACTCTTCCTGCTACAGAATTGTTTACACCGTGTGACTTCTTACCACAAAATTTAGTTTTGCTGTTTTACATAAATATCGTTAAATCTTATAAGACACGTGAAAAATTAAATTAGGTTTAATAATTTTCATAGAATGAAATAAACGCGAGTAATCTGTGGTACCTTCTGCAAATATTAAATCACGCATGTGCGTCGGGGTCGACGTAATATGTCGCATCAGGAACGAAATCTCCCAGCGAAGCTCTTTGCCCGATGGTCAATTAGTTAATGAACAACGGGTTTTATTAATTAATTCGCCCCACGGCACCACGCTCGAAGCGAACTTAATAGCCGCTGGCTGGCTCGAAATATATTGTACCGCTGAATTTAACTACTCGATAATATTGTCCCGGCGGGCCATAGCGATATCCAAGATTCATACCCAACCAGACTAAAATTGAAGGTTTGATAATTTCGAATATTTTGTTGCTACCCGCAAATTATGCGCGATTTCATTTATCGCGCATCGAGAAATCTCGTCGCGTTCAGGGAGCATATCTGCGAGCCTTTTGTGTTATCTCACCTTAAGAAATTTTAATAAATGTCTGCTTTTTGAGTGAGTATTTTGCCGGATCAAATTAAATAGAAACAGATATGCATTTATGTATTTTTACTTTTTTCTTGCGAAGAGAGAATCACAGAAATACTGGAAAAATCAAAAATACCGAAAAAATCAAAAATACTGCGGCTCGCATATACTTTTGGATAAAATATTTCCTTCTTTAGATTGAAACTTCACAGAATGCGCAAGTAACGCAATGCGTAATCAGTATTCGACAGACGCTTACGTGCGATCCAATTCCATCTTGGAGTCATAAATTTTTTGCGGTGCTCGTAAAGACGCGCTTGAGCAGAATCGTTATGATATATTGGGTATTCTTCACAAAAGGCCGCAACGAGTAAAGATAGCGAAAGCCCCGCTAACATTATGCCCGCTATAATCGAGACATATAAAACTTTCGAGACTCTAAGATTGTAAGATTCGTAAAAACGCCGGATGAAAAATAGAGGCACAGCATTTTTCCCTTTTGTTACACTCTTCTCTTGCCTCAAGTATAAAAATTAATGATTTGCTGAGTAACAAATTTTATATGCAATCGGATTTTTATTCTTAAAACAAATTGGACACACAAATTTAATTAATTTTATACACTGAAAAAAATTCTGGTTAAAAACGGACGAATTAGAAAATCTTATAGAATTGATCAAATATTCTAATTATTATAATACTACTCAATAGTTTCTGATTTATACTTAACTAGAATTCCTATTATAATAATCAGAATATTTAATTAATCCTACAAGATTTTTCTGGTTCGTCCGTTTTTAAACGGAATTTTTTTTCAGTGTACTAGAAATTTTGTCTCGCGAGGAATATTTGATATATATACATATATGCAATATATAATTCGTAATTATTTTTACAATATCTACCTCCTTTAACAATTTTATTTAACTTTTTTCTCTATCACGATTTAAATATGTGACAAAATCAGACTATTCATGAATATTTGACAGTTGAATATTTGACAAAATTGAGAAAATCTTTCTCATCGTTAACGTGAAGAACTGCATTTTAGTTTCATTACGAATAGAACGATAAAAAATATCTGGTTGTCGAAAGTGAGACCAAAATAAAGATGTGTCAACATCCATTTCATAAATTCTATCCAAATTTTACGAGGATTGAAGTAAGGAATATTAAATGGGAATATAATAATCGAGAAACCGCTGACTGTCTAAAATTAATTCACTGTATAATCAAATAAAATCAGCAAAATTAATGAAGAATACTAAAAGAAGACGATAATTATATCTTTACTGAAAAAAAGGAAAAAGCTTGTCGTCTTTCATATTTTCCATATTTTACTATTATTGATGCAAAGTTAAGTTTAATGATATTATCTCGCGAATAAAGATACACCTAAAGAAAGTCACGCTAATTTATTTCATTTATTCTTATTGATTTTATTTTATTGACTTCATAATTATCTTTCCTCCAAAAGCGGAAAATGATCGAATCTAATAAAAGATACTACCGATCGCCAATGACGGTGAACATTTGTCGTAGGTTGCTTCATTTCCGGTCCACTCTCTTGTTCTCTCCCACCTTTCTCCCAATCTCTCGTGCTTCTTTTACTTTGGTGTACCGGAGAAACCTTATGTCTGCACGATAGTCCTTCGAGTAGACTGAAATCAGATTGGGTCAGATCAGGTTCGCTTCTCCTACCTTTTAAAACAAAAGGCAGCATCCTGAGAAAATTTCTTCTTGACTGAACGGTTCACTATCTCCTTCCGTCTCCGTACAATTCTTCCTAACGATTTGTAGTATAATACAATGTGCACGTGCGACTAATTCAATAGTAAACGCGCAGCATTTTCTGTCACTTCGTAATTCTATCACTTCGACGCTGATATTCTTCGTCAGAGGGTCTTTCTCATTGAATGAGTTAACAAACAAAAGGAATAATTTCGTTATAGAAAAAGCAAAGAGAATATCTCTTTCTGTACATTTTAAAACTAAGTATATCACAGAGCGCAAGATAGCAAATTATTTTAGTGTGAAATTCAGACGAGAGAAGAAATATTTGGGGCAGTAGCTTATTTTGAGATTCTTAATTTTAACATGTAATCTACTTTTATATCATCATTTTTAACATGTATATAATCTCTTTTATATCAAGCTTTCCACGCTACAGTGTTAATCAAACAACGCGCGCACGTTTTATGTGTCGCAAGTCGGTTTAATTTAACGTTACGCTACTGGCGACTGACTGACTCGCTCGTCTGTTTCTCCTTCTCTCTGTCGAGCGGCTCGAAACGCGAAAGGGTCTCGCCGCGTCTCGCACACTGAGGAAGATCGAATTTGCGAAATGGCTGTGTATGAGGGCTGAATACCTGACGAGGTAATTCGCGAGGGCACCAGCGCGCGGGCACGGGAACGACGTAATGTCCCATGGAAAGTAGAAAGGAAAAGCTCGTAAAGGGAGCGAAATTTAAAGTAAATTTTCCAAAGTAGGCGGCAGTGCATTACGGCAGCGCCGTCAATTGACTTTGTTAGGAAGAATAGTTGTCGTCAGACGTGCGCAACAGACGTCGCGTTTACCCCGTTTTTGCAACGAGCTTTTCGATCCATCTCCATGGATCCATCACTGAATCTGAAGGGTAACGTCGGTGAAGATGCGGGTGAGAAACGGCTACATCTAATCCGCGAAATACAGTCTTGTTCATCGCATAATAAAATTCATTTAAAACTGACGGAAGAACTACTTACGAATTCTGAATTTTTAATACCGTACATTTTGCGATAAAGTTAAATAAAATTTCTTTTAAAGTAAAATCTAAAGATTAACCACGGGGAAAGGCCTTACTATCCATCTCTTGAATCTTAACTTACGAAAACTAAACTTTTTCATCTGCAATGTTAAATATCTTTCTGATTACAACTTTCATCAAATCTTCATCAAGCTAAAATCGATTCCGCATATTACGCAGTTACGATAAATGCGGAACAGCCTTTACGTAAAGTCCACGGAATCGAGCAAAATTATATTACACGCGGACTTCGATTTTGCCCACCGCGCATTAAATCCTACCTATACGTACTGGAGCATCGCCGGCCTTAATTGCGGGATTTAATCAACACTTTTCTCTGTGGCGAATTGTCAAACGTGCTTGAGTGGGACAAAGACGCGCAGTATCGATAGAAGTACGAAGCGAAATCGCGAGGGAGAAAGAGCGAGGGAGAGAAAAAGAAGACGGGAGGTCTCGGTGAAGAGAAAAAGCGCGGAGAAGAAGAGGTGGATCGCGCGGTTTTCATCTGCGAAAATTAAGGCGGAATCTGCCGGCGGTAAGAAAGTCCGTGCTAATTAAGGCTGTTTCTTCAGAGATTCCCCTTTCGCGGCCGGCCCCCTCGGCCTCGGCTTTTAAATAAATTATACCGAGTTAAAAGCCTCTTCGCACTTCCTCAGATAATCCGCAGGGCCGTTTCGCTCACCAAAGTTATACCCGCGGGAGAAATCTCGCGCCGGTGGAAAAGGACGAGCGTTCTTTCCACCGCTTATACAGGTATGCCGTGGGGCTATAATGCACCGAGTGATCTAACGCGGGAATACTTTCTGCTGCAATTACGTTATAAAGCAAACAAGAATACTCATCTCCCGGCCCCATTCTCATCGCCCGGTTCTTCTTTACGAAAATGCGATTAGCCCGCCGAGCCAAATTCAATTATCTCTCGCGTGGCGATCAGCGACGCTTGCGCTAATCTCTTTTTGTCCGATAAATCACTAGCCGTAAATGGATTTATTGGAAATGATTACCCGATAATAACCGCGCGTCCAGGATGCGTTTTCTAGAAAATAGAATTTTATGCTTCATTGTGAAAATTCCATTGTACAGAGATAGTATGTTATATGACAGTTATAGTTATATGAAACTATATGTATTGCGAAATGAAACCAGTTGCAAACATTCCAATCGGCTTTTCAGGATTTCGAAATTCTTCGTCTCTTGTAGGTGTCGTCGAACGACAACGAGTCATCGTTAACACCATTGTTCTCACGGTACTCCCGGCGAGTTAAGAACGTCCCGCGGCACCTTCAAGTTAAGTAGATGTTTCTCGGTACGTCGGGTGCATTTTTAAATAATTCGATGCAAAGCAGCCGAGAAAAGGTGCGAATTCTCTCCCGAGAGGTCTCGAGAATGACGAGAAGGGGTGTGGGCACGGTGAAAGAACGAATGGAATTTCCGTGGGATTCGCTCCTCCTCGCGGCAGACGTGGCTGGAAAACGCGAGCGGTTCAGAGCGACTTTTACAACTTAATTTTTGCGTATTTGCGAGCTGCGACGACGGCAGGTTGCTGGCTTTGCGGGAGAAAAGTAAATTTTCCGACACGTTTGCTCGCGCATATGGCGTCGCGTTCGCAAGCAGCAGTGTGTCGCTACCGGATTTGCGTCAGAATTTTATTAATTTGCCACTGACCAATTTTATCCATTTCACAAAGGAAAACGAAGATATATTTAAGAAGGTTATTCAATCTGTAGTGACCATTCAATAAAAGTATTTAAAATTGAAGACTCATGAAGGCAAATAATAATATTCCATAAAATCTTTGAACAGAAAATAATTTCAATTTAACCAAAGAATTCACGTAGATCTGTGAAGTTGGTATCGAAATTTTACAAAATTGATATAGCATTTGATTGTCCACAATTTGTCCACGAATGTGGACAAATGATGGATAATCAGAATCCATATTGTATAATTTTTTTTTAAGTGCACTTAAAAGTATTGATTGATAATGGGATTTATTTTTTTTTTTGCAAAATGGACCCAAAATGATTATTTATAAACAAACGTAGACAATCAATGCCATATCAGTTTTGTAAAAATTTACATTTCGGGGTGCCTAGAACCTAGAATTTGTATTTCGAAAAGAAAAGCCAAATATTTTGTATAAAAAAATGCTATATTGATTATCGATACACGCACGCAGACAACATTATTTCTCTTCGTTTTAATTTATCACTCTTATTTCGATCTTACGCTCTCTCTAAGGTATTATATTATATAGGTCTTCCCGCGTTATCTAAATGTAGAGAGGTTTCTACGAGCTGACTATCAAGTAGTGAAGATAAATGCTAACTCCAACCATAAGATATCACTCGATAGGTATGCTGTAGCGCGCTTACCAATACCAACATCTCTGTGCTTATATATTTATAAATTTTTATTTATTGTATAGCGACAAAAAGAAAAAACTAAATTTCGATTATGTTTAAAGATATAATCAATATAATGTTTTTAGATATTATATTCTGATTAAAAATGTACATATATATATCTATGAACGTTTTGCACAAAAGTCGTGTATCAACAAATTGCTGACTAATTTGTCTTTCATGTCAACTCTAAATCCCACAAATTGCGAATCAGATTGCTTGTATAGGTTACTATATAAGACGGTGCGGTTCTCCGAATGGGAGCTGACTATCAAGTAGCAGGGATGGATGCCAGGGCAGACGGTATTAACCACTCCAACTATTGGTATTGGCACGTGCACGCGGAGAAAATATTGCCGAGTCGAGAATTCGCGAATAAATCTAAATAACCTTCGTATCGGGATACCGCAGTCTTTCGTATCTCTCTATCCCACGTATTTATTAAAAACAGCAATGTTAGGATGATTTTTCTCGTACTAACGGATATACCATATTTTATTTTTCACAGCCGAATAAAAAAAAAGTTTTGAAGAAAGACTTTCATTTATACTTTATTCAACATTCAAATATCTGAATATAAAATACTAGACAGATTTATACAATCGTATCACGTAAATCAGTATAGAAAACTCGAAAATAGAAATATGGCGCAATTTAAGAACAATTCGAAAAGATTAATGAAATTATTAAATACTTGAAACATTCAATATTTCGATTTACAAGTATATTCCAAAAAAGAGACTTATTCATAATTTATTGGAAATTATATTATTCAATTTTTTCGCAAGATAATTTATTCTGCAAATCAATCGTTGCATATTCTCAAAAATATTAGGCAGCATAATTTTCACATGGTATCGCTGAATATTTAGCAACAAAATTTGCAAGTAAAAATGCAAGTAAATAAAAATTTGATCTAGCATATAAGTCGGTGTAATCTTTTATAGAACGGAAAATTATAAAATTGCAAAGACACACCTTCCCTGTCGTTGCATAATTATTTTTTATTCACGTATTATCTCCCGCTTCTCGGTACGCACTAAACAGTATCGAAGCAATGCCCGAATGCTTTGCCAGTCGAATCGCAGAAGATAGCGACACCAAAACGAATAATTCCAGAACTAAGAGTCCATTTTATTTATCGCCGCGCTTCGTCAATCCAGATCCAACATTTCTCCAGAAGTAAAACTGTCCCCGTGATCATCCTTCTGACTTCTATCAATGTGACCATCGGGCGACAGGTCTTTGCCGGCGGGGCGATTACCGAAATTCAGAAAATCCGAGCAGGGGCTGCCGGTCTGTACAGGTTCGAAGAAATGTTCTCTTTTTCATCTATATAGTAATTATTTTCAAAAGTGTTTACTTGAAGCAAAAAGTTGTCCGTATCATTCTCCATCGGCGGCTGCCGGTGCAATCGTCTTGGTGACACGGTCGCACACTGCTGCAAAGCGTTATCGCAGAAGTCAAGCGTGCTTTCCTGCAATCGAATGCCAAATATTTCATCAAATAATTAGATTGCAGATCAAACATTCAATCGACCTTTGTTAAAGAATCCGCCGTTGGTTTCAACCATCGTTGTAAATCATAGTTGGCGAATGTTTTACAAGTTGATGATTAAGAATTATTTGAAATATAATTAGAAAAGAGAAGAGATTACTTACGAATTTAGATTTGTCATCAATAACTTTGACGATATCACCTTCCTCAGTTGTAGTGATAATACCAGTGCCGAGCTTTTTACCGAGTATTTTTACCTCTTTTCTACATCCTTCAGATGCAGGATCGATGACATTTGATACGCAAGTGTTCTGCATGGTGGCATTCTTGAGGAATTGTTCATAGGGACTGAGGAATCTTGTATCTTGATAGTGCGGAACTATAAACTCGTGACTGTGATTCTTCGGTCCCAAAATCTTCACCTCGTTTAAACCGGGATATATCTTCGGCGGAGGGTAGCAAAATTTGTCGTTGAAAGGCTGTAAAATTCGTTGTGTCAATATATTGTGTAAAATTCTCAATGAGCGTCTGCGAACAATCTTTAAAACATACCTTCATGCATTGACTTCCGGAATCGAGCATCTTCATGTCCGATTGACCAAAGGGTATTAAACCGGTATCGCAGTCGTCGTCGAATACCGAGGACAATTTCATCTTCGAGTCGTATTCCGAATGATGATCTTCCATGGGGGAGACTCCGAGAATATTTAGATCTTCCGTAAGGCTCTGATTGCTCTTTAGATACGGTAGTGTTTCGCCCAATAATGACAATGGCGGATGATTCTTCATTAACAGAGACGATAACGAGGATTGCGAGCTGGTAGATATGTTCGAGGGATGACCCAAGATGCTCGTTAAATCCTGCTGGCTCGACGTCACGGCCATTGCTAGGGTCGGCAACCATTGACAAAAGTTATGAGCATACGACTGTTTTAGAACCGAATTTCAAACATCTCAAGAGACTTAGCGTGGCTGTAAATTTGCTTCTTACGTTAATCCGATTATAATTAATTATTAACTATTTAAATTATAAAAGAGGCTGTTCATCAGCTCTGACTTATGAGCACTTGGAGAAAACAAATACTTGATGCAACGGTCTCGAAACACCTAAAGGATTTTTATAAATTACGTGACATTACGGCGCCGATTCACCTACCATCGTCGTGTCCAGCAAGAGAACCATCGCCATCGATAGGTAGCGGTTTGGGACCCAGCAGGAGATCGTCGATTTTGGTCTGGGAGAGGAATGTCATGCCATCCACGAAACGATCGTCGAGGCTTTTACTGTCGAGAATCCTAATGTCTTTATCTTCGAGGATCTCCATGCCGTCCATTGACATACCGCTGGACTTCTGGCCGGATTCCAGCACCATGATTTGATTATCGTTGTCGCCGATGATGACATCACCGTTATTGCGCATATTCACGAGATTGATGGCGTCCGCCTGTTCGCCGTCAAGAATCGTTACGTCGTGGGAATTCTGCGTCATTAAGTCACGGGCCTCGCTGTTCGTCATGACCTGCAGCCATAACGTGCGCGTGTAAGGGCATTGAACTGTTTAAAGCTTCGTCATGATCGGAATAATTTATTACGATAAGGCGAATTGTGCGACATATATACGCAAAAATATGATGAAAATATATATTTTTGCTATATTTTATACCCACGATAATTCCTGTAATTACGAAAAAAATTATAATTCTATGTAATTATGAATTATGATCAATTTTAGAAATGAATCTAAAATATACGTAAAATAAGATTGATTTAAATCGAACATCTTAATGGACAAAGATTCTTAAGATTTAAACCAGATTCGTCTATCAATTTAAATTTTGTGAATGAAAATCAATTAGCTTTACAAAGTTACTTCAGAGAATCGCGACGGCAAGGATTTAATTAAGACTCTTGTAGTATTTGGATTCCATCGATATAGATGTTAAAATTAATCGAGTTTCTACGGCTAATTTGAAGAAGCATCAAAGATAAATTCTAGCAAACGCTATGTATTCCTATAAGAACGTTACACAGCACGTTTCGCAAACGCGGCAGCGCAGCAGTTCTCTAAATAGAGGACTCTATGTAAAGGAATGAATGCACCTGACATGAATACTCCGAATGTATCGGGCGTACTGTAAGTCGAAAAGTCGATCGAAAAGACGTCGATGCCGTAATACCGGTTCTGCGTAAAGAAAAGTACATCGTCCCTCCAAAGATAAAGATGTCGATGTTGTGCCTCGAGTTCTCTTATATTAAATTCCTGTCATATCAATAATTCTCTTTTTCTCGATTTTATCCGAGTTATTCATAACAATAGTTGGATTCGTAATTATAAACTCATCGTAAAATTTTTGGGACGCGCAAAAATATCATTTGAATTAAACTGCAGGGAAAGTTATTTTAAGTTCCAACAAGAGATATCATTCTGTTTCCCAAACGTGACTATTACCGGACGCGCTGCTGCGAGCGCGCTAACACAGCTTCACACGTTGAATGTGTAATCGTTTCTACATTACCTCGTAACGACCGTCCTCCGTGGCGCGAACAAACTGTATTCCACCTTGCGCAGCCAGTTCCAGTAACTCGTTACATTCGTCCATCGACGTAGTTGAGCTCGGGCCATTTTGCCGGTCCGGCTCGTTGCGATTGAGCACAGACGGAGAGAACTGCGAGTCTAACGCTGTCACCAGATCATCTGACGACGACAGATTAAAGAGAGGCGCACGTCTCTTTCTTCTTCGTCTCGCCTTGCAAGATTGACGAGAGAGCTTACCTTGCTCCTGTTCCGCACCGGGAGGCTCGATGATGAAGCTGACTCTGCCATCGGGTTCGATATTCTGCATTACAGTCGCAACTACCGGTACTTTCACCTGAACAGCTTTATTACCGTCAGCATCTGAAGTCTCGATAGGATTTAAAGTTATTTTTCCAGTCATTCGCAAATCTTCGGCAGTCGCAGGTGTAAGTATCTGTGATAAATGATATAAAATTATCAAGGACAACTGACCACGTTGAATAATTTAATATATTAGTTATTAATATATTATATATAATATATAATAATTTAATATATTAAATATACTATTAATTAATACACAGAAGAATTACCGTTTGCAACGTCCCATTGTAACAGACTAAGCTTAAGGGAAGCTGTCGGGATTACCAATAACAAAATAAAACAAAAATACTTATAAAACATACAATCTATTTGCTGTAACAATGAACATATAACTTTAAATAATCCTCTTGCAAAGATAACTAATTCCGCTTTATATCAAATAGATATTTAATATATAAAAATAATAAACTATACTGAGAACTTAAAAAATTTTAATTAACTTTATTATAATAACTTTGACGTTTGTCAATTATACGTAAATTCAATTATTTAATTTCTGACTTATACATACATAATTAACGTTATATATATTTTTTACTCGTGTAATTTTTTTTTTAAACACAAATATATATTCGTGCTTATTTCTCTCTCTTTTGCCAAAAATCTAAATTTCCACAATAATTTAATTATGTTAATTAAGTCCAAGTATACGTTACGTTACTTACGTTCTTATTATTCGTAGTAGACGAAATTTTAACGAGTACCGGTATACCTTTCACGGGTTTGTAAAGAGCGAAAGGAGTCTGGCCTTGGAGCATTGCCATTTCCATCGCTTTTGTATCGATTTTATTTATCACGATGCTGTCCATCAAATCCGACTTTCATGAAATAGGATTTCAAAACTAATTACACAATCTATAATTCGTTGTATTCATCGTAAATCAAATATATACTAACCGAGCCGAAATAATCCTTCTCTTTGCTCTCACTTGTTTGATTCCGATCACCGTTGTACAACTGAATAATTCTAACGTTCTTGCTGAAAATGTATAATCACATATCGCCCTGAAATATCTATAATTAAATCAATTTCATACAACCGTGTAAAATAATAATTAAATATATAACCGCTTTGATCATCCACCTAGCCCCTGCGGGAAATAAACTAATTAAGAGAGATCTCTCTTATAGGAGATTGACCTGTGAAATTATAACTAATTGCTTTTAATTTCTCTATTTTTGCAATATCTTCCCTTTTATATTCAACAAAAATACCAGCCGGTAATCCATGACACAGAGAGATCGATATTTTTAATTAAATCAGTTTGGAATTTACTGTTCGCATTCTATGGATATTCATTCGGGATGGCAGACGAATTCCAACGATTTTTTCAGATCGTTTACACATTTGTCGCGCCAATGATTACGGTGATTGCACATCGCAGTTAACGTTCGCAGCCACTTTCTCACCTTTTCCCGGCGTTGGGCTCGTTCACGGCGGATTGCGCGTTGCTCGTGCTCCGATACTTGATACCGTGCTTGTACTCTTCGTGCGATCGCAAAGCAAACCTACGCGGGAACTCCTTTCCGCATACTCCGCACGAGTACTGCATCTTATCCGTGTGTGCATGTGCCTTCACCTTGTGACAGACCAAATTCGACATCTGATTGAAGCCCTTGCCGCATAACTCGCACTTGTACGGTCGCTCGTTTGTGTGCGTGAACACGTGGTTTCGTAAATTACCTGAAAAGACGTTAATTTTGAGATTTTAGATGGTGGTGCGTTTTATGTCGATACGTTATAAAAATGTATAATAAAACCATTAGGTATATGAATAAATTTAGAGTAAAGAAGGGGAAAGAAGAATTTCGTAAATCGTAAATTCTCTCGGGAGGAATTTGTCGGTGTGAAATAGACAGATCATTGCATAATTTATATTTTTACATGTTGTACCCTTTTGATGAAATCCTTTACCACACACGTGACACTTGTGTGGCTTGTGTTCCGAGTGCGTTTTTCGATGGGAGATTAATGTAGATACTCTGAAATATGTATTATTTTAAAATCACGTGCAAATCAATTTCGTAGATAAATATTGAAGCTACATTGGCTGTTGTTATTTGAATGTAAAATTTAGAGTTACTAGAGGCGATTTCCGACCTGTTAAATGTTTTCTTGCAAAATTCGCACACGTAGGGTCTGGCATCACTGTGTATAGCTTTATGCTGACTCAATGTTGACAACTGTCGGAAAGCCTTGCCGCAAGCCTCGCATTTAAAGTTTCTCTCGTCGGTATGAGTCGGCAAGTGTCTCATCAGAGTGTACTGATGGCGAAACTCTTTTGAACCTGATTCGAATATTAAACGTAAAAGTTTCTTATAACGAAAACAAGCTGTCGAGCCTCTTGAGTCAACATTAAAGAGTAATTACTCGCTATGCTGCGAAATCGAATGAGAAATCTAAATCATATTTTCCACGAAAGAAAAAGATTTGCCATTTTTATTTTTAATTCTGTCTAACCTTTTATTTTTAATTTTATTCCTTATTTTTTCAATTATTAGTAACAATACGAAAATGTGACAATTACCATTCGCATAAAATATTCTTTATTAATTAAACAGATTTGAATATTACTACAGCGAGAAACGTTACGTACAAATGCCGCATTCCCAGATCTTGAGCGTCTTTCCGTCACGTTTTAGATATTTTACAAAATGCAGTCTGGATCGTGGATCATCCTTATCGATAAGTCGAGTTGTCGAGGACGAAGTGCCTTCGGCAACAGGATGGGAATATACAATCATATTCTTGTCCGGCGCGCTAACGCTTTGTTCGAAAATCTGAAAAGATCGTATTTAAATGAAAATATCAATGAAATGCTCAAAATAAAGAAATTTCGTAAAATATCGCGATGAAAAAATGCTGTAAAGTTAAATCGCGGACGCAAAAGTTCGGTGCAATTTCGAGGATTGCATTATGTCGCGTAAAAATACAGTTTCCAACAATACTCCCGCAATTATGCATCGCGATGTAGATAGGCAAATACTTGGAACATAAAACTATAGAAACGGGCGTATGCAAATGACATTCTTCAAAGTAGGAAGAAAAGAGCAAACTAGATAAACGTAGCTACGCCCGTCAGGTGAAATATTTCATATAAACTGCTGCTGTAACGATATGCACTCGCTCTTGGCAAACAACTTGCCGCGCTAATAGTTCGACAAATATTTAAGATACCTTACTTTGGCACTTACTTTGTACCTTAACGCGTCCTTGCCGACGAGTTTCGTGACGCTGCCGTCGATATTGATCACTTCGGAATCGATAGCTGCATCCAGGTCAACGCATTCATCCTTGAAAGTGATTTCACTCGATCGCAAATCACTATCATTGATAAAATTATTATAGCGATTGATTACTTGATTCAATTGGTGATTGGCGATGGGTCCTAAACCCGCAACACTCGCTACATCATTGTTTCTTGATTCCGGGTCGGTGTCTTCCTTCACGTAAACCTCGTAAACACTATTAGTCGCCCCATTGGTTTCATAAATTAATAGGATTAATAACGAAATTAGAACAATGCACCGCACATTTTCTCTATTACAATAGATATAACTAAAATTTTTTTTATGTATATGAAAATTTGAAAAACTTGAAGAAAACTATCGTTAATCCATTAGATATTCAAAAGATTTTTTTATACACCAATTATTCGATTGTTCATTAAAAAAAATATATATATATATATATATAAGAATGAAGGTTATTGTTTCTCAGTTTTTTAGGCGTTGAACGTGATACCGTTTCTTTCTCCAACATATAATAATTACATGATAAAATATATATAATTCTATTTTAACTGATTTTGTAGTTTTAATTAATTTTTAACAAATAAGATTATTTTAGCTATGATATGTTCAAAAAATAATCATTCTTTGTTGAACAACGTAATTATATTTTTCTTACTGGAAAAATTTTCAGTACTGGAAAGAAATAGCTCGTATCCATACTTATGCTGTCTACTTACGCGAACATTGCGAACTCACCTGATAACTTCGTCCGGAATAGGACGAGGGAATTGCACCTGCGAATCGTCGTACTGAGTTTCCCCTACGAAATCGAAAAGCACATTCCGTGGAGAAATAGTTATCTTATCTTAAAAATAATTAAGATAGTACGTTGTGCCGTACGGACACAATCAGAAGCATATTTGATATATTTCGAAATAACTTTCTTTATTTATTTCGCAAACATGCACTGTATTATTTTACGATCGAATGTTTCATCGAAAGCATAGTTTTCACAATCTATATTTTTAGGAATAAATCCAGCTTTTAAAAAATGTTTGATAGCTGCTTCCTGTTATTATTATTATTATTATCATCATGATTATAATTCTAGCAACGATAGATTTATGTAGATATAATGGATAAAATTTGCAATTCGATGAAGGAAAATAAAAATACTACAAAGTGATTTTTCACTCCCAATGTCCATCCACGATGTCAATATTTTTTTATCCAGGAAGAAATACGTTTGCGATATTATTGTTTGTGGAATTAATCGAAAACTTTTCGCTTTTGTTACTGGTCCAAAATTCCTTGGGATGGAGAGCCCCGTTTGTTTGGTCTAATCGGTGGGTAGCATTCTTCTCGAGCAAAATAATACGATACAGTCGTATCGATAAAAACAACGTGTGCAATGCAGTTCATCTTATACACAGCGATTTTACATCATGTAAACATCTGTCTCGAAGTTTCATCGCGTTCATAAATTATGCATCGAGGTTCACATGTATAGTATCGACACTCATTTTATGTGTTACATTTTGCATTAGTGACTGTTAATAAATAGACAGTTATATCCACGATCACTGGTGCGTATCCGCAAAAGTTAAAATACAAAATAATTACATAAAGTGAAATTTATCGAAATATTAAAGCTTTATAATATCTAGATTAAAGCTTTAAATATGTGTATTTGTAGATTAAAAAAATATCTGTGTTAATTAAAACCAAGTTCGCGTGAAGCAAAGAGAATATAATTGATCTAATTGAATAAAATTTATTTCCATTTTTATTCATATAAAAATAGAATAAAATAGAATATATATGTATATATATTCTATTATATATTCTATTATATATTCTATTATTTTTAAATTATTAAACATATATATTCCACTTATTAGTTTTATATTCTCATTAGATTTATAAAAATTTTATTACTTATTACTATTTTTACTTCTTATAAATTACTGACATAATATTTTTATTGTGTTGTATTTCAGAGCATTTTACTCCGAAATTTCTCTTCACATTCTACGGTTACCAGGCACCGCTGCATACACAAACGGCAATACAATAGCCAAATAATTCACCATAATCAAAAAAGAAGCGTACTCTGATCAACATTCTGCAGGAAGTATCAACTCCGAGGATCCACAAGCCCAAAATCGTCCTGGATGCACGATGCCGAATACGTTCACCGATACAGTGAGTTCTGTTTTTTTATTCACCGAATAATTTTTACGTAAATCGAGAAAACAGCGCTCTTTTTCTCTCGCGCCACACGCGACCGATCTCGCCGAGATGTCACGTTGCATCGCGATTCGCGGCTCGGAGTCTCGGTTTGTTTTGTCTGGCGTCAAATAAACGAAAGCCGCCATTATCAGAGCTCATTTTTCATGTGGTGCAGGCGGTGCCTGCTCGTTGGATCCGCGAGACTTATTGGCGAGACGAGCAGCGAGAACGGTAGACAATTGTACTTACAGTTGTATCCCTGCAGCAAATTGCCGTGCGACATTTTCGCATCGATCGTCCTGAAGCCGTGGATCGATCCTTGCCGGCCGGCTCCTGCCCCCCTCAATGTCATTCGCATTGACCTCCACCGGATAATTCTTGGAATTAGGCAAAAGAACGCTACACGAGCGCCCGCTGGCGAACGATTTAAGTTCTAAAGTTTATCAGGAGCGTGTCCTTTCCATTGCAAGCCTCTTCTTACAAGAGAGACCTTGTTGAAATGCGAATTTTTTTGCTTATTCTACGAGCACGGCAAATCGTGCAATTAAATGCGCGAACAAAAGAATTTTCTTTTTAATGTAACAAAGAGATATGTCTGTAAATTTTAGGCGGAAATATTTGAAATATTTCTGATTAAGAAGAAAAATATGAAAAAATTCGCTGATTTAATTTAGGCAGCATATTGAATTGTTTAAAATTTTTTAGAGGTCTTTAACCTTTTTTAAGCTGACCGTCTTTATTTCTCTTTCTCACTTTCGCTTTCTCTCTTGCCGCAGTCGAACATATTTGCGGCATATTTGCATGTATAGCATTAATATGCTAGGAAACATCTGTACTCCATTCGATCGGCAACGAACTAACGGAAACCATCTCGAGGCCGAAGAACTACTCTCCCTGCTTTCGAATTCCGGTCAGGTATGTCGGCAGCGGCGCTTTCCACCTACCGACATGGATTCCGCCATACTTGCCCGACTCAATTATGACTTGCTACTTCTTGTTAGCCGCTGTTTAAGTTACTTCGGCCTTCCTTCCTTCCTGCCTTGCCTGTCTGCATCCTTATTCTAGTCAGCCGAATCACCTGTCAGTCTGCTCCCTCGCGGACGCAGAATTTTTTTTTCACTTCTTCTTCTACAAGAAGAGGCGTTTAACGCGTTGACGAATTAATATTTCAGAGAGGATTGTAATTTTGATAGAAAATATTTGCCCCAAAAAGATTGTCGGATTTCGAAGAGGATAATAGCAGGATTTAATTGCGTATTTTTATTATAGCCAAATAACAGGCGGCTCGTTTTTCACTTCGCATACAAGCATTTAATATCAACCGCGAAATTGCATTACCTGTTGCTCGCTATTGCTAGTTACACCTGCGTGTTACAAACGAATTTTAGCTTCTTCTCCTCTGTTCTTTCACAAAGATTTCGCCGGACGACATCACGCAATGTATTATTTGGGAAAAGTGTATCGCGCTTGTACGATTGGTCCCGCGCAGCGAAAAAGATGTACTCAGCGAACTATGCGCGAGTCGACGGCATTCACGCCGATGTTTGCCAGCTACTTGCAAACTGTTGAGGAAGTGGTGGCAGTTCTCGCTAGGTGTTCTTACTGCGAAACTTGGTCTCCTCGGCGCGCTGCATGGGCGAAACAAAGCGCGCTTCTCTCTCGATAGCGATGGTATTACGAACCAGCGGGGGAGAAAAGCTCTCGGGTGATGTCAGAAATTGCGTACGCGCTTTTACGTACGCAGCAAATTTCGACATATTAAATTATAGCAGACGTAATCGATCGAAATCTGGAAAGGTGGATTGCAATTAATTACCGTACATATGCAAATCTTTGAAAATGAAGACGGTTCGATGGCTTAATTTCTTTTTGAAGAACGACGAAGTGCATCTGAATTTGATTTTAGCAATAAATCTTTTAGTTAACAACTTTGGAATTCATTTTTATACAAGTTCTTGGAAAAATAAGTCAGACAATTGCTACACTGAAAAGCTTTCGATTTCAGATAGGATTTACTTGAAGAATGTAGCCTATGATTAAAAAGAATCTTAATTTAAAGTTCTACTTTTTGCCCAGCATGCACTCTTCGTATTTCTATGATGAGGCAACATTATGCAGAATTATATTCGTTTGTTCTTTACGTCAAACGTTCACGAGTTCTCTCTTGGAAGTTTGTCGAACTGATCGAAATTTTTCACAGGATGTGAGATTTTCAAATGAAAGCGCGGTCATTAGAATGGCGAAAGAATTGTTTTTCTCGGGAAACGTTTGATTTACCTCATCAGCGAGTTCTTAACTTCGGCGTGGGGCTTGAATGGTGGTCGGGTGCTCGAACGAAACGCTTTCACGAACTCGACTTGGGCGAGTGGCTGGCGGAAAGGTGCGAGAATTTCGAAGGGAAAGAGGGAGAGACGGCGGCGAGATGGAGTTGAGGCGACGGAGGAATAAGGGAAGAGGAGCGAAGGAGCTTACGGCGGTGGGGGAGGTGGCAATTTGATTTTGCAACCTAGATAAAGAAAGCTTTCTTCCTCGTTATTGGTTACTACGAGTTCGAACCTCCACGCTCCTTAAACTCGGAAGAATTTCTCGGATACGCGGATAGAACGGCCATGGGGATAGTTCCGCCGACGTGAACTTTCTAATGCGATATACGCGCGCGCGGCGTAAATTACAGACGCCGGCACGAAGATGCGTGACCGCGTGGTATAGATGCTCTCAGTGGTATCGAATGTTCGGCGAACGGCTACCGTGAGATGGATAGCCTTGTGTCGGAATGAACCATCCTGCAAACTGTGCAACGATGAATCATTGCCAGGAATAAGGAATGGGATGTCAAGGATACAAAATTCTCTCTTTCTCTCTCCCTCTCTCCCCATATCTCTCTTATTTCTATGGAGAGGGAAAACAGTATTTTTCAATCTTTTATGTTATTTATTAAAAAAAACCTATTTTAGTTTATTTGGCCTTTTTCCCTTACAACAAGTTTTTCTCCTCCGAATGTCGCCCAAATAAAACCATCGTCGAGTGGAACGGACTCTGGCACGCTGAAATAAGAATTCACGACCGTCAACATAACGGATGTTCAGCCGGGCATCACCGTCCGCTCGTCTTCCCGCGAACGACGTGGGATCGAGGAAGAAAGTCCCCAGACTCTCTTCCGAAGTGCCGATGGAGTCGGCCGACCCAAAAACAAAGCCGTAACTCGATAGAGACGTCATCCTACCGTCAAGAAACTCGGGATGACAAGAATAGGGTGACTCACGAAGCCGCCGCCACCGCAGCTGCCACCACCACCACTACCATCACCACTACCGCCACCGATTCTCTTTCTCGCTCGACCCTTCCTACCGCCTGTTTCGCCGATCCCCCGCGCGAACCCGCGACGTCCATCCTCACGCTCCGCAATGACCTGGACGACGACGACGCTCGTCTTCTGGGCGACCACGAACTGTCCAACTGTCCAAGTGCCCATTTTCGCGCGGGCTCTGGCGGGACACCTCCATCTCTCTCCTATCGCGAATAATATCTCTCCAGGATACCGACAGGCACGTCTCGCGAGCGAGTTCTGACAAATACGTAACCGCGGCCCTCGTATCATTCGGAGTTTACCCTACCAGAACGTACCGCACATATCTCGACGGGCGAATCTTTCGGAAGAATGGTAGTGGCGTCGACTTCTATTGACATTATACACTGTCGTTTCCCATGTAACGACGTGGAAGGATCGTTCCCGCCTAATGACGTTATTCAGAACTACGGGACCCCGGTGGATTCAATTATAGGACGCAATTGTGCCACGAAATGAACAAGGAGACGATGCATTTCATTCGTTAGTTCCTGATAGAAAGAACGAAAGTAAGATGTGACAACTCTATCTAAAAGAAATCGCGATAATGCTGAAGATGAAATAAGGGAAAAACGAGTAGAACGGAACTGAAGAAGAACGAATGTTACGTAATGTATGTGGCATTCTCTTTAAAAGTCAAATACACGCATGCGAACACGCGCACGCACATGTACGAGCTTTTTCAAATTACGCGTCACACGAAAATTAATTTTCTTAATGGCCGCGCTTGCATAAAATTTCGTTTCCATTTATTAATTTTCTTAATGGCATAATCTTTAGTTTACATCCAATTGCTATCGCTATTTCTAGGATCAGATCACCAAGACGAACAGGCGACGCGCATCCGCTTTAACGGAACGGCTGTAAAAAATTAATTTTCTTAATGCAACACTATCTGCGAAATGGGGTGAATGCTGAGATTGCAAAATAATTAGTGTTTCCTCGGTTGGCGCCCGAGAATTGAAATTTCCAGGAAAATTCTCCCGGTATTAAGGTTCCGACTGCATAAGTTCCATAGCGATTGCCCACCGGAATATTATATTATATACACGCTATGTACATATTTTTTTCACAGGTGCATAGTGCGCGCATATGTGCCGCCGCATGTAAAATCGCGAAACTTTTACGTTAACTATAACGCCCCGGTTTTTAAAGCTGCTCGATGTAGGTCAGGTTTCTAGGATTGCTGTTAACTAGATAATATTCGCCGCACGAATTAGTGCATTAGACGGAATTTCTCTACGATAATTCTTCGATATCTTGCAATTCCCATTCTTTATTTCATTTGAAACATTGATTTCTTTTCTTCTATTTTAAAGTTCCGGACTCAATTGTTTTTACTCGCGAAAGATTAACTCAAACATTTTCTCTTACTGTATAATACATAATTTCTCATTAATAATAATTTGCATTTGTTAATATAACGTTGATAATAATTTAAGAGAAAAGGATGTAGTTGAAACAAATATTATTCGACGTCTTCTCCCTTCATAACAGTTTGATTGCTCGCTTCTTCATATCACATCTGTGTGTAAGAAGCAAATGTTTGGAAGTTTCTTCAAGGTTGAAAGGCATGTTTTACATTCCGGTACCATTAAGAAAATGAAATTTGCAATGCAGATAGGCGAGAGATGCTTTTCGCATTTGCATTGACATTGCCGACTTTTTCAGTAGGAAAATTAGAATGTACCTTATAACACGTTCCACGCTCACCAGAAATCGAGCTCATCATTTAGTAATCATCACAATGAGAGAAAGCGTAGATAGTTGAAACCGTAAAATGTCCGCAAGAACATCGCAAACCTTTTTCCCCGGCAAATTTGACGCTGATCCCCTATCATCTTACTTCTTCGAATAACGTGCCATGTATGTCGACTGTCGCTCTTTACGTGTCAAACCTTTTCTCCAGATTGTTTCGAATAGGTCAATCAGAATCAAGAGTTCCCGTCAACGAGAAGCCGTAAATCTTCGGGAAACAAAGGAGGAGAGGGAGATAACGCGGCGAGCGATGTCGTACGATGAAACGGCGTTTCCCTCCGGCAATCTCGTGTCGCGACGTCGTAACTGCCTCGGACGTCCTATAGGTTCGTAACTGTTTCGGAATCTGGGGAAGGCGCTCGATGGGCACGGGCGAGAAGAGGGTGATGGTTGGCACGAAGTACGGATACAGCGTAAATTGTTAAGGCGAGGCCTTGCCTAGTTATAAATTAGGAAAGAGGCAATCTCGCCCGGGTCGGATGTTTTCCCGCATTTCCCGCGTCCCTCCCGCGCACCACCGCCCCTTCGCGCTACCTCCTTGTCTCTTTGTACGAGGCTTTAGTACCGGTCATAAAAAAAGGAGAAAGCGAGCCGTCTCAGAAATCCAGCTGAAATTAAGCCCCACCGTATGGTTCCTCCGAAAAAAAAAGAGAAGAAAAAGGGAAGAAAGGAAGAGAGATAGAGAGGAAGGAAAGAACACCGGGCCGGAAACTCCGCAGCGTCTTCTTCGGTGTGTCCCCCTTTCTTACCTAATCACAGTTAGGCCACCGTTGCTGTCTTTCGCGAGATTGTGTCGCGTTTGTGTGATGGTATCGCGGCAAAGCGCGCCCTTTGTCATGGAAAGCGGTTTAAGGAAAAGCCCGATTCGTAGGAAGTCAGAGACGCGTTCCCTGTAACTAAGGACGTCTTCAAGATTCTATAAGGGAGTCTGCATACAAAGAGACGAGTAACTATAACAAATAGTTATACTTACCTCTAGCTACTTATTTCCCTTTAACCACGGACAAACGCCAAGTATTTTTCTACGTACGTGTATCGGAATCTTGCCTATTTTTAAGCTTACATTTGTGAAAAGAAAAATTAAATTCCTACGCACATGTATGAACTGTACAGATGGAATCGTGTTCTATCGTTTAAAGGCGTAGCATAAAATATAGGTCAGAAAATGAATCGGTTTGAACGACACGTACGCGATTAAAATGAGATATGAAAAGATTATTTACATACATGAGAACATATTGGACAGAAAATCTGATATTTAACTAAAAACGTGATTCAATTATATCAATTTTTTTTTATTTATCTAATTCCGCCCGGATCTTTTATTAGATTTTCGAAATATATTCCTGACGTATACTCTGTCGTGCGTTTTTTTCCCCCCCAAAACGGGCTTAAGCGGGAGCGAGCGAAGGTATCACGCGAATATTCCATATCTCGTCGAACGTGCCCTTTGTTCGATTCGGATAATACGGGAGTGTCAGATTTCAATCTCTCGATGCGCGAGATACGTCGGGGTGTGCACGGCTCCTTTTTAATATCTCTAATATTTCCAGTCAATATTCCCCATTTATTCCCGATCCATCACTTGTCTGACGTGTAACCGGATGCCTCCCCTGCCCTTCCCACCCCCTACCTGATATAGAGTCAATCCGATATAGAGAGCGGAGTTCGAATTTCCCGCACCGTAAGGCGATCCGCTGTAAGTTGAGTGCAGAGGCAAATGTTTTCTTTCCAGATGGAAAATAACCAGCGTCGCATTTCCCGATCGGCACGTGTGTGTCGCGAACGAGCGCGCGCTATGTACCATATCCTGCTGATATGGAAAAATAATTCCATCTTTCGTAATTTTCCGTGGAGAGGAGTCCGTTTGGGGGATTTTCGGACGGTTTCCAAAGTCTGAAATCGATGCTAACCAGACCGGTTTTCACTTTCCCCGTTTCCTTAAATTGTGAAGTACGCGCGTCCTTTGCGCACAACTGCGTATTTCTCTCATTTCTCTCTTCCACGATTTAGTTAAAATAAAATATAAATTACGTTGAATAAAGTACGGTTTTATTTTATTTGTCGGACACATTCTCTTTTGAGTTTCCAGACAAATAAATTACAATAGAAACTGTCAATTAAACGTTTGATCGTACCTAAAAGAAGAGAGATTGTTTCCGTAAAAGCGAGCTTACATCCTCATTGTCCGACTTGAGTGGATCACGACGTGCAATCCTGGTCGAACTCGCATCTCGAAAGCGAGAATGCTAAAAAAAAGAAAGAAAGGAGGAGAATTGTCGCAGTGGCCGCTGCGGAGGGATCGCGATTCCATCCAGTGGTTACGCCCAGGACTAGTCAGACAGTGGGTTGGTTCGATTAGGATCAGCCGAGAGAGGCCCGGAACGAGCCTCCGGTTATCCAACTCACGCGCGTCGTTTCCCTCGCAAAAACGAACGTCCAACGTCTCCGTCTGCTGATCTGTACGTAGAATGTTCTCTTCCCGGCTACGTGTCGGCGAACGACGGTGGGCATCGACGGTTATCCGGTGGAAATTTCGCCGGGAGAAACGGCCGCGGACGAGGAACACGATTTCCACTTGCGTTGTACTTTAATCGGGAAACTCGACGGCGCAGTTGTTTGAAATCCTGCGCGAAAATGATGAAAAGTAAGGGCCATCTTAGCTAAAAAAAATTGCAAAAATATCTTTATTATTGCTATATGTTATCCTGTGAAATTTCAGTCATACTCTTAGCACTTTTTAGCGATATTTATTAAACTTGAACTCGAAATGTGTTTTGGTTTAATATTTTTAGCAGTATCTTCTATTTTTTTACAATAATATTGCAGTTGTATAATTTATAATACAAATTGAAGAAATAAATTGAATGCTTTTTAAACCCGATTTGGAAATGTAGTTTTATACGAAAAAAATTCTATTCTACGTTTTCGAATTATCTATAGGCTCATGCAATCTTCATCTTCTCAAATACATAATAAAATAGGTCATGTTCTTGAAAGTTTTAAATTGAATTATTTTTTATCTGGTACAACTATTGTTCTGTTATGGGATTAAAAAATTCTCCTCTACCCTCTGACCCTAAAAGCGTTGTCGGAAAAATGACCAACATAGAGAAATATGTTTACTTACCAGACTGCCCTTTCTCGACGCAATTTCTTAAGAGTATGAGGCGGGAATACCAAACACAGTTTATTTTCGGCGAAGCACACGAGGTCGGCAATCGAAGCGCTGGCACTCAGCGGCGGCACGAAACAAGGCGCGGGCCATTTCCTGCTACCCCGGTAATCGACCCCAAGTGATTGGATATGGATTATAATGGAAGTTAGACTTAATGTCGATGTACTCCACCTTGAAGCATTCGTGGCGATATGTGATACCCGTGATTCTCGAACGCAGATTGAGAATTGATCGCTCAGTAGAACGAATTCGGTTGCTTCGTCGTCAATATACTGTCACAATCGCATAAAAAGTTAAATAATCTAACGGATAAACTAATGAAACGAATAAGAAATTAATTTATATGTTTGTGCTCTTGCCGTAAAATGTATTAATCAATCTTTTATGACAGAAATCTGACGGAAAAGCTTTTGCGAAAATACTGACAATGCAATTATAACACATTGCAATTATAACATCCAATTTATTATTTCCATATCAATCAACGTATACTTATTAAGAATTAACAGTGAGGGAGGAATTGATCTTGATTGATTTATCTCTCGAAATTGTATTTACTTTTATTATATTTTATTTACTTTTATTTAATTGTATTTATTTTTTGTAATCTTCGCTGGACAATACGTTAACGTGACACTGATCATTTGCCGCGTCTTATCGCGTCGGTCTGAATTGAATGTCGCAAACTTCCTCCTTCTAAATTACTCTGATTCGGTTGACTTTCAGGCCATTGACTTCCACTCCGTCGGCAGACACAGAAGTGTTGGCTAAATTAGGCGTAACGACCGCGAAACATGCGCGCGTATTTGTGTATTTGCAAAACTAATCCAGGCCGTTTGCCTTGGTGGGTAGCATGGGATGTGCTGAATCGTTTTCACGACGAGCGAGCGCAAGGAGTTTCCAATCTGGCCGCTGTCGTTTCCGGGGAGAATTATGCGTTCCCTTGCTTAGAGGTAAGGTAATTAGTCCGGTCTGTTGAACATTAATACGATTATTTTACGTAAACGCCCTTTGTAGGAAGTTGTAATTGGATGAAGCTCCGTTTTACGTTTGATTCGCAGTCTTAACTCGCGTCTGAATGTATGCATTATGCGACGTTACCGATTAAGTGTTCTTGCGCTTTGTATCGCAGCGGAAGCGTAAGCGCGGTAAGATGATTATGGTAATGCGATTCGTGAAAAATTAAGTTATACAATTGCGCGAGATATACGAAATTAATAATGTATACTTTTAATATGACTTGCGATGGAATTGTGTTAAGGTAGTTAGTACAAAAGTTTGTCGTTTCTCTATCGAATTTCAATTGAATTGTGAATGGAGCTATTGATTTAAATTCTTAAAACTGAGAAACATTTCCTTTAATCAATTGAAAACGCTAATAAATATTGAGATTATAATAATAAGTATTACTTCCAAACACTTAATAACTTTATTCTCGACTTTAATTGGCAAATGAAACAGTCATTTCATATCTTAAACGATTATAAAATCATTGTCTTTTATTTGACGGAAAGATATTTATATAACTAACAAATACTCTTTATGCGTGAATTTCTTTTTGAAGAGAAAGTAGTCATTTCTTCATTCTCAGAGAAATTAGTGGCATATAGCTGCAAAATTCATCAATAATTTAATGTAATATAAATTATTTAGTTACGGCACGTATACACAAAATCCTTCAGACTCGTCGGAAAGCGGCGTAGATAGGGCCGCAAGCGACGAGGAGAATTCTTTGAAAGTCCTCGAAAGTAATAGGTTGCCTCTCGACCCGAAGTATCACGAATTAGATCCTGAGATAATGCCGCTTCAGCGCTAATGAATCCAAACTATTGAACTCTAATTACATCCTAAAATTGCTTAACTACGCTGAAATCCTGACGAGGAAATGAGAGATGAAGTAGTTACAGAGCGAACTAGAGAAACAGAGAGGGAGAGAGAAGGAGAGAGAAGGAGAGAGATGAAGAAAGAGAGAGAGAGAGAGAGAGAAGGGAGACAACGAGACAATAAACGTTCAACGTGATGTTGTAAATTTGTTCAGTTATATCGCGATAGGTTAATACGCGCTGACTTTGCTTTCCAGCGGAACAAAAGTGCATCCTGTTTAAGTACACGAAAAAGAATATGGAAAATTGAATTCAACTAAGGTCGGTCGCGATAGTGGTGAGTGTAATCACGGTCTTCGCCGGTCCTTTTCTGTGACACAGGCTCGATCAGATTGGAACATTGCTATTCGGACCGAACACACAAACCCGCCCGCCGTGAAACTTGTTCCGCCGACCAAGATTCGCCGGTGATAACCGTCGTTCCCTAGGAATGGCCGCTTATCTGACGATTTTTTCAGGGTTTTGCACCGCAATCGACCGGAAGACCGAGCCCCCGCCCGGGGCCGAAATTAAATGCTCGAATTCTGAAATCCTGTAGGTCGAATTGGATATAAGCTCGGCGCCTCGTTAAGGAAACCGTTCTGTAATTGAATCGCACGGGATTTAGCTATATCACGGATTCCATTATTTATCACGTAATCGCGAGATCCGTTAAGCAGAATTTCACATAAATTAATTAATATGTTTTATATAGTATCCTCATCTTATGCTTGGATACTGTATACTTTTAAACTTCTTTTTCCGTCACCATAAATATCGTATAACAACTCTTACCGTTACTTCCGTCTAAGTTTTAACATCTGACATGTACTTGCTTTCAAACTCGACTCTATCAGCTCTATCGTATGCCGCTTTCTCTTCCGGCGTTTCTCATACTTCTCACACTTCTCCCTCGAGAATAATCCGTTTCTTTTATGAAAGCTCGTTCTTAGTTCTTTCGCGTGTTATCTCTCCCTCGCCTTCTTCGCTACCAAAACATCTCGGCGATCCAATTGTGAAATTTGCCAGTTCAGCCGCTTTCAGCCGTGCGAATTTTTCGAGTACCATTACCGCCGCAAATAAATGAATATTTATGGCCTGCGATTTATGCAAAATGAAATTGCGGCTTAATAGAAGACCCGATACTGTCCGTAACGTTGTATTAAATCCGCGGAACGAAAAGCCTGCTTTTCGCGACGAAAGCAGAAAGAGCATCTCTTACTTAGAACGAGGCGATGAGAAGAAAGGTAAGTCGCGAGGGGGAGACGCAAGGCGGGGATAAGAGTGACAAGAGTAAGAAGAATGGCCCGGGACGACACAGTGGAGAGCAAACCATAAAGATAGTAAAGAGCCGTGCACACCAATTCCACGGTCTATCTAGACGACACGAGACGAGAGACCTTTGAAAATCGCGTTGCGCCTTTTATCAAACACACAGCACGGTTGCGCCTTCGCCGCGATTCAAGCAAGCTAAAGAAAACTGTGTCTGAAAGCTCCTCGCCAGAGGATCTTCGATGGACGACAAGGACGACGACGATGAGCCATCGTTTGCGACTTCGTTTAAGAATTCCCGTTTGAGAAATTCTCGCTGTTTCGTCAATTACACAAAATACGTTAACAAAACATTTTTTTCTTGTTAACCCTAAGGTAAATTTTCCTCACAACTTTTAATCTAATTTAATTGTTATCCAGATATTTGATAGTGACGACGAAACATCTACAACAAATTATGGACATCTCAAAAATTGTGAATCAAAGAAGGAGTATTAGAATCTGTGATAGATATCTTACATTCCGAGAACATCTTGTGCGTGTACAAAGATAACAAGTTCTTTTTCTGTCTATCATGGGGTAAAGAATCGAAAGATTTTCAAAGATCTCCAACTAAATATAAAATAAAGCATGATTTATGGACTTGCGAAAAGCCAACCAGTTTAGATCAAAAACACATAAACAAATTGTTTCTCGGTTACCGCACTAATGGGTTAAAGTGCAACGAACGATGCAATCGGTCTTCAACGCCGTTACGAGCCGGCGTTATTGACACACAGGCCGCGCAGGGGCGAGATCGTTTCGAAGATCCGCGTGAAACCGCGGTTAAATCCGACGTAAAAATAAAGGCGCGCTTTACGCCCCCGAGGGATCCGCGCGAGAAAGTAGAGCGTCCAGAGGTGCGGTGTGGGAGGACACAGCCGTGGGATTTACACGTGCCGTCCGGTGGCGAAAGCGGGGGTGCGCGGGGGCGCGACGTGGCAGAAGCGAAGCGAAAATACGGGGATAAAAAAAAGGGGAGAACAGAATAGCGGGTGTAGGTGGAAGAGAGGAAGGGGAGGGGGGAGGAGGCCGCCGTGGAGGGGTGAGTGAATCTCACGACCGGCGCATTTATGTAGCCCGCGTCTGCACTTAACTCTCTATGAGCCAATGAAGTGGCTAAATCACTTTACGACGGACGTTTACAACACCATCGACCCCTATTTATTTATTACGCCAGTCTACCGTCGGTTCCCTTCCCTCGTCTCTCTTGCCGTCTTTCGCGCCTTGTTTCCTCCCTCCTCTCGGAGGAAAGTAACTTTCCTTCTCCGTCTCGGCTTATATCCCGAGGAAAACAAATTTAATATGTGCCGTGGGACACGGCGCTTCGTTTTCTCTCCGCGAATATGGGAAATTTCATTTGCGGACCCGCGTCCGACTGAAATTGCATATCCAATGGTTTAGATTTTACCGAGGCGGACGGGTGAACGAAATTATCGAGGGGCGCCGCATCAGACGGTATACGCACGATGATTATACGTATCGGTTCCCTCGAATGTGTCATTCGTTAGTCAATTTGCGTGAAACGCGAAACCGGAAATTCCCATCTCCACCCGGAGAAAATGATATTCGAGTTCGTTACGGCGTACGTGTACGACCGCATTAAGCCCGAAACGCTAATACGATTTTCGGTACGGTATAAACTGAGGAGTCATTAACGAGGAACGATGATTCTTAAGTTTATACGTGTATAAAACGTTTCCCTTCTATCTCATTTCGCCACAAAGAACGCAACCTCATTGAAATCCTCCTCGCCTCCCGCGATTGCAGATAATTGCGACGGTGGAGGGATAAAAGGATGGAAGGTACGCGCGATGTTGTTTACCGTGGCGCCGATCAATTTGAAGCGGAGTGGAGACTCGCTTAATTAATGCATTCTAGTCCGGCTCTCGCGCGCTTAATAAAGAAAAGAGAAGAAAAACCGATGTTGCCGGAGGGAGGGAAGCCCAGGGTAGGAGAGAGAGTTTACCGAATTCATTACCATTCCGTTAATGCCATGCATATTTATAGTCTCAGACGTCTCTGCTGCGTCGTCGTCGTCGTCGTCGTCGTCGTCGTTGTCGTCGACGACGACGTCGTCAGCGGGACAGTACTCGGTGACGTACGCAGATGTTCATTTACTCGGATTATCAAGAGAAGCGCATACAATGAATAAGTAGCAAGGAACTGCAATTTACCGCAAAAAAATTTCAGCGATCACCGTGACGATTTTTAATTATTTCTTTCTTTTTTTTGCATAATGAAATCAATAATGAAACACGTTGATATGTGTTGTCGTACGAATATTTCCTATTCTTTTTAAACGTAAAGTGACATCTGATATATTTCACAGGACTGTCATTTAAAAATAATCCATGTGTTTTCGTTCTTATGATGATGAATGACAGGTTTATTTAAGAAATGGAATCGATTGAAGATTGTAATTTTCCTCTAAAAATAAGTACGGTGCACGTATCGGACTTTTATAAAGTGCATTTATATTATTTTAAGCGAGTATTTCTACATTTACCTTCGGTTTCCACGCTGTGAGATATTTAACTTTCTTTATATACAAGCCGTCAGCTATCTATGTAAATTCTCTCTTTCTCATTCTTTCTATTATTTAGGTAAAATAACTTTTTAAAATTTTACTTGCTTTATTTTAACGTATAATACAATTTTTATAACGATAAATTATATCGTAAGTTTCAATAAGATTATTGCATTAAAGTCAAGTCGTAATTATCAAAGAAACAGATTGCGGAAGAAAAGGATAGTATTATCGTGAGTATGATTTGCGCTATATTTCTAAAGATATAAAACTGTCCCTTTCTGCGAGCGTGGAATATCGCACCGCCTTTACGACCCTTATACCAAGTGCTTAAATCAAACTTACCGAAGCCCTTCGTGCGAGTAAGAGAGCGAACCCGGGCAGCCAGGGAGAGAGAAGGGTTGTACGCCCTATCGTATCCCTTGGACTGTCCGCCGCCGTATGCTCGATTACATGTAAAGTTTTGTCATTTGTGGTTGGACCGTATTACACGGGTTCACAGAGCTTATTTTACGCAAGGGTAAATCTCTACATGGAAGCTAATGAAACTTATGCTTCGAACCCTCAGACGAGAAAAGATACCGCCCACTTCTATTTGAAAAATATTTTAAAGTAGTATAACGTTTTGTTAGTTGTATCAAAACTTTTTCATTGCAATAGCGGAAGGAATTGCAGCTTGCGTTTAATTTCGATGGAAAATTTGTTTTACGTAGACCTCATTTGGCAGTTACGCTCTTCAGTATTATGCAAATCCAGCAACATGTAAATATTGATATTTTCATTGTGCATTTAATGTTCCATTATTATTGTGCATTTAATAATTATAACTGAGCGACAACAATTCGTATTTCTGATTTTTAGTGTTAGAATAAGTGACATAATAGATAATCTAATATTGTCACTGTAAATTGCAACCGTGTTTTAGCGTTTTCATGTAAAAACATCATATTTAGGTACATGAAAAATACTCAAATATGATGTTTTTTTTTATTTAAATGAGAACCTCATTAATGGCAAAAAGTGTAGTTACGATTCAAATGACGAGGCAGTTACATTATTTAATCGTTGCACGGATATGCAATCCGCTGCAGCAATGAGAAATTTTCTTCATTGAAATTGTCTGGCAATCGTGTGTAATTAACTCGTTCATTCGCATTGGCATTCGCATTTTGTTACAACTGAATATTGAATTTTTCCATTAACAGCTAGCATGCTCGTATAATTGCTATTTAACAAGTCACCCCTCTCTCGAGACAGTCTACCAAATTAATTATTAATTTGCGTAAAATAGCAGCCTTTTGTAATTGATTGATGTTCTGAAAATTTTTTAAAACACTCAAAAACAATTAAAAAGAAAAAAAGACATTACAAAGAATTTACTAAGGACCTGGAAAAAAAATGTAAAACTTTCATTAAATGCAATTGTTAGAAAATAATATAGAAAATAGTTTTTATTATCCATATCGTTTTTACAATTATTGTAATTTTACAATAGCAGAATAGCCTTTTGATATCTTGAGCTCTCAAAGAGAAATGTCACTCACCGTCTATAGAAAATATTCTGTCGAGTGTCTTTGAAGTTGACACGGAATTAACCGACGTGATTTCAGAACCGAATTTATTCGCGTGACCACCATACCGAATTTTAATCCTCGAGCAAAATATTCTGAGTCACACGAAGGACTACGCTATACGTCGGCCGATTCTTAACAGGAGTAGACAGATGGATTGAAGTGCGGAAGCTCTGTATTCAAGCACTAGCTGCGCGCAACGAGAGTCGCCGTGAAGGTACTCGTGCGGGAGGGAGAGAGGTGCAGGCACAGGAGTGGAAGAGGAAGTAAAAGTAGAAGAGGAAGAAGAGAGAGAGAGAGAGAGAGAGAGAGAGAGAGATTGAGGGAGATGAGAAGTGGAAAAGCAGGACGCTGCACTCGAAGTTGATGGCGTCAGCTGTTACGTACTGTTGTCGACTTTAGGTCGAAGCCCTACACCTACCGTTTCTGTCTCTCTCTCTCTCTCTCTCTCTCTCTCTCTCTCTCTCTCGGTACCGCAGAGAGAAGCCGGCCGAAGGCGACGACGAAAAGAATATAATATTAAATCTCACCCTCGACCCGGACGGATAATCCGCGGTTTACGCCACGGCGACTGTGCACCGTGAGCACAGAACGCCTCTTTTCGTGGCCCATGCGAGGAGACGGTACGCGAAAAGTTATCAGGCTTTCCATTATACGTATCTTACGTCTGCCTTCACGCCGTGAAAGAAATCCTTCACTGCCCTCTTCCTATCTTTCTCTCTATCTCTCTTTTTTTTCTCTATCCATCTCCACCTTAGATTTCGGCCCTCGTCGTCCTATACCAACGTGTGATTCTCCGGGAACTCAATTTGATGTCTTCTGTTATTCTGTTTGTACCGTTGCACCTCTTTCTGCTTCTCCCGTTCTGTTCCCTGCCAGAGCCTGAGGGTAAATCCTGCTTTTTCCATCGCTCGCGTAAACATTTTGAGTGGATCGGATGGTGACGAGAAATTCCTTTGGTCCTTACAAATATTAATAATTACGAGGCAATTTTTTTATATAAACAGAATAAAAGTAATGGAGTGTCAGTATGGTAATCGAAATCAAGATAACAGCTTGAAAACAGAACTGTCATGTGAAGGATACAGCGAAATAACCGTAACACACTTTTCAATTTTCGCCAAAATTTAAGCGAATAATCCACCATTTATAATTATCCATGCAGAAAGCTCCGTGCTCATTACGGCGAAAACATATAAAGCGAACAATACAAATAACGCATCAAAATAAACAATTCTATTTGCGAACGGATTGAGGATGATTCGATTGCCGAGAATCCATTGATCGCCGGGAACTCGGCTCGTTTAATCAGACGTCATCGTCATGTTTGTTCGCATTTATTCATCACGGCTTTTATTTTCCACATAATTACCGTTTAACAGTTCTGATCTTTCCGAATCATCTCGTTCGTGATGACGTGTGCATTGACGAAAATCTCATGTTTTGATAACGTTTAATCGCGACTCGCATGCGATGAGTTTAATTGCAAAACTTTAATTTTCGCCGAATAAGATCTTTTTTATTTGAAAATTAAGAAACTCTGCCGAATTTCTCACAATCTTCTTTCTGCCTTTTAATAATTAACAGTCTCTCTCTCTCTCTCTCTCTCATCCTTCTAAGCTTTATTTTATTTTGGCAAAAGTTCCAATCTTGTCTCAGAAATTCAAAAAGTTGTTAAAATTTAAAAAGCTATGATTTATAGCGATCGAACTTGGAGTAAGTAATTTATCTCAAGACTATCCTGATATATACAGTTTCCTTAATTAATTTTTGACTCAATTAACTTTTCGAAATTCTGACATAATGCAACATTCCGAAAATATACGGCGCAGACATTCGCTGGCATTAATTTATCGGAGTTAAATGCGAGAAGTTTCTCTTCCCCACGCGAATACGTATTCGCGACGGCAGTTCATCTCCCGCGGTCCCCCGCTGATTCTCCGCGAAAATTCTCGAACGCATAATTTCATAGAAATATCTCGCGTGTTTCATGGATCTGTCCCGGGGCTCGCGCGGACTTTTTTCTACTCCGCAGCGCGGAAAATGGCTGCGGCTCGCGACACACGGTCTGCCGGTGTCACGATGAAGAATCCACTGCGGTTCATTCCCTTTTTCCATTGTTTTTTTACTCCTCTCTTGCCCTTCCTCTTTTTTCGAGCAGTCGTATAACTTTGGCCCTCGTGTACACGTTATTCTATTTTAACGCCCACGATCACAACTTGACTGGAATTTACCACTGCCGCACATGCTTCAACCGGCGACGCTACGTCACCGTCGGTTTCTGCTCGTGACAATATCTCCTATTATTCATGCAAACGAAATCACTTTCCAACGTTGATATCGCGACGATAATTGTCCGTGTTGAACATGTGAAATATTCCAAACTTACATAAACAAATATTTTGAATTATTAAAATTAATTTTGCATAAATGCAGCACCTATAAATTGCAAATTTAAAAGAAGAAATACTAAGTCTTTTTTAAATAATTTTATACAATGGAAAAGAATTGTGATAAAATTCTTTATCGCCTCATTATCTACATTTTTTCTTACGTGATGAGGTTTAAAAATGATTTAAAAATACTTAGTCTCGAAATTTTTACTTTATAACGTAATAAGCTTTTATTGCCCCACAAGTAGTAAAATTTGGAGAGTAATCTATTGAGTAACCCGACAAAATATAGAAAATCGAATTTTCCTAGTTTTGTGTTATTTGATATCGTTGGCTCGTTTTCCGTAACCAAAAGAATCGTGTTTCGGCCGACCGGTGTAACCGTTCGGTGGAACTGAAAGTCGTGCGGCTCTTTTTAATTGAAATACATACGAGAAACGAACTTGTCGATAGAAAAATTTCGGCTCGACACGAAACAACGCCATTGCGCACGTTGTTCCTCTGAAACGAATTAACGCAGAACTGACAATAAACAACGATTTGAAAATAAGTTCGATGTAAAACTACAGATGGTCTCTCGCGTCGCGCGTCTCGTTAATTTAGCACAAAGTACAGAAATCGATTTCGCGTGGATTGCATCCCGTAAAGCATGTAGACACTCATTAAACGTTTAGTTGCCATTGTCACGTACAGGTCTTCTAAACTTACACAGGCTACGAAAATCTATTAATGTCTATATAATTTTAAAGGCTAGCTGAATTACATTGGAAAATTGAGGGATTAAGAGTCTCATGCATTTTGATGACCAAAATAATTCTGCGCGCCGCACATAATTTCCTGATCGCGAATATAATCCTAAAGATAATCAAACGCGTTATGTATCTCGCCTTAAACAGCTCCTGATTATTTTAAAAAATCAATAAAAATCTTAGATAGCTATAAAAGACGATAGGAAGACAATCACTCGAGATTGCGAGACTGCATCGTAATATACGCATAAAAGAACATTTTGCTGTATAAATGTCACTGTCACTCCTTTTTTTTCTCTGTCCTCGGTGTACCATGGCCGAAAGAATCATGTTTCAATTCGCGTTACATTCGCATGCGACCGAAAATGCGACGGTGGTGTATTTAACTGGATTTCGCGCGGAAGCACTCGTGGGACGGCATAGCGTTGGAATGGTCGACCGGTCGGCCGGTCGGTCGATCGATTTCGGTAATTTCGGCGTCGACAGGTCGAGAGGGCTCTGACGCGGTTACTGAAAATCTAAAAAAATAAAATAGGGCGGAAGAAAACAGAAAAAAATGAGAGGAATGGACACGCGGTGGTCAAGGGGAGGCGAGCGCATGGAGAAATAGCGGGCGTCAACGACTGACAAAAAAGGGGCGCGAGCGCGAGCTGTGTTTCAGGAGGAAAATATTGCGGCGCGATAAACGTCACCGATAAGCGCGTGGAGACGACCAATAAATTTTTTGACGGTTGACGGTGCCCGCGAGAGAGCGAACTTGTTTAGTGGCCGTCGGAATTCGAAATAAAATGCCCTTTCTCCTTCTTTTTTCCTCTCTCTTCCTCTCTCTCTCTCCCTCTCTCTATCTCTCTCCGTTATTTTTTTTCTTCTTGTCGTTTTATTCACCAACCTTTTGCAGAGGGAACTCCACACGCTGGAGTGCGTAACGGCGCGCAGGAATTTTCCGCACGTTGTTGGAAAGTTTTTGTTGCAGTCACGGGCACGCAGGAAACCAATTTTTCCTCTTTTTTACCGTTTTTTTAATGAAATCAAACTATTTCTTTCACATTCCATTTGACATTACTCCGCTTTTCTCGATAGAAACAATTTGTCAATATGGATGTATGAGGTGTTTCAGGAGTTGATTTTTATCTAACTGGAAATGTCGAGATGTCAATCTTTTCGAGCAACGAGCAATTACAAAATTATCGCGATTCCTAATTGAACTATAGAAATTGAATGAATAACATATTTTTATGTCATTCAACCTTCAGTCTTTAAATTTAATAGAAGATATATTTGAATTTAATAAATATATAGCTAATATTAATTGGTGGAGCGCTTATGCAAGAAATAACGCTCATTAAAGAGAAGTGTGATAGTTAAAACATATACTATCGACAAACTTAAATGATTGTATTTTAGAACCTACAAGCGAAATCTTGTTAAAATAAATATTTAATCTAGGAATTTACACGAAATCCGGCGAAATACATATTTAATTATCGCTGAAAGTTTAACTTTCTTTGGAAAACGTTCGCTTCCCGGTTTGAGCGCTTTAATGGATATTCTCGAGCTTTATATTTAATCTCAGAAAATTAAGAATTTAAGATTTTGAATTAAACGATTCGAGGAAGAATATACGTAGAAGAGAGAGAGAGAGAGAGAGAGAGAAGCCGGCCATTGCTGGTGGATTATCTCGTGCAGAAGCTTGAAACGTAAAAGGGTTGGCAAGATAAAAAAAAAGCATTCGCCTCGTTCCGTACATCATCGGATAGTGGCTAGTATAAATGGGTGTCGCCGATAGCCCTCGGCCACCGTTGGGAAAACCGATAGCGCAACGATCATCGAGTAAAAGCGTGATTGATAAAAAAGGAAACGCGAAGCGGCCATTGCCGCTCTCCTCTCTCGCGGGGATCGTATCTGCCGGTAGTACCATCGAAATAAAATGATTATCACATGCAACGATAACCCCGTCGTTAAATTGGCGCGGGGTAATAAAACATTGAAAGCGCCGATTGTCGTTTAAACGCGATAATTTACCCAGAAAAATGTTTCCCTTTAATGACGTGCCTCGGGGAACGCATTTCTTTTGAACTCATAACACAATACACATTCAGAATAACCGGCGGCATAAAAAATTCACATTGTAATGTTTCTTATAATGACTCGATAATTTTGTACAAGTTTTATTTTAAATACAAATCCTATTAAAAGTTTCTCATGTAAGTTATCAAGTGACTTAAGAAGAGATATGAATTCGACAACTCAAACGAAAAGAGAGAAATTTAATCGCAAGAAGTTACGTTACTATTTTCGATGTAGATTCACGACAGATGATGATTCGGGATTATGTTTGGAGACTTGTATTAATCTAACTGATGCACACGGCGCATTTTCTGGATGTCAATAAAGAGATAAAGAGAGAGAATCGACTTTGCTTGCCTCATACTGAGATATCGACTTTGTCCGCAATATCCGGCGTAGATATTTTGCAACGGTCCGAGTATGTTTCACTCGATTCTTTATCTGAAAGCGATTTCCGAAGATCCCTAAAGGTAAAAATAAAGCAGTCTTTTCAGAACAATATATCTATACAAATTTCAGAAAATGAGTTCTGTTTTTTTTTTATTTTTTTTTTTTTTATTAACGGTGTAGGATAACTGTCAACAGTTAAAAACTACAAGAAATCTTCGAGTAGTGTAACAATTAAGTTGTCTAATGCGTCGAATGCTATATACGAAGCGCACGTTACATATAGGATAATTTAAAAATATAACCTGAAAAGAATATCTGATAATATCTTTTAAATTTTTATAAATAATTTTATTATTTATAAAATTACAAATATTACAAATAATTTTATTATTATAACTATGATTATATAAACTATCCATCCACCCCTCTCATTAAGATAATTGAAATGATTAATTTAAATTCACTGTAGTAAATTTTTAATATAACTTAATTATAAAATAAAATGTCATTTTAATTGACAGAAGTCCAATTATTTCTAATTCCTCACGTGACATTAACGTCACCGATATAAATATCTCTTTATGTCAAAAATTTCGCATATAGCAAGAGACTTATTACGTATGTGCTATATACATGTGCACATAGAATGATGAATACGTTAGTGAACGTGCGAGTTCCTCAATTTTCATTTCAGCTGCTTCTAATGCGGTATATTAGGCATCAATCGGTCATCGTCATTTGTGCGTATATGCACATCGCTCTCGCGTTTAGAAGCGCGTTTTGTACACCGTTCTGCCGGTAGAACGCTTGCCAGTCGTTCCGACAGCCACCGCCGCATCTATTAGTCAATGGCGAATGAATATTTGATAGCGAGAGTTATGGTCCGATCAAATTCCAGCTCCGTGTACACCCGCTGCTTACGGATATTTTATGTACATGACCGGCTGATATATATAGGATGTATCTCTTATTTACGGCCAGATGCGGATCGACGTGCGAGAACGATATTTCCACACTTTGCGAAAATTCCCACTTGTCTGTGTTTACACGCGCTGTATTAGTATCAGACATCCAGAAAGAAATTGTATTCTTCACAGGTATTTATGTGTACGAAACCTCCGATTTTAATTTCAGCAACAGGTTCTTCACAAATAAACTCGAAAATCGCGATTAACTTATATAAAGTATAAAAAGCGAAATCAATTTTTTTTTGTATTTTCGAGAGAAGTTAATTGTTGTAATTGGTATATATTAAACATTATTTTGCAAACGCTAACCTTTTACAGAAAACTAGAGGCTAATAAGCTATTATCAATGATCTTATATTAGAATTTAATAAAACAGTTCAAATATGAAACAGTTTGCAGAGAGATAACATTTCTTTTTCGAATAGAACCGTTTACTAATTATTGTTAATAGGAAATTATTTAATGGTCTTCAAAGACAGCGGCTTCCGTTATGCACAAATTAATACGCAATGAAGATATATTACAGAAATGCATATTGCATATCGGATTGCGATCGATTCATATCAATAATATGACATAATTTAATTAAATAACATATTTCAATCTTAACATGCATCTGTAATAAAGTAAATGTCTCACAATATTTATTACGGAAAATATATTTATATGTATACATATAATCATGAAAGATATTCTCTGATATATTCGAGCTGTGTTTCTGACAAGCGACGAATTAATTGATCAGCACGCTAGTCAATCATTCACAGAGTATGAAGGGAAAGCGTTTAAAACTTATAGACTTCCGGAGTGACGAGAACAATCTCACGGATTAACGCTACGTTGCGTAATAGAAGATACGCTTTAAGTGAGAGATCTCCCGCGCCCGATTGCAACACTCTCCATTGTTATTGCTACATTGTTTCGCTAAAATTAATGGACCGACCGTGCTCCTTCTCTCTCTCTACGATTTAACGACCTTATCTACGTCTCGAAAATCGCTAAATGTATTTCGCGAAATCAATTTTGACAAGACTTCGTGAAGCAATTTTTGACATCGTGTGTAATCATTTCTTATAACCATGTATTTTTTATAATAATCAATCATGCTACACGAATATCGAGCAACATTAGATCGCAATGCGCGTTAAATTGTACATGCACAACATTTAAATGATTTTCATGAAACACAAAGAGTAATGATTTCTGTCAACGATACAATCGCTATGTTATCGCCGGCGACGATACGATAAGAGTTAAACGCGTACAAAGCGTAAAGTCGCTACGGCTGACCAATGTCGGCCGTTACTACTTGAATTGATACGCCGCCGCGGCACGCCGTGTGGCCATTCTTCCTTACACATTCCCGCCCTTTTGTTTCCCTCCATCCATTACCTGGGGACAGTCCGCGAAGAGACGAGGAAAACAGGAGCACGTGTACGTGTAGATGTGTTAATGAATGTATACCGTGCACGCGCGTCCGACGCACGTGTTTCTTTGAACTCGCACATACATTGAATTCGCACGTACGGGACGCGCCCAGAATGACACTGAAACATTCCACGAAGATGCATCTTCGTAATAATTTTTCAATAGAAAATGTCGAGGGGTATCGCGCCTCTTTTAAAAACCACGAATTGAGATATCACTCAGAATAAAAACATGGATGCAATGAAGAATAAATGAAACAAATGACTTCTTTCAAATTGAATGTATTTCACTTTTAAAACACTCTCCAATTCAAAACAGCGCCGCACTTTCAGCTGCCCTTTCTCTATTATAAAATCGTTATTAAATTATTCTCTACAATTCTGTATAAAAACATTTCAATATTATTCTGTAAACACTCCGTATACGTGCTGCCGTATCCGCGATACGCTTTGGCCTTAGCTATTTAGTCATCGCGCGTGACCCGCCTGGCGAACCAGCTTCTAGTGCGGCTCTCAAAGGGAAAGCCGAACGAAGCGAGCGAGATAAGAAAGCGGATTGCGAGCAGGAGGAAAAAAATCCGAGGGAATATACGACGACGGGCGAGAAACGAAGTGAATGTAACCGGGCAGTCGCGGACTTTATCGGCTGCCTCTCCCGAGTTTGTACACCGTCGCTTTACCGTCGCCATTCTTGCAAGTTGACGCTGTCGGCCCTCTCGAATCGCCTCTCTCTCATCGCCTTCCTTTCCTTCTTCTCCCGCGGCCCTGAGACGACGCCCTGATTGAACGGCTTTGTCGCGACACAGGGCCACGTCGTCCCGTTGCGGTAAATACATTTCCCGGCAAGTTCGAGCAGATTTTCGACAAAACGGTTGCGTCAGATAATACGGCATTCAACCTACACATAACGTCCTCGCTCGATCGCTATCGACGGCTACGAAGATGTTTCAGAAAGTTACCAAAATTAATTGATAGTAAAAATTAACTAATAGTAAAATTTTGCAACGGCGATTTGTCCGACGATTCTTTCATCTTCTGAGAAAGAAGAAGGGCAAAATGATTGATGCACGATTATATTTCGCCACTCTTGTTCTTTTACATCTTATTTTATCGACCGTTTCATAGATTCCTTATAAATTCAACATACAATACCGATGCAACAACAAGTTTATGACTACGCTTTGATACGTTCGCCTCGTTCTCGCTATGGTTGTACCTGCGACACGCGAAATCGGCAGCGACGACAAATTTCGTCGAGGTATTACGTGCAGCATGAACGTAATATTAAGGCTTAGCGTGTTCTCCAATGGATTCGGCGTATAAACCCGGCGCGAGACATTTACGCGGCATTTAACACCCTGTGTTTCTAAACCAGTGTCAGTAAGGCAAGTCTAAGTGGGTCGTGTAAACGTAGTTACAACTGTGCGGCCGGACACGGTGAGGTTTAGCCATTACACCGCCTCGGAATGACTATCGAGCGTCTTGGGCGAAACTGGGCTTAAGTATTTCCACGAAACGCTCGTTAACGTTGCCCGTTAATCGCGCGGCCGTCCAGCTGGCCAGCGTCCAGTTAACCGATACGATAATTCGTAATTATTGCGTGAACGTTTGATTTATAATTATTGATGTTACAAAATGTCAATAATTAATTTATACTTACCGTGTTATTACTGTGAACTGTTTGATTTATAATTATCACGCATTATTATTGCGCTGTTTCGCAAATGTTCTATTTTTAATTGTTATGTAATTAACGCTTACAAATTATTTAAGTGTTCAGTTACACCGCAACGCTTGTTGTTCGCGAAATGATGGAATATTTGATCAATTACTGCACGCAATAAACTATCTCGCGTACTTTTCCTTGCTCTACTTTACTTTTCAACTCGAACAATGGCCTCCGAATGATTTAGCTTTGAAACATCGAGGCGACTTAACGAGATTCAATCGATATCAGGCATATGGCAAAAAATGACAAAGTCTTGCGTAATAATACCAAATCCCGTAAAGCGAAGACCACGGGATCTGGTATCGCGCGTACATATCGTGCTTTTTTCTCTTCTTCTCTGCGTAAAAATTCAGTTCCATCGAGTCGTAAGCTTTCGCGAAATGAGCGATACGTTGATATTGCCGCAGAATCGCGTGCGACGCGACGGAGCGAGTCGTCGTCACACGTGACTCGGATTTATGGACGGCGCTTTTAGCTTGTCTCTCCATTTTTCTGGTCGCGAGTTCGGATTTGTGAGAGGAGAACGGAACGCCTGGTGGCCGCCGAGAAGGAGGAGAGAGAACGAGACAAAGAGCCGTCGTTCGACGTGAAAGAGAAAAAGAGGGCTTGTTGTAACAGCAGGCACTGACTTTATCGGGCTTTCGAGTTTATATATTTTTCTTTTACAAGGGGTTGCCGCCCCCGCATTTTCACGCTCTCGAACCCGTACCCAACCTTCTCTTCTCACTCTCGACGTACTCTCTTTCTCTCTTTCTCTCTGCTCCCTTCCTACCGACCCTTGCATTCACCGGCAACCGCCCCATTTCGTGCACTGCGCATTCATTTCAAGCCCCACCTCCGCCGAATCCTCCTCTCTATCGCGCACCCCTATTTCGCACTTAGAAACCTCTCTCGACCACTCTCTCCATCGGTTATTTATTTGCGATAGTCCGTACTTTTTACACCGCTAGCCGCTATCGTGTCGGAACCCTTTGTTCCCTGGAGCCACCCCCGGAGCGCGATTCCTTCCTCCCTCTCGGCGGGAGCTTGAAAAGTGGCGGAGAAGGTGTACGAAACGTTGCCCAGCAGCCGTTACTAAGGTGCATCGTGAAGATGGAAAAATAATGATTTCCGTGGTATTCCGTATTATCGAGGAACACGGTCATCAAGGCTTCATTCGATGCGTTTCTTTTTTTTTACCTTTTTTTTCTATTTTTTTTCCCCTTTTGTCTTGAACGTCGCACGATGTTCGATAATGTAGCTTTCCAGGCTTGATGGCGGCTTTATCGAACCCGCTCATGAGCTTCGCTCAATTAGCTTCCCCTCGATGCAACGACAAAAGCGTAACGACGCGTGTCCATTTCCCGAGCCAGTTCTCGTGCCTCGATTCTTGCACTTTATTTTTTTCCATCAAGCTTCCGTCATTTGTCCAAGTATATTTATCTCGAAACGTGAAACCGAGTATATTTATCTCGAAAAACTGAAATGTTATACCTTTATTAGAATTCAATAGAAAGAAATTGACAGATACGTTTGTATAATAAAGTCGAAGATACAAAAAGTAACGGCGTAACTTAAATTAACATTATTAAACCGTAACAGCCGTATTTATCTCACGTACTTGAAAGCCCACAAACCGATATAAGTCTTAAAGAGACGATTAGCGGGTCCAACTAATTGGGAAAACCACCCCTCCATTTTCGCAGGGAGAGCAGAAACGCTGGACAGCGCGCACAGACAAGCGCAGGCTCGCTCTCTCGAGCCGGTAACAACAGGAAGATTAATCGCTTTAATTTCCGAGACATGATTAATCATAATTAACAGCTTGCGTTGGTAGCAGCCCCTACGGTAGGATGAGAGGGGTGCCGAAAGAGGGGATTGAGAAGCGTAAGCGAGGAGAAGCGGCATTGCGGAGAAACAGTGACAGATAATATCGAAATACATGAGATTAAAGATAAGGCCCGAATTTGAAGGTAACACAAGCAAGGGAGAAGCTGTTAGCTTTTGTCGCAATACGTTAGCTGATATTTATCACGATTTCCTGCAATTTAATTCATTTACGAAAATTTTGATAATTTTAAGATCAATAAGATTAATTTAAAATTAATTTCTCCTTGAATAAGTTTGTTCAATATTACTTTCCACTTACAATTTTCTAATCTTTAACGTTAGACGCACATATACAAATACATACATATATAGGGCGGTAATTAAATCGTAGATTGTGATTTTGCTAAGACAAAATCTACCAAAGATTATAGAGAGTGTCTCATCATCTACAAACTGTTTGCTTATTGTCTGCTCTTCTTGGACTAATGGCGCACGGCGAATTGCTATTGTTGGAGGAAGTAGCATACGTTTTACACGTTGCAAAGGTCTCGCGTTGCCGCGCGAAATCTTTAGGTATTCTCATACAATAGAACATCGTGTAAAAGTTACGCGAAGCCCCGGCGGCTCTACGCCCGCGAATCCTCAAACGCAGTGGCAGACTTACGTTTAAATATTCAGATCTAAAGATGTAAAATTATGCCGCGGAGAACGTGAACTGTACCCAAAGCGGAGTAAGACTTAAGACATTGACTGGAACGGGAAGCAACTTTGAAAATTTCGTATTCTCAGGGAGTCTTAGTGTATATCCGCCTTTTAGGGAGAAGTACAAGACAAACTTGAGGCAGAAGCTGCCTTGTCTGTTTGCTTCAATAATGTCGTATTAACATATGAAAATAAAAGTAAGGTATGGTGTGCGGGATAATATCAGAGAAATCTGCAAAACTTTATCCCAAGGGATTCTTTAATCAACGTAGAAATTCATGATTTGTTAACGAGAATTTGATCAAATGTCAGTTTCATCTGAATCCGTTATTAAATTTCTTAATAATATAATCGCATAAATTATTTTGCTAAAATGAGATTCTCATAAAGTTAAATAAAGAATATTAGATTTTACAATTCTTTTCTATTTCTACAAACTTGATTCCCAATCGCATATTATTAAAATGTTATCGATACATTGAAATTCTTAATTAATTGATACTGGATTGTTATGGTAATACGGATAAAGTTTGAGAAAACAATCTTGTTAGCCCGGAGAATGACGTTTCGAGAGAGCGCGATAAGTGGCCATTAACTGTCGGAATTGTTTATTATAATTACCGAGAAAAAAACATAGGAGAACAGGAGGAGAAAGGAAAGAGGAAGCAATATAATCCGACGAAAGGAGGTCAAGAGCCGGTTGGTTAGAATGAATAATATCCCGACACATGCGGCGAACAGTTTCAACCCCGCGGCGCTTCATTTAGCACGCTCCGCGCCCCCTTCTCGCAGCTCCCTTTTCTCCCGGCTACCCCGCGCGTAAAGGCAGTGTTTTTCGCAAATTAAGAGATTCGCAATAATGGCCTTAATGGTAGCCGTAAGACTAGCAGCTGAAAATTACGTTGCCACTTAAACGCGATTATTTATTGCCTAATTTACTATTACTGCCGACAGGACGGCTCCGTGTACTTCGGTACACCGACTCGTTATAGCATTATGGCTCGTTGTGTGCCCATAATTAATTTTTTCCTACCTTCGTTCTTTTCTCTCTTTCCTCTTCACCCCGTCGTTTCTCGATCCCCCAGCCGTGTGGCGTGGCGCCGCGGCTGGGGTTTAAAACTACAAGAGAGAGAGAGAGACGTATGGGAAATTTTATGGAACTGATTAACCCTAAGTAATCGCGTGGGAAGAAAAAAGTATGCGGATACGTGTTATAGCAATAACGTTTATCCCTCTCCAGTCTAGACGAGCTCGATATTAAATCCATAAAGCTCATGAAGTTATTCAGAATATTTCGGCACGGAAATACTTTTGTCCCCCTGGATCATGCGGTGATTTGTGTGCGGTAGCACAAGCGCGGAGATTACAATTTAAAAAGGGTTTTGAAGGACGAGAAAAATCGGCAGTTAGGTAATAAAAGCTTCGAAATCTCAACGCCGGACTAAGATGTCGAGGATCAGGAACGTTATATGAAGTCTTAAGCTTCGTCGACGAGAGTCTTTGGAGGTGGCTGCTAGTGATGGTGGTGGTGGTGGTAGTGGTGGTGGTGGTAGTGCTGCTGCTGCTGCTACTGCTGCTGCTGCTGCTGCCCGATCGGAAAGTATTTCTCATTTAGCCTTTCAGGCTGCTCTCAGGATTACCCCTCGACCGATCCCACTTTCCACCGCCCATCGCCAACCCCCTCGCTTGCACACGTCTACCGAAGACATCAATAACGCCGGCTCCAAAGTTTTGCCCCGCTTCAAAGTGTTTCTCCTACCTTCTTCTCACCTCCCACCCTCTTTTTCCTGCATTTTTTATAGCCCGCGTCCGATGGTCCGGGAAGCAATGAACTTTGCTCAAAAAATGACAAACGAGCGCTCGCAAGAAGTGGCGGGAAGCCGCGGGGAACGGTGGCCGGAAGCGAGAGAGCACAACCACGAGGCGAAAATCTGTCGGGTTTGTTTCTATAGGGATCTACTGTAACATGAAATTTTCTGGATAAGCTAGGAACGTTCTCCGTATTAACATCGATCATTTATTATTTAATTTTCAATTATTCTTATCTTTTGGGAATTTAACTACGCTCTCTCACGCAATTAAAAATTATATCCCCTTTATAAGGTGAAATTTAATCTCACGTGTTATCTCTGCAGAATGAACCGTTACCATTCGCATTTACAACCACGCGACGGTAGCTCGTGAAACGAAGGAAGGTAAGGAACACCGACAAGACCGAAATCCGAGCTAACAAGGGGCAGTCGGATGAAAGGCCGGGCGTTCGAAGAGAGAAACGAAGAATCGGGAGAGCAGTTGAAGGCACTGCATCAAGTAGATCAAACATTTTCTGTTGGCTGCTCCCCTCACGGGGACCATAGAGAAAACTGTCGAAAGCCCGATTGAAAAAAAATCTCTTAACCAAATGACGCGAAAGAAAGATCCGTAGCGACGAAAGGGAAAGAAGAAGCAAAGGAGGGTAGTGGACAAGAAGAAAACCTCTCTGAAATTTTAAGCTTCTCCGAAAAGAACGACCGATAAGAGGTTGGGACGAACATGCTCGCGGGGCAAATAAAAAGTTCTGCAAATTTGAGTGGTGGTTTTAACGCCGATGTACGAACCACCGTGGCTGACCGCCGATAAAACCGCTCCCCCGACCCTGCTCCCCCGGAGGCCGATGCCGAAGGCGATCCCGGCTGCGATCGATTGTAATTAAATGGAAACGCTTTTACGTCCACGATGGGCTCGTTACGCTTATCGCTCCATTTTCCTCCCTTTTTTTGTCGCGAAATAATATTTTAATTATTACAGCCGCGACGCGCGACGTCAAGCGCGGATTTAGCGGCGATAAAAGCTTCTTGCTGAAACAACGATTTCTTAACGCGCTCTAAGATAAAGCTCTCGCCTTAAGGATAAATTTATAGTACAAATCTATTGCGAGCCTTTTTTTCTGTCATTCCGAAGTCAATGCAATTTTGGCAAGCGTCATTCACAGTAAAGTGGATACAAAAATATTGTGCTTTTTAAACGCTTTTCATTTTTCAACAACTAAATTGCAAAGCAAAGGGTAGAATTCTATTTTAATCGCGAGAGAATGCTTCACCGAAATAGTTCTAATGAAAATCAATGTGTATAATATATTGAAATATATAATTAAATGATACGTACAGAGTGAGTCAATAATCGCGTGCAAGATAAAAATAAAGAATGTCAATAATAAAAAAAACAAAGTGAAATAAAGTATTAAAAAATTACAAAAATGGATTTTTTTAAAAGCAAATGAATGCTTTACATATACGACTGACAAGAAAAATTTATTCTACAATCTCGACTTATTAGTTTAATAGAAATCAGTTCTTTGCTACTTCTATCATGATTACTGTCCCAGATATTCGTATATATTATTTAAGAAAAATACATTAATCATGTCCAATTTAAATTTTTACACGAAATTAAACGATTTTATTCGAATTCATGCAACAAAGTTACATTATCGAGCATGACGGCATAGCAGTATATCGTGCAAGCATAGCATCACGTCATGTTTTACATTCCTTTTTTTTAACGTGACATCGTTTTTTCCTAACTAGCACGGTCATTACATTAATGTCATGTAACTACTAACGGTATGCATCATGTGATATCTGGAAATGTACTCGCATATATTCTTATCGAGAAAGGCATCTCAATATACTTCATGCAAGGCAACACGAATATGCATATTTATTTGTTTTTACATAAATATCAATTTATTATTAAAAATTCCATATACAGGATTAGCATCTGTTGAAGATTAAATTAATTTAACTTGAAATTAATTTGAAGTTCTAAATTTCTTATTGACGATCAAATTCACATCGTCCAAACGGTAAGATCAAACGATTTTATTTCTACGCAATTTATATATTCCACAACATAATTTTTCGGCTGACACCTTTCACCGACATTACATATATCTTGGTATCGGCAACGATACCGCTGCCCAAGATCCGGCGGATCCATGTTTCCGGCAAGTAGTAATACCGCAAATGCGGTCAGCCGCCAGTCCAGATTCTGATGGAAATCGCCGGCCGCAAATCCAGATTTCCACGAGAATCGCGAAACACGTCCGACATTCTCGATGAGAAATCGTAGAATTTACGCGCCCGCCACCGCCGCCACCGCCACACCGCTTACATTAAATTAAAAGCTTAATTAACTGCGTACTGCAAGTGGCAATCAATAGTCGACGGAATTCCGTAATAAGCCGTCGCCTTATTCGCGCACGAGATCGGAAATAGTGTCAGAAGTCGACGAGATAATTGCAGAGAAAAAGAAAGAAAAATTTTCAAGGCAGCGCATATGATTTAGAGAAAAAAATCAAATGCACACAAATAGTGTGCGATATCATATTTTTCTTTTATCAAAATTTTTAGATCTGTTAGTGACATTTTTTTTTCTCTTATTATAGGCTTTCAAGAATTGCTGTATCATTTCTATAAATGGATATTTACGTAATTAAAGACGATCGCGATATCGAGTTATCGAGCGCAATGATAAAAACTGGCGGCGATCGTAGCACGTGTTGCAACGATACCTACGATCGTCACGCACGATTTCAATCAAAATAACCGCAGTGTCAGCGCTGTCATCGTCGTCTGCGTATGCGAGCAAATATCCATTGCAAAAGTTGACTCGCGACAAGCCGATGCGTGACCTACTGACGTCAACCGTCGACATCGCTGTTGTTTTCAGAGATGCCGGCGTGTGACTAGTTTTACGTCATAACTTCTCGTTACGGACGATATTCCGAAACAAATTTGTTCGTATCTGCGCGATTTTTTTCCCCTCCGGAGTTTATCAAGACCCCCCTGAATACGTCTGACATAAATAGAGATAGATATTGCGACAACTGATTGATTGCCGCAACAACGAAACGATAGCATAATACAGGTCACTTTATCATAGTTTAATATCGCAAGTATATTTGAATAATATGTTTTTAGCAACTGTAAATTAATCTAGTCAATTGTAAGCCAATTGCAGTCGATTTAAAAAATGATCGAGCGAAATACATTCAGATTAAATATTTATAAGCAGACGCAAGACGAAAGCAAGGCAGAAGTGCCAAATTTAGACGTATTTGCGCAAGCGTGACACCTGCTGTGTCAATAGCGATAACAATGTATGTACCGATTATGGCAACCGTTTTATCGTTGAGAGTACGCAGATTCTTCGGATGATAAATTATGTATGAGCGCTGTCGCGAAGCTTACCGGGTGAAGGGTAAAGGACAAAGGGCGAGGAGTGGTACATACGAGACAGGAATATATATTTATTCATTCAACGGGCGCATATTTTTTTGCATAATGCAGTCTGCGCGCGGTGCCCCGATCGCGTCGACGTCGTCTGAAATATCGGGAGTAATTCCATTCGCAAAGGGAAGAAGAGCGAAGGAAGAGGGGTGGAAAAAGAGGAAAGAGAGGGAGAGAGAGACAGAAAGAGGGATGTCCTTACCATGTCGCGGAAAGCAAGGTGACAGCTCGAAACACGAAAATCGTGGAGGACCCCGGGCTTACAGGAAACGACGCTACTAAAGGGACGCATAATTATCATAGTTACGCGCAGTTATGGCGGGCGCCGAATTGTTAAAATGTTGAGCGACGAGGAATTCTGGACGGGCTCAAAACCAGCTCGTGAATTTAGGAAATTCAAGGTACACGGACACACGCGGAAAAAACTCGCCGGAATTAATCACCAACGAAAATAGCTAAACTGCGTAACATAGTTGCATCTCTCTCCCCTCTCCCCCTCTCTCTTTCTCTTCCTCTCGACAGAATATAAAACTATTTGCGAGGACGTTTCGTATAATTTACATTATGTTTTCATGATATAATTTATTTAATATACACTTTAATATTAAGAACTTGCGCTCGAATTAACTTAATTACACTTTATTATATCTTACAACTTAAACGGTATTTTATTTTAAAATAAACAAAGTTAATATCTGAACATATTATTTAATATATGTATATGTGTGTAACAGTATTTTTTTAAAAATCAAATAGGTATCACATTTGTCATCGAAGATACCAGAAATGTTTCTCGCTTTGCAACATCAAGTATTTCGGTCAGGAATACTGCAATCGATTTGAAATTTTGACAAGCAAGATTTAGTAACAAACGCGCGTTTACACATACCAGCGCTTTGATCGTAACTGAGACCAACTATTTGATGAATGGTCGCACGTCGAGGCAGCTCAAGCCCCGGCTTATAATATCGCGGAAAGTATGCGCCCTATGCACCAAACCTTGCGGCCAACTAAATATTTGGCCGCACTGTGGGTAGATCTGCTAAAACTGTCCGGTATCCCACGCTCACCCTCAAAATAGTTAACAATAATCGATAGACCACTATTTTGAAACAAAGTGGTGACAATGCATTGTTGCGGAAATTGCAAAAGACTATGCGGCGCATTCCAATGATCTACCGCCGTCGTTAATTACAATGGATCGGTAACGCTGCCAGATTTTATTATTTCGAATATTCAACTATTTGTAATAAATTATATGTATATACGTATATATATATACATAATTTTAATAATCAGTAATTTATTTTATTAAATAATAAAATATTAAATTATTTTAGATGCCGGATTTATTTTCCTTTCTTTATAAATAAAGAAGCGAACGATCTTTGTTTTATCTTTATCCTAGATTTTGGGCGAGACTCGAAGCACGTCAAGTTTCGCGATACGCGTGTGCTCGGACACCAGGCTCGGTGTTTAATATTTACTATGCGGGCCACGTTACAGTAGTTACGACACGATGGATCGGAGTAATAATACGGCTGGCACGCCGGTACGCTCAGTCATATTTCATCCTCTTAATACAGTTCCAACGTAATATTACTTCGTCGCCGGGGCGGGCATCTCTTTTCCGGGCCTCGAAAGTTGCCAATAATTTCACATAATCGCTTCAGTGTCCGGCGCGTCTCGTTCTGCGAGCACGCATCTTCTTAATACATACATAATCTGCAGATCCGTCATTAGCGCAACGATAATCAGCGACGTCGTTATCGAATTATTGGACAAACAGACGTCGATTGTTTTCGCATTAACGATTAATCAATTAATGAATGGCCTGTAATCTCAGGACATGAGATAATATGCTGACCGTATGTTTACGGAACTTTGACGTTATTACATGAGAAATCGAAATGTTGTAATACTGGCAATTCCAAAAATCTTAAAGAAACATCTTTAAAAAAAACCGTCAAATCAAAGCAATTTAATAATTCTTTCAAATACTTTAACTATATTTATTTTTATAAGATTTATAACTATCGAAAATTAGGCTTTATTGCACATTATTAAATTAAATGTCATAAAATATCCCACGAAATTTTAATAAAAAATATATATTTTTAATTAAAAAATAAAACTGTCATTTAAAACATTTAAAAAATTTATTTTTAATTTCTCTTGTTTCTTCTCTTTCTTTGAATCTCTTCAAATAAAATAATTTTTATTTTAAAAAATCTGTTTATATCTCTATTAATAAAAAATAATTGAATGTATGTACAAACGTTCAACTATAAACATAAACACTGACAAAATTGCTCACAAATAGAAATTCATTTTGTGTACAATTAATGATATATAAGCAACATAATGGATGCATTTTCTATAAAAATCGGTTCAAAGATAAAATGTATTAAAATAAATTAATATTTCATTGTTTTATTATCCACATGTAACTAATGCTTCCAACCTGGTATATCCGGCCATTTGTTAATGCACGCGCACTTTAATAGATTCGTGGGGCCATCTTCGTCGTCATTCGAAATCATTTCGACAAAAATGTGCTTCTCTATCGATATAAGCATCGACTCGTCATTTCTTTAAGAGCAAATAACAATTGTGAAAAAAAAATAGAACTTTATAGCAACACATATATTATCGCGTCGTAAATATATGAGCTTATTTACGAAGCATCTGCATAATAGTAAATCACGAATCTAATACTGCGTTATAAACTATGTAGTAAACGATATCATATATATATAATGAAATATAGTTAGTTATTTAGTTAGTCAGTTAGTCAGTTAATTAGTTAATTACTTCCCAGTAAACACTAGTAATCACTACTAGTAAATACTAACAGGAACATTATATCAATATTATAATTTCCCACGTAACAATATAAATATAATATAACACGTATTGTATATAATAGTTACATTGAGTAGGAAATATTGATGCAGTGTTAATGTTTACTACGTTATTATGTTTTTAGCAAGCAAAATAGGCGACACAGTGCAACACAGGATACATTTCATTTAACGTTCGCAATGCTCTTAGAATCATTTTATCTTTGTTGTTTAGCAAATATTAGACGAGAGAACGAATAATGCTCACGAGCGTTGCAAGCGCCAAATGAAACACATCCACGTTTTATTCGTATTTAATTCGATATACAAGGATGAAATGAATTACCATGTCGTCTGTGTTGCTTGCTGCATCTTATAATTTATAATTATAAACTAAGTTTACAATTATATAATTGTTCGGAAATTGTTTGTTATTACATTTCGACGATCAAGAAATTCAAGTCTCAATTCAAGTATATTTAACAGTTAGTAATGTCTATACTCTTTATAATTATTTCTGAGCCCACCTAAAGATCACAGAAAACTTTACCCGATTTTTTAATATAAAAAATATCTTATGTCCTCGTCGATGCCGAAACAATTGCGCAAATTAGAAAGCCTGTTTCTTCATTACTACTCATCTTTCATATTAAAAATGTATCCAATAAATAATATGATTTTGTATAGTGAAGTTTCAAGTGTATCGTTTAACATAAGATAGAAAATAATATCATTAGATAGATAATAATAAATAGATATATTAATAAAACATAAATTCAAAGAAAATATTTAAACTTTTCAATCACACTTTTGAACACCAATGTCCATTTCTATCAATGCAGATTAACTTTAATCTCGGTTTAACTTACTTTTCATCTTTTTCTAATTCTTAGGACTAAAGAAAGATAGAAAGTAAGTTAAACCGAGATTAAAGTTAAAGTTAATCTGCACTGGTAGAAAATGTAGAAATAGACATAATTCAAAAAACTTGGTGCTGCTACCATCTATGTACCGTTCGGTAAATTAGAACTGCAGTCGGTAACCCACCTCCCATGGTAAAAAGCTGGTTTATCTATTGAGATTCACTCTGTAGATATAGGTATCTCTCGCGCTGCTTTGACACTTGGTAATTTGGCGGGAGACCCTGTCCTTACCTGTCCTGTCTCTTGATCGCGAGCATGGACGTGGCTGGACGTGGCGTGGACTCGATGAACCTATGCTACGGAATCTGACCGGCTCCGTTCTTTCCGCGCGGCCTCTCCGCGCCGGATAGGGCGGAACTGGTCGGGCAAGTGCTCTAATCTCCTCGCCTTTCACTCACAATCTCGTTCGGCAGCCGAATTGATTTCGTAACCCCCGCAGCGCTATCGACCCCCAGCGAACTTATCGCAAATGGCCCCGGCTGTTTGTGCGAACGTCGTTATCGCAGACGCACGAGACGCTTCGCGTTATCGGGAATTATTGCAAAAGCTCGAGAGATCCCCTGCAGCGAGGATCCCCCGTCGCCTCGCCAGGACCCGGAATCTCGTGGTGGCACGCGGTAGCGTACCGGTCAGCGTACTCAGATCAGCGTGCGAATCCCACGAGGCAACAGCGACCAACAATGTTCTCCTGGAGGAACGTCATCTCCGTCATCTCGCAGAAGTTCGCGAGAAAGCTGCATGTGTCGAAAGTCCGGTGAGCATGAGACCTTTTATTAGAGACAATTAGTTTGATTTGTCAAATAATGAGTTGTTACAGTATGTATAAAGCATATTGATTATGATATACAGTACAATTAGTACATGTAGGAAATAATAAATTGAGCTATTAACGAGCAACTGAAATGTTGAGGTCGAATCGAAATTTATTATCTAATGATGAAATGAAATCAAATTAAGAAATAGATTTCTTAATTTTTTAATTTTATTTTATTTGTAGATAATGAATTTGTTAACACCTTCTTAACACCACCTCAACATTTTAATTGTTTGTTAATGGCCATGACTATATTACTTTGCACCACAATAGAAGTCTATTTGTACTCTTAAAGTGTATACAGAAGTTTTAAAGGGACATTAAACATATATTTAAAGGCAGAAAAACAGTAAAGTTCCATCTTTATCTTCAATTTTATAAACTTTCTATTTCTGCCAATATATTTTATTCACTAATTTTATTAAGAAATAATCCAAAAATATTAAACATCAATGTAAAAAATTATGATTTTCCATTATTTTTATTATATTTTGGATTTTGTCGATTGCAGACAAGAAGCTGTGATTATAGATGGGCAGAAAATAGCAGAAGAGATTCAAGAGGAGTTAAAGGTGGTTGTAGATACTTGTATAAATGCAGGGAAGAAGAGGCCAAAGCTGGTGGCGATATTAGTGGGGAACCATCCATCCAGTAAGGCATATGTTGGTAGAAAAATGAAAGCAGCAAAGTCAATAGGTAAGTCTATTTTCATAAACATATCGATGATCTTTATCGCAAAGCTCGCATACTAATATTATTTGTCCATTGCCAGGAATCGAGAGTTACACCATTCATTTGGGAGAAAATATATCGCAAATAGAACTTCTTAAGGAAATCGACAACCTCAACAGAGATCCGTCCGTCGATGGCGTTCTGGTACAATTACCACTACCAAAGAGCATGAATGAGAAAGAAGTATGTCAAGCGATAATTCCTAAAAAGGATGTGGACGGCTTTCACTTGGAAAACCTCGGTAATCTGACATTGGACAACAGCAGTATTGTACCAGCCACTGCCTTAGCTGTCAAGGAATTAGTACTTAGAAGCAAAATCGAGACTTTCGGAAAAAACGCCGTGGTTGTGGGTAGATCGAAACACGTCGGGCTGCCTATCGCGCTATTACTTCATGCCGATGGCAAAGGTGATTGACTTATCAATTGGTTAACTAACAATTTTAGTTGTACTAAACTCATATCGAGATAACACTTGCTGACGCCATAGATTTTTCAAATTAGATCACTGTCTACAGCATTATCTAAATTTTTTGTGACTGTTTCATTTCGTAATGTCGGTTCAATTCATGACTTCCTCGTCATCTTCTTTCTTTGATAAAAACTTTGAGATTAAAGTCTTAATCGCGTAAATAAATTTCGTCAATTTTTTTATATTTTCATCTTTGATTTTCCAAACTAATCATCATTCTATTTTTAGGCGAAACTGGCGCGATGGACATGACAACGACAATCTGCCATCGTCATACACCTCACATGCAGCTGGAAAAGTACACGAAGCTGGCGGATCTGATCGTAGTGGCGGCCGGGGTTCCTGGCTTGATTACCAAGGAAATGGTAAAGCCAGGCGCTTGCGTAATCGACGTGGGTATTACCAGGGTGAAAACGGCAGACGGCAAGTATCGCTTGGTGGGAGACGTGGATTACGACACCGTAAAAGAGGTCGCCGGGCATATCACTCCGGTTCCCGGCGGCGTGGGACCTATGACGGTAGCAATGCTGATGAAGAATACGGTCACGGCCGCTATGAGGAACCAAGAAGACACAAAACAATCTGATAGTTTGGAAGATGAGGCATTTGTATATTGACACCTGGCCTTAGTTTTAGGATCTGTTTAACGATTGATAGATATATTGTATTTTGTAATATATAAAAAGTATTATTGTTGCAAAGGTAATTATAAATAAAATCGTTTATTAATTTAAGAAATATCAGGCTATAATAATATAAAGTATTTTATTAAAAAGAAAATTGTACAAATAAAATATTTTTTTTTATGTGCTCTTTAGGCGAGTTCTTTGTTAATTTTATTTGTATACTTTTATATTTTATTAGCACTTTAGCATATGTTTTTGAAATGTAATATTTTAAGTTCTTTATTTATAGAAATAAATTAATACAATAAATGAAAAGCAGCTTTAGGTCTTGGAAATATTTTTTCAAAAATATTACTTCAGATTTCCAGAAATATTAATTTTAGATCTCTATAAATATTAGCTTCAAATTTCAAAAACATTAGTTTTAAGACATAAAAATATTAATTTTAAATACTATTTCAATAATAATTCATCAAAAATGTTAGCCTCAGGCTCCAGAGATATAAATCCGTTACTGTCTCCCGTTATCTCAAATAGTACGAGAGCATAAATCTATTATTAATCGCAACATCTCCATTTTGTAATTTTCCGTTTGCTCGTCGAACTTCTGTTATGTTATATTGTAATCGCGTCTCTCTCAAGAAAATTTTGAAAATTACAAGTGGGGTTAGTTTGTCGACGTGTCGCGCGACCATTCGTCCGACCGTTCGTCCGGACCTGTGTCGGAGAAAAACATAAATAATGGTATTCGTTGCCCGTTTCATCAAACAAACCGAGAGAATCCTTCGGTCAAACAGACTCAGTATATCAATCTGCGACTATCCGCGAGCTCTGCTATCGAGCACCGTCGAAATGAGTAAACCCAAAATTCTAATTACGCGGCCAGATATACCTCTCGCGGGTTTAAGCTTGCTGCGTAAACGGTGAGTGAGATGTGCAACGAATTAAATTATCATCTTATTCTTTATCTCCTTTTATTTCTTCGTTAATACAGTATACTTTTGATTGTTTCGTATCGCATAATTTTGTGCCACAGTTTAATTTTAATCGAGAAAGAAATGCAGCAAGTCCAATAACAAATGCATATTTCATGTAGAAATGTATATTCATAATATAATTACTTGATTTCTTATTGTCAGTCTGGCATTACTTTAACAAAGGTTGTTTTGTCGGTCGCAGATATCATCTCATAATATGGGATCAGCCTGTGCCAATGCCACGCGTGGAATTAATGGCCAAGATTCGTGGGGTGGATGCTGTGTTTTGTGTGCTGACGGATAAGATAGATAATGACATTCTACAATATGCAGGTCCGCAATTGAAAGTCGTGGCGACGATGTCGGTGGGCGTGGATCATCTGGACATACAGAGCTTGGAAACCAGGAATATTAAGATCGGTTATACGCCAAACGTCCTGACTGACAGCACTGCGGAGCTGATAATAGCTCTTTTATTAGCCACAGCAAGGAATGTGACGCTGGCGAACTCGGCAGTTTACAAGTATACTAAAGATCTACTCCATAAAACGACATAATGCTTCTTGCGATACATCGAAACTGAATACGTCATTATGCTTATTGTAGAGGCGAATGGACAACTTGGTCGCCCGGATGGATGTGCGGGCCAGGACTGGCGGGGAAAACTGTAGGTATCGTTGGTTTGGGCAGGATTGGCTTCAGAGTCGCAGAGATACTTAAGAGTTTCAAAGTTGCCAAGATACTGTATACCAGCAGAACTGCCAAACCAGAAGCGTCTGCATTTGATGGTGAACAAGTCGATTTTAGCGTTTTGCTCAAGAACAGCGATTTTGTTATTACAACCGTGGCATTGACACCACAGACGAGATTTTTATTTAATGCTTGGGCCTTCAGTCAAATGAAGAACACCGCTATATTCGTGAATGCTAGCCGCGGGGATGTGGTGGATCAAGCTGCACTAATCGATGCCTTAAAGAATAATACAATTTATGCAGCTGGTTTAGACGTCACAACACCAGAACCACTGCCATTATGCTCTGAACTTTTACAACTGGATAACTGTGGTACGTATATATATCAATGCAGACTTACAGGGATTATACAGAATGTTAATTAAATATTCGATGATATTAATCTGTATTTGTGTCCTTTCAGTGATTTTGCCTCACATAGGAAGCGCTACCGTAGAAACTAGAAATAAAATGGCCAGTATCACAGCGAAAAATATTATAGCTGTCTTAGAAGGAATTCCGAAAGAGATGCCTGCGGAATATACAAGTTCTTTACATTCCTAGATAACGAATCATAAAAGAAATTCATATTGTGATATATATTTTTCAGTCCAAGATAAACTTATGTAATTTATTTTTAATGATTTATGTATGTATATGTACAATTTAAGGCTATTGTGTAATTCAATTAGAAATCAGTCTTTTAAAGTTTCTTAGAAGTACAAATTAACAACAAATAAATAAATTGATAATTTTCAAAACAATTTATATATGTAATTATACATATATTTCTTTCATTTTGAAAGTTTCATTATCGCAACATCTTTAACAGTAATAAAACTTGTTCGTATGCAGTAAAGTGCAGAGCTGAAGTCGTAGCGGCTTTCACTTGACTTGGCAATAAGCCTTTGAATAGCCCTTGCACACCCTCTTCTTTTATCGTTAATCTCAAGCAGTCTAATAATCCATTGCATTGAAAAAACTTGCCGAATCCTTTACGACCGTGCTGAAAACCCTGTATCTGCAATCTCTTTCGAGCGAGATCGAATGGATACACGATCGTTTTCGCTATGAGTCCAGCAATACTACCAGAAAACATGGAATTATAGAAATTGGTATCAGTACTGGAGGTGTATCTCTTATAGAAATCTGTGAAGAATCCATAGAAGGCGAATTGCAAGCCGGTGTGCGGAGCGATTTGTAACAAATTCGGTAATAGACCGGAAAAGAAGACCCTCGGTGATTCTTGTTGAAGAATTGAACTGAAAAAATAGACAAGATTACATATTACTCAAATGTAAAGATAAAAATATTGTTTTTATAACAAAATCTCTACACTAATCAATAAAACATTTTGACTTTTATTATTAATAACATTATTTAATCGAAAATAAATTTTCTACCTACCTGCAGGAATGTAATACTCCGTTGTACACTTGATGATTGCTCGACTGGGCTACTAATCTAGTTCTCACAGTGTCGAAAGGAAACGAAACGATTGTCCCCACGCTGCCAGCACCAGCACCGGCGATAAAATGCTTCGTGTGATGCCATTCCTCAATTTGTGGGACCCGTTGCAGCGTTTTCATAAATATGTTGTAGGAATAAAACTGCACACACAAATTATATTACTAGAAGCGTAGAATATATAATAAAATTTTGAAAGTATATAAATTGACATATTAACTGTGATTATATAAATTTTGTTGGCACCTGAGACATCCCATAGATAATCGAGAGTAATTGAGCAGGTACATGGCCCTTCCACAAGGCAGCAGGTCCTTCTTCTCTTAAAATTAACAGGAAGGCTTGCGACATAGATCTATATTTGCTAATGTGACACCTTGAAATTGGTTCAACTTGCAACTGCAATATAAGAACAATAATTTATTGATTGGATTGATGGCGAAAGATACATTAAAGTAAATTTAAAATGATTTACTTGAAATCTAATCTTTATGACGTCCAAAGGTTGACATAGGAACCTCGTTATAAATCCACTGGCAGCGCCTGCAATTGCATGATCTGAGTTTGGCTCAGCGGTTTTTTGTGTCAAAAAGCCCATAGTCACTTTGATGCATAAACGATTATTTATTTATGCAAGTATAGCATGAAAAACAAGACCACACAACACATATTGGAGATTCTATTTCGATTGGACTTTCATAGTTGAACAAATTAAAGAAGCGTCAGTGAGAAATATGCATTCACAAGTCACATTAAAGTCAAGTTTCTGAAACGATTGTACAAAGCTAAAGACTGAAGGCACGTGGACTCGCATCAACTGTCTTGCCGAACAGCTGATTTCAACCTACCTTAACGTTACCTACTTTCACCTACTTTTTGAAAAAAAACCGCGCAAGTGGATTGCGAAGACCTCATTTTGTAAGAATTTCCAATTATCGCGATACAAATATCGAGAAGAGATCATCCACGTAAAGATGAAGTCGTTTGAATGCACGTGCTACTTGTTTTGCATGGCAATCATCAGCTTTGCAGTCGCATTGCCGATAAACAAAACTTTCGTCAATGCGATACATCCCATTGTGCCTGATATAGGTAAACGTGAACGAAATTGAGAGCTAATTTCATTTAAAAATGAAACGCGACAGAAACTCCATGTTTTGCGTGTTTTAGAATAATAAAATGAAAATTGCAAAAATCCTTTACAGTTAGAACGTTGAATCAAGACTTGTTACGGCTCCACGAATCGTTACAGGATGCAGAAGTTCGTCCTGGTTTATTCGAGGGAGATATCGCCGTGACTAACGAGGTACATATACGCCGCTCTCCTTTTTACATTCTATATTTCTTGCGTTTCCTATCACTTCTGCACAGTATTTCGATCACTGGCGCGTCGGTTTACGCTGGGACGTTTTTCCGGACAAACTGTGGGAAAATAGGACAGTTCCTTACGTAATTAGCGCTCTGTATGGTGCGTAAAAAGAGAAGAGAGTATAATTTGATGTAATATTCGATATTCGAAAGCAATAGAAAATATCTGAAATAAGAACTTAAAGGAGTAACATACACAACCGTTTCCAGATACAGCGGATTACGTGAAGATATACAAAGCTGTAACATATATAAATTATATGACATGCATAAAGTTTGTTCCCTGGGATGGTAAAGCCAAGGACTTCTTGTTGATTTGGCCGATAATGTATCCTAAAGGGTGAATATTCACATGTTGTGATGTTGCAACATTCTGGCTGCGAAAAGAAATACAATTCATCCATTTCTTCTGATTTGTGAAATTAATCCACAGATGCTGGTCATTCGTGGGGAAATTTGGTGGAGCTCAGATACTTTCCTTGGAACCGCCAGACGAAAAGGGGCCGAATTGCTTGGAGAACGAGGGAAAAGCGATACACGAGTTGATGCACGCTCTCGGCATCTTCCACGAGCACAGCCGCGCTGACAGAGATATGCATATAGACATACACTACGAGAACATCATCCCTGGTAAGTTAACATTTATAAATTATTTAATTATATTGTATATTAAAAAATGTATAGTTATATATTATACGAAGGTATTTGTGCTTTTTTTAGGATTTCGATCTAACTTCAACAAACAATCGCCGGAAAACGCCACATACAGCTACGAATACGGATACGACAGCATAATGCATTACGGAAGCCACTTCTTCAGTGCAGACCCTACGAAACCAACTTTGACGCCGAAAATATCCGGCGTCACGATCGGCCAACGAAAAGCGATGAGTAAAACCGACTGTCTGAAATTGAATGATCTCTATGGATGTCTGAACGAACCAGAAGAAGCACGAATATATCACAATATTTGCAAAACGTTAGGATTATAAATTTATACTATACTTGATAATAAAATTAATAATTTATAGATTATTAATAAATGAAATTATAATGTTTTTGAGATGGGGTAGAGGTCTAAACTTACAGAGGAAAAGAAATACAAATTAACACACAATCTATTTTATAATTTATATTATAAAATTTTAATCCAGTATGTTTCAAGTGTTTTTTTCTCACTCAATATTTTGTTTCCAACTTGAATGAATTCAAGTTTTACCATCAATTCGCATAATATTGAGAAGTGTTGAGCTGTTTCTTGTAATTATCCATGTAGTATTGCCATCATCTTGATTTTTCCCAGCATATTCTGCAATTATAGATTTACACAGATATTAAGATTTGATTTTGAAATTTTTGCAATTGTAAAAACAGTAACTTAAACAGCAACTATCAGTTCTTCTTAGAGGTAAAACCGTGTGTATAATCACAGTGATATCATATACAGGTATCATCATGTTATAGAAACTTTAATGTTTGTTAGCTTTGATTAATTACTAAAACTTACTTGTATCTAATTTGTGTAATCCATTTGCAACGTTCTCTGCATAATATTTACATTTAATTTTTAATTCTGCATCTTAGATCTTCTTTCTAAATTCCAAATTGGGACTTTTGTCATAACTCTTTTTGCTGAAGGTGATTTTTTAGATACTTTTTTAATCCAGCACTTGGGTCATCTTTCATTTTCAGACCAAAGTTGAATTTTCTTTAAGTTTTCTCTTAGGTTGGAAAATATTCAAAAACTACAAGCAAGATCTTATGAGTTGGAATGATCCAATCGTCCACTCGAGTTGCATAGCTTTTGTCCAGCAATGTAAAGCTTGGCATTATTTCGCAGAAATCTATTCTTTGTCTCAAAGTTTCTAATCGTTTTCTTCAGACGGTTCGTTATATAAAATATTGGCAAAGTGTGCTTTGTATGAAACTGGTCCTCGACTGATACATACTCCTGCAAAATAAAGGATCATTAGACAAGCATGAACCAGTATTAAATCTACAAGAGCATCTGCAGCATCGTTTATTTTAAAGATTGAGAAAGTGTTGGAAACTTTGAGAACGGCTCCAGACAGTATCGTGTGGACTCCGAAGGCAAGTTCCCTCTTTACTTTACCTCCCACAAGCATTCATGCTCCAGCGAGATACGAGCTGGAGGCATGCCAAAATGAGAGGAATATCAACATCTAATGTCTATTTTTTACCAATGCAGATTAATTTTAATCTCGGTTTAACTTACTTTCTATCTTTTTTTAGTCCTAAGAATTAGAAAAAGATTAGAGAAAAGAAAAGTAAGTTAAACCGAGATTAAAGTTAACCTGCATTGGTAGAAATGTACATAAGCCACGTGCTACGTAATCATAATTTTTAGAGGCAGATAACTGTTCTTCGCTCAAGCTCTTATCGAGATCGCAGCGTAATTCGCGGATTTTCCGATCTATCCACGTGGCGGCTTCGAGAAGGAGCGATAAGAAGCGTCGGCATTCATAGAATTCACGAATTTAATGAATTACACATGCGATATTCATATAAAAAAAATAATCCACAAAGCGATGCGATCTTAAAAGCTTTACAAACAGCGCAAACAAATACATCGACAAGATTACGGAAAAAATAAACTGATTACGAAGAAGAAACAACCTACCTACGCAGCCGCCAACGATGCAATGGAAAGGACGACGGAACGCGAGCTTTCTTCTCGAGGAAAATGTGGCTAAATGTGGGAGACTTCCGGTTTCAGGCTTGACCAATCAGGACGGAGGTTTCATTATTCGTTATATATGTCTCCATATTTCACCGACTGTTCAGTTGGCATTGGTTGGCATACTGCAAAGTTACTAGAACGATTCGATTAAAGGTACCTTTTCACGTTGATGCTCGACGCTTGTTTTCAGCGTCAAAAGGCGTCACGTGATCAAAAATGACGAATCGATATCTTTATTTTTGGTCACGTGACGTCTTTTGACGCTAAAAATGAGCGTTGAGCGTCAGCGTGAAAAGGTACCTTTAAGGAATAATAATCGCAAAAACAATAATTACATAAATTACATTGTTCAATATTAGTTTTAAATACTTTTATGAATAATTTATAAATTTCTTTTGACTATTTTATGAATAATGGTTAGGTTAAGACTCATTATAAGATTTATTATAAGTAATAAGACTGCAATTATGAGCCTATTCCTTTCCGTTGCACTGCTGTACCAGTGCAATAAGTTAGAAAGAGAAAAATATATATATGTTTGTTTCATTCCAACTTATTGCACCAGTTCAGCAGTGCTGCTCAGTGCAGCTACGAAAGCCGAACATATCCGAATCACAACGAAAATAATCGAAGTCAGACGAATGCCCCCCTTACCGCGATTATCAGTTACCCCTCGTACAAACGTTCCGTCTAGGTATGTCTATGGCGTCAATTGAAATTCATGAAAAGGAGAACAGCGTCAAAATTTCGGCGTTGCTTTGGCTTTAAAGCTGAAATTTCATACGAGCGAAGAAAAGCTAGCGTTTACCCTCTCTCCATCGATTCTTGATAAAATGGCTGTTTTAGCGAAAACACGCTCAAAGTTCGTTTCAATCGAACTATTAGCGAAGCAACGCCGACAGAAATGATTGGTTGTTACTGTTAGATCCCTAAATCTAGACCAATTACATTCACATCTAGACGAATTACATAGTATTTATATAGCTCTCTGATAAAAATTGTAGACAGATAAAACAGAAATTATAATATAAATTATCACAAATTAATATTTTGTATTTTTTTTTTAGATAATTGAATGTTTTCGATTTAATAATAATTTGAAAATAATGTACGTATTTTTATATATAAAATAAAATAAAATATCACAACCAATTTAAATGTGACTCATATATTACCGGATATTCGAAACGGTAAATTCGAATCCTCAGTGCGAATCACTTCGTGCGATATACATATTTCTTTTGACTCGCGAGTCGCGAGCAGTCGCGAGTCTTCAACGAATGTAGTTTATGAATAATCCATAACCTAAAATAATTTTGTCTTCCCGCGACCGTAACACATTTTTCGATATTTTCAATGCAGGTCTGATCTGTCGGCAGAAAAATAGCATCTTTTGAAATTAATATTATGAAATAGATTAAAGTCTTGTCGCTTTTAATTGAGCCAGACTGCTCTGTGTTAAAAACGAAGTTAGAAATTAGTTAGGAAGCATGTCCATGCTCGCGGAGCGCCGGCAAAAGCAGAAGTGGAGCCTCAATCCACGGGGGAAGTGGTGGACCGAAGGTGAATATTTCAGGATACATAAAACCTATAGATAGAACTTCTTCTCATGATTTGTCAATTATAATTTTTGCAAGTTGGATTATATACATTGTATGTACCATATAAGATCTCATTTTTGTGTTTTCTTTATTAATATATTAACATCATTGCAGATTCTAACAAGTTCGGCCAAAAAATGCTGGAGAAGATGGGTTGGACGAAAGGGAAAGGACTCGGCGCCAACGAGCAAGGCATTACAGAATTTTCCAGCGTGCCATACAAGCATGACACAGCTGGTAACTGAAACAAATCTCTAATTTTTACATAAAGACTATCTCACAGAAATTGTGTTTAAGCAAGATTTTATTTTCTTCTTGAAGGTATGGGATTTGACAATAATTCTGAGGTATGGACTGAACAGCAGGAGAAATTTGGCATTTTTCTACAGCAGCTTAATGGTAATCAAAATCAAGATGCTGTTCAAAATGAGGATGCTAATCTCAATGAGCAATCTATCGAACTGAAGTCCAAGCAGAGTCAGGCTCGCGTGCAGTAAGCATTATATCATTTTCTAATTTCTGTGCAAGTATAGATGTACTTACATAGATACATTTAGATTTAAACAAAGTTCTAAATAATTTGTGATATCTAGACATATTTATTTTTGCATACGAATATGTTTATGAATTAATTTTATTTATAAAAATGATACATGAAGAAATATTTTGTATATTATATAAAAATATATTTATTTGCAGTTACAAGAAGTTTACGCGTGGCAAAGATATAAATAAATATAAATCAAAGGATTTGGCAAACATATTCGGCCAAAAAGAATTAGCTGAGAAAACTCAAATCAAGATAGAAAAAAGCGATAGTATTTGTAAGACAGAAGTTTCTGGTTTCAGAGACGATTGGTATGGAGTCGTCACAGTTAATGGCGGTAACATGGCTGACTATTTTAAATTTAAATCAAACTATAATAATATGTCTGATCATTTGAAATGTAATATAAAGTCAAATAATGATGTAGGCTTATCAAGCAATATGATTGATAATCAAAAGACTGACTCTGAAAGTGAGCATAACCAATATGTTGGTTTTGGATTTACACAAAAAACGGAAGATACATCGTCCAGAGCATTAAAGGACTTTGACGATAAGAGCAAATACGCTTTTGATAATCCTTGCTTGGGATTAAATAGTCCTACAAAAACTACTTATGACAACGGTTCTTTTACAAAGTCTACAAAGAAAAGAAAGAAGGAATTTGAAAGTAATAATTTGCATATCTCTGAAACAGATAAATCTAATAACAGGAAAAAATTAAAAACTGAAACTATTGACAATGATTGCAAAAATGGTTTTGTTAATCCTGCTCTTAATTTAGACATAAAATCTGAGGATTGCAGTGGCAAGGAATTTGAAGTATGCAGAGCACAGTTTGGCCTTGAAAACTGTGGTTTAGATCTAATGGACGAAAAAACAGATAAGAAACGTGTAACATTTAATGATCATGTTACATTGTATGAATATAATATAAACTCTGCTAAAAAGAAGAAAGGAGAAACTACATTGGATAAATTTGAAGTTGAAAATAAGAAGAGTAAAAAGAAACGGAAACACGAGAGTGCTGTGACTCCTATGACGAACTACGGATTTACAGATGTTACCGAAGCGTTTAATGAACAAATATTAGACGAAGAAATTAATGATAACGAATTGAATGAACACAGAGATAAAAAAGTTAAAAAGAGGAAGCTATGTAAAACATCTAATTTAGAAACAATACAAGAATCTCCAGAAAAAGAAATAGAAATTAATATAGAATCGGAAGATACTTTAGATACTAGTGTTGTTGAAGAAACAGACACTGTGGAAGAAAAATCGAAAAAGAAGAAAAAGAAGAAAGAGAAAAAAGCTAAAGTTGAACATGTTACAACATTTTATGTTATGAATGAGGAAACAGATATCGAAATTAAAGAAACAAATAGAAGTAAGAAAACCAAAAAAGATGTAGAGAATAAAAAAGAAGAAGATATGACAATTTCTAAAAAATATAAAAAGAAAAAGAAGAAAGATAAGGAAAACTGTAAGAGTGAAAAATTTACTATTCAAACAGAAATAAACAATGAACAACAAAATATCGGGATATTAGATAAGTCAGATTTAAAGCAACAAAATGATTTAATCGAAAATGAAAATAAGGATGGAGCAGTAGTTGAAACATTGTCAGTTCTTACGATTACAGAAGAAGAGGAAAAAAAACCATTAGAAAAAGTTAAACATAAGAAAAAAAGAAGTATCGGTAAAGAAAACTATTCGAGTGAAATAGACGTATGTAGTGTAGAGAGGGAAATTTCTGATAAGGAAAACACCGACAAAGAACAAGATTCAAATGCTAAAAAATTAGCAAAACAAGATAAGAAAAGTAAGAAATCGAAAGACAAGAATGTATCTGACATAGAAGATTCTTCTAATTCTAATAAGGAAGTTGTAAATACAAATGTCATAAACCAGGACAACATAGAAAATGCAGAATTAACCGATACACCCTCAAAAAGAAGCAAGGTGATTGATGCTATCGATAATATAATCAATAGTCCATGGAATGTAAAAGCAAGAATGTCTAAGAAAATGCTGATAACACTTTTCCATAACAATGCAATATCAGAATTCCCAGGTTCTAATATTCATAGTATAAAAGGATATGGTACAGATAATGAATGCGACTTATAATATATGGAATAATTTTAATAATAGAGCATTTTTTATAGCAGATGATAAACATTAGTTGATAAATTTGATAAAAATTTTCATGATACTTATAACATATGCATATACATATGTATATATCTAAAGAAAATTTACACTTAAATATATATTTATTTGACAATAGAAAATTATTTTATAATTAAGTAAATTATTTAATATTTTTCAAAAAGTCATTAATATAATTAATTGTGTATTATAAGAGGAAATAAGTTTTACTTACAACTGTATTTATTCGATTGATGTGTTTTCAATAAAGTAAGTTTTTGAACAAAAATTTTATATTAAAATAACAAGTATATTTCATATTTGCTATTCTTAAATATTTTGAAAATATATTTATAATTTACAAAATTTATATAAAGTATTTCTAGATTTATTGAATTCTTTAATCATAATTTTATAAACTGTACATTATACCTATTATATATACAATATATATATTGTGCTTGTGACTCAATAACAATATATATGTATATTTTTTATGTTGAAGTGTCATAAATTATGCTAAATTATCATATATGTTGCTGACATCTTCTAAGCTTAAAACTTTCTCCCGAATATAAGAAACAGCTTCCAAATCTGATTCATTTAATTCTATTATAGTTTTTGGTATATAATCTTCTTCTGCCGTGAGAACACAATATTGACGTTCTTCTAAAAGATGTTTCACTTTCTGTATGAGCTTTGGTTCACATTTAAACTGTGAAAAAAATTAATGAACATATATAAATTGTAATTTTGATATTATACATATATGTACAAATATATATGCATTTTTCACCATTTATAATGTAAAAAATTATTTTATTTATAAATTCACTACAATTATTTAAATATTTAAAAAATAAGCTTTTATTGAATACCTGGAAATATTCCGTATCATTCTCTCTGAATTCCTCCACATCCTCTGCATCAATACTAATAGCATCCTCCATAGCGTTTTCTAAATTGCCTTTCTTTTCAACTATAATATTACCTAAATGAATAAACATATTTTTGGCAGAGGTATCTGTAGCTTTTCCTCTGTGCATACAATTAAAAGAAAAATATTAGATATAATTTGGAGTATATATTTAATTCATGCTAATTTTCATAATACTTGTATAAAAGAACCATACTGAACTATAAGAACTGTATGCTAAATATCTTAAAATATATTTCAGAAAATTTTACTTTATTACATAATATTCTACATTTAGCATGTGTATGCAGTAATAGTTAATGTAGACCAGAAGCATTATGTTATTCATACCTCGTCTTTTTAAGTTTCGAATTAAGCTCCATCAAGAATGCCTTGGTATGATCCGTTGTAAAACGTACAAGCATCACATAGCCGTTTGGCCCACGAACTTCTTGTAAACCTGTCTGAGTCTTGTTCTTGCGTGCTTCCATCTTCTCGAGGAAGGACTTAATCGATGCCACAGGCATGTTCGCCTTTTTAGCTCTTTCAATGATTTGCGATAATTTCAAATTATTGCTAGGCTTCGCACTGCCACCCTCTGAAAAAAAGATACTTTCTTTTTCACAGCAACTCGATATGCTGATATTATTTCGTCGCAATGAATATAAATGTATCCAGCAACTTGTACATAAAGTACATTGCAAAAATATGTTCAACCGTAGTTATTAATCATGTAAGTAGGATGCATTTAATATATTTCATATATACCACATCTATCATTTGGTAAGTGTTGCATATAACGATTCTCACAATGAATATCACGTACCCTGTATGGCAATTGACATTTGCAGCCTCAAGTGGTGAAACAGCACCATCCGCTCATGATCGTTTTCCGCTTTAACGTGCTTTATGTTCGCCCATTTGCTGTGACCGGCGAATCTCTTACTGCTTTCGAACAGAAGATAAATACGTCTGTTTAGCAGCAATCTGTTCAATACTTGTGCCATTTTTAGGAAGGATTACAGTACATCGCGTGACAAACGATGTAGTATCGGGCCCGAAAGCTCGCTTTTCGCCGAACGATGTTTTGTCTTTCGCCTATTTTTTCTTTTGATATATGCGATTATTTTATTTTAAGGCATAAGAGCTGTTCTCAAGAGGAATGGGAGATTATAGGTTAGAGTCGCATATCGCTCATATGATGTTTGACATTAAATTATGACAGGACATTATAGAAATTTTGGCGGCCTTTTTTAATCGCATCGTTCTCTAATTAAATCTAAAAGTCAAATTCGATTTCACGCGATATTTTTCGCGAAAAATTGATTTTTACCGGCCAAACTTGTTATCGACCGAACAGAGCCGAAAGTTGATATCGAGCTTCGCGGTTTGGCGCAAGATGACGCCACTTGGCGGTTTTTTTGGAAAATATTTTCTATAATAGCTTATAAGTTTTATTTGTGCTTATATTGTATGTATTCTCTTCTCAGCGACATTCTCTCGTGATTTTTCTCTTTCCTTTCTTCTCGGACATATGTGCCAAAATATCCTAAATACAAAAGACGAAAGTAATCGCGGCTGAAAGGAACAGATCGCTCAAGCGCAGTTAACAGTCGCGCAGCCGCCATGTTGATTTCGCGCGAGTAGCGAGTTCGAAACCGACGCGAGATCGCTCCGCGTTTCGCGCATCTTTCGGCGGAAAGAAATGATTTGTACGCGCGAACGTTCCTCTCGGCGTCGTGTAAAGTGCCGCGGAATCATCGTCGATCATTAGTTGTGCGAGGTTGACGCGCGCGACCGCGACTCGCCGCGATTCGCCCGGGCTAACCTTTGTCGTTGTGCGCTCGCGACACGGCGGCCATGTTTGATCTCTGCGCCGGATCCCGCGCGAAATCGAAGCGAGATCGCTCCGCGTCGTTCGCCTGTTTCGCCGGGAAAAACTGCGTCGCGCGGAAAAATATACGTCGGGAGTGCCGTGTAAAGTGCCGCGCGATCGTCGTCGATCATCAGTCGTGCGAGATTGACGCGTGCGACCGCGATTCGCCGCGATTCATCGCGGGCTAACCCTCGTCGTTGGGCGCTCGCGACATGGTAGCCAAGTTTGATCTCGCGCCGTGTCCCGCGCGAAGCCGAAGCGAGAGCGCTCCGCGTCTTTCGTCGGGAAAAACTGCGTCGCGCGGGAAAATTACGGGAAAATGTCGAGAGTGCCGCGAACGAGATGCCGAGTGATCGTCGTGGATCATTAATCTTGCCGGATAAACGCGCGCGATTCCGTAATCCGCTGCGATTCGCATAGTTGGCTAATTGCGACCGGCCATGTTCGAGTTCGCGCCAAACCCGATTTTCCGCGCGAAGCGAGAACGCTCCGCGTCTTTCGCCGGGAAAAACTGAGTCGCGCGGGAAAATATACGTCGGGAGTGCTGGACAAGGAATAATCATTGCGGGCCGGGTCAACGCGCGCGATTCGCGTCGTCGCAGTGAGAGATGGTTGGGCAAATCGATATCGATATATTTTAAGTCGATATCGATTCGATGTTTTCACTGGGGTTGCTAATTCGTGGCTTCCGATCCGCCATTTTCGTGTCGAGCTGAAAGTGTCGAAATCGCAAATCGCCGCGTTTCTTTTCCTGACTATAAACACCGTCGCGTCTCGATACCGTGTGTTCGTCGCGTTGCGGGATTAAAAAGTGAAGTGCCTGGATTGAGGAAACGAGAGGCTCGTCGGGCAACCACCGTAGGAGATCAAGGTAAATAATGACAGTTATAATAATAATGCAATACTTTATTAAAATATTAATTTACAAAACGGCCTTGCTTTCTCTCTACTTAAAATATTATTTCTTAACAAACTGACCGAGAATAAGATGATGATTCTAGATTTTCCAGAAACATTCAAAACGATTGCATGCAAAAACAAATTTGAAAGTTTGTCCGTCGTGATAAGCATATACACAACACACAGAGCATCAGTTACATTATATCTATGTTATAATTTCGCGCTCAACAATATAAATACAATATAACAATGTGTTATATTACATTTACATTGCTGAGTGCGAAATTATAACATAGACGTGATATAACCGATGCTCTGTGTCGACTGGGAAGAGACCGTGTGTAAAGTTTATTAGAACGTTTACTTCGAAGTAATTACTGAACTTAATTAACTCGCGGCGCTCCTGCGGGTTAATCTTTCCAAAAAGAAATCAATTTTGCATCAGCGAATCAAAGAAACTCACGAATCAAAGAACTCACGTGGCAAATTTGCTTATCCGACGTAGCCGCGACAAACCCAGAAATAAGACTGCACGAAGCGAAAGTTTATTCACACACCTTTCTCCCTTTTTCCACAGTTAATCACCGGCAGCGCAGCGCGGGAATCAAAGGGAACGGTGCGGCGGGCCCCGTCCACACGGATTGTGTCAAAGGAACCAGCGGCTACAAAATTAACGCGATTAGGCCGGCGGTGGGCTCGCTCGGGGGTAAGTAAAAAGAATGCCATCGAACGAGTCGACTAAATTTAGAAGGCGCTTAACGAACCGGGCAGAGAGGGTCGATATTTAGTCCGCGCAATCTTCATCTTAGAGGCCACAACGGGCGCTTTGAAAAGTTGCCGGTTTAAAGCACATAATAAAGCGAGCACCCGGCGATACGAGAGTCGTTAAAGATGCAACAGTCGGCACGCGATATTTTCTCTCTCCCCCCCCCCCTCCCCGATACTCCCCCAGTAAATTATCAAGATTTGCAGTCAGCAGCGCGACCCTGTTAATTGTCACAGTCATTCGCAGGGTGTTTACTTAATGAATATGCACTTGCCGATGTGAGCGCGTACGCGCACTTTTAAACGCGCATATTTCACGTCGTTGTTTATGTAGTTCTCCCTGGCGCGTGTTAATAATAGTCACAAGTAATTTAACATCGCGATCTATTTAGGAACGAGCTATTGCGCCCGCCGGTTAACTTTACCTGTAGCGTAATGGATGGATGAAGGTTGCATTACAAGTTTATTCCTGAAGTTTAACTCCACCGGAATCGCTTGATTTTGAATGTTACGCAGCCCTCTGTAATTGGAGACAGTCGGGGAATGTCGAACCAAATTTCACGCGCGGCCAATATTAGCTTTTATTATTTTATTTTCACGCGTATTACGTTTCCGCATATTCACATTACAATGTGTGATATCGTTTTTTATTGTTCTTACGAGTACTATATTTCCGTACATTCGAATGATATCGATTACAATGGTATTGAATATCATTTCATTAGTAAATTGCACGACAGACTTGTGCACTGTTACCATGTCATCATATTAGCAAAGTTAATTAATAGTCAAGAGTGTATGTATGTGAGTCCGATCAATCATTCTCCATCTCATCAGATCGTTAGTCATTCGAGAAGGGTCACAAGTGCTCGACTCTGGTTACAAGTAATGGAATAATAGCGACCGAATGTAGAGATAAGCAATCGTTCGTCACAATTTCCACTATAATTTTTATTTAAAATAAAGAAGACGGTCTATACGAGTCTAATGATTCTTCAACTTCGACTTTAAAGTTTAAGCGATATATTCGATAAGGAAAAATTGGCTTGAAAGGATCATCATGGGCAAAAAACGCGCGCATGACAAAAACGACATGAAAATATTTTTAATTGAATCAAAGATAAATATAAGGCCAAGAAAAATACATTGAAAAAATTGATAATCAATATCAGTTTATTTAATACTTTTACATTTTTTAAATATTACATTTGTTTATAAGAAAGAAGATATAAAATCTCTCTTTATAAATTAAAGAGTTTATATATATTATCTTTCATAATATCTTATTACAAAAATAATATAAATTTAGATATATATAGAGCAATATTTTTTGCAAATGATATAATAAGTATATAAACTCTTTATATTTTTATGCATAAAACAAAGAAAAACTCCGCTGTATAACTCTAATATTTTTAAACTAGATTCTACTGCAATTAACAATCTTTTATCAAATATTTCAATATAATTATATTGAAAAACCACAATTAACAAAAATTGACAAATATTCCCGTATTCGAAAATGTTTTCTTTTATCTGAAAAAAAAAACTTGAATAATTACTTTGTAAAAAGCGACCTGTGTGAATAATACACTTTAATTCGTGCAAATCGACAGGTCGTTCTGTTGGAATGAAAACCTTTGGGCTTAATGACCGTCGCTCGAGGTCCCTTCGTCTTCTCTCGCTCTGATTTTTGCCGAGTCTCTCCGTCCGTTTTCTTTCCCTACGTGTGTACGTAGTCGTCGGTGCGTATAGGTGTACACGTCGTGTTCAATTTTATGAAGGAGGACGCGTGGGGGTGCCGACGGGGGTGGCGACGTTTAATAAAGGGCGTGGGTATGTGTATGTATGTGTGCTAGGGGTGCTAGTTAGCACGGCGCTTGGCGCCGTCGACGACGTCGCCGTCTGGACGCGTATAGTCTCCTCTCGACGTTCTGCACCGACGACCTCGTCTTTTAAAGTACACACTGACGCGCAAACGATGCTTCTTTAAACAGCGAGCCAATGATACGAAATAAAGTAACTTGGCGTTCAGTTGACACGTACACCGATACACCGCGCGCATTCTCAAAGACAACTAAGTAACGAACTTAATAAATGAATAAGCACGAGCCATCAAAGATGCATGGGATTTTGTTCGTTCCATTGCGTAACATAATGAGATCGCTACGTGTTCGAGCATGAAAAATTGTAAAGTTTTTTCTTTTTCGTTTACTCCTCAGGCTTGTAGTGGTAAATATGTAAAAAAAAAAAGATTAAAAAATAAGTAAAAAGTATATGAATCATAAACGATAGCTTGAAATCTCGTGCTTAAATTTCCATGCGGCAGGACTACAATTCCACGGAACATGCTCGCTATATTTTTCCCTCTTTTTAATATTGCAGGTTCAAAATTACTCTCTTGAGATCTTATTTTTGCGCGATCGACCTCATTTTGTTCGTCAATCTCAATTCTTCTCGGACGTCGAGCATTTTCGGTGTAATTTTGGAGGATATTTTGACATACGTTATGAGTTATTTACTTTTCAACCCGATAGAAATATCCAATATCGATTGAATTTCGTCTCGTCACGCTTGCGGACGTTCGCTCGATCACTCGGTGTATCTGTGCTTTCAATTGAATAGGTTACTATGCACACTACTCCGGTCTTTATTAGCCGCCTGTGGTAAAGAGAGAAGGTCGGTCGGTTTGCACGTAATCCAAGTTAACATTCGGGGGATTAGAACTTCCTCCCACCCGTTCTCATTCGTATATTCTGCCCCGCTTTACCCGAACCTTCGCCGCAGTTCGCCGTATTTAGTCAGCAGTAAAAGCTTTAATGAAAAGGATCTTGGTTTCACGAGGCACTAAAATCGGTTATATTGGCAGCGAGGAGAGAGGTTCGACGAACGAACGCCCTTTATCGAACGATCACATAAATGCCCCTTCTTCCTCTCTCCTCTCTCTCTCTCTCTCTCTCTCTCTCTCTTTCTTTTTCTCTTCTTTATATCGCGATAAACCGATACAAAACTTTGGATTAAAACACGTCGGGCGAAACAGCGTAATATCATCGTGAGAAAAGTCCGATTGATAAAGTCTTTGATTATGTAATGCGATAGTATTAGATAAACAGCATAATATTCGCGATGCATCGTTACATCGGTCTCTTATCCATTTTCGAAGGATTATTACGTACATTATTACATACAACGCGAAATGTATTAGTCTGCAAAAATTTCACGGCGTGGCGTTCTGCCAAAACTGCGACTTGCAGGTCAGCATCTTAAATAATTGCGCGCTGGTCGTAAAGATGTACAATTATGATTATACGCGAAACGATAATGCGTAAATCGGTGTATATGTCAGCGATGACACATTATCGATACCACACAAGCATCGGGCGCTCATTATAGTAAACGACGCGGCGACAGACAGTGTTGTCTGTCGATTGTAGTTCTTTCTCAATACTTTATCCCCCATACGTGTGCTTGTGTGTTTAACGGCATGTTCCCATCGTTTATTAAATTAACGATCAGTCGTGAAATTCACCTTTATTGGATGCTTTTGAGAGAGCATATAGGGGAATAACGGTGGATTTAAAGCTACAGGCTATGCTAAACAGAGCAATATTGGGGAGCACGTTATTCTCTACAATTAATTAATTAATTATTATATTTTTAAATTAATTATTATATTTTTAAACATGATAACAGAAAAAAAGTATAAATAGCTAAATATGATTTTTTTAAGCACTTTATCTCTATGAAATTAATACTTAATTTTTAAAGTTTTCATTTAATTAATGATTAAGAATTCTGATTTTTTTCTTAAAGTATTATGATGTTTCTGACACGTGTCTAATATTAGAAGAAAAGTTCTAGTGATTAAATCGCAATAGATGGCAATAATTCTAAAAATATAATATCGAGAATATAGTAAAATAGAGCATTGAAATTTATTATCATTAAATCTTTGCTTAATTGAAGAAAATTATCGGAGTGACATGTAGAAATGTAAAAATAAAAGGCAATAAGCAAATGTTGGAATACGATCACCATACTAGTTATTTAAACCGCGAGATAACATTTGGTAAAACTTATCGGATAATATTTAGGTCGTTTAAATAATGAAATAGATTATTGGATTTCCTTCACGTTCTTAAATCATAAATAAATTTTTTTAACACGCGTTTTGTGAGCACATCGAAAAGCAAAATGTCCTAGTTATATTTATACACGATAAAAAGATTTAAATCATTTCGGTTTCTGAGAGTACAATTCCATTGTACGATTAATGCTTTCAGTCACTTCGCAGAACATTAACGTCGCCATGAATGGTCCGAGCATATCTCCCCTTTTTTGCGACTAACTCGCGATTTTCGAGCTTCATCGAGAAACGTCGTAAATTCGTTCCACGTATCAAACGCGAGGACGCGAGAGAGTATTTCAAATGCCAGCGCGCGACGCTACGTATAAGAAACACGACTAGCCAAAGGCAGACAGCTAGCACTAGTAAGAAAGAGGAGGACGAAGACTCTCCCTAGCAGAGGAGAGTATTTCATCGTTCTTTCGCGGGTTTTTTGCAGCGGATTCTTGCCAAGTCCTGGGCGGGTATTACCTCCTTTGAATCTACCTCGAACAAGGCTTGATCTTTAAGGCGCTCGGGGGTTAGGTTAGTAATTTGCGGATTATACGAGCAGGACGCCCGGGAGGGGGGTAGGAAGCGAGGGAGAAGCTCGGGCAATAGAAAGGAAAAGAAATAGCGTCGTTGGTGAACTCGGCCCAACGATAGTATGCACCCTCGTCTGTAATTTTCTGACCTCTTCTCTCCATCGCATCCTCTCTTCCCTCCCTGTCTCTGTCGTCATTCGCTCTCTGTTTTTCACCCTGTCTCGTTTCGTAGTCTCGCGCGATTCTGCAACCATGGAGCAGCCGTCCAAAGACTTTTCATTTCAATAACTATGGCACGTTATTTACCTGTGGACGAAAGATGCTCGGGTTTCGATGGCAATTTACGTTACATTCTGTACTGTATCTTTGATGATCTTAGATATTACAGTATAGGTCCATCAGTGGGGCTATTAATAATACCGAGAAGATTATAGAGAACTTACAAAGCTTCGTTTCATGAATGTGCTGTAATTGATCGGCTTCTCTCCTATCCGTTCCGAAGTAGCAAGTTTCAACGAGTTTGTACTCGCAAAAAACTCGTTGATAGTACATTCCGTATTAGATATTTAATAAGGTTTGATAGATTGAATGAATGTTTCGGGAGATCGAAATTATTCAATGTGATTGCGTTGCTGATAACTGTTTAAAAATTTCTTTTTTTGAATAAAGCATCTATTTTAATTTAACTAGAATCAAGTTACAATACTGTACTATGTCTGCAAAATTGATTTTCTCGAAAACAATATTATTAAGGAACATTTAGATTGATGAATGCTTTTTCTCGATGTGCGTGAGAGATTTCGTTTATCATTTTTACAATTAAGTAAATTTATGGATTATTCGGTATAGCGACAGAGAAACAATGGTACTCGCGGGAATAGCGATAGGCGTACGTAACTACCAGCCTTATAAATATTGCGATAATTAATGTATCGGAAATGATACTACCCTCACGCATTAATTTCAGTAATCATTATTAGCGACGAATCACGAATTATTCTTTATGTTTTTAATCATTTCTAAAAGCACTGAAATAAGCTAATAAATTCATAAAAGTCTCTTAAAGACTAATAAACTTAAAGATCACATTAATACATGATATTCCAATAGACATAAATTTTGCAAAGACAAAAATTGATAACTTTTGCTGTAAAAAATATTATTTTACTTTCTTAATATTTAACTCTCTTCCGCTTGTGTTCGTTTCTTCTTTTCCTCTCTCTTCTGTATACTTAAAAGTCAATCCGTTGATATAGAAATTTGACGATCGCTAAATTTGTCGATGATATTATCATAAAAAGAATTAGAAAAGATTTGTAGCTGGCACTCCGAATTTTTAAAATTGATGATATTTGATTGTCCACATTTATCCATAAATAATTGTTTTTTGTCCATTTTGCAAAAAAAAAATAAAAATAAAATTTTATCATTAGCATCTCTAATTGTAAGTGTGTGCTTTTTAAAATTATTTTGGGGTGCCAACGTCACAGACTTTAGAAAACGTTAGAACGGAGGCTAGAGCCAAGGGCGTTTCGACGCAACAATAGCTACAACGGCGGAAAAGTACAATCTTTCGGAAACGTATACATTACGCCTTGTTAAAGTGGTAGTCATTTCTCCCCGAGACATCCTGTAGGCGGTGCGGCGAGTAAATAGGTTGCATTTAGAAGCACTCAGCGCACAGCGTGTGGCCCGCTCAAAACACGCGAGGAAAAGCCGCATTGACATTATCGGCTCTCCCTTCGGTTCTCCTTCCGGGTCAGGAAGCGGCCCCCGGGGTGTCCTGTAAGTAGCACGCACGGGGAGAGACAATGGATTCTTTTATACTGATAGAAAAGAACAAAGAAACTTACATGGGATCGTTGGTTTCAACGATGGCGTGCCGATGTCGTTGTGATGTAACGACATAAGTGTAGTGATCGCATGGCGTCGTGCGTTTGTTGAAAAATATAAGCTCATGTTAGTGCGCCGAGAAAATTTCTCGTAATTTTATTTCCCCTTATACTTTTCAATTTTTTCTTTGACAATCATTTCAGATTAATAGGTTTTTCGTTTAGCTAGATATAATTTAATTTCGTGTGACATTAACTTCAACTATTTATTAACTGTGAGCGAATTATTCTATACAACGGATAATAATTTATAAAATAGTTTGTACGAAGTAGTTTTATTTTTGAACAGCAATAGCTTATTCAGTAGCATATAACCGAAGTTCGATATTTTTGGTAATCCGGGACAATTTTTGGATTAATTTTAACGATATTTTCCTGATAATTCTCAGGATATATCAATTTATTCACTAATAATAAGTTTTCTATTCTCTCAATGTCTATTCTAGCATACTTTAAAAATAGAGCCTCATGTCAACGATTTTGATCTGAATTGAGATTTATACCTCGGATTACATTGATTTCTGGCTGTATTTTTCGTGATTTTTCGAAGGGAACTTTACAACATTCTGTAAGTTCGCACGGTGATCAATTATTACGAGAAATATCGCGAAATGTAGTTGAAGATCAGCGCGAAACACTGCGTGCGAACAGCCAGGCACGAAAGCCACGGGCACAAATGCATCAGTTGGTATTGATTGCAGCAGCGCCGGGGGCAGACGCTCTCTCACACCGACATCGTCTGGTGCATGTCGTGCGGCGGCACCAAGAGATGTACCGCACACATACATCGGCGCGCGCGCGCGCGTGCATGTAGAGTGCATCGGTATACGGAGAGGAGAAACCACCACGCGGTAAGGTGACAGGGATAGGGATACAGAGTGTGCAGTAGGGCCGATGTTCCATGCGGAGGTCATGGAACGTCAGTGATTGACGATGCACGCATGTCACCCGCACATACGCATAGGTCTCACGTACGAACGGACGGACGTACGACTGGACAGATGGACGTTATTCTCGCTCCCATTCTCGCAGGGTGCGCGACGGGATCAAGGACGAGCACGTCCGCAGGAGTAGACACCGTAGAGGGAAAAGCCCAACAGGCAGGCAGTCACACACGTTGAGCGTTACTGACCTACTTCAAGCTTTCGATCCTCTTTAGCACCCTTCGCGCCCCTCGTTCTCTTTCCCTCGCGCGGCCTCCTTGCATACATAGCTTATGCGTTGTGCTTGATTTAAAAATAATTATTCAAAGTGACGCGAGTGTCTGTTGTAGTGTGAGGGACTTGCAGGGTTCTTTGAGGCCCTTTAAATCTCTTTCCAGGCAGTCGCAACTGAAAAGTCGTATCTAGAGAGAATTCTAATTTAATCTCAACAGAAACTAAAATTAAAATCAGAATTTTGATAAATTGTCCTAACTATATATAAACTATATGTAAAATATTAATTTTAATCGGTTAGATCTATGGAAGGTCTAATCGAAATTTTACAGATCTAAAATTTACGAGTCAATGGTCATTTCTTGTGAAATTGCGGCTTTTTAAATAAGCTGTTTTCGGATAAATAACGAGTAACATAATTTGACAGAATCTCCTATGAGTTTACAATTTTGGTCCAATCTAATATCCGCCTGCATAGGTATAGTGTATCATCATCTCTCTATGATATTCTATTGAGTTTAACGGACATACAATCTCTAACGGATGTTCGTATATGCGCATCTCCTATGTATGGTCGATCTACGAAGCTGAACATCGTACGGTTGTAATAGCTCTGGTTCTATTGACTACACCATAATACGTTCAATGTTAATCTAAATTGGCAAAGCCATAAATCTCGTTACATTACTTGAATTTATAATATAATTTAGCTTTTACAATATTATATATGTATAACAATGCCATGATAAATAATATTTAAATAAAAAATATTTTAATAATATCTGATATGAACTTTCCGTTTTTTTCGAATAATATTTCTCTCTGTCTTTTAAATTTAATTGCAAATTATTTAAATTAAGTATTTTTTTAATAAGTAGATGAATAATGTTTTTATTTTTCATTTTTTGATTAAACTAATTAATTTTATACCGATTGAATTTTCGTTTGACTTTAATTAGTTCAGTGAAATTAATAGTAAATTATAAATGTGCAGGATGCTTTATACATCTTCAAGCTTTCACCGCGTTTAGCAAATAGTAGCAATAAATGTTATACCAAAATAACAAAATACGATAGTTTCGTACCATGCTGTGAAAGATACGTAATATCTTGCAGCGATCGCGTAAGATTGGTATTGTTTGCTTATCTCGCATTGAATCACGCGTAATCTGCGCCGGACGGGTTGCCGCTCGATTATTAATTCAGTGCTAACGAGGCGGATAATCATAATACACATCAGTGAATTGTTTCGATGCGATAATAACGACCATAATAATTAGTTTGATAGAGTCGAATTGGAGAACGTGCATTACGTGATGTTCAATACACCGATTTGCTCAATCTTCGCAAGAATAATACCTTTCTGATAAAATTATCCTAATTCGATTATTTCAGTAATTACTTCCGCTATTATAATTATTACATTACATAATGAGGGCTGTGTTAGTTGGAGTTTAATCTTTATTAAATTCTAAATGTTATCTTAATAGTTTGATAAAGAACAAGTATTATCATAATTTGAATATCCAATATTTAAAACATCTACCAAGCTCAGACAAAATTAGCGTGTGACAATTATTTCAAATAAAATATTATTCTACATACTGAAATTTCTCATTTCTCTAAGATGTCTTTCCAAATAATTTATATAACAGGACATTGAGTTCAGACGAATTTTTATTCCATTAGATTAGTTAATCATTTAAATCACAATGTATATGTACAATTGCAATGGTCTATTTTCTTTTTCCACCGAAGCTTTTCAACTTTTCGAAACACGCTTTCTTTATTAGTTATTCGTTTTGTATCAAGCTAAAAGACTTCCATATCCTCTTTACGATGTTTTTAATCAAGTAAACACAATATGACTGGGATAATGAAACATTGCGATAATTTGTGAATATTAATTCACTAGTTGTATTTCAACGACAAGTAACGTCATTATAATTACTGACGACGAGAACTTTGGTCTTGAATATTCAGTAGGTATGAACAATCACTAGTAAGCTCTATGACTCACGCCAAGAGAATTTAATTAGCTCTCCGAAATAAATTGGAACGTTTAAGCGACCGGTAGATAAGATAGCACGGCTGAAACGGATGAACAAAAGCAATAGTATTCGTTTCATTTTATTCATATTTTATTTTATACATTCGGTTGAGCCTATTTAGTTATTTGATCACGCCGATGGTCAATGGTCGTCGATTTGTTTGAATTTTTCCGAATGTACATTCGCGCGGTTGAATCGCCAACGGTTCAGCGGCGAGAGAAACAGATAAGCGGAGAATATACTCATCCGGTTTCCCGGCGAATGAAAACGTAGTGTCATCTGTTGCTCTCCGTGTTGGACCGCCAACAAGTGGTATCAGCCGAAATTTAAGGGGTCGAGAAAACTCGGGTCAGCCACCCCTGGCGTTGTACCATTACCCCCCCCCCTTTTCTTTCCCTCTCCTTCTCTTGTGCGCCGCACTATTGGCACCTACCTCTCGCTCCGCGTTACTGCCACGTCGTAGGGGATGGATCTCTCGCGCTTCCGGGCTTTAATTGTGTTCCGGAAAGATCTCCGCCGAGATCCTCTCCGAGTAGATATCCGCCGAGCGTAATGGCTCGCGAAAGAAAAAAGAAAAGAAGGACAACGCGGTATAAGAGTAGAACTCGACTATAGTTTCGGATTGATAACCGTCGGAGATTATCACGTGATCATCAGGTGGTAACTCGATTAGTAGCACTACGTTTCGATAGAATTTTTATTTAATACGAATTAATTTTTTTAGTATTAATAAATTTATATTATTATTGTTTTCATAATTATTTTTAAATCTGTATTTGTCATGCTAGCTAGACACGCGCATCACTTTTATGTTAGATAATAATTAAGAAGAATTTGCTCATATATGAAATAATGATGAATAAATGCAAATTGATTATGCGATATGGTTGACGATGAAATACCGTATTGATTTATCGCGAAAATAAATTATGTGACACAGGATGAGTGATGGTGAATGGAATCGAATAAATTATGTTTTACATTCCACTAAGTTAATGAAGTTGTAAGCGTAATAAAACATGATAATTACAGTAATATAATAAATATTATACATGTATCAAAGCAGATGTGCAGCAGTCAAAAATCAGGAAATATCTTTCTTATTCACTTAAAGACTTTATCTCAGAAATGGAACATTGACTTTTAAATGAATTAATATATTTTAAGTTTAACTTATTTTACAACTTTTGGGAGGGACATACTTATTTGGAAAATTTTATTTTTGTCACGTTTTCTCTATTATCGCTATCAACAAACGAGATTAAGGAAGTTGTTTGCGAGGGATGAAATTGCGGAAAGGAGGACAAGACTATGCCATTGCGGCCACGGTCTTATTTAGTTTGGATAGCGAAGCTCTCGAATCCTAGTCGCGAGATATATTGCGAGTGCTGACACTCGCGCGATGCATAAAACTTTCGCGAAATTCAACGACGTTAATCATAACGTCACGACCATCCGCCACGACAAACTATCGAGGCGCATACGCACGCAGGCTTGCACCCTTGACAAATCCTCTTGTCCACAGAGTATTCCTGCGGTTTATCTGCATACAAACGTGCACATTCGCACGCATACGAATATTTGCAAGAGGAAATATAATCGCCTCGTTAGCGCAGACAGTGTGCCGGTCGATAAACTTCTTTCGCTTAGCTTTCAGCTCGATTTGGACGAACGTCGAAAAAAGAAATTTTTATTTTAATTCGCTTACGCTAATAACTTTTGATTTAAACAGAAAAACGTATCACACACACTTTCGTGATAAATTTTAATTTATCTGTACATCGTGCTCTCTTATGCAATTAACAAGTTTATTAAAAAGTGAGTTTTTTTCAAACTCAAATTTAAATTTCTGGTTTAACGTAACAATGGCATTCGCCGAAATATCAGATCATTTTGATATAATCGCACTGTTATATTCGTATATTTATAATATTTGTTGCTGTTAGATAACATACACATTCCACGTTCGAGCATTTTATAATGGCCATAGCATTAAACATTTGCATCGCCCAGCTATGAATGACAATGGGTTCATATCGCTATGGCGGAATAGGTAGTATTAGCCTGCGCGCGGAATATTCTACCATGGAGATGTAGGTCAGTTTATTTGCGTGGAATATTCCACTTATTAATGTCGCAATTTTCTACACTGCTATCTGGACTAAGAATAATGATAATACAAACACAGTGCCTCTGTTCTCTATTTAAGATACTAATATCTGACTCGGATTTTATCTCGCTAGAATTGTATCAATTTAAAAGAAAATTTTCCAAACATGGTTACAGTTGAATAAGATGTGTCAGAATGTAAAACGCGTTTATAAGATGTGTACAGAAGACCATAATTATCATTGACACATTACTTGTCAAGCACTAAATCCGTGCAACGCTTAAATATTTTATCGTGTCTCTGAAAAATATATAATTTTTCATTCATATTTCATAATGTAAGAATTTAATAGTTTAGAAAACATAGAGGCACGGATTGCACTTTGACCATCCTTTTTATTACGGAAAACTGCAGAATTTTTTGTACGACTTAATATAACAAAAGTGGGATCCAGATCTAATAGAACGTCCATAAACGCTGGATCGAAGCGACAACCAATAGCCCTCTCCCATCTCTTGTGGTTGATAGCAGACCGCAAAATAATCATAGACGTAACGCTCGAGGAAAGGAGAAACGAGGAAGGTGTGGATAGCACTTGTTCTGAGAGCGGTCTGAGTGGTCGAGCGAAAGGAATGGTAGATCGGGATGATCTAACGAAGGGGCGGGAGGAGTGGTGAACGACGAAGATGGTCGTGCAAGCCGGCGGAGGGAGAAAAATCTTCGAGCGGGATGAAGCAAGAAGGTGAAGAGACGAGCGCTTCTCCCACCCCGGGAGGGTAGAGACGTTGAGGATCGAGAGGGATGAAAGCGACCGTAGGAAGGAACGCGGCGAAGGGGGGCAGGGTGGACGAATTACTCGCGTGGCGCAGGCGCCATTTTGCAAACACGAACGGCCATCTTGTAATGGGTACGAGGGTACGCGGAGGTGTACGGGGGTAGTAGGAAGATAATATAACCATTCCTGGTATCGAACAGCGCTTCAGTGCTTACCGAGACAGAGACAGACCTACGACCTACGGAACAGGAATTGCTCCTGCGACGAGCGAGATCGCGATTTTCCCGCATCTTTTTTCCTATCGCACTCACAATCAGTTATCTCAATTTCCCTCGACTATCACGGACTTGACGGACAGCCTTATCTCGTGTATCGCCGAAATGGTGCGACGTGCTCGCTTGTAAATGATCCATTTTTATTTCCACCACTTTTCTCTCCGTTCTCTCCAAGTGACGTTTTCCCGTCAGCGATTATTTTCGCAACTCCAAAGAGACAAACCTCGCGGACGGATCGCACAATTCGGACGTTATTTTAGAAGCTTCGTGTAGAACACGCTGAGGCTTCGTGCAGGACGAATGCACTTCACGGGTCACGGCTGTCGCAGGTGCGCGTAACATGTATTATTTGTTGCATCAAGGATGCTGCGTATCTGTTGCAAATTGGGTCATGTCACGCGCGAGTGGTCGATATTTACGTATTCGAGCTGAACAGCGCGATACCGCTTTTTTCGCGCTCCTCGGCAAAATGATAATTATTTCTGCAACAGACACATTACGCGAAATTAAATCTCTTCGGCGTAGTTTATTTATTTACGAGCGTGTGTGTGTAGAAATTACATGTACCTGTTGCATACTGCGTTTTTAATAAGCCGAGATTCACAATGGTTGAAAATAATGCACAACGTTGAGTGAAACGTTTTCGCCTACTATTGTGTTTACATATGCTTTACCTAACGTATACGCACAATTTCGCGGGAATAAAATATCATGTAGAATGCGTATATCGTCCGGCGATAGTGTATTATATTATGTTATACAGCGGTCGCGTAATATCGATTTTTCAAGCGCAACGACGACGGCGACATCGTACCCAGGATTTTCGATGCACAAACACGCCTCTCCTCGCATTAAAACTCACGAGCCGCATTTTGTCACCTAGTTATCGTCCAATTCGCGCAAATCCGAAAGTAATCCAGGAGAATGGATTCCCGATGACTACGAACCTGCTAATTAGGAATCCATGTCGTAAGTTACATCGTGTCGCTACCTGTTGCGCGTTACTTTCCTGTAGGAAGACCATATCGACCATAATACTTTTTTTCTCGTATGATCATGCCACTTATAAATCGCTTATCAATCCATCTTGCAATTTTCGCAAAATTTTGAATTCCTTTCTTCTTTTTCATTTAATAAACGAACATAATATTCAATAACATTCTATTGTATTGATAAATTCCGGAATAGCTTAGTAATTTATTATTTAATTAATTTTCATTTAAAATATAAAATCGATGCTCTGAATATTTCTATATTACTTAATTTTATTTATTAGCATATTTCAAGTATTTGGATTATTATAATTTTAATAAATTGTAATAAATTTTTGTTGAGAACAGTATTTCGACTGAGATAGTTGCATTAGCAAAATTCAGATGATAACGAAAATTTTAAAAAATAAATATGTAGCACAATAATAATCTAATTTAAATTATATAAATTATTATAATATAAATCGGCAAATAGCATAAATATCATAGAAGATTTATTATTAGTAAATTGTATTGCATTTTCACAAAGTATGTACAATGTTTTTTAATTAATTCCAACTATAAAAGAAATATTTAACATATGTGAAGAGCATGGATAACTTTGTCATTGTAGTAATAAATAAGCCTAGAGGAATGTTTAAGAGAAAAAAAGAGACGAGAGAATATTTAATAAATATGCCGCGCGATTTAATTTTTTTTTCGTATCTTTTTACATTATTCCGCTATGTGTTACATAAAATTTAACTCAATTATATTTCTGCATCCTATCGTTGCATAACGTAGAATGCGAATCATTCTTATGTGTCGTTAATATGTAGTCCGTACAGACTGCTGCGACAGCGGAGACACAAGTCTCGGCACGTCGGCAAAATTAATTCTACATCGTAGACGGATACTAAGTGCCTACCTGTTGCACCGCGTGATAGGACGATCGCGTTTTGAACAGATCAGGAGCGCGGACGACGAAAGACGTTGGCACTCGGCAAATGAAAAATTTTACGCGCCTACCTGTAACAGGCAGATAGGATTGACGCTTCGCAACTTGTTGCTCGCAACCGCCAATCTTCGGGATTCTCAACTATTCTGCGACAGCCGTAATTCCGCGACGAGCGAGCCTCGTCTCGATACTGCAAAAAATGTTTCGCGCGCTTAGCTTCTTACGTGGATAATTTTAGAGCGCGTGCTTGAGAAACTTTTATGCCTCACTTTTTGCTTTATTCAAGTTAAATTGTTCCCTCTCACGTTCATCGAAGTCAATATTTGAGAAAAATGTCGGCACGCATATTTTTATCTGATAGACCTTACGTTTGCTCACCTATTCTGGAAATATCTCTTGCTCGCGTCTCCGAAGATGTGTTTACTGAGACATTTTTACTGAGGATAGAATCCACTCTTCGATTCTAAGCCAGTGTTCTCTCGTATGATTACACTCCGTATAGCTGGAAATAATGTGTCTATCTATTTGCTGGCGGTAGTATGTATATGTCAGCAAGATAGCTTTCAAATACGCATCAAGAATGTCGGTGAGAAACTTCAAGATGACTTACTCTGTCTGACTTACGTGACGGAGACGCATACTAGCGCACCTGTTGCACGTTAATTCAAGATAAGGGAAAAGAGAGTGAGAGAGAGAGGGGGGAGGGGAGAAAGAGAGAAAAAAAAAGATCGCATTGTGTCTCGGTCGAACGTTTAAACAATTTCCTTCGACTTGCGTCTTTGCGCTACCTGTTGCACCGTAGCATCAGCAAATTTAAGCTTTCCGTCAATCTTCATAGTCCACTTTGTTTATCAAACCCAACAAGTAGCCTTGTAAACTACAGAAATTGCCCGGGGGCTATTGGCGTTGGCAAGTTTAATTAATAGCGAGTGATATTGGCCGATTATTTACGTAACAACAATAAATTGAGGCAATATATACATATATATATATATATATATAAAATTTAATTAGTCTATCATGTTGTTGCAATTTTAATTATTTAACGAATAATTAAAAATTAGTCGCGCAATGATTTTGCAATGTTTTACTTGTCTGAAACTAAAAAAAAATTATATGTTTTGTTCACACAAATACACATGAATGAATCATATCATTTGATTTTTATATTTGACTCGTTTAAAAACGCTCGAAGGTACTGGCAAAAAATATTGGATGTTTTCATTATGTAATAATGATAATAATGTAATAATAGTTTCACAATTGAATTCAAACTGTGACTAACGATTTGTTGTAAGCTCAATAAAAATATGTAATAAGAATAATAAGTTCAAGTAATAATAACGTACGATGGCGCTACAGTCCAAATTGAGCTCTATCCTTCCCTTTCTGAGGGTTTTGAGATATTTTGACTTCTCTCCGTATACCTGTGGTGCGCACCGGTTGATTATACGCAGGCATTCTGAACGGCCATTTTTTTGAGAAGTTCTTTAAGGTTTCAAGAGCAGGTTACCCCAGCTTGCTGCCTGAATGTGCCAAGATACTCTCGGTGGTTTGCCATTGTCTTCCGAGACGAGCCGAGTGTTTGAAAAATTTGAAGTTTTACCGGGGATCGAACCTGGCATCTTCAGGATAGTAGATCAGTGCGCTGATCTATTAGATCAAACTCGCGCTCGATATTTTCAATACGTTTTTATTATTTTATTGGTTACTAAGTGATAAGCAACTCATTGCAACTTTGAGCAACCTCATTGATATAAAACTATTTATGCAACGGACAGAAATCACTGACCTGACAAAATCGCGTTTACGAATCGATCGCGATTGTGGTTGAGTTTCCTACTAATTATTTTGAAAATTTTATCGTGAAGAGTAATCGATAATATTGCTGGTTCTGTCGAAAATATTTAGTCGGATGTTCCACTTCTGTTTGGGAAGACCATCATCTCGGTGAGTGTTGTAGAAACATGCATGTTATCCTATATTACCTATATTAGATTTAAGGTTTCGTATAGAATTAAAAAATTATAAAAGAGTCCAGAGTCCAAAAAATTTTGTATTGCAATTTATCTTTTAAAAATGATCTGAAGGATAAGATTTATTCCATTTCCTTAGGAAATGGGTAGTATGTATACAAGATTTATAGAACTTTTTCGAAAAAATATGATAAATTACTTTACCGCTAGGAGGAAGTAGGCCAGATTTATAAAGCTAAAAGTGCCCGAAATCTAAAAGGGCTAAAAATCATCAAAGCACTGCGAGCGTGGAACATGAACCGTAATGCTATGACCGAAAGTAACCAAAATGGAGCGTGACCTCGTATGTGATTTTCACGAATCACATTACAGGTGACCTCTTTTGCATAATGTATGTCATACGTTACCGTTGAAATGCGGCGGTACGATGATCTCGCCTGGAGCTGAAAGCTTTAAGCGTGGAAAGAATAAAAATCGCGAAATACGGAAGAATAAGGATATCCACGTGCAAGATATTCTTCCCGCGTGTATTGTAGAATTCTTACGTATCTTGTCTACGATAAAAGAAAGAGAAACAAATGTCCTTCAACTGTATTTGATATAATAGAATGCCGCAATAAGATACAAAATATACGTGCCATTAACCACGTCTCATAAATATGTTACTTCGAACCGTTTTCAAAAATTTGAAAGAAAACCCTACGAATTTTTTGTAGAGTTTAAAATTTGCAACGTTATTTTAAACTTTTATTTATATATATAATTCGATGTTGATAACGTAAAAATATAATCTCGAATGCATAAGCAACAAAAAATAATTATATACCAAACTTCAAATAACTTTTATGTTAAATAATCCGTAATTATTGTTTTTCTTTCTTTACACATCTCGAGCTGTACTGAATTTAACATTATAAAGTAGTGGACAGCTAATGGTTCCGTTAAATTAATGAAAAGCACGCGAGCAAACTCCGCACCCTCGCGTATTTTTACAGTTAATTTTCGAAAGGAACTTAAGGCAGGGGTATCGCAAATTAAACGGCGATAAAGCTTTAATTGCGGGAATCATGATTGCCAGGGCCATTTCGTATACGCCGTATACCAAAGGAACGATTACTAACCACGCCTTACGGCGGCTTGGTCGTTTGACGGAGCTTCATCGGGGAAATTCATTATACGATTAGATAATTAAGTTAATTGACGAAGAGTAATGGAAGACGGGCGTCTTACTAGTCGTAAATTTTGTGCTGAAACCGCGTTACATCTTGAAGAGTTATTACATCGCTCGCGTTCACTGTTCCATTTGCATTCACCGGATCCACTTTATTTCAATTAATCAGCAAGAGAATTCTAGAAATCTATTTTTTTCACAACTATTTAACGCGTATTAATACACACGTTAAAATTAGTAATAGATTATATTTAAATATATCAAATATTTAAATAATATAAAAATTAAAAATTTTGCTTATACGATGAAATAAACATATGTGTATAAAAAATACAATATAAAATTATACAAATTTAAGCCGCGCAAAAAATGTTCCACCGTATACTGCCAAATTAGAAAATGTACCAAAAGTACAGATAAAATCGCGATTAGTCTTAATGGTCACGTTTCTCTGATGAACTTGGATGCTGCTTCCAGAGTCTTGCGTGATTTAGATTCAGATCGCGCTCACGACTGGATTAGACATTTATTTCGAATTAGACAATTGGGAATTGGTTCATGTACTTTGGGGTGTCTTTAAACGCCGTCGATCTGTGCGGGCGCTCGTGCAAAATGCCGCGGCGCGAACGTAGGCTATTTCTCGACTGTGGTGTCCTAATAACGGCGTTATAGTGTGCACGCGGCGTAACTAGATCGCGGATGACAATAGCGCCGGGTTAATTCCTCCCGGCGGCGACGCGACTCTGTTTTTTCTCCTCCCTTTTTATTCCATTCATTCCGACCGAATTGCAATCGGCTCGATTACGGACGCATTCAGATGCCGGCGCGATGTTTCGCTGTGAGAATAACCCCGTTGTCGTGTCTCTCTTTCTCTCCTTCTTCCCTTCTCCCTTGCATGTCTATTTTCATTTGTATCCGCGCGCGGAAATCGCATCGCTCGATAAAACTCTACGCTCGAGATGCGTCAATCGGTACGAGAGTAAATCGCATGCGACTAATTTATCAGACATCATGTCAGCTATCTCCGTATTCTGATAGATAGGAAATAACATATCGTTGCGAATACCAAAAAAAGTTTTTAACATTTAATAATTACTTAACATTTTGATAATTGTTTTCTATTCTAATTATTTTTATAGCTATTATCGTCTTCAAGTTACACAATATATAGAAATATATAAATTTACAGATTATTTGTGAGTGAATCAAGTAAATTGTTAAAAATTTCGTTGCTTATAGAGGCGAATAGATAATATTTTCTTAATTCCGCAATTATGATTGTCTTTTTTTTTGCACATACAATCTTTATAGAAAAGTGATATCTGAGACTAATGCTTTTCATTGCCGCTGCAGTGCTAGTTTGCGTTCTCGGTGTAAATATATGCATCATAATATAACGCATACATATATGTACATATGTATATATTGTATATATATATATATATATATATATATATATATATATATATATATATATATATACATACTGCTTGCTGGCACTCGTATGCCTGCCAAATACACCCTCCCAGACACATATCACTATCCAGAATATATGACATCATTATTTCCTGCGTGACTCATCTTTATCTCTCAAATTGGAACGAACCGCATTGAGTGCATAAAAAGCAATGTACCAGCCGGCAAAAGGCGACGTCCGTTTTATCACGGAAAAAGTAGAACAACCCTATCATTGCGGCGGCCATTAAAAATCTGATTTACGAGTGCGATATTGATTGCCCATACTTTAATATTAATTATATAATTTCGTCTGAATATTTCAGTTTTACGTTAAGAAATAAATGAGAGCTTTTGTATTAAAAAGGATTAAAATCACGATTGATTGAAGTTATTACTAGCTATAAATAATAAGTGCAATGACATCCTCGTTTCTCTCGCTGGAGAATAAATACTAAATTAAATCGATAAAAACAAAATAGTTCAACTCCGAGAATTATATCGTTATACATTCATTCGATAAAGCACAGTGCACTTGCAACTATATCCGATGCTATGAATCATTGGTAATGCGGATAGCGCGGTTTCCGATTTTCGAAGACCCACAAATTGGGACACCGGAAACCGCGGAGTCAACGAACGCGAGGCTGTTTATTAAGAATGAGTAGATGCACATTGTGAAATCGAGATGCGGCTTAAATGACCGATGGAACGTTGCTCATAATGAAAGCTAAAAGAACGCGCGCATACCGATGCTCGGTGGTGTTCTTATCCGGGTAAAACTGCATGTACGGGGCTGCATGCTTTCAGAAAAACAAGAAATACAACGACGGAAATAGTGGTGAGAACACAAAAGGTACAATAGACGGTGAAAACTTTTCCGGGGGTGGAAGAGGGGTGATGGGGGGTGGAGGTGAGGGATGCGGTATTGAAACGCACAGGTTCGCCGAAAGAATTCAGGTCAACAAAAAGAGGCTCGGGGGAGATATGGGAATACTCTTTTACCACTTTAAAGTTTTTCAAAATTTTTAATACTTTTTTCTATTTGATTATTTTGATTTTTAAATTTGTATTTATTGTCGCAACGTAAATGTTGTATGAAAAAATTTACCAAGCAAAACACTCGGAATAAAATTTCATAATTTGATATAAACAATATATTATTTATCTTAAAATCACTTCATAATTATCCGATGTAAGCCTTTTTTTCTTTTACTTTTTGCTTACTTTCATACAGCATTTGTAAACGAAAATTTGTTAATTATACGATCGCACATATTAATTATCACAAAAGAATAATTGCCCGCATTTAGCACGGTATTCCCGATGTTAATTGCACGCGACGCGCACTTTATTGTTGTACATTGCGGCGAAACGTGATCGCGAATATAACGCGAAAAAATACAAAGCTCTCAACTGACTCGCTCTCAACATCTGCAAATCCCGCATAATGAATGAAACAGCGGAAGATTGTAACAAGCGATATACAAATAATTAAAACAAATTAGCAGTGTTAAAATACAGATTTAATTACGATTGTCATATTACGATTCAATAAATATGAAATTAATTTATTTTATATATTTGACGTTCCATTTATGATTGAAAAATTCGAAACTGCCATTTCGTTAGCATTTTAGTACCGTCCGATAATAAAATCCCTCTTATATTCTCTGAGAAATGGCATGCAAAATACATTCAAACCAGCAAAAGAACTCATCACGCGATAGGATACACTAGATAAGTACATTAGAATCAAATATATGAATCTATTATGCAAATGTAATAATTTATAATTTCTGTCTCCTATCTCTTATTTTTTATTTGTTTTCAGTTTTGCAGATATATTAAAAAAAAACGAGAAAATATTTATGTTAATTACAAATATCTTTATATAATACAAATTAACAAATTAATAGGTTTACGTAACATATCTTTATATATGTATTCGACTAGACAAACTTATACCATTATATTCCGCATTGCCGAAATTATAACACACGTGTAGGAAGATACGCCTAAAAGCGTATACATATTTATAGGAATCGCTTCGTATACGTGCCACCGCTTTGCCTGTTGAGTTTGCCTGCCTAACCAATTTCCAGAGCTTTTTACCTGTTGCTCCAATATAAACCGTATTCAAATATCTTCGTGCGTTATCTCTTTCTAATGATAAATATTGAACGACGTTTGTACACGTGTCAAATGCCACGCCAGTTTGCATACAATCCCGACTGACAAAATTATTTCACTTGTACAACGAAATTATATAACCAGACTTTTGATATACGGAAATTAAAAAAAATTCTTATCCGAGAACTGAAAAATCATCGGAACTTTTCTATTTTTGGTTTTATCGTGGAGGTACAAGTGGTTTTGAATAAGTTTCGTAAATCTTCTTTTATAAGTTCTATTAGTTATCTTTAACATCCGAATAGCAAGAACAAAAATAAAAAAGTTTCATATTTTAATTGTCGGACAGAAATATCTTAAATTAATTCCGTAGAATTAAAATCTTCTTTCTCGAAATCCTATTTTTTTCCTCAAGAGTTCCAGACAGTATTTAAAAAGCTTTCTTGTAAAACGTGATTTAAACCGATAAAAATGGAAAGATTATTATCAATTTATGTATACGAAAATGGAATAGATATCATTAGAATACCTATTTTTTCGAACATCTATTTTTTTTTAATCGTTTAATCGTTAGGTTTCTTTTTTAATAGTATTAATAGCTTTAGGATTATATTTTAGGAAAAATCAGAACCCTCTATCAATTACAACGAAATTCTAAAAATATGATGTTAACTTCACAGAGGTCACTAAAGCGCGATTCTGATTTTAGTGGTTAATGCATTATCGATGTTCGATATAAGATTTCCGAAACCGAACACCACTATGCAAGAATCTTCGCTCGATAATGTCAGCTTATCATATTACGTGAGCTTCACGCTAAAAGGAAGGAAAATATATTCAACGAAGCGAGAGCTATTTTAGATTTGTTCTGGCGATCTTCTATTTCTTCATCACGTTCCAACAATTCGATTATTCGAAACATGTATAAATATGCTAACGTGAGAGGCATTTTAGTTTTATTTGTTATAAAATTTAATTTAATTTTATAAATATTTATATTTATATTTATATTTATATTTATATTTTAATGTTGCATAAGTATAACATAAATAGATAATAAATAAATGGATAATGTTATTTTTAAAAATTTCATTATATATATGTTTTTTACATATATACATTTTATAATTATATATCTTTTCAATTTTGCGTCATTTTATTAGCATCATCGCATTGCTATTCATTCAATATTTTAAAAGCTTTAACGGCGAAAATTACCTGAAACCTCTCCTCTCTGTAGTTCTAGAAAAATTATCTTGAATACTCAGTCCTCGAAATACCTCGGGTACTAAAAGTCAAAAGTTTTAATAGCCTACCATCATCTCCCAAAGCCTGTCGTAAATAACGGAGTTAATGCACTTTCCGAGCAACGACTCTGCCAAAATTTTGTAATCGATAAACGTTCTAAGATAATGTGAGAGCATTTTCAAATTTCGGCACTTTTAAGAATTGTTTGCGATATCAGCGTTTAAATATGCGAGAAACGTGCAAACGTTGCGAACTCAAAAGGACGAACACGCTTAACATTTTTTAGATTGTGAATTAGTTGGCAGTTTCTTTTGAAAAAATATCCTCTTGATATTCATACAATATTAATGAGCACATATGCTTATGAACATTTTATTTTACTCTCTTCTACCTCTTAAAAAATTTTTAATTATGTTAAAATAAAATCACGATTCATCTAGCAAAATTTTCCCGGATTTACGTTGCACGTATGTAGTTCGCAATTGCTGGCAAAAACTCGTCGGTCGCCTTTACAGGAGCAGTTTGTATGGGTCGTCGGAGTGCCGTATGAAGCGAGGGTAGGAAGGACTCGCGCGGGGGTTGCGCAACGAATCAAGTTAAACTTTAATCAGGCATAAATGACGGCGGGGGCGTAACTTTTAACGGGCCAATAAAAACGGGGAAATGAAAATCGTCAGAGCGCGTACCGTGTACCGTCGCTGATAATGGCGCCGCAATGTGCAACGGATGGCCGTTTTACTGGTCACGTTATCGTTATGTCGCTTCGTGTGCCGCGCGAAATGACGAAGGCGCCGTGGACGAATTTATGAATTCCATCGTCGATTAGAGAGAGAGAGAGAGAGAGAGAGAGAGAGAGAGAGAGAGAGAGACCACGGGCCTTACGAGCGACGTTGAATAATTTTTGTTGGGAGCGATCCTTTCGGAAATCCCGGCTGGTTGGCAACCGAAACGCGGCGACCGAACGAGCGAGCGACCGATCGATCGTTCCGCGTCGTCGCTTTGCTATAAGGAGTAATGAAAGCAGGAGGCAGAAGGGTGGAAGGGAGGAGGGAGCGACGTGCCGATGAACTAACTTTACGGATATCGAATATTAATGTCGAGATGCAGTTTAGAATACATCTTTCGTTGTCCGCGTGATCTTAATTATAGTACAGCGTGGCTGAGTTTTCGGTAGATGAAAGAACGAGGATCTGATTCTTGGTTTATTCGAATGTGTGAATTACAATAAGTATTTTATAGACCTTAAAGTTGCTACTAACTACTGCACTGACTTTATAATTATAAGATGAAAAGAATTCGATTATTTCTTTTCTTAGATGCAACGCGTTTCTTTGTAATGTAAATGATTAATGAATGTATTATCTCAATTTAATTTAAGAATGAGTCATGCAGATATAGGGAAAGAATATTTGAATTAGTGTTTCTCATTAAAATTTTATACAATCTTATTCAGCTAAACAAAAGAGAACAAGGTGTACTTTAAATTTAATATTCTTTTCATTATTAATTTAATATTTTCTTTATTAATTGGAAATTTTAATTTAACTTTTTTAAATTTATTTTATTAATTCCAATGTCTCTATTCATTGCAAATAGCTTTCTTCTACTCTGATATTTCATTATGTTTGTATTTGTACATTAAAATTTAACACTTTAACGAATAGAGATCTTTTCATCTCATAATTTCTCGTGCCTCAATAAGAGATATTGAATTTTATTAAACCATATCACTTATCTGCTAACAAATCAGCACGTATTATACTTTTAATAGCGTTTCGTGACCGCATGATAATCGCGATCGTTACGCTACTTTGTAAAACGATTTTGCTTTGCATGGCATGCATATCATAGACGATCTAAATGGTCGATACAATAACCTCGCATAAATGTGTAATTAGTGGCTGCGGTGAAAATTTTGACACGTTCCGCTATAACGATGTTATACCTCCATGAAATCATACCGAAATCCTAAATGACTATCGATATAACAGCGATTCGAAAATGAATAAGTAATTAGTCAAAGGTCGAATACCTGATATAATAACCCAAATGATATTCCAATATAATGGAATTTAACAAGAAAGTGCCATTTTCCATAATATACATATTAAAATAAGAAGAAAAGATCGTTACAGAAATTCAATTTGTTTGGCAAATGTAAAATTTTGTTTCAGATTACTAGATTACTGATATCGTTAACGGTAAAAAAAATGTTCATCTACTTAGTAATGAGATCGAAACTGTAATATGAATATTAATAATTCGTATGTACTTTTATCTTTGTGTTTTCGTTCGTATAATATCTCTCGAACATTTCTTCATCTTCGTAAGAGAATTTCTACTTTCCTATAGACGGCGTATCGTAACTTGCGTTCAGGATTCAGGCAAACGATTTATCCGGAAAGTCTGAGAAAGATGCGGTCGGTATGAAGGAAATCTTATCCGTTGGTATACCGTAGTATTAATTTGTGGCATCTTCTAGCTACCTATCTTAGAACCCTTTACTATCCCTCCCTCTCTTTCTCTCCCTATCTCTCTCTTTGGCTGCGACTCTTTGTACTTGCGAGCTTAGCCAAGGTAGATGGTAGTCAAAGGTACGTCACTTAAAACTTACGTCATGGCAAAGTCCGCAACTTACATTTGAAGGCAGGGCTAGAGCGGACCTGCAGAAGGCCAAAGGCTTGCGGTATCCTCGAGGGCTGCTTCGCGAATGCAGCGTAGACGGCAGGTAGCAACAAGAGAGAGAGAGAGAGAGAGAGAGAGAAGTAACGGTCTCTCTTTAATTTGAGACACAGTGTGCACTCATCGTCTTTGAAGCAGTCTCGCCCACTGTCGTGTAAGTAATCAGTTGAGCCCCCGTCCGGCACCGTTGCTACAACGTTCCGACACTTGTATCCGCCTCTAGTCTAGTCCTTCCTCGTCTTCGTAGATTTCTCCTTTTAAAGTTAAAAGAGAAGCGAGACCCGCAGGAAAACCCGACCGATCATTTTCGTAAACGCTGGATGTATTTTGCACTACGTAGCGCACGTTAACGTTACTGTTCTTGATGTAATGTTGATTTAAAACTGATTTATAATTAAAATGAATACATTAAACGAATGTCATTTTAATCACATATTAATCAGTGATAAGATATGCGTCACTGCATGTAATAATTCTTTGTAAGTTACCAAGAGCAGCAATAAAAATAGTAAAGGCAACCGCAATTTCTTTCGGACGAATGTAATACTGATATTAACTCGGGCTTTTCCACGAGCTGCTTTCGCGTAAAAAGCGTTGGTCTCCGCGGACTGAGGCGTTCATCGATCTTCCGTGAATCACGGATCAACTTAGTCGCGGTATTCCCTCCAGTCTGACGCAAGTCTGACCTTTACCACTGACGCGTCTCCGGAAAATCCCAGCGGACTGCAGAGTAGGAGGTACGAGAGAGGAAAGGGGGATGGTTTGGTCTACTAGTTTCTCGGAACAAGGAAGCAAGGAGAAGGATGCGGCCTCTTGGCCGTCGTTCCGCTTTAATTTGCGACATCGTGTCGCACTCGTGTCTTTGAAGTAGTTTCGCCCTTAGCCGCGCCGTCGTGGCTCGCAGGGAAAGAGATGGACGATAATGCCGGCCATGACGCAGTTTCAAAAATACTTAGCCAAACAGATTATACAAATGATAATCCAATAATAAGACAGATAGTTTAACAATTAAATTCATGAAACGAAAAATCAAAATCTGTAATATTATATTTTGTTTATCACATCTGATCTGATCTTCTATTTGAACGAATTCTAATTAATTTGAATATATGCATATATATATTTTTTGTATGAATCCCGCATGTGTATGTCGAAAAGTGCTACTTTTCCAATTTGCATGAAATAATACTTTGCAACGTGAAACTGTGTAAAATGATTAAGTAGCAAATAGTGGCACAATTTTATTTGCTATAATCTTTAAGTTATGTAAATTATGCGCTGCATTATTATTTATCGGAAATTTGTGGCCACTATATGGAATGGAACGCAAAAGAGACGCGCGACCTCCTGGCCAACGTCGAGTGGGATGACGTGGAATATATCGGAATTAGAGGTAATTGAAGCGGAGCGATCAGAGACGAGCGCGCTTATGGCGAGAATAATCGAACTGCAAGGATTAATGATGAATTCACATAGACCCAGTCGGCCTGCGCGCTTACGGATCGATAGGTCGCGCGCGGGAAGAGCGGGCTAGTAATCAGGTACGCGTGAGTAGAACATACAAATATATGTAGCATCACAATATCGAGAGATTGCGCTGACGGGGCTTCTAACTGGCGAAATGCAAGAATTTTAGCTGGCGCTTGCGTGCGTGCTTTAATATCGAATTTTCCCCCTCGCGAGAATGGTTGTCAATCATCTCATTGAACGTTACCGTCCAATATCGCTGCAAATTTACCGAACAAAAAGGTGTGCGCAATAAAATAATGGGATTTTGAGGATAACGCTGGACGTTGAAAATTCAGTGCCGATCGTGCGTTTACGGAGATTCGAGCAATCCCGATTGCGCGACGGACGATTTACCGATCGCTCGGGAAGTTGCCGCGACTTGGAACTGAACAGAATTGCCGCACGATTGCACTGTCATGTTTCCGACGGACACGCGCGCACATTGATTTATGATGTCATAAAGGTGTTCGATTGGGCAAGATGCGTCTTGATGTCGATGTTATTCGGTAGAACTGAGGATGACTCTCGTGCGCGGCCGAACTCAATTCACTCGGAATTCAAATTAATGCTCCGACCATCTCTCCTCTCTTTCGTCACGTACCTTCCGCTCTTCCCTTCCATCGGTCTCCCCTTCTTTCACGTCTCGCTTTACCTCACGCTTTTTCTGCCGATGAATTTCATTACAGTGCGTGTCTCAACCGGGAATGTATCCGCGTGCACATGGCGCTGCATTTATGCATGTCCGCGTATAATTCTTGGTCGGTTTCCCAATGCATACACGTGCATTCTTGCACCGCTTACAATGCGCTCTCTTTGGAAGCGGCCGGAGGTTACAGACCGCGCTCGCTCGAGGGAAGAATATTTAGAGGAATGGCAGAGGAAAAATCAATGTTGAAATGGCCGAGATGTATACAGGATATATTCCGATTGGACTGCGGATCTAATAGTGGAAATTGAAATTTATTTTAAATGTCGTTGACAGTTTATGGCGCTTATATTACAACAGAATTCAATATTATCAGTTTTGTTCAGACATGTGCAATCAAAACCTTACCTTCCATAACCAATATCCATTATTTCTTTTTATATTATTTTATTATCTCATTGTTACTTGCTTTTGTATTTTCCTTTTTTTTTGAATTTCGATTATGTTGTGATTTACAAGTTATGTGAAATTGAATTTTATATCATTGTATCTATTTCTATAATAATTCGTTTCAGTCGCGATCGGTTTTAGATTTATTTAGTGTACGTCTGCTATTCAGCCATTGAGTAGACTACAATATTGAAGTTAAAGCTTTCATTTTCCAAGTCAAATTTAACCGGATTTTTTTTCCAAATAATTTACTTTAATTAATTATAAGTTGTAATTTTGCAATTGGAAATCTTAGCGGACAGTATTTTTAGGATTGTTCATATCTCTAATCATAATTTGTATTGCAATTCTAAACAAAATCGTAAAACTTGTAACCTGTTTTCGTAAGATTCATAAGAACTTATGAGTAGATCTTCAATTCTATGCGTACTGTATGTCACACTCTATGCTCAGCTTTTTACGATCGCTTCATAAGCTACGACATTACGATTTTACGATTGATTCGTAGATTTGCTTAGAATTGCAGCATAAATATTCATATTTCTATCGGCAAAAAGATACATGGAAAGAATTGCACGAATTTTCATCAAAATTATCGTTCATCCTTCAGCTTTTTTATGGCCTAGGTTATTCGGGTCGGTAATTGCAACACAATACTCGATGCGATAGCGAAGGGACGGGTAACGAAGTACGAAACAGCGATAGGACGACGGGCGTATCGAAAGTTCGTTATAATAATCGTTATGTTAATCGAGCGTTTCATAGTATACACAAGGGCCGAAAGTAAATTTCGTATCCATTAACTGGCAAATTTGCTTAAGGCCTTCCGCGGCTCGAAATGACCTTACGATTTATGCCATGTGATCGCGCAGTATTACGCATTGCGGAGATATAGCGAATTGTAGGGGAGCATATAAACAGAATATTATACGATGCGATCATGCGAGATGCTCCAAAATCATGTAATTAAAAGGTACAACTTTACAAGAAATATAATACGTCTTAAAATGATTAAAATATATAATAAACACATGCACATGTATAATATTAAATCTATTTTTTAAATTGAATTGTCAATTTTGAACTTGTATTTAGAACTATCACAAGCTGCAGATTTTTTTATAATAGACAATAAGTCTTGATTTTTTCGTCTCGTGTCTCGGGAAAAGCTTTCTGAAAATATATGCGATCATTATCGAACAATAGGAGTGGCGCGAAAGTTATCGATGGCTATTATTTCGGTCTTTCTCTCTCCCTCTCGCTATCTCTCTCTCTCTCTCTCTTTTCCTTCTGACTTTCCCAATTTACTGCCGCCCACTCGGTGCTAAACTATTTATTAACGCCGGCTAACTTACTCGCAGAACTTTGATCTGCGTTAAACGAATTACTGCGTGAACACCATAAACTGGAGTATTCAGCACTCAGCCGTGCTGAACTCAATGTAGGTCAATGCTCCTTTTGGATTAAATTGTTCAAACAGAGGGATACTAAAAATGTCTTTATTGAGGTATTTTGCGGCAGAATATTCTGATAATGTATTATTTACACGTGAAAAACATGTCTGTCCTAATACTTAGAATCGATAGAGAACTTTAGCTGAAAATGAAAACTATATCTTAATATTCTTGATTTAATATGTCGCGATGAGATTAAAGCTTTACCAATAAGAAAATAAGAATAAATCTCGTTAAATTGATCTCGTCAAGTTGATAAAATATAAAAATCACGCCAAGAGCCTTTTATACTTGGGATGAAAAATTGCCGCGTTTAACGAAAGTTCAACCTTAGTCGTTTTTCCGCGTGAAATATACGCGAAGGAATTTCGAATTTCAGCAATTTAAAAAATGCGCTCCGATTTAACCAGCGCGACGGAGTCGATTAAAATGGAACGACCGGGGTTTCGCTTAAAGGCGGCCGAGCACCGCGAAAAAGCCCTACGAATACGGGGACATTTATTATGGCGGTTAAAGGTGATTTTCCAGCGGTGGCGCGGTCATTCCGCAAGCGATACTACTCGCGTTCCATGCGCGAACGCTCGCGTAAGCTCGTAAAGGAAACGAAACGAGAAGTTGCGACGTGGCCGGGGAATGGAGGTTTGATCTACGTATGAACGCGCGCGCGCGAGCACGGAGCTTTACGACTTCGTCTACTTTACATTAAAAGCATTCTCGCGGTTAATGGACGACTTCTCGTTAACGAACTCTAACTGTGAGTTATCGGCACGTGAAATTCCAGGGACGAGTCAGGGTCGAGCCGAGCCAGCCGTCTTTCGCCTTTCGATCTTCTTTCCGCGCGCGGCGCGTTCCGGCGCGCTCATAAATTATCATCGTCGATTAAAACTTTATTGCCGGCGTAGCCTCGGTCGCACCCCGAGGATAGACTGTAAACGTCGAACGCACGGAGATAGAAAATTTTCCAAGTTCGCCGCTCGTTCGTTCGTTCGTTCGAAAAGTTCTTACGTCGAGTCGCGACGGTATCGTGCGGGGGCCTACTAAATCTCGAAGATGGCAATCTTCGTGCTCTTTCTCTCTCTTCTTCGGTATGCCAATTCTGAAAAGCCACGTCGCGTAAACGAGGGGATTTGCTATCAAGAAAGAGAGTACGCGAAAGTTTGCGTGTACAGCGCAGGAAAGGAAGCGTGTAGTTCGCCGAAAGTTTCACCGATAACATTCCCTCCGGTACTGAATTAACGCGCGATTCTTTCGGTTTTTCGCAAAAGTGTCGTGGTTAAGGAAATAGTCAGTTCAAAGTCCGATGCAACGATTCAAATGTTGCATCCAAATATCCGCTCTCGTTCGCTCACCGCGCAAGAACAGCAGATTGCAGTTTTATTTAAAACACCACTGTGCTCGTATTTGAGGTTTCGTTAATAGCCCATTATCCGTGTATCAGGGAGTGATTTCATTGGCCTTCATAATGCATGATTCGATACTAAAATTCTGCGGCTATCTAACAATTAGTTGCCCTCGCTTATAACAGCCATTATGTCGCACGAGCGCACGGAAAATACAATAATTGCGCATATATGTATATACTCTGCCATTAATATCTATTTTTTATTATTCCTGTTGTATTATCTCCGAAATATTCAAAACTTGCATCATCATTTTGCATAAAATACATATGTCTATTTGATTCATAAAATGTTGGACTTTGACCCGCAAGTGAATTAAGGATTTATAAAAATGCTGTTAAAATATATAATTAAATATAAACATTTCTGCTTGAAAATAATATAAGAAATATATATTTAGGAAAAAGGACCATCTCTCTTGTTGACAATCACGAAATAATTCCTCTTTTATCGGAATTGATATCTTTTTTGCAACTATTGCCCTAAAACTAAATTTACTGAATTTAATTACGATAGCTGTGCACATAGACGTATACCACGTCTCGGAAGCTATTATCTATGTGCCCGGACGGCGTCGTCGCACATTGTCGCAGATAGAGATAGGCTAATGGTCGAACGGTGTGAATGCAGGTATGGGGACCGTAAGACGACTGGCTGCGGGATAATTAATCGTTTATGTATTGCGTCCATGTGCGTACGCGCGTGACACGCCGCTGCATGCGTGCATGATGGAACACAGAATAATTATCGTTCCCGCTGTCGCGTAACACGGGATATTTTCCTCTGAATCCGCACGTAATTAACGACGGATTACAACGACTGGTTAATTATTGCAAAGCCCACTTCTGGACCGACCGTTGCTACGTCGGAGCACGTCACTTCGCGGTAATATCACTCGATCAATTATATTCTAGTGGTCCATAATACCGCGGAAATAGGAACGAATCAATGCGCACGCCTGCGTCGGACGTTTTTGAAAAGATTGAAGTTTTAGTATATCTAGATGTAATTATGAGAGAGAGAGGGACAAGATAGAATTTAATCCCAATTTGATCTCGCTCTGAAACCTCTTAATAAAATATTGGATTTATAAATTAAAATTACTTTTAAATAATAAAAGAAGATTAATGGGTTTCTTGAATACATTGTTATTCGCTTCCAATCTTCATATCCAGGCGATTCGATTTTAACTAACCAGCGAAACTAGCGAATCTTTGTTTCGGAAGTTTGTAGCTTGATTCTCCATCTCTCTGCCTCTTGTTATTCATCCCGTCTGTGTGTAAATCCCGACATGGCCGCTTACTGCATATTATCACGCATACAATCGTGCTGCTTCAATTGGTTCATCACGAATAAAGCTGGTTGATGCCTCACAATTGTATACTCAGCCGGCGAAATCCCCTTGTAAGTTGTTAATTTTATGCATAAGAGGCGCGCATGGATCGAGATGATTCCTGCATTACACGCGTGTTATAATCTTGCAACAAGCCCGACTAGCAGCGGTTTTCGAATAATGAATCGCAGATAGTATTCTCTGGTTTACACATAGCTTTTTACCTTCAATATTCTTTCTTCCGGATATATGCAGATAAAGTTTCTTTGATTGTTTTTTCATGATAGAGACTGTACAATTGTTACGATAAATCCATCAAAATATTCAGAAACGTGTACTCAACATGTCTATATGAAGCTAGAATACTCACATAGGCACAATCATAAGAATCTGTGTGGGGAATTTAGTGGGGTTCTTTATGTACTAATTTAATGCTCTAATCCTGATTTTATCGCTCGCCGTTTTGAAAGAAATTATTTTTGTGCTGTCTTTTAAAAAAGTTAAAATATCCATTTAAAAAAAAGAGTAATTAAAAAATATACTTATATTGTAATTTAGTTCCAGTTATATGCTTTTAATATGTTCTAGTTTAAATTTTCTAGCGTGGGTATTCTAGCTTGATAGATATGTTTATTACGTATTTTCTGTGTATAGAAAATTCTTTATTATTATTTTATCTTAATATAATTTTAATGTAAAGTTTATCTAAAATTTTGGAAGTAAAATATTAAAATCGAAAGATTCAACCTAATATGATTTTTAAAAATTGATTCTATCTTATAATTAATTAAAAATATCAGTAAAGAGAAGGAAATTGAAGATAAGTACAATATTTGTGAATCTGTTTGTGGATTGAGGCATAATTTGTTATTTCTGTTACACCATATATAGGGATTGCTTAAATTGACAGATTGGATAACTTGAAGGTTCGAATATAGCAGAACCCTCTTTGACTACCATGGGTTGTCAAGCTTTTGGTACATATACCTATTAATTCTATTATATATCCCGAGTGTGCCTCTGCGCTCGTGAGCATATCGAAACTTTCGTAATATACATGTCGTGATCGTGCGTGGCTGCTCTCTGTCGTATAAACGCGGGCTATTCAGTCTGTGTTATACACGGGCATGGTAATTCTATTGAACAACTCTCCCACTGATATCTATAAACACAAAAATCACTCGCGTCGTTTCACTACTCGCACATCTCAATAAACATTACCCTTATTCATAACAGAATTCAGATTCTGTACGAAATGTCTGTAACGTACTATCGCAATAATTTATTCCATTTCGTAAGGTTTCGCCATTTTCAACGTTACTGAAGTGCACATCTCAGATATTTCAAGCTTTTCCTGGAAATATGTATATATAAACTCGCGACGTTGCTCCCCCTTTCCCCCGCCTTCGATCAGCCACATGCTTCAACGTCCAACAATGCTAATGCGAGCCATTCGAGGCTATTTGTAGGATAGACATTTGTATCCTGCACTATACGTACCATTTTATTATCCATCGGTGCCAAATTTCCTCCTCGCGGAAGCTTGCAAATGTCGATTGCTCGGCCAAAATTTCCGCGCCCGCAGGCGGTCGAGGTGGGAAGAGAGAGAGAGAGAGAGAAGTCATTGGGAGCGACGCTCTTTTTCGAGAACGTGTGTGACAATTGCAAATAAAATTTCATCGCGTAATTCCCCACGGCACGCTTATAACTTATTTATAAATTAAAACGGGTGGAAAATGGGGAGCGGTGAAGGGCGCGTTTTCCGAAGAAAAATAAATTTCGCGTAATTTTCGCAGATTAGCGAGTCGTATCCGACGCGGCGCCGCGCCGCGATTCGAGCTCTCTCGCGGCTCTCGTAAACTCGTAACCAGGCTGCGTAAGTTACGAGCGACCGCCGTTCTCGTTGTACACCGCAATTAGTATGATCTATCGCGTAAATGTAATAACGCGTATACACCGCCGCCGCCGCCACCGCCGCTGCGTTTTAAGTGTTTCGTTTCAGCGACCGTAAAAATATGACGACGGTGTATCGAGTTACCCGCGGAATCCCCTCATTTGCTACTCTTTGCCTATCTCGTTTCCCACCCAGCCATCCCTATCGCGTTCCTCTCCCATCTCATTTTTTCCTTCTCTCTCTCTCTCTCTCTCTCTCTCTCTCTGTCTCTCGAGCGAAAAATACGTGCGGTGCGAATCCGCGATGCGATTTAAACGTTAGCGCGCGATTTGCATACATGCCGATGTTCCTATGGAGAGAAGTCTGTATGTTGGGTGAATTCCGAAGGGGACGCGATAGTGGTACATGGCTGTGTATGTACATAATCACTTTTTTGCTATGCCAGCCGCCTACCTGTGCTCGATGCGTAACGCAGCTCCGGCGTGCTTTGGACAGCGCTTTTAATGCTATTTCTCTGTAACGTGAACCATTATAATGGGAATGAAGTAACGTCAATCGTATACTCATGTCTCTCTCTCTCTCTCTCTCTTCGTAGTATCCTTTTGACCAGTAAACTTTTTGCAATGACGTTTGATGTAATTATTAGAAAAAATTAATGCTTTATTATCATATATCATATTATCATGCTATGAACATGCGCGAATATGAGAAAATAAAGTAGAAGATATAGTTAATGCTGAAAGAATGATAGTACAAAAATTGTTTATAATTACATATATTAAAAATTAGAAAATATGTTTACAACGTATAGCAATAAAAGTCGTAATATTATAAAAAGTATATCGTAATATTATAAAGTCGTAATATTATAAAAAGTAAGAAAACCGTACTAGAAACTAGAGTCGATGAGAAAATAGATTTCGATTGATTTTTTTGATAGCAATAATTTCCTTACCAATAATGTCCATCTATTTTCACGGAATTTTATTTCAGATAGCGTTGCTCTACTATCCGATTAAACAAGTATATATATTTTTATCACGTTTCTAATTATGCGCGACCTCTCAAATTTTTTGGCCGATCGACGTAAATTGCGATAAGTAACGTGTATCGTATTAACCTCATCTCCCCATTCGCGATCGACATTGTCGTCGCGTCAGCGGCACGCACGCGTGATCAGGCTTTTAACAAACTTGACGACAAAGGCTGTTATAATTGGGGTGGACAGTAACAAAGCCTCACCCATAATGAACTTCTCTTTATCTCGCCGAATAAATTTCAATCCCGATTTCATAAATGTGACACGTCGCTGTTCTTCGTGCTGGCTGATCATTGTAATCCAGAGTTATACAAACACACACATGTATAGGACGTTACAGAACTCAGCTTTCAATGAGTTTAAAGTCGATTTGTGCTTAAAAGAGAGATAAATTCATATAATTATAATCTTTGACAAAATTAACTTGTAAAATATGAATTCGAGAATAAAAAATAATTGGCTATAAGTAAATAATGTTTTAAAATCGATCACTCGACAATTTCTATAAAACGCGGAAAGCTTAATATTTTTCACACTCGACCGTTTGTTCCTAATTATTCTTATTTGCTTCCAATTCAGTTCGCGACCGTTTCAAAGAATTCAAAACGATTTATAAAGGACATGACGAAATTTCGTACATGTATAAAGTTTCCCACGTTTCACGTGTGTTTTTTATATCAACACATGCAAACATACATATACGCGCGTACCGGGTCCAAGGTGGTGGCTCGCGCGGCCAAACACTTCTGTAAATGCACTTAACACAGCGATAATATTATGTCTCGTTGGAACAGTTGGTGGTTGAAGAGGCCGGAATGGTTGGCGGCCAACCATTTGCGGTAAATCGGTCGCGACAGGGACTCGCTCGTGGCGGACTTGCGGCGTCGGGGCGCCCTTACTTGCCAACATATATCGAGTGTACACGTCGTAGTGAAGGTCCGCACCGTCTTTCGAGAGACTCGCAAAAAAGATCTCATAATTTTTCTCTCTCTGAAGGAACTTATTTCGAATAAGGAAGAACTTACGGTGGCAACAATCTTGGCGAGAACGCCTCGGAAGATTAGCATTTTGCGTGTCTATTTCAATTTAAAAAAAAAAGAAAGAAAATAATCTCAGATTATTCATTGAAATCATACCAGAAATCATACTTCCTCCAACTTTGCCGCAAATCGTATAAATCCGAGGAATGAGTTTCGCTTCCGTATCTCTCATTTAATTTCATTGCGTCGCTCACCATGAGGAAGTCGCGCGTCTCGTTTATCTTTTCGTCACATTGCCGGCAATTTTAAAGTCCGCGGTTAGCCCGTAAACGCGCTGTCTCAGCGTCTCAGCGTAAGCCGGGCCGTAAACCGGAAACTTCATTTCTTTAATGAGCATGTAAATTCCGCGCGGCGACTCCGAACGCGATGTCGCAGCGATGACAGCAAACGCGCAGCATACGCGTATCCGCTGTATATCCAGAATTTGCACTCGCGGCGATATCAAGGCGAAACGTGTCGAGAATTTCGTTACGGCAATCGTGCACGCGAGGAGCGTCCGTTTCGCACGGGCGGCGTCGCGACGTAGGAAGACGCCGACGGTGCCGACGGAGGTGACGACCGGCACGAAGGAGATTTACTCTTCTTTTTATATTTCGCCCAAGACGCGCATTTCCGACGGACGACGGAGGAAAGAGGGATTAATGAATATTCAGGAGCAACGGAGCGCAGAGTTGGACTCTGCACTGGTTGGCGCGAGATGAGAGAGAAGGAAGGAAAGGAGAAAAAATAGAATGGTCAGCGAGGGAGGAAGCTGGAGGAAGAAAGACGCGTGGAGGAGGAGAGATAGAGGATAGACGCGAGAAAATGCTCTGACGTTAACGCGATTAATTTGCTGGGAACTTTACATTTTAATATTCATCCCGGGGACGCTCTCCCTGACCTCCTTCCTTTTCTTCCTGCCTTCTCCCTCGCTGCCTTCCTTGCTTTTTCCTTGTCCTTGTTTTTCCGCTCGCCTTACTTCTTCGCGCGACCCTTCGTCTAATCCCGCTTCTTTTTTTCCTTGGTCCCCCACGCGTTTCCCGGTCTTTCCCAGCTTCTTTGCGCTTATTTACCCTGGCGGAATCGTGACGATGCGCCTCGAAAGTTGAGTATAATAACAGTCTCCCGCGAGTCGAGAAGCCAATGAGGCAGAATAAGGAAAGAGTACGTGCTTAAAAATTTATCGGACAGTTTATGGTATTAACACATTTGAAGTGGGTGACTAGTAGACTAAGATAAAATATATTCTATATCTACAATATCTTTCTAGACGTAATGCTTTGGATTAAAATAGATCACAATAATTTTGAAAAATAATTGCTATGTAAAAAGGATACCATTTTGATTTTATAAAAGGTCATAATTGTATTCTAAAGTTATAATAACGTCGCGAAAATGAGGACAAAGTTGTGAGGACTAAATGAAGAAATTTGAACAAATTTACACGAATTTGTTCAAACAACTTTTTTTTGTTCACGGAGCTACTACATTAAGAAATAGACTTAACAGCTTTCTTTACATTCTTCTTGATTACAGAACAAACATTCCTAATTAAACACATTTCTCGTTTCCTTCCCTCCGTACGTCTCCGTACTTCTCTACGTCTCTTATTTCTCGACGGGTTTTTGATTTGTGTTAACAGCGGTTTCAGTATATGTGCGCGCATCAGGCGAGCCCGCCATAGAATTCGATATCGATCGGAGAACACCATGCGCGTGCATTGCGTGTCCTATATTTATTTAATTAGTCGACCGATGGGAAGAAAACGAGAGTTGACGCCGCGGGACATTACAGATAGATTGCTTGGTTACCACCCATGGAGTCTCTAATTAAACTCGGCGCGAACTACAATGTAATAAAAACACAGGTGCGACTATCCGGTAGACAGCGAACGTATCGATTATTGTCCGACGTTGACGCGGAAAATTTGCTCGTCCTTTCTCTCTTTTAATCCTGTTATTTTCGCTATGGACGTACGTATGTGTGTGTACTACAGTTTAATTTAATCAACGCGAAAATAATCCCCGCCGTGTTAACTAAATAAATGTGTTTTTACAGGCTTTTTAGATTTGCGTGGAAATTGCCATAAAAGTAAATAGTTTAGAGTAATATTATATTGCACATATTGAATGTTGACATCGTGTAAAAATTTAACGCTATAGCATTCTGTTAGAGAAAATATAAAAATGATACCTAAACTAAAACATTTATTTCAAACGATACATTTTACGGGATTGGGTTAAAATCAACGATCGCCCGGTTGAAGCCACTTTGAAAACTACAGCTGACAATTTCCGTAGTTTCCTTCTGCAGGAGCACGTGCGCGACCAAAGACCCGCAGAACGACATCGAAACAGGGCATAAAACGAGAAGGGAGAGTTTTGCCGCGGGTAATAAGGGCGGAGAAGGATATAGTTGGTGGAGTAAGGAAACGAAGAGAAGGGAACCAAGTCAGTTGTACGTTGAGACCTTTGCATCCATGTATAGCGTGCTCAGAGGGTTATGCGCAGGAGCCTCGTAATAATATAGATGACTCCGATGCGATTAGGAACGCAAGCTTCAGGAAATGGTCCTTCAGAGATGCTTACCAGGCGTTCCACGCCCTTCTCTCTCTCTCTCTCTCTCTCTCTCTCTCTCTCTCTCTCACTAAGCCACTCACTCAGTCATTCGCTCGCTCGCTCGCTCGCTCTTTCTTTCTTCCGCCCTCTCGTTGCTTGCAATATTCGAGCTTGTCTGGCAGTAAGCGAGTCCCCCTTCGATCCTCCATCGATTCTAGTTTCCCTTCGCCCCCTTGATAGGCGTAGATCGGACGGCCGTCTCTCGCGCCATCGGGGCTGATCCCTCGAGGCCTTTCCTCGAATATCCGCTGCTTAGCACACGTTCCGCATACATTTTTAATCGATTCGACACGCTTTCCGTACCGGCGAACGAGCCGCTTTAACAGTGATTTCGACTCGATCGAGTTTACTGGTTTTTGGCCTGAGTGCAATTGTTTTATTTTTTCATACTGTACGATTTTTATTCGAACCAGGAATGACATCGGGATTAAATAATTGACACATAGTTGGTCATTTTGATTAGATTTTTAGAAATTTGATTTTTCTTCTTTAAATTGACGTGTCAAATATTTTTTAATATGATTGTCCGATAAAAGTTTTGGCAATCGCGCGTTCACGTATCTCTTTATAGTCGCCAAAGGGAAAACGTAATTACACGACGCGCTTAACTTTCGGAAATTTCTTTGCACGTAAAATTGAAATTTGCGGAGACGCAGACTAAAAAAACCGGTTAACTGTCCGGCGGGCTCTTTAAGCGAAATTAGTCTATGGTTACGAAGTCGAGAGGCGGTGATAATGGTACTTGTTGGTGAGCGAAGCTTGCCCGCTCGGGCTTCGTCCTCTAAAATAAAGTTACGGCCATTAACAAAACTAGGTTTCTCACTTTAACTTGTCCTAAAAATCCACGTTGCATCAAAATTGGAGTCGCTAAATTGGTGGCAGTTGCTGTCCCATGTATTTTTCACACTTTAGAGGCAAGGTGTTTCCGCAATTCTCTTTTCCACGGATTTGTTTTGTAATATTTTTAATAAAAACGTAAATATTTATACACACATATTTATAAACAGACATAACAGATATAACGTTTTAATTTTATACAATTAAAATAAATTTCCATAAAATGTATGACACATTCAATTAACATTAATAACACATTAAAGAATATAATCGCGTATAATTTTAGATCATCCTGTCATTAAAAGTATTATTTATATATTACATTATATTATTAAATTATTATTATATAAAATTTAAATAAAGCACACTATTAATTTTAATTTATTAAATTTCTACTTTATGTATGCAATTATATAAATATTTTTTAATTATATATTCGCACGGCTAAACATGTCACATAATATTGCAGCTTACTAAATTGCCTGAAAATTTTATATTTACAGTTGAAAAGCTTGTTCATTCTTTAATTTCTAATTCGCAAACAGTGAATAGTCTCGTTCGCGTAGCAACGCGTCTGCGGTGGCATTTTCCCTCATATGTTTAGGACAAAAAACGTACGATATTTTAAGTTACCTGAGATTTTTTCAGAAGACGTAGAATTTATCGCCGGTCCCTCGAGTTTCCTGCCACGGCCATGGATAACCCCCGGTTCCCATCCCGCCATGGCGGATAACCCGGCTCTGTCCGCGCCACGTTCGCTCTATGGCGGCACTCTCTTTCATACATAGCTGACATTTACCACCTCCCATATCCACCCTCTCTCATATTACGCGTTGAAATAGCCCTCGTCCCCCGAGCGAAGGCGCAGCAGGACGTAATAGCATTCTCGGAGAATTACTTATACCCTCCTGTGACCACCACTCATCGCGGCCAAGTTTCTCTCTTTCTACGAGCTCTTTTCCTGATAAAGTCTCGCCTTGTTAAAAGCAACGTCACTCTTGCCCCTGTCAGCGATGAAAATCAGAAATAAACGCGCGGTATTTAGTGCGGTAATCTTCTGTCCTCTTCTATTCTCGAGGTATTTGCCCGACGATTATATTTCACAGGAAATGATACCTAGGTCAGCAATCTCCATGCGATTGTTTCATATTCGAATACTGAAAAATATGAAAACTCTTAAGAAAATTCTTAAAGAACAATGAATTTGAATTACGAGAGGTAGGGAGAAAAAAGGAAAAAGGAAATTTTACTTTTGAAAACTTGTTACGTTCGCGTCTAAATTGTGTACCACTTGCACGAGTATAAAGTAAGAAATTTTAAAATAAATATACCGCATGATAAGTGCGCGACACATCGCTACGGATCGTAATACTTTTAATAAGGAGGTAATAACGTCGTTACGACTTTCAGGCGAGTGGCAAGGCTACATATATCACGATCCGCCATCAAGTGTACGTCCCATCCGTATGGACATTACGTAATTGCAACGGAGCGTTTATATAACGGGAATATTACGGGTTACGTAACGGATGGCATAATATACAATATTCTAATAAGCGCATGCACGTTGTACGTGTACAAAGTAAATTTCATCATTATTATTGAATCGCCGCTCTGTAATAAAAACATTTGCGGCGTAGCGAACGTTTATGCGAATGTATGCCGATTATTCACGATTCACTCGAACGCAGGAGAAGAGAAAATCGTTTTCCCCCAATTCGTTCCCTCGTCCGCTCAGCTCTCCCCCGCGTCAAATCCTGTTATCCCTTAATTACTTACATTCTTTTTTCATAAATTAAACGATGTTAAAGTCTATCAGGTCCCATTTATGAATATTTTATTTCCTTAATGCAACGTATATTTATCGACCGCACCTCTATTATTTAAAAATATTACTAAGAGAGTTTTTATATAATGTTATACTGGATATTGCGATTATAAAATATTATAAGATAATTATTTTGAGATTGATTTTTTAGCACATGTTTATTTTGAACTGTCTAATCTATCGCAAATACATTAACTTTTCTTAAAATATTTAACATTTAGAAGTTCGAAGATTTATGTTATAAATTAAAAATATATAATTAATATATATGTTTTCATAACTATATTAATATAAATAAACATAAATACTAGCTTTTACATTTCTAAATATTATAAAATCATCATTAATACATTATTAGAAAAATAGATTAGCTACATTTAAACATATTTTTATTATTATTAGTAAATCTGCGCGAACAACAATTACATTTTATATTTTTAAAATATCTTTATAAAGTAATTTTTTTTACAATCGTTTGTACTTGCAATGTAATAATTTAAATAATCAAAAAATAAGCTTTACATATAAGAAATTTTAACATTTAGAAATCCATCAGTGCAATAAAAATGTCTTACATTTTTTATTTTTTTATCAGTAAGTTTATAATATTGGCAAATTATTAAATTTTGGATTTCTACATATTCAGTTACAATAATTCTTACAAAAGTTTCAAATTTCATAATAAACCAATAAATTTAATAATATTTGAATGCTTACGTGAGCCAAAATCATGTAAGATTCGATTATTTTTCTCCATGAAATCCTAATTATCAGCGCACTGGTGGATTAATTTCTGACGCGTGATCGACTTAATACGTTTTAAGATAATGTTAGTCGCGTGACTGGCGCAAAAGTAGGCAACTGATAGGAACAGTAATTTCATGTATATATATATATATATATATATATATATATATATATATATATATATTGCGGTTTAATATCGCGACGTTGACCTTTCCACCAACGGAAAAATAGGAACCTTCGCTGCATGCGAGGGAGACGGGATTAGAAACCACGTCGACCTGCGAACCGACACGGTGTATCTTACGGTGCGTGTGCGTGTCGAGAAATGGCTCTACGAGTCACGAGCGTATAATGCAGTTTCCCTTTGCACATTACGCTTGACCCTCCATCGGTCGCATATACATCTGAGAGATATATGGCTAGACTTACATTTTAACCGGATTTTGTTTGTATAATATAGAGAAATAAGCAGAGTCAAATTAATCTTTCGTCGGATAGTCTTTCATATTATACGTAGCTAGAGGAAAAATTTTCTCTTACATACTTGTTCAAATCGTAATAAATCCGAAAAGAATATATAACATTATTAGATAATATATGTACATCTAAAAGAAATATTTCTCGAATTTTACTTCATCACAAGCAATGCAGAAAGATGTGTGTCTCTCTCTCATTCGAAAGCGACGAAAAAAAGAAGTCAAAATTATTCGATTTTAACACATACGTATATAGACGATAATTCAGTTACCCGCGTTCTCATTTTCGATATAGCTGTATAAAAAGTTACTTAGAAAGCTCGATTGTACACGGGGAAATAAAATTTTTCAATGCTCATCACAGTACAGGCGTAAGTTGGTGTGATGCGCTGAACGTCCTTCCCCGATCGTGTTATGACGAGCATCCGATGGTCGAGTGACACGTTAAAGAAACTACGCACGTACTAATGTTTTTAAGCGAGCTGGCGTGAGTGATATGAACAATATCCTTCTCACGGAGTAACGGAACGATAGGACGAGGCAGCGTGTGACACACGCTGACATATTATTATGTGTTTAACTGTCCAGCGCGTCGTATCACCGTCCGCTTGGAAGGATGAGTCTCATGCAATCTCACGAATTTCCACGCCTTGCTTTTATCACGTAAATTAACATTAGCCGTACTATTCACAGCTATGTCTACATTGAGGAAATTGCGAATCTCATTTTCACATATACATGTTTACTCTTTGTAGATAAAATAGCCGAATTCTATTTAAAAGAAAAAACGGTGTCTTTGAATTAAGTTCTTCCGTAAATCTCAAAATTTTTATTCAATTGTTCATTCGATTCGAAATATGTGAATCCTATATTTTACTTCTCTTGTGTGTTATCTCGTGTATGTAGGGCGGCAAACCTCGTTCTTTCATACGGCGTGATCGACGGACAATTAGAGTCGTGTTGAAATCGTTGAAAGCGGAGCCTCGTGCCACTGTCTGAATTTCGATCGAGGTAGTCTGCATTAGTGTCGTCGTCAGGTCGTAACGTCGTCCTCGCGGTGGCGTCCTCCCTCGATTTGTCGCCGTTATCGATCGCGGCGATGGCGGCGGCCGAAGAATTCGGGGTGCCGGACGGGGGACGTGTCAGTTTCTTTGCGGTTTTATTACACGGCTCGCCGGAGGTGGCAATTTGTTGAAGCCCGCGTTGTCAAAGACCGGAAGTAGGTCCCTCACTCTTTGTCCCGTGCCGATCGACGCCAGCTCGATCCATCTGCAATGGCGAAACACGTGAAAGAGGTTTCTCTCTTCTGCTCTCCTTTTTTTTTCTGAAAAGAGCCGTTTCCCCCCTCCCTAATGCCCGCAAACCTTTTGTATTTTATTGGCAATGTTCCATTAAAGATATTACGGCGAAGTAGAAGAGCGGATCGCGTAATGGCGCTATCATTATTTTTTCTTTTTTTTTAAAAAAGAGATTGTATTTTAGGCTAATAACAATTACTTTACCTTTTTGAATTCGGTGTTTTAAAGCCTTCGACAGATAGATGATTTTCATTGACATAATTATAACGAAGCATTTAAATAAAACCTACATAATTTGAATAAATGAAGAACATCGATAACATTTAATAATTTGCTCGTCTCGCATGAAAAGTCCTCATATAAAGTCATTTTTAATACATTTGTTCGCACCGCACAGTCGGTTCTGTATAATTCGGAGAAATAACGAACGTTTGAACAACCGCGATTATACCGAATTGTCGAACGCAGTTTCGATGCAGCGATAGTTAATAAATATCGGACAATAAATATCGGCCGGGACGATATCGGTGTTGCGCGTAATTTTTAACACGGCCACGCGAATTTGTCGTTCAATGAATCACGCGCAGCTCGCGTCGCACGAGCAAGCATGCACGAACGAATTCACTTCCCACCTGTTGTTTTTGTATTTTGCGAGGGGTTGAGCGGCTGGATGGGGCGTTTCGGTGGGGAAATATGTGGCCCCATAAAAATCCAAACCACGGCTCAGCAGCATCGAGGTCTCCTCCACGCTGGCCAGGGTAACCCTTATAACGGGTGGCCCCGTATAAATCGTCGCCGGCTCGTTCAGATTCTGCGCGTCGCTCTTTAGTTTGTCATTGATGGCCTTCACTGATTTATTTAACACACGATTTTATTGCATGCGTTGCAGAAAGGCAAAAAGCTCGACGCGTCACGGCAAGTAATAGGGCTTTTAAATACGCGCGCGTATGAAACGCGAATATACGTGGAAAACAAAGTCAACTGCAAAATCTGTTGTTGACATTATGCGAAATGTAGAAAGATACAATTGCTCGAGACCATTGAACAACACGTCGAACGATTTCTCGTGAAAATGAATCTTTTACTGAAATTGCATTTTGAGTTATATATGCAAAACACAAATATATAAATACATATGAATGAAAAGAGTTTTGAAATCGTAAAGGGAGAAGCGATATCCATCACGTTACGCGTATAGGGTCTGAAGCTTTCTCCCGGAAAGAGCGACGGTATGAGAAATATGGAGAAGAAGCATTTGCATTTTCGTGACTCACAAACAGTTCCCGTATTCAGGGGTAGCCTGGTTACTTCGACGATAGATCGATATTTGTACAGAGCGTGTCTAATATCGTCCTCCGGCACTTCTTCGGGCACATCTAGAACGTAGACCGTGAAGATCTTCGCTGGTCTACATGGTATAGCGACCTATTACAGATTACAATGCGCATTATTCGCAAAATTTATTCTAGAGAAAGATCTAAACACGATTATGAGAATTGCAAAATTATATCTTAGAAGATAAATACAAAGAGAGATAAAGCAATGTTTAGCAATTTCTACAATTTTCAGCTTTAAGTTAATAAGTCAATAATTGAATTTTAAGTTGTTTGCGCAAATTATTGTCAAAATATTTATTGTCATAAATATTGTCATAAAGCACCCTTTATACTTTGTGTTGCATATCTGCAACGTGTGTTTGTGCTACGGGAGCGTAGAATCCATGCAGATCCCGAGATTAGTTGCAGAAGCGCTATAAGGTATTTCTCTGTGTCAGGTGCTTTAGCTTTAGTAAGGTTTCCCAAGTAATCGTACAACATAATGCAACACTCCCCGGATGTAAAGTATAAAAACACTAATATATGTGAAATTATTTCTGGCAAAATTACTTTGCTAACCTTTGTTATTTATCGGTATGACGAAATATTTCCTTGATTTTACAAATGCAGAGCTAATTAACCCGCGAGAATACATCGGTATAGAGTACCTACCTTTTTGTAGAAACGAGCACCCGTCACTTTGTGAAAGCCTTTTTTATACACCGCTTGGAAGTCCTCGATGTTGCTGAACTTGAAGAGAATGCCGGTGGCGGTCTTCGTCAAAGAAAATGCACCTCTAGATCATACAATAGAAAGTTCTTTGATTGTGATATAAATTAATGAAAGAAATTTTTTAATATAAAAGTTAATGAAAATCTTTTATAATTATATGGCAGAATAATACTGCTAAAGATTAGTTTGTTCTATATGGCTAAGTGCGAATGAATTCTTGCCACTGTCATACGCATGAGCTCATTGTCCATGCACAAAACGTTCGCACACTGCATCAGATGCAGTTGACTTAATGGATTTGTTGTCCGACCTGTTACTGCCTTTACTACTTCATGCGACGCGCCAACTGACTTAACTACTTTTAGATCCGATTCGGGCACAAAGTACTTTAGAATCTCTTGCGGATTAAACTAAGTGAAGGCCGAAGTAATCTAGACGATGCACAGTTAATGTTAATGCCGCAAGTCAGTAAAAATAAGAATCGGATGTAAATCTGTCTTCGTGCATAAATATTTTGACGCGTTACATAAAATTTAATAATTTATCTTGAATAAACTATAAATAAGGATATAAAATAATTAATTTTTATAAATATCAATATTCATTTATAAATCCGTCTGGTTTTTAAAATGTGAAAAATGTACTTTGTATCGTTGTTTCGATAATTGCTCTCGTTTTAGAAAACGGAGGTAGTTGCAACAATTCTCACAATGAAAAATCACTTATGCTCATCGTTGATCGATCAATCTAAAGAATTATTATTTATCAAGAATTTAATCAAATTATAATTTTCAATATACTTCAAATCTTACGCGTGTAATTTTTTGCGACTGATAAACTTGTCGAACACAAGTGCGAGGCGCACGATAAAGCAACTAAGAAAAACCGACGACACTTGGAGCTCGTTTGTCATAGTCATCGGGGTACAAGGTCTCTTTCATCGAACGGTTTGAGATCCGGCAAATAATCCTCGACCATAGCGACGAGATGGCCTGCCAAACTGACGCGCTCACCGGAAGTTCATCTTCTCGCAGATGGTGGCGGCCTTCTCCATGCTCAGCTCGTGGCTGGGGGTGAGCAGAAAGGCGCCCTTAGTGAGGAAGTCGTTCTCGCTGATCTCCGAGTCGGTGTCGCCGTGGTCCTGCCAGTCGGCGGAGCCGCGTCGGCCCTCCTGATTCAGGCGCAACATCGAGCTGCTCTTAGACGTGGACATGTCTTTCTCGCACTGCGCACTGCCGCCCTGTTCCAACTGCGACATCTTTTATAGCGTTGCCAACGAACCGAGAACGGGTGATCTCACGTGTGCTCTCCGAGAGGGAACGGTCCTACACGTACGTAACGCGTTACGCGAGATCGAGCGCTCGTGAGAGGATGTCAGCGCGGCGAGACCGGACATACGTCGTGCTACACTGCTTCGTATCGTGTTCCATCACGTTCCTTTTATATGCGCCTCCGACGAACATCGCGACGGACGGATGGATAGATAGGCGAGAGGAGATAGATAGATCGACGAAGGTCGGTGGTCGGAAGATTGTACGGGCAAAAAGTGCCCCCTGAGTGCGCGGCCCGACGCGGCCATTTAAGTCACTGATTGTTATTGATGCGCATATGCGCGAGAAGAGGATCGACCGCGAAGATCCGATTGCTAGGCCAATTGTTGCTACAAATAAGTGTGTAGGAGGAAATGCAGGCACTTGGATATGGATTATTACTCACGTTAATGATTTCAATAGGTCAGGATGCTCGTGATATTGTCGAAAATGTATTGCGTCTAGCTAGCTTTCGATCCGCCCGTAAATGTCAGGCGTCACATTCGTCCTGTTTACGATGCTTTAGTGTACCTTTTATATTCAATATGCAAAGACGCTTTGTGTTAAGCTAGAATAAAGAGCGCGAGGCGCTCTTTTCTGCGACCTAGTTATATTTTTTAAAGTATCATTTTCCGCGAATAAAAAATACCGGGAAGTCCAGAAAGAGAGAACGAGAGCAGAGGATGATACAGCTTTGTACGATTTTAACCTACTTAACATATAATACATAGCAATATTTAATTTAATTTTTAATTTTTTTATTTTGAATTATAAATTTATTTTAACAAATATAACAATTAAAAATTTTTTCGAGATATTTAAGAAATATATATTCGTGTTTCCATTGTTTTATCACAAAATCTATGAACTCCAGTAGTCCGGAGATTTACACAAATATTTAAACGTGTACTGCTTTACTGCACATGTAAGCGCACCGTGAAGAGCTTTATTTGAATTCAGTTTTAATGTCTTCCGCTTTTGGCAATTGTATTCATGAGAACTGAATACGAGTTGCATCGATTCATCACACATAATCTCTAGATTGTTTAAAGAGGATTATTTAAAGTAAACATTTAGAATCTCTAGTAAAAGAACATTAGGAAAAATTAAATATTTTCTCAGTGTTAACATACATTTATTTTCTTTTTTTAATATTGGCGCTGCGTCTGTCAGTATTCTTAACAGAATTTTTTTTTCGTTTATTTATAGGGAATATTAAAATATACATTAGATTTGATGAAATTATCTCAAATTTTATTGTCAATTAATTTTATTAATTATTTTGTAAATATTTTTGTTTTCAGATTTCGCAGATCAACATTGGAGTCAACCAAAATCAAACCGCCAAATCATCGACGAAAAAGTAAGTACAATAAATTATTATAGATTAGCAATAGAAAATATAAAATTATATTGTTATATTTATTTAAAATCGTTGACGTATGAGCTAAAAATAATACATACAATATAAGGTTTAAACATATATTGAGCAAAAATATAATACATCAAGAGTATTCTGATATCTTAATTCTATTATGCGCGCGCAGTTCTGTAGAACTTCATTTATTCTGAATAAGTGAGACTTTTACTCGCTGAGTAAATCATGAATTTCACTAACGACAAACAATCGTGTAACGTTCGCTTATCGCGCTTGAGAGATCTCTAAAGGCATCAGCTACGGGTCGTCGCCTCATTCACGCGGTCGTCAAACCCTTCAGCATACGCATTAGAAGACCAATCGGTGGTGCCATCCGGCATCGTCAAAGCCGGCGATTGCGAAACAACGAGTCTCGATTCAAATCTCTTAATTGCCGGTCGTGTTAGGCGACGCGTCGACACGGCGATCAGAAACCGCGTTGATGGCGATTTGCTGATGGCGATGCGGCCGGAGGGTGAGGCTGCTGCAACGAGCCGCGTTGCGCGTATGTACCATACGGTACGCGTTGTGCGAATATCGCGGAACATCCGTTTATGCCGCCGACGGCAAGAACGGATGATTGTGCCTCGGTTCGCGGCCCTGAGAGGCGAGAGCTCGCCGATAATTCATCGGCTCGGTTGACAGTACCGCGCGATACTTCATCGTCAATAATCTGCCCGGCGCATCATCCGGGCAACACATCGTCCGCGCGCGGGGATACGTAGGCGGCCCATCAACGCCGCTCACTGCTCGCCTCTTTTTCCAGCAAAGACGCGAGTAATGAATCGGCCGCGTGGGCATTTAATTGGATGATTGGCCGAAACGATACGTCCTCGATAAATTGGCCTGCGAATGGAAAAAACAAAAGAGGAAACGGGAGTTTTTGCCTGCCCATTATGGTCAAAAGTTGTTATTAAAGGCGATGAGGCGTTACATATTACGTGAAAAACGAAGGACGAAATGTAATATCATCAATTTGGCTAATCGGGAGTTTTATTCTTCTTCTTGTCCGGCGATAATTAATTGAACGTCGTAAAATTATATTTGTTATTCGTGTTAGCAATCATTTTTAGATGCTCATCTCTGTCCCATGTGACTTTTTATAAATTAAATAATTTTCTTTTGTTAAATATTTATTATTTTTTCACATGAATTTATTATTTTTCATATGAAAAACTAATATAATATGATTATTCTAATTACGGTTACTTTATAAAATATTTTTTTTAAACTCAAATGAATATGTTTAAAAATAATTGTATTTGTACAGACCTTCAAAATGAATATGCAAAGCTGATATTAAATTCGAGATCAATAAATTTTACAACGAAACCAGTTTCGGGTTTCGGGTGGTGTCTGTCATTAGTCAATCATTATCGAGGTATGATATACCCGGAGGCAATAATTGTCAAGGGCCTGTCGAAAACCGCAGTGATCAAAGAAACGTCAACAACATCGGTCGTTTGCAAACATCGGATACAAAAGAAAATATCGTGGTTGCGTCGCATGGCAGAACATAACAGAGTACAAAGCGTACCGGGTCAAAGCTTTTAAAAAAAACTAGATACGAGCTATAATTGATACAAGCTACGAATTGAGATGCATAGTGAATGAAATAAGATTTTATTTTAATATTTTTCCGTTAGTTTTTATTTACCGGTTGACGGAGCACCGATGGTAGTATTATTAAGAGACGCTGTCGCGTTAAAATTAATCGTTATTTATAGTTGCTTATTTATACGCCGTTGAGCCGTTTCGTCTTAAAGCTTATCGATTGCCGAGAGATTAGCTATCGGGGCATAAAAAAGGTACTTTCACGGGGGTCTAATGAGAGTAATGGAGTCTTGTAGCTGAAGAACGCTTTTCTTCTGGATGGATACGCCCGAAGCATCGCTGGGCAAAAGTATTGGAGGACCTCCGTTCTTACTTTGGCTAGAGAAGAGCGAAAGTGCAATGGAGGATGAAGATCCAGTTACTTATGTCGTTACTGAAGTTGAAAAAAAAAATCTATGTCGCGAAATTGTCTCTTATGGCATTGAACGTTGAGCATCTGCTTAATTTCTCACCGTTTCTCTCTCCACGGAGAAGTTTCTTCGCAAGGACTCGCCCTTGCATCCAAAACTCCTTAAACTTCACTCTACTGCCCGCTTCACTTTAGTTATGCTTCTCATCTTATCACACAAGTGCACGATTTCATGTCTGTGCGCAAAACGCGCTGCACCTAATTTAAATTAAATACTCGGAACAATTTTATGGATATATAAACTTTCTTTAAGTTTCTCTCTCTCTCTCTCTCATCCTCCATAATATTCAACATGACACATATATGTTATTGCCTAGCATTTAATATTAATCTATCGATAAACATGTGTTATGTTACATTTTATTATAATAGCACCGATTAAATTTGAATCATTTAATATCGTAAATATGGTGTAACGTTTTCAAGCAATTGTCACTTCAATAATATTGTAATGAAGATTATACATTATGACTAATTTAAAACATGAACATTTATTGTTACTGGTCAGTCAGTAAACGACGAAGACAGCAAAGGACAAAGTGTGACCGGATTGAACAGACGAAGGCAGACGAAATGAAGAGAAAAGAAATGATTGCTCCTGGCGGCAGCGTGCTTGCGAAATGAACGCGGCGTGACTGCCGCTTTGAAATGGGGATGAATTGTAATTGGACGGAAATGGAATTCGGATAGTTCAGGACCAAATACGCAGAAAGAGACAGATCGCAGAGGAATAGAGAGAGAGGGGGGAGGGGTCGGGGTCGGAAAGGGTAAGCTGTGATAGAGGAGAGTGAGAAACTGGGCGCGAGAGAGAGAGAGAGAGAGAGAGAGAGAGAGAGGCGAGATAGTGAAGAGAGACAAGGAGAGAGAGACGGTCGACGCCAGTGGCCTGTAACTCTATGCCTCTGTGAGCTTCGATCAATAGACGCGAACAACATTGCACCGAACGCCACCGAACGCTAAAACAGTTTATGCAACCTCCGCGAGCGATTTTCCAAAATTACCTCTTGGGAGGGTGCCGTCGGTTTGCTCGAGCGGCTTTTTAGGCCGAATCGCGTTTGAAATTAAGCTCTCGCCAGAGAAAATTTTCCAGCTCTGTTAATTTTCGCACCGCGCATGCTGGTGCTCGTTAAAGTAAAAGTTCCTCTTTTGGCTCTATATATCAATTATAGGTATCTGTATTTATGGTGCATTTTTACGGATGGTTTACACTCTAATTTATCCCTAAAAATTTACCTTTGAGGAAATATCTAAGAAAACAAATATTACGAAAAAAAATTCTAAAAAAACTTGAATTTATTTTTATAAGAATTATTTTTTGCTCGGTTCATAACTCGATCCTTCTTTAGAAGAAAATATTTTAGATGTAAGAATTTTAAATTGCTTTTTTATTTTAAGAAGAAATTGCGAGATTCATCTATTTTATGCAATGGCAAAATTTCGCTGAATTCCAGTTATTCAAGATCATAAATGTTTTTTTTTTGTAAAATTATAGCAAATAGTATAAACAAATATTATCTTGTTTCCGCGATTTCCGCAATGTCGATTGCGCGATTGAGGCGTGTTTGTCGCGCGAGTGTGTCTATCGAAAATAATTTTTCACCTTGTACTGATAAAAAAAGAGAGAGAGGGGGGAAACGGTCGTGTGCGATAAATAAATGCGTAAACGAGATGAAACTATGGGGGCACGTAGGGATGTAATTTGATTCGAGAGCGAGCTGGAATTCGATTGACAGGCAAGCGAAGTTGTGCGTGTCTATATGGAATTTAGCTGCGGGACCAATGACGAATTCGACATGTTTGATTGCATCGGAGAAACGGCGTGCTGCACGACCGGGATCGGGATTATAAAAATGCTGACTGCGCCGTGAAGTGTTCGAAAGTTGTTTAACAACTTGATTGAAAATGCTGAGATATCCAGTTAAAACATGTATATTAGACGTAACCAATTTATTATTACTTTGCGAAACTTTATAGTCGACTAAACCATGTTTATCAAATAGGCTGCGAAACTGCATGTATCATCAATCGAATGCAAATCTGATGAAAATAAGCGATTGCGGAAAATCGCAAAATCTACTTTTGCATGCTCAATTATAAGCTTTATCGGTTTTCATGCGATTAATCGGATATATGTTAAATATGTATCTGTCATGAGCATTATAATTTGTGATTTACAAGGGTAATTTAATTTTATGTATCACGTTTATTTAATACATACAATTTCGTCTATTTATACGACATTCATATCTCCTCGCGCGAAATGCAAAAGGCTGCGCTATCTTCAGTAATAAGGTAGATCGAATCTAATTCTAACTTTATAATCCGTCCTTAACTCGTGTTTAATCCAGTTTCAAACCTGACTTATTAAGTGAAAATCGCTGCGGAAACTTCCTCAACGCAAGCTCTGTAATCGAACACGTCGAACTTAATGCATTACCTCTCAGCGCACTATGTATCCGGCATTCTCAAAAATTTATCGTAAAACTTTCGTATCTTCCGAAACTACCGCATTTCCTTTCGCTCCAATTTCGTTGACAAATTCTTCCTCAGGGAAAAGTTAGCTGACTCCGTGGATTAAATCGGTACACTTGCAAACATGTTGAAATGCAAATTTACAACTGCATTGGATCAAACTATCCCTTTTACCGTATATACACGGTATCTAAAGAGAATTATATAGGAGATGAAATCTTTGGATAATCTTATCTCAAATATATTGAAACAGTTTAACTTCCTATTTCGCTAGAAAAATATAGATTTCGTCAGAATACGACTGTATCTAGAGGAACTCGTGAAACGTTGAATTAATTTACCGGCGAGATGAAGTTGGAGCGTGCCAGTCCGCTGATATCGCGGAAATAATTTCTCGCAGATGGCACACATAAGTTGATGCCGACACGATGGCATGTGCGGCAAAGGCGACGCGCGAATACGAAATATAGGAAGAGATAAAGTTTGCCCTTCTGTTCTCTCGTCTGAGCCCTTAGCAGTAGACGTCAGAGTCGTCACGCATTCATACGTTCTTACATTTCCGCGCGGCGTGGAGTATCGATATCCAGGGAAATTCTTTACTCGCGTTCGGAAAAGGAGATCGCGAGGGGGACGAAGTTAATCACGCGCCGCGGGAGAAACGATGTCGTGAGGAAAATGGGAAATGCGGAAGGCGATCTCTCGGCGGCGACGGTGGGACGCGGGAAGAGGGAAAGAAAGGGGGATCGCGCAGGTAGGACGAGAAAAAAGAGTGAGAAACGATAATTTCGCGGAGGAGCCCTCGTGCGCGCGCGCGCGCGAGAACGCGAGCCGAGGATTAATTTAAATATTGACATGACCCTGCCGAGACGGCCATGCTTGGCGGAGCATCGCTAAACGCTCGTTCAATTTGCGCGTCGCCCTTCTTCCGCTTCTTCGAGACACCGGCATAAATCAACATACGCGTACCTTGAAACGTTTTTAACCTGAAATAGCCGCCGGTTTCGTCGACAGCCGGACTCCCGGCCGCCACTCCTCGAAAAAAAAAAAAAAAGATCGACAAGTGAAGTAATGACAGTCAAAGTGTTTGAATTACGCGTGTTCTTTCGATAACGACTCCATAAAACCGACGACGCTGAATGCGATCTCGCATCTATCGATTCGTCGCGTATCTCGTATCTGCAGATGCAAATTACGGGCGTATAATTTACAAGTGTTTAGTGCGCGAACACATTCTTCTTGCATGATGAAGTTCGGTATCACGCGAATAATATAAAAATTCGGTATCACTCGTAAATATAAAAAATGGGTTTGTCCTCCTGAAAAAAAGTGGAAAAAAGCGAATGATGTCGTCATATTGCAACATGTATTTTTAATCCTTTTGCTATCACGCACAGTACTTCTATTATTGTTATATTTAGTGCATTCAGCAAAGAGCATATCAATCCGAAAATTTCATAAAAACTGCGTATTTTTATACAAAAGCAACTGGGGCAAAATTTAAATTTTTTAAAAATAGATATTTGAAAGGAGATTAATAGAGAGATGAAAAATTTATTGCGACGAGTTTTTTCTTTTTATTGCGACGAAATGGCGTAATCATATTGTCTTATTAATCGTCGAATGCGAGGCAACTTGATTAGCATGCGAAAGCCGGGCATATCAATTACTATCAGGCACACACAATGGCTTTCTATCCTCGATCAATGTAAATCTCGATTTAGACTAACGATCGTGCGCGGGGCAGACAGGCGCCCTTATAACTGATCGTGCGTTCGGCGCTTTAGAAAAATGATTTCAGCCGGTGCCCGTGATCAAACATTAATAGTAATGCCTTCGATCGTAGGCGTGACGCGCCGCTGGATCGTATTAAAATAGGTAGTGATTAACGACGTCGTTCGCGAGGGCGATGAAGAGAGAGAAAGAGAGAGAGGCAGAAGAAGGGGTGAGCGCGCGGGAAGGGATGAATAGAAGGCGGAAAGTGCGCGGATATGGTAACGAGAAGATATGAGACGGAGTGGCGAAGAAAAAGACGTAGAAAGAGAGAAGCGAGAATTACGTGAGCTACCGAAGAAAACTTTTGTTGGACATGTAGTCAACGGCACGTACTATATAGAGTGTCGCTTAATACATGCGAAGTGCTCGTAGGATGGATAAAAATGCATCGAGCAAAATATAACAAAATATGTTCGATAAAGGATCGCTCTTTAATTAAAATAATTGTAACTGGATACAATTTATTGTTAATTCTTTTTTCACATATGTATTATCCTGTATAGTAAATGCAAGTGACAGGAAATCCAGACTTTTGCGAAAAAAAGCAATTTTAACACAAACAATTTACCAAATAGTTTTGTATTTTTTAACTAAAATTCTAGAAAAGTTATAAATTTGTGATATTATGATTTTTATTTGCGTATGAAATTTTGTAGAACATAATAGGTTCTACAATTTCCAAGTGATGAGATACAATGTTGGCACATACTTTCACGAGATTTACACAATCGCTTGTTCATCGTGTGCGCGACATTCGTCATCGTCATCGTCTTGGTAAAGTAACGACGCTCCGCAAATATTCTTTTTCGAGTATCCACTTTTAAATATTTTTCCACTGCAAACAGGATCACCTTTGACAAATTGCGTTTGCTCTACTGATTCGTTTTGCGACCTTAATACACTCGGCATTCAAACGTATAAATGAATACAACATTTTTTGAAGAAAAGATACTTTGACATTCACTTCAAAGCATGACTCGATTTCGCATTTTCATAAAATCTAATATCATTCTGTGATAGAAATAATTGTGAATTAACCAATAATATATTGATTTCAAGATATTCACAAATTTAGAAAAACGGTTAAATGATTGTAAGATAAAAAACCGTCTCCGTCGTTTTTATTACCGATTATTCAGTTTATTAACGAAGAATGACACTCACAGAGAAAGAACGGAATAATGCAAAGTATAACGTGCAAACTATAGAACGCCGAAGAAAGGGAAGGCGACGAAAACGAGGCAGAGAAGAAAGAGTGCTGCAAAGGGGCGCGAGAGGGTTGACAATTCCAGGATGTCGTAACGCATGAACGTGCGGGGCCAACCACGAGTTCATTGCGAATTCATTGAGGATTTTCCAAGTGATTTCCCCGGTTATGTCCAAGGGTTATGCTTCAGACGACGAACGTGTGCGCTGTCACGGAGGAACAAAAGTCAACCACCCCTCCAATTTAATATTTTCTCCCTCTCTTTTTTTTCTCTCTCTTCTCGGTCCTCGTCATTCTCTTCTTCTCGCCCTACAAACTCACGGTCCGCAATACATCCGCCATACATGAATTAAGTGGAATTCGTAAAGGCGATTTAAGAGCGCGAGGCGAGATCGGAACTAATTAAAGTGAGTTAAATAATGTTCTATCGGGCGGTACGGGGTGGAACACTTCGAGGGAACACGGTTATCAATTAAACTAAAATTTCTTACTTTCGGAAACTCATTCGCGATTAATGATTTGAGCGTCGAAAACTAAGTTCTCGTCGAACAAAGAAAATCATCTTCTGCGATTCGAGTTCATTATTATCATATTGATAATTGCAGTGGAGTTAAAATGGATTTCGCGCCTGAAAACATGTCAGGAACTGAATCCGAATGAAAACTAAGATTTCTCATATTTATATTAAATTAACTTGTGTTTTCATATGAATGCAAATTTACAGATAGATATGAAATTATATCATAATTGTATCTCTGTTAAAACTAATTCAAGTTTAAGTAAATTAAAATCCTATTTTATACAGATTTAGGTGTATAAATTTAAATAAATTTGATTAATTAGTAAACAAACAACTCATATCTCTTTCACATATAGAAAACAATGATTTTGGTTATAAAGCGTGACTTTCATTCCCCCAGAAATATGCTAAGTAAGCGTATTAATTTTAAATTATTTGCCATTGCGCCAAAGTGGTTTTAATGGGCGCACAGTCATTCCGAAATTTCGCTTTTGTTCGCTTTTGGAATATTTGCATTTCAAGTATAGATACAAATTGTAATTAACATTAAATTTTATCAGAAAGCTATTCAAATGTATTAATATATTGGCATTGGCAGACAACAAATACTATTGATAATTTCTATGCGCGATACATGTTTTAAACGTGCCCGATATCGAAGAACGTTCTCCTTCTGCCGCGCGTCCGAAATTCCGCCATTAAAACTACGAATTCTTTTTGACAGCGGATTAACGTTGATTGGGACGCGTTATTGCGATTACTCGGATTCGTAGATTCGGAGAATTGCGCGTATAACGATCGACGCGAATCTATATGGTAATACGATGACCGGTTTTGGGCGGGAGGCTACACGGCGAAGTCTCGTGTAGCCGCGGCACTCCAATCAGAGCCTTCCATAATCCGAAGATCTTTGCTAACGAGACCATCGAGAATCGTAATCCGAAGGGGGTTGCCCGAGCTCCGAGATAATATTTCTCTCTCGCGCATCTCTCGGGCCCTTTATGTATTTACACAATTGCGGCCAATGGACGTATCAGATTCGGTAACTAATCTAAACCGCGTTAACTCCCCTTACCATCCAGAAATTTCGCGTTCGCCTGCCTGTTATGCTAACTGTATTACATTTTGTCTACCAGCTCTTTTGCGTAATCCGATTATATCAAGGCACCTTAAAATGTTAAGTATCATGGCATCGCTGAATATTTTGTCCCATAAATATATAATTTTGTACATGTAATACAATATATAAACTGTACACTATCATTCTCTATATGGTAATAATTTTTTTTATAAAATTCATTGTCTAAGCCACCATTTTAATCTTTATTAATAACAACAATTAGTTTCAAAAACATCTTATTGTTTGAGTTTGGCTCAAAAATCATCAGTTCATTCCTTGAATTTGAAACATTCTTTGAATTCTTAATATTTTTAACTTTTTAGCCATGTATTGCAAATGGTATCAAATAATTATGCATTTAATTAATCTATCAAAGGACGTTTGTATAATCATATCTGTAATCCATTTTATGTAATGATGCCATTACGTAAACAGGCGATCGGCAAAGCTCGCAGGATTACTTGCATGGTAGACGCCATCAAATATACATGTATATAGGCGGGCTACCATTTACTAAATGACGTAATATTAATTCTCGTGTCTCATTAGTAGCCTCACTCATTAATAGATGCATTTGATAAGTGCAGCAGCGCATAATTGCTAATTTATCGATCATTGATGACCTTCTCAAGAAGTTTAACGTTGCGGAAAGATTTTACTTGAGAATCTATTTACTCCGCAAAATCTACCTGCGCACCAAGCTGCACAATTTCTATAAAGATTACGTATGGAGATACTCTATAGAGATTTTTTATAATTAGAAAAAGTAACGTAAAATAGTGTGCGAGGTCCTAGCACGTTTCTTCGGGATGAACCGCGACAGATACCTCGCGAGGCTAACAAAGGAAACAATAGCGGCGCACATGTGAAACCGCCGTTGGCCGGCGACGTATTCCGTATGCACGAGCCGAAGCATGGAGAAAAAGGAGCCATTAACTCGCGCAATTATCCTTGGACGGACGAGGCTAGAGTTACGGGCGGCTAATAGCGGCGTTTCCTGGCACTCCCTCGCGGGAGACGGCGAGGAAGAGGCGCGCGAGACGTGAGACCGAGAGGGTAGAGACGAACTACAAGGACTCCTATTATCGATACTGATGCCGGTGCCAATGCGATCGTCCGTGAAATCGCCGCGGAATAAGCGTCTCAAAATACTCCCGCCGATATTATTTCGTCAGGCATATTACGTTTGTCGTTGTCGTTCGCGCTGTCGGAACGAAGTCACGTATAGCGATGCAGATTTCAAACAAATTATTCGATTGAGCATTGCGGAGAATTTACGCTTGGATAAAGAAGCATGAAAGAGAGAGAGAGAGAGAGAGAGAGAGAGAGAGAGAGAGAAAGAGAGAGAGAGAGAGACATTTAATATTTACGACAACTTTTATGATGATTGCTAGCGAAATTAAAATGGAAAATTCTATATAAAAAAAGTAGAAATGGTGTGGAAGAAATAAATTGAAAATTAACTTATTTAACATATTTTATATTTAGTATTACGTATTATTGATAATTTAATGATTCTAGTGACAATCTTAAAAAAAACTTATAGTTTGACTAAAATCCTTTACGCTTATAAACTAATTCAGGAAATAATTATAATTATTCACAAGAACATATGTGTCTCTGTGCTTCTTTGAAAATTAATTTACTTATTTTTAATAGCATGTACTTTAATATTTTTTTAGCACGTTTATTCTTTACATTTTCACTACAGAAATCCACTGTTTTAATGGCAACGGGGGCAGCTGATCGTCAGCTTGCGCAGTTTGTTGGAATTTATGCGCTTTGTCGCAAAAGTTAGCAGGCTAAATTATAGTGTAGGGACGTCTCGATTGGACGCGCGAAATGAAATGTAGATACATTCGCACGTCACGACGGTACATTATGCATATTGCCCGCGATCTGTAGCGGGCACTCGGCTCGTTGGCACTTGGTAACTTGTGCGCACTTACGTGACTCACGACGGAGTGCCTCTCATTAATATGCCGAGAGGAGCAGGTGTATATTTCACACAGGACGAGCTGATATTTGGTCCCCGTATTTTAACGCCGTTATCTCCGCGATGATTCCAGCGGAATGTAGGTTCGTTATCGTAGCATTTTTTTTCCGCGTAATCCGCGTTGCGACAGTCGTCATCCGAGAACTTTGCATTAGACCGCGCGGTTTATCGAATTGCCTTTCGACCTTTCGCGAAATGCGAAAGAAAACTGGAAAAGTTCATGGAATGCAAAATAAACGAATATACATCTTTTCGAATTCTCGCCGTTTCATCCGCGCTTCAACCTTAGCTTATAATTAATCACGTTTCGATTGTCAACGAATTCTTCGTAGTTCGGATTACGCTATCTGTAGCCAGGAGATTACGCGATAGGTCTAGGACGTCTCGGTTCAATGGTGCACACGGTCGTGGTTGTACACGGGCCCAAATATTGATTCTAATATGACGGTAACTCGAAGGATGGCCAATGGCGCGTGTATATCTTCCGTGAGCACGTAAGCGTGTAACGGACGGTCCTCGCCCACAGGATTGTCCACCGTTCGAGAGGGGCAAACTCGACCACTCGCTCGCTCGAGAAGTGGCTGGCTCGACACAGACGGGCGGAAATGTATCGACTTGGCGCCTTCCGGCGGTCACGTCTCGACGCACTTTCCTTCCTTTTCCGTCTGGTTTGCGGAACCTATCGAGATAATCGCACCGACAAGATTTCGACGAACCCGACCGTAATTCTGCAAGGAAACGCGACGCGTTCGGTCGGGACAAATTTACAGCATGAGCTTGCAAACGTGCGAGGGCGTTAATTATAATCATGGGCGGTGACGATGATTATATTCCTCGGAGCTTGTAGCTAATAATTTTTAGGAATCTCCGGTGGCGTAAATAATAGCGTAATTAGCGTCGACCCGAATGGGAAAAGCTGTTAAGGGAAATATATTTACTTCTATGATATATGTTTTCAAAATTTTAATACAGGTAATTATTCTCAAAGAATGATTAAATTCCGTCAAATCTTCTAAAATTTGCGATCTTGAAGTCACAATTTTATTGTTTTCTATTGAATTTATGCTTTTAGTTATAAAAAATGGCACAAGAAAAATTCATTCTTCTCATATTCGAGATTTTTCAAAGAATTTATTTATGCAGGAATTTATTTATCAGACTTTTAAACGAAGAAGAATTCATTTTATGAATTAAAATTACCGAAAAATGTGTAAAACCAAGATTGAAATTTCACAGCGTCCAAGCTGCTCGACTTCAATTCGAAGTAAATTTATCATACATGAATAACATTCGCAAGACGTGCTGCCCGACACGTAGTCCAGCGCGTATGATCGCCATGTAGATTCGAGTCGCATAAAATGAATTTAATTGGCTTTATACGGGAATTTTCATATAAAATCCGACCGGGATCAGACAGGAACGAGGGATTGCGGTGTGGCGCGCGCGCACTATTCGGCGACATGCCGAACTTCGATAATTCGGCCGACATAATAATAACCGATTTCGTTTCGAAACTTTATGCGCGCGCGTGAATTATGCGGTGGAAATAGCGTGACATTTGCTCTTTTGCCGATTTGACGTAAAACAAACTCACGTCATATCGGCTCGCGCATAATGCGCGAGCACTCCGGCCGACGTCTCGCGCCTCGATATGCATCGCTGATAAATTTAATACGTGTCAACCGCACGTTCCCGTGAAAATCAGGCTGATGGTAGATCATGGAATATTTAATCAGACGTATCGCGGTAAATTGCACGAATGTAAGATTGATATTTATCGGATCTCCGATCGCGCGTGTAAGGCGATGATGAAAATTATTTACTTGATTTAAAACTAATATCGAAAAAAAACTGCTCTAGAATAATTTCATTATTTTTCTTCATAGCAGCAGATTTAAATATGAGGTGATAAAATTTGCATGTCTCAAATAGGGCGACCAGACGTTCTGATTTCTAGCACGTCCTTTTTTCAGGATGGATCAGAAGTTCAAGCATCCCCGTGAACATTCGAATTTTCTCCAGTTCTATCTACAACATTAGATTATGCGATATTTTTAATCTCTCTCGTATCTCAATTCATTTATCATTCTATCTTACCAAGATTTTGAAACTTCAAATTGAATATTGTTATTAATAATACATCATCCCATTTCATTATACAAAATATTTCAACATGTGCAAAAACATCAGCGAATAATTAATAACAAAAAAAGTATATGTAATAACATTATATGAGGGTTATTTAAAAAGTGATGTCCTACATTTTTTCTCAATCAATAATAAAGACAGAGAAGTTTTATATGCCACAAATTTGAAGTTCCTTGCGTATGTACGCGGAATTGCACAGCACTTCGATAGATAGCACAGCTGTGAATTATTAAAATGGTCTGTTTATGACTCGCGTTACAAACAACAAGCTGTAATTCTATTCTTGGTTGCAGAGAAGAGAATTGTAGTGAACATTCACAAATGTTTGTCTGCTGTGTATAAAAGTTGTTTTATAAACAGTCGACAGGAGAAAATTAAAAAGCGCGGCTAATCATGTAATTCGTATACTCTCTACTTCCTTTAACTGAGCCAATGATCAACGGTACTTCTACTTTACAACTTCCATACACATACACGTTTGTGAATATTTCCTTCCCTGTAACCAAGAATTCAATTATAGCTCATTTGTAACATGAGTCGTAAAGATATCATTTTAACAATTCATTAGCTGTGCTATCTGTCGAAATACTATGCAATTCCCACATACACGAATGCGGGAAACTTCAAATTTGTAGCATGTAAAATTTCTTTTCTATCTTTATTAGTTGAAAAAAAATAAGGCATTATTTTCTCAGCAACTCACATTTAATACCTGAAATAATTCCATCTAATATTGAAGGATCAAAAGATGTGTCTTTGTAAAAATCGCGAATGACCTAATCGCGCAGAAGCAGATACGGTCGTTCTACTGGGACCCGATTAACTATCCGTCGACAGCGTCAAACAATCGTACTATCATCCGAGATCGGCAATGCCTCATTGGCGAGAAAGAGAGGGAACCTCGGTAACGATACTCGCACGCGACGCTGTATATCCTTGTGTCCTCCAAAGAGCGACGGGGAGAAGTGCAGAACAGTAGAAGCGCATCACTCCGAGGCCCAGTATAATCGAAGACACGTGAACGCCCGACACGGCAAACACGGTCGTTCGTATACGTATACGTGCGGCCACGACATGAACACGCACCACGTGTAAGGTGTGGGACGTATATACTAATGGAGGTACCGAGCCCAACCCACGCGGATCACGGATGGGTGCGGCATTCTACTCCGGCTAATGCGTGGGTGTGCCGCGCGCGTAACAGTGCCTTAAGTAATTGTTTATTGCCATGTCGGCCGGCCGACCGCACTTCGATCTTGCTGCTCTTCGTCGAAAACGCCTCGTGACTCGCCCAGCTATCCGCGAGGAAGCCCTCGCGACAGTAAATTTTACTTCCGGGTATAAACGCCGCGCATGCCACGGCCCTCAGACAGAATGAGATTTTAAACTTTACTTTCCTAACGAACGTTGTTGATCCGATTTCGCAGCTTATTCTGTCTCATTAAATTAGTTAAATCTTCTTTGTCGGTCCGGTCGACTTCAGAAATCTCAGGAATAATATACTAATATATTTACAATGAAAAAGCAATTACAAATAATTTTGTAGCCCCGATTATGAAAAAGATGTATGTACATTTTTTGTCGCACTCCATTCAAGAAGTGGAGTTAAATAACATATTAAAATTAATATTCGTTTAATTTTTAGCTCCAACTAAGGCTAAGTAAATCCACTTTCATTAAATTTCAAGAGATCTAAAATTTCAGAAAGTATCAGATCGCAATCCACTAGAGCTTCTGAACGAGGAGGCGAGCGCAAAGCCCTGCGAAGCTCTTTCGGATCGTCGCGCCGTTGTTATCTAACGTTTAAAAGTTATGAGCTGTTTTAATTGCGGATTACGCACTCGGCGTTTATGCGGCAAAAGTTGTAACGCCGTCACACACGTGCGGCGTTTAAAATAAATTTTAAACGTGCTAATGTCACGTCATTTTGCGTACGCGACAAATAATGCATACATCTGCATTTGAGATAAGCGGCTTTTAACAACGCGCAAGGAAACAAAACCGCGTTTGTCTAAACGAGACTCGTTATCGGTCATTTATAAATTATCGCAGTTTTAATTAGAATCCCGTATGTAAAGTTAATTAGCAAATGGAAGAAAGTTATAGTTCAAAAGATAAAATAATTTTCAACGTTGTCAACGTTGTAACTAGCGTGTACAGAGCATATTATATATCGTCATTAAAATTGCATATAAATTATCTGGTGTATTGCAATTAAATTGAGTGAACATAAATTGAAGGTTTTATAATTCAACATTGTTACATTTTACGTTGTGATTGTTTAAACAGCGTTTTTTATTTAATATTATAACAATGTCCAATTTAAAAAAAAGCGATTGTTACGTATCCCCGTGGCTATTATTTCAATTTTCCAATCATTTTATGCTAATTTCCGGCTGCAGCACGGCTGATTAATTTTTATTTTAACTTTTCTTTTCAGAATTGCAATTAGTAATCTAAGTTACAACTGGAAATTAATTGGGTTAAAATAGGTTATGAACGATCGAAATACAATACAAACGTTAACGTTTGTCGCGATACTTTTAGCTGCTAGTAGGCTAATATTTAACGAGGTGCGTTCGCGGAAGCTCGGATCAAACAGACCGGTGTAATTTCCTAATGCGCGGCATGAGGCACAATTCTCTTTCTAATCAGCGCGATATCATTTAAAAGCTATCGCGCCTCACTTTAATTGCAGATCACAAACTAACTGTTTGTGCGCGGCAAGTTCAAGATGGTATTTCGGGTATATCGTAACTTTCCCGGTGCTAATGACGGTAATTATCTATGAGTCGTCGTGTTGTACAGTACATGCACGCACGCACGCGCATCAACGGCATACACGCAGCGTAATCATTCGCCTGATGTAACTAGCCCTCAACCAGGAGGGTGGCGTCGTGTTGGCCGAGAGGGTGTTCCCGCAGCGTCGTCGAGAGAAGTCAATTTTCATTTAAGTTTAGGGTGCGCCGGCACGCTATCGTTTCTGCGGAATGATATCGCTGCGAGCTAAGGTCGCCAGCGCGATGCTTCCGTTCGCCCATCATCTAGAAAATCTAGAAAGTCTAGAAAGTCGATATATAATAGAATCATTAAGCGTTAACCATCTCTCGCGTCTGAACGATTACACGGGGCTCATTTGGAAGACAAGATTTCATCGGAAAGAAATTTCTCTTACAATTAGCTGCAAGTACCTGGCGATGCAAATTTGAATTTATATTTAATATGCAGGCCATCATTCATCGTCTCTTTCTAATCTTTAAATGCGCGCATCTTTTCTCGCTGTTGTGTTATTCTGAATTTCTTTTATCTTTCATGATTAATCTTTAAACTTCGCTTTTCAAACTTCTTGTATTCAACGGTATTTTTAGGAAGATGAGAAACGCGATGAGAAAGTTACTTTACGTTTATGTATACTTAGCAAAAAGAATAGCGTGTAGTGTCATTTATCAAATCGACAAGACTTTCATGGTAGATAGAGAACACCTCTCTTCGTACCACTCGACTCTCGTCTCCGGCATTCTTTCGGATTTACTATCGTCAAATGTGCAAATCGCGTGCTGCATCTGTCACACACGCGTAGCAGCGTGATGTGCCGACGCTTATTTAGTTTCGTTTCCTCGTTTTATTATACGGCATCACCGGCGCGTATTAATTCCCAGATCGGGTGGTGCAGTCGACAAATAACCTAATTAATCGAGCGAATTTAATTAACCCGCTTACACACCGATCCCCGCCCAAAGGTAAAAGTTATGATTCTTGCTCACGCAAGTTGGCATGTTTCATCTCCGTCTTTTGCACGTTCTCTCTCTTTCCCGCACTCTAATTTTCTCTCTTTCTCTCTGATTTCACCCTCTTTTTTACCATTTCTTCTACCAAGCCTTGTTCATCTCCAACTCGTTTCACCCTCGTCTATCGAGCCGTGCCCAGTCGGCTGTAACGAAAATTGACTTTCTCGCGAGAACGAGAGAGAGAGAGAGAGAGAGAGAGAGAGAGAGAGAGAGAGAGAGAGAGAGCGCGCGGGGGAGATAAAGTATATCGTTGTCGAGACCCAGTTTCGACTTCTCGGTTTCGGCCGACGCGCGCAGTAGTATATCGCCGTTTTATCCATTTTTACCCCCTCTTGCGTTTTCGAGGCTGTTTCCGCAAGCCCTGTCAAATTTTCCACGCGATTGATAAAAAAAAAAAAGAAACATGCGAGTCTCGTCGCTGCGCTGATTCGCTGCATTCTCGCCGACTAGCCCAGTTGATGTAATCGAATCGGATATTGACGGCTGATACGAAAATGCACTTCCGCCCCAGTACATCGATAGGATATATCGCGCTTCTGTTCGTAACGGGCACTTGGAAGTAAGGAATAGTAGACTCTTACACTCTTCTTCACTTATCTTAGACGTGTTCTACGTTTCCTGAAGTCAATCACGATAATGATTGGATATATTTCTTAATGGCGGAAAAATTGTTTTGTAACATTATTAAAAGTGATAATATTTATTAAGACAGTGATACTTATTTATGAAATATCACAAAATCATATAACATTTTGAGCGAGAGAGAGACTTAATATTTTAAAGTTCATATAATATTTATAGAATTATCTATATAAATAGATTTCAAAACGTTTTACTTCAATATCGCAATGTGTCGCTCAACCATCGCGAAAAATATAAGTTTTTAGGTACTTAGATTTCTTTACTATGTAAAAGTTAATTATACGAAATCTTGATGAATATCATTCCGAAGATTAAAGTAGTTGAAATTATGTCAGACGTTTACGTCACGCTGCGCGACAATTTTCAGCAATTTGCAGCTATTCGTGGGAAGATATTATTTTGCGCTTGATCGGTTTCGAAGCATCGAATGACTTTTCTGTCGCGCTTCATCGGCGCGGGACGCCGACGGCAGCTGCTGACCGCGTTACTTCTCGGACACCCGCAGCATTCGTCGGCTATTAACAGCCGAGGTAAAGCAGCCCGTTTGTATGTGAGGGTTGCAAGGTGTAGCTGTGTACCATCTGCTCGTGCACGTGGCCCTGGCACGTGTTGCCAGCTGATAATAACCGCCGCCGCGATGTGCTACATCGACACACGTCAGATTTTCGCGATGAAGAGATCGCCAGGAATACATATTAATCCTTTCCACTCAATTGTTGACTTTGTGAATAAATTGCCGCGATCCGATCTCGCCGCACCACCTATCATTATCCGTACGCGAGTGTTTTACGAATCATCCCGGCGGGCAACATGTGTAAATTAAATGCATCTTTTCGCTGGCCATTGCGCTTAAAATTTAGAATGAAATACTATACGTATCGATTTAATTATTGGCACATTTAACGTACGGTTACACGGCAGTGGAATACTAAAATGATTTTTAATTAACAAAAATATCAAGTCGTGTATAATTCTCGACCAATTAAGAAAAAAAATTCTGATATAAATTAAATGTCAAAAGCGCACAAATGTATAAATAAGAAAATCTAATTTAAAAATTTTCAAATGTATTATATCTTATAATTGTAAGGCAGAAGCGTAACAGCATCCGAGATATTTCTAGCGCTGATTACACGATCGATAGCGATATGTGTTATCCTCGAGCAACATTCAAAGAAACATTTATATCTCTACGAACCTCTCTTTCGTTCGAGTTATGAATGTAAAGCTTTGTGTCTTCGAAACTTGGAGATTAGCGTACAAAATGCGTAACGACGCGGGTCGTTCTCACCTGGCCGGGTTGTCGACATGGGCTAGTGATAGCTCCGGGCCACGTACCACGGCTGTTTGAACAGGTGACTCGACAGCTGTTGGCCAGGATAAATTTTATAACACCCCTGCTGGGCGGCGGGGCCATAGCTCGGCTCGCGCTCGTCTCCATACGCATCGGCGAACGCTGTAATCGCTCGGCAACAAAACATTCCATCGAATCGTCGGGGTTGATGACTACACTTACGGTCCGGGATACGAACGCGCGCGGGGTGAGTTAACAAACGAATTATGCGCTTTACTATCGGCAGATTGACCGTACCGCTTTCCGAACAATCAGTCTGTAACGATCCTCATCGCTCGAAATGCGCGGCATTTATGGGAAGGAAACAAATCGTTTCCTGTTTCAAGCTGCAATATTTTGGGAACGTTTCTTGCATATTTCAAAAACATTTCCATGAAAACGGCAGCATATGAAGCGGAACTTCTGTTGCACATCGGAAAATTTAACGGAAAATACTGTCTCTTTATTTCCTCGATTGTGCGGAATCGTCATTTATTTTCCCACTGTATGGTGTCACCCGGCAGATATTTTGAAAGTCCCCACCAAAAACTGCGATGTCCATGGGAGCGAAATGAAATTCAACGCTCGACCCTGCCTGGGCGGGTGAAGTTTTGCGGGATGAAGGGCGGAAACGCGGAGATGAACGGGAGTTGGTCCGTTGGTCTACTCTCTCTCTCTTTCTCTCTCCACCTCGTTTTCTAGTTTAGCATACGTATAACGTCGGCGTGCAGTTATGTCGAGTTACGAGGACATAACCCGCCTCTCTTTCGTCTCTGTCTCGCACCCATCTCTCTCCTATCCTTCCCCCTTTAATTTACTCGCGCTCTTTCGCTCTTTGGCTCGGGCCGCGATAAATGTTACGGGCCACCATAAAGCATATCGCTATTTCGCTAAAGGGCGTCTGGATATTACGCGGAACGCGCGCGTCCGACACACCGAGCGAGAGCGAGCACCGCGCGCGATAATACACAATAGAAATACCGCGGCGCCGCCCGGGAAGATTTCAGGGATGAAAGCGGAACGGCGAGGATTATTAAGATGCCTGCTTGCTTGCTTGCTCGCGGGCTGCTGTTCAGGCTGCTGAATTCACCGCTTTAATCCGATACGCGCTACCATCTCCTTTTATTTCCCGAGCGTAGTGGGTCAGCGCGTGATCTCCACTCGTCGTTGTATTTCGTCGCATACATAAAGTTGAATAATTTGTAATTCTTTTTTATTGTAATTATTATCGCGATCGAGATTATTTAACATCAAGTACAAAAAGGAAACAGTAACGATTAGTTTTTTAATAATGCGAAAAATTAAACGATTTAATCAAAACAATAATTATATATATTATACACAGTAGAATTAAATTATACACAGAATGTTCCATACATCCTAATATTTTGACATATTTTGGGGATTACTTAATGTCGAATTTTCATATATTTTCGTTATTACTCGTAATAATCTTCATATATATTCGTTATTACTTGCAATAATCTCCGAATTACAAGGGGTTAAAGTTTATCAATAATCGTAAGAAATATATATTCATAATGTATTAAGATCGTTATTTATTAAAATGTTTTATTCATTTTGAGATACAAAAGCGAAAATACAATAAAATAATTTATAAATACCTTTAATAAATATATTTTATTAATTTAATAAATACTGTTATATATAATAATACAGTATTATTACAAATACAAAATTATTATATAACAATACTTTTCTGATCAAAATAGATTTTATTCCTTGAACGAACATTAAATTTGCAAATACAACACAAAAATACAAAACAATACAGTAATAATTCAATCAAAGTTCGAGATATAAAGAACAGAGAATAATTTAGCGTAGTTATAATTCAAAATTAAACATTTTGTGTACATACACATACTGTGCTCGGCGTTTGTTTTACGGCGTATGTTACGTTAAAGCGTTTGTTTACGCGCAGTCACATTATCATTCTCGTGACGCCGCTGCCTGCGTCACCTTATCAGTCTTCTTCGAGACACAGTCACGACAAGTACTACGAGTATTACGAGACGCGATCGTTCGTCATTGAGAAATGTTAATCTATGTGCAATTAGTTCCTATGATTAGTAATTCATACCAAACTATAGTAATTACTTATCGTATCGAGTGATCAATCGAGCGTTCATCAATAATACCTATATTTGCGAGACGTGTGCATTTGATATATATATATATATATTCGCAATACTGAATTTCAAATGTGATTCGTTCGTTGCGCGTCAATTTGCAAGACATCGACATGTGTCGAATGGATTGCAGCTTTCCGATTAAATCTTCTTAATGTCGGGCGTGCCGTTTAGTATCCCGTAATCATCTGGCACTTAGGGAACGCGCGATCGTAATTTTTTTTCAATTGCAGAGCAACTCTAAAGTGAGTGTATTACGACTTGTAAAATTATCTATAATTGTTTTATATGAGCATTATTTTTTGAAATATTAATTACTTTGTTATCTAATTTGGATCGTGCATTTGTATGTTACAGAACACCGTATTTACAACATAATCTGCTACTCCACTGTGTTGTGCATCGTACCGGTGAGTGACAAATAAATCTTTATTTTAATTTGAGATAATGGATCCAAGAAAAATTGTATTATTATATTGTGTACACATGTATACATATACAACATAAATTTATGTATACACCAAGTTAAAAAGATACAGACAAATACGAAGTAAATTTTAAAAAATAATCCATTATCTCGAAATGAATAAATTAAAACAGATAAGGTAAACAACATTTTGTGGAACACATAATTATTAATTGATTTTTGTATGTATGTAAATAGGTCGTGTGCTTGCTTAGACAGAGATCATAAAATACAAATTATTATATTTTAATTAAATTTTGAGGGGATCCACTGTGGTCTTTTATATTATTCCAAAATTAAGTATTACATAAATTTATGTCAGAAAATAATATTTGGAACTTTTTTTCAATATGCATATATCATAGATATAAATAAAAGACAAACAGCAATTAATTTATAATTAGAAAATGTTATTTTGCAAAATAATTGCTTTTATTGTTATAATATACAAATTCTGTTTTAATGTATTATTGTCTATCCATCTATTATTGATAAATTGAGTTTACATTGTTTAATAATGCGAGGTCCAATAAATATTTTGTCGTGAATCGGAGTATACATGAAAGCATGATTATCGACCTGAATGTGTCACCACAATATCAAGAAACAATTTTGAAAATTATCGTGATTTAATATCTTTGTATCAGGCTTTCCACTTTAATTAATCTCTGAAATACACTATTGAAGTATTATACAGTAATCGCAGGAGATTATAGAAAATTAGGAATAATATAATAAATGTAAAACAAAACGAAGGATAATCGGAGAGGAAATTTGTGCATTACTTTTTGATATAAAGTTGATATTATTTTTTATAATACCTTATACGGCCTTTGACACTCAAGCACGTCCTTAGGGACCAGCCCCCCCCCCGGGCACATGTCTAAAGTGCCTATTATGCTGAGCCACCGCCGGTTGTCCGGGAGATACAGAGTGTCTTTGAAGTACCCGAGCAAACCGGTACAGCGGCTTTAAGGCTTAAGACTTTGGGCAAGATAAGTCAGAAGTTCGACTCGCGCGCGGTGCATGTCCGGAAGTGGTTCGTTAAAAGTTATGGCTAACGACGCGACATCGCGACTTAACTGTCGAAGTATATATAATTAACTGGGTTAAGGGAAAATTATCGAAGAGGCATTGGAGAGAACGGAAATAAAATTATCAATGATACGTTATATAGGCTGGTTAATTATGTTGAAGATAAATTGAAAGAGAAAGAAATTGGAGAATAAAATTTAAAACTCATAAAGAAAGAGAACTCAAAAAGTTGAATAAAGTTATAACGCGATATGATATTATTCTCCATTTTATATTTTGACAAATACACATTTATAAAAATGAATAATTCTGTGTCAACTTGAAATTTCTTGAAAATTTTATTTAAGATCAAGAAAGGTGAACAGACTCTTGACTTCTCAGCTAAATCTGATACAATAATATCGCGGAAACTCGCATTGGTTTGCAAGATTATCGGGTTTTACGAGAGGCATCGTGGGGAATAACGGGAGCAAACGCACGCGAAATGCGGTAATTAGCGTTCTGGATTTGTGTACGGGAATCTAACAGAATTACAGTGTATCGGGGATTGAAATTGCGTGTCACGTGGATTTGCTAATTTGCGGGTACGCTAAAGATCGTTTGCAACGGAGCTTAACCGGCCCGTGTCCGCCGTTAAATTTCCTCGTCACGTCTGTTTTCCTTCCTCCGTGCCCGCTTCAAAATCGTCGTAATTCCATTCGCGGGATAATGCCAGGTCCGTGTGTAACGATTATGCTGTATTATCCGGTGGCTACTAGGAGCATGCCATTATTGATAATTAAATGCACATCTTCGACGAAATTCCTCTAACGAATTTTTCGTAAAATAAATTACAGATTACGTTCCATTTTGTTAGTTTATTATACGAATAATTAGCGCATTTGCAGAGATTATATTGAGCAAATAAAAATAAAGATTATCGCTTATAGCTAATGTTTCACGCGAATTAAATTATTTGTTTCATCGCGGGATGAAATTTATCTATTTAATTGTGATTAATTATTATGCGTTATATTTAATTTAATCCACCGGTTTTTGATTACGCGCAATATTTATGGAACCTAATTTCCCGCTCTGTGTAATTCATACGGTGTGAGTTATTATTGCCGTTGTTATACACATATCCGCCGATGTATACGCTCGTTCAAGTAGTACCATTGTCGAGCATATCCATTTTCACCCAGAATTTCTCTCTAGCCTGATATACAGTGTATCGTAGCTTGAAATGAAGCGGTTTACCGTAAACGGTGTTTATTATCGCTGATAATTGCGAGTACGCGTCTTGTGCAATAAACTAGAATCGGCCATCTCAAAATTGAGATCTTCAGACGGCTTTTAAGAGAGCACCAGCTTCATTCATAATTGATCGCGCGGCAACTGGGATTCATCCATAAATGCTCTTCGGCAACGGAGATTCATTTCAATCGGCTACTTAAAGTTAACTGCGTGGAAGGATATTGTCTCTCTTTTAAGGCCCTCGTCTTATCTTAAAACCATGATGCAATTGAATTCCCCTTCACGAGGCATAAAATATATTTTGCATTAAAGAGAAGAATTTTATCTGCGCTACAGCTAGAAAACATGAGGAAATTCGTTTTATATAGTAATTAGATGCGTCAAAAGTACTTGTAAGTATTGAAATGAAATTTAAGAAAATTTATTACTATTGAATTTATTATTGATATGATGAATAATTAGTTCGAAAATTGTTAAACGCGGAAAAGATGGGAATTATTATTTTTCTACTTTATTTATTTATTTATTTATTTATTGCTTGTATGCTTTACTTATTTGCGTGCTTGTCACGCTCAAATTTTTTATTTGTCGAAGCAAAAAACCGACACGTTCGCGGAATGTTAGATCCGCGCGGTTCTCACGTTCGCTTCGACGTATTGGCAAGGCACGTGTCGGAAGCCATAGAAACTTTCGATTAGGTAATCTTAAGGTCGCCCTCAGGGCTTCCCTCTCATCGTCCTAAAATAATAACGGCGACGGCGCCCGCAGCACAGCCATCGCGCTTCCAGCCGTGCGATTACGCGTCGGAACTTAACGTGACGCCTGCTTGTGCTCGAAAACGGGATGGAGCCCTCGAAATTCATCGCGGTACCACTTCTGTCGCAATCCTGCGGGTATTATAAATAAACAGAATAAAGGGAACCGACCGAAATCCCGTGTATGATAATTACAGGTCAACGCTTAACGTTCCACAAACCTAACGTCGAATTATTTACCATTCCGGAAATTTAAATTTAATTTCTCGCTCTCAATTTTTCCCTCTAACTCTACATCTTTCTCTCATTTTGTGAATTTTAATGAAATAATTTCGGAGAAAAAATAATAGAATTGTATATCTGTGTTATATTAGGTTTGATGATAATTATTTAGCATATTTCGATAATTATTATACTATATAATTACTGCTCTTTAGCATTCGTGGGACCGAATTAAATGCTATTCAACGCACGTGGGAACGCTAAACGCTAAACGCTAAAATTAGTATTAATCACAAACTCCTACTCCACCAAAACGTTAATTAAGCTAAATTAATGTTGTTCGATGAATCATTGATCGCAATTGTATTTAGTTGGCGCAATAGTTGTTTAGCGCCAAATTCGGGCCATCGCCAATTAAAACGATCGTAGTAGAAAGAGACGCGGATGCTGTTAAAGGAAGAAAAATGAGGGGTTAATCTCACGAGCCGCTTAAAAAATAGTTTGTCCTAATTTTCAAAGTATTTGTCTAATTAAATTTTATCCACAAAGAGGATGAGCGAGAGAATTTTTTTTCTTTCATCGACAATTACATTCGGATAATTCGGACTAATAACATTTCTGCTCCAGTTAATAGGTTAATAGAGAGCTTCGTTTCGAGAGTGCCACTTAGCTTACGCCTGCCGTTTATTAAGGTATAATAGAAAAATTGTCTTTTTTCTCCCGTCGGCTTTCGTAATATGGAGCAGGCGTGGGCTATCTTTATCGTCGCCGGCTGTGATATTAATATTATGAAGCGTAAAATTAAAGTGTGAGATAATGAACGTGAATGCACCGCGATGTTTAGAATATTTGTAATTTCAGAATATTTTAGAAATATTATTTCAAATTGAGGAATGTTTCTTTACTTATGCGTATTCATGTATAGCGCCTTGTATGTGACAAGTTTTATCACGTGTATACATATATATGGACCTTGAGAATTTACTACAGTGTAAATTTTTAATTATACGTAACGATATAACGCATCCACGTAGCTGTAAGCGAACATTAATGCGAGGGGCATAAATGTTGCGGTTTAACCCTTTAACGATACAATGCACGCAGTATACACGCGGTTGTTGTTTGCAATATCACGAATGTAGCTGGTTAAGAGCTTTTACCACGTATTATAAGCTCGCTGGCCTTCCGCTCCTATAAAGGCGTTGCTTTCATTAAGTAATTATAATTCCGGATATGGAAAGCTTAATGCGTTATTGATCGCTCTTTGTATATATCATTGTATACTTTATTTAAATGGCATGTCAGAAAGAGAACTTATGTTTATTTCATCGATATAACTTATGATATTATTTAGTAATTACATTAATTTTATTAGTATAATTTACAAACAATGGGTGGTATTCGTATGTCTATCAAGTTAGAATATGAATATGCAGTGTAACAGCATCATATAATTTTTGAAAACCTTTGGAATTTGTTTTTTTTTTTTACAATCAGGGAAAATAATGCGAAAAGTAATAATATCGTGAATAATTTTGAAGAAATCTCGCCCGTGTTATTCGAGCACAAGCAGCTTGTTGGTAGTCGGATGCAGAGTCGAGCGTGGTATATCGAAGATCAGACAAGGTTCGATGAAGACTGCTGGGAGCCCGGCTGGATAGCGACGCGGCAATACGCCACGTTGGCGGTGAATGGTCCTTGCCATAATTTAGCCGGCGAGGTTTAATAAGGCATGCCGTAGCTCAAGCCTGCCCCGGGCGAAGTGTCAATATGTCCGGGCCGCTGAGTGATATACTTCCGGTCTTCTTCGCGAAATTGAAGAGTCTCCTAGGGACCGCCGGCGAGCTGGAGTCGAGTCTCGCCTCGCCTTCAAATTGTCACCTATCACCTTTCAAAGTAGGGACTAGGCTCGCTTGCGCTCCCTGCTCGCCCTCGTCTCGTCGATCCGCGCCAGGGATACGGACAACGCGATTGGGCTAACGACTTTGAAACTCCATTAGTCCTCCCAGACTGGCGCCGTACATGTCCCCGTAATCGTCCTACGGCCACGTTAATTGTCCCCAAGACCGATCAAATATTTTATTTTAATTGATACCGACAGATAAGTCGATTTACGAGGATTGCCCTTTAAACGGATACTTTTACACCTCATCTGATCGAGTATCCGTTGACTCGAAAAAATAACGTGAAAGTATTGCGAAAGTTGTTCTTTAATTTTTAATTAAAGATTATTTCTATGTATATGTTACTGTTTTTATCAGGTTAAAAGAATTAATTATTTTTCTAATACACGACTTTTACGTCTTTTTATTCGAAAGCATTTTATATAATTATATTTTTTCTAGTAGATTAAGATGTCGAACTAATGAATCATTATTTTAATTATAATCTAAATGAGTTCTCTCACACGAGAAAGATTACTCCGCTTTAAAAGGACGTCTTCTAAGAAAACACTACACTCTTACTGCACGTGCAAGTACCTCGCTGTTTTTAATAGGTTTTATGTAGAACATCCTTTTTCGAGGCTGAAAATAAACCGGTTGCGTAAGATAACGAAAGTTCAGTGGACCCCCATGTATGTCAGCGGACTTGTCAGGGTATAAATCTTGTATTAACCGAGGCATAAATAGATGGAAGGCGCGGAGTGTTCGAGTTAACGTTTGCTCGCGGTGGCCTCATGATAAAAACAATGAGCCGGCTAATGCGCATAGCGTAATAGTGTAGTACGAGGCGCGAAACAAAGGGCGGCTTGTCAGCGGCTAGTTTGAAATTCAACCGCATCGCATGCACGGATTTGGGAATATGAGAATGGCGCGTAAGCCGCCTGTGAAACCGCAGCGACCGAGGTACGCGGCACAAAAGGAAGGAAGACCCGCGAGATCTTACGTTTTCCGGAAAACAGAGAAGATGGTAAAACGCTCGCGTCCGCGAAAGAAGTATTAATCTCTCTCTCGTCGGTCGGTGATGTAAATTCTAAATTCCGCCAGTGCGTTACTTTGCAAATTGATATCGTTTTTCTCGCGAGTCGAGACGTACAAATTTATTCGTATTGAACCTTCTAAGGAAGATAAATCCATTCGATAGGGATATTAATTTTCGAAAATAATCTTTGAAATTTTTCTAGGGACGAGGCTACTTCCAAGCTATTTCGCGACTAATTTCGCAAACGGCATTTCAATAAATTGCCAATAAAAATATGAAGCAAACGTGCAGCTCCGCCGTAAAAAGGAATTAATCTACGCAATTGAAAGCTGCGCGGTTGATAAAAGTAATGGTATAGATATACGTATATCTTTTACAAGCGGTTATGATCATGACAACTAAATTTATTGCTCGTAACGGTACGATTATCGCGTCATAAAGGCGCACAAAGGACTCCGATACTCCTGACAGCTCCATGCGTGAGCTAAATCGCAACTGCGTATGCAAGTCCATATGGAACCCATCTGTTCTCATCAAGCAGTGTATCTGCATTTGTGTTCGCTCAAAACACCGGCTGACCAAGCTGAGCGACCGGCCGGCCGGCTCTGAATCATCGATAACTCGCGTTTCTCTTCGGAGCGCGGCTCGCCGTTTCTCTCTTCGTCGGCAGCTTCTGTCCGCCGCCGTTCTTCTGTCGGTGACGGCTTATGCAATGTCGGAAACTGATCGAATTCATTGGGGCGCGTAATAATGTTTCGTTAGGTCGAGTAAGTTCGTTTACTCTGGCCTATATCTATCCGCGCGAGCGGCGACTCGTATCGATTAGTTCACTTTACTTGCATCCGAGCGCGGACGGTCTTTGTCTCTCCCCTTTATCCCGCGTTATTCTAAAGTCGTTATTATGAGACTGCAATTTCGATTTAATCGTTAAATTAGATCGTTGAATTAAAATCGGCGCTCTCTCTCTCACTCTCGTCAAATCGCAAATAATAGGCGTCGCGACTTTAACATTTAGTTTGTTGCGTTACTCTCTGCTTCTGGTCCGCTTTGTTTTAATATTAATTTATACGAGAATATCCATGTTCCTTTTTAGCACAATATACCTATGTATACCTATATATTTTTTTTTTATTTTTATATATTATTCATATTTAAAGTGAATCAAGACTTCTAGGATAGTTTCTGGAATGTAGCAAAAATGATACATCTCTTTACTCGCGTTAAATTTCACGTGATAGAATTACGAGATATATAATTCACCCGTTAAATTTTGCGAACGACGTTACTATCACTTCCGAGAATAGTACGGAAGCTCACCTTTTTTCAAGAATGTTTAATAAGAAGCTACGGCCGGGAAAGGAAACGCCGACTCCGAGATGTTCTCGCACGCGATGTCTCACAAGAGTTGCCAGGTAGGTTCTTTAGCAGAGCTTTCCAGGTTTAATACGATCCTGCAGGAACCTCTCTCTGGAGACTTTCATTAGGAAGATTTACAGGAGACTGCGAAGAATCCTATTGAGCTCTCTCTCTCTCTCTCTCTCTCTCTCTCTTTCTCTCTCTCTCTCTCTCTCTCTCTCTCTCTCTCTCTCTCTCTCTTCCTCGCTCTCGGTAAATCACACGTCGTAAACGGCGCGGAATTTGTGCCAGTTATAAAAGCAAAATTGATATAGTTAAGTACGCGAGTCAGTTTTTCATATTTCTCTTTTTTTTCTGCTAAATTATTCTGTCTATAAAAATTTCACATCACGTTATGCGATAAGCGGTATAATTTTCACGAATTTTGCCTCGATGTAATTATTCGCCATTATTACTTATTATTGGCGAATGAATATATATCGTCGTAACTCATATCTCACAAATAATAAACTTTTATTTAAAAAATTTTATACGTTATTAGTAAGAAAGTAAAAAGTTTATTTCTCAAAAATAGTACCACCACACAAATATTAACGTAATGGAAACGATCAATTCAAATATAAGTATAAAAAAGTTGCGCGGTTTAGAATTATTTGGAAGCTCGCCGAGCTCGATCATAATTTATTCCGATTTCAATTCCCGAGTTAGTATGACGTATGGGAATAAACATGTACGACACGGGTCTCGGGAAAGACTTTGCAGCGTTCCGTACTTTGTAACGTAAGCGTAAACGTCTACTAGAGCGACGCTGAAGGTGCACCGACGACGATGAGGCGAGGGTGCGAGCAGACGAGAGATAGGGCGCGCCGACATATTTATTTGATGGGGTCTGATACCCTAATCGATTTTCAATATTCCATACGGGTATTCCGTAGGGCGCTAGCGTTGCCGGCAGCTCCACTGTCCCAGAGTCTATACATAGTCATGCCACGGCGGAATGCACGCGCACGTTGGCAAACGCGTGCGCTACTTGCCCGCCCTGTGTAACCGGGGACAACGAAATGATATATTCGCGAGGATTGAAATTATGGTGTTACGCCGCGATAACAGCCCTTCTCGGCTAGATTATGTACGAAGGGCGCGGTGCAATTATATGCCCTGCCACGTGCGGAGCGAATTGGGCAGGGCGAACAGCTAAAAGAGACCGTAGAAAGAGAAAAAGAGAGAGAGAAAGAGAGAGGGGTGACTCGAAAGAAAGGGAAAGGAACTCTGTGCCTCTTTGAAGTTGAATACCTAATCTTCCGGATAAAAAAAAAGCTCGAACTTTTCATTTCTCTTTAGATTCTCCTCTTTAATTTCTTTAATTCGAATCTCATTTTACATTTAATTCATGAATATCCTTCAATTTACTTTAGTTTAATTGGACATCGATTTTATCGATGCTGCACGAATACATCGTTATTGTCATGTCGTTTTGTTGGGACGTGGCTTTTATTATTCCATTCGTGCAATTTTGTTTCTGTGTCGCGCGTCCTGCGCGTCGTTCGTTTTGAAAATCACATAACTCTGTGAATGTTACGGAATTTCCGATTCTCTCTTTAAACTTCGAGCGAGTTTAAAAATTCCGAGGCCGGCACATACACGCATGAATCTCCGCCGCGCAGTACCTATAATTCCGCGGAACATAATACTTTTATCGGTCGCTTTTACGACGGGCTCCCGTCTACCTTTCGCCCTCGCAATTTTATTATCTGAAGAACTGCGACGTTTCTCCGATTACCTGGAGTAGAGACGATCGATTCTGAATTTCATGAGTTGCCCCCGTTGCAGCGCGCGCGAAACCACGAAGATACAAGCGTGCGGTTTCGCAAAGCCGAAGCCCTTTGTCTGCGAATCTGCGATGTATAACGCGAATTCAGCCGTATGCACTTCCGATAAAGCTACACCCCTTCTCCCCCACGACGTTACACGAATGCTTCTGGATACGCGAAAAATATTATCATTTTTGTAAAGAAAAAAAATCTGCTTTGTCCATTAAAAAATTTGCAAAATTTGTAAAATATTTCTCAGCCGCTTTAGTCTCTCATCTGACCGAAATTGGGTCATAAGTTAATGTCGATAAGTTACTAAGAAGTCACATTGTTTTTCTCTTCCGCGCGTCTATTATAAGAAAATTCTACGAAATGCGTAAAACTTGAAGGAAATATCAACGTGGGAATAAAATGCACGGAAATATAATAGTAGTATCTCGAACAAAGGTATATTGTTTTCCGTCCGTTACCAGGGAGAAATTAGAGGAAAAAGCACGCGACCTGAAAGAAAATGCCAACGCGATCCCTCGGATATAAAACGCTCGACGTAATAACTTCTCGGCGGGACTACGTTAGTGCCCCGAGACGGTTTGGTGGATAAGCCGCGTGCCCCATTAATAATCTATTTAAACGGGCTAAGCGAAAACGCGCGGCGACGTTATCCGAATACATAATCCCGTCCCTTAACTCTTGTCCCGAAACGCAGAAACGTAGCGTAAATGCAAAGTAGACACGTGCACACTTCCGGTATTCGGCTCGCCCGCATATGTCTAATGTAGCGATCGCGCGCAACATTGGAGCCCGTGCTGTGCGTGTCAGACCGGCATTGTAAACAGCTTAAAATAGCATTGACGTTCTTCTTTAAGCGTTCCGCTCAAAGTCTCGCGCGATTTTCGCGAAGCTACTCATTCTCTGCTCGCTCCTCTCGATTCGACAAATTTTCGACATCGGCGTGGTGAGCAACCGCATGCTTTTTATCCCCCCGACGACAACGACAACGACGACGACGACAACGACGACAACGACGACGATGACGGCTCCCGGCGTTTCTTCCTCTTCTTGCCTCTCGGCTTGGTCGTGCTGGTCGTTTTACTGTCGCTCGTAACAAGAGTAATAGCACCCGTGCTCGTTGTCTGAGCGCCATACAGTCCTGCGGATTGTTAACCCCGGTGAACTTATTTTTACACAATTTCGTGCCAGCGCCGCTTAAGACGCTCGTAACGCGCGTAAAGCCAAGGACGAGTTCACTTTTCGTGGGACGGCTTCAAGAGCTTTTTGTATACCATCTTGCCGTATCTTGCTGTATCTTGCCGTAAATAAACTTCGACGAAGAATGGCAAGCGAGAGAGAGAGAGAGAGAGAGAGAGAGAGAGAGAGAGAGAGCGTTTTAGCTATGACAGAAATATCTAACGGAAGTCGATCAAGTATTACAACCGTTTTCATATTCGAGGAATCCGTCGTTAAAATTGAAATTGAAACTTTCATAGTAACCAAGCATTAAAATATCATTTTCTTACATATAATTAAAATCCGAGAAAGGCTTCCTAAATGAAAAATTACACATGCAGAATACGTTGGATTTCCTTAAATTAAAACTGTCTCAGATTTGTAATTGCTATATTCAAGTTTAATTAAATTTAATAACATATTTTACTTTGTAATAAATCTTTCAGGCAACTATTATAAACTGCTAAGTTTCTCGCAATACTGTTGCAGTGCGTTACATCGCGTCGCGATTAGTATTGAGAGAGAGAGAGAGAGAGAGAGAGAGAGAGAGAGAGAGAGAGAGAGAGAGAGAGAACGGTAGCATCTCAAGTATGCGGAAATATATACATATAGCTAACAGAAGTAAATTAAGTTGATAAACTACCAGGAAGGAAAGAAACGATCCACAGACATGATACATCTAAAAATACTTTATATTCAGATAGATTCTTGTCGTAATAAACGATTCTGTAAATGAAACCGGATATAATACAGAGAATTGCGAGATAATATCCAGTATTATCGCTATTGTAATCTTATTCTTATTTTATACTGACAATTTAATTATTTAACAGAAATTATGCTAAGAGAGACTAATTTATAAAAATCACATATCGTTAGTTCTAATTGATAAGTCACAAGATAAAAAAAATATTATAAGCTTGAATAGTTAATTATGAGAACTCATTTTATGCATCTTATATGATTAAAGGTTCTTAATCAAGGATGGACGTATTTCTCGCAAATGCATCTTTTCTAGAAATACGAGACGTTCTAGATTTTTTAAAAAAATATGCAGAGAAAGAGAGAGACAAATATTTGCGTCTGTGTAATTTTCTTTCTTCATCAGTGAAATTAAAAACTGGGCGCGTTTTTCATGAGATTGCGAGAAGATGTTTCGCGAGTTGTGTTATCCGGGCGACGGCGGGGAGATTCAGCATCTCGTCCCGGTCTAAGGTCAGAAGTTTTGATCTCGCGACGCGCTCAATCACGCCGCTTATCCGACAAATTGCGTTCTCCGCGGGCATGCACGGTTGCGAGACATCGGCGCAATATCTCCAGCCGAGTCGTTCCCAGCATCTTTCGAGGACGCGAGCGTTATACCGCGGGGCGACGGTATCCCCGGTCGAGGGGTGAAGGAGAGAGAATACGACCACTCTAAAACCGCCGGATTTTCTCGTAAAAACCGCCCTTAAAGGCGGGTCCCGGTGGCATTAGCGAAATGTCGGTAAGAGCTGCGACAGCGTACGACGGCCGCCACCTCCCGGTTTAATGTCAATCCTCAAATGTCACGTAACCATCCACTACTCGGCTGTGTCCTTATCGTCTGCTAGCTCCCAGGGGGACTCTCGCGGGAATAACGTTTCGACACGGCACATTGTGCCTCTCTATCCTCCTTTTGCTCTCTCCCCCCGGCCGCGACCCCGAAAACTTTCGGTTTCCTTCGGTAGCTCGTTATTCCCCGGGCGCAGCACTCCGCCACTAATTGGATATGTATTTGCCCGTACGTCCTGCACAGGACCAAGCGCTATCGTTCTCGCGCCAACACGCCCCGGCCGCGCTAAAATACGGCAGTTTATCTTCTCATCGGACAATATTTCTGACAGTTTCGACCAACTGAAATATATCGTGTTGTTAAATCACGATTTTCGACTATCTCTCCGCTTCCCTCCGTAAATTGCGGTTACTCCGATAAAACAAATCGAACATTATATGAGCTTGGTAAAAGTAAGATAGGAGAATCGGGCGATTTATCATTTTCAATCTGTTGAGGCGAATTTTATATGTTACCGGCATGCATTTTAATTTAGACCGCGAAAGTCAACGTTAGCTCGGGTTGATGTACGCGTCGGGAGAAATGTAACAATTAAATTCTGCAAATTGAAACGTTATCAAGTCACGCCACAATGCTATTGAAATTACGTTAAAAAGATTTCGGGCTTTATCGCGCGTTGGAATAACGCGCAGAATGCATCGTGTCGACGAGCGCAATATCAACAGCGCAATCAATGTTAATGCATACGTATACGCATAACTTCCTCGAAATTCCGCTAATACGACAGGCATTTTCAAAATTACCACTCGCGCTTGCCGGCATTACTGGCGTGCGCTGCATATCGCTTGTACATTTGCGCTGCAACACCGCCCTTTTCTATTTATGTATACATCGCCGTACGGGAATAGCTTTCTGATTCTCACGTGTACGCAATCTGGCGAACCTATTGCAGCTGGAAAGTTATATTTGTCCGCAATTGGTGCTGCGCGCGCGGCCCGTAAACCCGCCTCCACTTGTTTTTAAACACGGACTCTTGCTCGGAAACTAACATCTGCTTTTTTTTATCGCTTCGGCGATCTCGCGTGATGCATCATCATTGATTCAAAAGTTTCCGGGAGAAGAGAAAATATCGTCACTGCTTATCGGTTCTGGGAAAAAAAAACAGAAGGAAAATCTAGATTTTACGAAAGAATCGTAAAACTTGAAGATTTAGTTGACTGATTAAAGGTTTTTTTTTCCTCAAAGGTTTGACTATCGGATCACGACTTTCTGTGATACTATTATCTCCCTTCCTCTTTCAGGCGCTTATGGTTCTGATTAAAAGTAGCATTTCCTTTCTTGGCTATGTCACTCTCAGTCCGGATATAAATGCGCGTAGAGCGCGGTATTGTGGGAACGGGCGGTTTATTTAGTAAAGAAGATATGAAAATCCGTGCAAGTGACGATTCGGATGCGAATCGAATAAACAGTTTCTCTGGACATGACAGCTTATGCACGCGCACGTGCAACTGCGAATACATCCGCGTGCGCGTACACGCACAACCGTGTGTAATTGAAACGCCGAGAATGATGTAGAGACATCGCTGAACCGCATACAGGAATAACCATGTTTCTGCAGGGAAAATGATTTTGCAACCATGTCTAACGTTTGATAAATAAACAGGATAATACAAAACGCTAACATATTAAGTTCGTATAATTTTTACAATTTATTATAAAACTATACTAAAATTAATTTATTATAATAAAATTATAAATTGTAATAAATTTATGACAATTTACAACTGTTCTATAATTATACAAATATTTTGAACAGAAATGAAAACTGATTTTTTAAATAAAATTGTATTAATGAGCTCGGTTTTTCTATCAGATAATACCGATAATAATTATCTACTTTTCTTCTTAAAAAAAAAGTTAATTTCTCTTACAATAAAAGTTCTCAAATTAATTTTTTTTCAAGCACTAATTGCTCGCGGAAACCTTTCTTTTGTTACATTGCGAAGTTTGCCTCGACAAAAGTAGTTCAATGTGATGGCAGATCGTGGCTTACGGGACACCGCTATGTGAGTCGAAGTTTCCTTCGCTATCTGCGAGGAAAGCGATGCCATGCAACGCGGTTAGCCGCAGACTCGATACGCACATTCAACGACTCCGAACTGCAATTACTAGTAACCATCTTCGCGCCGCGGCCTCGCATAGTTATACCGCCGTTATGCGAAATTTCCGGTTAATCCGACGACTTTCGTGAACGATCACGACGGATGTTACACGTGGTGAGAACCTCGCTCAGCCAACAAGATTGAAATTATTACATTTCGGTGAGCTTTATCGCGATTAGCAACGTCAGGCAGTCAACAAAAAAGAATTGAATTAGAAGGTGTGATTGTGCTTCACAATAAAGCATGAGACATTTTATTATTAATACCATAGAACTAGATTTACACTGCCTTTACCTGGCTATAGAATATTTATGAGCTTTTATATTTAAGTTTTATTGACTGCGTCCGTCGGATAGCGTTGTCACTTCTTTCACTCACTATGAAAAAATAATTTAATAGCCGCGCAAGATCTATCTTGAGCTTATAGACAAAAGGATCGATACGCAGATCGCAGATTGTTATAGAAGTGCTATGTTTTTGTCGAAACCGTGTAGAGAACCGCTGAATTGAGTGATATTACGAAATCTCGACAGGCGGAAATCCCGAGGAGCGTTGCTCGATGATAAATCACACGGTCGCAACCCGGCTGTTAAGCGCGAAATAGCCCGGCATAAAACAGCGTTCGGCAATGATTTTCAGGCACGCTCGCGAAACCCGTCGCGGTAGCCGTCACGGCCAGATGGATTTATCAAAAGCAAAACATTATATGCGCAACCAGCCCGCCATCAAAACATTTCGATTCGAGATGGATTTAGCCGGTGGATATCGCCGGCATTTCACAAGCGAAGTCTAAATCGGGAGCCGATTGACGCACGGCCAAATTTTACCAGTCCGCTTCTGAGTTCCGTGCGGCGTGGCGCGGCGCGGCGCGGTGTGACGCGATACGGCGCGTCGCGATGCCTTGCGTCGTGATCGATTTTCCGAAGCCGAACACCTAGTTCTCGTATCGACTGCTCTCCCGAGAGAGAGTATTATTCCCGGTAAAGATAGATGGTGAAGCTCGGAAGACGAGGGAGATGTATGTATATACGCCTATACAGGGCTGTGACCAGGCAGCCCGCTGCCTGAGGCGTATTGCTGGAGTGACACTCTCGAATCTCCTCGCCCTTTCGTCCAATTTTATCAAATTCGTCTCGTTATCAGCAAATATTGAAAAGTGGTTGAGCAATTTTTAAACGTTTGGTTTGACGACTATTCGATATCTTGGATAGATATTTTAGATAGAAAAAGTATTTTTAAAAATATAACATGGATAAAAGAAAAGTGTTAAATATTAAAAGGTAGATTTTTCCATATTTGAAGAATTTATTTAAAATTGTTGGAAATCGCAGAACCTTCTACGGCCATATAATTCATCTCGCATATCTGAAATTTATTGTTTCTAAAATTTTAGTACGTTGCTCTTGGTTGCAGTTCTGCCTGTACAGGACGTTGCAGGAACGGCTAGTCCGGTTACGGTCACTAACCGGAAGAAATACGACGACCGCATCCGTCGAAAAACGTTGTTAATGTCCCTATCCTTTATTCCGCCGGCGGTAATTTATGGCGGGCTAATTGAAGCGCGCTTGAGTGTTAATGATGCGGATTTTACATCACACGAAACATTATCGACTAGTGAATGGTGGATTTTATCCTCGCTTCAGTTGAAGTGATTAATGTAGAGTGTCATTTAAAATACGGTTTGGCATTATTGAAAAGCACTCAGCTTTTTGGTGGACATATTGTAAAATATAATCGCAATCAGAAAAGTATTGGGAACACGTTGTACGCGTTACAAAACAAAATCGAACAAATTTTTCAGAGATGCTCAAACCAGCGAAATAACGTATAAATAGAATTAAAAGCTTAATAAAATGAAACAGTACTCTCGTTAGGATAAAGAGGAAGGAGAATCCGATAAAACTATCTTAAAATTGCTTAAAAATCAGACAATCTAAACGTAGTGTTGCTTCTACATAGCACAATTTCAGCGCGATTGTCTGCAAGATGAAAGATTTAAAAGCCAGAAGCAAGACAAACAAATAATAGAAGGGAAATTACGACCAACGGAGTCGCGGTAGAGCCTGCCAACTTTCCGTAAGACTTATATTATGGATACGCTGGTTTCGATACTGGAATATCATCACCGCGGACCAGATGTCGATGGCCAAACGCGGAGGTTCATACTAACAGCGAAAAAGAAAAGCCAAATAAGAAGCTCAGGACCAATCTCTTCTTTAAAGAGAATTTGCAGAGAGAATTCGCCTAAAGATACGATAACCGCGTGATTCCATATCCATTATACGTTTCCATATATTCATTCGCAGTTGTAAAGATTTTTATTGTTATATTTTTAACAATTCTCTGAGCAGTTTGTTATATATTACGTAATCAGTATTGTTATATATTACGTAATCACTATCCGACACGTAGAATTACGTAATCTCTTTCATGGAAAGCTTTTCAAAGCTGCAAATAAGAGATAACATGTTTATTAAAGAAAAAATCATATTAGAGTTAAAATAATAGACGTACTCCAATACATCTGTGTAAAAAGTGTTTTGACTTGAATATTGATGCCATGAGTGATGAGGACCGACTAGAAGTGCAAGGGGATAAGTTTCTCGTCACGTCGCACGCGGGGTTTTTCCGCCGTGCAATTTTAGACTTAATTAAAACGAAATCCAATTGAAATATTTACGCGCGCGGGGGAAGGATGCCGCGCCGGGGGAAGTGTTTATTACGGCGTCGGCCGAGTTCTACTACGGGGTCGGAGGGGGCGTGTAAGCCGCGGACGGTATTTGCAAAATTAAAAGTACGAACACGTGTACACCACCGCTGGATGAGATTATGCAAACTAAGTTTACATTTAGATGCAAACATAAGGCTTACGCGCCGGCTAAAATGTAAGCTACGTACATTTCGCAGGTGTATATCGTGTCCGTTCGGCGCTCACGCTAGCGCGCGCGCGCGCGCTCGCTCAACTAGCTACATATCATGTATACCGCGCGGACATTACAGTACGTCGTTCGTGATACACGTTGACTTAATCCACCATTAGAATATGAGCACGGTAAGCGCCGGAAACAATGCTGGTTTCAGCATTTATAACCGTTAATGGATAAGACATGTTTCTGCCACGTTTGACATTTCAATGTTGCTTCGCGTGAGACTAGATGCATAATGGATGCTTCTTATTTCGCTTCAAGATATATTTGGATATATTTAGCGCGATATAAATAGAAACGGCGATACACATTTCCTACGCGATGAGATAAAATGAGGTATTACGAAACAGAAAAACACATTAATATGCTACGTCGCGAAAAAAAAAAATGAATCCCTCCTTTAAAGAGCTTTTGCATTGCGCGTTGTTACGTTTTTCGGTAAAAACTAGCTCTACCGGCGCTTTCAAAGGAAGATAACAATAGCGACAAAAGAATGAATACGCGGCGTTTTATAACTGCGCGGAATATCGAAACCGGTAGCGCGTAGCGTGAATAACGTAAACGACGGTAACATTGTAAAACGTCGTTCTATGTGAAACTATTCCGAAGTATTCTCTTTAAGCTGTGCATACCACATACCCCAAAGGACGGTGTATAGTTTCCAGATAAAGGGCCATATGTTCGGTACTTGGAGTCGAGTGTATACAAATCCCTGCCCGTGAGCCGCATAAGAATGTAGTAGCTGCTGTCCCGACCAAAAACATCCGGCCAGTTCTGCATATTTCACCTATTCTCCGCAAATATACCCCCCCCCCCTCCCCCCGATGCGAGTGAAATCAAAATCAATGTAGGCGGCAAAAGTAATAAGGATAAAGTAATAAATAAAGTAATTTTAAATTGTCAATTGGAACGCTCGTGTATAAAAGCGGGACGACGATAGACTCTCGAACAGAATCGAAAGTTATGGTGTGATTTTTCAATGACGTAACCGACAGCTTATGAAGAATATTCAGAGGTAATTTAGCGGAATTAATGCGATTAATAGCTGATTATGATTTATGTTTAAATTAATTATCGCATTGGATATTCTAACATTATCAATTGAATTTAATAGTAATTAATTTCTTCCCTGACAGTATGAAAAGGGTACAGCGTTACAGCGTTAAAATGAACGAATGTTTAAGTAAAAAATTATATTGAAAACTTGGATAGATATATGTATAAATAAATTGCCTACAAAAAGGGAAGTCGATAAAGAAATGAGTTTTTTGCTTTAAGCTGTTATCTGTAGTTATGAAAAAAATTGTAAAACACCAAAAATTGCCGCTTCATGCAACAGGGTCGAATGTGAAAAGAGACATGCGACATGAAAATACAATAAAATCTAAAAATTTCATGCCCGATAAATATTCAGGAGATATTTATTTATACATACTCTCTTCTATAGAGTAAAATAATCAACTTTTCTTATGTTTTTTCTTTCGTGAAATTTTTGTTAATTTCAGAGTCAAAGTTAATAAATATTTTAAGGAGATTTTTATATTATGATATTTAAAAATTAATGAATTTTGTAAAATTTAGGGATAAAATTCAGGAGTGAGGGTATCTTGTTGTTTTTTGGTTTTTACAAAAATCGGTCATCATTTGTTCTGTACCAAGACATATTTGTCGATGAAGCTTTCTTTCTACAATGTCTCAGCCCCACAAATGGCATTGCCGGCTTAATCCGCGGAAGGTTAACAGCAATAGCTAAAGTCAGCATCAGCTGCCGTTCCGCTGCAAAGTTTGCTTATGTTGGGCCGTTTGTTCCATTCTCGGAATAACTTCGCGATAAACATTTCGAAAGATGCCGAGGTGGAAGGATTGGTTGATACGCACCATCATAAATCTTCTAATGTACAAATGCGAAACCCATTTAAATGAGAGCATCTAAATCTATTCGCACCTTGGTAAGAATCCTTTGTGAGGATCTCGTATGTTTCTTTGTGGCAAATGGTATTAAGATACAGCATGCAAATATAATAATTATATTAAAAGCATATTATCATATTTTAGTCCTTTCATTAATCTTTTGAAAGGTCAGTTTATTCTATTATTAAACATTAATTTCTTTAGGAATATTTTTTTATGTTACAAATAAAAAGGCTCTTTTTCATTTTTCTTTATTTCTAAACTTATAATAATATAGATTTAATAGAAAATACGAAACAAGATTATTTTTTCTTAAAAGAATTATTAAATTTTCATATGCGTAAAAGAGATTTAATATAAAGTTGTTACATTAAGGTTTATAAAGTTGGGCAAATGAATATGGACACAAATAATGGACAACCGAAATCCATGTAATTAAAAAAAATATTTAGAAGTGCTAATGATGAAATTTTTTGTAAGATAGACAAAAATAATTTATTTTATTATTTATGGACAAATCAAACGCCATATTAATTTTGTAAAAATTCTCATTTTTGAATGGTGTCACTTCACAGACTTGTCATGTATTATCGGAAATAGAAGCTCCATAATACTTGCTGTATGTGCTCAAATTACGATTAATATCAAGATTTTTGTGCCTGACTACAAATATCGAGAAGTAATTAATCATTCTTTGTAAAATCCAAACGAAAACTTTCATGCTTTAATAGAGAAAAAGATTACATCGCGGATTTTTTTAGAAAAATATCAAGTATTTTTATTTATCGAAGGTTATTATTTAATGTTGAATTAATATTTTCTAATGTTTTTTAATTACAAGAAGATGAGCAAATTTTATAAAAATAATTCATTTTTTGTTCGTACTTATTCATAATAATTTGAGAAACAAAGAAAAGGACGTGGTAACATTGAAATATGGCACGTGAAATATCGTATTAATGCAATTTTTACGTCAGAGAAATCTGCCGCATATATCCTGCTTATAGAAGAAGCGTGGCAGTGAAAACTCACGAATATTATTTCACATCATTTCGTGTCTTTACATTCCTCACGGAATTTTTATATTTTTGAAATATTTATGCTAAAATTGTTATACATATGTGTTTCATAATATACTATATATATATATATATACACATAACTTTAATTTTCATTTCTTCTTTCTAAAATTCTTCAAGTTTCATATGTATATATGTATACATATAAATAATATATACTGAAATTGTCATCAATTATGTTATTATTAAAGATGTACGAAGCTCGAAGAATGTTAAAAGAAGAAATAAAAATTATAACATCTTCCTTTCTTCAGAAAAGTTGTATTTAACTGTATCTGTATATAACAGCACTTGAGGTTTACTTGTTAGATATTTTTATCTGCAAGTATATTTAAAGCATCAAATGACATTTGAATTCAGGTAAACTGACATCGAAATTGCATATCGAATCGATCATGTCTTGCTGCATATAGACAAACACATTTCTCGCGGATCCATTAAACTGCCACAGTCTAAATATTGCCAAAAGTCAAACGGTGACCCTCCCGGATTAATCCATAAGGCATACAACGTCGGCCGGGCGGTGTGTGTTGCGATGTAACCTTTTAACTTCGAAAATCTTAGCTGGCTGCTCTGCGCTTGGCTTCCCCTCGTAGCGTCTCGCTTTACACGCTCCGCCGGAAGTGCAATGGGTTCCTACCGCACGAACGGCTCCCGCAAATATTTGGACCAAACGCGCTCTCGGAAACTGGCTACTCGATCGATTTCACGACGTCGAGGCATGACCGGAGCGTATTGTAATATCTTATCCCATCCTTTCCTCTGTTAAAGACATATGCGTTTTCGGATGTACTTTTTACTATGAAAGCAAAGACTAAAACAAGTGAAAAGACAAATAATAACAAATGTAGAATAACTGATACTTTTTCCCTAATTTTATATAATACTTGTACATACTTGCGTGTGGCTAGTCGAACGTTCACTCGATAGAAGGGACAATAACTTCTTGATCAAGTTAAATCATAATGTGATAAGTGTCAACATTTTTAAAGTTAGGATAAGAAATGTCACGTCACTGCAGGATTGTTCAAATACCTTGCAGCGGTCTTGAATATCCCGGAAAGTTGCGAAGATCCTGAAAATACTAAAAGTTTCGAGGATCTCGGAAGATTTAAAAGCTTGAAAGTTGTTGTAGATCTTAAAGGCTTACCACATTTCCAACGATTGGAACATTCCAAGAACCTCAGAAGCGCTCAGATAACCTTGAAGATCCGATGAACGATAATACTGTGTGCATGCTTTTCGATTCGGATAAATTCCATGCAGCAAAGCGTAACATAGAATACATTTTTACGTTATCGGGTATACGCACACGTGCGCGCACCGTGACTTCTCTTCTTTCTGTACCAATTTTTCCGTATTACCCACTTCTCTGTATTACCAATTTCTTCCTCCATTCTTATTTTATTATTCATACGCCTATATATTAATAACGGCAATGCGATCCAGAAGACCTCTACAAACAACGGCAATAACGGTGGTGCAATTGAGAAGAAATAGAACAGCAAGCATTGGAACGCACCGCAACTCGCTCGCGAACTTTGTCGTGAGCACAACGAGCAGAAACGCTACCTTACTGTCCCACGATTTGCATACGAAAGTATCGAGCCAGTACAAATTACGGGCCGGCTAGCGGAGCTTCACTTACGAGAGAGACGGTCGGCCGAGCCAGCGGCGCGGCGCGGCCGGGATAAATTCCGTCGGTTTTCTCCGCCGTCTCCGTCGTGTCCGGGACAAAGGGGAAAAAATGTGCGTCTTACTCCCAAGATAGCGAGAGCTGATTGCCCCGCTCGGGCATTTTGAGACCGCGCCGCGGCCGGGAGGACAAATTGCGAAACTTCCATCCTCTAATGTCGCGCCGTTGACTCTCCGGGGGGGTGCCTCAGAGCATACTGCCTCGATCTCTCCCGGTCCTCCTACCCCGCGGACCTGCATACGTACGATGCAACGTAATGCTAAGCGCAAAACACGTCGCGGATCTCGTTCTTCGCGATTACGGCGGTGATGGGAAGAAGGGGGATTTTCATAGGCAGCCGCGCACGGTACAGCGCGTAGAGATATGTGGATGGTAACTAGTCGTGACTCCTTTCGAGAACTGGGTCGTGCCCGTGGAGGAAAACGAGCGTGTCGAATCGCAGGGAACGCGAGATTCTCTGGGCGCCGTTGATCCCGCGATGCTGATTCTCCTCGTGCAACTACCTCGAATGTGCCTCTATATTCCGTAGGCAATACTGCTTATATTCCACTTTCTGAAACAGGCATTAAAAGAAAAATAGAAAAAAAAATGGATTAATCTTGATCACAATTATCATTGTGTTTTATCGATTCACAATTATTTAGTTTGCGATTTAATCAGAATTTCAAGCATTTCGAGTGATGTATCCAAATATAAATAGGACTCTCTTTCTCTCTTGAACATTGACGTGTATTTAAGAAATAAACTATTTATAGCGAGGGACGAGTATTAGTGTTAAAATAACGAGAAGAAAGTATTGACGATATCTGATATATTGAGGTATCTATCGGTGACTCGGTCGCTATCCTTCGGTCGATTTTATTCGACATCGTCCATAGAATCGTCCGAATCGAGCTCGATCGATTCGACGTCGCAACCGCGCCAGCTGCGTATAATTGCTTCTGCCGAGTATCGAGGGATTGGAGACGTACGGACGGATAAAGGTTTCTTTTTATTCATCGTTACGCTTCCTTTGTTTTCTGTCTGATAACTGTCGTTTCTGAGGAAGAATACGTATGGCTGGAATCTCTTCCGGTTACGCTACAAAAACGATTCCGCCGTTGATAAAGAAACCTTTTGAAAGGCTGCAAAGTTTATTTTTCATTGCAAGCATAGCTTTACATTACGTTAGAAATAATGAGAGAATCTCGAAGAAATTTAAAGATTGTCTTGTTGCGAAATCATGGCTCATGAGGCCATGAAGCGAATGATTATTTAGAGACAAATGTGGACAATTAAATGCCACATCAATTTTATAAAAATTTACATTTCGGGTTTGCTAACTTTACAGACCTAATATTATGGCTATTTTTAATAATCGTATTTATATACCGATAAATTATTTGATCACTCTTGTCAGAATTATATTATTATATTGTTTTTTAATATTTTGCTGCACCACATTTCATATTCTGCATTTTAATATTATTTTCACAAAAAAGTATGTCTGTTTTAATAAAGTTTACAAAAAAAAAAAACGTAACTAGGGTAGATGAAAAGTAATTCTATTACTTTAGAGCTCCAGTTTGTATCATTTGCATTTAAGTAGTTCTTTTGATAAGTATTCACATCAACAAAGGACTGCATTTTCACAAACCATATCTGTGCACCAAATCCATTTTCGTCATATATCTTTATGCAGCAAAAAGGACTCGACACAACATCGCACTACGTATTACCTGTATTCCACTGTTACACACACACGTGTAACAGCGCGTGTATGTGCGGCTTGCATGCACATACACTATTGTTACACCATGACATCCGCGGGATGCCTATCACTTCCATCGTCACGTCACGATGTAACCACGTAGCGAAAACAAATGCGTTTGCCAGAATCTCGTTGAGTCTTCCTTCGTTCTCTCTTCTTTCCTTCCCAATTTCTCGAACCACGATCTTCTCGCCTTTCTGTGCCCGTTCTCTCTTTCTCGCGTTTGTACACACTCACTGACGGATGAAAGCTTTCTGAAGCCTTAATATATTTTGCGTCATTTCGCAGGAAGACCAAGAAAGCAAATCAAATTTGTATGAAACGAAAGGACGAATTTGTAATCTTGAAATAAATTTGGAGCTCCTTTTCCCACTTCTGCTTTAACCGAAACTTTCTGCTTTAATAATTTAACGATAAAATTAAAATGCCCCTGGAACATTATTCTTGAAAAATTTATTCTTTAAAGAATAGAATTTCAAAAATTTATTATTAAAAAATTGGTTATACAATTAGATATTAATTAAACCTCAATTCATGAAGTATGTTTCTATTATTGATATAATATCCATATTTGGGTCAACTTATAATGTATTGTATAAAACTTTATATCTCCCGTAAGATATCTCCTAAACCGGGTTATCCGCCACTGGTTTCATCCCTTCGTCGAGCGAGTTGGCTCTCGCCGGCATCTCATGGAAGCGTGCCGCGCCGTCAAAATGCAAATTCCGTCCACGCGGCTCGTTGAATTATTATTTTAAGCCCCGTAACGGCCATTCGCTACGGGAAAATCTCATGAAAATTAATTTATTTTAATGCACTTGGTCCACGTCGCGACTGTTACGGAGAAAGTCGAAGAGCGAGAGAGAGAGAGAGAGAGGGAGAAAAAGAAACGAGATGGTAGATGAATGAGAAAGGAGACAAGAGAGACGAAAAGAGGAAAGGGAAAGGAAAAAGAGCCCATGCGTCGGCAAGAGTGCAGACACCCTTAAATTAACGTTCGACTCATGCTTCTTTCAGCACACTTCGCCACGGAATTGAGAATTCTGGATTCTGGAGCCGGTCTCTCGGCTTAGACGAGAAGGATTTCCGCCGAGATTTTCTCTGTACATCCCCCGTCAGCCATCCTCGCCAACCGGCGTCCCCCTCAGCCTCCACTTCCGTTATGAAGACGTTCGCGCATCGTCACTTCACCGACTTCCTGGTAAGATTTTTCAACGAATCTTAAAGCTCCACTGCCAGCGAAATCTATTCTTTGTATTATCGTTTAACAGCAAATATTTGCCGTTACTTCTTTTTCCGCGCGGAGCGAGCTTCGTAGAACCGATTCTATTCTATTTGCAAATAAAACGGACCTAGGATTATCGTGCATCATCGGCCATGCATATTACGTCTCTTTCACGCGAAATTCCGCTCTCATCAGGATTGAAATGTATTTAATAATATGATTTGCGTAATATTGCAACACGTTCAAATAACTTTTTATTACGGAAGAAAAAACAGTTGACTGACAGTTGGCGAATTGAATGGCACGTTAATCGTGCCAATTCACCTCTAATTGAAATACACGCAATCAATGAATTACAAATACAATAACGGCATCGTTCGGATTTAAATGGCAGGAAAGAGAATTGAAAGAGTATATTTCTCGTATATTGCGATTACATTTATTCTTTATTTCGTTTATACTACTTCAATTTAAATACTTTTTAAGTTACGATTTGCAACTTACCCGGTTAATTTTACGCCGCGGCGGAATACCGTCTTATCGATCGTAACTTCCAAACTTTCAGGCTTTCAACTTTTATCTTCGCTACAACGTATTCATTCAGCATGTTGCTGCAAAAAAGCATTGAAGGAATTTCGCTAATTAAACTATTACAAATGTATTTTCATTTCTTGTAATACTTATTTGATAATAATTTAAATTATTCCGATAATAATATTACTCTATGGAAGAACTCCATAGAAGGCAATTTTAAACGCATAAATATTAAGAGATCAACAATAATTAATTTAAAAATAATCAGCGAGAGGATCAAAATTTTGGGAACAAGTTAGATTAGATTCAATAAATTTTATAGAATAAATGATGTTTAATTGTTAGGTTTAAAATGAAAGGTAAAACGAACGATTGATAACGTTTCACGTATAAAGGAATCACCGAATTTGACACTTTTATACGAAATGTCGATAGTACCCTTTATACCGCGCCAAATGTGGGGGTCCAAAGGGTTAAAGCTGAAGACGACTTTTCATGCCGTCGACATGGAACGAAAGGAAGCATATAGACGGTGTCGAGAATCTTCTCAGCATCTCAAGATACCACACTAATTCCGTCTCGAGTTCTCTCGATCTTTCCTTGCCTTTTCTCAAGCAATTTCTCGGTGCATGATGCCTTCTCCCTGACGAAGGAGAACGTTGTATACAGGGTGTTCATTATTACATTAATTTTAATGACAGCTTTTTTACATAAAAAAATTTGTTTGCGATAAAAATATAACGTAATAAAAACATAAATATAACAATATAAGACAGATTATTTATCATATTTTTTAATTTTTAATACATTTGTAACTAAATTATGAAGAAAGAGATATTTCGTTAAAATTTTCTTTAAATAAATTAACAATGATTTTATTGATATTTAATTAACGAAATTTTTTCGTGTTGTGAGATCGACTATGAATTAGTCAAAGAGACTGTCATTAAAATCACGATCAATAGTTTTGAGACACCGCGTATAACGCCTCGCAGATAGACATGCACAGTCTGCGTGCATGACAGATCCCGCGGTTCGCATGGAGAACTTTACGAGACGATAATGGACAGATTTATGAGGCTGTTTATCGATCCTCGAATAAATCCAATTTTCGTAGCCGCGACGGGGCGGCGAGGATTCCGTCTGCGGGACATCGTAAAGATCGTGGAAAGGCGAGGGCAAAAAGTTGTCGAGAACTTAACTTCCGTCCGTCCGGTACAAATCTGAATTTATCACATTAATTTATGAGTAATTTTCAAGTCGGTGTGAATGATTTTCATTTTACCTCTTAGATTCAAAATTGTATACAGATCTTTGAAGAACCAGGAGTCGAAAGAAATTGTTTAGGGAGCAATTGATGAGATAAATAAATCACAAAAAAATATTAATTCATATATTTTATTGTTTCACAATACAAAATGAAATCAGATGAGAACACAAAGTACAAAAAAGAAGAAATTAGAATACAAAAATACGTAAAAAGATTAGAGAGCTTTAGACGTTAAATTTTATGATACGCAAATATCTATTACAATCGCTCGCAACTGGTTGATTAATCGCAAGGCTGAAGTACGGAAAAGCAGGATGACAAAAACGCGGAAATCCCTCGCGACAAGGCCACTTGGTTGGATCTTCATTTTCGCGAACTCAGGCTTTAACTTTCGGACTTGAGGCTTTTTCATGGTTTAAGGACAACCCGAGGAGCCCTCCCCTGCTCAAATCCTTTCATAAAGAATATCCATCTTTCCAACTCACGTCCAAGAGCACTTGCACCCCTCTCCCTCCCCCTGTCTCTTTCGCTTCCCCGTTTCTTTGTCCTCATTCCCCTTCTTCTTCACATATCTCCATCTCGACGTTTTTCTATTCCACTCTCGCTATTGCTTCCGCGTATCTCCAGTTTTCCTTTCACCCCGTCCCCCGTCGTGTTTCGTTATTTTGCATTTTTACGGAATCGTGTGTAACCGACAAAGCGCGAGTCGCGCTGGATCGGAGTTTTTTCCTTCGAGAGTGCGCGTCGAGTTCGAGGATCCTTGACAGACTCGCGCAAGCGTATAGTCTTTCCAGCACTCGAAATTGTTCGGCTATTGGACAGTTTTAGCTATTCGAATCTTACGGAACGAAAACCCGCGGCCGAATTGGAAAAGCTGACACTGGCTGTCCGCCGTATTGCGGCGAGGTAGAAACTATTTTTTAACAATTTCAGTTCCCGGACTGGGAAGGGGGAAAAAAATACGTGCGTTAAGGGATTAAAAACGCATCGGGCGCAGTCGCGCGTGCTCGAAAGTTGATCGAGATTATCGAGTGTTCGAACCGGAGAGAGAGAGAGAGAAAGAGAGAGAGAGAAACGCACTCGATTTCGGCTGGTGCCGGGGTTTCCGACCGAGACCGAACAATCGCAGCACTCGAGAATTTCCGGTGCCCGCGTCCGCCCTCCCGTCCACCCCTCTGAAACATCATGGAGATTTTTTTTTATTTCGCGCTTGCGTTTTCGTCGACCTCGCGGTCGATCGGAAGGGGACTCCTCGCTTTCTCGAGGAGTCGAATAACCGCGCGAGGAATCCGCGAGGCCTGACGGTCGATGAATAAAGGAGACGTCATTTAAATTGTAAATGACCGCGATATCCGCGTGTAGGCGAACCTTCAATTAGGGCCCCGCACGCGGAGAAGGCACACGTATACACTCGCACGCCGGCTCCGCCAGCATTAAGATGTGCCAGATAGATAGATAGACGGACAGTCGTTTGTTGCGATTTGGGCAAAACGACGTGTAAACTCGTCGAACGCAATAATGCGGCGATAACGCAACGATTGCATCGATCGCGCCTTCCATCTCGCTTTTTTTTTTCCTCGGCAAACTAATTGTTGAAACATTGACAATTTCTCTTTCATTTCTGCTAAAAATTCTTTTTCCAAAGAGAATTCCGTCTCGCTGCACGTTTTGAATAATCTTGACTGGGCTGCTGGACCCCGCAAAATATTAATATCATGCATGAAAGAGATGTTCTGCGTTTTCTAACATGGTCTTTGTGTATATCCACGACAGCCTTCGAAGATCTTTCGCAGCAATGGCGTCCGTTTAATCTCGGATTAATCCTCCATGTCAATCAGCCGTGTCTGTTGCCTCGGGAAGTATTTGCGAGAAAAAGAGCGAGAAAGGGAGAAAAAAGAGACACCCTGTATAAAAGGGGCACACGCGTTTACCTAGATTCCGGGCAAAACGCTCGAGAAAGGTTGCTGCTGACGCGCGGAAAAACGGGGAAAGCGCGTGTGTATAGGGTGGCGGTTGGGAACGATGTTCGCGAGTACTTGAATGTCTCATTTCGCGGAGGGGCTGGGGGGGACTGGGGGAGGGAACAGAATGGTGGCGTCGCACCGGAACTTTATAAAGCGCGTCTTTGCATGTTTTCACTCCGGGCACGCACGCTTTTATCGTCTCTACAACGCCGCCGGTAGCGAGCGGCACGATAACACGATCCAATTCGTCGTCACACGACGCGGCGTGTATGTGTGTATGTGTAAACGCGCGCGCGTGAGCCCGCGCATGGAATGTGTTGGGTGCATGCATATACATGGGCATATGCGCCGCGTACACGCATACACGCGTCATGCATGCATGCATGCATGCATGCCGGAAGAGCGTGCGGGCGGTCCGCGCGCGCGGCAGAACGATCGATCGCAAAAGTTACGTAATGAGTCTCCGCGTGTGCTAACTCTTGCCCGGAGACCGCCAAAATCTAGGTTATCAAGTTTTCGTCGGCAGTCTACATCGGCACGCTCGATCAGGGCCGCAGCTACCTGACCGAAAGGTGTAAACGTCGAATGCGAAGCGTTAAAAAATTAAACCCTATCTACCTGTGCGATCTCGCCGGAGGTAAAAAATTCCTTGTTGATTAAAAAAAATTTTTTTTAACCTTTGGGAAAACAGTCGATTCCAACGTGACCAAGAAAGCGATACTTGAAAAGTCTTTTGTAGCTCTCTTTCTTTGCGAATTTAAGTGCCATGCATTTCTTAAAATGCTCCTAGTTGGAAAAATTCGCCGCGGTGGCTCAATTGAACGACATCGTCGCCGAAAACGTCGACAAATCGAATAAAATTTCTTAATTCGCTCCCCCCGGGATACGCGCGCGCGCACGGCGCCAATTAAATTTCAGCATGGTAATTCAGGCGGGTGCACCGCCGGGGGAGATCCCGAAGATGACGCATCTCTCTGCGTCAGCGCGGCGGCCCGCTTCTCTCCGCGTCTCCCGGCCCAGAAATGGCTGGCTCGATTAGCGCAACTGGGCAACCAACTTCGAAAACCCGTCGGGTGCGATAACTTTTCTCTCCTCTCTCGCGCGCGCGCGCGTGGAGCCGAAAGTTCTCTCGTTTCCTTTTTCTGTCTCTCTTTCTCTCTCTCTCTCTCTCTCTCTCTCTCTCTCTCTCTCTCTCTCGTTTCTTTCCCGCATCGTGCATTAGAGTAATCACGGCGAGGAGAGGCGCGGGAACGAGACGGCTCTTTCTCTCTTAAAGGCTGCCTTATCGAATAACGGAGAAGTCGATGCGGTTATCCGAAACATTTGCACGCGGTAGTTTGGCGAAGCTGCCGGTGGCATTTAATAATTCGTTCATGACGCGATATATAGATTGCAATCAGTTCTTGGAATCGCGGGGCGTGTTGAAAATTTTTTGCAGATTCATATTTTGTTCGCGTAATTTTTGCGAAATTCAGTGAATATCCGGTGTTACGTATATCGCATCTGCATTTATATGAAAATAAATTGAAGTAGTTATTACACTGGAAATTAAAGACAAAAAATTTTTAATATTCATATGGAGAGTAATATACGCAGAGAGCGTATGTGTGTGCCTATGCGTGCGTTTGCGTGTAAGAGAAATATTTATATCAAAGAGATTTTTACAATTTTTCCGCAACATTTCTACATTTTATTTAATATACAATTACATAATTATTATAATGGGTGCTCAAATGATATTTCGTTATTTCGAAGCTACAGAACTTTCATTCTGGACGCAATGAGATATGGTTCATGTAAATCAAACGTTCCATGAATATAGGGACTGATATATCGTATATTATTATTCTCTTACCGCATTATAAATTAATTTGCATAATAATACGCCATGCGATTCTGTTCAAAATTTACCCTAGCTGTTTTTTTTTCTTCGAAAAACACGTCGCACATGTGTTCAATTACGGTATTACGATTTCGGATGGGAGCGCGTTGTGCCGAGATGAATGCGCGCGCTCGCGTTTTATTACGTGTATATCCAAGTGTCTCATTATAGGTCATGAATAATGTAGCGCTTGGAAATGCATCGCCGAATGGAATCGCCCGAATTTCCGGGGCAGAATAAAACACGTCGTATCCATGCTAATCGGCGTATTGCATTTTGCCGGTCAATTGCACCGACTAGACTAACAGTTCAATTTAACGACGGCCGGGCAGCAAGAGACGACAGTGATAATATCCACGTCTCGTAATCGGGAACAACTGCCGGAACATATGCGTCACGCGCGGTGCCGATTAAATTGCGCGTCCTCTAAACGGAGTAACGAGCGACGTACAGCCCGCCGCATTCCCACGGGAATGTTTTCATTCGTGTCGATCCTCTTTGATTCATATCGCGCGCGGCGCGACGATAAGATCCGTAAACGAAAGCGCGATAAACCGCGAAGGGATTGCTGCACGCCTGTTATCGCCGAGCGCTCGTAAACTTCCACGATCGTACTGGGAACTCGAGGATGCGATTCGCACGATTCTCGTGAGCGGAGAGAAGCGCCCGGCTATACCGGTCAAAGAAACGGTCTCGGCATTTGATCTCCTTGCCGTTGATATGCATTTCTGTAAGTACAAAGCGGTAGATAGAGTTGAAAGATAGCGCACTCGTATGGAATCCGACACTCAATTTTATAATTACGAATTACATATTTGGAGTTTGAATTAATTTGTGTTCTCCCATTTATTATATTAACAATATAAAGGCACTGTTGAATTCGCATAGTCAAATTATACTCATTTTGAATCATTTCATTTTTTAGACACACACAGACACACACACACACACACACACACAAAACAGAGAGCTTCTACTCAATATGTTAATTTAACTAAAACAATGAAGTTAAACAACAACATGCTAACTACATGTTTTGTATTAAAATAACAATTTCGACGTGGTAGTCGAAAATAACAAAATAACAATTATTTACTTTTACTTAACTCAAGGAATTAATTTAAATTTGATCCTTCAATATTTAACAGTGCGTATTCAAAATTTCTATATTTGTCCGAGGAAGCGTGTCGAAATATTGTGTCTTGATGAATTTTGTATGCCTAGCTCGTTTAGGCGGTTCTAGGAAAACTTATGTCTTGTGGTTTAACTATTTAATGTTATACACCTCCCTTACATTTACATAATATTCAGTATGCAAAATACTATTTGATATTTTCACGCCAGTAAAGCGAAATTTTATACTGCAAC